>CM067842.1:600969481-602219481 GCA_034509565.1 Triticum monococcum
AAGCTAAGTTGCTTCTTTGACAAACGAGTGAAACCACGAGCCTTGCAAGGTTGAGCCACACTCCGGTAAAATGGATAGGCATGAAAAGAACAAGGTCCTGACTAGAACAAGAAGAAGGGTAGAAGAGAGCAACATCACGAAGCCTCCGTAAGAAAAGAGAGACCGGAATGGAATGAACAAAGTAGAAAAACAAGATCTTGGCAGCGCACGCTTACAACAAATGCTAGAACGGAGTTGTTGGAAAACCAACAACGAAAAGAATAAGCTTGATATGGTCTTATGGAATACATCTCAAAATATGAGGTGACAACCTGCCACTCACGGGAAGAAGAATTGGATTGATATCAACAAGGAGACGAGAAACTTATCTCACCGAGAGGATAAACGAAGAACTTGGGTCATTTATGAGCACCACAGATAGCAACAATCCTTAGGGAAGGCTTTAGGTGAAATATAACCCAAGATAACTCCAATGATGAGATTGATGGATTTAATTATTTCACTCTTAACAACATGTGAGTTATGAAACATGAACTCAAATCATCAAGAATGACATAATACCACCTCAAAGATGAGAAATGAAAAAAATGCACTATGGATGCAAGATGAAGAAAACTTGATCTCCTCCAAAAAGAAACTTGATGAACACTTCGAGAAGGAATTAAATCCTTGATGAACCATCATGTAAAACCTCCATGAAGAACTCCGTTAACAAAAGGATGATCAAACAAAAGGAAAGAGAAGTTGAAAGCACAAGGTGAAACCTTGCAATGATTAGATGGATCTTCACGACGAGAAAGAATTGAGAGAGCTTGGAACTCCGGAAAAAGAAAGATCAGGCACATGAAATCGAGAATTTGATTGACCTTCGGAATAAGGAATTAAATCACTTGGAAGAAACAAGAATAAGAATTACATTATGCTTATCCTTCATCAATTTAAATTGATGACGAGCAAACGGATTTGGCATATTACTTATTCCCGAAGAAAGGATTAGAATAGATATAGCGCAACTTGAGAATGTCTTCGATGATCCACCGGTAGGATGACATAACGGATGAATTGATACAAAAATAAAGGAAGCGAAAACTTGAATGAACCACCGTAAGAAAATGAACGGAGTAAAGGGATGAATCACCGGGTAAGAATTGTGAAATGAACGAAGATACTTGAGACAATCTACATACATGAGAACGAAGAGATTACGAGCTGGTTAGAGAATCCTTGATTTAAGCACCAGTATGATTTAGAGTATGAGAGCTGAAAGCTGGAATGAATAAACCGAAATGATGGCCCTCAGAGAAACAAACTGTAAAGACTCCTGAATTGCTCCGGATGGGTGAAAGAATTCTCACAATCGAAAATAATTAAGGGAGGATGGCAACAAGCTAGAATCACGAATCTTGAAGAGAATGGAGTAAGATTTAAAGGAAAAAATGTTCTTCGATCTTCAAATGTTGAGAATGTCGATGAGAGACACCACCATGAATTATTGAGGCACACCGGAATGAAGAATGGAAAAGTTGGGCCAACGATGAAGAGAATTTGAAAGATCTTGGAGAAAGACATTTGACTGATGATAAATCATTCTTACGTCAAACTTCGAAAAGAAATTTGAGGATAACTCCGAGAAAAAAAGAGGAGTCAGGTAAAATCCTGGGAAAAGATCTATGGGTTAGGGCCCACTCAAAAGAAACACCATTGAACGATTTAAGAGAGAAAGCACCGATAAGATTTAAATGGCTAGAATGACATAACAACCTCGAAATAGGTTTAACTGATCTTGAAAGACAAGACGAGCCTTCTGAGATATCTTCAGCACTCCCGAACAAATCAATAGCGAGAAGTGAATTATTATGAGGTGCACCGGTATGAGAAGGTATTTGAAACGAGGAAAAAGGGATGTGAGATCAACACCGAAAGCTTGATTTGAATCCACCGGAGAAGAAAACGAGTGAAGAGTGTCGAATTTGAAGCTCTGTTAGAATCTTCATGAGAATCACCGGGTAAGAACATGAAGGAAAAGAATGGACAGACTTCACACGAATAAAAGGATACTTGATTAAGAAATCTGAGTCCTTGAAGAAACAAGGGTGGGCAGGTGGGGAAACAAAGGCAACTTGAAGACGGATGAAGCAAACACCATAGAGAAAAACTGATAATTGATCTTGCGGATGTTGAAATGAACGAATCCACTTGAAGAGGAACACGCTGGTAGAAAAGGATTGACATACTGATAATTGATCTTGCGGATGTTGAAATGAACGAATCCACTTGAAGAGGAACACGCTGGTAGAAAAGGATTGACATGACAATCTCGATTATCAAGAAGGATTAGTATTCACATAGGAAAATGAGAACACCGTTTAGAGAAGGTATGGAATCAACATTTGACTTCGAAGCAACTCGAATACCACAACTCAAAACAAAACAAAGGATTGACTTGCAAAATAAGCCGGAACAAACATATGATAGAGATTTCGTCCGAAGTTTTTGTGTTGGGGCCTACACGGGCTCGATCGTACATCAACATCATGTACAAAGCAGTGCACATGACATATGAAGCGTCCCCGAGTCGGCATAGCCAAGGACCCTTTAAGACACAACGAGACCACTATAAAACCGACCGTGGATAGGCAGACCACTAGACGTCGAACCCCAATTTCATATCATACATCTGTCGGAAAGATACCCTAAGATCTACTTGAATTCCCACTTATAAACTCCCGAAATTTTCCGGTTATGCAATCAGGTGTTGGGGATATAGGGGAAGCATAATATCTCACCCTATCTAGCAAATCCTACATCCAGCTGTATCCATCCTTCAACATATAACCAAGAAACCTTCGGAAATCGTTTACCTCAACCTTCGAAAAGCATCTGTTATACGAGTTATGGCAATACTCCCGAACTCCCGCCCCAGTACTGGGTGCGTCGAGGTTATCTCACCAACAACTGCATAAAAGAGATTTTCGATGTCGGTGAAACAAATCTCAGGTATTCCAGAACTGCAGCGATGAAATTGTGACGACAACACCTCGGAGCTCAACTCCCCAAGACACTGCCACAACCCCTAAATGAAAGGAGGCACCAAGAACAATGTTCTCGTCACAAAACCATCGGAACAATTCCAAGATACCCGCGTGATCCTAAATTTTTTTAGTGAAATTTGAGAAGAGAAGAGTCAAAACTCTACGTCAGGATGTCTCACCAGAGCGACGAAGGGACTGAGGAGTAAAACGAATTCCTAACTCTCCGATATATATAATCCTAAATGACTCAAAACATTTTTCTAGACTCAACAACGCCAGCTATTCGATCAAGCAGGGGGGCTCCTAAAGTCGGGGAAGGCTCTGATACCAACTTGTAACGCCCTTGATGCGGCTATATCTCCCACGTGTCGAAGCACGACTTAGAGGCATAACCGCATTAAAAGCAATGTCGCAAGTGAGGTAATATTCACACAATCCATGTAATACATAAGGGAAAGAGATACATAGTTGGCTTACAATCGCCACTTCACACAATACATGAATAAAACATTACATCATCCAAATACAATCAAGGCCCGACTACGGAGCCAAAATAAAAGAAGACTACCCCAAATGCTACACAGATCCCCGATCGTCCCGACTGGGCTCCACTACTGATCAACTAGAACGAAACAACACAAAGGACAAGATCTTCATCGAGCTCCTCCTTGAGCTTGGTTGCGTCACCTGCACGGTTCAACGGCACCTGCAAACTGGTTTTGGAAGTATCTGTGAGTCACGGGGACTCAACAATCTCACACCCTCACGATCAAGACTATTTAAGCTTATGGGTAAGGTAAAGGTATGAGGTGGAGCTACAACAAGCGGCTAGCATATATGGTGGCTAACCTATTCGCAAAAGAGAGCGAGAAGAGAAGGCAAAAGCATGGTCGGACAACTATGATCAAGAAGTGATCCTAGAACAACCTACGTCAAGCATAACTCCAACACCGTGTTCACTTCCCGGACCCCGCTGAGAAGAGACCATCACGGTTACGCACGTGGTTGATGTATTTTAATTGAGGTCAACTTCAGGTTTTCTACAACCGGACATTAACAAATTCCCATCTGCCCATAACCGCGGGCATGGCTTTTGAAAGTTTAAATCCCTGCAGGGGTGTCCCAACTTAGCTCATCACAAGCTCTCACGGTCAACGAAGCATATTCCTTCTCCCAAGGCAATACGAGCAGACTCAGCATCCAGGTTACAAGACATCCTCGAAAATGGTAAAACAAGTCCAGCAACACTGCCTGAATATGCCGACAAATCCCGATAGGAGCTGCACATATCTCGTTCTCAGGGCACACTCAGATGAGACATCCTACGAGTAAAACCAACCCTCAAGTTGCCTTGAGGTGGCCCCGCAGTCTACTCCGTTGGACCAACACTCAGAGGAGCACTGGCCCATGGGGGTTAAAATAAAGATGACCCTTGGGCAGGCCTACCCAAGAGAAAGAAAAGGCTAGGTGGCGAATGGTAAAACCAATGTTGGGCATTGCTGGAGGAGTTTTATTCAAGGCGAACTGTCAAGGGGTTCCCATTATAACCCAACCGCGTAAGGAACGCAAAATCCGGGAACATAACACCGATATGACGGAAACTAGGGCGGCAAGAGTGGAACAAAACACCAGGCATAAGGCCGAGCCTTCCACCCTTTACCAAGTATATAGACGCATTAATTAGATAAGAGATATTGTGATATCCCAACAAGTAAACATGTTCCAACAAGGAACAACATCTCCATGTTCCAACAAGGAACAAACTTCAATCTTCACCTGCAACTAACAACACTATAACAGGGGCTGAGCAAAGCGGTAACATAGCCAAACAATGGTTTGCTAGGACAAGGTGGGTTAGAGGCTTGGTTCAACAATATGGGAGGCATGATAAGCAAGTGGTAGGTATCGCAGCATAGGCATAGCAAAAGAGCGAGCAACTAGCAAGCAAAGATAGAAGTGATTTCAAGGGTATGGTCATCTTGCCTGAGATCTTGCAAGGAAGAAGAACGAGTCCATGAAGCAGACAAACGGGCGTATTCGAACGAATCCTCACAACACGACGTTATCGGAACTAACACGAAGAAGCAACACCGGAAAGAAGCAAACAATCATGGTAAACAACCAACACATAATCATGGCATGATGCACAACCAAGTATGATGCATGTCCGGTTTAAAGAAACATGGCATGGCAAAATGCACAAAACAAACCTACAAATTAAGTGGAGCTCAATATGCAACTAGTTGCATATTGACGGAACACCACATGACTTATTTAGTTCTATCATGTTTAGGTACTCAACAATATTAAATGTTGGTTAACATGGCAAGAGGTGAAACATAACAAGACTAAACCACCTAAACAATTTAAATGGGGCCGGATATAATAAACAACAAACCCGGTAAATCCCCATATGCATTTATCAATTTGGTGCAACAACAATTTTAAACATTTAAATGTTATTATCATGATGCGCATGACATGAGCAAGTTTTGTGCAATTTTTATGAAAATTTTGATAAGAACATTATGAAGCATTGGCCATCGTGGTGGAAAGAAAGGGGTGCCACTGAGGCGAAACAGAAATGATGCCGCGGCAACATTCCGATGATCCGATAGCTCACGGGGATACCGGTGCAAAAGGAAGTGGGTGTGAGTGTGTCATGCAACAAGATGGGGTGCTCCCGGATACCGGGTTCCCACGGGTAGACGACGGTGTCAAACGAGGGAACAACTAACGTTCACGGGCGGATTACAACAACCCACATGCATCTCATACAACTCTTGCACACGGTCCATGGGTGGTCGTCTCGGGCCTATACCTTCGAAGCGTGCATTATCGGAACGGATCGAGTTCGGTGGTAGGGGTACACGTGTCGAAGGGGAAGTAGTTGTTCACGGGGTCGTCATGGGAAGTAGTGGTTCACGCGACGGTAGTCGAACTTGACGTTCGCGTTACACGGGTCTTCGGCGATGGTCGTCGTACATGGTTCGGAGTGGTACTTGCACCTTTGGACTTGATGAATCCGAGGGCTTTGGGGTTCACCGTTGAACTTGACGAAACCCACAGCGACGGAGAGGTACACGTCGGCAGTAGTCATTCGGGCGGAGAGCGCCGTCGAACTTGGCATTCTTCGGATTTGCTGGTCTCGTCGAAACGAAGGGGTACTTGGTACAATCCGTGTAGTCGTGCACTTGTCGTCGAGGGACTTGATGATCTTGACAAAACGAAGGGGTACTCGGCAAAACCCTGTTCTTCGGAGGTCGATGGTAGTCAAACTTGACGGTTTTTGTTCCTGGGTCTTCGGCGTCGGGAGTCGTTTTAGGCGCCGGGTGACCAAGTAATTGGTGTTCTTAGGATTCCGAAGAAGGCGGTAGAGGTACTTGGCGCTCCGGGTCTTGCGGGGTAGTCAAACTTAACGGATCCGAAGGTGTACTTGGCGAACAATGGTCGTTGTGGTACTTGTCGGTCCATGAAGTCGTTCTCGTAGGTCTTGGCGTTTCGTTCGGTACTCATTCGGGCATCCGTGTGGTCTTGTCGGTGGTGTACTTTGTTCGTTCGGTACTCATTCGGGCATCCGTGTGGTCTTGTCGGTGGTGTACTTGGCAAAATTCCACGGAAACGGTCTTGGCAGGCAACGAGCAGCGACATGGTGCACCGACGCTGCAACGCAGGCGGGTGCTTGAGCAGGACTTGGCGCCGGTCGTCGTCCTCACGTTCTCGCACAACAAAAACAGGGACGAAAGGAAAGGCACGGGCAGGAGGACAGTGAAGGATGAAGGGGCCGACATCGGCCTTGGCGCGAAGCAGGGGAGGCCATGGCGTCGGGCAGGGGTTCCCGAGGTGGTGCAGGTGGCCCAAGGCGAGGTGTAGCGGGACAGAGCTCGACGGAGCAGGGCGGTGGAGATGCTCGACGCGGGCCGACTCGATCCGGATCCGGTGGCTGGGGGTCGGGGATGAGGCCGGAGATGCGAGGATGAGGTGGGTCGACGGGGCGGCGCTGCTTGCCCTAGCAGAGGAGGTCGAGGCAGGTGCGGCAAAGCAGGGGCTCGCTGGCAGCAGCCATGGAGGACGGCGGCGCTGAGGCGCAACCGCGTCGGAGTAGGGGCCCAGCGCGGTCGTGGCGCGGGCGGAGGGAGGAGCTGGCGAACGGGGAGGACGAGGGGATCGGGAAGGACGAGGGGGATCGACACTGGTGGAGGGAGTCGAGCGAGGCGGGCTATGGGGAGAGATGGGATCGAGGCCCCTGGTGCGATGCGCTGCTCTCCTGTCGGCGCGGGGTGCGAGGAAAAGATCGGGAGGGAGAGGTTATGGCCGGGCCTAGGGTTAGGTTAGGTGAGGCCAGGTGGGCTTGCCGCAAATGGGTCGGCCTGGCTGCGGAGATTGGGCAGCCCAGGTGCTAGATAGCCTAGGGATGAGGCAGGGCGCGGCTGGGCCTAGGGATGGGCCCTAGAGGCCAGCCTGTTGGGCTCTCTCATCTCTCTCCCTCAATTTCCTTTAACAGAAAGTAAAGAGAGGAGAAAATGGAAAAAGAGGGGGTGGAGAAAACATTTGGGCATGCGGTTAAATCTCCCAGACTCATAAAAATGAGTTCGTTCCGAGAAAATGCATTTGGCACCGCTTGGAAGGATTGCATTCAAATACTTTTGAATGTGATTCAAATAAGATTGAATTAACAAAACATTTTTGAAGAGTTCAAAAATCTTCGGAATTTTTGTGGAGATCGGGAAAGCGATGAAAGAGAAAAAAATATCTGGGCAAAGTTTGAGGTCAAGATGTGAGATAACAAAGGCCTGGGGAATTACTTGCAAGTGTGTTTTGGTGATTCCAAATTAATGGAATATTTATAATAGCTCCCTAAATATTAGGAGGATATGTTATAAAGAGAAGTCACTCTTCCCTCGATTTAAATGGATCGAAGATCCACACAATTTATTTAGTTGAGATACAAAAGATTTATGACATGATGGCATGATGACATGATATGAGATGCATGACACGCAAGCAAAGACAAGGCAACAACAGCGAATAACTGGAGGACACCTGGCACATCGGTCTCGGGGCATTACATAAGACCATCATCTGTTGGTGCCATACCGAAATCACTCATGATTGCAAGCAAAGGATAGATCTGACGAGAAAACGGAGAACGAAAAAGAGAGGTGAATAAAACATCAAATTTCTGTGAAGTGGGGGAGAGGAAAATGAGATGCAAATGGCAAATAATGTAAATTGCGAGGAGATGAGATTTGTGATTAGGAACCTGGTTATGATGAAGATCCTCCCCGGCAACGGCATAAGAAATTCTTTTTGATGTCGCTTGAAGCTACGTCGGGTTTTTCCCCAAAGAGGAAGGGATGATGCATCACATCATCGGTAGGTATTTCCCTTAGATATGAAACCAAGGTTATCGAACCAATAGGAGAACCAAGCAACACAATGTAAACAGCCCCTGCACACAAATAACATCACCTCGCAACCCTACGTGTTAAAGGGGTTGTCAATCCCTTTCAGGTAACGGCACCAGAAACGGCGTGTGACGGGAGATAAAGTTGTAAATATTGATAGATCAAATGCCAAATAAAATAAATTGCAGCAAGGTATTTTTGTATTTTTGGTTTAATAGATCTGAAAATAAAAGAAAATAAAAAAGGTAGATCGCAAAGGCAAATATATGAGAAAGAAGACCCGGGGGGCATATGTTTCACTACTGGCTTCTCTCGAGAAAAATAGCAAAGCGGTGGGTGCAGAAAATTACTGTTGGGCAATTGATAGAACCTCAAATAATTATGACGATATCCAGACAATGATCATTACATAGGCATCACGTCCAAGATTAGTAGACCGACTCCTGCCTCCATCTACTACTATTACTCCACACATCGACCGCTATCCAGCATGCATCTAGTGTATTAAGTTCATGGAAAAATGGAGTAATGCAATAAGAACAATGACATGATGTAGACAAGATCCGTTTATCTATATGGCGGTAGATATAGATCTCATATTTTTGTCCTTAGTGGCAATGATACATACGTGTCGGTTCCCTTTCTATCACTGGGATCAAGCACCCACTAGTGCACGTCGGTCCTAAACAAACGGTTTTTACCCCTTTCTGCGACGGCATTTGGAACCGTCGCCAAGTGAGTGTGTGTGATAGGGTGTCCCTCCCACACGACCCAGAAATTGTCAGGGATAGGCCCTCCTGGGACCCAGGCTGGGGCCGTGTGCGATCGGGCAAGGCATCAAAACCCAATCATTTCTATTGGTATGTACATGCCACACGGTGAATCCCAGAAATCATTTCCGTATGTATGTACATCACACATGATGAATCCCAGAAATCATTCCCGTAGGTATGTACATCCCACATGGTAATCCAAGAAAATCATTTCCGTAGGTATGTACATCCCACACGGTGAATCCCAGAAAAACATTTCCGTTCGTATGTATATCACACATAGTCGATCCAAGGAATATGTTTCTGTTCTTATGTACATCCCACACAGTCAATCCAGGGAAAACGTTTCCGTTCGGACGTAAATCCCACATAGTTTTATGTGTAGGCTCGTGTGTGAAAGGTGTAACTATCACACACAGTCTTCCTTGGTTAACTGTTTGATTTTATCAACTATATCACACACGATTTGATGAAGAAAACTGTGTGGCATTGGGCTATCCATCGCAACCGCTTTTACTGCTAGAACCGTTTGCAAAGGTCCATGACACATTTAGCAGGTTTATTAGTTTAAAATTAATAATTCCAGTATTACGCAAATTCACATTTCATATCGAACAGTTGTTTGCCAATTTCATATCGGGCACATAAATATATTATAACATCACAGTACAGTAGCTACATGAAAATAGCACAGTACAACATATAGCTAGTTCAACTTCAGAAGAACAATATATTCATTTCCCTAATCGAGATCATCCAGGCTCGTCTTATCCACCTCTGCTTTTAGTTCAGTAAGAACCCATTTCACACGGGCCAACTGGGAAAGTGCCTCATCCTTCACCAACACCATCTTAGCAAAGTCTTTTTTTAATCTGAGCTCATTCCCCACCTTCAACTTTTTATCCCGCATCTTGAAATATGCTTCAGTGTTGACAAGACTTTCTCTAAGCCTAGCTATGTTCACTTCCCCATACATGCCCCAGAGCTTCGTTAGGCACATCTTCAAAGACTGTGGCCACTCTTGATCAACCCACTCCAAGTAAGAACACTTCCGTTCATCCTATAATATTTAAAACTAGATCAGTAACAATTGTAGGGGAAATGGGTTTATAGAAACATAGAAAATCACCAATGCTTATTTTGAAAAACTAAATAAACATGTTAATTGTGACATATCTACTCAAAAAGATCAATGTGCAAATGAAATAATTGGTACTGAGACAACAACCAAATTCTGGAACATCAGAAGCTATAATTAACTACAACGACTCTACAAGTTCTTACTCATGTGAAGGAAATATGCCCTAGAGGCAATAATAAAGTTGTTATTTATATTTCCTTATATCATGATAAATGTTTATTATTAATGCTAGAATTGTATTAACCGGAAACTTAGTACATGTGTGAATACATAGAAAAACAAAGTGTCACTAGTTTGCCTCTACTTGACTAGCTCGTTGAATAAATGATGGTTATGTTTCCTAACCATAGACATGAGTTGTCATTTCATTAACGGGATCACATCATTAGAGAATGCTGTGATTGACTTGACCCATACGTTAGCTTAACACGATGATCGTTTAGTTTGTTGCTATTGCTTTCTTCATGACGTATACATGTTCCTATGACTATGAGATTATGCAACTCCCGAGTACCGGAGGAACACTTTGTGTGCTACCAAACGTCACAACATAACTGGCTGATTATAAAGGTGCTCTACAGGTGCTCCGATGGTGCTTGTTGAGTTGGCACAGATCGAGATTAGAATTTGTCACTCCGATTGTCGGAGAGGTATCTCTGGGCCCTCTCGGTAATGCACATCACTATAAGCCTTGCAAGAATTGTGACTAATGAGTTAGTTGCCGGATGATGCAATATGGAATGCGTAAAGAGACTTGCCGGTAATGAGATTGAACCAGGTATGAGAATACCGACGACCGAATCTCGGGCAAGTAACATACCGATGACAAAGGGAACAACGTATGTTGTTATGCGGTTTGACTGATAAAGATCTTCGTAGAATACGTAGGAGCCAATATGAGCATCCAGGTTCCACTATTGGTTATTGACCAGAGATGAGTCTCGGTCTTGTCTACATAGTAGGGTCCGCACGCCTAACGTTCGGTGACGATCGGTATTATGAGTTTATGAGTTTTTATGTACCGAAGGTCGTTCAGAGTCTCGGATATGATCACGGACATGACGTGGAGTCTCAAAATGGTTGAGACATAAATATCGATATATTGGATGACTATGTTTGGACTTCGTAAGCGTTCCGGGCAAGTTCGGACAAATACCAGAGTACCGCGGGTTACCGGAACCCCCCGGGGAGTGTAATGGGCCTATTGGGCCTTAGTGGAGAAGTGGAGGGGCAGCCAGGGCAGGCCACGCCCCCCCCCCCTCTCCCTCTAGTCCGAATTGGACAAGGAGGGGGTGGCACCCCCCTTTCCTTCCCCCTCTCTCCTCCTTCCCTCTCTCCTACTCCTACTCTTGGAAGGGTTGGAATCATACTCCCGGTGGGAGTAGGACTCCCCATGGGGTTCTCCTAGGAGGGTCGGCCTCTCCCCCTCCTCCACTCCTTTATATACGGGGGAGGGGGCACCCCATAGACACACAAGTTGATCAGTTGATCTTTTAGCCATGTGCGGTGCCCCCCTCCACCATAATCCACCTCGGTCATATCGTAGCGGTGATTAGGAGAAGCCCTGCGTCGGTAGCATCATCATCACCGTCATCATGCCGTCATGCTGACGGAACTCTCCCTTGAAGCTCTACTGGATCGAAGTTCGTGGGACGTCACCGAGCTGAACGTGTGCTGAACTTGGAGGTGTCGTACGTTAGGTACTTGGATCGGTCGGATCGTAAAGACGTACGACTACATGAACCACGTTCTCATAACGCTTCCGCTTACGGTCTATGAGGGAACATGGATGACACTCTCCCCTCTCATTGCTATGCATCACCATGATATTGCGTGTGCATAGGATTTTTTTTAATTACTAAGTTCCCTTGCAGTGGTATCAGATCCAGGTTTATGCGTAGATGTTATATGCACGAGTAGAACACAAAGGAGTTGTGGGCGTGGGTATATACATATTGCTTGCCGTCACTAGTTGATTCTTGGTTCAGCGGTATTGTTGGATGAAGCAGCCCAGACCAACATTACGTGTACGCTTACGTGAGACTGGTTCTACCGACGTGCTTCACACACAGGTGGCTAGTGGGTGTCTATTTCTCCAGCTTTAGTTGAATCGGATTCAATGAACAGGGTTCTTTCTGAAGGTCAAAAAGCAATCACTATACCGCATTGTGGTTTTTGATGCGTAGGTAAGAATGGTTCTTGCTCAGCCCGTAGCAGCCACGTAAAACTTGCAACAACAAAGTACAGGATGTCTAACTTGTTTTTGCAGGGCATGTTGTGATGTGATATGGTCAAGACATGATGCTAAAATTTATTGTATGAGATGATCATGTTTTTTAACACCGTTGTCGGCAACTGGCAGGAGCCATATGGTTGTCGCTTTATTTTATGAAATGCAATCGCCAGGTAATTGCTTTACTTTATCACTAAGCAGTAGCGATAGTCGTGGAGGCAATAGTTGGCGTGATGACAACGATGCTTCGATGGAGATCAAGGTGTCGAGCCGGTGACGATGGTGATCATGATGGTGCTTTGGAGATGGAGATCAAAGGCACAAGATGATGATGGCCATATCATATCACTTATATTGATTGCATGTGATGTTTATCTTTTATGCATCTTATTTTGCTTAGATCGACGGTAGCATTATAAGATGATATCTCACTAAATTTCAAGTTATAAGTGTTCTCCCTGAGTATGCACCGTTGCAAAAGTTCGAAGTGTCGAGACACCACGTGATGATCAGTGTGATAAGCTCTACGTTCACATACAATGGGTGCAAGCCAGTTTTGCACACGCAGAATACTCAGGTTAAACTTGACGAGCCTAGCATATGCAGATATGGCCTCGGAACACTGAGACCGAAAGGTTGAGCGTGAATCGTATCGTAGATATGATCAACATAGTGATGTTCACCATTGAAAACTACTCCATCTCACGTGATGATCGGAAATGGTTTAGTTGATATGGATCACATGATCACTTAGATGATTAGAGGGATGTCTATCTAAGTGGGAGTTCTTAAGTAATATGATTAATTGAACTTTAATTTATCATGAACTTAGTACCTGATAGTATTTTGCATGTCTATGTTGTTATAGATAGATGGCCCGTGTTGTTGTTGTTCCATTGAGTTTTAATGCGTTCCTTGAGAAAGCAAAGTTCAAAGATGATGGTAGCAATTACACGGACTGGGTCCGTAACTTGAGGATTATCCTCATTGCTGCATAGAAGAATTACGTCCTGGAAGCACCGCTAGGTGTACCACCCGCGCCGGCAACTGCAGACATTGTGAATGCCTAGTAGTCACGTGTTGATGACTACTCGATAGTTCAGTGTGCCATGCTTTACGGCTTAGAACCAGGACTTCAACGACGTTTTGAACGTCATGGAGCATATGAGATGTTCCAGGAGTTGAAGTTAATATTTCTAGCAAATGCCAGGATTGAGACATATGAAGTCTCCAATAAGTTCTACAACTGCAAGATGGAGGAGAATAGTTTTGTCAGTGAACATACACTCAGAATGTCTGGGTACCACAACCACTTGACTCAACTGGGAGTTAATCTTCCTAATGATAGTGTCATTGGCAGAGTTCTTCAATCACTACCACCAAGCTATAAGAGCTTTGTGATGAACTATCATATGCAAGGGATGGATAAGACGATTCCCAAGCTCTTCGCAATGCTAAAGGCTGCGGAGGTAGAAATCAAGAAGGAGCATCAAGTGTTGATGGTCAACAAGACCACCAGTTTCAAGAAAAAGGGTATAGGGAAGAAGGGGAACTTCAAGAAGAATGGCAAACCAGTTGCTGCTCAAGTGAAGAAACCCAAGTCTGGACCTAAACCTGAAACTGAGTGCTTCTACTGCAAAGGGACTGGTCACTGGAAGCGGAACTGCCCCAAGTATTTGGCGGATAAGAAGGATGGCAAGGTGAACAAAGGTATATGTGATATACATGTTATTGATGTGTACCTTACTAATGCTCACAGTATCACCTGGGTATTTGATACTGGTTCTGTTGCTAATATTTGCAACTCGAAACAGGGGCTACGGATTAAGTGAAGATTGTATAAGGACGAGGTGACGATGCGCGTGGGAAATGGTTCCAAAGTCGATGTGATCGCAGTCGGCATGCTACCTCTACATCTACCTTCGGGATTAATTTTAGATCTAAGAATAATGGTTGTTCTGTTTATATGAGTAATATCTTTTATGGTCATGCACCCTTGAAGAGTGGTCTATTTTTGACGAATCTCGATAGTAGTGATACACATATTTATAATATTGAAGCTAAAAGATGCAGAGTTGATAATGATAGTGCAACTTATTTGTGGCACTACCATTTAGGTCATGTTGGTGTAAAGCGCATGAAGAAACTCCATTCTGATGGACTTTTGGAATCACTTGATTATGAATCACTTGGTACTTGTGAACCATGCCTCATGGGAAAGATGACTAAAATGTCGTTCTCCGGAACTATGGATCGAGCAACAGATTCGTTGGAAATCATACATACTAATGTATGTGGTCTGATGAATATTGAGGCTCGCGGCGGGTATCATTATTTTCTCACCTTCATAGAAGATTTGAGCAGATATGGGTATATCTACTTGATGAAACATAAGTCTGAAACATTTGAAAAGTTCAAAGAATTTCAGAGTGAAGTGGAAAATCATCGTAACAAGAAAATAAAGTTTCTACGATATGATCGTGGAGGATAATATTTGAGTTATGAGTTTGGTCTTCATTTAAAACAATGCGGAATAGTTTCGCAACTCACGCCACCCGGAACACCACAGCGTAATGGTGTGTCCGAACGTCGTAATCGTACTTTACTAGATATGGTGTGATCTATGATATCTCTTACTGATTTACCGCTATCGTTTTGGGGTTATGCTTTAGAGACGGCTGCATTCACGTCAAATAGGGCACCATGTAAATCTGTTGAGACGAGACCATATGAACTGTGGTTTGGCAAGAAACCAAAGTTGTCGTTTCTTAAAGTTTGGGGTTGCGATGCTTATGTGAAAAGGCTTCAACCTAATAAGCTTGAACCCAAATCGGAGAAATGTGTCTTCATAGGATACCCAAAGGAGACTGTTGGGTACACCTTCTATCATAGATCCGAAGGCAAGACATTCGTTGCTAAGAATGGATCCTTTCTAGAGAAGGAGTTTCTCTCCAAAGAAGTGAGTGGGAGGAAAGTAGAACTTGATGAGGTAACTGTACCTGCTCCCTTATTGGAAAGTAGTTCATCACAGAAATCTGTTCTTGTGACTCCTACACCTATTAGTGAGCAAGCTAATGATGAAGATCATGTAACTTCAGATCAAGTTACTACTGAACCTCGTAGGTCAACCAGAGTAAGATCCACACCAGAGTGGTACGGTAATCCTGTTCTGGAAGTCATGTTACTTGACCATGATGAACCTACGAACTATGAGGAAGCGATGATGAGCCCAGATTCCACAAAATGGCTTGAGGCCATGAAATCTGAGATGGGATCCATGTATGAGAACAAAGTATGGACTTTGGTTGACTTGCTCGATGATCGGCAGGCCATCGAGAATAAATGGATCTTCAAGAAGAAGACTGACGATGGCGGTAATATTACTGTCTACAAAGCTTGACTTGTTGCAAAAGGTTTTCGACAAGTTCAAGGAGTTGACTACGATGAGACCTTCTCACCCGTAGCGATGCTTAAGTCCGTCCAAATCATGTTAGCAATTGCCGCATTTTATGATTATGAAATTTGGCAAATGGATGTACAGACTGCATTCCTGAATGGATTTCTGGAAGAAGAGTTGTATATGATGCAACCTAAAGGTTTTATCGATCCAAAGGGTGCTAACAAAGTGTGCAAGCTCCAGCGATCCATCTATGGACTGGTGCAAGCATCTCGAAGTTGGAATAAATGTTTTGATAGTGTGATCAAAGCATATGGTTTTATACAGACTTTTGGAGATGCCAGTATTTACAAGAAAGTGAGTGGGAGCTCTGTAGCATTTCTAATATTATATGTGGATGACATATTGTTGATTGGAAATGATATAGAATTTCTGGATAGCATAAAAGGATACTTGAATAAGAGTTTTTCAATGAAAGACCTCGGTGAAGCTGCTTATATATTAGGCATCAAGATCTATAGAGATAGATCAAGACGCTTAATTGGACTTTCACAAAGCACATACCTTGATAAAGTTTTGAAGAAGTTCAAAATGGATCAAGCAAAGAAAGGGTTCTTGCCTGTGCTACAAGGTGTGAAGTTGAGTCAGACTTAATGCCCAACCAGTGCAGAAGATAGAGAGAAAATGAAAGATGTTCCCTATGCTTCAGCCATAGGCTCTATCATGTATGCAATGTTGTGTACCATACCTGATGTGTGCCTTGATATTAG
The DNA here is from genome assembly GCA_034509565.1 of Triticum monococcum. NCBI lineage: Eukaryota > Viridiplantae > Streptophyta > Magnoliopsida > Poales > Poaceae > Triticum > Triticum monococcum. The sequence goes on from CM067842.1 coordinate 600,986,236, forward strand.
TTTAGCAGGGAGGTACCAAAGTAATCCAGGAGTGGATCACTGGACAGCGGTCAAGAACATCCTGAAATACCTGAAAAGGACTAAGGATATGTTTCTCGTTTATGGAGGTGACAAAGAGCTCGTCGTAAATGGTTACGTCAATGCAAGCTTTGACACTGATCCGGATGACTCTAAGTCACAAACCAGATACATATTTTTATTAAACGATGGAGCTGTCAGTTGCAGTTCTAAGCAAAGCATCGTGGCGGGATCTACGTGTGAAGCGGAGTACATAGCTGCTTCAGAAGCAGCAAATGAAGGAGTCTGGATGAAGGAGTTCATATCCGATCTAGGTGTCATACCTAGTGCATCGGGTCCAATGAAAATCTTTTTGTGACAATACTGGTGCAATTGCCTTGGCAAAGGAATCAAGATTTCACAAAAGAACCAAGCACATCAAGAGATGCTTCAATTCCATTCGCGATCAAGTCAAGGAGGGAGACATAGAGATTTGCAAGATACATACGGATCTGAATGTTCCAGACCCGTTGACTAAGCCTCTCTCACGAGCGAAACATGATCAGCACCAAGACTCCATGGGTGTTAGAATCATTACAGTGTAATCTAGATTATTGACTCTAGTGCAAGTGGGAGACTGAAGGAAATATGCCCTAGAGGCAATAATATAGTTGTTATTTATATTTCCTTATATCATGATAAATGTTTATTATTCATGCTAGAATTGTATTAACCGGAAACTTAGTACATGTGTGAATACATAGACAAACAGAGTGTCACTAGTTTGCCTCTACTTGACTAGCTCGTTGAATCAATGATGGTTATGTTTCCTAACCATAGACATGAGTTGTCATTTGATTAACGAGATCACATCATTAGAGAATGATGTGATTGACTTAACCCATCTGTTAGGTTAGCACGATGATCGTTTAGTTTGTTGCTATTGCTTTCTTCATGACTTATACATGTTCCTATGACTATGAGATTATGTAACTCCCGAGTACCGGAGGAACACTTTGTGTGGTACCAAATGTCACAACATAACTGGGTGATTATAAAGGTGCTCTATAGGTGTCTCCCATGGTGCTTGTTGAGTTTGAAGTAAATATGCCCTAGAGGCAATAATAAAGTTATTATTTATTTCCTTATATCATGATAAATGTTTATTATTCATGCTAGAATTGTATTAACCGGAAACATGATACATGTGTGAATACATAGAGGGTCACTAGTATGCCTCTACTTGACTAGCTCGTTGATCAAAGATGGTTATGTTTCCTAATCATATACATGAGTTGTCATTTGATTAACGGGATCACATCATTAGGAGAATGATGTGATTGACTTGACCCATTCCGTTAGCTTAGCACTTGATCGTATAGTTTGTTGCTATTGCTTTCTTCATGACTTATACATGTTCCTATGACTATGAGATTATGCAACTCCCATTTACCGGAGGAACACTTTGTGTGCCACCAAACGTCATAACGTAACTGGGTGATTATAAAGGTGCTCTACAGGTGTCTCCGAAGGTACTGTTGGGTTGGCGTATTTCGAGATTAGGATTTGTCACTCCGATTGTCGGAGAGGTATCTCTGGGCCCTCTCGGTAATGCACATCACTTAAGCCTTGCAAGCATTGCAACTAATGAGTTAGTTGCGGGATGATGTATTATGGAACGAGTAAAGAGACTTGCTGGTAACGAGATTGAACTAGGTATTGAGATACCGACGATCGAATCTCGGGCAAGTGTATGTTGTTATGCGGTCTGACCGATAAAGATCTTCGTAGAATATGTAGGAGCCAATATGAGCATCCAGGTTCCGCTATTGGTTATTGACCGGAGACGTGTCTCGGTCATGTCTACATAGTTCTCGAACCCGTAGGGTCCGCACGCTTAACGCTACGATGACAGTTATATTATGAGTTTTATGTTTTGATGTACCGAAGGTTGTTCGGAGTCCCGGATGTGATCACGGACATGATGAGGAGTCTCGAAATGGTCGATACATGAAGATTGATATATTGGAAGCCTATGTTTGGATATCGGAAGTGTTCCGGGTGAAATCGGGATTTTACCGGAGTACCGGGAGGTTACCAGAAGCCCCCGGGGGCTTAATGGGCCTTCATGGGCCTTAGTGGAAAAGGAGGGAAGCTAAGGAAGTGTGGGGCGCGCCCCCCAAGGCCCAAACCGAATTGGTTTAGGGCAAGGGGGGCTGGGGGCCCCTCTTTCCTTCTTCCCCCCTCCCAAGTCCTAATCCAACTAGGAAAGGGGGGAGTCCTACTCCCGGTGGGAGTAGGACTCCTCCTGGCGCGCCTATGCCCTGGCCGGCCGCACCCCCCTTGCTCCTTTATATACAGGGGCAGGGGGGCACCCTAGAGACACAACATTAGATCATTGATCTCTTAGCCATGTGCGGTGCCCCTCTCCACCATAGTCCACCTCGATAATACTGTAGCGGTGCTTAGGCGAAGCCCTGCGTCGGTAGAACATCAACATTGTCACCACGGCGTCGTGCTGATGAAACTCTCCCTCAACACTCGGCTGGATCGGAGTTCGAGGGACGTCATCGGGCTGAACGTGTGCTGAACTCGGAGGTGCCGTACGTTCGGTACTTGATCGGTCGGATCGTGAAGACGTACGACTACATCAACCGCGTTGTGCTAACACTTCCGCTTTCGGTCTATGAGGGTACGTAGACAACACTCTCCCCTCTCGTTGCTATGCATCACCATGATCTTGCGTGTGCGTAGGAATTTTTTTTAAATTACTACTTTACCCAATAGTGGCATCCAAGCCTGGTTTTATGCGTAGATGTCATATGCACGAGTGGAACACAAGTGAGTTGTGGGCGATACAAGTCATACTGCTTACCAGCATGTCATACTTTGGTTCCGCGATATTGTTGGATGAAGCGGCCCGGACCGACATTACGCGTACGCTTACGCGAGACTGGTTCTACCGACGTGCTTTGCACACAGGTGGCTGGCGGGTGTCAGTTTCTCCAACTTTAGTTGAACCGAGTGTGGCTATGCCCGGTCCTTGCGAAGGTTAAAACAACACCAACTTGACAAACTATCGTTGTGGTTTTGATGCGTAGGTAAGAACGGTTCTTGCTAAGCCCGTAGCAGCCAGGTAAAACTTGCAACAACAAAGTAGAGGACGTCTAACTTGTTTTTGCAGGGCATGTTGTGATGTGATATGGTCAAGACATGATGCTAAATTTTATTGTATGAGATGATCATGTTTTGTAACCGAAGTTCTCGGCAACTGGCAGGAGCCATATGGTTGTCGCTTTATTGTATGCAATGCAATCGCCCTGTAATGCTTTATTTCATCACTAAGCGGTAGCGATAGTCGTGGAAGCACAAGATTGGCGAGACGACAACGATGCTACGATGGAGATCAAGGTGTCGCGTCGGTGATGATGGTGATCATGACGATGCTTCGGAGATGGAGATCACAAGCACAAGATGATGATGGCCATATCATATCACTTATATTGATTGCATGTGATGTTTATCTTTTATGCATCTTATCTTGCTTTGATTGACGGTAGCATTATAAGATGATCCCTCACTAAAATTATCAAAGTATAAGTGTTCTCCCTGAGTATGCACCATTGCGAAAGTTCTTCGTGCTGAGACACCATGTGATGATCGGGTGTGATAGGCTCTACGTTCAAATACAACGGGTGCAAAACAGTTGCACACGCGGAATACTCAGGTTAAACTTGACGAGCCTAGCATATAACAGATATGGCCTCGGAACACGGAGACCGAAAGGTCGAGCGTGAATCATATAGTAGATATGATCAACATAGTGATGTTCACCATTGAAACTACTCCATTTCACGTGATGATCGGACATGGTTTAGTTAATTTGGATCACCTGATCACTTAGAGGATTAGAGGGATGTCTATCTAATGGGAGTTCTTAAGTAATATGATTAATTGAACTTAAATTTATCACGAACTTAGTACCTGATAGTATCTTGATTGTCTATGTTGCTTGTAGATAGATGGCTGCTACGTCTTGAGCTTGCGTTGGTTTTCCCCAAAGAGGAAGGGATGATGCAGCAGAGTAGCCTAAGTATTTCCCTCAGTTTTTTAGAACCAAGGTATCAATCCAGTAGGAGGCCACGCTCAAGTCCCTCGTACCTGCGTAAAATGATAGCTACTCCCAACCAACGCGATTAGGGGTTGTCAATCCCTTCACGGTCACTTACGAGAGTGAGATCTGATAGATATAATATTTTTGGTATAAAGATGCAAAGTAAAAAGTAAAAGCAAAGTAAAAAAAGCAAAGCAAGATTAAAGTAATGGAGATGATATGATGAGAATAGACCCGGGGGCCATAGGTTTCACTAGTGGCTTCTCTCAAGAGCATAAGTATTCTATGGTGGGTGAACAAATTACTATTGAGCAATTGACATAATTGAGCATAGTTATGAGAATATCTAGGCATGATCATGTATATAGGCATCACGTCCGTAACAAGTAGATCGAAACGATTCTCCATCTACTACTATTACTCCACTCAGCGACCGCTATCCAGCATGCATCTAGAGTATTAAGTTAAAAACAGAGTAATGCCTTAAGCAATATGACATGATGTAGAGAGATAAATTCATGCAATATGAAATAAACCCCATCTTGTTATCCTCGATGGCAACGATACAATACGTGCCTTGCTTCCCCTTCTGTCATTGGGTAAGGACACCGCAAGATCGAACCCAAAGCTAAGCACTTCTCCCATGGCAAGAACTACCAATCTAGTTGGCCAAACCAAACGGATAATTCGAAGAGACTTGCAAAGATAACCAATCATACATAAAAGAATTCAGAGAAGATACAAATATTATTCATAGATAGACTTGATCATAAACCCACAATTCATCGGTCTCAACAAACACACCGCAAAAAGAAGATTACATCGAATAGATCTCCACAAGAGAGGGGGAGAACTTTGTATTGAGATTCAAAGAGAGAGAAGAAGCCATCTAGCTACTAATTATGGACTCGAAGGTCTGAGGTAAACTATTCATACTTCATCGGATAGGCTAGGATGATGTAGAAGCCCTCCGTGATGACGGCCCTCTTCCGGCGGAGCTCCGGAACAGGCCCCAAGATGGGATCTCGTGGATACAGAAAGTTGCGGCGGTGGAATTAGGTTTTTGGCTCCTGTTCTGATCGTTTGCGGGTACGTGTGTATATATAGGAGGAAGAAGTACGTCGGAGGAGCAACGAGGGGCCCATGAGGTAGGGGGCGCGCCCTGGGGGGCGCGCCCCCCACCCTCGTGACCGCCTCTTTTGTTCCTTGGAGCAGGGTCCAAGTCTCCTGGATCACGTTCGGTTAGAAAATCACGTTCCCGGAGATTTTATTCCGTTTGGACTCCGTTTGATATTCTGTTTATCCGAAACAGTGAAATAGGCAAAAAACAGCAATTCTGGGCTGGGCCTCCGGTTAATAGGTTAGTCCCAAAAATAATATAAAAGTGGAAAATAAATCCCAATATAGTCCAAAACAGTAGATAATATAGCATGGAGCAACCAAAAATTATAGACATGTTGGAGACGTATCAAGCATCCCCAAGCTTAATTCCTGCTTGTCCTCGAGTAGGTAAATGATAAAAAGAGAATTTTTGATGCGGAGTGCTACTTGGCATAATTTCAATGCAAATCTTCTTAATTGTGGTATGAATATTCAGATTAGAAAGATTCAAGACAAAAGTTTATATTGACATAAAAATAATAATACTTCAAGCATACTAACAAAGCAATTATGTATTCTCAAAATAACATGGCCAAAGAAAGTTATCCCTACAAAATCATATAGTCTGGCTATGCTCCATCTTCGCCACACAAAGTATTTAAATCATGCACAACCCCGATGACAAGCCAAGCAATTGTTTCATACTCTAACTTTTTTAATACTTTTTCAATCTTCACGCAATACATGAGCGTGAGCCATGGATATAGCACTATAGGTGGAATAGAATGGTGGTTGTGGAGAAGACAAAAAGGAGGGGAAGATAGTCTCACATCAACTAGGCGTATCAACGGGCTATGGAGATGCCCATCAATATATATCAATGTGAGTGAGTAGGGATTGCCATGCAACGGATGCACTAGAGCTATAAATGTATGAAAGCTCAACAAAATATACTAGTGGGTGTGCATCCAACTTGCTTGCTCACGAAGACCTAGGGCAATTTTGAGGAAGCCCATCATTGGAATATACAACCCAAGTTCTATAATGTAAAATTCCCACTAGTATATGAAAGTGACAACATATGAGACTCTCTATATGAAGAACATGGTGCTACTTTGAAGCACAATATATGAGACTTGCTATATCATGGTGCTACTTTGAAGCACAAGTGTGGAAAAAAAGGATAGTAGCATTGCCCCTTTTTATTTATTTTCTTTTTTTGGGGGGGGGGCCTTTTTTTTTCTTTGGCCTTTCTCCTTTTTTATTGGGACAATGCTCTATTGAATGATGATCTTCACACTTTTATTTATTTACAACTCAATGATTACAACTCGATTCTAAAACAAAGTATGACTCTATATGAATGCCTCCGGCGGTGTACCGGGATATGCAATGAATCAAGAGTGACAAGTATGAAGGAATTATGAACGGTGGCTTTGCCACAATTACTATGTCAACTACATGATCATGCTAAGCAATATGACAATGATGAATGTGTCATGATGAACTAGGTGCTGGAAAGTTGCATGGCAATATATCTCGGAATGGCTATGGAAATGCCATAATAGGTAGGTATGGTGGCTGTTTTTTGGAAGGTATATGGTAGGTGTATGATACCAGCGAAAGGTGCATGGTATTAGAGAGGCTAGCAAGGGTGGAAGGGTGAGAGTGCGTGTAATCCATGGACTCAACATTAGTCATAAAGAACTCATATACTTATTGCAAAAATCAAGAAGTTATCAAAGGAAAGTATTACGCGCATGCTCCTAGGGGGATAGATTGGTAGGAAAAGACCATGGCTCGTCCCCGACCGCCACTCATAAGGAAGACAATCAATAAATAAATCATGCTCCGACTTCGTCACATAACGGTTCACCATACGTGCATGCTATGGAAATCACAAACTTTAACACAAGTATTCTTTAAATTCACAACTACTCAACTAGCGTGACTTTAATGTTATCACCTCCATAATTCAAAACGATTATCATGCTTCAATATTTTCTTAGTATTCAACACACTCAAAAGAAAGTTTCACAAATCTTGAATACCAAGCATATTATTATTAAGCAAATTACCATGCTATTAAGAGACTCTCAAAATAGTTTAAGTGAAGCATGAGAGATCAATAGTTTTTTTAAAACAAATCCACCACCATGCTCTAAAAGATCTAAGTGAAGCACATAGAGCAAAATTATAACGCTCAAAAGATATAAGTGAAGCACATAGAGTAAAACTACTTAGGTCAAAAGATATAAGTGAAGCGCATAGAGCAAAATTACTTAGCTCAAAAGATATAAGTGAAGCACATAGAGTATTCCATCAAATTTTAATTCATATATGGCTCTCTCAAAAAGTGTGTACAGAAAGGATGATTGTGGCATACTAAGACATAAAGACACAAATAATACAAGATGTTCCAAGCAAAACACATATCATGTTGGTGAATAAAAGTATAGCTCCAAGTAAATTACCGATGGAAGTGGACGAAAGAGGGGATGCCCTCCGGGGCATCCCCAAGCTTTGACTTTTTGGTGTCCTTGGATTATATTGGGGGTTCCATGGGCACCCCCAAGCTTAGGCTCTTGCCACTCCTTGTTCCATGATCCTTCAAAAGAATTCACCCAAAACTTGAAAACTTCACAACACAAAACTCAAAATAGAAAACTCGTGAGCTCCGTTAGCGAAAGAAAACAAAAGACCACTTCAAGGTACTGTAATGAACTCATTCTTTATTTATATTGGTGTTAAACCTACTGTATTCCAACTTCGCTATGGATTATAAACTATTTTACTAGCCATAGATTCATCAAAATAAGCAAACAACACACAAAAACAGAATCTGTCAAAAACAGAACAGTCTGTAGTAATCTGTAGCTAGCGCAAGATATGGAACCCCGAAAAATTCTACAATAAATTGCTGGACGTGAGGAATTTAGCTATTAATCATCTGAAAAAATAATTAACTAAATATAACTCTTCAAATAAAAATGACAGCAGTTCTCGTGAGCGCTAAAGTTTCTGTTTTTTACAGCAAGTTCAACAAGACTTTCCCCAAGTCTTCCCAACGGTTCTACTTGGCACAAACCCTAATTAAACACAAAAACACAACCAAAACAGAGGCTAAATAATTTATTTATTACTAAACAGGAGAAAAAACATCAAGGAAAAAAATTGGGTTGCCTCCCAACAAGCGCTATCGTATAACGCCCCTAGCTAGGCATAAAAGCGAGGATAGATCTAGGTATTGCCATCTTTGCTAGGCAATCCATAAGTGGCTCTCATGATAGTTTCATATGGTAATTTTATTTTCTTTCTTGTAAAGTGTTCCATGCCCTTTTTGAATGGAAATTGAAATCTAATATTCCCTTCCTTCATATCAATAATCGCACCAACCGTTCTAAGGAAAGGTCTACCAAGAATAATAGGGCAAGAAGGATTGCAATCTATATCAAGAACAATGAAATCTACAGGCACATAATTCCTATTTGCAACAATAAGAACATCACTAATCCTTCCCATAGGTTTCTTAATAGTGGAATCCGCAAGATGCAAGTTTAGAGAGCAATCATCAAAATTACGGAAATCTAGCAAATCACACAAAGTCTTGGGAATAGTAGAGACACTAGCACCCAAATCACACAAAGCATAAAACTCATGATCTTTAATTTTAATTTTAATAGTTGGTTCCCACTCATCATAGAGTTTTCTAGGGATAGAAACTTTCAACTCAAGTTTTTCTTCATAAGATTGCATCAAGGCATCAACAATATGTTCGGTGAATGCTTTATTTTGACTATAAGCATGTGGAGAATTTAGCACGGATTGCAACAAGGAAATACAATCAATTAAAGAGAAACTTTCATAATTAAATTCCTTGAAATCAAATATAGTGGGTTTAGCAACATCTAGATTTTTATTTCTTTCAATCCCACTTTCATCAATTTCATCATTAAGATCTAAATACTCCAAATTTTTAGAACGCCTTCTAGGTAAAGGAAGATCATATTCAGTTTCATCAAGATTAATATTGCAAAACAAAGATTTAATAGGGGACACATCAATAACTTTTCGATCTTCATCTTGATTTTCATAGGAATTGGAGGAACACGCTTTAATAAAGGCATCTTTGGAAGCACGCATCCTAGCGGTTCTTTCCTTGCACTCATCAATGGAAATTCTCGTGGCTTTGAGAGACTCATTGATATCATGCTTAGGAGGAATAGATCTAAGCTTTAAAAAATCAACCTCAAGAGAAATTCTATCAATGTTCCTAGCCAAATCATCAACTTTAAGCAATTTATCTTCAAGCAAAGCACTAAAATTCTTTTGTGAATTCATAAACTCTTTAACACTATTCTCAAATTCAAAGGGCATCTTATTATAATTTCCATATGAGTTGTTGTAGGAATTCCCATAATTATTAGAAGGATTACTAGGATATGGCCTAGGATTAAAATTCCATCTATAAGCGTTGTTACAAAAATTATTCTTACCAAAAAAATTCACATCCATAGATTCATTGTTATTCTCAATCAAAGTAGACAAAGGAATATCATTAGGATCGGAAGAAACACTCTTAGTAGCAAATAATTTCATAAGTTCATCCATCTTTCCACTCAAAACGTTGATTTCTTCTATCGCGTGCACTTTTTTATTAGAAGATCTTTCAGTATGCCATTGAGAATAATTAACCATAATATTATCTAGGAGTTTAGTAGCATCTCCTAAAGTGATTTCCGTAAAAGTGCCTCCCGCGGCCGAATCTAAAAGATTTCTAGAAGCAAAATTCAATCCGGCATAAAAATTTTGTATGATCATCCACAAATTCAAACCATGAGTAGGGCAATTACGTATCATTAATTTCATTCTCTCCCAAGATTGTGCAACATGTTCATGATCAAGTTGTTTAAAGTTCATAATATCGTTTCTAAGAGAGATGATCTTAGCGGGAGGAAAATACTTAGAGATAAAAGCATCTTTCCACTTGTTCCATGAATCAATACTATTCTTAGGCAAAGACGAAAACCAAGCTTTAGCACGATCTCTAAGCGAAAAAGGAAATAGCTTCAATTTAATGACATCTTTTTTCTTTTGCATATCACATAAATCAACGAAGCTATTCAGATGAGTAGTGGCATCTTCACTAGGAAGGCCGGCGAATTGATCTTTCATAACAAGATTCAACAAAGCAGCATTAATTTCACAAGATTCAGCATCGGTAAGAGGAGCAATTAGAGTGATAAGGAAATCATTATTATTGGTATTGGTGAAGTCACACAATTTGGTAGTATCTTGAGCCATCGCGACAAACAAGCAATCTAACACATGAGCAAACAAAAAGCAAGCGGGCAAAAGAGGCAAATAGAGAGGGAGGATAGAGAGAGAGAGAGAGGGCGAATAAAACGGCAAGGGTGAATTGGGGGGAGAGGAAAACGAGAGGCAAATGGCAAATAATGTAATGCGAGAGATAGGGATTGTGAGGGGTACTTGGTATGTTGACTTTTTGCGTAGACTCACCGGCAACGGCGCCAGAAATCCTTCTTGCTACGTCTTGAGCTTGTGTTGGTTTTCCCCGAAGAGGAAGGGATGATGCAGTAGAGTAGCGTAAGTATTTCCCTCAGCTTTTGAGAACCAAGGTATCAATCCAGTAGGAGGCCACGCTCAAGTCCCTCATACCTGCATAAAACGATAGCTACTCGCAACCAACGCGATTAGGGGTTGTCAATCCCTTCACGGTCACTTACGAGAGTGAGATCTGGTAGATATAATATTTTTGGTATTTTTGGTATAAAGATGCAAAGTAAAAAGTAAAAAAGCAAAGCAAGATTAAAGTAATGGAGATTGATATGATGAGAATAGACCTAGGGGCCATAGGTTTCACTAGTGGCTTCTCTCAAGAGCATAAGTATTCTACGGTGGGTGAACAAATTACTATTGAGCAATTGACAGAATTGAGCATAGTTATGAGAATATCTAGGCATGATCATGTATATAGGCATCACGTCCGTGACAAGTAGATCGAAAAGATTCTGCATCTACTACTATTACTCCACTCATCGACCGCTATCCAGCATGCATCTAGAGTATTAAGTTAAAAACAGAGTAACGCCTTAAGCAAGATGACATGATGTAGAGAGATAAATTCATGCAATATGAAATAAACCCCATCTTGTTATCCTCAATGGCAACAATACAATACGTGTCGTGCTGCCCCTTCTGTCACTGGGTAAGGACACCGCAAGATCGAACCCAAAGCTAAGCACTTCTCCCATGGCAAGAACTACCAATCTAGTTGGCCAAACCAAACAGATAATTCGAAGAGGCTTGCAAAGATAACCAATCATACATAAAAGAATTTAGAGAAGATTCAAATATTATTCATAGATAGACTTGATCATAAACCCACAATTCATCGATCTCAACAAACACACCGCAAAAAGAAGATTACATCGAATAGATCTCCACAAGAGAGGGGAGAACTTTGTATTGAGATTCAAAGAGAGAGAAGAAGCCATCTAGCTACTAACTATGGACCCGAAGGTCTGAGGTAAACTACTCACACTTCATCAGAGAGTTTAGGATGATGTAGAAGCCCTCCGTTATGACGGCCCTCTCCCGGCGGAGCTCCGGAACAGGCCCCAAGATGGGATCTCGTGGATACAGAAAGTTGCGGCGGTGGAATTAGGTTTTTGGCTCCTGTTCTGATCGTTTGGGGGTATGTGTGTATATATAGGAGGAAGAAGTATGCCGTAGGAGCAACGAGGGGCCCACGAGGCAGGGGGCGCGCCCTAGAGGGGAGTGCACCCCCACCCTCGGGACCGCCTCTTTTGTTCCTTGGAGCACGGTCCAAGTCTCCTGGATCACGTTCGGTGAGAAAATCACATTCCCGAAGATTTTATTCCATTTGGACTCTGTTTGATATTCTGTTTATCTGAAACACTGAAATAGGCAAAAAAACAACAATTCTGGGCTGGGCCTCCGGTTAATAGGTTAGTCCCAAAAATAATATAAAAGTGGAAAATAAAGCCCAATATAGTCCAAAATAGTAGATAATATAGCATGGAGCAATCAAAAATTATAGATACGTTGGAGATGTATCAATGGCCCGTGTTGTTCTTCAATTGAATTTTAATGCGTTCCTTGAGAAAACAAAGTTGAAAGATGATGGTAGCAATTACACGGACTGGGTCCGTAACTTGAGGATTATCCTCATTGCTGCACAAAAGAGTTACGTCCTGGAAGCACAGCTAGGTGTACCTCCTGCGCCAGCAACTGCAGACATTGTGAATGCCTGGTAGCTGCGTGTTGATGACTACTCGATAGTTCAGTGTGCCATGCTTTACGGCTTAGAACCGGGACTTCAACAACGTTTTGAACGTCATGGAGCATATGAGATGTTCCAGGAGTTGAAGTTAACATTTCAAGCAAATTCCCGGATTGAGAGATATGAAGTCTCCAATAAGTTCTATAGCTGCAAGATGGAGGAGAATAGTTCTGTCAGTGAACATATACTCAGAATGTCTGGGTACCATAATCACTTAACTCAGCTGGGAGTTAATCTTCCGGTTGATAGTGTCATTGACAGAGTTCTTCAATCACTGCCACCAAGCTACAAGAGCTTCGTGATGAACTATAATATGCAAGGGATGAATAAAACAATTCCCGAGCTCTTCGCAATGCTAAAGGCTACGAAGGTAGAAGTCAAGAAGGAGCATCAAGTGTTGATGGTCAACAAGACCACTAGTTTCAAGAAAAAGGGCAAATGGAAGAAGAAGGGGAACTTCAAGAAGAACAGCAAGCAAGTTGCTGCTCAAGAGAAGAATCCCATGTCTGGACCTAAGCCTGAAACAGAGTGCTTCTACTGCAAGCAGACTGGTCACTGGAAGCGGAACTGCCCCAAGTATTTGGCGGATAAGAAGGATGGCAAGGTGAACAAAGGTATATGTGATATACATGTTATTGATGTGTACCTTACTAATGCTCGCAGTAGCACCTGGGTATTTGATACTGGTTCTGTTGCTAATATTTGCAACTCGAAACAGGGGCTACGGATTAAGCGAAGATTGGCTAAGGACGAGGTGACGATGCGTGTGGGAAATGGTTCCAAAGTCGATGTGATCGCGGTCGGCACGCTACCTCTACATCTACCTTCGGGATTAGTATTAGACCTAAATATTTGTTATTTGGTGCCAGCGTTGAGCATGAACATTATATCTGGATCTTGTTTGATGCGAGACGGTTATTCATTTAAATCGGAGAATAATGGTTGTTCTATTTATATGAGTAATATCTTTTATGGTCATGCACCCGTGAAGAGTGGTCTATTCTTATTGAATCTCGATAGTAGTGACACACATATTCATGATGTTGAAGCCGAAAGATGCAGAGTTGATAATGATAGTGCAACTTATTTGTGGCACTGCCGTTTAGGTCATATCGGTGTAAAGCGCATGAAGAAACTCCATATGATGGACTTTTGTAACCACTTGATTATGAATCACTTGGTACTTGCGAACTGTGCCTCATGGGCAAGATGACTAAAACGCCGTTCTCCGGAACTACAGAGAGAGCAACAGATTTGTTGGAAATCATACATACAGATGTATGTGGTCCGATGAATGTTGAGGCTCGTGGCGGATATCGTTATTTTGTCACCTTCACAGATGATTTAAGCAGATATGGGTATATCTACTTAATGAAGGATAAGTCTGGAACATTTGAAAGGTTCAAAGAATTTCAGAGTGAAGTTGAAAATCATCGTAACAAGAAAATAAAGTTTCTACGATCTGATCGTGGAGGAGAATATTAGAGTTACGAGTTTGGTCTACATTTAAAACAATGCGGAATAGTTTCGCAACTCACGCCACCCGGAACACCACAGCGTAATGGTGTGTCCGAACATCATAATCATACTTTACTAGATATGGTTAGATCTATGATGTCTCTTACAGATTTACCGCTATCATTTTGGGGTTATGCTTTAGAGACGGGCGCATTCACGTTAAATAGGGCACCATCGAAATCCGTTGAGACGACGCCTTATGAACTGTGGTTTGGTAAGAAACCAAAGTTGTCGTTTCTGAAAGTTTGGGGTTGCGATGCTTATATGAAAAAGCTTCAACCTGATAAGCTCGAACCCAAATCGGAAAAATGTGTCTTCATAGGATACCCAAAGGTGACTGTTGGGTATACCTTCTATCACAGATCCGAAGGCAAGACTTTTGTTGCTAAATTCGGAGTTTTTCTAGAGAAGGAGTTTCTCTCGAAAGAAGTGAGTGGGAGGAAAGTAGAACTAGATGAGGTAACTGTACCTGCTCCCTTATTGGAAAGTAGTTCATCACAGAAACGGTTTCTGCGACACCTACACCAATTAGTGAGGAAGTTAATGATGATGATCATGAAACTTTAGATCAAGTTGTTACTTAACCTCATAGGTCAACTAGAGTAAGATCTGCACCAGAGTGGTACGGTAATCCTGTTCTTGAAGTTATGTTACTAGACCATGACGAACCTATGAACTATGAAGAAGCAATGGTGAGCCCGGATTCCGCAAAATGGCTTGAGGCCATGAAATCTGAGATGGGATCCATGTATGAGAACAAAGTGTGGACTTTGGTTGACTTGCCCATTGATCGGCAAGCAATTGAGAATAAATGGATCTTCAAGAAGAAGACTGACGCTGGCGGTAATGTTACTGTCTACAAAGCTCGACTTGTTGCGAAAGGTTTTCGACAAGTTCAAGGGATTGACTACGCTGAGACCTTCTCACCCGTAGCGATGTTTAAGTCTGTCCGAATCATGTTAGCAATTGCCGCATTTTATGATTATGAAATATGGCAGATGGATGTCAAAATTGCATTCTTGAATGGATTTCTAGAAGAAGAGTTGTATATGATGCAACCAGAAGGTTTTGTCGATCCAAAGGGAGCTAACAAAGTGTGCAAGCTCCAGCGATCCATTTATGGACTGGTGCAAGCCTCTCGGAGTTGGAATAAACGCTTTGATAGTGTGATCAAAGCATTTGGTTTTATACAGACTTTTGGAGAAGCATGTATTTACAAGAAAGTGAGTGGGAGCTCTGTAGCATTTCTGATATTATATGTGGATGGCATATTACTGATTGGAAATGATATAGAATTTCTGGATAGCATAAAGGGATACTTGAATAAGAGTTTTTCAATCAAAGACCTCGGTGAAGGTGCTTACATATTGGGCATTCAGATCTATAGAGATAGATCAAGACGCTTAATTGGACTTTCACAAAGCACAACCTTGACAAAGTTTTGAAGAAGTTCAAAATGGATCAAGCAAAGAAAGGGTTCTTGCCTGTGTTACAAGGTGTGAAGTTGAGTATGACTCAATGCCCGACCACTGCAGAAGATAGAGAGAAAATGAAAGATGTTCCCTATGCTTCAGCCATAGGCTCTATCATGTATGCAATACTGTGTACCACACCTGATGTGTGCCTTGCTATAAGTCTAGTAGGGAGGTACCAAAGTAATCCAGGAGTGGATCACTGGACAGCGGTCAAGAACATCCTGAAATACCTGAAAAGGACTAAGGTTATGTTTCTCATTTATGGAGGTGACAAAGAGCTCATTAACACTGATCCGGACGATTCTAAATCGCAAACCGGATACGTGTTTACATTGAATGGTGGAGCTGTCAGTTGGTGCAGTTCTAAACAAAGCGTCGTGGCAGGATCTACATGTGAAGCGGAGTACATGCTGCTTGGGAAGCAGCAAATGAAGGAGTCTGCATGAAGGAGTTCATATCCGATCTAGGTGTCATACCTAGTGCATCGGGTCCAATGAAAATCTTTTGTGACAATACTGGTGCAATTGCCTTCGCGAAGGAATCCATATTTCACAAGAGAACCCAGCACATCAAAAGACGCTTCAATTCCATCCGGGATCTAGTCCAGGTGGGAGACATAGAAATTTGCAAGATACATACAGATCTGAATGTTGCAGACCCGCTGACTAAGCCTCTTCTACGAGCAAAACATGATCGGCACCAAGGCTCCATGGGTGTTAGAATCATTACTGTGTAATCTAGTATTGACTCTAGTGCAAGTGGGAGACTGAAGGAAATATTCCCTAGAGGCAATAATAAAGTTATTATTTATTTCCTTATATCATGATAAATGTTTATTATTCATGCTAGAATTGTATTAACCGGAAACATGATACATGTGTGAATACATAGACGAACAGAGTGTCACTAGTATGCCTCTACTTGACTAGCTCGTTGATCAAAGATGGTTATGTTTCCTAACCATAGACATGAGTTGTCATTTGATTAATGGGATCACATCATTAGGAGAATGATGTGATTGACTTGACCCATTCCGTTAGCTTAGCACTTGATCGTATAGTTTGTTGCTATTGCTTTCTTCATGACTTATACATGTTCCTATGACTATGAGATTATGCAATTCCCATTTACCGGAGGAACACTTTGTGTGCAACCAAACGTCACAACGTAACTGGGTGATTATAAAGGTGCTCTTCAGGTGTCTCTGAAGGTACTTGTTGGATTGGCGTATTTCGAGATTAGGATTTGTCACTCCGATTGTCGGAGAGGAATCTCTGGGCCCTCTCAGTAATGCACATCACTTAAGCCTTGCAAGCATTGCAACTAATGAGTTAGTTGCGGGATGATGTATTACGGAATGAGTAAAGAGACTTGTCGATAACGAGATTGAACTAGGTATTGAGATACCGATGATCGAATCTCGGGCAAGTAACATACCAATGACAAAGGGAACAACGTATGTTGTTATGCGGTCTGACCGATAAAGATCTTCGTAGAATATGTAGGAGCCAATATGAGCATCCAGGTTCCGCTATTGGTTATTGACCGGAGACGTGTCTCGGTCATGTCTACATAGTTCTCAAACCCGTAGGGTCCGCACGCTTAACGCTACGATGACAGTTATATTATGATTTTTATGTTTTGATGTATCGAAGGTTGTTCGGAGTCTCGGATGTGATCACGGACATGATGAGGAGTCTCAAAATGGTCGAGACATGAAGATTGATATATTGTAAGCCTATGTTTGGATATCGAAAGTGTTCCGGGTGAAATCGGGATTTTACCGGAGTACCGGGAGGTTACCGGAACCCCCCGGGGGCTTAATGGGCCTTCATGGGCCTTAGTGGAAAAGGAGGGAAGCTAAGGAAGTGTGAGGCGCCCCCCCCCCCCCAAGGCCCAAACCGAATTGGTTTAGGGCAAGGGGGGTCGGCCCCCCTCTTTCCTTCTTCCCCCCTCCCAAGTCCTAATCCAACTAGGAAAGGGGGGAGTCCTACTCCCGATGGGAGTAGGACTCCTCCTGACGCGCCTATGCCCTGGCCGGCCGCACCCCCCGCCCCTTCCTCCTTTATATACAGGGGCAGGGGCACCCTAGAGACACAACACTAGATCATTGATCTCTTTGCCATGTGCGGTGCCCCTCTCCACCATAGCCCACCTCGATAATACTGTAGCGGTGCATAGGCGAAGCCCTGCGTCGGTAGAACATCAACATCGTCACCATGCCGTCGTGCTGACGAAAATCTCCCTCAACACTCGGCTGGATCAGAGTTCGAGGGACGTCATCAGGCTGAACGTGTGCTGAACTCGGATGTGCCATACGTTCGGTACTTGATCGGTCGGATCATGAAGACGTACGACTACATCAACCACGTTGTGCTAACGCTTCCACTTTTGGTCTACGAGGGTACGTAGACAACACTCTCCCCTCTCGTTGCTATGCATCACCATGATCTTGCGTGTGCATAGGAATTTTTTGTAAATTACTACGTTACCCAACAGAGTTGGCATAGATCGAGATTAGGATTTTTCACTCTGATTATCGGAGAGGTATCTCTGGGCCCTCTCGGTAATGCACATCACTATAAGCCTTGCAAGCATTGTGACTAATGAGTTAGTTACGGGATGATGCATTATGAAATGAGTAAAGATACTTGTCGGTAACAAGATTGAACTAGGTATGAGGATACCGACGATCGAATCTCGGGCAAGTAACATTCCGATGACAAAGGGAACAACATATGTTGTTATGCGGTTTGACCGATAAAGATCTTCATAGAATATGTAGGAGCCAATATGAGCATCCTGATTCCGCTATTGGTTATTGACCGGAGATGAGTCTCGATCATGTCTACATAGTTCTCGAACCCGTAGGGTCCGCATGCTTAACGTTCGGTGACTAACGGTGTCCTAGACTAGGGGGTACTCATCACATCGTCTCCCGATTAGTTGGATTGGGCCGAGGAACCCCAAGGCCGCATACTCATGGGCCAGTTCGGACAGCTGCCGCATACAAGGAAGATTCCACAAGACTTGGCGATCAAGACAAGGACTCCTCCCCACCGGCGTATTCGGCTAGGACTCTTGTTATCCTAGGCCTCTGGTGCATTATATAAACCGAGGCCGGGCTAGTCGATAGAATAATAACATATAATCATACCATAGGCTAGCTTTTAGGGTTTAGCCTCTCCGATCTCGTGGTAGATCAACTCTTGCAATACCCATATCATCAAGAATAAATCAAGCAGGACATAGGGTTTTACCTCCATCAAGAGGGCCCGAACCTGGGTAAAACATCGTGTCCCCTGCCTCCTGTTACCATCCGCCTAGACGCACAGTTCGGGACCCCCTACCCGAGATCCGCCGGTTTTGACACCGACATTGGTGCTTTCATTGAGAGTTCCGCTGTGTGATCGGCAAAAGGATCGATGGCTCGTCTGCAGGTCAACTGCGATGCCGGCATCTTCGTCGCCAGCTCGACTGGTCTCCTTGGCTCGACCAAGGACCGTGCTCCATCTCCGATTGTCATGTTCGGATGAGGGCCTTCATCAACATCAACTCCGATCTCTATCAAGATCATGGAGAAATCATCCATGGAGCTCGGGGGCTCAATGTCAACATTGCCCTCGGGCGACCGTGCTATTTTTCCGAACAGCAAACTTGTATCTTCTGCCACCACTTCTTAGAGCATCGCTTTGACAATCCCTTTGGTGGGATTGTGCGGAATTGAGTCTACAACAGCCACGCAAAATTTCGTCGAGTTCCGACGAAGGAATCTCCGACAATCTACGACATACCGGAGCCTTGTCAAATCTGGACGGGAATCTGGACGAGTTTAGGGCGTGGTCTCTAGAGCCAAGCTCGGAGATCCTTTGGAAGATCCAACCATTCATCTACTGCAGAATTCCCATATCTACCACCCCTCCAAATTTCAGCTCGATCCGACGATTCAAACTCCGGGAACCTTCCGATGAGTGGATCAATTTTTGGATCCGTTTTCTGCGCGAATACGGATCTGACCCGAATTCATGTTTCTTTATGAACATGACATTGGACAACCTTTTTAGACGAATTTCTCTTCTAGGGTATTGTGCGTTGTTTTTAAACACGTGCCCGTAAATTTTTAAGCCTCCCCTGAGGTCGCCTTCATCATCATGCTGGTGTCAAACCAGTCCAGCGATATTGCTCCAAGGCTGCCGACCTGCGCTAGACACGTCGTCACTTTGTTGAGACGAGCTCAACTTCTTCAGATCATCATCTCGGCAAGCCGAACAAGAGTCTGGCATCACGAAGGATAAATCATCACCAACATCACCGCCCCACGGATTACACGGAGCGGGCATATCGGCATCGCCGCACGGTCACTTCATCAAGCCGGCATCGACCACATCACGACCTGCATCGGCAGGGCCGCACTATTGCGTCTTCAAGCTGGTGTCCATCACGCCGACCTACTTCGACTCTTCGGCTGACATCGAGGCTTCGACATCTCGGCTGGACCGGGGGCTTCGCCATCTCTTCATCAACCTACTCCGGAGACTTCAGCGTCACTAGCCGACCAGCTCCGTCATGTTAGCTGGACCGAGGGCTTTGCCTCGGCGAGCCAAATATTTGCCAGCATCACCATACCGTCGCTTTATCGCCCATCAGGCAATGGGTGTGCGGATTGAGTCCCAATTTTGGGAATCACCTTTCTTCGGATTGCTACAACAAATAAACCAGGTGCTATTAATCCTACTATTTTTTGCTTGTTTGGGTTTATTTTTCCCAAGGAATTATTACTCTGTTTTGTCCATCATCTGTACACAGGTTTATAAAATGATGGCCGCATTAACAACGGTCGCGTGATGGTTCGGTCGGTTTCCGTACATAGTCCGGTGAACGCCGCATCCGGAACTCGGACCGACCTATGAATTCAGGCTTTGCCACGCCTTTATCGCATCATGTCGACGCCCTGCCTCAACATTGACTTCGGCGCCAGGCCATATTTCTTTTATTAATCACTTTGCATAAATTATTTATTATGCAACGATTTTTTTTAATTATTATTATCACTATTATCTCCGGTTTGCACTATTTTTTGTGCACAGGAAAATGATTCGAGGACTTCATCGTCACTCTGCCGGTCTGCATTGACCGTGCTATGTCACCACTTCGGCGTGTCGAGCTCTCGGCTCCGCCACCTAGGGACCAGCTTGAGGGATGGAACCTTGTCCCGCATCAAGCTCAGACCGCGTCATCAATGCCGAACACATTAACCAGCTAAGTCGCATTCATGCTCAAAGTTTTAATTTTTAACTTGTGTTCGGTTCGACCAAGCATTATACTTTTTTGGAAAAAAGTTGCTTGTAAAAAATTTCCTTGTCCAAACTTTGTTTGTGACACACATATTCAAATACCCCGTTTATTTAGCGGCTTCCTTTTATGAAGCTTTTCCTCTTGCATATGATTATACTTGTACGGCTTCATTCCTTGTTCGTGTATTACGCCACAATATGCACCATATTGACTTAAGCGATTTGCAAGCTGGGTTGCTTGGCTCCTGTGGTTACCCCTACGTTCCCGATTGTTCGGCTAGGGAGTAAAGGGAGCACCTCTGTGATTGTCACGACCGGGTCCTCCGAGCTCTGACCTCGGACTGGGTGAAGCCAAAAGCTAGCGCTCTTATTGTTTTCAATCATGGTCGGCACACAATGGAACTCATGAGTACAAAAAATCTATTGCACAAGTCTCATAGCAATAATGAGCACCGAAGAAAGGTATCAGTGGGGGTACTATTTTCTTCGAAGATGCTTCTTACACTTCGTCTGTAATATAGCATAAGTTCCCTGAGCGCGCTTTGTCTGTTACAACCTTATGGCCCGGTTGCCTGGTTATCGGAAACACTGTCGATATTCTCGACAGGTGGAGTACATAACACTTTTCGGTCCTTGACCATAGAGGGAGAAGCCGACGGTCGGTTAAGACACGTTTAAAGTTCGGTTGAACAAAGATATGATATACTTCGGTACATACAATCATTATACATAAAATTCTTTTACCCAAGTCACTTGGGGGCTCTTAAAATTTATATGAGCTATTTTATAGTAAATGTGTTTTCTTCTTTGTCGTTGCAAAGTCTTTTTCTATCGCTCCTTTTTCGACGTGAGTGTGTGGTCAATAGCCAGATAACTCATTTTCTCTCTAGTGACCGCTCGAGTTTAGTTCGCTAAATTGGTCTAACGAGAAGCACTCCGCCTTCGGGATAGGAGGCTGCAGCCGTAGGCTGACCTGCTTGAAGTCTTGAGATCGGATGTGTAATATTAATGCACGACAGAAGCACAATTTTTCCCCAATTTTCGGATTGGCACCGAACACTTGATCTTGTTCAGACGTCAAGTTTTACTGATGTTTTTTTGGTTTTCCAAGCTTATGGCACTTTTAAACTATTTGTGTGTTTCCAGCACAAGTCTCACAGTGCAATGCCGGACACCTTTATAGATTCGGCAAAAACATTTTCGGATCTCACTATATATGCATTGGTTTCGAATTGTGTCTTCGGTCAATAGTTGGGTTGCCCGGCTCCTGCGCTTGCCTCCTACGTTCCGCTTTGTTCGGCTAGTTGTGCAAAGGGAGAACCACTGCGATTGTGCTTCCAGCTCACATGGTTAAGCACCTCAGTGGAGAAAGCCGAAAACTGACTGTCACAATAAGCGTAAACTGGTCAGCAATCCGATGACGGTGTTAAATGACTGGCCATTCATAACTTTGGCCGAAGTGTTTACGGCTTGACCTCGACTGTCGCCGAACACTACCGGGGGCTAGTAACTAGCCTACCAAACTAAATCATCAATATTTTTGCTCTTACATTAGAGCTGAGGTTTCATGAACATGCTCGGCATGACAACCCAAAGAAACGAACCGATAGCGGGATTATTTTATTTGGAAGACATTTATTATGTTAAACAGTGATATAACATATCTCTCTGCGTACCTTTGTTTATAAAACCATATGGCCAGATTGCCTTGTTTGTCATAAATCTTTGCCCTCATAAAGGCTTTATAAAGTAGAACAAACACTCCTCGGCTACTGGCCGAGGAGGTGGAAGCCGATGGTCGGTCAACAAAGTTTTGTACAATGCGGATCTGAGCATTAATGATGTAAAGTACTTGGATACATAGAATTATTACACATAATTTGTGATTTTACTCTGGATATTGATCCTTAATTCGGCTCCCGTGCCCGCATTAAGGCTCGGGGGCTACTGGGCTTCAGGCTTATCACTTACTAATTTTAAAGGGGCGTATCGATCCCCTGATCTGGTGTTGCCACCCGACCAGTGTCTCAGGGGCTACTGCATTGGCAATCCAGTGTAGAAAATTTAAGTGCAATATAGTTTTTGAGGAGATTATGATCCTCAGGTTGGTCGGCCGCACCCAACCTGAGTCTCGAGGACTCTGCACACCGCTTTTTGTGTCCTGAAGTATTCTGCTGAGCTAGGACTTGATCCTCAGGCTGATTTTGCAAATCAACCTGAGTCTTAGTGGCTACTGGGATCAGCGGTCTTGCGTCATCCTTCAGGTGCATCTCGGGTTTTAGACCGATACACACCTTGAGGGCTACTGGCTATATATCTCGACAGAGAATAAATTGCACCAATCAAAAATATTGACAAACAATTGGCCCATAGTAGGGGTGGTGCACCACCTCGGAAGCAGTCCGGCATAAAGCTCGGGCGCTAGTGGCTGGCTCCATAGAGGGCATTTCCAGCATTAAGCTTGGCTAAACTCCTTCAACTCTTTTGGACCAAGATGATCTATGACATCTTGGATATAGTCCGGCGTTGGAGCTTGGACACAGTCCGGCGTTGGAGCTCGGATACATTTCGGCGTTAGAGCTCAGAAGTAGTCCGGCATTGGTGCTCGGCTGGAAAAGATACCTCGAATGCAGTCCGGCGTTAGAGCTCGGACGCAAGAGGACACTGCCTCCCGGGAACAACTTCAAACCCAAGGTGTGGCATAAAAATAACAAGGCATTGATAAAGGCCGGAAACTTAAAGGGGCTCCTCGGATACCCGGCGTGTAAACTCGTCGAATGCATTTCGGCGATCCTCAAGATCGAAGATGGGAAGATTTGTTGAACCAGTTTTCAAGATCGACAACCGAAGATGAAGAACAGTTCGAAAGAATCAAGGAGTGTCCCTAACTTGAAGACCGGTTCAGGGGGCTACTGACAGTGTCCTAGACTAGGGGGTACTCATCACGTCGTCTCCCGATTAGTTGGATTGGGCCGAGGAACCCCATGGCCGCATACTCATGGGCCAGTTCGGACAGCTGCCGCATACAAGGAAGATTCCACAAGACTTGGCGATCAAGACAAGGACTCCTCCCCACCGGCGTATTCGGCTAGGACTCTTGTTATCCTAGGCCTCTGGTGCATTATATAAACCGAGGCCAGGCTAGTCGATAGAACAATAACATACAATCATACCATAGGCTAGCTTTTAGGGTTTAGCCTCTCCGATCTCGTGGTAGATCAACTCTTGTAATACCCATATCATCAAGAATAAATCAAGCAGGACTTAGGGTTTTACCTCCATCAAGAGGGCCCGAACCTGGGTAAAACATCGTGTCCCCTGCCTCCTGTTACCATCCGCTTAGACGCACAGTTCAGGACCCCCTACCCGAGATCCGCCGGTTTTGACACCGACAGTGACGATCGATATTATGAGTTTATGTGTTTTGATGTACCGACGGTAGTTCGGAGTCTCGGATATGATCACGGACATGACGAGGAGTCTCAAAATGGTCGAGACATAAAGATCGATATATTGGATGACTATGTTTGGACTTCGGAAGGGTTTCGGGCAAGTTCAGACAAATACTGGAGTACCGGGGGTTACCAAAATCCCCCGGGGAGTGTAATGGGCCTATTGGGCCTTAGTGGAGAAGAGGAAGGGCTGCCAGAGCAGGTTGCGCGCCCCCTCTCCCTCTAGTCCGAAATGGACAAGGAGGGGGGAGGCGCCCCCCTTTCCTTCCCCCTCTCTCCTCCTTCCCTCTCTCCTACTCCTACTCTTGGAAGGGTTGGAATCCTACTCCCGGTGGGAGTAGGACTCCCCTTGGGGCGCGCCTAGGAGGGACGGCCTCTCCCCCTCCTCCACTCCTTTATATACGGGGGAGGGGCACCCCATAGACACACAAGTTGATCAGTTGATCTTTTAGCCGTGTGCGGTGCCCCCCTCCACCACAATCCACCTCGGTCATATCGTAGCGGTGGTTAGGCAAATCCCTGCGTCGGTAGCATCATCATCACCATCATCACGCCGTCATGCTGACGGAACTCTCCCTTGAAGCTCTGCTGGATCGGAGTTCGTGGGACGTCACCGAGTTGAACGTGTGCTGAACTCGGAGGTGTCGTACGTTCAGTACTTGAATCGGTCGGATCGTGAAGACATACGACTACATCAACCGTGTTCTCATAACACTTCCGCTTATAGTCTATGAGGGTATGTGGACGACACTCTCCCCTCTCGTTGCTATGCATCACCATGATCTTGCGTGTGCGTAGGATTTTTTTTTTGAAATTACTACGTTCCCCAACATCATGTACAATAAATAACAAATTGAACATTTTATAAGGAAGGTAAATATAACTGCAACAGCATAGCGACAGTGTTTGGATGATAGCAAATTGATACTAAGAGGTGTGTACATGCACAAATTTAGTAACATAGAACTAATAGCACTAAGGCCGTCCCCTATGTATGCCAAAACTAGTGTAAAGGCAACTGTTGCTACATCTCGCACCGGTGCCCTGAACTAGCGAGCTGATGCAGCAGAAAAAATCAGGGACCCGGACTCCGGAGCACGTACTTGCTCCGATGCCCAGTTCCTTCGTGCCATAAAGATTTAGTATTTTACTGCTTGGCTGCTCGGTTCTGTGGACCAAAGTTGGCTGCACAAACTGCTGAAGCAGTGCCAAATAATTTTCTAATGGCACCGCTGATGAGATGGCAACAATTTAAGATACTAGGTACAAATTGTGACACTGTCTTAGGATGCGTTTGGTTGAAGGTGTGGTATGAATGGGTTGGGACCGTGACAGTGTGTGAATCACATCTAACGAATGATTTGTAACAATGGAAGAGGGTCTAACCTTCTCTGGACATGACAAAAACTTCCTCCCAGTGTCCACAGAATCAAATGCAAGTTGCTTCACGCATGGAGATTGATGGTGACAACGAGCAGATAGATCTTCAGCCACCCCGCTCCATTCGTTGCCACTGATGGTCTTAGGGAGCTACAAGAGGAAGAAACGACTCAAATCGACCTCTGGGTAAAAAATCCTTCATTCCAAGTCATAGCCCGAGAGAGAGAAGAGAGGCATACCCGGGTGGTGAAAGAGTAGTCGCCGGAGGAGGAACTGCTGGAGATGTCTTTGAAGAAGACCATGGCGACCCCGGTGGTAGGATGTGAGACGGCGAGAGCGAGGAAGCGGCTATAGTTTAGCAAGGAAGGAAGGAAGGAAGGAGGAAACAGGGGAAATGTGACTTGTGGTCGGGGAGAAAAGGGGGTGGGGAAGGGGGTAAGGGGGCGGGGGTAGATATTTCGGTGGTAGGCCAAAACTTTGGAAATGTGGAGGGAAACTTTGCACGCGGTGCCGCCGGACCATTCACTTTAAATGATTGTGTGCATCGCAAACGATTATTCTACTTTGCGCGCATGGGATGAGTTTGATAATTCAAATTTTGGTCTCAAGGCATGGGCGCATTCACTTTGAACGCGCGTGGTGCCGCCGGACCATTCACTTTGAACGATTCTGTGCATCGCAAACGATTCTTCTGCTTTATGCGCATGGGATGAGTTTGATAATTCAAATTTTGGTCGAAATTTCTCCGGGTACATCATTGCATAATTTAACATCGCTTGCAAATTTGGGCACACAAAAGAGCGTACAGCAGACAGATCACACTTACTGAATCGAACAATTTCAGTAATTACACAGAGCCAGTTGACCTAAACATTGCTCTAACAAAAGACTAGCACTAAAAACAAAGCCTAAGTATGCATAATTAAAAATCCGCCGCCGCGCCAGCCTATGCATCGCCGGTGTGAGATGAGACGTCGATGACTTGTCCTGGCGACATGCCACCGTTGGTAGACTCCGTGTCCCCCCTGCTGAAGTCGACCGCGTCCTCGTCCTCGGCGCCGCCCTCAAGGTTGTAGTACTTGTAGTGGTGGTTGCGCCAGAGCTCGCGTTGGTACTCCACCGCCGATTCCTCGATGGACAGACTCTTCTCTACCTCGACCTCGGCCACGCGCAACTCCTCCTCCCGGCGCTCCTCGATCTCCACCGCCTCCTGCATCTCCAGCCCCCGCTCGGTGACCTCATGAGGAAGCAGGTGCTCCATGGCCGCCGCCACCTTTTTAGACGTGGGTTGCATGCTGAAGTCCGAGGTGGCCTGGAATATCTTCGCGTGTGCATCCTTGATCTTGGCATGGATGGCCTCGACCCGGGCCAGGGTGACATCAGCGGCACGGACGGCAGCTCAAGCGCTCTCGGCGTTTGCACCCGCCATTGCAGCAGCAGATGCAACCGTCTCGGCTGCTGCAGCTGCCCTGTCGGCTGCCGCAGACGCCCTCTCGGTGGAAGTGGCCGCGCTCAATGCGCAGGCGGCGGCGCTCTTGGTGTAGGCGGTCGCGCTCTCAGCGCAGGCGGCGGCGCTCGGGGGGACGTGGCCATCGTACGGGCCTTCACGAAGCGTTTCCACGGTGTCATCTTTGCAAGAAGGGGTGCGGGAATGGGGATCGGGTGTAGCGACCAGACCTCAAACAGTCTAATCTCTGTGCTCCGGTGTCATCCCTGGATCAGTAATGCTGACACCACACAGTACTTCGAAGGATTTATAGCAGAGTGGCAATCACACACTTATTACAACGATGTCTCTGAAGAGAACTTATTACATAAATATGGCTTAAGGCCATCTAATAACGATAACAGCGGAAGACTTGGAAGATAAATGGGTCCATCAACTCCAACGGCATCACTGAGTATAGAACCACGACCTAAAATCACCTCAATCGTCGTCTGAAAAGTCTGCAACATTAACGTTGCAGCCCGAAACGGGTCAGCACATGGAATATGCTGGCAAGGTAACACATAGAGAGTAATGGAATGAAACAGCTATACTATATGCATATTTGGCTGGTGGAAAGCTCTATGGTTACTGTTTTGCGTAAAGCCAATTTTTCCCTACTGCAAAGGAATAAATTTATTTAACTATCATGGTGGTTGTTAAACATTGAGAATGGTTGATAGCATTCTCAATCCCAATTAAAAGTGAACAATTAAAACCCAACAATATTAATTAGAAGTAACATGATGAGATTCACATGATATTCAAGTACTAGATACTCAAGATTGTCCATAACCGGGGACACGGCTAATCATGATTAGTTTGTTACACTCTGCAGAGGTTTGCGCACTTTTCCCCACAAGACTCGATCGCCTCTGTTGGTTTTCTCGCACTACTGGTGTTTGAGAAACGGATGACCGAGACACAGTCTTTCAGAAGCGCTAGCACCTTACGTTGGATAGACCGGTACACCTACTTTCCCCTACATCTGCTAGTCTACCCTGTAAGAGTTCGCACGACTTAGTCAACTATGCCAGAGCCCATAATGGCTTGTGGCTGCACACGTAAGTATTTACCATGAAAGATCTTATGATCCCTTTGAGCCTGGGTGGCGGTCCATAAAAAAACAGGCAAGTCCTGATAGACATCAGGTGCCTCAATCCACCCAGATGTGTGTTTAAGTTGCCACCTTAGATAAACCATTAAAATTATCAATCTCACATCTGTCATGGATATCACTCACCCAATCCACGTCTACTAGCATAGCATGGCATAATAAGCAAACGTAGAAGTAACTCCCAAAGGTTTCATAATAAACAGGTAATAGGTACTACCTCATCTACTTCCCATCCCACAATTTAATTAGATCCTAATCATGCAATGTGTGAGGATGGATCTAATGCAATAAAACTGGGTTGTAGAAAAGGTATGATCAAAGTGTTACTTGCCTTGCTGATGATCCGCGAGTCCTAGAGATTCGAAGTAACAAGCGGCGCAATCCGGGTAATCTATCGCAGACAAACAACAAGCATACAATAAGTACTCATCTAATGCACAGGTAAAACTCGAACAAGAGATTGAACTAGAAAGTTCAACTTAAGAACTTCGGTTGCAAAGAGAGAAAGAACCAAACAAAGAAACCGAAAACAAACGGCGGAAAACAACTCGGTTCTAGCAAGTTGAAACTAGGTCAAATTTTACCGTAGCAAAAACTTAGTTAAAGTTGATTAGTCGGAACGGCGGTTTCGAAATGAAACTCCAGGCGCTTGAATCACCTGATTCCGATAAACGAGCGAGAAGATAGACTAGAAAGAAGATCGGATCTGAGATCGCGATCGCGGAATAAATCCGGCGAGAAGAAAAAGAAGAACGGTTGAACGAACGGACGTTCGTTAACCTAGAAGAAATCCGGTGATCACATTCGTTAGGACGAACGGTCCGGCGAACGATCTCGGGCAACTAAATCGGAAAAGAAAACGGATCCGATCTAGGGTTTCGGAGAAGAAAACCGATCGTAAAACCGATCTAGAAAACCGGAATGGTTTGGCGAAGAAAAACGAATCGGAGAAAAAGAATCGGAATGATTAGAAGAAAACGATCTGATGAGAAGAGTAGATGTAGCGCGGGCTACCTCCGGTGAAGTCTCCGGCGAGGGGCTCCGGCGGCGTGGGCGTGGGGCGGCAGCAAGGTGCGGCGGTGGCGCGGGTGGTGCGGCGGCGGTGGGGTGCGGCGGCGCGGCGCGGGTGAGGGGCGCGGTGGTGCTTGGGGCTTTGGGGCTTTGGATTTGATGTGTTTAGAGGGGGGTGTGGGAGTATTTATATTGGGGAGGGGAGGAGAGAACTTGGGGTAGGGGTCAAGGAATTAGACTAGGACTAGGAAAGAAAAGAGGGAAAAGATCTAGAAAAAAACGAAAGTAGATGAATCCTACTAGGACAACGAAACGGCGGCGGTCTCTGGCGCCTGGGCGCGGCGCGCGCTAGCGATGGCCTTGGCCTGGCCGGCTCGGTGGCTTGGGCCTTTGGCCCAAGTCGCTGGAGCTCCTTTTTTTTAAAACGGTTCCGTGCTCGGAAAAAAAAACAAAAAGAGATCTAAACGAACTCCAAATCTAATAAAGTAAATTTTCCCCGACTCCTAAAAATGAGTCGAACAAAATGAACTTTTCTCCGGGCCTAAAATGCAAATTTTTAAAACGCGCATTTTTCGCTATCCAAATAAAAGGCAAATAAAACTCCAACAAATCCAATGATCCTTTTTCCGAAATTTGAGAAGACTCAAATATGAAAATAACGAAATCTCCAACTCTCTCCGATGGTCCTTGAGTTGTGTGAAATTTCTAGGATCGGCAAAATGCAAGAAAATATGATATGCATGATGATCTATGTGTATAACATTCCAAATTGAAAATTTGGGATGTTACAAACCTACCCCCCCTTAAGATGAATCTCGCCCTCGAGATTCGGGTTGGCTAGAAAATAGGTGAGGGTGGTCCTTGAGCAAATCTTCTTCTCTCTCCCAGGTGGCTTCATCCTCTGAGTGGTGGTTCCACTGAACTTTGCAAAACTTGATAACCTTGCTGCGAGTAACTCTGCTAGCAAACTCGAGAATCTTGACTGGTTTCTCTTCATACGTTAAGTCATCCTTTAACTGAATCGCTTCTAGCGGTACTGTATCTCTTAACGGTACCTCCGCCATCTCGGCGTGACACTTCTTCACCTGAGAAACATGGAATACGTCATGAACTCTTGACAGTCCCTCTGGTAATTCCAACTTATAAGCGACTTCTCCCATACGTTGCAAGATCTTATATGGTCCAACGAAACGCGGTGCTAATTTTCCCTTAACTCCAAAGCGCTTAACTCCTCGAAGTGGGGATACTCGGAGATACACCCTGTCTCCGGTTTCGTAAACTGTCTCCTTGCGTTTAGAATCTGCGTAGCTCTTCTGCCTGGACTGGGCTACCTTGAGCCTATCGCGAATCAACTTAATTTTCCGTTCAGACTCCTTAATCAAATCTGGTCCAAAGAACTGACGGTCTCCAACTTCGTCCCATGACAACGGTGTCCTGCACCTCCTTCCGTACAAAGCTTCGAAAGGTGCCATCTTCAGACTGGTTTGGTAACTGTTGTTATACGAGAACTCCGCATATGGCAAATTATCGTCCCAACTAGATCCATAATCTAGTGCACAAGCTCTCAGCATATCTTCCAAAATCTGATTGACTCTCTCGGTCTGTCCATCTGTCTGCGGATGAAAAGCGGTGCTGAACTCTAGCCTAGTTCCCAAAGTTTCATGCAACTGATTCCAAAACTTTGAGGTAAATTGGGTTCCTCTATCTGATACAATACTCCTCGGAACTCCATGCAAAAAAATGATCCTAGTCATGTATATCTTCGCCAACTTAGCACTGGTGTAAGTGGTCTTGACTGGAATGAAATGTGCTACCTTCGTCAAACGATCAACTACTACCCATATCGAGTCATATCCTACTTTCGTCCTGGGTAGTCCTGTGATAAAATCCATGCCTATCTTATCCCACTTCCATTCGGGTATCGGCAATGGTTGCAACAATCCGACTGGCTTCTGATGCTCTACCTTCACTCTATGACATACGTCACAAACTGCTACATATGCTACAATATCCTTCTTCATTCCGGTCCACCAGAATGTCTCCTTCAAATCCAAATACATCTTGGTATTTCCTGGGTGAATCGTGTGCCTCTTGCAAAATCAACTTCCTGATCTCTGGGTCATTTGGCACATAAACACGGTCCTCAAACCATAGGGTATCGTGCTCATCCTCATGAAATCCCTTTGCTTTTCCTTTGCTAAGTTTCTCCTTTATAGCAGCAATCTCCTTGTCAGATTTCTGAGCCTCTCTGATTTTATCCATCAATGTTGATTGAATCTCCAATGCTGCTACATAGCCTTTCGGAACTATCTCCAAACTTAGTTCACGTAGGTTATCTGCTAACTCCTTGGGTATTTCTCCCGTCATTAACGTATTGACATGGCTCTTGCGGCTCAATGCGTCAGCTACTACATTAGCTTTACCGGGATGGTAATGCAATCTCACATCGTAATCCTTGATGAGCTCCAACCATCTCCTTTGTCTGAGATTCAACTCCTTCTGCGTGAAAATGTACTTCAAACTCTTATGATCCGTGTACACCTCACAATGATTTCCAATGAGGAAATGTCTCCACGTCTTCAATGCATGCACTACGGCTGCTAACTCCAAATCATGGGTGGCATAATTCAACTCATGAGGTTTCAGTTGTCGTGAAGCATACGAAACAACTCTACCTTCCTGCATAAGCACTGCTCCAAGTCCTCGACGTGAAGCGTCGCAATACACCTCATAATCCTTGGTCTGATCTGGCAAAATCAATACTGGTGAGGTAACCAATCGTTTCTTCAACTCCTGGAAACTAGCCTCACACTCCTCAGTCCATTTGAACTTAGTATCCTTCTTCAACAACTCCGTCATAGGCTTTGCAATCTTTGAAAAGTTCTCAATGAATCTATGGTAGTATCCTGTGAGTCCAAGAAAACTCCGGATCTCTCCAACTGTCGTTGGTGCTTCCCATTTGGTTACAGTCTCAACCTTTGCGGGGTCAACTGCTATCCCTTCTCCGGATATAATGTGTCTGAGGAATCCTACTTCCTTCAACCAAAACTCACATTTGCTAAATTTGGCATATAACTGATGTTCCCTTAATTTCTCCAAAACCAAACGCAAATGTTCCTTATGCTCCTCTTCATTCTTTGAATAAACCAGGATATCATCAATGAACACTACGACAAACTTATCTAAAAACTCCATAAACACTTTGTTCATCATGTTCATAAAATAGGCAGGCGCGTTAGTCAATCCAAATGACATAACGGTATACTCATACAGTCCATATCTCGTGGTGAATGCTGTCTTAGGAATATCTTGTTCCCGAATCTTCAACTGGTGGTACCCTGATCGCAAATCGATCTTGGAAAACACTTTAGCTCCTTGCAAGCGATCAAACTGATCATTTATCATTGGCAGTGGGTACTTGTTCTTGATGGTTACTTCATTCAATCCACAGTAATCAACAACCATCCTTAATGATCCATCCTTCTTCTCCACTAGAAGTACGGGTGATCCCCAAGGCGAAGAACTTGGGCGAATGTAACCTTTCTCCAGTAACTCCTTAATCTGATCCTTAATTTCTACCAAATCCTTTGCTGGCATCCGGTACGGTCTCTTTGATATTGGCCCAGTGCCTGGCAATAACTCAATCAAAAACTCAATGTCTCTATCCGGTGGCATGCCTGGCAACTCCTCCAGAAATACATCAGGAAAATCCTTTACCACTAGTACTTCCTCCTGCACGACTCCTGTCAGGCAATTTACTTGTGTCCTATTTGGCACATGCCGGGATACATACTTGATCCTTCTTCCTTCCGGCATTGTAAGCAAAATTGACTTACTAGCACAATCGATGTTTCCTCCATACTTCGACAACCAATCCATACCGAGGATTACATCCAAACCTTGGGATTCCAGAATAATTAGATCTGTTGGGAAAACATGCCTTCCTATGCTTAATGGCACTTGAAAACATCCTTGACTGGCCATGTACTCTGCTCCTGGCGAACTTACTAGCATAGGTGTTTTAAGAATCCTAGTGGGCAGGCTATATTTTTTCACAAATCCCCTTGATATGTATGAATGCGATGCACCAGTATCAAAAAGAACGAGTGCGGTAAATGACTTAATCAAAAACTTACCGATCACCGCATCAGGCTGATCTTCAACCTCCTCCACGCTAACGTGGTTCACCTGTCCCCTATTGAAAGGGTTCGGCTTCTTCCCTGAGCTTCCATTGCCATTTCCATTCTAGCCTTCAGGACATTCATTGGCATAATGTCCGGTCTTGGAACACTTGAAACAGGTGACTTGGCTCAGGTCTCTCTTGGATGGGGTTGATGGGGTGGTCCGGTTCTGGCCGTTGCTTCCTCCATTCCCATTACCATTCTTGTGGCCATTGTGGTTGTGCGAACTACTTCCTCCATGGGTATGCTGAAACTGAAATCCCGATTTAGAGGTAAAACGGGGCTTCTGTTGGGCTCCAGAGTTATACCTCCCCTGTCCATACTTCCTCTTGCGGTTCTCAATCTGCTGCTGCTTCCCTTCAATCATGATGGCATGATCTACCAACTCCTGGTAGTTTCTGAAACTCGCTACCATCAACTGCATGCTTAACTCATCATTCAACCCTTCCAGAAACTTCTCCTGCTTAGCTGCATCCGTAGCAACGTCATCTGGGGCATAACGTGCTAACTTGCTAAAGTCATCAACATACTGGCCAACTGTCCTTCCTCCTTGGCGCAAGTTGCGAAACTCACGCTTCTTCATGGCCATAGCTCCTGCTGAAACATGTGCAGTGCGGAAAGCTTGCTGGAACTGATCCCATGTGACAGTGTCAACTGGGAAAGTGGGTGTGAAATTCTCCCACCATGCTGCCACGGGTCCTTCCAACTAATGTGCGGCAAACTTCACTTTGTCACCATCAGTGCATCCTGCAGTGGTCAACTCCCTTCCTATCTTGCGGAGCCAATCATCTGCTACTATTGGCTCAATGCTACTAGAAAACACCGGCGGATTTAGCCTAAGGAAACGGGCTAAGTGGTCAACAGGGGGTGGTGGTGGTGGTGGGTTGTTGTTGTTGTTGTTCTGCTGATTCTGAACTAACATTTGCATCAACTGATTCTGCTGCTGGATCAACTGAGTGAGCTCCGGTGGAAATCCAGTGTCATGTCTCGGAGGCATCTGAGGGTTTAGAAAAGATGAGAAATAAGAATAGAATGAGGTCTAAAGAGAAAACACTACCCCAAATGCACATGAGCAAATTCACACAAAATCACTTCATTCAATCAAACAAGGGCATACAATCGTTCTAACTACCACAAAAGTGCTTGAACTATAGTGTTTACATGGGGGAAATACTACTAATATTTGGTGGTCATCTAGAAATTTGAACCAACGGAAGACTCCATGATATCCGCTCCAGCTTCGTCGTCAAAGTCTGGTTCACTTGGATCCGAATCGGTGTCGTCGATGATGATGTAGTTATCCGGGCATGCGACGTACTTGTCTTCCTCCTTGGATGCTAACTTCCTCTTGAGTTCTTCAATCTCTTGCTTAAGATCGACGTTGTGTCTTGCTAGAGCTACGATCTCGTCCATGTAGTCCTTGCGTGTAGCCTTCAGTTCTCCTTCTAGCTCGATGATCCTTGTCTTTGCATTCTTCAACTCCATCATATCATTGCACATCTGGTTCTCGTGGCGTCGAATGTGCTGGTTAAACTCCTGGATAAAAGCTGCAATGGATTTATCCTTCTTGGTGGTGACTAACTCCCATTGTTCATCTCGGCGTCCGCAAATCTGGTAGATAGTGTTCTTGAGGTCTTCTTGATAAACTTCTCCAATGCGTCCTATGGTGATATGGGCTGCCATGCTCCTTCCTAGACTCCAAGTTGGTGCATTGAAAACACTATCTATGGGCTTCGTGATTGGCGCGAATGTTCTTCCCGGAACGTGAGCTTGAATCTTCCAGCGCTCCTCTTCAGGCAGAGTGGCGTTGAAGGTTCCCGTGAAGCTTGGTAATCCAATGTTTAGGTACTTGGTGACTTCCTTCAAGTGAAATCCAAAAGGTGTGCCTTCATCCGGTTGAGCGTACTTAATCTTCGCGTCCTTCATCCTAAAGAGTAGAAAAGATGAGGAGTTAGAAAATGAGGAGAGAATAGTGATCTATGGCTTTAACTTAGTGGTCGTGTCCTACAGTCAGCGTGTGCTCTGATACCATCTCTGTAGCGACCAGACCTCAAACAGTCTGATCTCTGTGCTCCGGTGTCATCCCTGGATCAGTAATGCTGACACCACACGGTACTTCGAAGGATTTATAGCAGAGTGGCAATCACACACTTATTACAACGATGTCTCCGAAGAGAACTTATTACATAAATATGGCTTAAGGCCATCTAATAACGATAACAGCGGAAGACTTGGAAGATAAATGGGTCCATCAACTCCAACGGCATCACTGAGTATAGAACCACGACCTAAAAACACCTCAATCGTCGTCTGAAAAGTCTGCAACATTAACGTTGCAGCCCGAAACGGGTCAGCACATGGAATATGCTGGCAAGGTAACACATAGAGAGTAATGGAATGAAACAGCTATACTATATGCATATTTGGCTGGTGGAAAGCTCTATGGTTACTGTTTTGCGTAAAGCCAATTTTTCCCTACTGCAAAGGAATAAATTTATTTAACTATCATGGTGGTTGTTAAACATTGAGAATGGTTGATAGCATTCTCAATCCCAATTAAAAGTGAACAATTAACACCCAACAATATTAATTAGAAGTAACATGATGAGATTCACATGATATTCAAGTACTAGATACTCAAGATTGTCCATAACCGGGGACACGGCTAATCATGATTAGTTTGTTACACTCTGCAGAGGTTTGCGCACTTTTCCCCACAAGACTCGATCGCCTCCGTTGGTTTTCTCGCACTACTGGTGTTTGAGAAACGGATGACCGAGACACAGTCTTTCAGAAGCGCTAGCACCTTATGTTGGATAGACCGGTACACCTACTTTCCCCTACATCTGCTAGTCTACTTTGTAAGAGTTCGCACGACTTAGTCAACTATGCCAGAGCCCATAATGGCTTGTGGCTGCACACGTAAGTATTTACCATGAAAGATCTTATGATCCCTTTGAGCCTGGGTGGCGGTCCATAAAAAAAATAGGCTAGTCCTGATAGACATCAGGTGCCTCAATCCACCCAGATGTGTGTTTAAGTTGCCACCTTAGATAAACCATTAAAATTATCAATCTCACATCTGTCATGGATATCACTCACCCAATCCACGTCTACTAGCATAGCATGGCATAATAAGCAAACGTAGAAGTAACTCCCAAAGGTTTCATAATAAACCGGTAATAGGTACTACCTCATCTACTTCCCATCCCACAATTTAATTAGATCCTAATCATGCAATGTGTGAGGATGGATCTAATGCAATAAAACAGGGTTATAGAAAAGTTATGATCAAAGTGTTACTTGCCTTGCTGATGATCCGCGAGTCCTAGAGATTCGAAGTAACAAGCGGCACAATCCGGGTAATCTATCACAGACAAACAACAAGCATACAATAAGTACTCATCTAATGCACAGGTAAAACTCGAACAAGAGATCGAACCAGAAAGTTCAACTTAAGAACTCTGGTTGCAAAGAGAGAAAGAACCAAACAAAGAAACCGAAAACAAACGGCGGAAAACAACTCGGTTCTAGCAAGTTGAAACTAGGTCAAATTTTACCGTAGCAAAAACTTAGTTAAAGTTGATTAGTCGGAACGGCGGTTTCGAAACGAAACTCCAGGTGCTTGAATCACCTGATTTCGATAAACGAGCGAGAAGATAGACTAGAAAGAAGATCGGATCTGAGATCGCGATCGCGGAATAAATCCGGCGAAAAGAAAAAGAAGAACGGTTGAACGAACGGACGTTCGTTAACCTAGAAGAAATCCGGTGATCACGTTCGTTAGGACGAACAGTCCGGCGAACGATCTCGGGCAACTAAATCGGAAAAGAAAACGGATCCGATCTAGGGTTTCGGAGATGAAAACCGATCGTAAAACCGATCTAGAAAACCGGAACGGTTTGGCAAAGAAAAACGAATCGGAGAAAAAGAATCGGAACGATTAGAAGAAAACGATCTGATGAGAACAGTAGATGTAGCGCGGGCTACCTCCGGTGAAGTCTCCGGCGAGGGGCTCCGGCGGCGTGGGGCGGCGGCAAGGTGCGGCGGCGGCGCGGGTGGTGCGGCGGTGGTGGGGTGCGGCGGCGCGGCGCGGGTGAGGGGCGCGGTGGTGCTTGGGGCTTTGGGGCTTTGGATTTGATGTGTTTAGAGGGGGTGTGGGAGTATTTATATTGGGGAGGGGAGGAGAAAACTTGGGGTAGGGGTCAACGAATTAGACTAGGACTAGAAAAGAAAAGAGGGAAAAGATCTAAAAAAACAAAAGTAGATGAATCCTACTAGGACAACGAAACGGCGGCAGTCTCTGGCGCCTGGCGCCTGGCGCCTGGGCGCGGCGCGCTCTAGCGATGGCCTTGGCCTGGCCGGCTCGGTGGCTTGGGCCTTTGGCCCAAGTCGCTGGAGCTCTTTTTTTTTAAATGGTTCCACGCTTGAAAAAAAACAAAAAGAGATCTAAACGAACTCCAAATCTAATAAAGTAAATTTTCCCTGACTCGTAAAAATGAGTCGAACAAAATGAACTTTTCTCTGGGCCTAAAATGCAAATTTTTAAAACGCGCATTTTTCCCTATCCAAATAAAAGGCAAATAAAATTCCGACAAATCCAATGATCCTTTTTCCGAAATTTGAGAAGACTCAAATATGAAAATAACGAAATCTCCAACTCTCTCCGAGGGTCCTTGAGTTGTGTGAAATTTCTAGGATCGGCAAAATGCAAGAAAATATGATATGCATGATGATCTATGTGTATAACATTCCAAATTGAAAATTTGGGATGTTACATCGGGATTCGTGGATTCGGGGGTTGCCGGCACTAGAGCAGACGAGCCAGCGAAGCTTAAGGAGGGAGACCTAAATAGACCCAAATATTTTCATCGCAAACGGTTCCTAGAAAACAACTGTGTGTGATGTTGTAGATATTTTTTATTAGCTGTGAAAAACGAATTTGGAATAAAGTGCCAACGGATGGTGTTTTAAATGATCAAGAAATTTTGTAGTACTAATACAACTGTCATGTTAAATTTTGAAAATTTCAGGGGTCATTTGACCTTCTAAGACATTTAAGTGATATTCTAGCCATTTAATGACCGTAATTGAAATTTGAACTACATGTACATGCAACAGCTAACCATAACGGTTTGAAAACTCATATTTCATGTACTTGTTTGCGATTTAATTCCATGTGCAGTAAATTGGAAGGAATTTTCAAACATATTGGTCTAACGGCTATGACACAATTAAGCACGGAGTGACATGGCATTTTAATTCCAAAAAATTAAAAAAAAATCAGAAACACATGAAACCTTTGTTGATGTAATGTCATGCCACCAAGATAATGTGGTAAAAAAATTGGCATGTTTAACCAAAGTTTAGACACACCCCTTACGAGCCGGAGCAACTCACTAGAAGGCTCGTGCTTCTGAGAGGGAACAATGCATGTTTGATGACGAACGGGAGATAGCTTCCTCTTATGGCCTTCAAAAAAATTTCCACGTCTAACATGCACTACTACCACTGTAATGTGAATTTTTTGAAAATTCTAGGAGTCATTTGACCTTTTAAAGACATTTAATTTATTTTCTAGCCATTTAATGACCGCAATTCAAATTTCAACTACATCTACATGCAACGCGTAACCAAAACGGTTTGAAAAATCATATTTGTGTACTTATGTGCGACTTAATTCCATGTGCAGTAAACTAGAAGGAATTTTCAGACATATTGGTCTCACGACATGAACACATGCATACGTATGCATCGAGTGACACATGAAACTTTGGTTAATGTAATGTCATGCCACCAAGATGATGTGGTAAAGATATTTGCATGTTTGACGAACGTTTGGACACGCACCCCTCACAAACCGGAGCAACTTGCTAGAAGGTTCGTGGTTCCGAGAGGGAACAATGCATGTTTGATGACGAACGGGAGATAGCTTCCTCTTACGGCCTTCAAATTTTTTCCTACGTTTAACGTGCACCAATACAAATGTCATGTGAAATTTTGGTAAATTTCAAGGGTCATTTGACCTTTTAAAGACATTTAAGTGATTTGCTAACAATTTAATGTCCATAATTCAAATTTAAACTACATCTACATGCAACGCCTAACCATAACGGTTTGAAAAATCATATTTTGCGTACTTGTGTGCGAGTTAATTCTATGTGCAGTAAATTTGAAGGAATTTTCAAACATATTCGTGTCAAGGCATGGGCACATGCATGGAGTGCATGCCATGGCATTTTAGTTCCAAAAAAATAAAAAATGATCAGAAAAACATGACACCTTGCTTGATTTAATGCCATGCCACCAAGATGATGTGGTAAAGAAATTGGCATGTTTGGCAAAAGTTTGGACACACACCCCTCACAAATCGGAGCAACTCGCTAGAAGGTTCGTGGTTCCGAGAGGGAACAATGCATGTTTGATGATGAACGGGAGATAGTTTCCTCTTATGGCCTTGAACTTTTTTTTCAACATCAAACATGCACTATACAACTGTAATGTGAAAAATTGGAAAATTCTAGGGGTCATTTGACCTTTCAAAGACATTTAAGTGATTTTCTAACCAATTAATGACCGTAATTCAAATTTGAACTACATCTACATGCAACGCCTAACCAAAACGGTTTGAAAGATCATATCTGTGTACTTGTGTGCGAGTTAATTCCATGTGTAGTAAATTAGAAGGAATTTTCAAACATATTGGTCTCACGACATGGACACGTGCATATATATGCATGGAGTGACATGAAATTTTATTTCAAAAATAGAAAAATGATCAGAAACACATGAAACCTTGGTTGATGTAATGTCATGCCACCAAGATGATGTGGTAAAGAAATTGGCATATTTGACGAACAGACGCCCCTCACAAACCGGAGCAACTCGCTAGAAGGTTCGTGGTTTCGAGAGGGAACAATGCATGTTTGATGACGAACGGGAGATCGCTTCCTCTTACGGCCTTCATAATTTTTCCTACGTTTAACGTGCACTAATACAACTGTCATGTGAGAATTTCATAAATTTCAGGGGTCATTTGACCTTCTAAAGACAATTAAGTGATTTTAACCATTTAATGATCGTAATTCAAATTAACTACATCTACATGCAACGCCTAACCTAAATGGTTTGAAAAATCATATTTTTGTGTACTTGTGTGCGAGTTAATTCCATGTGTAGTAAATTCGAATGAATTTTCAAACATGTTGGTGTCAAGGCATGGGCACATGCATGGAGTGCATGCCATGGCATTTTAATTCCAAAAAATTAAAAAAAATGATCAGAAAACATGAAACCTTGCTTGATTTAATGCCATGCCACCAAGATGATGTGGTAAAAAAATTGGCCTGTTTGACGAAAGTTTGGACACGCACCCCTCACAAACCGGAGCAACTCACTAGAAGGTTCGTGGTTCTGAGAGGGAACAATGCATGTTTGCTGATGGACGGGAGATAGCTTCCTCTTACGGCCTTCAAATTTTTTCTACGTTTAACGTGCACTAATACAACTATCGTATGAAAATTTGGAAATTTTCAGGGGTCATTTGACCTTTTAAAGACATTTAAGTGATTTTCTAACCATTTAATGACCGTAATTCAAATTTGAACTACACCTACATGCAACGCCTAACCTAAATGGTTTGAAAAAAATATTTTTGTGTACTTGTGTGCGAGTTAAAAAATCATCATCAGACGATGTAAATATCTGGTGTTCAAAAAAGAAAATGTAAAGATCTGGCAAGACAACCGGCCCACACACAATTGGCACTCTATCTCGCGGCTCGAGGTTTGGTAGGTGATTGGTTGGGATCATTAATCAAACACAGTTCTATATTGGAAACCGTCAGCTATTATGTTCACACACAGATTTGCTACGGGAATTGTGTGTAATTCAAACTACAGTACTCGTAAATTCTGGCGACCGGCGTGTCTACTGTCCCCGTCAATCTAGATTCTGGCCGACAATAAATACTACCTTGCTCACGTTGTCCCACCTACATTCTCATCTACATCCTCCCCTCGCTCGCCCTCTCTCACACACACACACACAAATCTCTGCCATGCACCGCCGGTCTGCCCACGCGCCAACGAGGAGTCGCCGCCCCCCGAGGACGCCCAATCGATTAGCAGCAACGAGGACCCCTACGCGCCGCCTGATGAGGTTGCGCCGGACCCCCCAACTTTGGATTGGTTTTGGGGCCAGTACAATCTTTGTCTGTGGAAGTCGCTGCCGCCGGCTGAGAAAGCCAGGCAATTGGCCTTCAAGAAGGAGATGGCGGAGGAGGAAGCCAGGTACCAGGCGGCATGTGAAGCCCGTGATGCCGCCTGTAAAAAGGAGGTGGAGGAGCTTTGGGGGCGAGCGCGTCGTCATGCCGAGGAGGTGTACAAAGACGGGTACTTCACGAGGAAGGTCATAGGCGCTGGGCGCCTTGTCTCTGCATGGAGGTGGGCCGATAAGCTCCAGCGTGCCACCGACGAGGAGCTCCAGTGGGCTCCCAACGAAATGGCAAGATCGGCCGCGCGCATCCGCCAGCAAGAGGCAGATCGGTACGTCTAGCGCTACAAAGCGGAGGAGTCGGAGTACTGCCTCCGCACTGGGAAGACGCCGTGCACCAGGGAGCTGTTGGCGAGGGGCTGCTGGAATACTGGCCCCAAGAGGGATTATTAGTTTTAGTATTGTTCGTTTTCAATTTTATGCATTGTACCTAGTAGTTAAGTATCATCACGTATATGTGATGATATATATATATATATATATATATATATATTCTGTGATGATCTAATGAAGAATTTATATATATATATATGTATTATGAATTCCATTTTCTATCTGTTTTTGTATACTAATATGAATCTAGTTGTTATCATCCACATATACAAAATGGAAAGCATATATACACACATTGAAACAGAACATATAAGAATGGAAAACAGAGTACACACAATGAAACAGAGCAATAAACAGAGCAATACTATGATTGTTGTGAATACAAAGCTATCCACGTCGAAACAACTTTTCAAAATAAAACACGTCCATGCGACCATGACCAGCAGCCCTTGCCTAGGGTAGCTCTTGGCTCTTCCTGAACTAGTGCAGGCGTTCGTCCAAGCGGTCGACACGGTCGCGGTACATCTAGAGCGCGATCTCGAGCTCCAAGTTGGCTATTTCATCGGAGATCACTAGCTCGAGGATGCGACGGCCATGTTCCTCTACTTCGCCCAGGTTGACACCTAGGCCAAGGAGGCGGTCGAGCCTACGGACCAGCGCGTTGGCATCCAGCGGGCCGTGGACAAGGCGAACGGCGGCACCCATGCGAACGGCGCGGCGGGCGTCCGGTGCAAGTACGGCATGGCCGGCATCTGGTGCAAGTACAGCGCTAAGGGCCTCTGCCCACTCCTGGCGAAGAATGGGGGTTCTGGGGGGACGTGTACCCAGCTGCGACGTCGTGTCGATAGCAAGCAAGCGTCGATGGATCCGCTCTTGCTGTGCGGCACGCCGCGCCTCTCGCTCTGCGGCGCTCCAATGGTCTCGCCGTGCGGCGAGCCGCAGCCTATCGGCGTGGACGTGCCTAGCTTTCTCTGTGGCCCGCCATCGATCATGTTGTGCACCGAGCTGCAGCCTATCGGGGCTGACATGCCTATCTTGATCCGCGGCACTCAAGTGCCATGCGCCAAAGGTCTGCTCAACCCTGGCGATGACACGCATCACAGTTTCGTCCATCGCATTGCCGGGGAGCGCCTCGGCCTCGATGGGCCATGGCGCCTGCTCGTTTTCCTCGTCGACAAGGTCGATGGAAGAGGCGGCACTTTGGTGGGTTGGCATGCTTGGAAAAAGTGGATGTGCTACAGGTTGCGCTTATCGCCTCCATGCGTCGCGCGCCCCTTATGCGCAATATAGCAGGGTGGCGGGAAACAGGTGAGGAAATGGTGGCGTGTTCATAAAACGCCATCAATTAATGGAAACTTAGCATCGAGCTAGCACAAGAAGTAGATGATGATCAGATGAATACGGACTACACTAGGGATCCCGTCGGTGATGAATTCATCAATCCCAAACGGTTGAATACTAGCAAGCATTTGCCCACAACACACGCGACCTATTCCATCACAAATAGGTTGGATGGGTCAACTGTATGCCATGTATCGCACATTGTAAAAAAGTAATGTTTAGACCTTCTTTAACATGTGTTAAAACATAAAAAAATAAAAAACAAGGACCTCGAGGTTAAATTAGCTGGGGGAATGGGGCATTTCGGTCATTTGACCGAAATGACCCATCCCATCACCTAATTTAACAGCAACACAACTTCCCATCCAGTCACCCATCCGATGGCTGCTCCAGCCTGAGCAACCTTAACTTGATAGTTTTCTTACATGAGCTACTTGTGGAACAGCTAGTCCTTGCTGATAGGAATGCCTCTTGGCATCCTTATGGCGTATCCGGATGACCGCCCGTCCCACAATGGCCAATAGATGTTGTGTAGACAGAGCATATCACATACGTCTTATTAGAAGCAATCGTCTGCGTTATTATCGGTCTTCGCACACATTTCTGATTACAGACCTGTTTGCCGCATATCACACACATCTTGTTATATTGAACCATTTCTATTCTCTTGCCTAATCACAAATAGTTCATCTGAATGAACTGTATGCTATACATCGCACACACCTTGATCGGGCTGTCCATTTCTTTTGTGTTTCCTAATCACAAACAGTTCATCCGAGTGAACCGTATGTTGTGCATCACACATACCTTCATCTCGCTGCCCGTTTATTTTGTTCCTCCTCATTGCAAACAGTTAATTGAATTGAACCATATGCCCTTCATCGCACACACAACTAAAACCTGAACCGTGTTTGATGCATCCATCATCGCAAACGTTTTATACATTTCTGACGGTTTTCCTACACCACCGTTTGCCATCATTGCATCGCACACAGTTTCTCGAAGGGTCTCTGATCGTAGTGTCAGGTTAGCAGCATCCTGCAGTAGTGACTGTAAGATCGAACCCACTACAGAGCACCTCTTCCCTATTGCAAGATAAATAGATCAAGTTTGCCAGACAAAACCCAAATATCGAAGAAGAAATACGAGGCTATAAGAGATCACGCATAAAATAGATCAAAGAAACTCAAATA
Source organism: Triticum monococcum (assembly GCA_034509565.1). Lineage (NCBI taxonomy): Eukaryota > Viridiplantae > Streptophyta > Magnoliopsida > Poales > Poaceae > Triticum > Triticum monococcum. Next base: position 601,030,830 of record CM067842.1, read on the forward strand.
CTTTCATGGATATAAAAAGATAGATCTGATCATAAACTCAAAGTTCATCGATCCCAACAAACACACCACAAAAGAGTTACATCATATGGATCTCCAAGACACCATTGTATTGAGAATCAAGAGAGAGAGATGAAGCCATCTAGCTACTAACTACGGACCTGAAGGTCTACAAAGAAATACTCACGCATCATCGGAGAGGCACCAATGGAAGTGGTGAATCCCTCTGTGATGGTGTCTAGATTGGATCTAGTGGTTCTGGACTCTGCGGCGGCTGGATGAATATTTCGTCGACTCTCCTAGGGTTCTGGGATTTTTGCGGTATTTATAGAGCAATGAGGTGGACCGGGGGGACCCAAGGTGGGCACAACCCACCAGGGCACGCCTGGGCCTCCTGGCGCGCCCTGGTGGGTTGTGCCTCCCTCGGGGCACCCCTCAAGCGCAGCCAGGGCCCATTGTGTTCCTTCTGGCCCGTAAAAATTCTCCGTAAAGTTTCATGGTACTTAGACTCCGTTTGATATTGATTTTCTGTGATGTAAAAAACATGGAAAAAAGAGCAACTGGCACTTGGCACTATGTCAATAGGTTAGTACCAAAAATGATATAAAATGATTATAAAACATCCAAGATTGATAATAAAATAGCATGGAACAATCAAAAATTATAGATACTTTGGAGACGTATCAGATGCACACCCACTTAGTTTTTCTTTTTGAGCTTTCATAAACTTATAGCTCTAGTGCATCCATTGCATGACAATCCCTACTCACTCACATTGATATCTATTGATGGGCATCTCCATGGCCCGTTGATACGCCTAGTTGATGTGAGACTATCTCCTTCTTTTTCTCTTCTCCAGAACCACCTTCTATTCCACCTATAGTGCTATGTACATGGCTCACGCTCATGTATTGCGTGAAAGTTGAAAAGGTTTGAGAACGTCAAAAGTATGAAACAATTGCTTGTCTTGTCATCGGGGTTGTGCATGATTCGAATATTTTGTGTGATGAAGATGGAGCATAGCCAGACTATATGATTTTGTAGGGATAAGCTTTCTTTGGCCATGTTATTTTGAGAAGACATAATTGCCTTGTTAGTATGCTTGAAGTATTATTGTTTTTATGTCAATATTAAACTTTTGTTTTGAATCATACGGATCTGAACATTCATGCCACAATAAAGAAATTACATGGATAAATATGTTAGGTAGCATTCCACATAAAAAATTCTGTTTTTATCATTTACCTACTCGAGGACGAGCAGGAATTAAGCTTGGGAATGCTTGATACGTCTCCAACGTATCTATAATTTTTTATTGTTCCATGCTATTATATAATATTTTTTGGATGTTTTATATGCATTAATATGCTATTTGGTATAATTTTTGGGACTAACCTATTAACCGAGAGCCTAGTGCCAGTTCCTGTTTTTTCCCTGTTTTTGAGTTTCGTAGAAAAGGAATTCGAAATGGAATCCAAACGGAATAAAGCCTTCGCGATGATTTTTCTTGGACCGGAAGACAACCATGAGACATGGAGATGAAGTCGGAGGGGCCACGAGGCGGCCACATGGACGGAGGGCGTGCCCAGGGGGTAGGGCACGCCCCCCACCGTTGTCGGCCCCTCGTGCACCTCCTGACCTAATTCTTTCGCCTATATATGCCCATATATCCCCAAACCAACAGAGGCATCCACGAAAACACTTTTCCATCGCCGTAACCTTTTGTACCTGTGAGATCCCATCTAGGGACCTTTTCCGACACCCTGCAGGAGGGGGATTCGATCACGGAGGGCTTCTACATCAACTCTATTGCCCTTCCGATGAAGTGTGAGTAGTTTACCATAGACCTACGGGTCCATAGCTAGTAGCTAGATGGCTTCTTCTCTATCTTTGATTCTCAATACCATGTTCTCCTTGATGTTCTTGGAGATCTATTCGATGTAATACTTTTTTGCGGTGTGTTTGAAGAGATTCGATGAATTTTGGATTTATGATCAGCTTGTCTATGAATATTATTTGAATCTCCTTTGAATTCTTTTATGCATGATTTGATATCTTTGTAATTCTCTTCGAACTATCGGTTTGGTTTGGCCAACTAGATTGGTTTTTCTTGCAATGGGAGAAGTGCTTAGCTTTGGGTTCAATCTTGCGGTGTCCTTTCCCAGTGACGGTAGGGGCAGCCAGGCACGTATTGTATTGTTGCCATCGAGGATAAAAAGATGGGGTTTTCATCATATTGCTTGAGTTAATTCCTCTACATCATGTCATCTTGCTTAATGGGTTACTATGTTCTTTATGAACTTAATATTCTAGATGCATGTTGGATAGCGGTCAATATGTGGAGTAATAGTAGTAGATGCAGAATCGTTTCGGTCTACGTGACACAGACGTGATGCCTATATTCATGATCATTGCCTTAGATATCGTCATAACTTTGCGCTTTTCTATCAATTGCTCGGCAGTAATTTGTTCACCCACCGTATTATTTACTATCTTGAGAGAAGCATCTAGTGAAACCTATGGCCCCCGGATCTATTTTCCATCATATAAGTTTCCAATCTACTATTTTGCAATCTTTTACTTTCCGATATATAAACCAAAAATACCAAAAAAATATTTACTTTACTGTTTATCTATCTCCATCAGATCTCACTTTTGCAAGTAACTGTGAAGGGATTGACAACACCTTTATCGCATTGGGTGCAAGTTGTTTGATTGTTTGTGCAGGTATTCGGTGACTTGTGTGTTGTCTCCTACTGGATTGATATCTTGGTTCTGAAACTGAGGGAAATACTTATATCTACTTTTCTGCATCACCCTTTCCTCTTCAAGGGAAAATCAACGCAAGCTCAAGAAGTAGCAATAAACTATAATATGCAAGGAATGACGAAAATGATTCTCGAGCTCTTCGCCATGTTGAAATCTGTGGTGGTAGAAATCAAGAAAGAGCATCAAGTGTTGATGGTTAACAAGACCACTAGTTTCAAGAAAAAGGGCAAGGGAAAGAGAGGGAACTTCAAGAAGAATGGCAAGCAAGTTGCCGCTTCCATGAAGAAGCCCAAAGCTGGACCTAAGCCTGAAACTGAGTGCCTCTACTTCAAATAAAATGGTCACTGGAAATGGAACTGCCCCAAATACTTGGCGGATAAGAAGGATGGCAAAGTGAACAAAGGTATATTTGATATACATGTTATTGATGTGTACCTTACTAATATTAATAGTAGCCCCTGGGTATTTGATACTGGTTCAGTTGCTAAGATTAGTAACTCGACACAGGAGTTGAAGAATAAACATAGACTAGTTAAGGGTGAGGTGACGATGTGTGTTGGAAGTGATTCCAAGGTTGGTACGATTACCATCGCACACTCCCTCTACCTTCGGGGTTAGTGTTGAACCTAAATAAATGTTATTTGGTGTTTGCATTGAGCATGAATGTGATTTGATCATGTTTATTGCAATAGGGTTATTTATTTAAGTCAAAGAATAATTGTTGTTCTATTTACATGAATAAAACCTTCTATGGCCATACACCCAATGTGTATGGTTTATTGAATCTCGATCGTAGTGATACACATATTCATAATATTGATGCCAAAAGATGCAAAGTTAATAATGATAGTGCAACATACTTGTGACATTGTTGTTTAGGTCATATTGGTGTAGAGCGCATGAAGAAACTCCATGTAGATGGGATTTTGAAATCACTTGATTATGAATCATTTTATACTTGTGAACCATGCCTCATGGGAACGATGACTAAAACTTCATTCTCTGGAGCAATAGAGCGAGCTAATGACTTACTGGAAATAATACATACCAATGTATGCGGTCGATGAGTGTTGAAGCACACTGCAGGTATTGTTATTTTCTGATCTTCACAGATGATTTGAGTAGGTATGGGTATATCTACTTGACGAAACACAAGTCTGAAACACTTGAAAATTTCAAAGAATTTTAGAGTGAAGTGGAGAATCATTGTAACAAGAAAATAAAGTTTCTATGATATGATCGTGGAAGCAAATATTTGAGTTACAAGTTTGGCCTTCATTTAAAACAATGTGGAATAGTTTCACAACTCACGCTACCTGGAACACCATAGCGTAATGGTGTGTCCGAACATCATAACCATACTTTATTCGATATGGTGCAATCTATGATGTCTCTTGCCAATTTACCACTATCATTTGGGGTTATGCATTAGAGATAGCCGCATTCACGTTAAATAGGGCACCGTCTAAATCCGTTGAGACGAAAGCGTATGAACTATGGTTTTGCAAGAAACCTAAGTTGTTGTTTCTTAAAGTTTGGGCATGCGATGCTTTTGTCAAAAGGCTTCAGCCTGATAAGCTCGAACCTAAATCAGAGAAGTGCATCTTCATAGGATACCCTAAAGAAACTATTGGGTACACCTTCTACCACAGATCCGAAGGCAAGATCTTTGTTGCTAAGAATGGGTCCTTTCTAGAGAAGGAGTTTTCTCTCGAAACAAGTGAGTAGGAGGAAAGTAGAACTTGACGAGGTAATTGTACCTTCTCTCGAATTGGATAGTAGCACATCAGATAAATCCATTCCTGTGATGCCTACACCAACTAAAGAGGAAGCTAATGATGATGATCATGAAACTTCGGATCAAGTTACTACTGGACTTCGTAGGTCGAACAGAGCATGTTCTGCACCAGAGTGGTACGATAATCCTATCATGGAAGTCATGTTATTAGACCATGGCGAACCTACGAACTATGAAGAAGCTATGATGAGCCCAGATTCCGATAAATGGCGTGAGGCCATGAAATCTGAGATTGGGTCCATGTATGAGAACAAAGTGTGGACTTTGGTGGATTTTCCCAATGATTGGAAAACCATTGAGAATAAATGGATTTTCAAGAGGAAGACAAACGCCGATGGTAATATCACTGTCTACAAAGCTCGACTTGTTACAAAAATATTTTTGACAAGTTCAAGGGGTTGACTACAATGAGACTTTCTCACCCGTAGCGATGCTTAAGTCCGTCCGAATCATGTTAGCAATTGCCGCTTATAATTATGAAATCTGGCAAATAGATGTCAAAAATTGCATTCCTTAATGTATATTAAAGAAGAGTTGTATATGATGCAACCGGAGGTTTTTATTGATCCTAAAGGTGCGACCAAAGTTTGCAAGCTCCAGCGATCCATCTATGGGCTGGTGCAAGCATCTCGGAGTTGGAATATATGCTTTGATGAGGTGATCAAAGCATATGGTTTTATACGGACTTATGGTGAAGCATGTATTTACAAGAAAAGTGAGTGGGAGCTCTGTAGCATTTCTGATATTATATGTGGATGACATATTTATTTATTGGAAATGATATTGAATTTATGAATAGCATAAAAAGGATACTCGAATAAGAATTTTTCAATGAAAGACCTCGGTGAAGCTACTTATATATTGGGCATCAAGATCTAGAGGGATAGATCGAGACACTTAATAGGACTTCAACAAAGCACATACCTTGACAAGATTTTGAAGCAGTTCAAAATGGATGAGTCAAAGAAAGGGTTCTTGTCTGTGTTGCAAGATGTGAAGTTGAGTAAGACTCAAAACCCGACCACGATAGAATATAGAGAGAGAATGAAAGTCATTCCCTATGCCTCAGCCATAGGTTCTATACAGTATGCCATGCTATGTACCAAACCTATTGTGTACCTTGCCATGAGTTTGGCAAGGGGGTACAATTGTGATCCAGGAGTAGATCACCGGACAGTGGTCAAAAGTATCCTTAGTTACCTAAGAGGACTAAGGAGATATTTCTTGATTATGGAGGTAACAAAGAGTTCGTCATAAAGGGTTACGTCGATGCAAGCTTTGACACTGATTCTGAAGACTCTGGGTCTCAATCTGGATACATATTGAAAATGGGAGCAATTAGCTACAGTAGTGATGTCTACTACACAACCTTCTTCTTGTAGACATTGTTGGGCCTCCAAGTGCAGAGGTTTGTAGGACAGTAGCAAATTTCCCTCAAGTGGATGACCTAAGGTTTATCAATCCGTAGGAGGCGTAGGATGAAGATGGTCTCTCTCAAGAAACCCTGCAACCAAATAACAAAGAGTCTCTTGTGTCCCCAACACACCCAATACAATGGTAAATTGTATAGGTGCACTAGTTCGGCGAAGAGATGGTGATACAAGTGGTATATGGATGGTAGATAAAGGTTTTTGTAATCTGAAAAAATGAAAACAGCAAGGTAACGAATGATAAAAGTGAGCGTAGACGGTATTGCAATGCGTTGAAACAAGGCCTGGGGTTCATACTTTCGCTAGTGCAAGTTCCCTCAACAATACTAACATAATTGGATCACATAACTATCCCTCAACATGCAACAAAGAGTCACTCCAAAGTCACTAATAGCGGAGAACGAACGAAGAAATTATGGTAGGGTACGAAACCACCTCAAAGTTATTCTTTCCAATCAAACTGTTGGGCTATTCCTATAAGTGTCACAAACAGCCCTAGAGTTCGTACTAGAATAACACCTTAAGACACAAATCAACCAAAACCCTAATGTCACCTAGATACTCAAATGTCACCTCAAGTATCCGTGGGTATGATTATACGATATGCATCACACAATCTCATATTCATCTATTCAACCAACACATAGAACCTCAAAGACTGCCCCAAAGTTTCTACCGGAGAATCACGACGAAAACATGTGCCAACCCCTATGCATAGGTTCATGGGCGGAACCCGCAAGTTGATCACCAAAACATACATCAAGTGAATCACGTGATATCCCATTGTCACCACAGATACGCACGACAAGACATACATCAAGTGTTCTCAAATCTTTAAAGACTCAATCCGATAAGATTACTTCAAGGGGAAAACTCAATTCATTACAAGAGAGTAGAGGGGGAGGAGAAACATAAGATCCAACTATAATAGAAAAGCTTGCGTTACATCAAGATCGTGCCAAATCAAGAACACGAGAGAGAGAGAGAGATCAAACACATAGCTACTGGTACATACCCTCAGCCCCGAGGGAGAACTGCTCCCTCCTCATCATGGAGAGCACCGGGATGATGAAGATGGCCACCGGAGAGGGATTCCCCCCTCCGGTAGGTGCCGGAACGGGTCTAGATTGGCTTTCGGTGGCTACGGAGGCTTCTGGCGGCGGAACTCCCAATATATTGTGTTCTTCGATGTTTTTAGGGTATATGGAGATATATAGACGGAAGAAGTATGCCAGGGGGGCCAGGAGGGGCCCACGAGGGTGGAGGGCGTGCCCCTACCTCGTGGCCTCCTCGAAGCTTCCCTTATGTGCACTTCAAGTCTTCTGGGCTTCTTTCCTTCCAAAAATGGGTTCCGTGAAGTTTTAGGTCAATTGGACTCCGTTTGGTTTTCCTTTTCTTCGAAACTCTAAAACAAGGTAAAAATAGAAACTGGCACTGGGCTCTGGGTTAATAGGTTAGTCCCAAAAATGATATAAAAGTGTATAATAAAGCCCATAAACATCCAAAACAGTAGATAATATAGCATGGAGCAATCAAAAGTTATAGATACGTTGGAGACGTATCAGCATCCCCAAGCTTAATTCCTGCTCGTCCTCGAGTAAGTAAATGATAAAAAATAGAATTTTTTATGCGGAGTGCTACTTGGCATAATTTCAATGTAATTCTTCTTAATTGTGGCATGAATATTCAGATCCGAAAGATTCAAGATAAAAGTTCATATTGACATAAAAATGATAATACTTCAAGCATACTAACTAAGCAATTATGTCTTCTCAAAATAACATGGCCAAAGAAAGTTCATCCCTACAAAATCATATAGTTTAGTCATGCTCCATTTTCGTCACACAAGAATGCTCTCATCATGCACAACCCCGATGACAAGCCAAGCAATTGTTTCATACTTTAGTAATCTCAAACCTATAAACTTTCACGCAATACATGAGCGCGAGCCATGGATATAGCACTATGGGTGGAATAGAATAATGAGGGGGTTATGTGAAGAAGACAAAAAGGAGAAAGTCTCACATCAATGAGGCTAATCAATGAGCTATGAAGATGCCCATCGATTGATGTTAATGTAAGGAGTAGGGATTGCCATGCAACGGATGCACTAGAGCTATAAATGTATGAAAGCTCAACAAAAGAAACTAAGTGGGTGTGCATCCAACTTGCTTGCTCACGAAGACCTAGGGCACTTGAGGAGGCCCATTGTTGGAATATACAAGCCGCGTTCTATAATGAAAATTTCCCACTAGTATATGAAAGTGACAAAACAAGAGACTCTCTATCATGAACATCATGGTGCTACTTTGAAGCACAAGTGTGGCAAAGGATAGTAGCGTTGTCCCTTGTCTCTTTTTCTCTCATTTTTTTATTTGGCCTTTCTTTTTTTATGTCCTTTCTCTCTCTCTTTTTGGGCCTTCTCTTTTTTTATGGCTTTTCTCTTCTTTTTTTATTTTTTCCTCACTTGGGACAATGCTCTAGAAAATGATGATCATCACACTTCTATTTATTTACAACTCAATGATTACAACTCGATACTAGAACAAGGTATGACTCTATATGAATGCCTCCGGCGGTGTACCGGGATTGTGATGAATCAAGTGTGACATGTATGGAAAATTATGAATGGTGGCTTTGCCACAAATACAATGTCAACTAAATGATCATGCAAAGCAATATGACAATGATGAATGTGTCATGATAAACTGAATGGTGGAAAGTTGCATGGCAATATATCTCGGAATGGCTATGGAAATGCCATAATAGGTAGGTATGGTGGCTGTTTTGAGGAAGATATAAGGAGGTTTATATGTGATAGAGTGTATCATATCACGGGGTTTGGATGCACCGGCGAAGTTTGCACCAACTCTCAGTGTGAAAAGGGCAATGCACGGTACCGAAGAGGCTAGCAAGGATGGAAGGGTGAGAGTGCGTATAATCCATGGACTCAACATTAGTCATAAAGAACTCACATACTTATTGCAAAAATCTACAAGTCATCAAAAACCTCGGTACTACGCGCATGCTCCTAGGGGGATAGATTGGTAGGAAAAGACCATCGCTCGTCCCCGACCACCACTCATAAGGAAGACAATCAAATAACACCTCATGTTTCAAATTTGTTGCACAACGTTTACCATACGTGCATGCTACGGGACTTGCAAACTTCAACACAAGCATTTCTCAAATTCACAAGTACTCAACTAGCACGACTTTGATATTATTACCTCCATATCTCAAAACAATCATCAAGCATCAAACTTCTCTTAGTATTCAAAACACTCTTAAGAAAATTTTACTAACTTTGAATAACTAGCATATTAGGATTTAAAGAAAATTACCATGCTATTAAATACTTTCAAAATAATCTAAGTGAAGCATGAGAGTTCATCTATTTCTTCAAAATAAAACTACCACCATGCTCTAAAAGATATAAGTGAAGCACTAGAGCAAATGATAAACTACTCCGAAAGATATAAGTGAAGATCAATGAGTAGTCGAATAATTATGCAACTATATGAAGACTCTCTCTCATTTAATAATTTCAGATATTGGTATTCTATTCAAACATCAAGCAAAGCAAAATAAAATGGCATTCTAAGAATGGCAAACATCATGTGAAGAAGCAAAAACTTAGTATCAACCGAAACTAACCGATAGTTGTTGAAGAAGAAAGGTGGGATGCCAGCCGGGGCATCCCCAAGCTTAGACGCTTGAGACCTCTTGAAATATTATCTTGGGATGCCTTGGGCATCCCCAAGCTTGAGCTTTTGTGTCTCCTTAATTCCTCTCATATCACGGTCGCCCTAAATCTCAAAAGTTTCATCCACACAAAACTCAACAAAGACTCGTGAGATAAGTTAGTATAAACCATTGCAAAAACCTTATCATACTCTACTGTAGAAAATCACTAAAATTATTATTCAAAATTGCATACTAAATGCCTCTGCATATTTAATAGTCCTATCCTCAAATAGAATCATTAAAGAAGCAAACATATGTAAACAATGCAAACATAACAACAATCTCCCTAAACAGGACAGTCTGTAATGCGGCAACATCCATACTTCCCTAGCTCCAAAAATTATGAAAGAAAATTCCCACTGTAGTAAATTTATCATATCTTATATGCAAAAGGTTCAACATTTTATCACATTATGACTTTTCTAGGGAATTATTGCAACAGCGGTAAACTTTCTGTTTTCAAACAGCAACATGTGGACTTCTAAAATAGGCATAGTAAAGGCTATCAATGCCACTTTTATTGAAATAAAAGATGAAAACATTGTTCTAAATAACAGAAAGGAAATCCTAACAAAATAAATTGACGCTCCAAGCAAAACACATATCATGTGGCGAATAAAAATATAGCTCCAAGTAAAGTTACCGATGAACGAAGACGAAAGAGGGGATGCCTTCCGGGGCATCCCCAAGCTTAGGCTCTTGGCTATCCTTGAATATTACCTTGGGGTGCCTCGGGCATCCCCAAGATTAGGCTCTTGCCACTCCTTATTCCATAGTCCATAGAATCCTTACCCAAAACTTGAAAACTTCACAACACAAAACTTAACTGAAAATTCGTAAGCTCCATTAGTATAAGAAAATAAGTCACCACTTCAAGGTACGGTAATGAACTTATTGTTTATTTATATTGGTGTTAAACCTACTGTATTCCAACATCTCTATGGTTTATAAACTCTTTTACTAGCCATAGATTCATCAAAATAAGTAAACAACACATGAAAAACAGAATCTGTCAAAAACAGAACAGTCTGTAGTAATCTGGATCAAAGGTATACTTCTGGAACTCATAAAATTCTCAAATAAATCGATGGACGTGAGGAATTTATCTATTAATTATCTGCAAAAATAATTAACTCAATAGCACTTTCTAATAAAAACTGACAACAATTCTCGTGAGCGCTAAAGTTTCTGTTTTTTACAGCATGATCGCAAAGACTTTCCCCGAGTCTTCCCAAAGGTTCTACTTGGCACAAACACTAATTAAAAGCATAAAACCACATCTAAACAGAGTCTAGATGAATTATTTATTACTAAACAGGAGAAAAAATCAAGGAACAAAAATAAAGTTGGGTTGCCTCCCAACAAGCGCTATCGTTTAACGCCCCTAGCTAGGCATGATGATTTCAATGATGCTCACATAAAAGATAAGAATTGTAACATAAAGAGAGCATCATGAAGAATATGACTAGCACATTTAAGTCTAACCCTCTTCCTATGCATAGGGATTTTGTGACCAAACAACCTGAGGGAACAAGAATCAACTTGCATAGGAAGGTAAAACAAGCATAACTTCAAAACTTTAAGCACGTAGAGAGGAAACTTGATATTATTGCAATTCCTACAAGCATGAATTCCTCCCTCATAATAATTTTCAGTAGCATCATGAATGAATTCAACAATATAACCAGTACATAAAGCATTCTTTTCATGATCTACAAGCATAGAAAATTTATTACTCTCCACATAAGCAAAATTCTTCTCATTCGGAATAGTGGGAGTATCATAGGAAACTCGAATACTATAAATTGTTTCCACATTAAAAGAGTAATGTTCAGAGAAGGGGTAATCATAATCATGACAAGTTTTATAAATGTAATCACTACTTTCTATAGCATAAGTATCATCACAATAATCATCATAAGTAGGAGGCATGCTATCATCATTATAAACTTGCATATCAAAATATCATATTCATTAATCATAGCTTCCCCAAGCTTGGGACAAACATTAATTGCAGAAAATATATTCTAAAAAACATCATCTTCATAAAACATAGCATCCCCAAGCTTGGGACTTTTCATATCAAAAGCATAATCACTCTCATCATTAATAGTATGGATAGCACCAATAGTATAGCAATTATCATATTCTTCCAAGCAAGTGCCAAAAAGATTTTCAAGATCATAAGAAGTATCATTATCTTCCACAATTATATTTTCATGAGGCACAATAGTAATAGGAGCACCATTATTTGGGAGGGGTACCTTTTTACCTCTCTTCCTTTTTCTTTTCTTCTTCTTCACCACATCATGTATGGGTTCAATCCTCTTTGTGGAGCTCCTTATTAATGAGATTGGTTGAATAGGAGGCTCCTCCTCGTTACCTGATTCATCATAAGAAATAATAGGAGTATATTGGGAAGTCTCTTCCCTTTCATTATTATTCTCTTCATCTTCTATTTGTTTTCTTTTCTTTATGTAATTGGCAATATAAGGATTTTCAATACAATTCACCGCACAATACATATAAATTTTCTCTAGATCAAAATCAAGAAATCTATCAAGATTAAACTTTGGAATACCCTTAGTTATACGTTTCATTTCCTCATACCCCAAAAGAAGACTAAGATCTTTATGATGCTCAAGGGTAATCAAATTATCACAATTTTTGGATACGATACGGTCATGAAACAATTTGCATTGGAGATTTAAATGACCATGTTCATTGCAAAGTTCACAAGGGGTGCGAAAAATATTGAATTTTTCAGCACAATCATCAAGACTTTCTTGCAACAATTTAGTTTCCAAGTACTTATGCCTCTTGCAATATCTATCTTTCCTATTTGGTGTGTACTTACAAACCCAATGTACTCCACAAAAATTGACATGTTTATAGGAGACATCATAACTAGTGCAATCATCATTAGTATCATGGATATTCAAAGAATTCGTACTAACAACATTGCAATCATGCTCATCATTCAAATATTTAGTGCCAAACATTTTATAGATTTCTTCTTCTAACACTTGAGCACAATTTTCCTTTCCATCATACTTACGAAAGATATTAAAAAGGTGAAGCGTATGAGACAAACTCAATTCCATTTTTTATAGTTTTCTTTTATAAACTAAACTAGTGATAAAACAAGAAACTAAAAGACTTGATTGCAAGATCTAAAGATATACCTTCAAGCGCTAACCTCCCCGGCAACGGCGCCAGAAAAGAGCTTGATGTCTACTACACAACCTTCTTCTTATAGACGTTGTTGGGCCTCCAAGTGCAGAGGTTTGTAGGACAGTAGCAAATTTCCCTCAAGTGGATGACCTAAGGTTTATCAATCCGTAGGAGGCGTAGGACGAAGATGGTCTGTCTCAACCAACCCTGCAACCAAATAACAAAGAGTCTCTTGTGTCCCCAACACACCCAATACAATGGTAAATTGTATAGGTGCACTAGTTCGGCGAAGAGATGGTGATACAAGTGGTATATGGATGGTAGATAAAGGTTTTTGTAATCTGAAAATATAAAAACAGCAAGGTAACGAATGATAAAAGTGAGCGTAAATGGTATTGCAATGTGTTGAAACAAGGCCTAGGGTTCATACTTTCGCTAGTGCAAGTTCCCTCAACAATACTAACATAATTGGATCACATAACTATCCCTCAACATGGAGTCACTCCAAAGTCACTAATAGCGGAGAACAAACGAAGAGATTATGGTAGGGTACGAAACCACCTCAAAGTTACTCTATCCAATCAATCTGTTGGGCTATTCCTATAAGTGTCGCAAACAGCCCTAGAGTTCGTACTAGAATAACACCTTAAGACACAAATCAACCAAAACCCTAATGTCACCTAGATACTCCAATGTCACCTCAAGTATCCGTGGGTATGATTATACGATATGCATCACACAATCTCAGATTCATCTATTCAACCAACACATGGAACCTCAAAGAGTGCCCCAAAGTTTCTACCGGAGAATCACGATGAAAATGTGTGCCAACCCCTATGCATAGGTTCATGGGCGGAACCCGCAAGTTGATCACCAAAACATACATCAAGTGAATCACGTGACATCCCATTATCACCACAGATACGCACGGCAAGACATACATCAAGTGTTCTCAAATCTTTAAAGACTCAATCCGATAAGATTACTTCAAGGGGAAAACTCAATTCATTACAAGAGAGTAGAGGGGAGGAGAAACATAAGATCTAACTATAATAGCAAAGCTCGCGATACATCAAGATCGTGCCAAATCAAGAACACGAGAGAGAGAGAGAGAGAGAGAGATCAAACACATAGCTACTGGTACATACCCTCAGCCCCGAGGGAGAACTACTCCCTCCTTGTCATGGAGAGCACCGGGATGATGAAGATGGCCACCAAAGAGGGATTCCCCCTCCGGCAGGGTGCCGGAACGGGTCTAGATTGGCTTTCGGTGGCTATGGAGGCTTTTGGCGGCGGAACTCCTGATCTATTTTGCTCTTCGATGTTTTTAGGGTATATGGAGATATATATACAGAAGAAGTACGTCAGGGGGCCATGAGGGGCCCACGAGGGTGGAGGGCGCGCCCCCTACCTCGTGGCCTCCTCGAAGCTTCCCTTACGTGCACTTCAAGTCTTCTGGGCTTCTTTCCTACCAAAAATGGGTTCCGTGAAGTTTCAGGTCAATTGGACTCCGTTTGGTTTTCCTTTTCTTCGAAACCCTAAAACAAGGTAAAAACAGAAACTGGCACTAGGCTCTGGGTTAATAGGTTAGTCCCAAAAATGATACAAAAGTGTATAATAAAGCCCATAAACATCCAAAACAGTAGATAATATAGCATGGAGCAATCAAAAATTATAGATACGTTGGAGACGTATCAAGTAGCTCCATACAGAGCTTTGTAGACATAGAAATTTGCAAAAATACATAGGGATCTGAATGTGACAGATCCATTGACATAACTTCTCTCACAAGCAAAACATGATCACTCCTTAATACTCTTTGGGTGTTAATGACATGGTGATATGAACTAGATTATTGACTCTAGTAAACTCTTTGGGTGTTGGTCACATGGCGATGTGAACTAGATTATTGACTCTAGTGCAAGTGGGAGACCGATGGAAATATGCCCTAGATGCAATAATAAAGTTTTATTTTATATTTCCTTATTCATGATAAAGGTTTATTATGCATGCTAGAATTGTATTGATCGGAAGCCTAAATACATGTGTGAATACATAAACAAACATTGTGTCCCAAGTGAGCCTCTACTTGACTAGCTCGTTGATCAAAGATGGTTAAGGTTTCCTAACCATGGACACGAGTTGTCATTTCATAATGGGATCACATCATTAGGAGAATGATGTGATCGACAAGACCCATCCGTTAGCTTAGCATAATGATCTTTCAGTTTTGTTGCTATTGCGTTCATCATGTCAAATACATATTCCTTCGACTATGAGATTATGCAACTCCTGGATACCGGAGGAATGCCTTCTATGCTATCAAACGTCACAAGTAACTGGGTTATTATAAAAGATTCTCTACATGTATATCCGAAGGTGTTTGTTGGGTTGGCATAGATCGAGATTAGGATTTGTCACTTCGAGTATCGGAGAGGTATCTTTGGGCCCTCTCGGTAATACACATCATAAGCTTGCAAGCAAACGACTAAGGAGTTAGTCACGAGGTGATGTATTACAGAATGAGTAAAGAGACTTGCCGGTAATGAGATTGAACTAGGAATGAAGATACCGATGACCGAATCTCGGGCAAGTAACATACCAATGTACAAAGGGAATTACGTATGTTGTCATAACAGTTTGACCGATAAAGATCTTCGTAGAGTATGTAGGAGCCAATATGGGCATCTAGGTTCCGCTATTTGTTATTGACCGGAGAGGTGTCTCGTTCATGTCTACATAGTTCTCGAACCCGTAGGGTCCGCACGCTTAACATTTGATGACGATATGGTATTATATGAGTTATGTGATTTGGTGACCGAATGTTGTTTGGAGTCCCGAATGAGTTCATGGACATGATGAGGAGTCTCAAAATGGTCGAGAGGTGAAGTGTGATATATAGGACGATGGTATTCGGACACCGAAAGTGTTTCGGGGGGTACCGGGTACTTATCGGGTCACCGGAAGGGGTTCCGGGCACCCCCGGCAAAAGATATGGGCCTTATGGGCCAAGAGGGGAAACACACCAGCCACAAGGGGCTGGTGTGCCCCCCATATGGGCTGGCCTAAGAGGAGAAGGAAAGAGGGGAAGGTAAAGGAAAGAGTGGAATAGGATTCCCCCTTCCTCCCCTCCCCCCTTCTTTCATTCCCCCTCCAAAAAATATTGCAGGGGGCGCGGCTTGGGAGGAGCCCAGGTAGGATTCGGTCCTACTTGGGGAGCCTCCTGGCCTCTCCCCTCCCCCTCCCACCTATATGTGTGTGTGGGGGGGCACCTAGCACACCCCGGACAATTGTTTAGCCGTGTGCGGCGCCCCCCTCCACTGCTTACACACCCGGTCATATTTTCGTAGTGCTTAGGCGAAGCCCTGCGAGGATCACTTCACCATCACTGTCACCATGCCGTTGTGCTGACAAAACTCATCTACTACCTCGACGTCTTGCTGGATCAAGAAGGCAAGGGACCTCACCGAGTTGAACGTGTGCAAAACATGGAGGTGTCGTGCATTCGGTACTTGATCGGTTGAAGCGCAAAGAAGTTCGACTACATCAACCGTGTTGTGAAACACTTCCGCTTATGGTCTACGAGTGTACGTAGACACACACTCCCCCTTGTGGCTATGCGTCTCCATGGATAGATCATTGCGTGTGCGTAGAATTTTTTTTGTTTTCCATGCAGCGTTTCCCAACAGTTATTAACTTCTCATCTATGTGTTGGTCATGGCATGGTGGGGAGGTTTGAGCATTTGTATTTCTGATTGAAATCCTTGAGTGCTGTTATAATCGGATGTGCACGATGGTTAACTCCTACCAACTAATTCCCTAGGGGCATGCGAGTAGTACTTTGCTTTGAGGGCTAATAGGCTTTCGCAATAAGTATGCGAGTTCTTTATGACTAATATGAGTCCATGGATTATACGCACTATTATCTTTCCGCAATTTGCTAGCCTCTTCGGTACCGTGCATTGCCCTTTCTCACCTCGAGAGTTGGTGCAAACTTCGCTGGTGCCACCAACCAAACCCCTTGGTATGGTACGCTCTATCACACATAAGCCTCCTTATATCTTCCTCAAAACAGCCATCATACCTACCTATTATGGCATTTCCATGGCCATTCTGAGATATATTATTGTGCAACTTCTACCGTTCCGTTTTCATGACATACATGTTCATTGTCATATTGCTTTGCATGATCATAGAGATGACATGATATTCGTTGCATAACCACGGTTCATTATTATTATACATGTTACGCTAGAATCATTGCACATCCTAGTACACTTCCATAGGCATTCATAGAGTCATATTGTGCTAGTTATCGAGTTGTAAGTAAATAAAATGTGATGATCATCATTATTAGAGCATTGTCCCAGTGAGGAAAGGGTAATGGAGACTATGATTCCCCCACAAGTTGGTATGAGACTCTTGAACAAAAAAGTAGAAAAAAGCGGCCAAAAAGATCCCAACAAAAAAGTGAGAGAAAAAGAGAGAAGGGGCAATGTTACTATCCTTTTCCACACTTGTGCTTCAGAGTAGCACCATGTTATTCATATAGAGAGTCTCCTGAGTTACCACTTTCATATACTAGTGAGAATTTTTCATTCTAGAACTTGGCTTTTATATTCCGATGATGGACTTACTCAAATTCCCAAGGTCTTCATGAACAAGCAAGTTGGATGCACACCCACTTAGTTCCCATTGGGCTTTCATACACTTATAGCTCTTAGTGCATCTGTTGCATGGAAATCCCTACTCCTCGCATTAACATCAATTGATGGGCATTGTTCAGCCATTGATTAGCCGTGTTGATGCGAGACTTTCTTCTATTTTTTGACTTCTCCTTATTAATCTCTATCACCGCATTCTATTCTACCTATAGTGCTATATCCATGGCTCATGCTCATGTATTGCTTGGGGTTGAAAATGTTTAAGCACATTAGAAGTATGATCCAATTGCCTGGTTTGACAGTAGGGTGCTCATGATTTATATTTATGCAGTGAAGGTGGAGTCATGCCATGCTAACATGATAAAATGAGTGGGGAACATTCGTAATTATGCTTCTTATATTCATGGATATTATTATGTTGATATTATTACTTCATCACTTTTCAATAATTATACCGTCAAAGAGATTACATGATACACATGTTAGGTAGCATTTAACATCAAAAATTATGTTTTTGTCATTTACTTACTCGAGGACGACCAGGAATTAAGCTTGGGGCTGCTTGATACGTCTCCAATGTATCTATAATTTGTGATTGTTTCATGCTATTATATTACCAATCTTGGATGCTTTATATGCATTTATGTGCTATTTTATATCATTTTTGGGACTAACCTATTAACTCAATGCCCAATGTGAGTTCCTTTTTTTTGCTTGTTTTTGGCTTTTCAGAAAATCAATACCAAACGAAGTCCAAACACAATGAAACTCTGCGGTCATTTTTTCTAGACCAGAAGGGACCCTAGAAGGTTCGGGGAGGCCAGAAAACATACGGGAGAGCCACGAACTCACAGGGCGCGCCCCTTGAGCTTGTGACTCCCACGCAACTCCGTTTGACCTAATTTGGCCTCTATAAATTCCCAAATATTCCCAAACCAACAGGGAGCCACCCAAAACACTTTTTCCACCGCTGCAAGCTTCTATTCTTCCACGGTCCCATCTGGAGGCCTTTTCTAGTACTCTGTTGGAGGGGGAATCGATCATGGAGGGCTTCTACATCATCCCGTTGTTGCCTTCCGATGATGCGTGAGTAGTTTACCACAGACCTACGGGTCCATAGCTAGTAGCTAGATGGCTTCTTCTCTCTCTTTGATCTTAAATACCATGTTCTCCTTGATCCTCTTGGAGTTCTATCCAATGTAATCTTGTTTTATGGTGTGTTTGTCGGATACGATGAATTGGGGGTTTATGATCATTTTATTCATTGAAAGTAATTGAGTCTTTTCTAAACTTTATTACGCATGGTTGTTATAGCTCTGTATTTCTCTCATGTATATCCATTTGGTTTGGCCAATTAGATTGATTTATCTTCGATGGGAGAGGTGCTTTATGATGGGTTCAATCTTGTGATGTCCTCACCCAATGATAGAAAGGGTAACGATGCACGTATTGTATTATTTCTATTAAGGATAAAATGATGGGGTTTATTCATATTCATTGGGTTTACTTTGTCTACATCATGTCATCTTGCTTAAGGCGTTACTTTGTTTGTGATGAACTTAATACCATAGATGCATGCTGGATAGCGGTCGATTGATGGAGTAATAGTAGTAGATGTAGGCAGGAGTCAGTCTACTTGTCTCAGACGTGATGCCTATATACATGATCATTGCTATGAATACATCATAACTACGCGCTTTTCTATTAATTGCCCAACAGTAATTTGTTCACCCACTGTATGATATGTGTTCAAGAGAGAAGCCTCTAGTAAAAACTATGGCCCCCAGATCTTCCTTTATCATATTATAAAAACCAAAAATAATTTGCTAAAATTTACTTGCTTTTATTTTACTTTACTTTCTTTTCATCTATCTATCACTATCAGAATTAATCCTTGTAAGTAACGAGTTCAAGGGGATTGACAACCCTCTTGCCCGTGTTGGGTGCAAGTATTTGCTTTTGTGTCTGTAGGTGCTGCTTAGGGGAGTTTGCTTGGTTCTCCTATTCGTTCGATAACCTTGGTTCTCAGTGAGGGAAATACTTATATCTACTATACTACTTCACCCCTCCTCTTCGGGGAAATGCCAACGTAGTTTACAAGTAGCAGTCGGAGGCATGAGTTCCGTAGGCAGCAAGGTCCGATCTAGGTTTTTACAGGCCGACAGCGAAGGGGCCCTTGCTGCGTTGTGCGCACAGTTGAGTTGTGGTGCAATGCCTACTCATCATAGAGGTGGTAGGTTGGATGAGTTGGCCAGTGATGGGCTTTGGCGGAGCGGCTGCCGTCGAAAGCTGTACTTGTTGGGAAACGCAGTAATTTCAAAAAACAATCCTATGCACACGCAAGATCTATCATGGTGATGCATAGCAACGAGAGGGGAAGAGAAGAGTCCACGTACCCTCGTAGACCGTAAGCAGAAGCGTTATGACAACGCGGTTGATGTAGTCGTACGTCTTCACGATCCGACCGATCCTAGTACCGAAAGTACGGCACCTCCGCGATCTGCACACGTTTGGCTCGGTGACGTCCCACAAACTCCCGATCCAGTTTAGTGTCAAGGGGGAGCTTCGTCAGCACGACAACATGATAATGATGATGATGAAGCTACCGGCGCAGGGCTTCACTAAAGCACTACGACGATATGACCGGGGTGGATTATGGTGGAGGGGGCACCGCACACGGCTAAGGGATCAATGATCAACTTGTGTGTTCTAGGGTGCCCCCTGCCCCCATATATAAAGGAGCAAGGGGGAGGCCGGCCGGACCTTGGGGCGCGCCAAGGAGGGGAGGTGTCCTCCTCCTAGTAGGAGTAGGACTCCCCCTTTCCTAGTCTAACTAGGAGGAGGGGGAAGGAAAGAGAGGGAGAAGGGAGAAGGAAAGGGGTGCGCCGCCCCCCTTCCCTAGTCCAATTCGGACTAGAGGGGGGCGCACGGCCCTGCCTTGGCCGGCCCTTCTCTCTCCACTAAGGCCCATGTGGCCCATTAGTTCCCCCGGGGGTTCCTATAACCCCCCGGCACTCTGATCATTATCCGGTGACCCCCGGAACTCATTCGGTGTCCGAATATAGTCATCCAATATATCAATCTTTATGTCTCAACCAATTCGAGACTCCTCGTCATGTACGTGATCATATCCGGGACTCCGAACTACCTTCAGTACATCAAAACACATAAACTCATAATATCGATTGTCACCGAACGTTAAGCGTGCGGCCCCTACGGGTTCGAGAACTATGTAGACATGACCGAGACACATCTCCAGTCAATAACCGATAGCGGAACCTGGATGATCATATTGTCTCCCACATATTCTACGAATATCTTTATCGGTCAAACCGCATAACAATATACGTTGTTCCCTTTGTCATCGGTATGTTACTTGCCCGAGATTCGATCATCGATATCTCAATACCTAGTTCAATCGCATTACCGGCAAGTCTCTTTACTCATTCCATGATGCATAATCCCATAACTAACTCATTAGTCACATTGCTTGCAAGGCTTATAGTGATGTGCATTACCGAGAGGGCCCAGAGGTACCTCTCCGATACTCGGAGTGACAAATCCTAATCTCGATCTATGCCAACTCAAAAAATACAATCAGAGACACCTGTAGAGAATCTTTAGAGTCACCCAGTTACGTTGTGACATTTGATAGCACACTAAGTGTTCCTCTGGTATTCGGGAGTTGCATGACCTCATAGTCATAGGAACATGTATAAGTTATGGAGAAAGCAATAGCAACAAACTAAACGATCATCGTGCTAAGCTAACGGATGGGTCAAGTCAATCACATAATTCTCTAATGATGTGATCCCGTTAATCAAATGACAACTCATGTGTATGGTTAGGAAACATAACCATCATTGATTCAACGAGCTAGTCTAGTAGAGGCATACTAGTGACATTTTGTTTGTCTATGTATTCACACATGTACTAAGTTTCCGGTTAATACAATTCTAGCATGAATAATAAACATTTATCATGATATAAGGAAATATAAATAACAACTTTATTATTTCCTCTAGGGCATATTTCCTTCAATCTCCCACTTGCACTCGAGTCAATAATCTAGATTACATTGTAATGATTCTAACACCCATGGAGTCTTTGTGTTGCTCATGTTTTGATCGTGAGAGAGGCTTAGTCGACGGGTCAGCAACATTCAGATCCGTATGTATCTTGCAAATCTCTATGTCTCCCTCCTTGACTTGATCGCGGATGGAATTGAAGCGTCTCTTGATGTGCTTGGTTCTCTTGTGAAATCTGGATTCCTTTGCCAAGGAAATTGCACTAGCATTGTCACAAAAGATTTTCATTGGACCCGATGCACTAGGTATGACACCTAGATCGGATATGAACTCCTTCATCCAGACTCCTTCATTTGCTGCTTCCGAAGCAGCTATGTACTCCGCTTCACACGTAGATCCTGCCACGACACTCTGCTTGGAACTGCACCAACTGACAGCTCCACCATTTAATAAAAATACGTATCCGGTTTGTGACTTAGAGTCATCCGGATCAGTGTCAAACCTTGCATCGACGTAACCGTTTACGATGAGCTCTTTTTCACCTCCATATATGAGAAACATATCCTTAGTCCTTTTCAAGTATTTCAGGATGTTCTTGATAGGTGTCCAGTGATCCACTCCTGGATTACTTTGGTACCTCGCTGCTAAACTAATAGCAAGGCACACATCAGGTCTGGTACATAGCATTGCATACATGGTAGAACCTGTGCCTGAAGCATAGGGAATGACTTTCATTTTCTCTCTATCTTCTGCAGTGGTTGGGCATTGAGTCTGACTCAACTTCACACCTTGTAACACAGGCACGAACCCTTTCTTTGCCTGATCCATTTTTCAAGGTATGTGCTTTGTGAAAGTCCAATTAAGTGTCTTGATCTATCTCTATAGATCTTTATGCCCAATATATAAGCAGCTTCACCGAGGTCTTTCATTGAAAAATTCTTATCCAAGTATCCTTTTATGCTATTCAGAAATTCAGTATCATTTCCGATCAGCAATATGTCATCCACATATAATATCAGAAATGCTACAGAGCTCCCACTCACTTTCTTGTAAATACAGGCTTCTCCAAAAGTCTATATAAAACCATATGCTTTGATCAGACTATCAAAGCGTATATTCCAACTCCGAGAGGCTTGCACCAGTCCATAAATGGATCGCTGGAGCTTGCACACTTTGCTAGCACCTTTTGGATCGACAAAACCTTCTCTTTGCATCATATACAACTCTTCTTTAAGATATCCATTAAGGAATGCAGTTTTGATATCCATTTGCCAAATTTTATAATCATAAAATGCGGCAATTGCTAACATGATTCGGACGGACTTAAGCATTGCTACGGGTGAGAAGGTCTCATCATAGTCAACTCCTTGAACTTGTTGAAAACCTTTTGCAACAAGTCGAGCTTTGTAGACTGTAACATTACCGCTAGCGTCAGTTTTCTTCTTGAAGATCCATTTATTATCTATGGCCTGCCGATCACCGAGCAAGTCAACCAAAGTCCACACTTTGTTCTCATACATGTATCCCATCTCGGATTTCATGGCCTCAAGCCATTTTGCGGAATCTGGGCTCATCATCGCTTCCTCATAGTTTGTAGGTTTGTCATGGTCAAGTAACATAACCTCCAGAACAGGATTACCGTACCGCTCTGGTGCGGATCTGACTCTGGTTGACCTACGAGGTTTGGTAGTAACTTGATCAGAAGGTTCATGATCATTAGCTTCCTCACTTACTGGTCTAGGAATCACTGGAACTGACTTCAGTGATGAACTACTTTCCAATAAGGGAGCAGGTACAATTACCTCATCAAGTTCTACTTTCCTCCCACTCACTTCTAACTCCTTCTCTAGAAAGGATCCATTCTTAGCAATGAATATCTTGCCTTCGGATCTGTGATAGAAGGTGTACCCAACAGTCTCCTTTGGGTATCCTATGAAGATACATTTCTCCGATTTGGGTTCGAGCTTATCAAGTTAAAGTTTTTTCACAGAAGCATCGCAGCCCCAAACTTTAAGAAATGACAACTTGGGTTTCTTGCCAAACCACAGTTCATAAGGTGTCGTCTCAACGGATTTAGATGGTGCCCTATTTAACGTGAATGCAGCCGTCTCTAAAGCATAAACCTAAAACGATAGCGGTAAATCATTAAAAGACATCATAGATCGCACCATATCTAGTAAAGTATGATTACGATGTTCGAACACACCATTACGTTGTGGTGTTCCGGGTAGCGTGAGTTGCGAAAGTAATCCGCATTGTTTCAAATGAAGACCAAACTCGTAACTCAAATATTCTCCTCCACGATCGGATTGTAGAAACTTTATTTTCTTGTTACGATGATTTTCCACTTCACTCTGAAATTTTTTAAACTTTTCAAATGTTTCAGACTTATGTTTCATCAAGTAGATATACCCATATCTACTCAAATCATCTGTGAAGGTGAGAAAATAAAGATATCTGCCGCGAGCCTCAATGTTCATTGGACCATATACATCAGTATGTATGATTTCCAATAACTCTGTTGCTCGCTCCATTGTTCCGGAGAACGGAGTTTTAGTCATCTTGCCCATGAGGCATGGTTCGCAAGTACCAAGTGATTCATAATCAAGTGATTCCAGAAGTCCATCAGAATGGAGTTTCTTCATGCGCTTTACACTAATATGACCCAAACGGCAGTGCCACAAATAAGTTGCACTATCATTATCAACTCTGCATCTTTTGGCTTCAATACTATGAATATGTCTACCACTACTATCAAGATTTAGTAAAAATAGACCACTCGTCAAGGGTGCATGACCATAAAATATATTACCCATATAAATAGAACAACCATTATTCTCTGATTTAAATGAATAATCGTCTCGCATCAAACAAGATCCAGATATAATGTTCATGCTCAACGCTGGCACCAAATAACAATTATTTAGGTCTAAAACTAATCCCGAAGGTAGATGTGGAGGTAGCGTGCCTATGGCGATCACATCGATTTTGGAACCATTTCCCGCGTGCATCGTCACCTCGTCCTTAGCCAATCTTCACTTAATCCGTAGCTCCTATTTCGAGTTGCAAATGTTAGCAACTGAACTAGTATCAAATACTCAGGCACTACTGGGAGCATTAGTAAGGTACACATCAATAACATGTATATCAAATATACATGTCACTTTGCCATCCTTCATCTCCGTCAAATACTTGGGGCAGTTCCGCTTCTAGTGACTAGTCCCTTTGCAGTAGAAGCACTCAGTCTCAGGCTTAGGTCCAGACTTGGGTTTCTTCACTTGAGCAGCAACTGGATTATTGTTCTTCTTGAAGTTTCCCTTCTTCCCTTTACCCTTTTTCTTGAAACTAGTGGTCTTGTTGACCATCAACACTTGATGTTCCTTCTTGATTTCTACCTTCGCAGCCTTTAGCATTGCGAAGAGCTCGGGAATAGTCTTATCCATCCCTTGCATATTATAGTTCATCACGAAGCTCTTGTAGCTTGGTGGCAGTGATTGAAGAACTCTGTCAATGACACTATCATCAGGAAGATTAACTCCCAGCTGAGTCAAGTGGTTGTCGTACCCAGACATTCTGAGTATATGTTCAGAAACAAAACTATTCTCCTCCATTTTGTAGCTGTAGAACTTATTGGAGACTTCATATCTCTCAATCCGGGCATTTGCTTGAAATATTAACTTCAATTCCTGGAACATCTCATATGCTCCATGACGTTCAAAACGTCATTGAAGTCCCGGTTCTAAGCCGTAAAGCATGGCACACTGAACTATCGAGTAGTCATCAGCTTTGCTTTGCCAGGTGTTCACAACATCTGGCGTTGCTCCTGCAGCGGGTTTGTCACCTAGCAGTGCTTCCAGGATGTAATTCTTCTATGCAGCAATGAGGATAATCCTCAAGTTATGTACCCAGTCCGTGTAGTTGCTACCAGCATCTTCCAACTTAGCTTTCTCTAGGAACGCATTAAAATTCAACGGAACAACAACACGGGCCATCTATCAACAACAACATAGACATGCAAAATACTAGGTACTAAGTTAATGATAAATTAAAGTTCAATTAATCAAATTACTTAAGAACTCCCACTTAGATAGACATCTCTCTAATCATCTAAGTGATCACGTGATCAATATCAACTAAACCATGTCCGATCATCACGTGAGATGGAGTAGTTTTCAATGGTGAACATCACTATGTTGATCATATCAACTATATGATCCACGCTTGACCTTTCGGTCTCAGTGTTCCGAGGCCATATCTGCATATGCTAGGCTCATCAAGTTTAACTGGAGTATTCTGCGTGTGCAAAACTGGCTTGCACCCGTTGTATGTGAACGTAGAGCTTATCACACCTGATCATCACGTGGTGTCTCGGCACGACGAACTGTAGCAATGGTGCATACTCAAGGAGAACACTTGTACCTTGAAATTTAGTGAGAGATCATCTTATAATGCTACCGCCGAACTAAGAAAAATAAGATGCATAAAGGATAAACATCACATGCAATCAATATAAGTGACATGATATGACCATCATCATCTTGTGCCTTTGATCTCCATATCCGAAGCACCGTCATGATCACCATTGTCACCGGCTTGACACCTTGATCTACATCGAAGCATCGTTGTCGTCCCGCCAACTATTGCTTCTACGACTATCGCCACCGCTTAGTGACAAAGTAAAGCAATTATATGGCGATTGCATTTCATACAATAAAGCGACAACCATATGGCTCCTGCCAGTTGCCGATAACTGTGTTACAAAACATGATCATCTCATACAACAATTTATATAATCACGTCTTGATCATATCACATCACAACATGCCCTGCAAAAACAAGTTAGATGTCATCTACTTTGTTGTTGCAAGTTTTACGTGGCTGCTACGGGCTGAGCAACATCAAAAACCACAACGCGGTATAGTGATTGCTTTTTGATCTTCAGAAAGAACCCTATTCATTGAATCCGATTCAACTAAAGTTGGAGAAACTGACACCCACCAGCCACGTGTGTGCGAAGCACGTCGGTAGAACTAGCCTCGCATAAGTGTACGCGTAATGTCGGTCTGGGCCGCTTCATCCAACAACACCGCTGAATTAAGAATCAACTAGTGACGGCAAGAAATATGTATATACCCATGCCCACAACACCTTTGTGTTCTACTCGTGCATATAACATCTACCATAGACCTGGCTCGGATGCCACTGTTAGGAAACGCAGTAATTTCAAAAAAAAAATCCTACGCACACGCAAGATCTATCATGGTGATGCATAGCAACGAGAGGGGAAGAGTATAGTCCACGTACCCTCGTAGACCATAAGCAGAAGCGTTATGACAACGCGGTTGATGCAGTCGTACGTCTTCATGATCCGACCGATCCTAGTACCGAAAGTACGGCACCTCCGCGATCTGCACACGTTCGGCTTGGTGACGTTCCACGAACTCTCGATCCAGTTGAGTGTCGAGGGAGAGCTTCATTAGCACGACGGCGTGATGACCATGATGATGAAGCTACTGGCGTAGGGCTTCGCCTAAGCACTACGACGATATGACCGAGGTGGATTATGGTGGAGGGGGCCACCGCACATGGCTAAGGGATCAATGATCAACTTGTGTGTTCTAGGGTGCCCCCTTGCCCCCGTCTATAAAGGAGCAAGGGGGAGGCCGGCCGGCCCTTGGGGTGCGCCAAGGAGGGGAGGAGTCCTCCTCCTAGTAGGAGTAGGACTCCCCCTTTCATAGTCCAACTAGGAGGAGGAGGGGGAAAGGAAAGAGAGGGAGAAGGGAGAAGGAAAGGGGGTGCCGCCCCCCCCCCTTCCCTAGCCCAATTCGGACTAGAGGGGGAGGGGCGTGCGGCCCTGCCTTGGCCGGCCCTTCTCTCTCTCCACTAAGGCCCATGTGGCTCATTAGTTCCCCCGGGGGTTCCTATAACCCCCCGGGACTCCGATAATTATCCGGTGACCCCCGGAACTCATCCGGTGTCCGAATATAGTCATCCAATATATCAATCTTTATGTCTCGACCATTTCGAGACTCCTCGTCATGTCCGTGATCATATCCAGGACTCTGAACTACCTTCGGTACATCAAAACACATAAACTCATAATACCGATCGTCATCGAATGTTAAGCATGCGGACCCTACGGGTTCGAGAACTATGTAGACATGATCGAGACACATCTTCGGTCAATAACCAATAGCGGAACCTAGATGTTCATATTGGCTCCCACATATTCTACGAAGATCTTTATCGGTCAAACCGCATAACGATATGCGTTGTTCCCTTTGTCATCGGTATGTTACTTGCCTGAGATTCGATCGTCGGTATCTCAATACCTAGTTCAATCTTGTTACCGGCAAGTATCTTTACTCGTTCCATAATGCATCATCCCGTAACTAAGTCATTAGTCACATTGCTTGCAAGGCTTATAGTGATGTGCATTACCGAGAGGGCCCGAAGATACCTCTTCAATACTTGGAGTGACAAATCCTAATCTCGATCTATGCCAACTCAACAAATACCATCGGAGACACCTGTAGAGCATCTTTATAGTCACCCAGTTATGTTGCGACGTTTGATAGCACACTAAGTGTTCCTCCGGTATTCGGGAGTTGCATGATCTCATAGTCATAGGAACATGTATAAGTTATGGAGAAAGCAATAGCAACAAACTAAACGATCATCGTGTTAAGATAACGGATGGGTCAAGTCAATCACATAATTCTCTAATGATGTGATCTCGTTAATCAAATGACAACTCATGTCTATGGTTAGGAAACATAACCATCATTGATTCAACGAGCTAGTCTAGTAGAGGCATACTAGTGACATTCTGTTTGTCTATGTATTCACACATGTAGTAAGTTTCCGGTTAATACAATTCTAGCATGAATAATAAACATTTATCATGATATAAGGAAATATAAATAACAACTTTATTATTGCCTCTAGGGCGTATTTCCTTCAGTACCCCCTTTGTGGCTGGAGCCGTCGATGGCGGCACCTTCAAGCACCATTCCCTTGTTGGAGGCGTCGACGTTGTAGCTCTCCTCCCCTCTCCCTATATATTGTGGGGGACCCTAGAACCGGTCTTTCGGATCAGACGGTGACGACGGCTCAAGCCCCGCTTGGCTTCGTGTTTCCTCTTGAGGACATCGTCTTGAAGTTGGGCTCGATCAATGGGACTCTGAGCTCGTGCAGGTGGTCGACGGTAGTTTGCGTGACATCTCCGTGAGAATAGCAAAAGCACCATCCACATGCAGGATGCGTCACACGAGTTATGTCAACCAACCTCAGGCTATTGAAGCGGCATATGTTTGCTCTATCGTATGATACGTCCCCCACGTATCTACAATTTTTTGATTGTTCCATGCTGTTATATTATCATTCTTGGATGTTTTACAATCATTTTATAGCAACTTTATATCGTTTTTTGGGACTAACCTATTGACATAGTGCGCATGCCAGTTGCTATTTTTTGCTTGTTTTTTACTTCACAGAAAATCAATACCAAACAGAGTCCAAACGCATCGAAACTTTTTGGAGATTTTTTCTGGAGCAGAAGACACCTATTGGGCCAAAGAAGTGCCAGAGGAGGCTTCCGAGGGGAGCACAACCCACCTGGGTGCGCCTGGGGGAACAGGCGCTCCCAGGTGGGTTGTGCCCACCTCGGCTGCCTCCTGCACCGCCTCTTTGCTCTATGAATACCCCGAAAATCCAAAAACCCTAGGGGAGTCGACGAAACACAATTCCATCCACCGCAAGTTCCAGAACCACGTGATCCAATCTAGACACCATCACGGAGGGGTTCATCATCCTCATTGGTGCCTCTCCGGTGATGCGTGAGTGGTTCATTGTGGACCTACGGGTCTGTAGTTTGTATCTAGATGGCTTCCTCTCTCTATTTTGATTCTCAATAAAATGTTCTCTTGGAGATCTATTTGATGTAACTCTTTTGCGGTGTGTTTGTTGGGATCCGATGAACTTTGAGTTTATGATCAGATCTATTTTATCCATGGAAGTTATTTGATTTTTGATTTCATATATGCATAGTTACTTATGGCCTCGTATTTCTTCTTTGAGTCTTTGGTTTAGTTAGGCCGACTAGATCGATTTTTCTTGCCATGGGAAGAGGTTTTTTGTGATGGGTTCGATCGTGCGGTGTTCTTTCCCAGTGACAGAAGGGGCAGCAAGACACGTATTGATCGTTGCTATTAAGGATAACAAGATGGGGTCTATTCCTACATGAATAGATCTTGTCTACATCATGTCATCGTTCTTATTATTGCATTACTCCGTTTCTCCATAAACTTAATACGCTAGATGCATGCTGAAATAGCGATCGATGTGTGGAGTAATAGTAGTAGATGCAGGCAGGAGTCGGTCTACTAATGTTGGACGTGATGCCTATATAATGATAATTATGTGGATATCATCATAATTATTTGAAGTTCTATCAATTTCCCAACAGTATTTTGTTTACCCACCGTATGCTATTTTCTTGAGAGAAGCCACTAGTGAAATATACGGCCCCCAGGTCTATTCTTTATCATATTTGCTTCGAGATCTATTTTTATTTGCTTTTTTCAGATCTATTATTCTAAAAATCCAAAAATACCTTGCTGCACTTTTTATTTACTTATTTATTTTATTTTGTTTTATCACGAGATCATTTATCCAAAATCATATAAACCAATCTATCTTTTACTCGAGAGGGATTGACAACCCTTATTATGCGTCGGGTTGCAAGTATTTGTTCTTCGTGTGCAGGTACTGTTTACATAGTGTTGTTTGGTTCTCTGTAACGCCCTCGATGCGGCTATATCTCCCATGTGTCGAAGCACGACTTAGAGGCATAACCGCATTGAAAGCAATGTCGCAAGTGAGGTAATCTTCACACAACCCATGTAATATATAAGGGAAAGAGATACATAGTTGGCTTACAATCGCCACTTCACACAATTACATGAATAAAGCATTACATCATCGAGATACAATCAAGGTCCGACTACGGAACCAAAATAAAAGAAGAACCCCAAATGCGACAAGGTCCCCGATCGACCCCAACTGGGCTCCACTACTGATCAACTAGAACGGAACAACACAAAAGACAAGATCTTCATCGAGCTCCTCCTAAGCTTGGTTGCGTCATTTGCATGGACTCATCGGCACCTGCAAGCTGGTTTTGGAAGTATCTGTGAGCCACAGGGACTCAGCAATCTCGCACCCTCGCGATCAAGACTATTTAAGCTTATGGGTAAGGTAAAGGTATGAGGTGAAGCTGCAGCAAGCGACTAGCATATATGGTGGCTAACATACGCAAATGAGAGCGAGAAGAGAAGGCAAGGCACGGTCGAGAATCTACGATCAAGAAGTGATCCTAGAACAACCTACGTCAAGCATAACTCCAACACCGTGTTCACTTCCCGGACTCCGCCGGAAAGAGACCATCACGGTTACACACGCGGTTGATGTATTTTAAATAAGGTCAACTTCAGGTTTTCTACAACCGGACGTTAACAAATTCCCATCTGCCCATAACCGCGGGCACGGCTTTCAAAAGTTCAAATCCCTGCAGGGGTGTCCCAACTTAGCCCATGACAAGCTCTCACGGTCAACGAATGATATTCCTTCTAGCGGGAAGACCCGATCAGACTCGGAATCCCGGTTACAAGACATTTCGACAATGGTAAAACAAGACCAGCAAAGCCACCCAGATGTGCCGACAAATCCCGATAGGAGCTGCACATATCTCGTTCTTAGGGCACACCGGATGAGCAAGACGTCGGGTAAGCCAGCCCAGAGTTGCCCCTGGTAGCCTCGGACATCGCTCAGTTTGGACCAACACTTAGAGAAGCACTGGCCTGGGGGGGTTAAAATAAGATGACCCTTGAGCCGGCCGACCCAAGGGAAAGAAAAAGGCTAGGTGGCAAATGGTAAAACCAATGTTGGGCCTTGCTGGAGGAGTTTTATTCAAGGCGAACTGTCAAGGGGTTCCCATTATAACCCAACCGCGTAAGGAACGCAAAATCCGGGAACATAACACCGATATGACGGAAACTAGGGCGGCAAGAGTGGAACAAAACACCAGGCATAAGGCCGAGCCTTCCACCCTTTACCAAGTATATAGATGCATTAATTAAATAACATATATTGTGATATCCCAACAAGTAAACATGTTCCAACAAGGAACAACATCTCCATGTTCCAACAAGGAACAAACTTCAATCTTCACTTGCAACTAACAACGCTATAAGAGGGGCTGAGCAAAGCGGTAACATAGCCAAACAACGGTTTGCTAGGACAAGGTGGGTTAGAGGCTTGGTTCAACAATATGGGAGGCATGATAAGCAAGTGGTAGGTATCGCAACATAGGCATAGCAAAAGAGCGAGCAACTAGCAAGCAAAGATAGAAGTGATTTCGAGGGTATGGTCATCTTGCCTGGAATCCCGCAAGGAAGAAGAACGAATCCATGAAGAAGACAAACGGACGTAGTCGAACGGTTCCTCACAAACACGACGTTACCGGATCCAACCCGAAGGAGCAAACACCGGAAAGAAACACACAACAAAGTAAACAACCAACACATGAACATGGTATGATATGCGGGATGCGGTATGCGATGCATATGCATGATTTGCAAAGGAATGAATGAAGCTGGCCTCAACTTGGAAAACCAAGTGTGCCACTGGAAAGGTGAGATGAAATCGCTTGAAAACGATATAAAGATCACCGGAATCGGAGTCACGGTTTGGAAATGGCAAGCAAATCAAATATGGCACCGGTCTACGATATACAACAAGTAGCCATCTAAATGCAACAAGTTAAACATGCTACAGCACTCAAACATGGCAAAAAAATACATGGCAGGGATGCACTCATAATGCTTAACAAAAGATGAACACTGAGCTACGGCCAATTCATCCATTAACAGATTCAAACAAGCATGGCAAAAGTGTAATTGGTAAATAGATTTCAGACTTGGTGAAATTAACACAAGCCTGGAATGTCAGATCAGGTAGCACACTTAGGAGCATGAAAACTATGTGCTACAGGAACTTAACATGGCAAAGCAAGGTATGGCATGGAGCTACTCAAAGAGCTTAACAAAAGTCCCTTAGTGACCTTGAGCCAAAAGGGATCAGAAAATACAATTGCAAGCATGTGAACATGGCAAAAACATAATCAGGTTACAGACATAGTGAAAACTGGAGCATGCTGAAACAGATATCAAGTAGGCATGTTTACGAGCTCGATGCACTCACTACAGAGCAAGGGATGACAATCTAAGCATACACCCATCAAGAATACACAAAATGCAAGCTAGACATGGCAAGAACAATAACATAGCATGCACGGATCAACTACAACAACCTCGGCAAAATCGCTAACAAGTAGACAATCTGCCCAGATTCATGAAATGACAAAAGTAGAGCTCGATTGACTCAAGCTAGGATGCTCCATAATTGCAAACAAAGACATGGATGGATAGAGCACTACAAGATTAACAAATCATCCTTAATGATCATCCTCAAAAGAGGCACGGATCACTAGGAAACAACATGAACATATGGCATAATGAGATAAACAGTCAAGGACTTAGGGGAAATGCTAAGTCCTTGAAATCAGCATTAACGAATGCCTCACTTTGCAAGCTTGTGCTAGTGACCACACACATCACAAAAATACATGGATTGCACCTCTGGAAAGATGACAAAACATATAACAAAACACATGTAGAGCTCATGGGCATATCATGCACACAATAATCATGGCAAAAATGACAAATAGCTATTTGGTGCAGCAGATCTGACAAATATCTCAACTAGCTCTCTTCCAACAGCATTTCGGGCATCAAGATGAGCTCAAATGAAAATGATGCAATGAGATGAAATGATGTACTCTCTGAGATGAACATTTTGATATGCTATATGCCCAAAACGGAGTTACGGGTGATGAGTTACGATGCGATGAAGATGGCATAAAAGTTAGGGTTTCGAAAGTAGAAAGTCAACTGAGGCAAACGGATCTCAGATCCAGATCGGGCCGGCACTATAGCGGCACGGCGTTCGAGGTTGGCCGGCCGGAGCTTCTACTCCGGCGAGGTGGTCACGTCGCGGGGGAGACCGGATCTGGCCGGAGAAGGACGGGGGCGGCGCCGGCGGTGTCGGGTGCGGTCGCCGGCGTGACTTGCGGCGCGGGCTCGCCGTAGTGGTAGGTGGCGCGGGCTCGCCGGCGATGGGTCCGCGGCGGTGCGGCGGCGCCGGCCGGCGGGACGAAGGCACGCGGGGAGGAAGAGGCGCGCTCGGGCCCGGCGCGGCTCGGGCAGGCCGGCCGTGGGCTGCGGCGGGCCGCGGCGGTGGGACGCGGTGGAGGCGACGTGGCGGGCGCGGATTCGCCCGGGGCGGCGGCGCAATTTCGTCCGCCCGGGACGGACATGTCCGGCGCGACGCGGAGGGAAAATTAGGGTTTCATCCGCGAAAAACTCGGGGGAGGCCACATATATATAGGTAGAGGGAGCTAGGAGAGTCCAAATGAGGTGCGGTTTTCGGCCACGCGATCATGATCGAACGCTCTAGATGATAGAATAGGTTTAGGTGGGTTTTCGGTCAAATTGGACGGGTGTTGGGCTGCAACACACACGAGGCCTTCTCGGTCCCTCGGTTAACCGTTGGAGCATCAAACGACGTCCAAATGGTACGAAACTTGACAGGCGGCCTACCGGTAGTAAACCAAGGCCGCTTGGAAAGTCTCGGTCCAATCCGGAAATGTTTAATCCCCACACACGAAAGAAAGGTAGAAATGACCACCGGAGGAGATAGGAGCGCCGGAATGCAAAACGGACAGCGGGGAAAAAGCTCGGATGCATGAGACGAACATGTATACAAATGAAATGCATATGATGACATGATATGCAAAGCATGACACGCAAGCAATGACAAGGCAACAACATCGAATAACTGGACGACACATGGCACATCGGTCACGGGGCGTTACATTCTCCTACTGGTTCGATAACCTTGGTTTCATCACTGAGGGAAATACCTACCGTAGCTTTGTTGCATCATCCATTCCTCTTCGGGGAAATAATGACGCAAACACGAGCCATCATCGTACATAGCATTCTTTCTCAATGTCACCGAGTTTCGTGGATAGGCTCGTAGCAGCCCGGAGTGATGCGGCGGTTTTCGTGTGCACTCTGGAAGCGGCGCAAGTACTCGAGTGCCCCGACGGGTGTGTTGTGGGGTGTTGTCTTTCTGGCGTGATGTATGTTGTGTGGTGCTTTAGTCGCTGTTGTAGGTTTTCGCCCGGTTTTCCTCAATAACCGAGCAGCCTTTTTCCTTCTTCTTTTTTGGCACTCACCTTATGCAGTGCATTTCTCCTCTAGAGATGTTACTTGTAATATCTCTTTCTAATCAATGAATTTGGCAGCTCCCCTGCCAACATTCGAAAAAACCTGAAGCCCGGCTTCTGGCTATCCAAGAACATGCTCGAGCTGAGGCAAAAAAGGAAACTAATCTACTTAAAAAAAGGAAGCATGATGTGCAGCCCGGGATCGGGTGTTCGTTGTTCAAGGTGACATTGAGAAGCATGCCCAATAGTATGACAAGCTGAAATTGAAGGACTTCTTACCTGACGAGGCCAAAAGGAAAGTGCTAAAGCTGGAAGAGATCAAGCTGCACTAGACCAACATCGAAGAGGAGGTGAAGTAGGCGACAAAGATAATAGTAGGTAAGCCCTATCCATTGTAGTTTTATCGGATGCCAAGTTTTTATGCTGAGCCGACCCAAAGTTTTCTTGATGCTAGTTGGGTGTCCTGACTGACCTGCCCACAAGTGTTGCACAATGAAAGGGCATTTGCCTCCCTAAGTGTTTTGGTGTTGATGACAATGCTTTACGGACTAACTATATGCTTGAGCTAAACCGGCATTCCTATATGACATAAGATGGTTAGGTACCCCTCTTGAAGGAAAAGATGGAAGATGACATTTTCGATGCTTTTATTTCTTTGGTCATAGAAAATCCATACTATTAAGAAGGAGTCCGCGTTGGAAGGTAAGGATGGAATCAAATCACGTACACAAATCTCATATTGCACCCACATAGCCTTCTTATTCGTAATATGGAGGATAGAAATAACTTTTTATAATTTGAATAAATAAAAACAACAAGGTAGCAAATCACAAAACTAAGTAAAAATGACTTCTCGATGCTTGAAAACAATGCCTAGGGTTCATACTTTCACTAGTGCCAACTCTCAACATCATTAACATAGTTAAACATCATGATAATGCCTCAACAAGTGAAGCAAAAAATCACTTCAAAGTTTTTGTTTTTATCGGACAAAAGAGGATAAAATCGTGTAGGTGCACTTAATAGCAAACCACCTCAAAGTCGTCTTTCTAATCTTGATCTATTGAACCACCCCAATCTGCCACAGATAGTCCCAGAAATCGTACTAGGACAACGCCATATCATATTTATCGTTCAACCTTTATGCATATAGTACCTCAATGTCACCACGAGTATCTACAAATTAATTAATAGACATGCATCATGTAATCTAAAGTATTTAGTCCAACATAATGAAACTTCTAAGAGCAAGACTTAATTCACTACAAAAATAATAGAGTGATGAACATTATCAGATCCAACTATATTAATAAAGCTCATGATACAATCAAGGTCAAATGCTTCAAGAACGTGGGGAAGAGAGATACATAGCTACTAGTACATACCCTCAACCCTGAGGATGAACTACTAACACATCACCACAAGGGAGCTGTTGGTGATGGTGACAGAGATTTCCCCCATAGCGTCCCAACGCCATCGGAGGAGTGGGGGATGGGGACCCTCCTTCTTCTTTTTCCTTGGCCCTCTCGGAAGAGAGGAAGCTCTCCCCTAGATTTGAATTCTCTTTTATGTCTATTGTTTTCTTGTCAAGCACCGTTTCTTTTGCAGCCGGAGATCCATAACTCCGACCAGGCTAAAATTTTAACGTGTTTTTTTCTCATAAATTAGCTTTCTTACGGCCAAAGTAGAGCCCTAACCGACTTATGGAGCTCCCACACAGGTAGTGGGGTACCCGCGCCATGAGGTCATGTGGGACCCTCGGGCACCATCTTACGATGATTCTTTCGCCCAAAAATCTGATGTATTCCATAAAAAATTCAGCACCTTCTGATCTATGAATTTTTCACCTAAAACTCCAAAATAAATAGAAAACAGGAGTTGGTCTCTCTCAATGGATTAATAGGTTAATCCAAATAAATATTGTGCCAAAAACATAAATAAATGTTGTAAATATAGGATGAACCTGTTATGAATTATAGATACGTTTGAGACGTATCACGGATCTCGTATGACTGGGCCGGTGTCGGCGTTTGGTAGATCTGTTTGGATCTGGTATTCGTCCGTTTTCGTTTGAGTGTTTATAGGTTTGGTCATTCCGATCTACGACTTTCTTCATCAATGATGGTTGTTGCTCTGGTGGCTGGTTTCGTGGGGCTTAGCACGACAACTTCTCGACTGTCTACTACACAAGACACAAGGTTTGTTCGGCTCCGGTGAGGGAGGGACAATAACGACCGCTTGCTGCAATGTCTATTGTCATCACTAGGTGGTTCATGAACTTGTTTGTAACTTTTGTTACCTACAATTTTCTTTGTAATGTATCATTGAAATTAGGTTTAAAAATAGATCGAAAGTTTCTCTCAATTTTTTAATGAAAGAAGTAATTGAGGCTTACGCCATGTCCTCTCGTTTTTTAGAGCGTACTACTTCTAATTACAGGACTCCAGAACGGAGAAGTGATAAACATAATTTAATTTTTTTGGATTTGACAGCCTGATCATGCCCCGTCTTTCGTCAACACCACCCGTCGCCGGCTCCCTCCTACTGTCATCGTGCGGCCCTCTCCTAATTGGCGTGCGCCCCTCGCGGCGAGTTCCCGCCACCACCCACCAAAGCCTATTCTTAACGCCCTCCCCCTTCCCCTCCATTCGCCCTCTCCATCTTCCTCCCCTCCCATCCCCTCTCCTCCTGCAGCCTCCCGCCCGGAGGTAAGCCTGCCCGTGTTCTCCTATCCTTTCGAGCGGAAATCAATTAGGAACTTGTTCTTCTGCTCCGGTTCTTCGTTTCTTTCTCTCCCTCTTTGGTATGTGGCGATCAGATTGCATCCGAGTGTTGCCGCAGTCTGTAATATTTGCTAGGTAGTGGTTTGAAGGGTGGAATTGACGATAAATGTACCTGTAGTTTGGTTTGGATTTCTGTGCCTTTAGTATTCCTGTGTTTATGCTTCTGATTAGAACCGTCTCATGCGTTTGCCGAAAATTTGTGTGTGCATGTCTGTATTTGGGATCACGTCATCTGCTTCCCCACTTTTAATTTTCTTTTCAGACCCCACAAAGAGTTCTGCAAATATCAGGCCAGGTGGTGACTTGAAATCATTTTCATGCATGAATTTTGAAATTTGGGGATTTTTTGTCAGATGAAGGAGCCCCTTGATGGCTCATCCTTATTAGTGTTTGTTTTGATTGGGTCCTTGTAACAGCTAGAGGACACTGTTCACATGGATGCCTATAGCAACCTTAGTTCAGACCTTTTACGGTACATCAGATCAATATAGGCCGTTTATTTTTGTGTTTGGATGGCCCAGATTTAGAAATACTACTGCAGATTTTCGGTAGT
This sequence comes from Triticum monococcum, assembly GCA_034509565.1. Lineage (NCBI taxonomy): Eukaryota > Viridiplantae > Streptophyta > Magnoliopsida > Poales > Poaceae > Triticum > Triticum monococcum. The sequence continues at coordinate 601,069,124 of CM067842.1, forward strand.
ATATTTTGTGACCAGGGGCAGTTTCGGTACTACTGCGACCAATACGGAATTTAACTCGCGTAATAATAGCATTAGACATTAATTGCCTCCTACATGCAGCGTCAAAGGGAACCTTCCGCGTTCTAGTTTGGTTATGCATTGCCGCATTAAAGAGAAGAATTAGGAGAGTTGAGACATGATAGCGGGCTCATTTGGAAAGGCGGACATTGATATCACTGATGAGAGACGAATTGCCGAGGAACTGATCTGGGGCGGCGTTCCAAGACCATGCGACAGAGCGGAGTGGCTGGGCGGTCAAAGATCTTGGGGCGGCGACCGGAGGCCGGGAGACGGAGCGGCCATGTGCGACTGAGACGGCTGCCGGACTGCTTGGGCAGCTGACGAACTGCCTGGGCAGCTGATTACCATTTTAAAGACCATGGTGGCATTGCCGTTTAAGGAGAAGCAGGGGCACGGATTAATTATTATTATTATCGCACAACACATCCTAGTTAAAATTGGGGAACATTCTAGTTAATGATTTTTGTTTTATATTGGCATTGCATCAGGCCGCAGAAAATTATTGTTCCGTACTTTTTGTTATGTGTACCGACTTAGCCTCTGTCCTGCAACTATTATTGTGCATAAATATTTAACCAAAGCTATCATATCTGATCAGGTCCAGATAGGGCATACCAGACATGGCAGAAGTCCTGTCAGGACCTCCCGAGCACCATCTAAGCTCTGGTGAGAATACACATCACTGTTATAAGCATTTTCATGTTGAATAAAGTGCAATATTATAACATGATAATAATTTTATCTGTTCTTAGTGTATGTCCTCTTATTATTTCTTGTGGCATATTAGTTTATGCTTTCTACTCTCGGTCATGGAAAAGCAACATGATTCTTCAAAACCGAATTTATTCTATGAAACTACACAGAATCAACTAATGCATATGACTGTTAGCAGCCTTAGATACACATTATGAAGAGAAGAGGAAATCCAATGTGGAATACTCAGAAGATGAAAAGAAAGCAATGATTGTGTCACTGAAGAAAAAGGCGATGAACGCCTCACAAAAACTGAGGCATTCCATGAAGAAGGGGAGGAGGAGCAGCAAGGTGATGTCCATTTCAATTGAGGACGAGCGCGACCCTGAGGAGGTGCAGGCTGTTGATGCCTTCCGTCAGCTTCTTGTGCTCGAAGAGCTTCTACCGTCGCAGCACGATGACTACCACATGATGCTTAGGTATTTTATCCGATATAATGGCACACCATGTTACATAACTGCGCTTTTCATTTTGAACAGCATTACTGAGTGTTGTGATGGTGTAGGTTTTTAAAGGCAAGAAAGTTTGATGTTGAGAAGGCAAAGCAAATGTGGTCTGATATGCTGCAGTGGAGAAAGGAGTTCGGCACAGATACCCTTCTTGAGGTAATTATAGCTACTATATAGTTTGTGATATTAAACTCTGTTTTAATTAATCCCATTTAGACTGAAGGATACAAATATCACATTTTTTATCCTAAATCTCTTGTCAGGGTTTTGAATTCGAAGAAGCTGATAAGGTCGCAGAATGCTACCCTCAAGGCTACCATGGAGTGGACAAGGAAGGAAGGCCCGTCTACATTGAACGGCTCGGACAGATCGATGTCACTAAGCTGATGCAGGTTACCACAATGGAACGTTTCGTCAAGAACCATGTCAAGGAGTTTGAGAAGAACTTTGCTGATAAGTTTCCAGCTTGCTCAGTAGCTGCCAAGCGCCACATTGATCAGAGCACTACCATCCTTGATGTGCAAGGAGTCGTACGTATCTAAACAAGTTCATGGATTAGTCCGACTGTTGCAGTTTCACTATAGCTTATTGAGATGAATCACATTTTCAGGGGATGAAACAATTTAGCAAAGCTGCAAGGGATCTCATCGGTCAGCTTCAGAAGATTGATGGTGATAACTACCCAGAGGTAATCCAAAACGGATGACAGACAATTCATCACGCTTACGTGACTAGTTTGTGCTGGATTTTGTCTAGCAAGTGCTCATTGCGTCGGTTATACATTTCTTGTACCAGACGCTGTGCCGGATGTTCATCATTAATGCAGGCCAAGGGTTCCGACTTCTCTGGAGCACAATTAAGAGCTTCCTTGACCCAAAGACCACCGCAAAGATTCATGCAAGTTTCTGTCTCTGTTAATTTTGTTCTCTAGCTATGATTCTATTTATCTTGTGTTCAGTTAAAGGACTGTTTCCTGAACTGTGCATTTCTTTAGGTATTGGGTAACAAGTACCAGAGTAAGCTTCTCGAGGTGATCGATGCCAGGTGAGAAGTAAATCTCTAATTTGTATTTATGGTTTATCAACATTATTAAACTCATAAGCTACTTATGATGGTACAATAATTGCGCATATATTTCTGTTATTCAGTGAGCTGCCAGAGTTTTTTGGTGGAACATGCCAGTGCCAAGGTGGCTGCATGAAGGCTGACAAAGGACCATGGAAGAATCCTGAAGTCATGAAGGTAAACTCCAATCTGATCCTTTGGCCTCACATGTTATCCTAGAATAGAGCATCAAATTACAAAGGACAAGGAACTAACTTCATGTTTTCTAAATACTTTGATGTGAAGATGGTTCATAGTGGTGCCGGGAGGTGTGGAAAGCTCAATCTGGAATCTCTTGATGCTGGGGAGAAAATGATTTGTGCAGATAGCACCGTTTACACGAAGGTAGTGAGAAAAAGATATTCTTTCACAAAGACATAGTCACATTAACATATTTGTCAATGCATTCGGAAATAGTAGTATTTATCCATCAGATTTTGATTTTTGTAAAATGAAGAAGCAAGATCCTTTGAACGGACAAGATGAATGGAGGAACCCCGCACGTGCCCAAATTGAGCATCCTCAACTGTCGCCTGTTCATGAGGAGCTTCTTCCTGCATTGTTTCCTGTAAGTCATGTTTCTTCACTGATTTGAGAACTCAGTTATTTAGTTAGTGTCAAACCATGCAAATAATAAAGTCCCTCGCCTCTCGTGAATTAAACAAGAAGTATAATTCTCTAGGCTCAATATTCAAACTTAGGTGGCTGCTCTAGTTCCATCTCAAGGAAAATTATGTTACTTATTCCAGTTTTCTCAAATCATATTTACTAACAGTTGACTTGTTGCTGATATGTTAGTTACTCCCTCCGTCCCATAATATAAGAACGTTTTTCAAGTTAACATAGCTTGAAAAACGTTCTTATATTATGGGACGGAGGGAGTATATAATAGGGAGATTAAGGCACAAACTGGTTTTAGACTTAATACTCAGATAAATTTATCGCATGTGATACACATACTCAAATTTCACTTACAATTGTTATAAAAAAAAATGTCAGAACCCAGGATCACCATATTCCTGTGATGTTCCAATGGTTGAGAAGGCCATAGATGCCATATGCAAGAGCCATGGGTTAACAGATGATAATATTGCCCTCACTAAAGGTTAATACCACCTCTCCACCCTGAAAATCTTTTGACACAGCACTCCGTGTACCATTCCACTGACATACTGACCCTCTTCACCAGCTGTGGCAAACGTCTCTAATGCATCCAATCCACCAATGATGGGCGGCATCATGGCCCTTGTGATGAGCATTGCGACGATGCTCCGTCTGAGCCGTAACATGCCCAGGAAGGTAATTGGTGCTGCCATAGGAGCCCAAGGCACACCGAAAACTCAGGCGCAGCAGCAATCCAAGTTGTCAGCCGAGGCCGATTACACTGTCTCCGCAAAGCGCTTTGCTGATCTTGAGGAGAAGATCATTGCACTCCTTGCAAAGCAAGCAGAAATGCCGGCGGATAAGGAGGAGCTGCTGAAGGCTGCAACCAGCCGTGTCGCTGCATTGGAAGAGGAACTTGCACGGACCAACAAGGTAATGTCTTTTCCACCTTGGTGAAAAGCAATTTCTTAGTGCACAATACCGAGGCTTCTGTGTTGTCATGTTAATTCCATTACCATCATGTGTTACTTTGCCTTAAAACATGCTTTCATGTGTTTATGCAGGCTTTGCAGGAAACTCTTGAGCGGCAACGGGAAATCATGGAATACATTGAAAAGAAAAAGAAGAAGAAAGCCAAGGTAACCAAAAAACGCATGGCAAAACAAAAATACATCCTTCTTGACCGTAGTTTTGAGTTTTGACCATTACTAGCTGACGGAACTTCTCAATTGTGGTCAATCTTTTTATAAAAATGTATGATTCTCACTAAAAAATTGATATTAATGTGTTGAAGTTAATACTGCCTTTCGGTATTGTGCAGCGCTTGTTTCACTGGTAGATGCGAAGAACGGAATGCGATGTGTCCGCAAGAGGCTTTGGCTTGATGAGAGTGAGCTGGTTTTTTTGTCAGCAAAAAGTGATTCTAAGTGTAACATATAATGTTCTTTTGTTATTTTTCCTGTGTTGCTATAATTCATTGGTCGGAGCTTCTCAACCATGACATACATTATGCCTTGGCATACATTATGACTATGTGGATGTGGTGCCAAACCTTTTCTTGTTGCTGTCAATGGTGGATGGAAATACATTATGCATTGACTTTATTTTGCTTGTTCTTAATCTATGTATTGTTCTTTAATTGATCAACTCTGTGCTTGTACCTTCGTTTGGTCTCCCCAAACTAGTGGTTTCTATGCTATTTTGTTTGGGCATAAAACGGCATGTGGGACGATATCGAGGAAGTGGAAGTGTTACCTTCATCTTTCACAGCATAAAACGGCATGTGGGACGGCATCGAGGAAGTGAAAGTGTTATGCTAAAGTGTGTGCACGGACTTGATGCCAATAATGGTGCCATGATTCCATTCATTTGCATTCCCTTAGAAAGGCTAGTAGGTTTGCATCTTGCAGTACTTGCGTCGGTGTCAACATAAAGAGGCTCCCCGCTCATGAAACTATGAAAGAACAATAGTTGATTTCTGGAAGACAAAATCATCAGCTATTGATGTGAGTTCTATTTCTTCTCCTCCCTTATTTGTCCGCTGCCTCTTATCTTTCTTACTGATAGGTTTTGTTAGCCTGTAGTCTGCTGTTTTTTGTATCTTGATTCAAACGTAGCATAAGCAGACCTGATGAACTGAAGAGTTCTATTTAGAAAAACTGTAAGCAACGCTAGTAGTCTTGTGTACAATTTTCTTTGCGAAAAGTCCAAAGTCCATATATCAAGTAGTACAAACGCTTACAAATACACTTTTGTAGAAATTGGAAAATAAATCCAAATTATTTGGGTGATGGTGTCTTCTTTATCCTGCATCCAGCGGTGATCTGTAGTGGACAAAGTGGTTGACGTCTCTGGGCCTTCGTCTCAATAGAGCAAACTTGTTTACACCCAAGAGCTTCTAGAAGCAATGGCTGGGAAGCCGTCAATGTAGACCAGAAGACACCGACTGGCGCAATCTACGTAGAAAAATTGCCGCCCTGAGTAGAAAACATCTGAGAGGACCTAGAACTCCTCGGTTCCCACAGATAGAGTCGGGGAAGACTACTCTCACACGCTCCCCGATAAAGCCAAGGCTGGCCAACCTCCATCAAGCGGAACTGGAGGCGGAGGACCCAGACGTACAACCATGTTGTCCGCTCCGTGGAACAGCTCGACTGAGACAACCCTGCAGAAAAAAACATCAGACTCGAAGAACTAGATCTAGGGACACACCATCTTCCACATGCCTCCGGGCGATACGAAGAAGCATCACCGGAATGATTGTGGGGTGGGACACCTTATTCCACGCCAATGACTACACCATCGTCTCGCCACTATCAAACGGAGATAAGGGTAAATTTATTCCTAACCCTACCACACCGGATCGAAGCTCTGGGGTCCTCGCACCCTCGCATCACCGAAGTTGCAGACGGAAAGAGAGGGAGGCCTCACACTTGCGGGGGTAGGGTAGATCAGTCACCGCCGACTGTTGTTGGGGAGGGTGGGCGGAAAGAACGATCCGTGTGGAAGATGTATATAATCTTGTGTACGCCTTGTGTGTGTGTTTTAGAGAAATAGGGCCGCATGTGGCCCCCTGTTCCATTGATATCAAGGAAGCAAGAAAATAGTGTACACCTTGTGTACCTTAGCTTTTGAGAAGAGTTGAGACCTAAACTAAGATATGTCTATCGCAACACTTAAATTTTCTTAGTCTTATAAAAGAGTTTTGAAATCACTTCTTTTTAGATAGTCTTACAAGATTTTTTTTTTAAAGAAAGGGACCAGCTAGATGTAAGTTGACTGAAAATTATATTTTGGCCAGTCACTTTTTTTGTAGGCTAGTTACCAGCTCGGTATCCAGACGTACGCATCCTCATGAGGTAGCTCTAGATGGCCACGTTGTAGGCTAGTTAGCTTTGTATCCTGACCATGCTAGCTATACACATTCAGATTTCACTGCGGATTTTTATTCTAAACACAGAAGCTCAACCTCATGTAAACATAGAACCTCATGTAGTAACACTGATAGTATAGATTATTTCTTTAGGAATCAAGAGTAATACTGATAATCTTCAGGTTCAGTCAAAAATTCAGAGTTACGGTTAGTGGAACATATATAATATACAAGAATAAACATATAATATGTAGTGAAACTTACGCAAAAAAGAAGCTTTTTTAAAAGGAATAGATTAGTTGCATTAGTATTACCTATAAATAAAAAAGAAAAAGAAATCAAAACAAAAACAAATAAAAAATATTCACACAATTTACACAAAAATTTCACCTTTTATCATATGCAAGAATGAACATATACTAATATTTTTTGCAAAGTGTAAGTTTTCCAAAGAAAGAATGAATTAATGGCATTGGTATTTGATCCATGACGCCTCTACTTCTAAAAATCAAAATAATGAAGTTTTCTAAGAAGAAATGAATTAGTGGCGTAAGTATTAACCTTCAAGAAGAAGAAAAATAAAGAAAATAAGGGCAAAATTTTCACAATAAATGCATTTTTATAATATGAAAGAATAAGCATATAATAGTGAAATTTTAGTAAAACAGAGTTTTCTAAGGAAGAATGAATTAGTGGCATTGGTATTAACCTTTTAGAAGAATGAAAATAGAGAACAAAATAAGAAAAATTAACACCAAAATAATGAAGTTTCTAAGAAAAAATGAATTATTGGCTTTGATATTACAAGAAGAAAGAAAAAGGAAAATAAAATAAATAATGACAAAACTTGCACACAATTTACACAAAAATTGCATTTTGTTATAATATGCAAGAATAAGTGTATAACAATGAAATTTTGCGAAAAGTAATTTTGCTAAGAAAAAATGAATTATTGGCATCGATACAAACCGTAAAGAAAAATAAAATAAAACAAAAACAAAATAAAGTAGTTTTCTTAGAAAAATAATTTAGTGGCATTAATATTACCCTTTAAGAAGAAAAATGGAATAAAACTAAGATGGAAAAAACTGCACACAATTTACGCTGAAATTATGCCTTTTTATAATATGTGAGAATAAGCATACAACGGTGTTTTCTTTTTGAAAAAAGGAAGTTTGCTAAGAATGAATGAATTAGTGGCGTCCGTATTACCCTTAAAGAAGAAAGAAAATAGTATAAAATAAAAAATCCAAATGATGAAGATTTATAATGAAGAATCAATTGATTTTGTTGGTATTACTCTTTAAGAATAAGAAAAATAATAAACAATTAGTAACAAAATTTGCACACAACTTACACATAAATTGCGCATTTTCATAATATGCAAGTATAAGCATATCACGATGGAATTTTCAAAAAAATGAAGTTTACTAAGGAGACTGAATTAGTGACATTGCTATTACCCTTAAAGAGGAAAGACAATGAAGTAAGAATTAAAAAAATAAAATAATAAAGGTTTTAAGGAATAATGAATTAGTGGCATTGGTATTACATTTTAAGAAGAGAGAAAATGGAAAATAAAATCTAAAACAAACAATGACAATATTTGCAACAAATTTACACCAAAATGGGTTTTTTATAATATGCAAGAATAATCTTATAGTAGTTAAAGTTTCACAAAAAATAAGTTTCCTAAGGAGGAATGAATTAGGGGAACTGGTATTACCCTTAAGGAAGAACATAAATGGAAAATAAACTAAAAAAAATCACAGTGAAGGTTCCTAGGAAAGAATGAAGTAGTGTCTTTGATATTCCCCTTTAAGAAGAATAAAATGAAATAAAAATAAAAAAAGTCAAAAATACTGAAGTCTCCTAAGAAAGAATAAATTAAGCGCATTGGTATTACCCTTTAAGAAGAAAGAAAACAAAAATTAAAGTAAAAGATAGTGAAAACAATGAAGTTCTCTATGGGTATTACCCTTTAAGAAGAAATAAAACATAATAAAGCTAAAATCAAAATAATGAATTTTTCGAAGGAAGAATGAATTAAGTGCATTTGTATTACCTTGTAAGAAGAAAGAATATAAAATGAAACGATAACATAATCAAAACAATGAAATTTTCTAATAAAGAATGAAGTAGTGGCTTAGTATTACCCTTCTAAAATAAAGAAAATGAAACAAAATGAAAATAATGAAGTTTCCTAAAAAGATTACATTTGTGGCATTGTTAATCCCCTTTAAGAAGAAGGGGAATAACTAAAACAAACAATGAAAAAAATTGCATAGAGTATGCAATGACAAAGTAAGAAATAATACAAAGGGAGAACATGGAATCTTGACACAAAGAATGGACGAACAAAGATTCGACTGACCAAAATTCAAAAGGTTGTACTTACATATGGTGTGTAAAATCCAGGCGACTGTCTAGCAGCTAAAACATGAAAAAAATAACAATGTGGAAGTTTAATCATCTCTCAACATGTTGAAGTTGAATTATTTTTTTGCGGGACTTGTTGAAGTTGAATTTACACGAGCACACACACGCACGCGTCTAAACACACAAAGAAAAAACTTAACAAACACGTAAAAAGAGCGGTGAAAAAGAGAGAACAAAAACAAAAAACTAAAAATACAAAACCCGAATGTTGAAAATAGATTCGCCTCTCGAATATATAAACAAATAAAATGTGTTTTAGATTAATGGTATCGTCTTTCACATTTTCTCTCAAGTACAAGTATGACACATGCGCAAATGAACACACTCAAAACATAGACATGTGTGAGCAAGCACACACGCAAAGACGAGCAAGTACACACAAAAACACACGCACAGTCATGGCCCAAAGCATGGGGGCGGTAAGCAACTGGTTAGAGGCAGGAAAAAATCGACTGACCATAAATGAACGACCAACAAGTTGCCGGACCGGAAATGAAAATTCAGACGACTTGCGTTTAGCTAAAGTGAAAAGATAAACAACAAATGAGAATATCAGATAACCACCACACTTGTTTTGGCTGGAAACGCCCAGTTTGGTTTGCGAGTACGCTCGCTGCTGTACGCGGCGGTCCTCCGTTCATTGTTCGCTCGTTCTGCAGGCGAATTTGTTGACGGGGCTGTGTTGGACGGTGGCCCCTGGAGACGAGGCGATGAGCAGGGTGGGGTGCCCGTGCCTCGGTTACGCCGCGACCCGTGGCAGGAGAGAGACTACTTCAACCGCCACATACGTCCATTCTCGGGTTAAATTTTCGTGTTTTGATTCTTTTCTGAAACCTATTTGAGATTTGACTGTAGTTTAAAAAAATCAAGATTTGACCATTTTACTACCGTCAGAGTCCATGACGATAGGGTCTAACAGCCTACCGCCAGGGACTTTGGCGGTAGAAAACATCGCTACCGCCAACCTGGCTGGCGGTAGCTAGCACAACCCTACTATCAAGGTGCTTGGCGGTAAGCACGAGCACGCACTGTGTTCAATACTTAGAAGGTTTTGGCGGTAAGGCATGCAATCCTATCGCCAGTGACCTTGGCGGTAGGCTGTTATACCCTACCGCCATGGTCCCTGACGATAGCAAAAGGGTCAGATCTCGAAAAAAATTCAAACTATGATCAAATTTTAAATAGGTTTTAGAAAATGATGCCCATTCTCGGCGGCGAGGTGGTCAGCACCCAGCTGAAATCGCCCTCGAGCGACGGCGACGTACGGCTGGGCGGTGCACGACGTCACAACGTCCCCTTCGGCGACTGCTTCCGGGTACAGGTTGGTTTTTCTAAGTGCCCTTGACGTCGTCGCGTGCCTTTGTTTATGCGGTGGATCGGACGGAGTGGTTGGGATGGTTATGTATGTTGACGTGACGCTTGTACCACTGCTACAGGTCCATGTGAGGTGCGTCGCCTCGTCGGAGCCGCCGCCGAGCCGCCGGCGCGACCAAGTTCCATATGGAAAACGGGAGGAACATCTGTGACAAGCTGGCACATAGTAGGGCGAAGGATGTCCCGGAGGTGGCCGGCAAGGCGGCAAGGCCATGTCGTGGTAGCTAACTGAGCCGGAGGATCGGCCGTGTCGTTAGCCAAGAGTGGCCGGTGCCAATATCTTGTCAACAACTTGTGTACGTACAAAAAAATGGAAAGAGCGGAGGAAATCTTCTCTAGGGAAAAGTACAGCTTCACACATAAGCTCTGTGCAAGATGGGCTGTTCAAGTCGCGCTCTCTTTTGGTTGTGTTGTCTTTTGCGTAACTGTGGCGCGGGGTGGGGATTCCTGAGCTCTACACAACTCGGTGCCGCATCAAATCTCATGGCTGTGCACGCTCGTTTGGGTGACGACGCCTCGTGGAACGTGGGCAGCGCTTGCGCCTTCTGTCTTTCGATCGCGCCGCGCGTGGCCGGCGCGTGGCCTCACGGTGGGATGATCTGTTGTGGTCTGCTGGCTGCGGCTGACATCTCGTGCACCTCAATTTTACGTGCGTGCTTCCTTTCTCGAGTGGGGGTTGACATAACAGTACCGCGTAGTCCCTCCAGTGAAAAGTATACACATTGATTTTTTAATACTCCCTCCGGTCCTTTTTACTCTGCATATTGGTTTTGCCGAAAGTCAAACTTTGCTAAGTTTGACCAAATTTATATTAAAAATTATTAACATCTATAATATCTAATAAATATAATATGAAAATATATTACAAGATGAATCTAATGATATTAGTGTTGTTATGTGAATGTTTATAATTTTTTTATATAAACTTGATCAAAGTTGAATGGGATTGACTTCGGACAAACCTAATATGCAGAGTAAAAAGGACCGGAAGAAGTATTTTAGAACAAATTATAAAGTGGAGTTAAGAATGCATTAAAAAAGTGCAAGTCATCATCTCCCTCCTCTTTAATTACCAACCTTCGATGAGCTAAGGCTGGCCATAGTGGGTGTCTAGAGTAACATACTCCCTCCGTCTTTTAAAGAGTGCATTTTCAATTTTATTGGAGGGTCAAACTATCTTAATATTTGACCGAGTTTGTGCAAAAATATATCAATGTTTGTGAAACCAAATAGGTATATGATGAAAATATATTTTATTATGAATCCAATGCTACTAATTTGATGGCATGAATGTTGGTGCATTATTGTATAAAAAGACGGACAAGCATAAAAAGATTTGACTTTCCAACAAAGTTGTAAGTATACTCTTCAAAGGACGGAGGGAGTAGATAGATACCGTATCATGTGGCCTCCTTTGGTTTGGAGGAATTTCATAGAAATTCTAGAGAATAGGATTCTTATAGATTTTTTTCCTTTAGAGCCCTTTGGTTCATAGGAATGGATTCCTATTCCTACATAGGATTGGTTCCTATTCTCTACATTTCATAGGAAAATAAAAATGAGCTTAGACTCAATGGAAAAATTCCTTTGGTGTGAACCAAATGACATCTCGTTTTCTATTTCTACTCATAGGATTTGAGATACATGTCATCTCATTTCCTACAAAATTCATATTCCTATAATAATCCTATCCTATGAACCAAAAGAGGCCTAAATGTTATGCTACTTTGTGTCATGCATAACAATAAATATGATCATCTATGAACTATGATACTGTGCACTATAAAGGTAGTATCATGCACATGATACTAATATATGATACTTTCCACTATGAGTAGGCTAAGTGCATATAGAAATTAAGGAGACCATATGTAGAATGTTATTAGTCTTGATCACCGTATGACGAGAGAGAAGAATTTTTTTCTACTTTAAAGTGCATTAGAAAGATAGAAATAATTTTTTTATGGACAAATTTTAAACCTAAATGTACACTCTTTACTGGAAGGAGGGAGTAGTATCTAACTTCTTTTTCATTTGCTATCCGTCATTGCCTGAAAATCTAGCTCCGAGCCCGAGATGGAGGCTTGTGGATTTTAAAGAGGTCGAACCAGGAGTGGCTTGGAGTTGCAGACCACAGAGAAATGGAAGAACCAGTGGAGAGGAGTCAGAGGTTGACGAGTTCGGGAGTGTTGTGGGTCTGCTGGGGAGGGAGAGGGGTGATGCAGAGGTCATCAACGTGGATTGTGGCGGGGTTTGGAAGGAATTGGACGGCTGCTCAAGCAGCGCAGGAGCAGGCGATTGGGCCGAAGTCAGTAGTGGTTACATGAATAGTATCAAAGGAAGCGAGGAAGATGTCCTCAGATTTGACTCGAACGACTATCCATTGAGTGAATGATCTTTCAGAGGCACCTAATGTATAGGTGGCTCCTATTTTCGAGACAATGTAGGATCATCTATTGAATCCGTTAGATAGCAAAGACCGATGGTCGATACATTTTATGGCGTACAGACATCGAATTTTCGATTGAGCTTTTGCCAGGCACAGGGCCAATATCTAAGAGACCGTACAGGATGCCTGCACAGGATTTAGAGGAAATTAAGAAGCAGATTAAGGAGTTACTGGATAAAGGATATATCCGCCCAAGCTCGTCACCTTGGGGATCACCAGTACTTCTAGTGGAGAAGAAGGATGGATCGTTGAGGATGGTTGTTGATTATCGAGGGTTGAATGAGGTGACGATCAAGAACAAGTACCCACTGCCAATGATCAATGATTTGTTTGATCAACTGCAAGGAGCTAAGGTGTCTTCCAAGATCGATCTGCGATCAGGGTATCACCAACTGAAGATTCGAGAGCAGGATATACCTAAGACAGCTTTTACCACGAGGTACAGACTATATGAGTATACCGTTATGTCATTTGGCCTGACTAACACACCGTCCTATTTCATGAACATGATGAACAAGGTGTTTATGGAGTTTTTGGATAAGTTCGTTGTGGTGTTCATTGATGATATTCTGGTCTACTCGAAGAATGAAGAAGAGCATAAAGAGCATTTGCAATTAGTGAAAAATCGTGGATGTCGCTTAGAGGGGGGTGAATAGGCGTTTTAAAATAACTACGGTTTAGGCTTGAACAAAAGCGGAATAAACCTAGCGGTTAATTTGTCAAGCACACAACCTGAAACAACTAGGCTCGCCTATGTGCACCAACAACTTATGCTAAGCAAGATAAGCAACTATATGATAGCAAGATATATGACAAGAAACAATATGGCCATCACAAAGTAAAGTGCATAAGTAAAGAGCTCGGGTAAGAGATAACCGAGGCATGCGGAGACGACGATGTATCCCGAAGTTCACACCCTTGCGGATGCTAATCTCCATTTGGAGCGGTGTGGAGGCACAATGCTCCCTAGGAAGCCACTAGGGCCACCGTAATCTCCTCACGCCCTCGCACAATGCAAGATGTCGTGATTCCACTAAGGGACCCTTGAGGGCGGTCACCGAACCCGTACAAAGGGCAACCCTTGGGGGCGGTCACTGAATCCGTACACTTTGGCAACCCTTGGGGGCGGTCACTGGTACCCGTCAAATTGCTCGGAGCGATCTCCACTGTTGGGGATCGTAGTAGAAATTTAAAATTTTCTACGCATCACCAAGATCAATCTATGGAGTAATCTAGCAACGAGGGGAAGGAGAGTGCATCTACATACCCTTGTAGATCGCTAAGCGGAAGCGTTGTAAGAACGTGGATGAAGGAGTCGTACTCGTAGTGATTCAGATCGCGGCTGATTCCGATCTAAGCACTGAACCACGGCGCCTCCGCGGTCAACACACGTGCAGCCCGGTGACGTCTCCTACGCCTTGATCCAGCAAGGGGAGAAGGAGAGGTTGGGGAAGACTCCGTCCAGTAGCAGCACGACGGCGTGGTGGTGGTGGAGGAGCGCGGGACTCCAGCAGGGCTTCGCCAAGCACTACGAGAGACGAGGAGGGAGAGAGGTAGGGCTGCGCCAAGAGGGAGATGATCTCGTGTGTGTTGCAGCCCCTAATACCTCCAGTATATATAGGGGAAGGGGAGGGGCTGCACCCCCATCTAGGGTTCCCTCCCTAGGGGTGGCGGCAGCCCCAAAACCCATCTAAGGTTGCGGCCAAGGGGGAAGAGAGAGGAGGCGCACCTAGGGTGGGCCTTAAGGCCCATCTGCCCTAGGGTTTGCCCCCTTCCCTCTAGGAGGCGCCTTGGGCCTTGATGGGAGGCGCCCCAACCCACCTAGGGGCTGGTCCCTTCCCACTATTGGCCCATGTAGGCCTCCGGGGCTGGTGGGCCCTCCCGGTGGACCCCCGGACCCCTCCGGTGGTCCTGGTACACTACCGGTGATGCCCGAAACACTTCCGGTGGCCAAAACCATACTTCCTATATATCAATCTTTACCTCCGGACCATTCCGGAACTCCTCGTGACATCCGGGATCTCATCCGGGACTCCAAACAACATTCGGTAACCGCGTACATACTTTCCCTATAACCCTAGCATCATCGAACCTTAAGTGTGTAGACCCTACGGGCTCGGGAGTCATGCAGACATGGCCGAGACAACTCTCCGGTCAATAACCAACAGCGGGATTTGGATACCCATGTTGGCTCCCACATGCTCCACGATGATCTCATCGGATGAACCACGATGTCAAGGATTTAATCAATCCCGCATACAATTCCCTTTGTCTAGTGGTATAGTACTTGCCCGAGATTCGATCGTCGGTATCCCGATACCTTGTTCAGTCTCGTTACCGGCAAGTCTCTTTACTCGTTCCGTAACACATCATCCCGTGATCAATTCCTTGGTCACATTGTGCACATTATGATGATGTCCTACTGAGTGGGCCCAGAGATACCTCTAGGTTTACACGGAGTGACAAGTCCCAGTCTCGATTCGTGCCAACCCAACAAACACTTTCGGAGATACCTGTAGTGTACCTTTATAGCCACCCAGTTACGTTGTGACGTTAGGCACACCCAAAGCACTCCTACGGTATCCGGGAGTTGCACAATCTCATGGTCTAAGGAAATGATACTTGACATTAGAAAAGCTTTAGCATACGAACTACACGATCTTGTGCTAGGCTTAGGATTGGGTCTTGTCCATCACATCATTCTCCTAATGATGTGATCCCGTTATCAACGACATCCAATGTCCATGATCAGGAAATTGTAACCATCTATTGATCAACGAGATAGTCAACTAGAGGCTTACTAGGGACATGGTGTTGTCTATGTATCCACACATGTATCTGAGTTTCCTATCAATACAATTCTAGCATGGATAATAAACGATTATCATGAACAATGAAATATAATAATAATAACTAATTTATTATTGCCTCTAGGGCATATTTCCAACAGTCTCCCACTTGCACTAGAGTCAATAATCTAGTTCACATCGCCATGTGATTAACACTCACAGGTCACATCGCCATGTGACCAACATCCAAGAGTTTACTAGACTGAATAATCTAGTTCACGTCACTATGTGATTAACACTCAATGAGTTCTGGGTTTGATCATGTTATGCTTGTGAGAGAGGTCGTAGTCAACGGGTCTTGCCATATTCAGATCCCAATGTATTTCGCAAAACTTTATGTCATATCGTAGATGCTGCTACCACGTTCCACTTGGAGCTATTCCAAATTGTTGCTCCATTATACGTATCCGGTATCTCTACTTAGAGCTATCCGGATAGGTGTTAATCTTGCATCGATGTAACTCTTTACGTCGAACTCTTTATCACCTCTATAACTGAGAAACATTTCCTTATTCCTCTAAGGATAATTTTGACCGCTATCTGGTGATCCACTCCTAGATCACCTTTGTACCCTCTTGCCAGACATGTGGCAAGGCACACATTATGTGCGGTACTTCAGCATGGCATACCGTATAGAGCCTATGACAAGAGCATAGGGGACGACCTTCGTCCTTCTTCTTTCTTCTGCCGTGGTCAAGCTTTGAGTCTTACTCAACTTCACACCTTACAACTCAGGTAAGAACCCCTTATTTGACTAATCTATTTTGAACTCCTTCAAAAACATGTCAAGGTGTGCGTTCTTTGAAAGTATCATCAGACGTCTTGATCTATTTCTATAGATCTTGATGCCCAATATGTAAGCAGCTTTATCCAGGTCTTCCTTTGAAAATCACTCTTCAAACAACCGTTTATGCTTTCCAGAAATTCTACATCATTTCGAATCAACAATATGTCATCCACATATACTTATCAGAAATGTTGCAGTGCTCCCACTCACTTTCTTGTAAATACAAGTTTCTAGCAAACATTGTATAAACCTAAAAGCTTTGATCACTCCATCAAAACATATATTCTGATTCCGAGATGCTTGCTCTAGTCCATAGAAGGATTGCTGGAGCCAGCATACCTTTTAGCATCCTTAGGATCGACAAAACCTTTTATTGTATCACATACAACTTTTCTTACGAAAACTGGTAAGAAAACTTGTTTTGACATCCATCTGTAAGATTTCATAATCGAAAAATACAGCTAATGCTAACATGATTCCGACGGACTTAAGCATCGCTACGGGTGAGAAATTCTCATCGTAGTCAACTCCTTGAACTTGTGAAAAGACTCTTTCCCACAAGTCGAGCTTCATAGACGGTAACATTACCGCCCACGTCCGTCTTCTTCTTAAAGATCCATTTATCTCAATGGCTTGCCGATCATCGGGCAAGTCCACCAAAGTCCATACTTTGTTCTGATATATGGATCCTATCTCGGATTTCATGGCTTCTAACCATTTGTTGGAATACGGGCCCACCATCACTTCTCCATAGCTCGTAAGTTCATTGTTGTCTAACAACATGATATCTAAGACAGGATTACCGTACCACTCAGGAGTAGTACATATCCTTGCCGACCTACGAGGTTCGATAGCAACTTGATCCGAAGCTTCATGATCACTATCATTAACTTCTTATTCAATAGACGTAGGCGCCACAGAAAACATCTTTCTGTATTGCATCACTCTCTGGTTGAAGTAAAGGTTCGACAACCTCATCAAGTTCTATCTTCCTCCTACTCAATTCTTTCGAGAGAAACTCCTTCTCGAGATAGGACCCGTTCTTAGTGACAAAAAATTTCCCCTCGGATCTGAGATAGAAGGTATACCCTACTGTCACCTTTGGGTATCCTATGAAGATGTGTTTATCCTCTTTGGGTTCAAGCTTCTCTGGCTGAAGCCTTAAGCATCGCAGCCCCAAACATTAAGAAACGACAACTTTGGTTTCTTGCCAAACCAATGTTCATACGACGTCGTCTCAACGGACTTAGATGGTGTCCTATCTAAAGTGAATGCAACTGTCTCTAACGCATAACCTCAAAATGAAAACGGTAGATCGGCAAGAGACATCATAGATCGCATCATATCTCATAAGGTTCGATTACGACGTCTGGACACACCATAACCCAGTGGTGTTCCAGGTGGCTTCAACTGTGAAACAATTCCACAATGTCTTAAGTGTTTGCCAAACTCATAACTCAGATATTCTCATTGATCAGATCATAGGAATTTGATCTTCTTGTTATGATGATTCTTAACTTCACTCTGAAATCGCTTGAACTTTTCAAACGTTTCAGACTTGTGCTTCATTATGTAAATATACCTATATCTACTCAAATCGTCAGTGAAGATGAGAAAATAGCGATATCCACCGCACGCTTCAATTCTCATTGGACCACACGCATCAGCATGTATGATTTCCAACAAGTCACTTGCCCGTTTCATTGTACCTGAAAGCGGGGTCTTAGTCATCCTGCCCATGAGGCATGGCTCGCATGTGTCAAGCGATTCAAAATCAAGTGACTCCAAACATCCATCGACATGGAGTTTCTTCATGCATCTTACGCCAATATGACCTAAGCGATAGTGCCACGAGAAAGTGGTACTATCATTATTAACTCCACATCTTTTGGCGTGAACATGTGTATTACCACGACCGAGATTCAATGAACCATTCACATAGGGTGCATGAACATGAAAGGTATCATCATGTAAACAGAATAACCATTATTCTCTAACTTAAATGAATGACCGTATTGCAATGAACATGATCTAATCATATCCATGCTCACCGTAGACACCTGATAACATTTATCTAGGTTCAATACTAATCCCAAAGGCAGATGGAGCGTGCGATGGTGATCTCATCAACTTTGGAAACACACATCGCCACCTCGCCCTTAGCCAGTCTCCGTTTAGTCCGTAGCTTTTGCTTCAAGTCACCAATAATAGTAACTGAACCGGTATCCAATACCCAGGTGCTACCAGGAGTACTAGTGAGGTACACATTAATAACATGTATATACTTTGAAGTTGCCAGCCTTCTTATATACCATGCATTTGGGGTAATTCCGCTACCAGTGACCGTTCCCCTTACAATAGAAGCATTTAGTCTCGGGTTTCGGTTCAACCTTGGGTTCCTTCACTGGAGCGGCAACTGGTTTGTCATCCATGAAGTTTCCCTTCTAGCCCTTTCCCTTCTTGAAACCAGTGGTCTTGTCAAACCATCAACACTTGATGCTCCTTCTTGATTTCTACCTTTTGCGGTCTTAAGCACCGCGGACAGCTTCGGGATCAACTCCATCCCTTGCATGTCATAGTTCATCACAAAGATCTAGTAGCTTAGTGATAGTGGCTAGAGAACTCTATCAATCACTATCTTATTTGGAAGTTTAACTCCCACTTGATTTAAGTGATTGTAGCACCCAGATATTCTGAGCACATGCTCACTAGCTGAGCTATTCTCCTCCATCTTGTTGGCAAAAGAACTTGTCAGAGGTCTCACACCTCTCAACATGGGCATGAGCCTGAAATCCCAATTTCAGCTCTTGGAACATCTCATATGTTCTATGGCGTTCAAAATGTCATTGGAATCCTGATTCTAAGCCGTAAAGTATGGTGCACTAAACTATCAAGTAGTCATCAGGATGTGTCTGTCAGGTATTCACAACATCCACAGACGACGTTGTAGGGGTTTGCACATCGAGCGGTGCATCAAAGACGTAAGCCTTCTGTGTAGCAGTGAGGACACTCCTCGGACTACGGACCCAGTCCGCATCATTGCTTACAATATCTTTCAACTTAATCTTTCTCTAGGAACGTATTGAAACAGGGAGCTACAACGTGAGCTATTTATCTACAACATATTTGCAAAGACAATTTAGACTATGTTCATGATAATTGAGTTCATCTAATCAAATTATTTAATGAACTCCCACTCAGATAGACATCCCTCTAGTCATCTAAGTGAAACATGATCCGAATCGACTAGGTCGTGTCCGATCATCACGTGAGACGGACTAGTCATCAACGGTGAACATCTCATGTTGATCGTATCTTCTATACGACTCATGTTCGACCTTTCGGTCTTCCGTGTGCCGAGGCCATGTCTGTACATGCTAGGCTCGTCAAGTCAACCTAAGTGTTTCGCATGTGTCCCGAGGCCATGTCTGTACATGCTAGGCTCATCAACACCCGTTGTATTCGAACGTTAGAATCTATCACACCCGATCATCACGTGGTGCTTCGAAACAACGAACCTTCGCAATGGTGCACAGTTAGGGGGAACACTTTTCTTGAAATTTTAGTGAGGGATCATCTTATTTAAGCTACCGTTGTTCTAAGCAAATAAGATGTAAAACATGATAAACATCACATGCAATCAAATAGTGACATGATATGGCCAATATCATTTTGCTCCTTTTGATCTCCATCTTCGGGGCTCCATGATCATCGTTGTCACCGGCATGACACCATGATCTCCATCATCATGTCTTCTTGAAGTTGTCTCGTCATCTATTACTTCTACTACTATGGCTAATGCTTTAGCAATAAAGTAAAGTAATTACATGACGTTTAAGTTGACACGCAGGTCATAAATAAATTAAGACAACTCCTATGGCTCCTGCCGGTTGTCATACTCATCGACATGCAAGTCGTGATTCCTATTACAAGAACATGATCAATCTCATACATCACATATATCATTCATCACATCCTTTTGTCCATATCACATCACAAGGCATATGCTGCAAAAACAAGTTAGACGTCCTCTAATTGTTGTTGCAAGTTTTTACGTGGCTGCTATAGGTTTCTAGCAAGAACGTTTCTTACCTACGCCAAAACCACAACGTGATATGCCAATTTCTATTTACCCTTCATAAGGACCCTTTTCATCGAATCCGATCCAACTAAAGTGGGAGAGACAGACACCCGCTAGCCACCTTATGCAACTAGTGCATGTCAGTTGGTGGAACCAGTCTCACGTAAGCGTACGTGTAAGGTCGGTCCGGGCCGCTTCATCCCACGATGCCGCCGAATCAAGATAAGACTAGTAACAGCAAGTAAATTGACAATATCCACGCCCACAACTGCTTTGTGTTCTACTCGTGCATAGAAACTACGCATAGACCTAGCTCATGATGCCACTGTTGGGGATCATAGCAGAAATTTAAAATTTTCTACGCATCACCAAGATTAATCTATGGAGTAATCTAGCAACGAGGGGAAGGAGAGTGCATCTACATACCCTTGTAGATCGCTAAGCGGAAGCGTTGCAAGAACGCGGATGAAGGAGTCGTACTCGTAGCGATTCAGATCGCGGTTGATTCTGATCTAAGCGCCGAACCACGGCGCATCCGCGTTCAACACACGTGCAGCCCGGTGACGTCTCCTACGCCTTGATCCAGCAAGGGGAGAAGGAGAGGTTGGGGAAGACTCCGTCCAGCAGAAGCACGACGGCGTGGTGGTGGTGGAGGAGCGCGGGACTCCAGCAGGGCTTCGCCAAGCACTACGAGAGACGAGGAGGGGGAGAGGTAGGGCTGCGCCAAGAGGGAGATGATCTCGTGTGTGTTGCAGCCCCCAATACCTCAAGTATATATAGGGGAGGGGGAGGGGCTGCGCCTCCACCTAGGGTTCCCTTCCTAGGGGTGGCGGCAGCCCCAAAACCCATCTAGGGTTGCGGGCAAGGGGGGAGAGAGAGGAGGCGCACCTAGGGTGGGCCTTAAGGCCCATCTGCCCTAGGGTTTGCCCCCCTCTCCTCTAGGAGGCGCCTTGGGCCTTGGTGGGAGGCGCCCCAGCCCACCTAGGGGCTGGTCCCTTCCCACTATTGGCCCATGTAGGCCTCCGGGGCTGGTGGCCCCTCCCGGTGGACCCCCGGACCCCTCCGGTGGTCCCGGTACACTACCGGTGATGCCCGAAACACTTCCGGTGGCCAAAACCATACTTCCTATATATCAATCTTTACCTTCGGACCATTCCAAAACTCCTCGGGATGTCCGGGATCTCATCCGGGACTCCGAACAACATTTGGTAACCGTGTACATACTTTCCCTATAACCCTAGCGTCATCGAACCTTAAGTGTGTAGACCCTACGGGCTCGGGAGTCATGCAGACATGGCCGAGACAACTCTCCGATCAACAACCAACAGCGGGATCTGGATACCCATGTTGGCTCCCACATGCTCCATGATGATCTCATCGGATGAACCACGATGTCAAGGATTTAATCAATCCCGCATACAATTCCCTTTGTCTAGCGGTATAGTACTTGCCCGAGATTCGATCGTCGGTATCCCGATACCTTGTTCAGTCTCGTTACTGGCAAGTCTCTTTACTCGTTCCGTAACACATCATCCCGTGATCAATTCCTTGGTCACATTGTGCACATTATGATGATGTCCTACTGAGTGGGCCCAGAGATACCTCCCCGTTTACATGGAGTGACAAATCCCAGTCTCGATTCGTGCCAACCCAACAGACACTTTTGGAGATACTTGTAGTGTACCTTTATAGCCACCCAGTTACATTGTGACGTTTGGCACACCCAAAGCACTCCTACGGTATCCGGGAGTTGCACAATCTCATGGTCTAAGGAAATGATACTTGACATTAGAAAATCTTTAGCATACGAACTACACGATCTTGTGCTAGGCTTAGGATTGGGTATTGTCCATCACATCATTCTCCTAATGATGTGATTGTTGGGGAACGTAGTAATTTCGAAAATTTTCCTACGCACACGCAAGATCATGGTGATGCATAGCAACGAGAGGGGAGAGTGTTGTCTACGTACCAATGCAGACCGACTGCGGAAGCGATCACACAACGTAGAGGAAGTAGTCGTACGTCTTCTTCCCGATCCAACCGATCCAAGCACCGTTACTCCGGCACCTCCGAGTTCTTAGCACACGTTCAGCTCGATGACGATCCTCGGGCTCCGATCCAGCAAAGCGTCGAGGAAGAGTTTCGTCGGCACGACGGCATGGTGACGATCTTGATGTACTACCGACGCAAGGCTTCGCCTAAGCACTACAACGGTATGATCGAGGTGGAATTTGGTGGCAGGGGGCACCGCACACGGCTAAGGAACGATCTCAAGGATCAACTTGTGTGTCTTGGGGTGTCCCCTGCCCCCGTATATAAAGGAGCAAGGGAGGAGGGGCTGGCCGGCCAAGGAGGGAGGCGCAGGAGAGTCCTACTCCCACTGGGAGTAGGATTCCCCCTCCAATCCTAGTCCAACTAGGATTCCTTGGAGGGGAAAAGAGGAGGAGGTGGCCGGCCACCCTTTCCTAGTCCTAATAGGACTAGGGGAAGGGGGAGGCGCGCAGCCCATCTAGGGCAGCCCCTTCTTCTTTCCACTAAGGCCCATTATGGCCCATCTAGCTCCCGGGGGGTTCCGGTAACCCTCCCGGTATTCCGGTAAAATCCCGATTTCACCCGGAACACTTCCGATGTCCAAACATAGGCTTCCAATATATCAATCTTTATGTCTCGACCATTTCGAGACTCCTCGTCATGTCCGTGATCACATCCGGGACTCCGAACAACCTTCGGTACATCAAAATGCATAAACTCATAATAACTGTCATCGTAACGTTAAGCGTGCGGACCCTACGGTTCGAGAACAATGTAGACATGACCGAGACATGTCTCCGGTCAATAACCAATAGCGGGACCTGGATGCCCATATTGGCTCCTACATATTCTACGAAGATCTTTATCGGTCAGACCGCATAACAACATACGTTGTTCCCTTTGTCATCGGTATGTTACTTGTCCGAGATTCGATCGTCGGTATCCAATACCTAGTTCAATCTCGTTACCGGCAAGTTTCTTTACTCGTTCCGTAATACATCATCCCGCAACTAACCCATTAGTTGCAATGCTTGCAAGGCTTAAGTGATGTGCATTACCGAGAGGGCCCAGAGATACCTCTTCGACAGTCGGAGTGACAAATCCTAATCTCGAAATACGCCAACCCAACATCTACCTCTGGAGCCACCTGTAGTACTCCTTTATAATCACCCAGTTACGTTGTGACGTTTGGTAGTACCCAAAGTGTTCCTCCGGCAAACGGGAGTTGCATAATCTCATAGTCATAGGAACATGTATAAGTCATGAAGAAAAGCAATAGCAACATACTAAACGATCGTGTGCTAAGCTAATGGAATGGGTCATGTCAATCAGATCATTCAACTAATGATGTGACCTCGTTAATCAAATAACAACTCTGTGTTCATGGTTAGGAAACATAACCATCTTTGATTAACGAGCTAGTCAAGTAGAGGCATACTAGTGACACTCTGTTGGTCTATGTATTCACACATGTATTATGTTTCCGGTTAATACAATTCTAGCATGAATAATAAACATTTATCATGATATAAGGAAATAAATAATAACTTTATTATTGCCTCTAGGGCATATTTCCTTCAGTCTCCCACTTGCACTAGAGTCAATAATCTAGATCACATCACCATGTGATTAACATCGATAGTTCACATCATCATGTGATTAACACCCATAATTCACATCGCCATGTGACCAACACCCAAAGGGTTTACTAGATTCAGTAATCTAGTTCACATTGCTATGTGATTAACACCCAAAGAGTACTAAGGTGTGATCATGTTTTGCTTGTGAGAGAATCTTAGTCAATGGGTCTGCCACATTCAGATCCACATGTATTTTGCAAATTTCTATGTCAACAATGCTCTGCATGGAGCTACTCTAGCTAATTGCTCCCACTTTCAATATGTATCTAGACCGAGACTTAGAGTCATCTAGATTAGTGTCAAAACTTGCATCGGCGTAACCCTTTACGACGAACCTTTTTATCACGTCCATAATCGAGAAACATATCCTTATTTTACTAAGGATAATTCTGACCGTTGTCCAGTGATCTACTCCTAGATCACTATTGTACTCCCTTGCCAAATCAGTGCAGGGTATACAATAGATCTGGTATACAGCATGGCATACTTTATAGAACCTATGGCCAAGGCATAGGGAATGACTTTCATTCTCTTTCTATCTTCTGCCGTGGTCAGGCTTTGAGTCTTACTCAACTTCACACCTTATAATACAGGCAAGAACTCTTTCTTTGACTGCTCCATTTTGAACTACTTCAAAATCTGGTCAAGGTATGTACTCATTGAAAAAACTTATCAAGCGTCTTGATCTATCTATATAGATATTGAAGCTCAATATGCAAGCAGCTTCACCGAAGTCTTTCTTTGAAAAACTCCTTTCAAACACTCCTTTATGCTTTACAGAATAATTCTACATTATTTCCGATCAACAATATGTCATTCACATATACTTATCAGAAATGTTGTAGTGCTCCCACTCACTTTCTTGTAAATACAGGCTTCACCACAAGTCTGTATAAAACTATATGCTTTGATCAACTCATCAAAGCGTATATTCCAACTCCGAGATGCTTGCACCAGTCCACAGATGGATCGCTGGAGCTTGCACATTTTGTTAGCACCTTTCGGATTGACAAAACCTTCTGTTGCATCATATACAACTCTTCTTTAATAAATCCATTAAGGAATGCAGTTTTGTTTATCCATTTGCCAGATTTCATAAAATGCGGCAATTACTAACATGATTCGGACAGACTCAAGCATAGATACGAGTGAGAAGCTCTCATCGTAGTCAACACCTTGAACTTGTCGAAAACCTTTTGCGACAATTCTAGCTTTGTAGATAGTAACACTACTATCAGCGTCCGTCTTCCTCTTGAAGATCCATTTATTCTCAATTGCTTGCCGATCATCGGGCAAGTCAACCAAAGTCCATACTTTGTTTTCATACATGAATCCCATCTCAGATTTCATGGCTTCAAGCCACTTTGCGGAATCTGGGCTCACCACCGCTTCTTCATAGTTCGTAGGCTCATCATGATCTAGCAGCATGACTTTCAGAACTGGATTACCGTACCACTCTGGTGCGGATCTCACTCTGGTTTACCTACGAGATTCGGTAGTAACTTGATCTGAAGTTACATGATCATCATCATTAGCTTCCTCACTAATTGGTGTAGTAGTCACAGGAACAGATTTCTGTGATGAACTATTTTCCAATAAGGGAGAAGGTACAATTACCTTATCAAGTTTTCTACTTTCCTCCCACTCACTTCTTTTGAGAGAAACTCCTTCTCTAGAAAGGATCCATTCTTAGCAACGAATGTCTTGCCTTCGGATCTGTGATAGAAGGTGTACCCAACTGTCTCCTTTGGGTATCCTATGAAGACATATTTCTCCGATTTGAGTTTGAGCTTATCGAGATGAAACTTTTCCACATAAGCATCGCAAGTCCAAACTTTAAGAAACGACAGCTTAGGTTTCTTGCCAAACCATAGTTCACACGGTGTCGTCTCAACGGATTTAGATGGTGCCCTATTTAACGTGAATGCAGCTGTCTCTAATGCATAACCCCAAAACGATAGTGGTAGATCGGTAAGATACATCATAGATTGCACTATATCCAATAAAGTACAGTTATGACGTTCGGACACACCATTATGCTGTGGTGTTCCATGTGGCATGAGTTTGTGAAACTATTCCACATTGTTTTAATTGAAGACCAAACTCGTAACTCAAATATTTGTCTCCGCGATCAGATCGTAGAAACTTTATTTTCTTGTCACGATGATTTTTCACTTCACTCTGAAATTCTTTGAACTTTTCAAATGTTTTAGACTTATGTTTCATTAAGTAGATATACTCATATCTGCTCAAATCATCTGTGAAGATCAGAAAATAATGATACCTGTCGTGAGCCTCAATATTCATCGGACCACATACATCAGTATGTATGATTTCCAACAAATCTTTTGCTCGCTCCATTGTTCCGAAGAACAGAGTCTTAGTCATCTTGCTCATGAGGCATGGTTCGCAAGCATCAACTGATTCATAATCAAGTGATTCCAAAAGCCCATCAGCATGGAGTTTCTTCATGCGCTTTACACCAATATGACCTAAACGGCAGTGCCACAAATAAGTTGCACTATCATTATTAACGTCGCATCTTTTGGTTTCAATATTATGAATATGTGTATCACTAAGATCGAGATCCAATGAACTATTTTCATTGGGTGTGTAACCATATAAGGTTTTATTCATGTAAACAGAACAACAATTTATTCTTTTACTCAAATGAATAATCGTATTACAATAAACATGATCAAATCATATTCATGCTCAACGCAAACACCAAATAACACTTATTTAGGTTCAACACTAATCCCGAAAGTATAGGGACTGTGCGATGATGATCATATCAATCTTGGAACCACTTCCAACACACATCATCACTTCACCCTTAACTAGTCTCTGTTTATTCTGCAACTCCCGTTTCGAGTTACTAATCTTAGCAACTGAACTAGTATCAAATACTGAGGGTTTGCTATAAACACTAGTAAAGTACACATCAATAACATGTATATCAAATATACTTATGTTCACTTTGCCATCCTTCTTATCCGCTAATTACTTGGGGTAGTTCCGCTTCCAGTGACCAGTCCCTTTGCAGTAGAAGCACTTAGTCTCAGGCTTAGGATCAGACTTGGGCTTCTTCACTTGAGCAGCAACTTGCTTGCCGTTCTTCTTGAAGTTCCCCTTCTTCCCTTTGCCCTTTTCTTGAAACTAGTGGTCTTGTCAACCATCAACACTTGATGTTTTCTTGATTTCTACCTTTGTTGATTTCAGCATCATGAAGAGCTTAGGAATTACTTTTGTCATCCCTTGCATACTATAGTTCATCACAAAGTTCTACTAACTTGGTGATGGTGACTAGAGAATTCTGTCAATCACTATCTTATCTGGAAGATTAACTCCCACTTGATTCAAGCGATTGTAGTACCCAGACAATCTGAGCACATGCTCACTAGTTGAGCGATTCTCCTCCATCTTTTAGCTATAGAACTTGTTGGAGACTTCATATCTCTCAACTCGGGTATTTGCTTGAAATATTAACTTCAACTCCTGGAACATCTCATATGGTCCATGACGTTCAAAACGTCTTTGAAGTCCCGATTCTAAGCCATTAAGCATGGTGCACTAAACTATCAAGTAGTCATCATATTGAGCTAGCCAAACGTTCATAACGTCTGCATCTGCTCCTGCAATAGGTCTGTCACCTAGCGGTGCATCAAGGACATAATTCTTCTGTGCAGCAATGAGGATAAACCTCAGATCACGGATCCAATCCGCATCATTGCTACTAACATCTTTCAACACAATTTTCTCTAGGAACATATCAATAAACACAGGGAAGCAACAACGCGAGCTATTGATCAACAACATAATTTGCAAAATACTACCAGGACTAAGTTCATGATAAATTTAAGTTCAATTAATCATATTTCTTAAGAACTCCCACTTAGATAGATATCCCTCTAATCCTCTAAGTGATCACGTGATACAAATCAACTAAACCATAACCGATCATCACGTGAGATGGAGTAGTTTTCAATGGTGAACATCGTTATGTTGATCATATCTACTATATGATTCACGCTCGACCTTTCGGTCTCTGTGTTTCGAGGCCATATCTGCATATGCTAGGCTCGTCAAGTTTAACCTGAGTATTCTGCGTGTGCAAAACTGGCTTGCACCCGTTGTAGATGGACGTAGAGCTTATCACACCCGATCATCACGTGGTGTCTGGGCACGACGAACTTTGGCAACGGTGCATACTCAGGGAGAACACTTCTTGATAATTTAGTGAGAGATCATCTTATAATGCTACCGTCAATCAAAGCAAGATAAGATGCATAAAAGGATAAATATCACATGCAATCAATATAAGTGATATGATATGGCCATCATCATCTTGTGCTTGTGATCTCCATCTCCGAAGCACCGTCATGATCACCATCGTCACCGGCGCGACACCTTGATCTCCATCGTAGCATCATTGTCGTCTCGCCAATCTTATGCTTCTACGACTATCACTACCGCTTAGTAATAAAGTAAAGCATTACATCGCGATTGCATTGCATACAATAAAGCGACAACCATATGGCTCCTGCCAGTTGCCGATAACTTGGTTACAAAACATGATCATCTCATACAATAAAATCAGCATCATGCCTTGACCATATCACATCACAACATGCCCTGCAAAAACAAGTTAGACGTCCTCTACTTTGTTGTTGCAAGTTTTACGTGGCTGCTACGGGCTTAAGTAAGAACTCATCTCACCTACGCATCAAAACCACAACGATAGTTCGTCAAATAGACTCCGTTTTAACCTTCTCAAGGACCGGGCGTAGCCACACTTGGTTCAACTAAAGTTGGAGAGACAGTCTTCCGCAAGCCATCTATGTGCAAAGCACGTCGAGGGAACCGGTCTCGCGTAAGAGTACGCATAAGGTTGGTCCGGATCGTCTCGTCCAACAATACCGCCGAACCAAAGTATGACATGCTGGTAGGCAGTATGACTTGTATCGCCCACAACTCACTTGTGTTCTACTCGTGCAAATAACATCAAACCATAAAAACCTAGGCTCTGATACCACTGTTGGGGAACGTAGTAATTTCGAAAAATTTCCTACGCACACGCAAGATCATGGTGATGCATAGCAACGAGAGGGGAGAGTGTTGTCTACGTACCAACGCAGACCGACTGCGGAAGCGATCACACAACATAGAGGAAGTAGTCGTACGTCTTCTTCCCGATCCAACCGATCCAAGCACCGTTACTCCGGCACCTCCGAGTTCTTAGCACACGTTCAGCTCGATGACGATCCTCGGGCTCCGATCCAGCAAAGCGTCGAGGAAGAGTTCCGTCAGCACGACGGCGTGGTGACGATCTTGATGTACTACCGACGCAGGGCTTCGCCTAAGCACTACAACGGTATGATCGAGGTGGAATTTGGTGGCAGGGGGCACCGCACACGGCTAAGGAACGATCTCAAGGATCAACTTGTGTGTCTTGGGGTGTCCCCTGCCCCCGTATATAAAGGAGCAAGGGAGGAGGGGCTGGCCGGCCAAGGAGGGAGGCGCAGGAGAGTCCTACTCCCACTGGGAGTAGGATTCCCCCTCCAATCCTAGTCCAACTAGGATTCCTTGGAGGGGAAAAGAGGAGGAGGTGGCCGGCCACCCTTTCCTAGTCCTAATAGGACTAGGGGAAGGGGGAGGCGCGCAGCCCATCTAGGGCAGCCCCTTCTTCTTTCCACTAAGGCCCATTATGGCCCATCTAGCTCCCGGGGGGTTCCGGTAACCCTCCCGGTATTCCGGTAAAATCCCGATTTCACCCGGAACACTTCCGATGTCCAAACATAGGCTTCCAATATATCAATCTTTATGTCTCGACCATTTCGAGACTCCTCGTCATGTCCGTGATCACATCCGGGACTCCGAACAACCTTGGGTACATCAAAATGCATAAACTCATAATAACTGTCATCGTAACGTTAAGCGTGCGGACCCTACGGTTCGAGAACAATGTAGACATGACCGAGACATGTCTCCGGTCAATAACCAATAGCGGGACCTGGATGCCCATATTGGCTCCTACATATTCTACGAAGATCTTTATCGGTCAGACCGCATAACAACATACGTTGTTCCCTTTGTCATCGGTATGTTACTTGTCCGAGATTCGATCGTCGGTATCCAATACCTAGTTCAATCTCGTTACCGGCAAGTTTCTTTACTCGTTCCGTAATACATCATCCCGCAACTAACTCATTAGTTGCAATGCTTGCAAGGCTTAAGTGATGTGCATTACCGAGAGGGCCCAGAGATACCTCTCCGACAATCGGAGTGACAAATCCTAATCTCGAAATACGCCAACCCAACATCTACCTCTGGAGCCACCTGTAGTACTCCTTTATAATCACCCAGTTACGTTGTGACGTTTGGTAGTACCCAGAGTGTTCCTCCGGCAAACGGGAGTTGCATAATCTCACAGTCATAGGAACATGTATAAGTCATGAAGAAAAGCAATAGCAACATACTAAACGATCGGGTGCTAAGCTAATGGAATGGGTCATGTCAATCAGATCATTCAACTAATGATGCGACCTCGTTAATCAAATAACAACTCTGTGTTCATGGTTAGGAAACATAACCATCTTTGATTAACGAGCTAGTCAAGTAGAGGCATACTAGTGACACTCTGTTGGTCTATGTATTCACACATGTATTATGTTTCCGGTTAATACAATTCTAGCATGAATAATAAACATTTATCATGATATAAGGAAATAAATAATAACTTTATTATTGCCTCTAGGGCATATTTCCTTCAGTGATCCCATTATCAACGACATCCAATGTCCATGGTCAGGAAACTGTAACCATCTATTGATCAACAAGATAGTCAACTAGAGGCTTACTAGGGACATGCTGTTGTCTATGTATCCACACATGTATCTGAGTTTCCTATCAATACAATTCTAGCATGGATAATAAACGATTATCATGAACAATGAAATATAATAATAATAACTAATTTATTATTGCCTCTAGGGCATATTTCCAACATCCACAACCTAATTGGAGACCCCGACGCTTGCCCGGAGCTTTACACCATAATGATTGAGCTCCGAACACCACCAACCATCTAGGGCGCCCAAGCACCCAAGAGGAACAAACTCAAGGGTACCAAGCACCCAAGAGTAATAAGCTTCTCAACTTGTAACTTCCACGTATCACCGTGGAGAACTCAAACCAATGCACCAAATGCAATGGCAAGGGCACACGGAGTGCCCAAGTCCTTCTCTCTCAAATCCCACCAAAGCAACTAATGCTAGGGAGGAAAATGAGAGGAAGAACAAGAAGGAGAACACCAAGAACTCCAAGATCTAGATCCAAGGGGTTCCCCTCACATAGAGAAGAAAGTGACTGGTGGAAATATGGATCTAGATCTCCTCTCTCTTTTCCTTCAAAAAGTAGCAAGAATCCATGGAGGGATTGAGAGTTAGCAAGCTCGAAGAAGGTCAACAATGGGGAAAGAACACGAGCTCAAGAGATAAGGTTTATTGGGGAAGAAGACCCCTTTTATAGGAGGGGAAAAATCCAACCGTTATGTGCTCAGCCCGCACACGAGCGGTACTACTGCTCCACGAGCGGTACTACCGCTCGGGCGGAAGAAGCAGGGAAAAGGGAGCAACAAAACATGAACCTTGGGGCGGTAGTACCGCATATAAGCGGTACTACCGCTCACCCCAACGGTACTACAGCTGGAGGAGCAGAACACGGGACCAAAAGAGGCAGGGCAGAGCAAAGTACGGCGGCAGTAATGCAATAGCGGTACTACCGCCCGACCGGAGCGGTACTGCCGCTTATAGGCGGTAGGCGGAACTACCGTGCCTTACTATCGTGCAACTACTGCTAAACCCGACACGAAAAGAGCAGGACCAAAAATCGAGGTGGTAGTAGAACGGTACTGGAGCCGTACTACCGCTTGACGCTATAAGCGGTACTACCGCTGCCGACTGCGGTACTATCGCGGGGAGAAAACCAGAACTGACATAACTTCTTCATACGAGCTCCGAATTGAGAAAACTCAAGCTTGTTGGATACAAGACGACGAGTAGCATCAAAACAACGACTGGTTATAGTAAGAAGAGGCAGGGGGGTATGCCAACAAAAAGTGGAGTGAAACGTCCAACCAAGAAGAACCAGCATAACCTCCAACATCGAAAACATCATAGAAGATGCGAGTGAACTCCGTATTCGATGAACTCAAGCTTGTCACCAAGATGACCAAAAGCTCCAAAACTCACAAAGAGAAGAACCAAACAAGAACCAATAAAGATGATGCAAGGATGCAATGGTTTGAGGTCTCTACGAATGATACGATCAAGCTACTCATCGAGAGCCCCCCTTGATAATACGGCAATCGATCCTATAACCCGGTCTCCTAACCACCACTATGAGACCGGTAAAATAGAAAACCTATCAAGGGAAAACCTTTGTCTTGCACATAGTCCACTTGAGCTAGATGATGACGATCTTGACTTCCTCAAGTTGGACCACCTTTCTTGATTGTGTTGGCTCGATGAAGACTAGTTGATTGCTCCCCCATACTCCACTATGGGCGAGCCACTCTTCGACACATCTTCATAAATCCATTGTTACCATAATGAACGGCAAGCTTCAAGCATTTGATCTCTTCATGATGCTCCACTTGAACTTGCACATCGCAACCTAACCCCACAAATAACTCTCACGAAAACCATGGGTTAGCACACAAAGCATAATGGACAATGCTTACCATACCATGGGATCACTTGATCCCTCAGTACATCTTGTATGCTTTGTGTGTTGATCATCTTGATTCATTCTTGACTTAATATTGATCAACCTTGAATCTTTCCAATTCTCTTCATTTGGATGATGTCTTGAAGGTAGACATGAATGATCACACAATCTTCTTCTTCAAGACATGCTTGCAATAAGCTCAACACTCACACGACCAATCTTTGGATAATTCCTTAAAAGCACCATGGTCACTCATAAAATCCTTGAAACCAACAAATGGACTTCAAGAAAAACCTATGGACAAATCCTTCAAATATAACTCAAGGCAATCATTAGTCCATAGAGATTGTCATCAATTACCAAAACCAAACATGGGGGCGCCGCATGTTCTTTCAATTAGTACTTGGGAAGCTCATAGAACATCAGTTATACGCCAAGTTCAGCAAGTGTGAGTTTTGGTTGAAGGAAGTTGGATTCCTTGGACATGTTATATCCAGAGAAGGAATAGCGGTAGACCCCACCAAAGTTGTCACGGTGACAAATTGGGAGGCACCCACGTCAGTTGGAGAGATCCGGAGTTTTCTTGAACTCGCAGGATACTACCGGAGGTTCATTGAGAATTTCTCAAGGATTGCAAAACCTATGATGAAGTTGTTGAAGAAGGACACCAAGTTCAAATGAACTGAGGAATGTGAGGCCAGTTTTCAGGAGTTGAAGAAACGCTTGGTTACATCACCAGTGTTGATCCTGCTAGATCAACGCAAGGATTATGAAGTGTATTGCGACGCTTCTCATCGAGGACTTGGAGCAGTGCTTATGCAGGAAGGAAGAGTTGTTGCATATGCCTCACGACAGCTTCAACCCCATGAGTTAAATTATGCTACGCATGATTTGGAGTTAGCAGCCGTAGTGCATTCATTGAAGACTTGGAGACATTTTCTCATCGGAAACCATTGTGAGGTATACAAGGATCACAAGAGTTTGAAGTATATCTTCACGCAGAAGGAGTTGAATCTCAGGCAGAGGAGATGGTTGGAACTCATTAGGGATTATGACATGAAGTTGCACTATCATCCCGGAAAGGCTAACGTAGTAGCCGATGCGTTGAGCCGCAAGAGTCATGTCAATACCCTCATGACCAGAGAGTTACCCAAGGAGTTAGCAGAGAATCCTCGCGAGCTATGTTTGGAGATAGTTCCGAGAGGTTATGTAGCAGCATTGGAGATTTAGTCTACTTTGATGGATAAGATCAGAGAAGCTCAAAAGACGAACAAGGAGATTGCCGAGATAAAGGGAAGTATGAGCAAGGGAAAGGCCAAGGGATTTCGTGAGGATGAGCACGATACCTTATGGTTCGAGGACCGCGTATATGTGCCAAATGATCAGGAGATCAGGAAGCTGATTTTGCAGGAGGCCCATGATTCACCATATTCGATTCACCCAGGAAATACCAAGATGTATCTGGATTTGAAGGATAGTTTATTGCAGAGTATGTAGCAGTTTGTGATGTATGTCAGAGAGTGAAGGCAGAGCATCAGAAGCCAGTAGGATTGCTACAACCATTGCCGATACCCGAATGGAAGTGGGACAAGCTAGGTATGGATTTTATCACGGGATTGCCCAGGACTCGTTCAGGCTATGATTTGATGTGGGTTGTAGTCGATCGTTTGACGAAAGTAGCTCATTTCATCCCAGTGAAGACCACTAACACCAGTGCTAAGTTGGCAAAGGTATACATGACCATGATCGTATGTTTGCATGGAGTTCCGAGGACCATTGTGTCAGATAGAGAAACCCAGTTTACCTCAAAGTTTTGGAATCAGTGCATGAAACTTTCGGAACCAGGCTAGAGTTCAGTACAACTTTTCACCCGTAGACAGATGGACAGACTGAGAGAGTCAATCAGATTTTGGAGGACATGTTGAGAGCGTGTGCACTAGATTATGGATCTAGTTGGGATGATAATTTGCCTTACGGAGAGTTCTCTTACAACAATAGCTATCAAGCCAGTTTGAAGATGGCCCCTTTCGAAGCATTGTACGGAAGGAGGTGCAGGACACCGTTGTTGTGGGATGAAGCTGGAGACTGACAGTTGTTTGGACCAGATTTGATTAAAGAGTCTGAATAGAAGGTTAAGCTGATTCGCGATAGACTCAAGGTAGCCCAGTCCAGGCAAAAGAGCTATGCAGATTCTAAACGCAAGGAGACAGTTTATGAAGTCGGAGACAGAGTGTATCTTCGTGTATCACCACTCCGAGGAGTTAAGCGTTTTGGAGTTAAGGGAAAGTTAGCACCATGTTTTGTGGGACCATACAAAGTTTTGGAACGTATGGGAGAAGTTTCTTACAAGTTGGAATTGCCCGAAGGATTGTCAGGAGTTCACGATGTGTTCCATGTTTCTCAGTTCAAGAAGTGCCACGCAGAGATGGCTGATATTCCTCTGAGAGATACAGTGCCACTGGAAGCGATAGAGTTATAGCGATTTGACCTACGAGGAAAAGCCAGTCAAGATTCTCGAGTTTGCCAGCCGAGTTACACGCAGCAAAGTTATCAAGTTATGTAAAGTTCAGTGGAGTCACCATACCGAAAATGAAGCCACCTGGGAATGAGAGGAAGACATACGGAAGGATCACCCTCACCTATTTTCTAGCCGACCCGAATCTCGAGGGCGAGATTCATCTTAAGGGGGGTAGGTTTGTAACATCCCAAATTTTCAATTTGGAATGTTATACATTAGGTCATCATTGCATATCATATTTTATTGCATTTTGGCTTGATCCTAGAAATTCTACGCAACTCAAGGACCCACGGAGAGAGTTGGGAATTTCGTTATTTTCATATTTGAGTTTTCCTCAAATTTTGAAAAGAGGATTGTTTGATTTTAATTATTTTATCTTCAAATATTTCTTTTATAAAAATAAAAGAGAGAGGATAAAATGACTTCCCCAAAATAAAGAAATATTGGAGATTTAATATTAAAATCAAATAAGATTTTTATTCGGAGTTTTATTGCTATTTTATGTGAATTAGGAAAAATATGCGTTTTTAAAATTGCATTAGAGTCCCAAATAAATGTTCACCTTGTCCGGTAGATTTTTAGAGGACGGGGAAATTTTATTCAGGATTTTTGGAGTCTTTTTAGTATTTCTTTTATTCATTTTTCTGCGCAGAATATTAAAAAAAGGAAACTGACTTTGGGCCGTATCCGCCCGGGACTCCGACCGGGTAGGCTTTATAAGCCGCCGAGGCCGAGCCCCGCAGCCCACCAGCCCGCCGCCGCCGAAACACTAGCCGTCGCCCGCGCCGCGCGCCGCCGACCCACCGCCGCACCGCACCGCCCCGCCACCTCGCCGTCGCCGGAGTCCGCCGCCGCCGCCGGTTTTTCCTTGACCGGTTCGGTTTTTTTGGTAAAAACCTAGATGCGTTTTTTAGATCAGTTTTTTCCGGTTTAGTTATATAGCGGAATTTCGTCCGTACGTTCGTTTTAACGAACTGTTTTTGCCCGTTAGCCGCAGATTGTGAACGTTCGTTTGTTAGTCTGTTCGTTAGTTTTTCTTTTTCTCAGATTTTTCGTGATTATTTTCGATCGTGATTTCTCATCCGATTTTCGTTTTAGTTTAACTTTTCGCTCATTTATCGGAATCAGGCGATTCAAGCGCCTAGAGTTTCGTCTTGAAGCCCTCTTTCTGTTTAATCAACTTAAACAAGTTTTTGCTACTGTAAAATTTGACTTTAGTCCGGATTAGAAAATGAAGCTTGTTTCTTTCATGGTTTGAGTTTCGTTGCTTCGTTTGATTTGATTCTTTTTGCAAACCAGAGTTCTTAAGTTGAAATTTCTGGTTAGATTTTCTTATTTGAGTTTTACCCATGCATCTCTGCTTGATTGCTTATTGTATGCTTGTTTGATTACGATAGAGTACCCGAAGTGCGAAGCGTGCTACTACGAGTCTCTAGGTTTCACGGATCATCAGCAAGGCAAGTAACACTTTGATCATACCCCTTTACTACCCAGTTTTATTGCATTATATCAATCCTCAAACAATTGCATGGTTAGGACCTGATTTAAATTGTGGGTTGGGAAGTAGATGAGGTAGTACCTATTCACCTGTTTATTATCAAACCATTGGGAGTTACTTCTACATTGCTTATATTGCTATGCTATGCTCGTAGACGTGGTTTGGGTTTGAGTGTATTCATGACAGATGTGAGTATTGTTAATTAATGGTTAACTTAAGGTGGCAACTTTAATACACATCTGGGTGGATTGAGGCACCTGGGGAACCCAGTGATTGCCTATATTTTTGGAAATCCCGGGGTACCGTGTGATTCTCCTATGGACTGCCACCCAGGCTCAAAGGGATCATAAGGTTATTCATACTAGAAACTTCCGTGTGCAGCCACATGCCATTATGAGTTCTGGCATAGTTGAGTAAGTTGTGGAAAACCTTTCCATGATGGGCTAGCAGATGTAGGGGATTGTAGGTGTACATGCCTATCTATCGGTTAAGGGGACCTCTTCGGAAAGACTGTGTCTCGGTCATCCGTTTCTCAAACATTATGTAGTGCAAGAAATCCAATGGAGGAGATCGAGTCTTGTGGGGTGATACGTCTCCAACGTATCTATAATTTTTGATTGCTCCATGCTATATTATCTACTGTTTTGGACATTATTGGGCTTTATTATCCACTTTTATATTATTTTTGGGGCTAACCTATTAACCAGAGGCCCAGCCCAGAATTGCTGTTTTTTGCCTATTTTAGGGTTTCGAAAAAAAGGAATATCAGACAGAACGAAACCTTCGGGAACGTGATTTTCTCAACGAACAAGACCCAGGACACTTGGACCCTATGTCAAGACACAAAAGAGGAGGCCACGAGGTAGGGGGCGCGCCCTCCACCCTCATGGGCCCCCTGTTGCTCCACCGACGTACTCCTTCTCCTATATATACCTACGTACCCCCAAACGATCATGTACGGAGCCAAAACCCTAATTCCACCACTGTCACTTTCTGTATCCACGAGATCCCATCTTGGGGCCTGTTCCGGAGCTCCGCCGGAGGAGGCATTGATCACGGAGGGCTTCTACGTCATCACCATAGTCCCTCCGACGAAGTGTGAGTAGTTTACCTCAGACCTACAGGTCCATAGTTATTTGCTAGATGGCTTCTTCTCTCTTTTTGGATCTCAATAGAATGTTCTCCCCCTCTCTTGTGGAGAACTATTCGATGTAATCTTTGTTTTGCGGTGTGTTTGTTGAGACCGATGAATTGTGGGTTTATGATCAAGTCTATCTATGAACAATATTTGAATCTTCTCTGAATTCTTTTATGTATGATTGGTTATCTTTGCAAGTCTCTTCGAATTATCAGTTTGGTTTGGCCTACTAGATTGATCTTTCTTGCAATGGGAGAAGTGCTTAGCTTTGGATTCAATCTTGCGGTGTCCTTTCCCAGTGACAGTAGGGGAAGCAAGGCACGTATTGTATTGTTGCCATCGAGGATAACAAGATGGGGTTTTCATCATATTGCATGAGTTTATCCCTCTACATCATGTCATGTTGCTTAAGGCGTTACTCTGTTTTCATTAACTTAATACTCTAGATGCATGCTGGATAGCGGTCGATGAGTGGAGTAATAGTAGTAGATGCAGGCAGGAGTAGGTCTACTTGTCTCGGACGTGATGCCTATATACATGATCATGCCTAGATATTCTCATAACTATGCTCAATTTTGTCAATTGCTCAACAGTAATTTGTTCACCCACCATAGAATACTTATGCTCTTGAGTGAAGCCACTAGTGAAACCTATGGCCCCCGTGTCTATCTTCATCATATTAATCTTCCAATACTTTGTTATTTACTTTTCTTTTATTTTACTTTGCATCTTTATCATAAAAAATACCAAAAATATTATCTTATCATATCTATCAGATCTCACTCTTGTAAGTGGCCGTGTAGGGATTGACAACCCATTATCGCGTTGGTTGCGATGATTTATTTGTTTTGTGCAGCTACGAGGGACTCGCGCGTAGCCTCCTACTGGATTGATACCTTGGTTCTGCAAAACTGAGGGAAATACTTACGCTACTCTGAAGCTTCATCCCTTCCTCTTCGGGGAAAAACCAACGCAATGCTCAAGAGGTAGCAAGAAGGATTTCTGGCGCCGTTGCCGGGGAGTCTACGCAAAAGTCAATATACCAAGTACCCATCACAATCCCTATCTCCCACATTACATTATTTACCATTTGCCTCTCGTTTTCCTCTCCCCCACTTCACCCTTGCTGTTTTATTCGCCCTCTCTCTCTATCCTCCCTCTCTTTCTCTATTTGCCACTTTTTGCCCGCTTGCTTTTTGTTTGCTTGTGTGTTAGTTTGCTTGCTTGTCACGATGGCTCAAGATAACACTAAATTGTATGACTTTACCAATACCAACAACAATGATTTTATGAGCACTCCGATTGCTCCTCTTACCGATGCTGAATCTTGTGAAATTAATACTGCTTTGCTGAATCTTGTCATGAAAGATCCGTTTTCCGGCCTTCCTAGTGAAGATGCCGCTACCCATCTAAATAGCTTCGTTGATTTGTGTGATATGCAAAAGAAGAAAGATGTGGATAATAATATTGTTAAATTGAAGCTATTTCCTTTTTCGCTTAGAGATCGTGCTAAAGCTTGGTTTTTGTATTTGCCTAAAAATAGCATTGATTCATGGAACAAGTGCAAAGATATTTTTAACTCTAAGTATTTTCCTCCCGCTAAGATCATCTCCCTTAGAAATGATATTATGAATTTTAAGCAACTTGATCATGAACATGTTGCACAAGCTTGGGAGAGGATGAAATTAATGATACGTAATTGCCCTACTCATGGTTTGAATTTGTGGATGATTATACAAAATTTTTATTCCGGATTGAATTTTGCTTCTAGAAATCTTTTAGATTCGGCCGCGGGAGGCACTTTTATGGAAATCACTTTAGGAGAAGCTACTAAACTCTTAGATAATATTATGGTTAATTATTCTCAATGGCATACTGAAAGATCTACTAATAAAAAGGTGCATGCGATAGAAGAAATTAATGTTTTGAGTGGAAACATGGATGAACTTATGAAATTATTTGCTAATAAAAGTGTTTCTTCTGATCCTAATGATATCCCTTGTCTACTTTGATTGAGAATAATAATGAGTCTATAGATGTGAATTTTGTTGGTAGGAACAATTTTGGTAACAACGCGTATAGAGGAAATTTCAATCCTAGGCCTTATCCTAGTAATCCCTCTAATAATTATGGTAATTCCTACAACAATTCTTATGGAAATTATAATAAGATGCCCTCTGATTTTGAATCTAATATTAAAGAATTTATTACTTTGCAAAAGAATTTTAATGCTTTGATTGAAGAAAAAATGCTTAATATTGATGAGTTGGCTAGGAACATTGATAGAATTGCTCTTGATGTTGATTCTTTGAAAATTAGATCTATTCCACCTAAGCATGATATCAATGAGTCTCTCAAAGCCATGAGAATTTCCATTGATGAGTGTAAAGAAAGAACCGCTAGGATGCGTGCTAAAAAAGATGCCTTTATACGAGCGTGTTCCTCTAGTTCCTATGAAAATAAAGATGAAGATCTAAAAGTTATTGATGTGTCCCCTATTAAATCTTTGTTTTTCAATATGAATCTTAATAATGATGGGACTGAATATGATCCACCTTTACCTAGAAGACGTTCCAAGAATTCGGAGATTTTAGATCTTGATGCTAAAATTGATGAAAGTGGGATCGAAGAAATTAAAACCCTAGATGTTGCTAAACCCACTATCTTTGATTTCAAGGAATTTAATTGTGAAAATTGCTCTTTGATTGATTGTATTTCCTTGTTGCAATTCATGCTAAATTCTCCTCATGCTTATAGTCAAAATAAAGCGTTCACTAAATATATCGTTGATGCCTTGATGCAATCTTATGAAGAAAAACTTGAATTGGAAGTTTCTATCCATAGAAAACATTACGATGAGTGGGAACCAACTATTAAAATTAAGATTAAAGATCATGAATTCTATGCTTTATGTCATTTGGGTGCTAGTGTTTCCACGATTCCAAAGACTTTGTGTGATTTGTTAGGTTTCCGTGATTTTGATGATTGCTCTCTAAACTTGCACCTTGCGGATTCCACTATTAAGAAACCTATGGGAAGAATTAATGATGTTCTTATTGTTGCAAATAGGAACTATGTGCCCGTAGATTTTATTGTTCTTGACATAGATTGCAATCCTTCTTGTCCTATTATTCTTGGTAGACCTTTCCTTAGAACGATTGGTGCAATTATTGATATGAAGGAAGGAAATATTAGATTCCAATTTCTGTTAAGGAAAGGCATGGAACAGTTTCCTAGAAAGAAAATTAAATTACCTTATGAATATATTATGAGGGCCACTTATGGATTGTCTACCAAAGATGGCAATACCTAGATCTATCTTTGCTTTTTATGCCTAGCTAGGGGCATTAACGATAGCGCTTGTTGGGAGGCAACCCAATTTTATTTTTTATTCCTTGCTTTTTGATCATGTTTAGTAATAAATAATTTATCTAGCCTCTGTTTAGGTTGTGTTTTTTGTGTTTAATTAGTGTTTGTGCCAAGTAGAACCATTGAGAAGACTTGGGGAAAGTCTTGTTAATCTTGCTGTAAAAAACAGAAACTTTAGCGCTCACGGGAACTGCTGCCATTTTTATTTGGAAAGTGCTATTTAGTTAATTATTTTTGAAGATGATTAATAGATAAATTCCTCACGTCCAGCAATTTATTTTAGAATTTTTGGGGTTCCAGATCTTGCGCTAGCTACAGACTGGTCTGTTTTTGACAGATTCTGTTTTTCATGTGTTGTTTGCTTATTTTGATGAATCTATGGCTAGTAAAATAGTTTATAAACCATAGATAAGTTAGAATACATTAGGTTTAACACCAATATAAATAAAGAATGAGTTCATTACAGTACCTTGAAGTGGTCTTTTGTTTTCTTTTGCTAATGGAGCTCACGAGATTTTCTACTTTAAGTTTTGTGCTGTGAAGTTTTCAAGTTTTGGGTAAAGATTTGATGGATTATGGAACAAGGAGTGGCAAGAGCCTAAGATTGGAGATGCCCATGGCACCCCCAAGATAATCTAAGGACACCTAAAAGCCAAAGCTTGGGGATGCTGTCACATCCCTAGTTCTGGTATGATCTAGGCTTACTTTGTGCATCATGTTTAAGTTTCAAATGAAATTGAAATGGGGAATGTTTCAAACCCTAGCACCAAAGCAAATTCAAATAGATTCAAATTAAAAAGGGAATTTCAATGAACCCAAAATGCTCTTCAAAACTGTTCATGATCTTTGGAAAATGTTGCAAACAACAACCAGAGGTGATGCACATTTTTGCTAAACATTTTGGATTTTTGAATGAACCCATATGTATTTGAATTGGAGCTGTTTAAAATAATATAAATATTTTAAAGGCTCCAAAAATGTTGGAAATTGGTGAGGGCATCTGGTATATTATAACTAGTGGTCACAAGGAATCTCAACATTTTTGTAGTTGTGCTAGTATTATTTTTAAGTCAAAAACAAATGTCAGAAATAGAAAAGAAAACAAAAAATGGGAAAACTTACCTGAGGCCTGGCACTGTGCGGCCCAGCTGGCCGGCCCAGCCAGCTGGTCGTGCCAGTCATCTTTGTCCTCTCACCGGGAGGACGAGAGGCGTGTGCCCAGCGCCTGCGGCCACACATCGTGGCCACATCCTCTCTCCCTGCCTGCCTGTCGCCTTCCCGCCGCCGCTGTGGACGCCACGGAGACGCCCCGCACCACTCTCACTCTCCCTCGCCCTCTTCCTCTCCTCTGTCACCCTCTCCCGTGACGGCCGAAGCGTTGTCGTCGCCGCCGACAAGCACCACCGCGGCCACTGCCTCCCCCTCGCCCCCTGGACATGCCCATGAGCTCCGCGACGTCGTCTTCGTCATCTTCACCGAGCCAAGCGAGCCGGGGCGCGTCATAACGTCGTCATCACCATCGTCTTCAACCTCATACGCCGCCGACTGCCGACTTCGACTCGCCGTCTTCAGCGCCTCCCCGAGCCCACTGGCCTGCTCAGCGAGTCCTCTATGAGCTCCGCCGCCTTTTCCCCTCCTTCCCGAGCTCGTTCCTCTCCTCTAGCCGCCTCTGCCACCGGAGCCGAGAGCTCCGTGCCGCCGGCCATGGCGCCACCGTGGCCAGAGCCCGAACCAGCCGCTCCCGCATGCGTCATCGTTCTCCTCACCTCCCCAGGAGCATGTAGCCACCATCAGCTCCTCCCCACGTGCCCCCTAGCTCCAAACCCGAGCACGCCCGAACTCCGGCCACCGCACTCGTCGTTGCCGGCGCCACTCCGGCCACTCCTCGGCCGCGCCACCACCACGGTTGGATGCGGACGAGCATCCACACCCCGTAGGTGCACTCCGCGCGCCAAATGGCGCCCTGTAGGCAAAACCCGTAGCGCACCGCCGCGTCTGGACTCGCCGGCGGCTAAACGTTGGCGACCACTGACCATTGATCGGCGTGGGTTGACCCCACTGCCCAGTTTGAACTCCCCCCCTCTCTCTCACTGACTTGCGGGCCCCGCCCGACTAATTACTCTAGTTAGCCCTAATTAACTAGCTAGGTTAGTTACTACAGTCACTAACTAGTGGGCCGTGCCCAGTTAGTTAGGACTAACTAACTTAGTTAGTTGACTGGGTCACTGACCAGTGGGACCCACTGGTCAGGTTTGACCTGGTCAGCCCCGTTGACACGCTTACGTCATGCTGGCACAGTTATTCATTTTCTGGTATTAAAATAAATTAGGAAAATCCAGAAAATGATATAAACTTCTAAAATTCATAGAAATTCAACTGTAGC
Organism: Triticum monococcum; assembly: GCA_034509565.1. Taxonomy (NCBI): domain Eukaryota; kingdom Viridiplantae; phylum Streptophyta; class Magnoliopsida; order Poales; family Poaceae; genus Triticum; species Triticum monococcum. The sequence continues at coordinate 601,112,755 of CM067842.1, forward strand.
TCAGAATGAAATATTAATATATGAAAAATGATCAGAAGAATACAAGGAATCCATTTATGCCAGTTACATGCATGAAAAACCAACTTATACATCATGTATAAGTGAAAACATAATATGGGCATTTTAAATGCTTCATTTTGAATTTGCATTTGAATCTTTGATTCAAATGGGCTTCAACCAACTTGGTAGCGTCCTGCATTAGCCCAAACACTACCATTTGCACATGTCATGTTCATGCATCATATTGTTGCATTTGTTTGTGTATTGATTGCCGGCAGCGTTTCTTCTCGATAGGTTCCACTCCGGAAGGTGTTCCCGAGTACCTATCAGAGGAGCAGTGCCCCTTCGTCGTTCTATCAGGCAAGCAACCCCCCTTGAGCATTTTGATAAATCCCACTCTCTCGCTCCTGCTCCTTATACTGCATTAGGACAACAACGATTCAACTGCTACTTTCTGCTACGGTAGTTGAACCCATTCCTCTGCATGACCTGTCATTGCCACAGTAAATAGTTGAAACCCACTAGCATGAGTAGGAGTTGCTTGAGCCTTGATGTGCCTGCTCATCCATGCTTGTTTTCTTTATGCCAGTTATGCTTAGAGTTGTGTCAGGTCTGATTCATTGGGAATGAATCAGAGTGGTGAACATGTGAACATGTCCTACCGATAAAGGCTAAGTGTGTGAAGACGTTTTGGTAAAGGTAGCGATGAGAGGCCATGTAGGAGCACATGGTGGGTTGTCTCATTGGAACCGTCCCTAAGCACTGAGTTCTGTGTATGTTATCCAAGTCTAGTTACTACCACACATTGGGTTCCGGTTATCCGGACCCTCTCGGCTTATTAATCCACTTGATCTCTGTCCAGGAGTTGCAACTAGTTTCTGGCGTTTGTAGGTAGTGCTACTTGTCTACCAAGTGGTGTCCGATGGGACGGGCTTGGGACAGACTAGGCACTGTGGCACGGTGTACCAAGTGGCACCCGGATGGTGGGCTTGGGAACCCTGCACACATCGTTTGGGGTCGTACTGGAGACTTCGGCCGGAACTCCTTGCGGATGGAACTCGAATAGGCGATAAACCTGGATGAGAGACTTGTGTGGTTAGTCAGGTCGTGGCCGACACCCTCGCCCGGCTTCCGCTTGAAGGTTGCCGAGGTACATGACATGTACAGGGCGATCAGTGGCGAGAGCGTGTGTGAAGAAGTACTCCCCTGCAGGGTTAACATTATCTATTCGAATAGCCGTTTTCCTTGGATATGGAAACTTGGAGGACTTATGTAGTACATAGACAACTTGAAGTGGATACTCTAAAATGCGCATGATAAGCGTGAGTGCTATGGATGGCCTTCTCGTAGGGACGGGAACGGATCCATAGTGGAGTATTGATATGGTGAATATGTGGACTCGTGTGCGTCTCCTCACCTCAAAGAAGTTTCTGATACTCGTAGTATAGGTTAGACACTGAGTCAAAGCTGGCTTGCTGCTGTTAAAACACCACCACCCCCCCTGTTGATAATGTTGCATATGTAGATAGTTCTGATGTAAGACTTGCTGAGTATCTTCATACTCACGTTTGCTTATTTATGTTTTGCAGTTGGTTACACTAGTGACTTCGACGAGTAGCTTGTATCCCAGCTATGATCTTGTACCCTTGGGAGGGTCTTGTAGATAGTCAGGCTTCTCAGCCTTTTTCTTTTGTAGTTGTATGTACTCAGACATGTAATGCTTCTGTTGCTTGTATGCTCTGAATGATGGGTCATGAGACCCCTGTTTGTATTGAATGCTATGTGGCTCTTCCGGGCGTTTATATATATGAGTTTGAGTTATGTTGTGATGCCATGTTGTACATCACATACTTGCATGTTATGCGTACGTGTAACGTGTATTGCTATGTGTGGGATCCGACAATCTAGTTGTTTATCCTTGGTAGCCTCTCTTATGGGGAAATGTAGTCTAGTGCTTCCACTAAGCCTTGGTAGTCCGCTACAGCCCGGTTTATCAGAGTCCTGTTAGCCCAGCACTACTGCTCCGGAACACTTAGTCTGGCTGGCATGTGATTCACTTCGTTTCTATGTCTGTCCCTTCGGGGAAATGTCACGCGGAGACATCCGGAGTCCTGTTAGCCTACTACAGCCTAGGTTCCCGGAGTCCTGTTAGCCCAGTTCCTACAGCCCGGATTCATACACTGTTGGCCAACATGTTTGAGGTTGATTCATGTATGCATGTCCCTGTAAGTTAGTGCCACTTTGGGTTCACGACTAGTCATGTCGGCTTGGGTTCTCTGTCATATGGATGCTAGCGACACTATCATATACGCGAGCCAAAAGGCAAACGGTCCCGGGTCATGGTAAGGTGACACCCATGGGGATACCGCGCGTGAGGCCGCAAAGTGATATGATGTGTTACATGCTAGATCGGTGTGACTTTGGATCGGGGTCCTGACAATGTTGGTATCCGAGCCTGACTGACTGTAGGATTACCAAGCCAAACTGGTCGAAGTTGAGTCTAGAAATGCTTTAGTTATATAATGGAATTGATTGTGGAAGGGAATGTAAGACTCTTTTTACTCCTTTACCTCATGTCATTCTTTCTGAGTCGGCCTCTTCTTTTCTACGAGGGTTAAGGACTAGGCTTCTCCTCTATCTCTCGGGATGACGTGTTACTAAACCGTAAAGTCTTAGGATTGTTGGGTTTGTGTCTCCGTACAGTTCTACTACTTTCGTGTGTCATCAGTTTGACCCAGAACCTTGATATTATGATGTTGAGTGATTATGCTATTCCTTTGATGAATGTCTCAAAACCCTTTTTGAGCATTTACAGCCGTTATGCTGCCGAAATTGTCCTAGGATTTCAAGAGTTTCCAATGCTTTTGCATTACATTCCGCATCCTTATGTCGAGGCTAATTCCATCCTTGTTTCCTTGGTTTCTGTGCCAGGATGTCATCTGCTAACCGAGGTTCAGTTGCTCATAGCAAGAACCACGGAGATGGTAGGGATGAGGATCCTCCTGACCAGCCTTTGATGGCAGAGTTCTTGTTAGCATCTGAGAGGAACAATCGTGAGACTAACCGCTTGCTGGCACAGATTGAGCAGAACACCGCACATCAGCGTAAGAAGTTGGTTTCCATCACCGACTTCATTGGTCTGAAACCACCCACCTTCCATCATTTCATTGAGCCACTCGATGCAGATGACTGGCTCCATAGCATCACTCTTGAGTTGTGTTCTGTGAACGTGGCTGAAGGTGACAAGGTCACCTATGCTACCTATCACCTGGAAGGTCCTGCTAGTATTTGGTGGCAGAGCTATGAGGCTATGCTTCCAGCTGGCCAGATTCCTACCTGGAGGGATTTCACCAAGGCTTTTCGTGAGCACCACATTCCTTAGGCTCTCATTGACCGCAAGAGGGAAGATTTCTGTAGTTTTACACAGGGTAAGCTACCTGTTGATGCTTACAGTAGAGAGTTTGGAAACCTCGCCCGCTATGCTACACAAGAAGTGTCCACGGACGCCAAGAAGCAGGCTAGATTCCGGAAGGGTCTCAACCCTAAGTTGTGTCGTGATCTCCACCTGCATCATTGTGATACTTTCCAGGCTCTTGTGAACAAGGCCATTAATGCAGAGACAGCTCAGCTCACTTACGAGGAGTCTCGTAAGCACAACCGTGATTTGGGTTCTTCCTCTCGCTCTGGCTCTTAGAAGCGACGGATTTGGATTCCGAACTCAGCTCTTCCACCTGGATATGCACCGAGGCCATCCGATGTGGCGCCTCACCCAGCTCAGCAACGTGCTCCACCCAGGCCTATTAGTGGACCACTTGCCAATGTAGGTCCACGTCCTACCTCAGGAACTTGCTTCACCTGCGGAGGACCAGGACACTATGCACGTGACTGCCCTAGTCCAGTTATACTCCACCCCAGTCTGAGAGGTCTGTTGGCCGTGAAAAGCTATCAGGCAAGATGATCAGTACCAAGCCAGCCACCACTGAACGGGCATGTGTGCACCATGTCTCAGCTACAGAAGCTCAAGATGATCCCGACGTCGTACTGGGTATGCTTCTTGTCAATTGTCAGCTACTACGTCTTGAGCTTGCGTTGGTTTTCCCCGAAGAGGAAGGGATGATGCAGCAGAGTAACGTAAGTATTTCCCTCAGTTTTTGAGAACCAAGGTATCAATCCAGTAGGAGGCCACGCTCAAGTCCCTCGTACCTGCACAAAACGATAGCTACTCGCAACCAACGCGATTAGGGGTTGTCAATCCCTTCACGGTCACTTACGAGAGTGAGATCTGATAGATATAATATTTTTGGTATTTTTGGTATAAAGATGCAAAGTAAAAAGTAAAAGCAAAGTAAAAGGCAAAGCAAGATTAAAGTGATGGAGATTGATATGATGAGAATAGACCCGGGGGCCATAGGTTTCACTAGTGGCTTCTCTCAAGAGCATAAGTATTCTACGGTGGGTGAACAAATTACTGTTGAGAAATTGACAGAATTGAGCATAGTTATGAGAATATCTAGGCATGATCATGTATATAGGCATCACGTCCGTGACAAGTAGACCAAAATGATTCTGCATCTACTACTATTACTCCACTCATCGACCGCTATCCAGCATGCATCTAGAGTATTAAGTTAAAAACAGAGTAACGCCTTAAGCAAGATGACATGATGTAGAGAGATAAATTCATGCAATATGAAATAAACCCCATCTTGTTATCCTCGATGGCAACGATGCAATACGTGCCTTGCTGCCCCTTCTATCATTGGGAAAGGACACCGCAAGATCGAACCCAAAGCTAAGCACTTCTCCCATGGCAAGAACTACCAATCTAGTTGGCCAAACCAAACGGATAATTCAAAGAGACTTGCAAAGATAACCAATCATACATAAAAGAATTCAGAGAAAATTCAAATATTATTCATAGATAGACTTGATCATAAACCCACAATTTATCGGTCTCAACAAACACACCGCAAAAAGAAGATTACATCGAATAGATCTCCACAAGAGAGGGGGAGAACTTTGTATTGAGATCCAAAAAGAGAGAAGAAGCCATCTAGCTACTAACTATGGACCCGAAGGTCTGAGGTAAACTACTCACACTTCATCGGGGCCGAAATCACTGTTCTGACCTTGTCAGCGAATCTTCGCACAAAATGAACTCGAAACGAAACTATTTCACAATCTGACCCTTTTAGAAACGTCACAGTCCGTGACGTTGCTTCTCCACATGAAAACGCCAAGCTAGCTTGCGTTGCTGCAACACATGAAAACGCCGAGCTAGCTAGCGTTACTGACCTGGCCCACCATCCGGCCTTGCTGATGTGGCAGAGCAAGAAACGCCAAAGGTCATGGCGTTTCTATTGCTTACACCAACGCCAAAGTACCTGGCGTTTGATGTGAAAGTTTACTCTCTATCTTGTTTATTTTATTCCGATGACACATGTTGGCGTTTCCATTGCTCACTACAGCGCCAAAGTGTCTGGATTTGATGTGTACAAAGCTTACTCTGATGTGTCCTGTATGGGACTCCTTCTAGTGATTGTCTCCTTTGTTCTTCAGATTTATTTTATTTCTTTTATTCCACCAGCCCCACCACATTCAGCATGCACGTATTTTTGCTCCTTTTACATATAGATAGAAGACCTAAGAGTATCTACAACCGGACCCCTCAAACCCTTCTCAAACGCCCGTGCAGGCCGACCGAACACTGTCCGGTCACAAAATTTGGACCCAGACGGACCCCTCAAATGCCCGGGCTGACCGGCACCCCTCATATCTAGCCCAAATATGGGGCGAATATGGGGGTGCTCGGGCACGCCCGCCATGTCGGCCTGACGGCATGGCACCACATGGAAACGCCCGGAAATCTGGCAGTCCGAGCCCTTCCACGTCCTCCCTCTCTCGCTTCGGCATTCTGCCCACGCTTCGGCACTCCACCATGGTCCGAGCAAGATCGTCTACTATGCCATGCTGACGCCAAAGCGGCGCCACGAGATCCAGCAGCAGACCGGGGCGAGGGAAGCCGCACGTGCCGCCCGCATCACTTCATGGATATAAGAACCTAGTATAAGATGTCCGGATGCAAAAAAGTGAAATTTGAGGCGTGCCTGGTTAGTGCCCGCAAACGTTTGAGGGGCCGGATTTGTCATATGTGGCTGTATATGCGCCCATCCTCCATTTGCATCAAATAAGATTCATTTTGAATATGTTTTAATGAATTTTGAAAAATAAATTTTAAATTTCAACTATTGAAACATAGTATTCCGTATGAGTGATCGATAAAATCATGAGTGTTGTGCCTACAAACAACAAAAATTGTATTAAAATTCATCTATGAAACTTGGTAAGAGCGAGCGAAAAAATTATAGTTTCAGATAAAAAGTCGTAAGTTTCAATGACTGAAACTTCAAAGTTATTTGTGGCCCCGTGCACGACTTGACTACTTTGCGAATCGCGAAGCAATCAAGCGGCCGGTCAGGTCTTGACGTTTGCGTGCCACCGTGAATTTTTGCACTGTACAATTGAACATTCCCTGAATGTGTCTCTTTTATAAAAAAACTAGCAAAATATTATATTTTTCTGCCCATTACACTATTCATCTATCATGAGGTTTTATGCTCTGCACTCGTATTTCTATGTTGAAAAGGTTCGTGACATGATATTGCATTCGAGGCTACCAGTGCAAAGGATGGATGTGAGCGTGCGCATGTGTGAGGCTACCAGTGCAAAGGATTCAATTTCTTCTATCTCTGGGATGGATCAAAAAGTACGCGCATGCTGCATGTACAAGGCAGAGAGTAAGCTTTCACATCAAACGCCAGGTATGTTGGTGTTGGAGTAAGCAGTGGAAACGCCATTACTTGTGGCGTTTCTTGCTCTGCCACGTCAGCGAGGCCTGACGGTGGGCCCGGTCAGTAACGCTAGCTAGCTCGGCGTTTTCATGTGTTGCAGCAACGCGAGCTGGCTTGGCGTTTTTATGTGGAGCAGCAACGTCACGGGCTGTGGCGTTTCTAAAAGGGTCAGATTGTGAAATAGTTTCGTTTCGAGTTCATTTTGTGCGAAGGTTCGCTGATAAGGTCAGAACAGTGATTTCGGCCCTTCATCGGAGGGGCTAGGATGATGTAGAAGCCCTCCGTGATGACGGCCCTCTTCCGGCAGAGCTCCGGAACAGGCCCCAAGATGGGATCTCATGGATACAGAAAGTTGCGGCGGTGGAATTAGGTTTTTGGCTCCTGTTCTGATCGTTTGGGGGTACGTAGGCATATATAGGAGGAAGGAGTACGTCAGTGGAGCACCGAGGGGCCCACAAGGCAGGGGGGCGCACCCTAGGGGGCACCCCCCATCCTCGTGACCTCCTCTTTGACTCCATGGAGTAGGGTCCAAGTCTCCTGGATCACGTTCGGTGAGAAAATCACGTTTCCGAAGGTTTTATTCCGTTTGGACTCCGTTTGATATTCTGTTTCTCCAAAACACTGAAATAGGCAAAAAAACAACAATTCTGGGCTGCGCCTCTGGTTAATAGGTTAGTCCCAAAAATAATATAAAAGTGGAAAATAAAGCCCAATATAGTCCAAAACAGTAGATAATATAGCATGGAGCAATCAAAAATTATAGATACGTTGGAGACGTATCAGGCATCCCTAAGCTTAATTCCTGCTCGTCCTCGAGTAGGTAAATGATAAAAAGAGAATTTTTGATGCGGAATGCTACTTGGCATAATTTCAATGCAAATCTTCTTAATTGTGATATGAATATTCATATTCGAAAGATTCAAGACAAAAGTTTATATTGACATAAAAATAATAATTCTTCAAGCATACTAACAAAGCAATTATGTTTTCTCAAAATAACATGGCCAAAGAAAGTTATCCCTATAAAATCATATAGTCTGGCTATGCTCCATCTTCACCACACAAAGTATTTAAATCATGCACAACCCCGATGACAAGCCAAGCAATTGTTTCATACTCTAACTTTTTCAAAACGTTTTCAATCTTCACGCAATACATGAGCGTGAGCCATGGATATAGCACTATAGGCTGAATAGAATGGTGGTTGTGGAGAAGACAAAAAGGGGGGGAAGATAGTCTCACATCAACTAGGCGTATCAACGGGCTATGGAGATGCCCATCAATAGACATCAATGGGAGTGAGTAGGGATTGCCATGCACCAGATGCACTAGAGCTATAAATGTATGAAAGCTCAACAAAAGAAACTAGTGGGTGTGCATCCAACTTGCTTGCTCACGAAGACCTAGGGCACTTGAGGAGGCCCATCATTGGAATATACAAGCCAAGTTCTATAATATAAAATTCCCACTAGTATATGAAAGTGATAACATGAGAGACTCTCTACTATGAAGATCATGGTGCTACTTTGAAGCACAAGTGTGGTAAAAGGATAGTAGCATTGCCCCTTTTTATTTATTTTCTCTTTTTTTGGGCCTTCTTTTTTTTTTCTTTGGCCTTTCTCTTTTTTGGGACAATGCTCTATTAAATGATGATCATCACATTTTTATTTATTTACAACTCGATTCTAAAACAAAGTATGACTCTATATGGATGCCTCCGGCGGTGTACCGGGATATGCAATGAATCAAGAGTGACAAGTATGAAGAAATTATGAACGGTGGCTTTGCCACAAATACTATGTCAACTACATGATCATGCTAAGCAATATGACAATGATGAATGTGTCATGATGAACTAGATGGTGGAAAGTTGCATGGCAATATATCTTGGAATGGCTATGGAAATGCCATAATAGGTAGGTATGGTGGCTGTTTTGAGGAAGGTATATGGTAGGTGTATGATACCGGCGAAAAGTGCGCGATACTAGAGAGCCTAGCAAAGGTGGAAGGATGAGAGTGCGTATGATCCATGGACTCAACATTAGTCATAAAGAACTCATACACTTATTGCAAAAATCTAGAAGTTATCAAAGCAAAGTATTACGCGCATGCTCCTAGGGGGATAGATTGGTAGGAAAAGACCATCGCTCGTCCCCGACCGCCACTCATAAGGAAGAAAATCAATAAATAAGTCATGCTCCGACTTCATCACATAACGGTTCACCATATGTGCATGCTATAGGAATCACAAACTTTGACACAAGTATTCTTTAAATTCATAACTACTCAACTAGCATGACTTTAATATTATCACCTCCATATCTCAAAACAATTATCATGCTTCAATCTTTTCTTAGTATTCAACACACTCGAAAGAAAGTTTCACAAATCTTGAATACCAAGCATATTATTATTAAGCAAATTACCATGCTATTAAGACTCTCAAAATAATTTAAGTGAAGCATGAGAGATCAATAGTTTTTTTAAAACAAATCTACCACCGTGCTCTAATAGATCTAAGTGAAGCACATGGAGCAAAATTATAACGCTCAAAAGATATAAGTGAAGCACACAGAGCAAAACTACATAGCTCAAAATATATAAGTGAAGCACATAGAGCAAAACTACTTAGCTCAAAAGATATAAGTGAAGCACATAGAGCAAAACTACTTAGCTCAAAAGATATAAGTGAAGCACATAGAGTATTCTATCAAATTTTAATTCATGTATGGCTATCTCAAAAGGTGTGTATAGCAAGGATGATTGTGGCATACTAAGACACAAATACACAAATAATACAAGACGCTCCAAGCAAAACACATATCATGTTGGTGAATAAAAATATAGCTCCAAGTAAATTACCGATGGAAATGGACGAAAGAGGGGATGCCTTCCGGGGCATCCCCAAGCTTTGACTTCTTGGTGTCCTTGAATTATCTTGGGGGTTCCATGGGCATACCCAAGCTTAGGCTCTTGACACTCCTTGTTCCATAATCCATCAAAAGAATTCACCCAAAACTTGAAAACTTCACAACACAAAACTCAAAATAGAAAACTCGTGAGCTCCGTTAGCGAAAGAAAACAAAAGACCACTTCAAGATACTGTAATGAACTGATTCTTTATTTATATTGGTTTTAAACCTACTGTATTCCAACTTCTCTATGGATTATAAACTATTTTACTAACCATAGATTCATCAAAATAAGCAAACAACACATGAAAAACAGAATCTGTCAAAAACAGAACAGTCTGTAGTAATCTGTATCTAGCGCAAGATCTGGGACCCCAAAAATTATAAAATAAATTTCTGGACGTGAGGAATTTATCTATTAATCATCTGCAAAAAAAATTAACTAAATATCACTCTTCAAATAAAAATTACAGCAGTTCTCGTGAGCGCTAAAGTTTCTGTTTTTTACAGCAAGTTCAACAAGACTTTCCCCAAGTCTTCCCAACGGTTCTACTTGACACAAACACTAATTAAACACAAAAAACACAACCAAAACAGAGGCTAAATAATTTATTTATTACTAAGCAGGAGCAAAAGGCAAGGAATAAAAATAAAATTGGGTTACCTCCCAACAAGCGCTATCGTTTAACGCCCCTAGCTAGGCATAAAAGCGAGGATAGATCTAGGTATTGCCATCTTTGGTGGGAAATTCTTCGATGAGGCATCTGTTTCCCTTAGGAATTTCTTTCTTTCTAGTGATTATTAAACTTTTAGGCACAAGATTGAAAAATTCATCTGTAGCAATTGGTTCCTTAATGATATCAAAAAGATTGGGATGAATACTTATAGATTTAAGATCTGCAATTTCCTTAGATGATTCACCCTTATTTTTAGGAACATACATAAGCTTGGCAATTTTAGTAGGACGATTTGGAGTATTCTTTACGGAAAAAAGCGGTTCCCAAGTTTGTAATGATACCCTCAAGTTTATCAATTCTAGTAGAATCTAAGTTCATCTTCTCATTAACTATGGGTTCCTTTTCCTTAATATTTTTCAAAGTCATTCCTACCTTAGATCCATATTGAGTAATTTGATTGTGGATCTTTTTATCTAGATTTTCAATTGATTCAATAGTAGCAACTTTATTTTCAATAATTTCAAGTCTTTGCATAACATGCTCCAAAGTTAACATTGTTCCATTAACCAAAAGAGGTGGTGAGCCAAATAAATTTAACATAGCATTATAAGAATCGAAAGTATGGCTACCCAAGAAGTTCCCTCCGGTAATGGTATCGAGGATATATCTATACCAAGGATCAACACCTACATAAAAATTGCGGAGAAGAACTAAGGTAGATTGCTTCCTGGTAGATCTATTTTGAGCATTGCAAATTCTATACCAAGCATATTTTAGATTTTCTCCCTCCCTTTGTTTAAAATTTAGAAATTCACTCTCGGGAGACAACGGAGAAGATATGAGACTAGCCATGACAACAAGCAAACAAACTAGCACACAAGTAAACAAGAGCAAATGGGCAAAAGAGGAAAATAGAGAGGGAGGATAGAGAGAGAGGGCGAATAAAACGGCAAGGGTGAAGTGGGGGAGAGGAAAACGAGAGGCAAATGGAAAATAATGTAATGCGAGAGATAGGTATTGTGATGGGTACTTGGTATGTTGACTTTTTGCGTATACTCCCTGGCAACAGCGCCAGAAATGGCTCGTTGTTGGGAGTCAAATCTTGACTTGCGCGAACCTCCCTGGCAACGGCGCCAGAAATCCTTCTTGCTACGTCTTGAGCTTGCGTTGGTTTTCCCCGAAGAGGAAGGGATGATGCAGCAAAGTAGCGTAAGTATTCCCCTTAGTTTTGAGAACCAAGGTATCAATCCAGTAGGAGGCCATGCTCAAGTCCCTCGTACCTGCACAAAATGATAGCTACTCGCAACCAACACGATTAGGGGTTGTCAATCCCTTCACAGTCACTTACGAGAGTGAGATCTGATAGATATAATATTTTTGGTATAAAGATGCAAAGTAAAAAGTAAAATCAAAGTAAAAAAAGCAAAGCAAGATTAAAGTGATGGATATTGATATGATGAGAATAGACCCGGGGGCCATAGGTTTCACTAGTGGCTCCTCTCAAGAGGATAAGTATTCTACGGTGGGTGAACAAATTACTATTGAGAAATTGACAAAATTGAGCATAGTTATGAGAATATCTAGGCATGATCATGTATATAGGCATCACGTCCGTGACAAGTAGACCGAAACGATTCTGCATCTACTACTATTACTCCACTCATCGACCGCTATCCAGCATGCATCTAGAGTATTAAATTAAAAACAGAGTAACGCCTTAAGCAAGATGACATGATGTAGAGAGATAAATTCATGCAATATGAAATAAACCCCATCTTGTTATCCTTGATGGCAACGATGCAATACGTGCCTTGCTGCCCCTTCTGTCATTGGGAAAGGACACCGCAAGATCGAACCCAAAGCTAAGCACTTCTCCCATGGCAAGAACTACCAATCTAGTTGGCCAAACCAAACGGATAATTCGAAGAGACTTGCAAAGATAACCACTCATACATAAAAGAATTCAGAGAAGATTCAAATATTATTCATAGATAGACTTGATCATAAACCCACAATTCATCGGTCTCAACAAACACACCGCAAAAAGAAGATTACATCGAATAGATCTCCACAAGAGAGGGGGAGAACTTTGTATTGAGATCCAAAAAGAGAGAAGAAGCCATCTAGCTACTAACTATGGACCCGAAGGTCTGAGGTAAACTACTCACACTTCATCGGAGGGGCTAGGATGATGTAGAAGCCCTCCGTGATGACGGTCCTCTTCCGGCAGAGCTCCGGAACAGGCCCCAAGATGGGATCTCGTGGATACAGAAAGTTGCGGCGGTGGAATTAGGTTTTTGGCTCCTGTTCTGGTCGTTTGGGGGTACGTAGGTATATATAGGAGGAAGGAGTACATTGGTGGAGCACCGAGGGGCCCACGAGGCAGGGGGCGCGCCCTAGGGGGGGGCGTGTTGGGAAACGTAGTAATTTCAAAAAAAATCCTACGCACACGCAAGATCATGGTGATGCATAGCAACGAGAGGGGAGAGTGTGATCTACGTACCCTTGTAGATCGACAACGGAAGCATTTGATTGATGTAGTCATACGTCTCCACGGCCCGACCGATCAAGCACCGAAACTACGGCACCTTCGAGTTCTAGCACACGTTCAGCTCGATGACGATCCCCGGACTCCGATCCAGCAAAGTGTCAGGGAAGAGTTCCGTCAGCACGACGGCGTGGTGACGATCTTGATGTACTACCGTCGCAGGGCTTCGCCTAAGCACCGCTACAATATTATTGAGGATTATGGTGGAAGGGGGCACCGCACACGGTTAAGAATATGATCGCGTGGATCAACTTGTGTCTCTAGGGGTGCCCCTGCCTCCGTATATAAAGGTTCAAGAGGGGGAGTCTGGCCGGCCATCATAGGGCGCGCCAGGAGGAGTCCTACTCCCTCCGGGAGTAGGACTCCCCCCCCCAATCCTAGTTGGAATAGGATTCGCGAGGTGGGAACAGAGAGAGAGAAGGAGGGGGGGCGCCGGCCCCCTCTCTCCTTGTCCTATTCGGACTAGGGGGAGGGGCGCGTGGCCCAGCCCTAGCCGCCTCTCCTCTTCTTCCACTAAGGCCCATTAAGGCCCATGTACCTCTCGGGGGGTTCCGGTAACCTCCCGGTTTTCCGGTAAAATCCCGATTTCACCCGGAACACTTCCGATATCCAAATATAGGCTTCCAATATATTAATCTTTATGTCTCGGCCATTTCGAGACTCCTCGTCATGTCCGTGATCACATCCAGGACTCCGAACAAACTTTGGTACATCAAAATGCTTAAACTCATATTATAACTGTCATCATAACCTTAAGCGTGCGGACCCTACGGGTTCGAGAACAATGTAGACATGACCGAGACACGTCTCCGGTCAATTACCAATAGCGGAACCTGGATGCTCATATTGGTTCCTACATATTCTACGAAGATCTTTTATCGGTCAGACCGCATAACAACATGCGTTGTTCCCTTTGTCATCGGTATGTTACTTGCCCGAGATTCGATCGTCGGTATCCAATACCTAGTTCAATCTCGTTACCGGCAAGTCTCTTTACTCATTCCGTAATACATCATCCCGCAACTAACTCATTAGTTGCAATGCTTGCAAGGCTTAATTGATGTGCATTACCGAGAGGGCCCAGAGATACCTCTCCGACGATCGGAGTGACAAATCCTAATCTCGAAATACGTCAACCCAACATATACCTTTGGAGACACCTGTAGAGCACCTTTATAATCACCCAGTTACGTTGTGACGTTTGGTAGCACACAAAGTGTTCCTCCGGCACACGGGAGTTACATAATCTCATAGTCATAGGAACATGTATAAGTCATGAAGAAAGCAATAGCAACATACTAAACGATCGGGTGCTAAGCTAATGGAATGGGTCATGTCAATCAGATCATTCAACTAATGATGTGATCCTGTTAATCAAATAACAACTCTTTGTCCATGGTTAGGAAACATAACCATCTTTGATTAACGAGCTAGTCAAGTAGAGGCATACTAGTGACATTCTGTTTGTCTATGTATTCACACGTGTATTATGTTTCCGGTTAATACAATTCTAGCATGAATAATAAACTTTTATCATGATATAAGGAAAATAATAATAACTTTATTATTGCCTCTAGGGCATATTTCCTTCAGTCTCCCACTTGCACTAGAGTCAATAATCTAGATTATACAGTAATGATTCTAACACCCATGGAGCCTTGGTGCTGATCATGTTTTGCTCGTGGAAGAGGCTTAGTCAACGGGTCTGCTACATTCAGATCCGTATGTATCTTGCAAATCTCTATGTCTCCCACCTGGACTAGATCCCGGATGGAATTGAAGCGTCTCTTGATGTGTTTGGTTCTCTTGTGAAATCTGGATTCCTTCACCAAGGCAATTGCACTAGTATTGTCACAAAAGATTTTCATTGGACCCGATGCACTAGGTATGACACCTAGATCGGATATGAGCTCCTTCATCCAGACTCCTTTGTTTGCTGCTTCCGAAGCAGCAATGTACTCCGCTTCACATGTAGATCCCGCCACGACGCTTTGTTTAGAACTGCACCAACTGACAGCTCCATCGTTTAATGTAAACACATATCCGGTTTGCGATAGAATCGTCCGGATCAGTGTCAAAGCTTGCATCAACGTAACCGTTTACGATGAGCTCTTCGTCACCTCCATATACGTGAAACATATCCTTAGTCCTTTTCAGGCACTTCAGGATGTTCTTGACCGCTGTCCAGTGATCCACTCCTGGATTACTTTGGTACCTCCCTGCTAGACTTATAGCAAGGCACACATCAGGTCTGGTACACAGCATTACATACATGATAGAGCCTATGGCTGAAGCATAGGGAACATCTTTCATTTTCTCTCTATCTTCTGCAGTGGTTGTGCATTGAGTCTGACTCAACTTCACACCTTGTAACACAGGCAAGAACACTTTCTTTGCTTGATCCATTTTGAAGTTCTTCAAAATCTTGTCAAGGTATGTGCTTTGTGAAAGTCCAATTAAGCGTCTTGATCTATCTCTATAGATCTTTATGCCTAATGAAAGTGCAACTATCCCTAGGTGGTTTTGGTAATTCATAACAACATATAGCTCATTGAGCTAATGCTATTCCAAGATGATTATTTCAGGAAAGCTCAATGATTGGCATGGCATGGATGTGAAAGTGGAACCCTCAAAATGCTAAGGACAAAGGATTGGCTCAAGCTCAAAAGCTCAAGACTCTTCATTTTATATTTTAGTGATCCAAGATCGCATTGAGTCTTTAGGAAAAGCCAATACTATCAAGGAGGGATGAGGTGTTGCTTAATGAGCCTCTTGCTTCATGTGCTTAATGATATGCTCCAAAATCCTCAGCTACTTTCCCATATCCACAAATGACCTAAACCCTAAGCCAAACTCGGTCATACCGATTCTATCTATCCGGCGCCTTCGAGTTTCATATGTCATAAGCCACTGCCAAACCCTAGCAATTCGGTCCTACCGATAGGGATCACGGTCTCACTGAGATGGGGTTGCAAACTCTCTGTTTCCCTTTAGTAACTTTTCGGTCTCACCGAAAGAGCGAATCGGAACACCGAGATTGCAATGTAAACTCTGTGTTTCCCTTTTGTAACTTTTCGGTCTCACCGAAAGAGCAAATCGGTCCCACCGAGTTCACCTGACCAACTCTCTGGTTAGCTTATTACCAGACTCGGTCTCACCGAGTTTGTGTAATCGGTCTCACCGAGATTACGTTATGCCCAAACCCTAACAGAACCAGTCCTACCGAGTTGCATGTCAGTCCCACCGAAAATCTCTAATGGTCATTAGGTTTACCTTTTCGGTCTGACCGAGTTTATTTATTCGGTCCCACCGAGATTGGTAGATTGTGTTTATCGGTTGGATTTTGTGTGGAGGCTATATATACCCCTCCACCTCCTCTTCATTAATGGAGAGAGCCATCAGAACACATACACCATTCCAACTCATTTGTTCTGAGAGAGAACCACCTACTCATGTGTTGGGACCAAGACATTCCATTCCTACCATATGAATCTTGATCTCTAGCCTTCCCCAAGTTGCTTTCCACTCAAATCTTCTTTCCACTAGATCCAAATCCTATGAGAGAGAGTTGAGTGTTGGGGAGACTATCATTTGAAGCACAAGAGCAAGGAGTTCATCATCAACACACCGTTTGTTACTTCTTGGAGAGTGGTGTCTCCTAGATTGGCTAGGTGTCACTTGGGAGCCTCCGACAAGATTGTGGAGTTGAACCAAGGAGTTTGTAAGGGCAAGGAGATCGCCTACTTCGTGAAGATCTACCGCTAGTGAGGCAAGTCCTTCGTGGGCGATGGCCATGGTGGGATAGACAAGGTTGCTACTTCGTGGACCCTTCGTGGGTGGAGCCCTCCGTGGACTCGCGCAACCATTACCCTTCGTGGGTTGAAGTCTCCATCAACGTGGATGTAGGATAGCACCACCTATCTGAACCACGGGAAAAACATCCGTGTCTCCAATTGCGTTTGAATTCTCCAAACCCTTCCCTTTACATTCTTGCAAGTTGCATGCTTTACTTTCCGCTGCCAATATACTCTTTGCATGCTTGCTTGAATTATGTGATGATTGCTTGACATGTCCTAAAATAGCTAAAATCTGCCAAGAACTAAAATTGGGAAAAGGTCAAGTTTTTATTTGGTCAAGTAGTCTAATCACCCCCCCTCTAGACATACTTTCGATCCTACAAGTGGTATCAGAGCCTTGTTCTCCATTTGCTTTGATCTCCATAGCTTTTGGTGGTCATAGCCTTGGTTTCACAACCTAGGAGAGTATGGCGTCTAGCGAGGGAAATTATCACCGTAGAGGTCCTTACTTTGATGGTACTAATTTTGCTAGTTGGAAGCATAAAATGAAAATGCATATTCTTGGACATAACCCCGCCGTTTGGGCTATTGTGTGTGTTGGTTTGCAAGGTGACTTCTTTGATGGGAGAGAGCCAAACCGTGAAGCTACCGCGGAACAGTTGAAGATGTTGCAATACAATGCTCAAGCTTGTGATATTCTCTTCAACGGATTATGCCCCGAAGAATTCAACAAAATCAGTCGTCTAGAGAATGCAAAGGAAATTTGGGACACTTTGATTGATATGCACGAAGGTACCGACTCCGTCAAGGAATCCAAGTTGGATGTGCTTCAAAGTCAACTTGACAAGTTCAAGATGAAGGATGGTGAAGGTGTCGCTGAAATGTACTCTAGGCTTGCTCTCATCACAAATGAGATTGCCAGCTTAGGAAGTGAAGAGATGACCGATAGATTCATCATCAAGAAGATCCTAAGAGCCTTGGATGGAAAATATGATACCGTGTGCACGTTGATCCAAATGATGCCCAATTACAAAGATCTCAAGCCAACGGAAGTGATTGGAAGAATTGTTGCTCATGAGATGTCACTTAAGGATAAGGAGGAACTTCACAACAAATCAAGTGGTGCCTACAAAGCCTCATGTGAAGCCCCTACATCATCAAGTGAGACACAAAACTTCAACGAAGAATTGAGCTTAATGGTGAAGAACTTAAACAAGTTATACAAGAGTAGAAACAAAGATAGAAGCTTCAAGTCAAGGTCCTACAATGACAAAAGATCTTCTAGTCGAGAGCGAAACTGCTACAATTGTGGAAGCTTTACTCTAAGACTTGAGCTAGAGCAACTCTAAAGATGTGAACACAACAATGCTTTATGTAAAAGTGGTAACCCCACTTGAGCTTAAACGATGAGTATGACCTATGATCAAGTGTTCTCACTTGACTCCTAAGTCAATATACTCATATATAGATGACCTAGTCATCGCAAATTGCTTGATAGATGCTAGAATTGGTTGTGCATGCTTTGTCACATATTTCATTTGCCATCTTATTGTGTGAGCATGTTGGTTGCATATTTTACTCATTCGAGGACATCCACTTGTTGCTTTGCTTGTTTGGCTTTATTTCTTTTTGGCAAGTGGATGGACAAGAATGCCTAAGAACCTCCTCTAGCTATCTATGCTTTTCTCGTCTCAAACTCTATTCATGCTACATCACAAAATTTGATCAAGTCAGATTCGAACCACTCTGTGTGAGGAGCGCTCGGAGTCCCCGATTCGTCATAGACTTAAACTTCCAAAACCTCTTTGTGATTCTCGGTCTGATCGATTCCCTACTTTCGATCCTACCGAGATCATTAAGTTGATCTAGGGTTTCTATCTCGGTGCAACCGATTTGAACCACTCGGTCACACCGAGTTGCAACAACTGTATACAGTTTTGCATCTCGGTGCCACCGAGTTGTTCCACTCGGTCACACCGACAGGGTCGGGCTATATATTGTCACGGGCAAAAATTTGGAAATTTCTCCGAACCTCTTCGCCTGCGCGATAGCCTACTCTGCCAACTTGGTCTTCGGATCGTCTCCTCACCGCCAGCAGCCTCCTGTCGCTGGTCTCCGTCGCCGTCAACGGGAATTCTACCCCGCCGTTGCCGCCGTAGCGAGTCTCCGCCGCACTAGGGTATGGACTCGATATTTGTGCTATTCTCCAATCCGATTCCTAGCACATTGTGATCATCATGATTCTTGCCACGTTTGATAAACTCCTATCTAGTCAATGAACTCGTAGATTAGGCTTAATTCGAAAATTTTAGGGTTAGGTTTCCGCCGAAACCATCTCGGACCCACCGAGTTGAAAAACTCGGTCCCACCGATTTGGCTTATGCCATTGCACAAGTGAGACTCGGTCTGACCGAGAATTACTTATCGGTGTGACCGATTTTGGAATTCTGTGAAACCCTAGCAGTCTCGGTGCCACCGAACTGTGACTCGGTCTGACCGAGTTCACTAGTTTAGGTTCCAAAACTGCTTCGGTATCACCGAGTTTAAAAATCGGGAGATCCGAGATGCTTTTAGTAGGAAACTAAAACTAAGTTTTTGGATTATTCTTTTGCAAAAATCTCTGCATTTTGTGATGCTCATCCACTCTATCTCGTCTATAACCTATTCACAGGGTCAGCAGTCAGAGTTTGCATCATGTCAGACCAAAGTGATAGCCAGAACCTGTCAGAACAGCAAGTGCAGATGAGTGAGGGCACTAGTCCCTCAAGTTCCTCAGATGATGGCAGCAGGAGCACCCCTAGCAATCTGCCTAAGGCTGCCACACGACAGAGAAAGAAGAGAACCTCAGACTCAGAAGATGAGGATTATGTGGCAGAAGAGGAAGCAACCTCCAAGAGAGTTGAGCCAGCACAGGGTACAAAGCCAGGGTTGAAGTTCAAAAGGCCAGCAGGCAGGCAGCCTATGTCCAAGGCAAGAGCTTCAACTGAGAAGCCCACTCCCATTGAGCCAGTTGCTGCTGAGGGCAAGAAGAGGAAAGAAAGGGTGAAGAAAACTATAGCCAGAGTGCTTGGCAAAGCTTCCATCATGGAAGATGAAGAGGAAGAATAAGAGGTGGCAGCACCAGCACCAAAAGCACCCAAGCTGATGGGTGATGCCATAAGGTCAGGGGAGCTGCTTCCAAGGCCAAGCCTGCTCCAAAGCCCAAGCCAAAGAGGAATACAAGAAGCATCCCAGCTGCTGAGAAGAACAAGGCCCCAGTGCCTGAAGCTGCAGAAGAAGAGGAAGAGAATGTCCTCAGAAAGCTCAAGCCCAAGATCCCAGACCACAACGATGCTCATCCTGTGGCTGAGGATATGAAACTCAGGAGAGATTCAGGGCTCCGGAAGTGGAGAGAAGCAGACCCGTATGCTTCAAGGAGAAGGACTGCAGTGGACTACAGGTTTCATACCAAGGAGCAGCAAGAATTCTATGAGACAGTGCTGCTAGACAAGAAGCCCATTGTCTGTGACATGAGATGGGTCGATTGGCAATATATCAAGGATAACGAGGAGTACTTCCCTGGAGTGCAGGATAGCTTCAAGGCGTGTGGAGTAGAGGACTTTGTTGGGCAGAAGCTCACAAAGTGGAACGAGGAACTCATCATGCAGTTCTACTCCACAGCCCACTTTTATCCAGATGGTAGGATAACTTGGATGTCAGAGGGTACGAGGTACCAGTCCACAGTTGCTGAATGGGCTCAGCTGATAAATGCCCCAGAGGAGCAAGCAGATGACTTGGACGTTTATGCTAAGAAGAAGATGGACCACAACTCTATGTCCAACATGTACAAGGAGATTCCAAATGAAGCACTTGACACTTTCAAGTTTGGCTCAGTACATTATCTTCTATCAGGGCTGCCCACTATCATCTGGATACTAAGGCACACCTTATTGCCCAAGTCTGGAGATCACAAGACGATCAGAGGCCACGCGATCAACTTGCTTCATATCTTTGACGTGCCTCAGAAATTCAAGGTGATGAGCCTAATGGTAGAGACCATTAAGAGGACAGCAGCAGACCAAAAGAGGAGCTGTGGATATGCCCCACAGATTCAGGAGCTCATCAACTCCAAGATGGGCACGGGCATATACCTCTTGGACAAGGAACACCTGCCTATCCGTCCGGACTTTGAAGATAACCAAGTGGTCATGACTGAGAATGAGCCATCATCTGCCCAAGCACAAGCCAAGAAGGAGAAGGCTAAGAAGGAGAAAGCTGCCAAGATGCCTACTCAAGCGGAGGCATCTGAGTATTTCCTGAAAACCAAACAAGAGCAGCTTGGTTACTTGATTGCATCCACCCTGCGAATTGAGCAAGGACTAGCCACCCTAACTCAAGACCAGGCAAGCTTAGAGAGGATCATCGAACAAAAGTTCTATGACTTGGATGTCAAAGTGACAGAGATTCAGTCTGTAGTGGAGCAGCTCCAGGATGACATGCAGGAGAGGAGAGGCAAGACTACAACTGATGCCTTTGCCAGAGTGCCACGAGCTCCGAGGTCATCTGCAGTGCCAGTTCCTGACACAAGGGCAACCGCCTCAGCTCCAGCCGCAACATCAGCTCCAACTCCAGCATCTACTTCAGCTCCAGCGTCTACTTCAGCATCTACGGAAGCCTTCGTCCTTGGAGTGATCCGGACTCCACCACCAACTGAAGATCAAGCCTGAATATCGACTTAGCACTATGCATTTTCTAGGAACTTTTTGGTAACTTGTTGCCAAAGAGGGAGAAAATGTATAGATCATAGGCTTCGAGAGAGAGTGTTGCTTTTATTCTCTCTTGTTTTATTTGGTGGTTTTTCGAACTTCGTTTGCTTTTGTGTGAGATACTACGTCATTATCTGTGTGAGACATCGATGATCATGTGTTTGATCATAAGCTACCCTTAATGTTTGCTTAATGCTATTTTTATCCTATCTATCTTATGTGATCATTCACTATTCTTGGTGATGAGTGCATGTATTTCATTCTTATCATTTTGAGCGCTCCACCAAGATGTATATGACATTGAAGAGTAACCCATGACTCTAACTCCTTGTGCATTTGCAGTCCAAAGCAAATTTTAAATATGCACAAATTTAGGGGGAGCTCTTACTTTTCACATACTTCTCAAAGCGACGATATATTTCATGCTTATTATCATTTGTCGAAGCTTTGATCTATATGTTGTCATCAATTACCAAAAAGGGGGAGATTGAAAGTGCAATTATCCCTAGATGGTTTTGGTAATTCATAACAACATATAGCTCATTGAGCTAATGCTATTCCAAGATGATTATTTCAGGAAAGCTCAATGATTGGCATGGCATGGATGTGAAAGTGGAACCCTCAAAATGCTAAGGACAAAGGATTGGCTCAAGCTCAAAAGCTCAAGACTCTTCATTTTATATTTTAGTGATCCAAGATCACATTGAGTCTTTAGGAAAAGCCAATACTATCAAGGAGAGATGAGGTGTTGCTTAATGAGCCTCTTGCTTCATGTGCTTAATGATATGCTACAAAATCCTCAGCTACTTTCCCATATGCACAAATGACCTAAACCCTAAGCCAAACTCGGTCATACCGATTCTATCTATCTGGCGCCACCGAGTTTCACTTGTCATAAGCCACTGCCAAACCCTAGCAATTCGGTCCTACCGATAGGGATCTCGGTCTCACCGAGATGGGGTTGCAAACTCTCTGTTTCCCTTTCGTAACTTTTCGGTCTCACCGAAAGAGCGAATCGGTCCCACCGAGATTGCAATGTAAACTCTGTGTTTCCCTTTTGTAACTTTTTGGTCTCACCAAAAGAGCAAATCGGTCCCACCGAGTTCACCTGACCAACTCTCTGGTTAGCTTATTACCAGACTCGGTCTCACCGAGTTTGTGTAATCGGTCTCACCGAGATTACGTTATGCCCAAACCCTAACAGAATCGGTCCTACCGAGTTGCATGTCAGTCCCACCGAAAATCTCTAACGGTCACTAGGTTTACCTTTTCGGTCTAACCGAGTTTATTTATTCGGTCCCACCGAGATTGGTAGATTGTGTGTAACGGTTGGATTTTGTGTGGAGGCTATATATACCCCTCCACCTCCTCTTCATTAATGGAGAGAGCCATCAGAGCACATACACCATTCCAACTCATTTGTTCTGAGAGAGAACCACCTACTCATGTGTTGAGACCAAGACATTCCATTCCTACCATATGAATCTTGATCTCTAGCCTTCCGCAAGTTGCTTTCCACTCAAATCTTCTTTCCACTAGATCCAAATCCTATGAGAGAGAGTTGAGTGTTGGGGAGACTATCATTTGAAGCACAAGAGCAAGGAGTTCATCATCAACACACCATTTGTTAATTCTTGGAGAGTGGTGTCTCCTAGATTGGCTAGGTGTCACTTAGGAGCCTCCGACAAGATTGTGGAGTTGAACCAAGGAGTTTGTAAGGGCAAGGAGATTGCCTACTTCGCGAAGATCTACCACTAGTGAGGCAAGTCCTTCATGGGCGATGGCCATGGTGGGATAGACAAGGTTGCTACTTCGTGGACCCTTCGTGGGTGGAGCCATCCGTGGACTCGCGCAACCGTTACCCTTCGTGGGTTGAAGTCTCCATCAACGTGGATGTAGGATAGCACCACCTATCCGAACCACGGGAAAAACATCCATGTCTCCAATTGCGTTTGAATTCTCCAAACCCTTCCCTTTACATTCTTGCAAGTTGCATGCTTTACTTTCCGCTGCCAATATACTCTTTGCATGCTTGCTTGAATTATGTGATGATTGCTTGACATGTCCTAAAATAGCTAAAATCTGCCAAGAACTAAAATTGGGAAAAGTTCAAGTTTTTATTTGGTTAAGTAGTCTAATCACCCCCCCCCTCTAGACATACTTTCGATCCTACACCTAATAAGTAAGCAGCTTCACCGAGGTCTTTCATTGAAAAACTCTTATTCAAGTATCCCTTTATGCTATCCAGAAATTCTATATCATTTCCAATCAGCAATATGTCATCCACATATAATATCAGAAATGCTACAGAGCTCCCACTCACTTTCTTGTAAATACAGGCTTCTCTGAAAGTCTGTATAAAACCAAATGCTTTGATCACACTATCAAAGCATTTATTCCAACTCCGAGAGGCTTGCACCAGTCCATAAATGGATCGCTGGAGCTTGCACACTTTGTTAGCTCCCTTTGGATCGACAAAACCTTCCGGTTGCATCATATACAACTCTTCTTCCAGAAATCCATTCAGGAATGCAGTTTTGACATCCATCTGCCAAATTTCATAATCATAAAATGCGGCAATTGCTAACATGATTCGGACAGACTTAAGCATCGCTACGGGTGAGAAGGTCTCATCGTAGTCAACCCCTTGAACTTGTCGAAAACCTTTGCGACAAGTCGAGCTTTGTAGACAGTAATATTACCGTCAGCGTCAGTCTTCTTCTTGAAGATCCATTTATTCTCAATTGCTTGCCAATCAACGGGCAAGTCAACCAAAGTCCATACTTTGTTCTCATACATGGATCCCATCTCAGATTTCATGGCTTCAAGCCATTTTACGGAATCTGGGCTCACCATCGCTTCTTCATAGTTCGTAGGTTCATCATGATCTAGTAGCATGATTTCCAGAACAGGATTATCGTACCACTCTGGCGCGGATCTTACTCTGGTTGATCTACGAGGTTCAGTAGTATCTTGTTTTGAAGTTTCATGATCATTATCATTAGCTTCCTCACTAATTGGTGTAGGTGTCGCAAAAACAAGTTTCTGTGATGTACTACTTTCCAATGAGGGAGCAGGTACAGTTACCTCGTCAAGTTCTACTTTCCTCCCACTCACTTTTTTGAGAGAAACTCCTTCTCTAGAAAGGATCCATTCTTAGCAACGAATGTCTTGCCTTCGGATCTGTGATAGAAGGTGTACCCAATAGTCTCCTTTGGGTATCCTATGAAGACACATTTCTCCGATTTGGGTTCGAGCTTATCAGGTTGAAGCTTTTTCACATAAGCATCGCAGCCCCAAACTTTAAGAAACGACAACTTTGGTTTCTTGCCAAACCATAGTTCATAAGGTGTCGTCTCAACGGATTTTGATGGTGCCCTATTTAACGTGAATGCGGCCGTCTCTAAAGCATAACCCCAAAACGATAGCGGTAAATCAGTAAGAGACATCATAGATCGCACCATATCTACTAAAGTGCGATTACGACGTTCGGACACACCATTACGCTGTGGTGTTCCGGGTGGTGTGAGTTGCGAAACTATTCCGCATTGTTTCAAATGTACACCAAACTCATAACTCAAATATTCTCCTCCACGATCAGATCGTAGAAACTTTATTTTCTTGTTACGGTGATTTTCAACTTCACTCTGAAATTCTTTGAACTTTTCAAATGTTTCATACTTATGTTTCATTAAGTAGATATACCCATATCTGCTTAAATCATCTGTGAAGGTGAGAAAATAACGATATCTGCCACGAGCCTCAATATTCATCGGACCACATACATCTGTATGTATGATTTCCAACAAATCTGTTGCTCTCTCCATAGTACCGGAGAACGGTGTTTTAGTCATCTTGCCCATGAGGCACGGTTCGCAAGTACCAAGTGATTCATAATCAAGTGGTTCCAAAAGTCCATCAGTATGGAGTTTCTTCATGCGCTTTATACCGATATGACCTAAACGGCAGTGCCACAAATAAGTTGCACTATCATTATCAACTCTTCATCTTTTGGCTTCAACATTATGAATATGTGTGTTACTACTATCGAGATTCATCAAAAATAGACCACTCTTCAAAGGTGCATGACCATAAAAGATATTACTCATATAAATAGAACAACCATTATTCTCTGATTTAAATGAATAACCGTCTCGCATTAAACAAGATCCAGATATAATGTTCATGCTCAACGCTGGCACCAAATAACAATTATTTAGGTCTAATACTAATCCCGAAGGTAGATGTAGAGCTAGCGTGCCGACCGCGATCACATCAACTTTGGAACCATTTCCTACGCGCATCGTCACCTCGTCCTTTGCCAGTGTTCGCTTAATCCGTAGTCCCTGTTTTGAGTTGCAAATATTAGCAACAGAACCAGTATCAAATACCCAGGTGCTACTGCGAGCTCTAGTAAGGTACACATCAATAACATGTATATCACATATACCTTTGTTCACCTTGCCATCCTTCTTATCCGCCAAATACTTGGGGCAGTTCTGCTTCCAGTGACCAGTCTGCTTGCAGTAGAAGCACTCAGTTTCAGGCTTAGGTCCAGACTTGGGTTTCTTCTCTTGAGCAGCAACTTGCTTGCTGTTCTTCTTGAAGTTCCCCTTCTTCTTCCCTTTGCCCTTTTTCTTGAAACTAGTGGTCTTGTTGACCATCAACACTTGATGCTCCTTTTTGATTTCTACCTCCGCAGCTTTCAGCATTGCGAAGAGCTCGGGAATAGTCTTATTCATCCCTTGCATATTATAGTTCATCACGAAGCTCTTGTAGCTTGGTGGCAGTGATTGGTGAATTCTGTCAATGACGCAATCATCTGGAAGATTAACTCCCATCTGAATCAAGTGATTATTATACCCAGACATTTTGAGTATATGCTCACTGACAGAACTGTTCTCCTCCATCTTGCAGCTATAGAACTTATTGGAGACTTCATATCTCTCAATCCGGGCATTTGCTTGAAATATTAACTTCAACTCCTGGAACATCTCATATGCTCCATGACGTTCAAAACGTCGTTGAAGTCCCGATTCTAAGTCGTAAAGCATGGCACACTGAACTATTGAGTAGTCATCAGCTTTGCTCTGCCAGACGTTCATAACATCTGGTGTTGCTCCAGCAGCAGGCCTGGCACCCAGCGGTGCTTCCAGGACGTAATTCTTCTGTGCAGCAATGAGGATAATCCTCAAGTTACGGACCCAATCCGTGTAATTGCTACCATCATCTTTCAACTTTGCTTTCTCAAGTAACGCATTAAAATTCAACGGAACAACAGCACGGGCCATCTATCTACAATCAAACATACATAAGCAAGATACTATCAGGTACTAAGCTCGTGATAAATTTAAGTTCAATTAATCAAATTACTTAAAGAACTCCCACTTAGATAGACATCCCTCTAATCCTCTAAGTGATCACATGATCCAAATCAACTAAACCATAACCGATCATCACATGAAATGGAGTAGTTTTCAATGGTGAACATCGCTATGTTGATCATATCTACTATATGATTCACGCTTGATCTTTCGATCTCAGTGTTCCGAGGCCATATCTGCGTATGCTAGGCTCGTCAAGTTTAACTTGAGTATTCTACGTGTGCAAAACTGGCTTGCACCCGTTGTAGATGGACATAGAGCTTATCACACCCGATCATCACGTGGTGTCTGGGCACGACGAACTTTGGCAACGGTGCATACTCAGGGAGAACACTTTTATCTTGATAATTTAGTGAGAGATCATCTTATAATACTACCGTCAATCAAAGCAAGATAATGAAGGAAATATGCCCTAGAGGCAATAATAAAGTTATTATTTATTTCTTATATCATGATAAATGTTTATTATTCATGCTAGAATTGTATTAACCGGAAACATAATACATGTGTGAATACATAGACAAACAGAGTGTCACTAGTATGCCTCTACTTGACTAGCTCGTTAATCAAAGATGGTTATGTTTCCTAACCATGGACAAAAGAGTTGTTATTTGATTAACGAGGTCACATCATTAGTTGAATGATCTGATTGACATGACCCATTTCATTAGCTTAGCACCCGATCGTTTAGTATGTTGCTATTGCTTTCTTCATGACTTATACATGTTCCTATGACTATGAGGTTATGCAACTCCCGTTTGCCGGAGGAACACTTTGGGTACTACCAAAAGTCACAACGTAACTGGGTGATTATAAAGGAGTACTACAGGTGGCTCCAAAGGTAGATGTTGGGTTGGCGTATTTTGAGATTAGGGTTTGTCACTCCGATTGTCGGAGAGGTATCTCTGGGCCCTCTCGGTAATACACATCACATAAGCCTTGCAAGCATAATAACTAAGATGTTAGTTATGAGATGATGCATTACGGAACGAGTAAAGAGACTTTCCAGTAACGAGATTGAACTAGGTATTGAATACCGACGATCGAATCTCGGGCAAGTAACATACCGATGACAAAGGGAACAACGTATGTTGTTATGCGGTCTGACCGATAAAGATCTTCGTAGAATATGTAGGAGCCAATATGGGCATCCAGGTCCCGCTATTGGTTATTGACCGGAGACGTGTCTCGGTCATGTCTACATTGTTCTCGAACCGTAGGGTCCGCACGCTTAATGTTACGATGACAGTTATTATGAGTTTATGCATTTTGATGTACCGAAGGTAGTTCGGAGTCCCGGATGTGATCACGGACATGACGAGGAGTCTCGAAATGGTCGAGACATAAAGATTGATATATTGGAAGCCTATGTTTGGACATCGGAAGTGTTCCGGGTAAAATCGGGATTTTACCGGATTACCGGGAGGGTTACCGGAACCCCCCGGGAGCCAAATGGGCCTGCGTGGGCTTTAGTGGAAAGGTGAGAGGACAGCCCACAAGGGCTGTGCGCCTCCTCCCTCCCCCTAGTCCTATTAGGACTAGGAGAAGGGGTCGGCCACCCTCTCTCTCTCTCCCCCTTTGGGGAATCCTATTAGGAATAGGATTGGGGGGAGGAGTCCTACTCCCGGTAGGAGTAGGACTCCTCCTGCGCCTCCTAGCTTGGCCGGCCAGCCCTCCCCCTCTCATCCTTTATATACGGGGGCAGGGGACACCCCAAGACACACAAGTTGATCATTGTTGATCGTTCCTTAGCCGTGTGCGGTGCCCCCTGCCACCAAATTCCACCTCGATCATATCGTTGTAGTGCTTAGGTGAAGCCCTGCGTCGGTATTACATCAAGATCGTCACCACGCCGTCGTGCTGACGGAACTCTTCCTCGACGCTTTGCTGGATCGGAGCCCGAGGATCGTCATCGAGCTGAACGTGTGCTAAGAACTCGGAGGTGCCGGAGTAACGGTGCTTGGATCGGTTGGATCGGGAAGAAGACGTACGACTACTTCCTCTACATTGTGTGATTGCTTCCGCAGTCGGTCTGCGTTGGTACGTAGACAACACTCTCCCCCTCATTGCTATGCATCACCATGATCTTGCGTGTGCGTAGGAAAATTTTCGAAATTACTACGTTCCCCAACAGTGGCATCCGAGCCAGGGTTTTATGGTTTGATGTTATTTGCACGAGTAGAACACAAGTGAGTTGTGGGCGATACAAGTCATACTGCCTACCAGCATGTCATACTTTGGTTCGGCGGTATTGTTGGACGAGACGATCCGGACCAACCTTACGCGTACTCTTACGCGAGACCGGTTCCCTCGACGTGCTTTGCACATAGATGGCTTGCGGAAGACTGTCTCTCCAACTTTAGTTGAACCAAGTGTGGCTACGCCCAGTCCTTGAGAAGGTTAAAACGGAGTCTATTTGACAAACTATCGTTGTGGTTTTGATGCGTAGGTGAGATGAGTTCTTACTTAAGCCCGTAGCAGCCACGTAAAACTTGCAACAACAAAGTAGAGGACGTCTAACTTGTTTTTGCAGGGCATGTTGTGATGTGATATGGTCAAGGCATGATGCTGATTTTATTGTATGAGATGATCATGTTTTGTAACCAAGTTATCGGCAACTGGCAGGAGCCATATGGTTGTCGCTTTATTGTATGCAATGCAATCGCGATGTAATGCTTTACTTTATTACTAAGCGGTAGTGATAGTCGTGGAAGCATAAGATTGGCGAGACGACAACGATGCTACGATGGAGATCAAGGTGTCGCGCCGGTGACGATGATGATCATGACGGTGCTTCGGAGATGGAGATCACAAGCACAAGATGATGATGGCCATATCATATCACTTATTTTGATTGCATGTGATGTTTATCTTTTTTGCATCTTATCTTGCTTTGATTGACGGTAGCATTATAAGATGATCTCTCACTAAATTATCAAGAAGTGTTCTCCCTGAGTATGCACCGTTGCCAAAGTTCGTCGTGCCCAGACACCACGTGATGATCGGGTGTGATAAGCTCTACGTCCATCTACAACGGGTGCAAGCCAGTTTTGCACACGCAGAATACTCAGGTTAAACTTGACAAGCCTAGCATATGCAGATATGGCCTCGGAACACAGAGACCGAAAGGTCGAGCGTGAATCATATAGTAGATATGATCAACATGACGATGTTCACCATTGAAAACTACTCCATCTCACGTGATGATCGGTCAAGGTTTAGTTGATTTGGATCACATGATCACTTAGAGGATTAGAGGGATGTCTATCTAAGTGGGAGTTCTTAAGTAATATGATTAATTGAACTTAAATTTATCATGAACTTAGTCCTGGTAGTATTTTGCAAATTATGTTGTAGATCAATAGCTCGCGTTGTTGCTTACCTATGTTTATTTTGATATGTTCCTAGAGAAAATTTGTGTTGAAAGATGTTAGTAGCAATGATGCGGATTGGATCCGTGATCTGAGGTTTATCCTCATTGCTGCACAGAAAAATTATGTCCTAGATGCACCGCTAGGTGACAGACCTATTGCAGGAGCAGATGCAGACGTTATGAACGTTTGGCTAGCTCAATATGATGACTACTTGATAGTTTAAGTGCACCATGCTTAACGGCTTAGAATCGGGACTTCAAAGACGTTTTGAACGTCATGGAACATATGAGATGTTCCAGGAGTTGAAGTTAATATTTCAAGCAAATACCCGAGTTGAGAGATATGAAGTCTCCAACAAGTTCTATAGCTAAAAGATGGAGGAGAATCGCTCAACTAGTGAGCATGTGCCCAGATTGTCTGAGTACTACAATCGCTTGAATCAAGTGGGAGTTAATCTTCCAGATAAGATAGTGATTGACAGAATTCTCTAGTCACCATCATCAAGTTAGTAGAACTTCGTGATGAACTATAATATGCAAGGGATGACAAAAGTAATTCCCAAGCTCTTCGTGATGCTGAAATCGACGAAGGTAGAAATCAAGAAAAACATCAAGTGTTGATGATTGACAAGACCACTAGTTTGAAGAAAAGGGCAAAAAGGGAAGAAGGGGAACTTCAAGAAGAACAGCAAGCAAGTTGCTGCTCAAGTGAAGAAGCCCAAGTCTGGTCCTAAGCCTGAGACTAAGTGCTTCTACTGCAAAGGGACTGGTCACTGGAAGCGGAACTACCCCAAGTGATTGGCAGATAAGAAGGATGGCAAAGTGAACATAAGTATATTTGATATACATGTTATTGATGTGTACTTTACTAGTGTTTATAGCAAACCCTCAGTATTTGATACTAGTTCAGTTGCTAAGATTAGTAACTCGAAACGGGAGTTGCGGAATAAACAGAGACTAGTTAAGGGTGAAGTGACGATGTGTGTTGGAAGTAGTTCCAAGATTGATATGATCATGATCGCACACTCCCCTATACTTTCGGGATTAGTGTTGAAACTAAATAAGTGTTATTTGGTATTTGTGTTGAGCATGAATATGATTTGATCATGTTTATTGTAATACGGTTATTCATTTAAGTAAAAGAATAAATTGTTGTTCTGTTTACATGAATAAAACCTTATATGGTTACACACCCAATGAAAATAGTTCATTGGATCTCGATCTTAATAATACACATATTCATAATATTGAAACCAAAAGATGCAAAGTTAATAATGATAGTGCAAATTATTTGTGGCACTGCTGTTTAGGTCATATTGGTATAAAGCGCATGAAGAAACTCCATGCTGATGGGCTTTCGGAATCACTTGATTATGAATCACTTGATGCTTGCGAACCATGCCTTTTGGGCAAGATGACTAAAACGCCGTTCTCCGGAACAATGGAGCGAGAAAAGATTTGTTGGAAATCATACATACTGATGTATGTGGTCCGATGAATATTGAGGCTCGCAACAGATATCATTATTTTCTAATCTTCACAAATGATTTGAGCAGATATGAGTATATCTACTTGATGAAACATAAGTCTGAAACACTTGAATAGTTCAAAGAATTTCAGAGTGAAGTGGAAAATCATCGTAACAAGAAAATAAAGTTTCTATGATCTGATCGTGGAAAAGAATATTTGAGTTATGAGTTTGGTCTTCAGTTAAAACAATGTGAAATAGTTTCACTACTCATGCCACCTGGAACACCACAATGTAATGGTGTGTCCGAACGTCATAACCGTACTCTATTAGATATGGTGCGATCTATGATGTCTCTTACCGATCTACCACTATCGTTTTGGGTTTATGCATTAGAGACAGCTGCATTCACGTTAAATAGGGCACCATCTAAATCCGTTGAGACGACACCGTATGAACTATGGTTTGGCAAGAAACCTAAGCTGTCATTTCTTAAAGTTTGGGGTTGCGATGCTTATATGAAAAAGTTTCATCCTGATAAGCTCAAAACTCAAATCGGAGAAGTGCATCTTCATAGGATATCCAAAGGAAACTATTGGATACACCTTCTATCACAAATCCGAAGGCAAGACTTTTGTTGCTAAATTCGGAAACTTTCTGGAGAAGGAGTTTCTATCGAAAGAAGTGAGTGGGAGGAAAGTAGAACTTGACGAGGTAACTGTACCTGCTCCCTTATTGGAAAGTAGTACATCACAGAAAAATGTTTCTGTGATACCTACACCAGTTAGTGAGGAAGCTAATGATGATGATCATGAAACTTCAGAACAAGACACTACTGAACCTCGTAGATCAACCAGAGTAAGATCCGCGCCAGAGTGGTACGGTAATCCTGTTCTGGAAGTCATGCTACTAGATCATGATGATCCTACGAACTATGAAGAAGCGATGGTGAGCCCAGATTCCGCAAAGTGGCTTGAAGCCATGAAATCTGAGATATGATCCATGTATGAGAACAAAGTATGGACTTTGGTTGACTTGCCCGATGATCGGCAAGCCATAGAAAATGGATCTTCAAGAGGAAGACAGACGCTGATAGTAGTGTTACTATCTACAAAGCTAGAATTGTCGCAAAAGGTTTTCGACAAGTTCAAGGTGTTGACTACGATGAGATTTTCTCACTCGTATCTATGCTTAAGTCTGTCCGAATCATGTTAGCAATTGCCGCATTTTATGAAATCTGGCAAATGGATAAACAAAACTGCATTCCTTAATGGATTTGCTAAAGAAGAGTTGTATACGATGCAACTAGAAGGTTTTGTCGATCCTAAAGGTGTTAACTAAATATGCAAGCTCCAGCGATCTATCTGTGGACTGGTGCAAACATCTCGGAGTTGGAATATACGCTTTGATGAGTTGATCAAAGCATATAGTTTTATACAGACTTGCGGTAAAGCCTGTATTTACGGAAAAGTGAGTGGGAGCACTACAGCATTTCTGATAAGTATATGTGAATGACATATTGTTGATCGGAAATAATGTAGAATTATTCTGTAAAGCATAAAAGGAGTGTTTGAAAGGAGTTTTTCAAAGAAAGACTTCGATAAAGCTGCTTACATATTGAGCTTCAAGATCTATAGAGATAAATCAAGACGCTTGATAAGTTTTTCAATAAGTACATACCTTGACAAGATTTTGAAGTAGTTCAAAATGGAACAGTCAAAGAAAAAGTTTCTTGCCTGTGTTACAAGGTGTGAAGTTGAGTAAAGACTCAAAGCCCGACCACGGCAGAAGATAGAAAGAGAATGAAAGTCATTCCCTATGCCTCATTCATAGGTTCTATAAAGTATGCCATGATGTGTATCAGATCTATTGTATACCCTGCACTGATTTGGCAAGGGAGTACAATAGTGATCTAGGAGTAGATCACTGGACAGCGGTCAGAATTATCCTTAGTGAAATAAGGATATGTTTCTCGATTATGGACGTGACAAAAAGGTTCGTCGTAAAGGGTTACGTCGATGCAAGTTTTTGACACTGATCCAGATGAATCTAAAGTCTCAATCTGGATATATATTGAAAGTGGGAGCAATTAGCTAGAGTAGCTCCATGCAGAGCATTATAGACATAGAATTTTGCAAAATACTTACGGATCTGAATGTGATAGACCCGTTGACTAAAATTATCTCACAAGCAAAACATGATCACACCTTAGTACTCTTTGGGTGTTAATCACATAGAGATGTGAACTAGATTACTGACTCTAGTAAACCCTTTGAGTGTTGGTCACATGACGATGTGAACTATGGGTGTTAATCACATGGTGATGTGAACTATTGCTACTAAATCACATGGCGATGTGAACTAGATTATTGACTCTAGTGCAAGTGGGAGACTGAAGGAAATATGCCCTAGAGGCAATAATAAAGTTATTATTTATTTCCTTATATCATGATAAATGTTTATTATTCATGCTAGAATTGTATTAACCGGAAACATAATACATGTGTGAATACATAGACAAACAGAGTGTCACTAGTATGCCTCTACTTGACTAGCTCGTTAATCAAAGATGGTTATGTTTCCTAACCATGGACAAAAGAGTTGTTATTTGATTAATGAGGTCACATCATTAGTTGAATGATCTAATTGACATGACCCATTTCATTAGCTTAGCACCCGATCGTTTAGTATGTTGCTATTGCTTTCTTCATGACTTATACATGTTCCTATGACTATGAGATTATGCAACTCCTGTTTGCCGGAGGAACACTTTGGGTACTACCAAAAGTCACAACATAACTGGGTGATTATAAAGGAGTACTACAGGTGGCTCCAAAGGTAGATGTTGGGTTGGCGTATTTCGAGATTAGGGTTTGTCACTCCGATTGTCGGAGAGGTATCTCTGGGCCCTCTCGGTAATACACATCACATAAGCCTTGCAAGCATAATAACTAAGATGTTAGTTATGAGATGATGTATTACGAAACGAGTAAAGAGACTTTCCAGTAACGAGATTGAACTAGGTATTGAATACCGACGATCGAATCTCGGGCAAGTAACATACCGATGACAAAGGGAACAACGTATGTTGTTATGCGGTCTGACCGATAACGATCTTCGTAGAATATGTAGGAGCCAATATGGGCATCCAGGTCCCGCTATTGGTTATTGACCGGAGACGTGTCTCGGTCATGTCTACATTGTTCTCGAACCGTAGGGTCCGCACGCTTAATGTTACGATGACAGTTATTATGAGTTTATGCATTTTGATGTACCGAAGGTAGTTCGGAGTCCCGGATGTGATCACGGACATGACGAGGAGTCTCGAAATGGTCGAGACATAAAGATTGATATATTGGAAGCCTATGTTTGGACATCGGAAGTGTTCCGGGTAAAATCGGGATTTTACCGGATTACCGGGAGGGTTACCGGAACCCCCCGGGAGCCAAATGGGCCTGCGTGGGCTTTAGTGGAAAGGTGAGAGGACAGCCCACAAGGCCTTTGCGCCTCCCCCCTCCCCCTAGTCCTATTAGGACTAGGAGAAGGGGCCGGCCACCCTCTCTCTCTCTCCCCCTTTGGGGAATCCTATTAGGAATAGGATTGGGGGGAGGAGTCCTACTCCCGGTAGGAGTAGGACTCCTCCTGCGCCTCCTAGCTTGGCCGGCCAGCCCTCCCCCTCTCATCCTTTATATACGGGGGCAGGGGACACCCCAAGACACACAAGTTGATCATTGTTGATCGTTCCTTAGCCGTGTGCGGTGCCCCCTGCCACCAAATTCCACCTCGATCATATCGTTGTAGTGCTTAGGCGAAGCCCTGCGTCGGTATTACATCAAGATCGTCACCACGCCGTCGTGCTGACGGAACTCTTCCTCGACGCTTTGCTGGATCGGAGCCCGAGGATCGTCATCGAGCTGAACGTGTGCTAAGAACTCGGAGGTGCCGGAGTAACGGTGCTTGGATCGGTTGGATCGGGAAGAAGACGTACGACTACTTCCTCTATGTTGTGTGATCGCTTCCGCAGTCGGTCTGCGTTGGTACGTAGACAACACTCTCCCCCTCATTGCTATGCATCACCATGATCTTGCGTGTGCGTAGGAAAATTTTCGAAATTACTACGTTCCCCAACAGATAAGATGCATAAAAGATAAACATCACATGCAATCAATATAAGTGATATGATATGGCCATCATCATCTTGTGCTTGTGATCTCCATCTCCGAGGCACCGTCATGATCACCATCGTCACTGGCGCGACACCTTGATCTCCATTGTAGCATCGTTGTCGTCTCGCCAATCTTATGCTTCCACGACTATCGCTACCGCTTAGTGATAAAGTAAAGCATTACAGCACGATTGCATTGCATACAATAAAGCGACAACCATATGGCTCCCGCCAGTTGCCGATAACTCAGTTACAAAACATGATCAACTCATACAGTAAAATTTAGCATCCTGTCTTGACCATATCACATCACAACATGCCCTTCAAAAACAAGTTAGACGTCCTCTACTTTGTTGTTGCAAGTTTTACGTGGCTGCTACGGGCTTAAGAAAGAACCAATCTTACCTACGCATCAAAACCACAATGATAGTTTGTCAAGTTGGTGCTGTTTTAACCTTCGCAAGGACCGGGCGTAGCCACACTCGGTTCAACTAAAGTTGGAGAAACTGTCACCCGCAAGCCACCTATGTGCAAAGCACGTCGGGAGAACCGGTCTCGCCTAAGCGTACGCGTAATGTCGGTCCGGGCCACTTCGTCCAACAATACCGCCGAACCAAAGTATGACATGCTGGTAAGCAGTATGAATTATATCACCCACAACTCACTTGTGTTCTACTCGTGCATATAACATCAACATATAAAACCTAGGCTCGGATGCCACTGTTGGGAAACGTAGTAATTTCAAAAAAATTCCTACGCACATGCAAGATCATGGTGATGCATAGCAACAAGAGGGGAGAGTGTGATCTACGTACCCTTGTAGATCGACAACGGAAACGTTTGGTTGATGTAGTCGTACGTCTCCACGGCCCGACCGATCAAGCACCGAAACTACGGCACCTCCGAGTTCTAGCACACGTTCAGCTCGATGACGATCCCCGGACTCCAATCCAGCAAAGTGTCGGGGAAGAGTTCCGTCAGCACGACGGCGTGGTGATGATCTTGATGTACTACCGTTGCAGGGCTTCGCCTAAGCACCGCCACAATATTATCGAGGATTATGGTGGAAGGGGGCACCGCACACGGTTAAGAATATGATCACGTGGATCAACTTGTGTCTCTAGGGGTGCCCCTGTCTCCGTATATAAAGTTTCAAGAGGGGAAGGCTGGCCGGCCATCATAGGGCGCGCCAGGAGGAGTCCTACTCCCTCCGGGAGTAGGACTCCCCCCCCCCCCAATCCTAGTTGGAATAGGATTCGCGAGGTGGGAACAGAGACAGAGAGAAGGAGGGGGGCGCCGGCCCCCTCTATCCTTGTCCTATTCGGACTAGGGGGAGGGGCGTGCGGCCCAGCCCTGGCCGCCTCTCCTCTTCTTCCACTAAGGCCCATTAAGGCCCATGTACCTCCCGGGGGGTTCCGGTAACCTCCCGGTTTTTCGGTAAAATCCCGATTTCACCCGGAACACTTCCGATATCCAAATATGGGCTTCCAATATATTAATCTTTATGTCTCGACCATTCCAAGACTCCTCGTCATGTCCGTGATCACATCCGGGACTCCGAACAAACTTCGGTACATCAAAATGCATAAACTCATAATATAACTGTCATCGTAACCTTAAGCGTGCGGACCCTACGGGTTCGAGAACAATGTAGACATGACCGAGACACGTCTCCGGTCAATAACCAATAGCAGAACCTGGATGCTCATATTGGTTCCTACATATTCTACGAAGATCTTTTATCGGTCAGACCGCATAACAACATACGTTGTTCCCTTTGTCATCGGTATGTTACTTGCCCGAGATTCGATTGTCGGTATCCAATACCTAGTTCAATCTCGTTACCGGCAAGTCTCTTTACTTGTTCCGTAATACATCATCCCGCAACTAACTCATTAGTTGCAATGCTTGCAAGGCTTAAGTGATGTGCATTACCGAGAGGGCCCAGAGATACCTCTCCGACGATCGGAGTGACAAATCCTAATCTCGAAATACGTCAACCCAACATGTACCTTTGGAGACACCTGTAGAGCACCTTTATAATCACCCAGTTACGTTGTGACGTTTGGTAGCACACAAAGTGTTCCTCCGGCACACGGGAGTTACATAATCTCATGGTCATAGGAACATGTATAAGTCATGAAGAAAGCAATAGCAACATACTAAACGATCGTGTGCTAAGCTAATGGAATGGGTCATGTCAATCAGATCATTCAACTAATGATGTGATCCTGTTAATCAAATAACAACTCTTTGTCCATGGTTAGGAAACATAACCATCTTTGATTAACGAGCTAGTCAAGTAGAGGCATACTAGTGACATTCTGTTTGTCTATGTATTCACACGTGTATTATGTTTCCGGTTAATACAATTCTAGCATGAATAATAAACTTTTATCATGATATAAGGAAATAAATAATAACTTTATTATTGCCTCTAGGGCATATTTCCTTCAGGGCGCCCCCCACCCTCGTGACCTCCTCTTTGACTCCTTGGAGTAGGGTCCAGGTCTCCTGGATCACGTTCGGTGAGAAAATCACGTTCCCGAAGGTTTTATTCCGTTTGGACTCCGTTTGATATTATGTTTCTCCGAAACACTGAAATAGGCAAAAAAACAGCAATTCTGGGCTGGGCCTCCGGTTAATAGGTTAGTCCCAAAAATAATATATAAGTGGAAAATAAAGCCCAATATAGTCCAAAACAGTAGATAATATAGCATGGAGCAATCAAAAAGTATAGATACGTTGGAGACGTATCATCACCTAGCTTCAGTTTTGTTCGATACTGGAGCATCCCACTCCTTCATATCCGAAGGTTATGCTCGGTTGCACGACATGTCATTTTGTGATATGCCAACTCCACTAATAATCCAGACTCCTGGTTCCAAATGGCAAACCTCCAAGGTAAGCCATGGTAATGAAATCCTTGTTGATAGACTGGTATTCCTTGCTTCTTTGACATCTCTCAAGTCTTCAGATGTTAACATCATCTTGGGCATGGACTGGATGACAGCTCATCGTGCCAAGATCGACTGTTATACTAGATCTGTTCAACTTACACATCCATCTAGCAAAATAGTCACTGTCTCCACTAGAGTTGCAAGGCGTCAACTCTATTCTCTTAATGCTAGACCTCTTCCAGACCTTGAAGATATTCCGGTAGTCCGTGACTTCCCGGATGTCTTTCCAGAAGAACTGCCAGGTGTTCCACCTGACAGAGATGTAGAGTTTGTCATAGAACTTATTCCAGGAACTGTTCCAATCTCTAGGAGACCATACAAGATGGCACCTTTGGAGTTAGCCGAGCTTAAGAAATAGCTTGATGAGTCCTTGCAAAAGGGTTTCATATGTCCCAGTTCTTCTCCTTGGGCTTGTCCTGTCCTCTTCGTCAATAAGAAGGATGGTACGGATCGGATGGTTGTAGATTATCGTCTCGTTAATTTGGTCACGATAAAGAACAAGTGTCCGCTCCCCAAGATCAACGACCTGTATGATCAGCTCGCTGGATCCTTAGTCTTTTCTAAGATGGATTTGAGGTTAGGCTACCACCAAATCAAAATCAGAAACGGGGACATCCCCAAAACGGCCTTTGTCACTCGTTATGGTCAATACGAGTACACTGTGATGTCTTTCGGCTTAACCAATGCTCCAGCTACTTTCTCCCGCTTGATGAACTCGATTTTTATGGAGTACTTAGATAAGTTCGTCGTGGTTTACCTTGATGATATTCTTATTTACTCTAAGAATGAGGAAGAGCATGCCGAACATCTTAGACTTGTGTTAGAAAAACTCAGAGAGCACCGCCTTTATGCTAAGTTCTCCAAGTGTGAATTTTGGTTGCCACAAGTGACCTATCTAGGCCACGTGATCTCTGGTAAGGGCATTGCTGTCAATCCCGAGAGAGTTAAAGATGTTCTCGATTGGACTCCACCTAAAACGGTCAAGCAAGTTAGGAGTTTCCTTGGTCTAGCCAGTTATTGTCGCCGCTTCGTTGAAAACTTCTCCAAAGTGGCCAAACCCCTCAAGGAGCTTCTCAAGAAAGATAAAAGGTTTGAGTGGACCCCATAGTGTGAGCACAGTTTTCAGGAACTGAAAAGACGCCTGACTTCTGCACCCATACTCGTGCCACCAGATTTCACTAAAGACTTTGTTATCTATTACGACGCTTCGCGTCAAGGACTAGGTTGCATTCTTATGCAGGATCGTCATGTGATTGCCTATGCATCTCGACAGTTGCATCCACATGAGGAAAATTATCCTACACATGATCTAGAGCTTGCAGCCGTAGTCTATGCACTTAAGACTTGGCGACATTACCTTCTTGGTAACCATTGCAAAATCTACACTGACCATCAGAGTCTCAAGTATATCTTCACCCAACCGGATCTGAATCTCAGACAGAGACGTTGGTTGGAGTTGATCTCGGATTACGACTTAGGAATCACCTACACCCCAGGCAAAGCCAATGTCATGGCCGATGCTTTAAGTCGTAAATCCTATTGCAACAACCTCATGTTGCAATAATGTCAACCACCCCTCCATGAGGAATTCTGTAAGCTTAACCTTCACATAGCTCCTCATGGTTCCCTTTCTACCTTGGTGGCGAAACCTACCCTTACGGATCAGATCATAGAGGCTCAGAAGCATGATACGGGAATCTCCCAGATCAAGAAAAATATCTCCAAGGGAGTTGCTGGTTGTTTCTCTATGGATGAACGAGGTGTTGTTTACTTTGGAAACCGTTTGGTGGTTCCCAAATGTCAACAAATGCAGCAACTAATCCTTAAGGAGGCCCATGAATCTCCTCTCACGATTCATCCCGGTAGTACAAAGATGTATCAGGACCTATGCTAGAGGTTCTGGTGGACTAGGATGAAGAGAGAAATCGCTTAGTATATTGCCAACTGTGATGTTTGTCGTCGCGTTAAGGCAGAGCATCAAAGACCTGCTGGCACCCTTCAACCTTTAGCTATTCCCGAGTGGAAATGGGACAAAGTTGGTGTGGACTTCATCACCGGCTTTCCCATGACCAAGAAAGGAAATAATGCTATCTTCGTAGTCATTGATCGTCTTTCCAAAGTGGCTCACTTCCTACCTGTTCGAGAGAGTATCACTGCTAGTCAGCTCGCTGACTTATATATCTCCCGAATAGTGTCACTCCATGGTGTTCCACTAGAGATCAATTCAGACCGTGGCAGTCTTTTCACCTCTCATTTCTGGGAAAGTTTCCAGAATGCCATGGGAACCCATCTTTCTTTCAGTGCCGCTTTCCACCCTCAGTCAAGTGGTCAGGTGGAAAGGGTCAACCAAATTCTCGAAGACATGCTTAGAGCTTGTGTTATCTCATTCGGTATGGATTGGGAGAAGTGTCTTCCTTTCGCCGAGTTTGCTTATAACAATAGCTATTAATCCAGTCTTAAGAAAGCACCCTTCGAGATTCTGTATGGACGAAGATGTCGAACACCTTTGAACTGGTCAGAAACCGGTGAAAGACAATTCTTTGGACCGGATATGATCCAGGAAGCAGAAGATCAAGTTCGCATTATTCGTGAGAATTTGAAAACAGCCCAATCTCGTCAAAAGAGCCAGTATGACCGTCATCATAAGGAAGTGGCTTATGAAGTTGACGACAAGGCTTACCTTCGGGTTACTCCTTTGAAGGGAACCCATCATTTGGGTATCAAGGGCAAGTTGGCTCCTTGTTACATTGGTCCTTTTTGCATTCTCACTAAATGAGGAGAGGTCGCCTACCAGTTGGAACTACCCCCACATCTTTCTCGAGTTCATGATGTCTTCCACGTCTCTCAACTCAGGAGTTGCTTCTCGGATCCCATCCGCGGAGTGGACCATGAAACGCTTGATCTCCAAGATAACCTCACCTATCGAGAGTACCCCCGTTTGCATTCTAGATCAAGCAGAGCATGTCACTCGACGTGATAACATCAAGTTCCTCAAGGTTCAGTGGTCTCATCATTCTGAGAGAGAAGCTACCTGGGAGTGAGAAGATCGTCTTCGACTTGAGTACCCCGCTTTCTTTCCGCCGACTCCTGAATCTCGGGACGAGATTTTTCCGAGTGGGGGCGAGTTGTCACATCCCTAGTTCTGGTATGATATAGGCTTGCTTTGTGCATCATATTTAAGTTTCAAATGAAATTGAAATGGGGAATGTTTCAAACCCTAGCACCAAAGCAAATTCAAATAGATTCAAGTTAAAAATGGAATTTCAATGAACCCAAAATGCTCTTCAAAAATGTTCATGGTCTTTGGAAAATGTTGCAAACAACAACCGGAGGTGATGCACATTTTTGCTAAACATTTTGGATTTTTGAATGAACCCATATGTATTTGAATTGGAGCTGTTTAAAATAATATAAATATTTTAAAGGCTCCAAAAATGTTGGAAATTGGTGGGGGCCTCTAGTATATTATAACTAGTGGTCACAAGGAATCTCAACATTTTTATAGTTGTGCTAGTATTATTTTTAAATCAAAAATAAATGTCAGAAATAGAAAAGAAAACAAAAAATGGGAAAACTTACCTGAGGCCTGGCACTGTGCGGCCCAGCTGGCCGGCCCAGCCAGCTGGTCGTGCCACTCACCTCCCTCCTCTCGCCAGGAGGACGAGAGGCGCGTGCCCAGCGCCAGCGGCCACACGCCGTGGCCACCTCCTCTCTCCCTGCCTGCCTGTCCCCTTCCCGACGCCGCTGTGGACGCCACGGAGACGCCTCGCACATCTCTCACTCTCCCTCGCCCCTCTTCCTCTCCTCTGTCACCCTCTCCCGCGATGGCCGAAGCGCTGTCGGCGCCGCCGACAAGCACCACTGCGGCCACTGCCTCCCCCTCGCCCCCTGGACATTCCTATGAGCTCCGCGACGTCGTCTTCGTCATCTTCACCGAGCCAAGCGAGCCGGGGCGCGTCATAGCATCGTCATCACCATCGTCTTCAACCTCGGACGCCGCCGACTGCCGACTTCGATTCACCATCTTCAGCGCCTCCCCGAGCCCACTGGCCTGCTCAGCGAGTCCTCTGTGAGCTCCGCCGCCTTTTCCCCTCCTCGTCGAGCTCGTTCCTCTCCTCTAGCCGCCTCTGCCACCAGAGCCGAGAGCTCCGTGCCGCCGGCCATGGCGCCACCGTGGCCAGAGCCCAAACCAGCCGCTCCCGCATGCGTCAACCCGAGCACACCCGAACTCCGACCGCCGAACTCATCGTCGCCGGCGCCACTCCGGCCACTCCCCGACCGCGCCACCACCATGGTTGGATGCGGACGAGCGTCCGCACCCCATAGCTGCACTCCGCGCGCCAAATGGCGCCCTGTAGGCAAAACCCATAGCGCACCGCCGCGTCTGGACTCGCCGGCGGCTAAACGCTGGCGACCACTGACCGTTGACCGGCGTGGGTTGACCCCACTGCCCAGTTTGACCTCCCCCTCTCTCTCACTGACTTACAGCCCCCGCCCGACTAATTACTCTAGTTAGCCCTAATTAACTAGCTAGGTTAGTTACTACAGTCACTAACTAGTGGGCCGTGCCCAGTTAGTTAGGACTAACTAACTTAGTTAGTTGACTGGGTCACTGACCAGTGGGATCCACTGGTCAGGTTTGACCTGGTCAGCCCCATTGAATCGCTTACGTCATGCTAACGTAGTGCTGTCGCAATTATTCATTTTCTGGTA
Organism: Triticum monococcum; assembly: GCA_034509565.1. NCBI lineage: Eukaryota > Viridiplantae > Streptophyta > Magnoliopsida > Poales > Poaceae > Triticum > Triticum monococcum. The sequence continues at coordinate 601,156,348 of CM067842.1, forward strand.
TTAAAATAAATTAGGAAAATCTAGAAAATGATATAAGCTTCTAAAATTCATAGAAATTCAACCGTAGCTTAGAATGAAATAATTTATATATGAAAAATGATCGGAAAAATGCAAGGAATCCATTTATGCCAGTTACATGCATGAAAAACCAACTTATACATCCTGTATAAGTGAAAACATAATATGGGCATTTTAAATGCTTCATTTTGAATTTGCATTTGAATCTTTGATTCAAATGGGCTTCAACCAACTTGGTAGCGTCCTGCATTAGCCCAAACACTACCATTTGCACATGTCATGTTCATGCATCATATTGTTGCATTTGTTTATGTGTTGATTGCCGGCACCGTTTCTTCTCGATAGATTCCACTCCGGAAGGTGTTCCCGAGTACCTGTCAGAGGAGCAGTGCCCCTTCGTCGTTCTATCAGGCAAGCAACCCCCCTTGAGCATTTTGATAAATCCCACTCTCTTGCTCCTGCTCCTTATACTACATTAGGACAACAACGATTCAACTGCTACTTTCTCCTGCGGTAGTTGAACCCATTCCTCTACATGACCTGTCATTGCCACAATAAATAGTTGAAACCCACTAGCATGAGTAGGAGTTGCTTGAGCCTTGATGTGCCTGCTCATCCATGCTTGTTTTCTTTATGCCAGCTATGCTTAGAGTTGTGTTAGGTCTGATTCATCGGGAATGAATCAGAGTGGTAAACATGTCCTACCGATAAAGGCTAAGTGTGTGGACACGTTTTGGTAAAGGTAGCGATGAGAGGTCATGTAGGAGTACATGGTGGGTTGTCTCATTGGAACCGTCCCTAAGCACTGAGTTCTGTGTATGTTATCCAAGTCCAGTTACTACCACACATTGGGTTCCGGTTATCCGGCCCCTCTCGGCTTATTAATCCACTTGATCTCTGTCCAGGAGTTGCAACTAGTTTCTGGCATTTGTAGGTAGTGCTACTTGTCTACCAGGTGGTGTCCGACGGGACGGGCTTGGGACAAACTAGGCACCATCGCACGGTGTACCAAGTGGCACCCGGATAGTGGGCTTGGGAACCCTGCACACATCGTTTGGGGCCGTACTGGAGACTTCGACCGGAACTCCTTGCGGATGGAACTCGAATAGGCGATAAACCTGGATGAGAGACTTGTGTGGTTAGTCAGGTCGTGGCCGACACCCTCGCCCGGCTTCCGCTTGAAGGTTGCCGAGGTACATGACATGTACAGGGCGATAAGTGGTGAGAGCGTGTGTGAAGAAGTACACCCCTGCAGAGTTAACATTATCTATTCGAATAGCCGTTTTCCTCGGATATGGAAACTTGGAGGACTTATGTAGTACATAGACAACTTGAAGTGGATACTCTAAAATACACATGATAAGCGTGAGTGCTATGGATGGCCTTCTCGTAGGGAGACGGGAACAGATCCATGTATTGATATGGTGAATATGTGGACTCGTGTGCGTCTACTCACCTCAAAGAAGTTTCTAATACTCATAGTATAGGTTAGCCACTAAGTCAAAGTTGGCTTGCTGCTGTTAAAACACCACCACCCCCCTTGTTGATAATGTTGCATATGTAGATAGTTCTGATGTAGGACTTGTTGAGTACCTTCGTACTCACGTTTGCTTATTTATGTTTTGCAGTTGGTTACACTAGTGACTTCGACGAGTAGCTTGTATCCCAGCTACGATCTTGTACCCTTGGGAGGGTCTTGTAGATAGTCAGGCTTCTCAGCCTTTTTCTTTTGTAGTTGTCTGTACTCAGACATGTAATGCTTCCGTTGCTTGTATGCTCTGAATGATGGGTCATGAGACCCCTGTTTGGATTGAATGCTATGTGGCTCTTTCGTGCCTTTATATATATATGAGTTTGAGTTATGTTGTGATGCCATGTTGTACAGCACATACTTGCATGTTATGCGTACGTGTAACGTGTATTGCTATGTGTGGGATCCGAGAAGCTAGTTGTTTATCCTTGGTAGCCTCTCTTATGGGGAAATGTAGTCTAGTGCTTCCACTAAGCCTTGGTAGTCCGCTACAGCCCGGTTTATCAGAGTCCTGTTAGCCCAGTACTACTACTCCGGAACACTTAGACTGGCCGGCATGTGATTCACTTCGTTCTTGTGTCTGTCCCTTCGGGGAAATGTCACGTGGAGACATCCGGAGTCCTGTTAGCCTGCTACAGCCCGGGTTCCCGGAGTCCTATTAGCCCAGATGCTACAGCCCGGATTCATATGCTGTTGACCGACATGTTTGAGGTTGATTCATGTATGCATGTCCCTGTAAGTTAGTGCCACTTTGGGTTCACGACTAGTCATGTCGGCCCGGGTTCTCTGTCATATGGATGCTAGCGACACTATCATATACGCGAGCCAAAAGGCGCAAATGGTCCCGGGCCATGGTAAGGCAACACCCGTGGGGATACCGTGCGTGAGGCCGCAAAGTGATATGATGTGTTACATGCTAGATCGGTGTGACTTAGGATCGGGGTCCCGGCGGATGCCCCGGAAGGCATCCCCTCTTTTCGTCTACTTCTATCGGTAACTTTACTTGGAGCTATATTTTTATTCACCACATGATATGTGTTTTGCTTGGAGCGTCTTGTATTATTTGAGTCTTTATTTGTTAGTTTACCACAATCATCCTTGTTGTACACACCTTTTGTGAGAGCCATATATGATTTGGAATTTGTTAGAATACTCTATGTGCTTCGCTTATATCAATTAAGTTATATAGTTTTGCTCTAGTACTTCACTTCTATCTTTTAGAGCATGATGGTGGATTTGTTTTATAGAAACTATTGATCTCTCATGCTTCACTTAGATTATTTTGAGAGTCTTAAATAGCATGGTAATTTGCTTAAAAATCCTTATATGCTAGGTATACAAGATTAATAATAAAATTCTCTTATGAGTGTGTTGAATACTATGAGAAGTTTGATGCTTGATAATTGTTTTGAGATATGAAGATGGTGATATTAAAGTTGTGCTAGTTGAGTAGTTGTGAATTTGAGAAATACTTGTGTTAAAGTTTGTGATTCCCGTAGCATGCACGTATGGTGAACCATTATGTGATGAAGTCGGAGCATGATTTATTTATTGATTGTCTTCCTTATGAGTGGCGGTCGGGGACGAGCGACGGTCTTTTCCTACCAATCTATCCTCCTAGGAGCATGCACGTAATACTTTGCTTTGATAACTTGTAGATTTTTGCAATAAGTATATGAGTTCTTTATGACTAATGTTGAGTCCATGGATTATACGCACTTTCACCCTTCCACCATTGCTAGCCTCTCTAATACCGCGCACCTTTCGCCGGTATCATACACCCACCATATACCTTCCTCAAAACAGCCACCATACCTACCTATTATGGCATTTCCATAGCCATTCCGATATATATTGACATGCAACTTTCCACCGTTCCGTTTATTATGACACACTCCATCATTGTCATATTGCTTAGCATGATCATGTAGTTGACATCGTATTTGTGGCAAAGCCACCGTTCATAATTCTTTCATACATGTAACTCATGAGTCATTGCATATCCCGGTACACCGCCGGATGCATTAATATAGAGTCATATTTTGTTCTAAGTATCGAGTTGTAATTGTTGCTCTGTAAGAAAATAAAAGTGTGATGATCATCATTATTAGAGCATTGTCCCAGTGAGGAAAGGATGATGGAGACTATGATTCCCCCACAAGTCGGGATGAGACTCCAGACGAAAAAAAAGAAATATAAGAGGCCATAAAAAAGAGAGAAAAGGCCCAAATAAAAAATGAGAGAAAAAGAGAGAAGGGGCAATGCTACTATCCTTTTACCACACTCGTGCTTCAAAGTAGCACCATGATATTCATAGTAGAGAGTCTCTCATTTCGTCACTTTCATATACTAGTGGGATTTTTTCATTATAGAACTTGGCTTGTATATTTCAATGATGGGCTTCCTCAAATTTCCCTAGGTCTTCGTGAGCAAGCAAGTTGGATGCACACCCACTTAGTTTCTTTTGTTGAGCTTTCATATACTTATAGCTCTAGTGCATCTGTTGCATGACAATCCCTACTCACTCACATTGATATCTATTGATGGGCATCTCCATAGCCCGTTGATACACCTAGTCGATGTGAGACTATCTTCCCCCTTTTTGTCTTCTCCACAACCACCATTCTATTCCACCTATAGTGCTATATCCATGGCTCATGCTCATGTATCGCGTGAAGATTGAAAAAGTTTTGAGAATGTCCAAAGTATGAAACAATTGCTTGGCTTGTCATCGGGGTTGTGCATGATTCAAATACTTTGTGTGGTGAAGATAGAGCATAGCCAGACTATATGATTTTGTAGGGATAACTTTCTTTGGCCATGTTATTTTGAGAAGACATGATTGCTTTATTAGTGTGCTTGAAGTATTATTATTTTTATGTCAATATGAACTTTTATCTTGAATCTTTTGGATCTAAATATTCATACCACAATTAAGAAGAATTACATTAAAATTATGCCAAGTAGCACTCTGCATCAAAAATTCTGTTTTTATCATTTACCTACTCGAGGACGAGGAGGAATTAAGCTTGGGGATGCTTGATATGTCTCCAAAGTATCTATAATTTTTGATTGCTCCATGCTATATTATCTACTGTTTTGTACATAATTGGGCTTTATTATCCACTTTTATATTATTTTTGGGGCTAACCTATTAACCGGAGGCCCAGCCCAGAATTGCTGTTTTTTACCTATTTTAGGGTTTCGAAGAAAAGGAATATCAAACGGAGTCCAAACGGAATGAAACCTTTGGGAACGTGATTTTATCAACGAACAAGACCCAGGAGACTTGGACCCTACGTCAAGACACAAAAGAGGAGGCCACGAGGTAGGGGGGCGCGCCTACCCCCCAGGCACGCCCTCCACCCCCGTGGGCCCCTTGTTGCTCCACCGACGTACTCCTTCCTCCTATATATACCTACGTACCCCCAAACGATCAGATACGGAGCCAAAACTCTAATTCCACCGTCGTAACTTTCTGTATCCACGAGATCCCATCTTGGGGCCTGTTCCGGAGCTCCGCCGGAGGAGGCATTGATCACGGAGGGCTTCTACATCATCACCATAGCCCCTCCGATGAAGTGTGAGTAGTTTACCTCAGACCTACGGGTCCATAGTTATTAGCTAGATGGCTTCTTCTCTCTTTTTGGATCTCAATACAATGTTCTCCCCCTCTCTTGTGGAGAACTATTCGATGTAATCTTCTTTTGCGGTGTGTTTGTTGAGATCGATGAATTGTGAGTTTATGATCAAGTCTATCTGTGAACAATATTTGAATCTTCTCTGAATTCTTTTATGTATGATTGGTTATCTTTGCAAGTCTCTTCGAATTATCAGTTTGGTTTGGCCTACTAGATTGATCTTTCTTGCAATGGGAGAAGTGCTTAGCTTTGGGTTCAATCTTGCGGTGTCCTTTCCCAGTGACAGTAGGGGCAGCAAGGCACGTATTGTATTGTTGCCACCGAGGATAACAAGATGGGGTTTTCATCATATTGCATGAGTTTATCCCTCTACATCATGTCATCTTGCTTAAGGCGTTACTCTGTTTTCATTAACTTAATACTCTAGATGCATGCTAGATAGCGGTCGGTGAGTGGAGTAATAGTAGTAGATGCAGGCAGGAGTTGGTCTACTTGTCTCGGACGTGATGCCTATATACATGATCATGCCTAGATATTCTCATAATTATGCTTAATTCTGTCAATTGCTCAACGGTAATTTGTTCACCCACCGTAGAATACTTATGCTCTTGAGAGAAGCCACTAGTGAAACCTATGGCCCCGGGTCTATCTTCATCATATTAATCTTCCAATACTTTTTTATTTACTTTGCTTTTATTTTACTTTGCATCTTTATCATAAAAAATACCAAAAATATTATCTTATCATATCTATCGGATCTCACTCTCGTAAGTGGCCGTGTAGGGATTGACAACCCCTTATCACGTTGGTTGCGAAGATTTATTTGTTTTGTGCAGGTATGAGGGACTCACGCGTAGCCTCCTACTGGATTGATACCTTGGTTCTCAAAAACTGAGGGGAAATACTTACACTACTTTGCTGCATTATCCCTTCCTCTTCGGGGAAAAACCAACACAGTGCTCAAGAGGTAGCATGGGGAAAAGTGCACAAACCTCTGCTGAGTGTACAAACTAATCATGGTTAGCCGTGTCCCCGGTTATGGATATCTTGAATATCTGGCTCTTGGATTATCATGTTGATCTCAACACTCTAAATTAATTTTGTTGGGTTATTAATTACTTTTAATGGGGATTGAGATGGGGTTTACCATTCTCAATATTTTTGAACAAACTTTATAGTTAAATAAAATATATTCCTTTGTAGTAGGGAAAAATTTGGCTTTCCGCAAAGCATATTAACCATACAGCCTCCACCAGCCATATATGCATGTAGTGGTAGCATTATTATGTTCATTACTCTCTTGTGTTACTTTGCCAGCATATTTCATGTGCTGACCCGTTTCGGGCTGCAACGTATCATGTTGCAGACTTTTCAGACGATGAGTAAGGAGCCTTAGGTCGTGGTCTTTCACTCACTGATGCCGTTGGAGTTGATGGACTCACTTTATCTTCCAAGCCTTCCGCTGTTATCGTATTAGATGGCCTTAAGCCATATTTATTGTAATAAGCTCTCTTTTGAGACATTCGATGTAATAAGTGTGTGATTGCTACTCTGTTATAAATCCTCAAGTACTGTGTGTGTCAGCATTACCGATCCAGGGATGACACTGATGCACAGAGATCAGATTGTTTGAGGTCTGGTCGCTACATTTCTCAATAGCAGCTAATCTTCACTTTCTTCCTCCCGACTCTCATCTAGAGCCACCACCACTCAACCACGAAACAGATGCGCACGATCTCCGCCCCGCCGAAGGATGCCACCACCGGCCCCCTTTCTCTCCCGGACGATCTCCCGTGGCACTCCGCTACAAGCCCCTTTCTCCTTCCCTCCTCATCTCTCTTCTTACCCATCTCTCTCTCTCTCTCTCTCTCTCTCTCTCTCTCTCTCTCTCTCTCTCTCTCTCTCTCCGCCCATGGCCCTCTCTCTGATTCTCTTCTCGGGTGTTTTCCTGCAACAAGCTCTTTGTTGCAAAAAAAATCTACAACAAGAGCTTTGTTGCAAAAATTTCTGTGACTTGTTGCAAAAAAATCCGCAACAAGATTTCTGTTGCAATTTTTTTTGCGACAGGATCTTTGTTCCAAAACTTCTCTACAACTGGACCTCTGTTGCAAACTTTTTGTAACAAGACCGGTGTTGCAATGGTGAAGGTGTCACTCGGCCACTCAATGCGCTAGATCTAATGGCTCACAACCTGGCTGAAAAGATCAGCCGGCAAGGCGTAGTAGGCCCCGATATATCATTAGAGAAGAAAGAGTAGTTTTTTTCTTCGTAGGAGAGAAAAAGTCATGTTGTGATGAGAGGCAAGATTATTGAGGTCTTTTGGGGTAGGAAAATTGTGTTCAGTGCTTGAGCCAATCAGTGAATGCTGACTTGCAGAAAAAGTTTCTATGCCTACTGTGCCTACAAGTTGGACCTCTCAAAGGCTTATGATAAGGTGGATTGGAAGTTCTTGAAGCAAGTGATGCAAAAGCTGGGTTTCTCTCAACGATGGGTGAACTGGATAATGTCTTGTGTCACATCGGTGAGATATTCTGTCAAACTTAATGGGACCCTCTTAGATTCATTTGCACCGTCGCGTGGTCTTCGGCAAGGCGATCCTCTATCCCCCTTCTTGTTCCTATTCGTGGCAGATGGTTTGTCCGCTATTCTGAAGCATTATGTGTCTTCTAGTGATATATCTCCGATCAAGGTGTGTAGAAGAGCACCGGGTATCTCACATCTTTTATTTGCTGATGACACCATGCTTTTCTTTGAGGCTAGCAGAGCCCAGGCTGAGAAAGTTAAATTGGCTTTGGATCAATACGGGGTAGCAACGGGACAATCTCTTAATTTTGATAAGTGTTCCATCCTCTTTGGTATTGCATGCCCTGAAGATATTCAGGAGGAAGTCAGGGGGTGCTGCATGTTACTAGCTTAGTGTTTGAGGAGAAGTACCTTGGCCTTCCAACTCTAGAGGGTCGCATGTCGAAAGGGAGATTCCAAAACCTTCAGATGAGTTTAACCAAGCGTTTGGTCCAATGGGGAGACGGTCACCTTGCCCAACCGAAGAGGGAGACTCTTATTAAATCTGTTGCGCTTGCTCTTCCTACATATATGATGGGTGTTTTCAAGATTCCATTCTCAATGTGTGATGAATTAACACGGATGGTACGTGCCTTTTATTGGGGTGCTGAAAAAGGTAAGAGGAAAGTACACTGGCGTGCATGGGAGGATTTACAACAACCAAAGAGTAAAGGAGGTGCCGGGTTTAGAGATTACAGAATATTTAATCAAGCTTTATTAGCACGACAAGCTTGGAGACTGATTTCAAAACCTGATAGCCTGTGTGCACAAGTGCTCAAAGCCAGGTACTATCCGGATGGAAACATAGAGGATACTGTCTTCTCCGGCAATGCATCTTCTTCGTGGCAAGCAATCAGCTATGGCCTTGATCTGTTAAAGAAGGGCTTAATCTGGAGAGTGGGGAACGGCAGAAGTATTCGTGTGTGGCGGGATAATTGGATCCCAAGACCCTTCTCCTATAAACCCATCACCTTACAAGGAAGATGCAGAATCCGATTCGTGTCTGATCTACTTAATGATAATGGCTCATGGAATGTTGGGCTGTTGCAGGAGTATTTCCTCCCGGCTGATGTAAATGAGATACTGAAAATAAGGGCGTCTCCTAGGCATGAGGACGACACCTTGGCTTGGGGGCCGGGCAAGTTTGGCGTTTTTTCGGTTAAGAGTGCATACCAATTGGGTTTTGAAGAGGCTCACAGGAGTTCGGCAACGGGCTCTAGCTCACGACCTAACGGCCGACGCTCTTGTTGGAAGCTCATATGGTCTTCGGATGTTCCTCCTACGGTTCAGAATTTTGCGTGGCAGGTTGCTACAAACTCGTTGCTGACATGGTGCAACAAGTACAGGCAGGGACCTGAAACAAGTAACCTTTGTCTGGTATGTGCTAGTGAACCAGAGGACTGCTACCCATGCTCTCTATCGCTGCTCCTTTGCGAGGATCTTATGGGATGCAATGTCTGAAGTTTGGCCTCTCCCATGTTTATCTACCCTGCAAAATAACGGGGATGAGTGGCTATTGCATGCACTTGAACCGCTACCGGAGATTGAGAGATCTATGTTATTGCTATCCATGTGGAGGGTATGGCATATACACAATGAGGTCGTACACCATAAACCAGCCCCGCCTATGGAAGCGTCGAAAAGATTCTCGGTAAGCTATTTGGACTCTCTGATTGGTATTAAAATTGATCTCTCTACTGATCCACGCAAAGACAAGTCTACCATCACATATGAAAGACGGAGTCCGCATATGATAATGGAAAAAAGGTTACTAAGTGGTCAGCTGAAAGTGCAACTATCCCTAGGTGGTTTTGGTAATTCATAACAACATATAGCTCATTGAGCTAATGCTATTCCAAGATGATTATTTCAGGAAAGCTCAATGATTGGCATGGCATGGATGTGAAAGTGGAACCCTCAAAATGCTAAGGACAAAGGATTGGCGCAAGCTCAAAAGCTCAAGACTCTTCATTTTATATTTTAGTGATCCAAGATCACATTGAGTCTTTAGGAAAAGCCAATACTATCAAGGAGGGATGAGGTGTTGCTTAATGAGACTCTTGCTTCATGTGCTTAATGATATGCTCCAAAATCCTCAACTACTTTCCCATATCCACAAATGACCTAAACCCTAAGCCAAACTCGGTCATACCGATTCTATCTATCCGGCGCCACCGAGTTTCACTTGTCATAAGCCACTGCCAAACCCTAGCAATTCGGTCCTACCGATAGGAATCTCGGTCTCACCGAGATGGGGTTGCAAACTCTCTATTTCCCTTTCGTAACTTTTCGGTCTCACCGAAAGAGCGAATCAGTCCCACCGAGATTGCAATGTAAACTCTGTGTTTCCCTTTTGTAACTTTTCGGTCTCACCGAAAGAGCAAATCGGTCCCACCGAGTTTGCCTGACCAACTCTCTGGTTAGCTAATTACCAAAATCGGTCTCACCGAGTTTGTGTAATCGGTCTCACCGAGATTACGTTATGCCCAAACCCTAACAGAATCGGTCCTACCGAGTTGCATGTCAGTCCCACCGAAAATCTCTAACGGTCACTAGGTTTACCTTTTCGGTCTGACCGAGTTTATTGATTCGGTCCCACCGAGATTGGTAGATTGTGTGTAATGGTTGGATTTTGTGTGGAGGCTATATATACCCCTCCACCTCCTCTTCATTCGGAGAGAGAGCCATCAAAACACACATACCATTCCAACTCATATGTTCTGAGAGAGAACCACCTACTCATGTGTTGAGACCAAGATATTCCATTCCTACCATATGAATCTTGATCTCTAGCCTTCCCAAGTTGCTTTCCACTCAAATCTTCTTTCCACTAGATCCAAATCCTATGAGAGAGAGTTGAGTGTTGGGGAGACTATCATTTGAAGCACAAGAGCAAGGAGTTCATCATCAACACACCATTTGTTACTTCTTGGAGAGTGGTGTCTCCTAGATTGGCTAGGTGTCACTTGGGAGCCTCCGACAAGATTGTGGAGTTGAACCAAGGAGTTTGTAAGGGCAAGGAGATCGCCTACTTCATGAAGATCTACCGCTAGTGAGGCAAGTCCTTCGTGGGCGATGGCCATGGTGGGATAGGCAAGGTTGCTTCTTCTTGGACCCTTCGTGGGTGGTTGCTTCTTCATTGACCCTTCGTGGGTGGAGCCCTCCGTGGACTCGCGCAACCGTTACCCTTCGTGGGTGGAGCCCTCCGTGGACTCACGCAACCGTTACCCTTCGTGGGTTTAAGTCTCCATCAACGTGGATGGAGGATAGCACCACCTATCCGAACCACGGGAAAAACATCCGTGTCTCCAATTGCGTTTGAATCCTCCAAACCCTTCCCTTTACATTCTTGCAAGTTGCATGCTTTACTTTCCGCTGCCAATATACTCTTTGCATGCTTGCTTGAATTGTGTGATGATTGCTTGACTTGTCCTAAAATAGCTAAAATCCGCCAAGAACTAAAATTGGGAAAAGGTCAAGTTTTTATTTGGTCAAGTAGTCTAATCAACCCCCCCCTCTAGACATACTTTCGATCCTACAAGTGGTATCAGAGCTTTGGTCTCCATTTGCTTTGATCTCCATAGCTTTTGGTGGTCATAGCCTTGGTTTCACAACCTAGGAGAGTATGGCATCTAGCGAGGGAAATTATCACCGTAGAGGTCCTTACTTTGATGGTACTAATTTTGCTAGTTGGAAGCATAAAATGAAAATGCATATTCTTGGACATAACCCCGCCGTTTGGGCTATTGTGTGTGTTAGTTTGCAAGGTGACTTCTTTGATGGGAGAGAACCAAACCGTGAAGCTACCGCGGATGAGTTGAAGATGTTGCAATACAATGCTCAAGCTTGTGTTATTCTCTTCAACGGATTATGCCCCGAAGAATTCAACAAAATCAGCCGTCTTGAGAATGCAAAGGAAATTTGGGACACTTTAATTGATATGCACGAAGGTACCGACTCCGTCAAGGAATCCAAGTTGGATGTGCTTCAAAGTCAACTTGACAAGTTCAAAATGAAGGATGGTGAAGGTGTCGCTGAAATGTACTCTAGGCTTGCTCTCATCACAAATGAGATTGCCGGCTTAGAAAGTGAAGAGATGACCGATAGATTCATCATCAAGAAGATTCTAAGAGCCTTGGATGGAAAGTATGATACCGTGTGCACGTTGATCCAAATGATGCCCAATTACAAAGATCTCAAGCCAACGGAAGTGATTGGAAGAATTGTTGCTCATGAGATGTCACTTAAGGATAAAGAGGAACTTCACAACAAATCAAGTGGTGCCTACAAAGCCTCGTGTGAAGCCCCTACATCAAGTGAGAAACAAAACTTCAACGAAGAATTGAGCTTAATGGTGAAGAACTTCAACAAGTTCTACAAGAGTAGAAGCAAAGATAGAAGCTTCAAGTCAAGGTCCTACAATGACAAAAGATCTTCTAGTCGAGAGCGAAACTGCTACAATTGTGGAAGACCCGAACACTATTCCAATGAGTGTACGGCTCCCTACAAGAGAAGAGAGGATTCTCCAAAAAGAAGAAGCAAAGATTCACCACCAAGAGAGAGAAGGAGTAAAGGTGATCGTTATGAACGAAGATACTCACGGAGAAGCAAGGATTCGAAAAGGAAGGAAAAATCATCAAGGAGCTACACAAAACGAAGACATCAAGCTCATGTTGGTGAATGGGTATCCGGCTCCGACTCCGACAGCCACTCCGAGAGAAGTTATCACTCCGACTCCGAAGATACTCAAGATGAAGGTGTTGCCGGTCTAGCACTTGTGTCATCCAACTCCTACGACATATTTGACTCACCAAATGAAGGAATTGGAAGATGCTTCATGGCCAAAGGTCCTAAGGTAACACACCCCGAGTATGTTGATTTTAATAGTGATGAAGATGACTTGTTAGGTGATGATGATTTGCTTGTTGACAACTCTAGTGATGAATACTATGATGAAACGTCAATTAATCATGCTAATCAAGATAAAATGAATGACAATGATAAGGAGAAGATTGAGGCTCTAACTAAAGAACTAAACACTCTTAAGTTAGCTCATGAAACTATCTTCGAAGATCATCGAGAACTTTTAAGAGCTCATGAGAAATTACGCTTTGAAAAGCTCAATCTTGAGCAAGAGCATGAGTTTTTAAAAGCAATCAATGATGATCTCCGCAAGAAAAGTTCTTCTTACATTGCCAAGCGTTTACTCTTATCCACTTACATGCCTCAAGTCAAGTCTAGTAACAAGAACAAGAAAGATTCTTCCTCTAGTAGTAACAATGATCATGCTAAATCCAATATTGTTGCTTCTAGTAGTTCTCTTGATTCCGCTAATGATTCTCTTAGCCAAGTTACACTTGAGCAAGAAAATAGCTTATTGAAGGGAATTATAGAGAAAGGAGTGTACAAAAGCCTTGCCGGGAGTAAGCAATTCAAGGAAATTGTGCGCAAGCAAGGAATGCACCGGAAAAATCAAGGTGTTGGTTTTGAACGAAAGTTCAATGCCAATGGAGTTGAGTGGGAAGAAGATCAATACCCCAAGACAAAGTTTGTTCCTCGACAAGAGAAGTATGATACTTCCTTAAAGGGGACACAAGCTCAAGATGATCTTCCACCACAAGACTACAAGCAAAAAGGCAAGGACAAGCTTCAAGAGGAAATTGATGCATTTGAAGAAGCTCCTAAGACCTTAGTCAAGTGGATTCCCAAGACTACTTCAAGTTCCACTTCATCAAGTACGACTACAACTCCAAGGATTCCCATCAAGATGATGTGGATCCAAAAGAAGAAGAACTAGAGAGTTCTTGAGGGTGATTCCGCCAACATACTTCACTCTTATCATTTTGGCAAGAACAAGTGCAATCAACTTCCACATCTTGCACTAGTTCAAGGAGTCACAAAACCCTCTTGTTGGTAAGACAAGGGACAAGGTAACCTAAAAGTTTTCATGGACATCATCTTGTGTGTGCATCACTCTATGTCTATGGATATCCTTGTTTGTTCCTTGTGGGACTAACCCATGTAGGTATTGAAAGTGCAATTCACTCAAATGAATAGCTCCAAGTGATCTACATCAACATTGAGCATCCACATCTTCAACATCTACATGAAGTCATCATCGACAAAACCCAAGGTTAGTTCATCCCTCTAAGGGGGGATATCACATATAGGGGGAGCTTTACTCTAAGACTTAAGCTAAAGCAACTCTAAAGATGTGAACACAACAATGCTTTATGTAAATGTGGTAACCCCACTTGAGCTTAAATGATGAGTATGACCTACGATCAAGTGTTCTCACTTGACTCCTAAGTCAATATACTCATATATAGATGACATGGTCATCGCAAATTGCTTGATAGATGCTAGAATTGGTTGTGCATGCTTTGTCACATATTTCATTTGCCATCTTATTGTGTGAGCATGTTGGTTGCATATTTTACTCATTCGAGGACATCCAGTTGTTGTTTTGATTGTTTGCCTTTATTTTCTTTGGCCAAGTGGATGGACAAGAATGCCTAAGAACCTCCTCTAGCTATCTATGCTTTTATCGTCTCAAACTCTATTCATGCTACATCACAAAATTTGATCAAGTCAGATTCAAACCACTCTGTGTGAGGAGCGCTCGGAGTCCCCGATTCGTCATAGACTTAAACTTCCAAAACCTCTTTGTGATTCTCGGTCTGACCGATTCCCCACTTTCGGTCCTACTGAGATCATTAAGTTGATCTAGGTTTTCGATCTCGGTGCAACCGATTTGAATCTTTCGGTCACACCGAGTTGCAGTAACTGCTCGCAGTTATGCATCTCGGTGCCACCGAGTTGTTCCACTCGGTCACACCGACAGGGTCGGGCTATATATAGTCACAGGCAAAAATTTGGAAATTTCTCCGAACCCCTTCACCCGCGCGATAGCCTGCTCTGCCAACTTGGTCTCCGGATCGTCTCCTCGCCGCCAGCAGCCTCCAGTCGCTGGTTTCCGTCGCCGTCAACGGGAATTCTACCCCGCCGTTGCCGCCGTAGCGAGTCTCCGCCGCACTAGGGTATGGACTCGATCTTTGTGCTATTCTCCAATCCGATTCCTAGCACATTGTGATCATCATGATTCTTGCCACGTTTGATAAACTCCTATCCAGTCAATGAACTCGTAGATTAGGTTTAATTCGAAAATTTTAGGGTTAGGTTTCCGCCGAAACCATCTCGGACCCACCGAGTTGAAAAACTCGGTCCCACCGATTTGGCTTATGCCATTGCACAAGTGAGACTCGGTCTGACCGAGAATTACTTATTGGTGTGACCGATTTTGGAATTCTGTGAAACCCTAGCAGTCTCGGTGCCACCGAACTGTGACTCGGTCTGACCGAGTTCACTAGTTTAGGTTCCAAAACTGCTTCGGTATCACCGAGTTTAGAAATCGGTAGATCCGAGATGCTTTTAGTGGGAAACTAAAACTAAGTTTTTGGATTATTCTTTTGCAAAAATCTCTGCATTTTGTGATGCTCATCCACTCTATCTCGTTTATAACCTATTCACAGGGTCAGCAGTCAGAGCTTGCATCATGTCAGACCAAAGTGATAGCCAGCACCTGTCAGAACAGCAAGTGCAGCTGAGTGAGGGCACTAGTCCCTCAAGTTCCTCAGATGATGGCAGCAGGAGCACCCCTAGCAATCTGCCTAAAGCTGCCACAAGACAGAGAAAGAAGAGAACCTCAGACTCAGAAGATGAGGATTATGTGGCAGAAGAGGAAGCAACCTCCAAAAGAGTTGAGCCAGCACAGGGTACAAAGCCAGGGTTGAAGTTCAAAAGGCCAGCAGGCAGGCAGCCTATGTCAAAGGCTAGAGCTTCAACTGAGAAGCCCACTCCCATTGAGCCAGTTGCTGCTGAGGGCAAGAAAAGGAAAGAAAGGGTGAAGAAAACTATAGCCAGAGTGCTTGGCAAAGCTTCCATCATGGAAGATGAGGAGGAAGAAGAGGTGGCTGCACCAGCACCAAAGGCACCCAAGCTGATAGGTGATGCCATAAGATTAGGGGGAGCTGCTTCCAAGGCCAAGGCAGCTCCAAAGCCCAAGCCAAAGAGGAATACAAGAAGAATCCCAACTGCTGAGAAGAACAAGGCCCCAGTGTCTGAAGCTGCAGAAGAAGAGGAAGAGAATGTCCTCAGGAAGCTCAAGCCCAAGATCCCAGACCACAACGATGCTCATCCTGTGGCTGAGGATATGAAACTTAGGAGAGATTCAGGGCTCCGGAAGTGGAGAGAAGCAGACCCGTATGCTTCAAGGAGAAGGACTGTAGTTGACTACAGGTTTCACACCAAGGAGCAGCAAGATTTCTATGAGACAGTGCTGCTAGACAGGAAGCCCATTATCTGTGACATGAGGTGGGTCGATTGGCAATATATCAAGGATAACGAGGAGTACTACCCTGGAGTGCAGGACAACTTCAAGGCGTGTGGAGTAGAGGACTTTGTTGGGCAGAAGCTCACAAAGTGGAACGAGGAACTCATCATGCAGTTCTACTCCACAACCCATTTTTATCCAGATGGTAGGATAATTTGGATGTCAGAGGGTACGAGGTACCAGTCTACAGCTGCTGAATGGGCTCAGCTGATAAATGCCCCAGAGGAGCAAGCAGATGACTTGGACGTTTATGCCAAGAAGAAGATGGACCACAACTCTATGTCCAACATGTACAAGGAGATTCCAAATGAAGCACTTGACACTTTCAAGTTTGGCTCAGTACATTATCTTCTATCAGGGCTGCCCACTATCAATTGGATACTAAGGCACACCTTATTGCCCAAGTCTGGAGATCACAAGATGATCAGAGGCCATGCGATCAACTTGCTTCATATCTTTGACGTGCCTCAGAAATTCAAGGTGATGAGCCTAATGGTAGAGACCATTAAGAGGACAGCAGCAGACCAGAAGAGGAGCTGTGGATATGCCCCAAAGATTCAGGAGCTCATCAACTCCAAGATGGGCACGGGCATATACCTCTTGGACAAGGAACACCTGCCTATCCGTCCGGACTTTGAAGATAATCAAGTGGTCATGACTAAGAATGAGCCATCATCTTCCCAAGCACAAGCCAAGAAGGAGAAGGCTAGGAAGGAAAAGCTGCCAAGATGCCTACTCAAGCGGAGGCATCTGAATATTTTCTGAAAACCAAACAAGAGCAGCTTGGTTACTTGATTGCATCCACCCTGCGGATTGAGCAAGGACTAGCCACCCTAACTCAAAACCAGGCAAGCTTAGAGAGGATCATGGAACAAAAGTTCTATGACTTGGATGTCAAAGTGACAGAGATTCAGTCTGCAGTGGAGCAGCTCCAGGATGACATGCGGGAGAGGAGAGGCAAAACTACAACTGATGGCTTTGCCAGAGTGCCCCGAGCTCCGAGGTCGTCTGCAGTGCCAGTTCCTGACACAAGGGCAACCGCCTCAGCTTCAGCCGCAGCATCAGCTCCAACTCCAGCATCTACTTCAGCTCCAGCGTCTACTTCAGCATCTACGGAAGCCTTCGTACTTGGAGTGATCCGGACTCCACCACCACCTGAAGATCAAGCCTGAGTGTCGACTTAGCACTATGCATTTTCTAGGAACTTTTTGGTAACTTGTTGCCAAAGGGGGAGAAAATGTATAGATCATAGGCTTCGAGAGAAAGTGTTGCTTTTATTATCTCTTGTTTTATTTGGTGGTTTTTTCGAACTTCGTTTGCTTTTGTGTGAGATACTACGTCATTATCTGTGAGACATCGATGATCATGTGTTTGATCATAAGCTACACTTAATGTTTGCTTAATACTATTTTTATCCTATCTATCTTATGTGATCACTCACTATTCTTGGTGATGAGTGCATGTATTTCATTCTTATCATTTTACGCGCTCCACCAAGATGCATGTGACATGGAAGAGTAACCCATGACTCTAACTCCTTGTGCATTTGCAGTCCAAAGCAAATTTTAAATATGCACAAATTTAGGGGGAGCTCTTACTTATCACATACTTCTCAAAGCGATGATATATTTCATGCTTATTATCATTTGTCGAAGCTTTGATCTGTATGTTGTCATCAATTACCAAAAAGGGGGAGATTGAAAGTGCAACTGTCCCTAGGTGGTTTTGGTAATTCATAACAACATATAGCTCATTGAGCTAATGCTATTCCAAGATGATTATTTCAGGAAAGCTCAATGATTGGCATGGCATGAATGTGAAAGTGAAACCCTCAAAATGCTAAGGACAAAGGATTGGCGCAAACTCAAAAGCTCAAGACTCTTCATTTTATATTTTAGTGATCCAAGATCACATTGAGTCTTTAGGAAAAGCCAATACTATCAAGGAGGGATGAGGTGTTGCTTAATGAGCCTCTTGCTTCATGTGCTTAATGATATGCTCCAAAATCCTCAGCTACTTTCCCATATCCACAAATGACCTAAACCCTAAGCCAAACTCGGTCATACCGATTCTATCTATCTGGCGCCACCGAGTTTCACTTGTCATAAGCCACTGCCAAACCCTAGCAATTCGGTCCCACCGATAGGGATCTCGGTCTCACCGAGATGGGGTTGCAAACTCTCTGTTTCCCTTTCGTAACTTTTCGGTCTCACCGAAAGAGCGAATCGGTCCCACCGAGATTGCAATGTAAACTCTGTGTTTCCCTTTTGTAACTTTTCGGTCTCACCGAAAGAGCAAATCGGTCCCACCGAGTTTGCCTGACCAACTCTCTGGTTAGCTAATTACCAAAATCGGTCTCACCGAGTTTGTGTAATCGGTCTCACCGAGATTACGTTATGCCCAAACCCTAACAGAATCGGTCCTACCGAGTTGCATGTCAGTCCCACCGAAAATCTCTAACGGTCACTAGGTTTACCTTTTCGGTCTGACCGAGTTTATTTATTCGGTCCCACCGAGATTGGTAGATTGTGTGTAACGGTTGGATTTTGTGTGGAGGCTATATATACCCCTCCACCTCCTCTTCATTTGGAGAGAGAGCCATCAGAACACACATACCATTCCAACTCATATGTTCTGAGAGAGAACCACCTACTCATGTGTTGAGACCAAGATATTCCATTCCTACCATATGAATCTTGATCTCTAGCCTTCCCAAGTTGCTTTCCACTCAAATCTTCTTTCCACTAGATCCAAATCCTATGAGAGAGAGTTGAGTGTTGGGGAGACTATCATTTGAAGCACAAAAGCAAGGAGTTCATCATCAACACACCATTTGTTACTTCTTGGAGAGTAGTGTCTCCTAGATTGGCTAGGTGTCACTTGGGAGCCTCCGACAAGATTGTGAAGTTGAACCAAAGAGTTTGTAAGGGCAAGGAGATCGCCTACTTCGTGAAGATCTACCGCTAGTGAGGCAAGTTGGTTAGGTGGACAGTGGTATCCCCAACCCACCAGGGTTCAAATCCCGGTGCTCGCATTATTCCTGGATTTATTTCAGGATTTCCGGCGATGCGCTTTCAGTGGGAGGAGACGTTCCCGTCGACGACGAGGCGCCTACGGTGACTTCGTAAATCTCAAGATGATATGCCGGCTCAGTCTCTCAGAGATGCTCATAGGGGTAGGATGTGCTTGTGTGCGTTCATAGGGATGAGTGTATGCGCGTGTATATGAGCGCTTGTGTCTGTACTGATGCTAAAAAAAAAGACTTGCAGAAAAAAAAATAGTATGCGTGAACGTTCAAGAAACAAATGACTGTTTCTTGAACCAGAAGCAGAAGAAGCCGTTCATCAGCAGTAAACGAATTGTCACCCTGGATCAGATTTGGATTGGATAGATATCCCCTGATCCAAATAATCCCCAGGGATCTGCCGGCCGGCCGCCCCAGGCAGGTTCCGACTGCACCCTCCAGTCCACCAGCTCCCCATCGCCCTCCACTTTCCCAAGCCCACCATAAAACAGAACAGCATCAGTTCCTTCCACCCTCGCCCCCCCTGCTCCGATCTCCGCCTCCCCACCTCCGCCGCCCGCCATGGATCCGGCGCCGCAGTCCCACCCGATCCTCTCCTACGTGCTCTCCCGCCTCCCCACCCTCTCCAAGCCCAGGCCCGCCGCCGGGGCCGACTTCGACATCGAGCAGCCGCCGGTCCACACGCCGTCCCCGCGCTCGCCCTCCGTCGGCGAGTTCGAGCTCGTCGAGCGGATGCCGGGCCTCCGCCACGCCTCCGTGCTCCACGCCATGACCCGCGCCGTCGCCGACGTCTCCGCCGCCCGCTCCGCGCTGCAGGAGCTGGGCCCGCGCCCCGACCACGAGCTCGTCGACTCCTCCCGCGCCGTCGTCGCCGCCGCCGCCGCCGGCGACGTCGCCCCGCGGGTCACCGAGGAGGACCTCGAGGCGTGCCGCACCGTGGTGCGGCTGGAGGAGGCCCACGAGACCTACGAGGCGCTGCTGCAGGAGGCCGAGGGGAGGCTCGAGAAGGTCTACCGGTCGGCGATGGAGGGCAGGGACCTGGAGGAGGCTGAGGGGAAGGATGAATCGGCGGCGGGTGCTGATGAGGTGGCGGTGCAGGAGGAAGTCGTCGCCGTGCTGAAGCAGGCCCAGGAGGGCAAGCCGGTGGAGAGCGTGCTCCTCGTGGATCGCCAGCTGCGCTACCTGCCCGAGGCGTTCGGAAGGATCCTGGGACTCCGCGTGCTTGACGTATCACACAACCAGCTCCAGGTGAGAAGCATGTCATCCCATATCTTCATATTAGATCTGTTTATTTAGAGCTCATGTAGCACTATATGGTAACATATTCATGGATGAGCCACACGCACAAAACACTTCAGTTCTGGTGTGTTTGTCTAGGATTAGGCATTTTTCTGCCACTGTGAGCGCATATTAGACTGTTTCTGGGACTGGGACTGATTTGTCAGTAAGGATGCTAGATTTGTGAGTTCTGATATGCCTGGTACGAAGAGTGGGTCTGTATACTAGCACTTATTTGTCACTTGTCAATTAGGGTCAGGTATGAGGGCCAGTCTGTATACTATTGTTTTGGCAGATTTGTTTGTTATCCCGCCTTATGTGTTAAGGACGTGCTGCTGAAGGCGGAATTTGGATGGAGAAAATGCTAGTAAAAGTTATGCAAGGATGCGTTGAAGTACTATTTATGTTTGTATTGGTTGCAACAATCAATACTGCAAGAAAGTAGGGTTTAGCACTAGCTTTGGTTTGATTGCCGCTTTGATTTAGGCTATGCAAACATTAGTGTTGACTCATCGAGGGTTACAAGTAGTACTTTGGGTTCATACAGTTCTACAAAGTAGAATATCAAATTGGTAGGAGTTATGAGGTAAGTTTAGCTTAGCTTGATTTCCTGGAAATCTTGCTCGGGTTAGAAATTTGGAGAATCATCGATTAAGGTAGGGAGGATTGGTACTTTCATATTGCTTGCTGTTACTGTTAAGAAATGTTTATGTCTGATTTATATGGTTTATTTTGAACTTCATGATCCATCATAATCATTTAACAGCAGACATGAGATATGCTAGTTATAAAATGCTGGTTGACTTTCTAGGCCCTAAAAACTCAGATCTGTTTATCAGGTTATAATTCCTCAACAGCTGCAAAGCTGCTGTATGTCTTGTTAGATACAATATTGTACTGTTCTTCCCTAATTTTGGGATTTCACTGTGCTTGTAGGTTATTCCAGATGCTATAGGAGGGCTTGAACATCTTGAAGAGCTCCGTCTTGCTTCTAATGCCTTGGTTTCTCTTCCTGATACTGTTGGATTTCTGTCCAATCTGAAGATTCTGAATGTGTCGACTAACAAGCTGAGAACACTGCCAGACAGCATCTCAAAGTGCAGGTAGATACTACTACTAAAGTTCCCCTTGCGTTTGTTAATTAGCTGTATTCACTATTCAAGAGACTCATAGATAGTTCACCCTCCAGGTCGCTAGTTGAGCTTGATGCAAGCTACAATGGGCTCACATATCTGCCAACAAATATTGGCTATGAACTGATTAATCTGCGAAAGCTCTGGGTCCACATGAACAAGCTGCGATCTCTTCCATCATCTATCTGTGAGATGCAGTCACTATACCTCCTGGATGCTCATTTCAATGAACTATGCGGTCTGCCATCTGCCATAGGGAAGCTTTCCAGCCTTGAAATCCTCGACCTGAGCAGCAACTTCAGCGACATGAAGGAGCTCCCTTTCTCATTCGGTGACCTGCTGAACCTGCGGGAGGTTGACCTCAGCAACAACCAGATCCATGCTCTTCCCGACAGTTTTGGCCGGCTTGACAAGCTGGAGAAGCTTAACCTGGAGCAGAACCCTCTGTCCATGCCACCAGCGGAGGTCGTGAAGGAAGGTGTAGACGCTGTGAAAGAGTACATGTCAAAGAGGTGGCTTGATGCGTTGCTTGAGGAAGAACAGAGGAGCATGGCGGCGGCAGCAGCAGAGAGCCCGCAGGCGTCAACTCCCAAGGCTTGGCTGGCGCGCAGCGTCTCGTGGGTCTCGGACGTTGGGGGGAGCCTTGTGGGCTATGTCAGTGGTGGCCAGACCAAGTCGGAGAAAGACTCGATCCTCGACCAGCAGTTCTGAAACCTCAGTTTCAGAGGTGATCGGGTATCGCGTATGTATATACCAAGTTTACGGAACTCTCGACCTGGGAATCACTTTGTGTTCCTGTTGACTCGGAGAGATGCACAACCTTACAAGCCCCTGCCCTCCGAGGCAGGCTTTGGCGTTTATTTTCCATTTTAACTCCATTTGAGGGTCATTCCCGTCGAAGGCCCCGGTCGTGTTACTGTCCAATAATAATAGGGCTGAAACTCGGTATACTTGCTTTATTAGACTGAAACTCGGTATACTTGCTTTATTAGACTGTTTGCAACGGAAATTATGCACTTTGTTTGCTGAAGCTACATGTGTTACTGCAAACTATCTGTCTTGCTAAGATGCCACAAAGCTTTAGAAACTTGCCAGGTTTTGTCTGTGAGAACAGACTTCAACCCTGTCATTGCCGAATGCCCTCAATTTGTGAAGTCATACAGTAAATTTTTTGGCTTTGAAAACTAAACGTACTACCTATGTAACTAAATATAAGGTGTGTTTTTTTAGTCCAATGCAAAAACATCTTATACTTAGTTACAGAGGTACTTTCTTCGTCCCATAATGTAAGACATTTTTTGACACCTAGGACCTTACATATTGGACACAGCTGATAACTTTAAAGAAAGGTAGTAGGTCCTTCAGTCATTGACAAGTGATGTGTGGTTTTTTGGTGAACGAGATAGTAATTGCTTAGGAACAACAACTTCGGGGATCAGGTGACTTGCATCACACGAGTTCTGAACAGTTGTGCTAAACTGTAATGCTTGTGACACGCATTCCTCTCATTCCAAAGTGCCCAACAGACAACATCTTCCAAGAATTATAGGCCTTTCTGTTGACTCCAACCAGACCATAGTGACTTTATTCTCGGTCTAGAAAAACTTGCTTCTCATGCTACGCTGGCTGTGGGTTGGTTTTGACATTCCCTGCGATGACAGACAGGGATCTTTTCTACGTTGTGACGACAATTACTATGGGCAACGGAGGGTTGATGAGTTTCTGGTTTGCTCCTTGGTTACAAGGGCAAAAGCCGAAGGACATTGCACCGGGCATCTTTGTCATCTCCAAACGCACTAAATCAAGTACCTCCAAGGCTTTTGGCGAACAATGATTGGGTAGGTCGTATCGACCTGCAAGATGGCCTTACCGTTGACCTCATTCAGCAATTTTTCAACTTATGGACCAAGGTTCAGGAGATGGAGCTAGTGGTCGGAACAAAGGATATCATTCGATGAACATTCACTGCGAATGGATGCTACTCTGTCGCCACGGCTTACAGAGTGCAATTGCAATTCGCAGGATTGATAAAGTCGGACATGCCAAGGATGGTCTAGAAAATATGGGCTCCGCCGAAAATCAGATTTTTCCCAAGGCTCATTCTGCAAGATCGTGTGTGGACGGCAGAGCCATTGATCAAACTGTGGTCTTTGTCAGTTGTGCAAAAGAGAACCAGAAACGGCAACGCATCTAATCTTCAAATGCCGCTACTCTGCTAGGATTTGGGAAGCAATCAACACATGGCTAGGGACTTGACGGCTGGTCGACACTTTCATCGGTGGCAGCATGGTGGAACGAACGGTGGTGGTCTGGTAGGAGTCAACAGGAAGGCCTATAATTCTTTGAAGATGTTAGTCTGTTGGGCACTCTGAAATGAGAGGAATGCGAGAGTGTTTCACAACAAGGCCTCCTCCATGCCCACATACGTTGTTGCGTTGTTGCGTCAATCAAGACGGATGCGAAACTCTGGGTACTTGTAGGAGTAGGAAGCCGGGAGAGTGATCCCTTTGTGTCTTTGATTCACCCTTTTTTTTGAACAAGCAAAGGCACCGAAGTGCCAAATTCATTCAGCTCGTAGAGAAAGTACAAAGAGAATTACATAGATCTGCTGAAGATGTAGAGAAGAGTAGCAGCAGTATCTAGAAAAGAGAGCTGAAGAAAGACCCTATATGAGGCAAAGTGGGAATGACCACTACACCATGATCAACATGGTCAGAACTAGCACAGGAACACTCTAGCACAGGAACACTCTGAATCTGAAACTATGAATTGCTGTTGTCTTTTGCTTCACTGCCATCTTTCTTGAAGCAAGCATGTCAAGGTCCTGTAGAAACAGCAAAATACATCTGCAACCAAGATGAAAACCCTGCAAAATAAAAAACTGATGTACTCCAGCTTCGCGATATAGCATCAAACTCCAGAGATCTGCAAACGAATAAAAACCAAGCACAACACAAAGTACAGAGAGAAGGCAGAGCTCAAGAAGAAACAAAGAACAAGCCCAGGCTACCATCTATAACTGAGATAAAAACTTGCCACACCAAAATCTACAGGGAGAAAATTAATAACAGTGAACTGTATGAATTCTAAAGCCCTGAATCTGAAAATTTTCAAGAAGAGGCAGTATTGGGCAAAGACCATAATTGTGTCTTGCAGCAAAACAAGAAAGTCGAGTGTCGCCAATAGCACGGAAAACTTGTTGAGCAAGATTATGAGCAATACCATTGATCTCCCTAGAAATGTGAAACACCTTTGGCTGAAGCTGATAAGTAGTCTTAAAAAAACTAGCCAAAGATTTCCTGATACTCCATGGAGTTTCAGAAGTGGAGACATTACCTATAGCAGCAGCCCCTGCTAAAACCAAGCAGTCCATCAGAAAAGTAGGCTGAGCAATGTTGAGTTGAGATGCAAGATAAGCAGCAAAATTTAGTGCAAGAGCCTCCGCTTGCAGAGGAGTAGAAGTTGAAGGAGCTGAAGCTTGCAGTTGCACATTGATCTCTCCTCCGTTAGAGGGTAAGGAAATAAAGATTCCCACACCTGTGCCAACCTGTCCTTGCAACAAACCTGGAATTTTCTTAGTCCTAAAAGCTGCATCCGGATAGATTTTAGCCCCATCAGCCAACAAATCAGACCTAAGGGTTCTGCCAGGCAAAGGAATTTGATTAGAAGACAACTGAGTTGGAGTTGGAGTCTGATTCAAGAGAAGGGCATTGTCATACACATTAGAGGTTAATGCAAGAGCAGCAATGTGAACTTGATGAGGAAGAGATTTCGCCCTATGAAATAGAAAATCATTCCTAGCTTTCCAGAGACACCAAAGAAGCGTAAAAATGTTAGAAAGTGAACCATATGAATGCCTCATGCGAAGAACATCAATAACAGAATGCAAGGTGGAATGCCCCTGGACTAAAGCATCCGAACGAACAAACCAAGGAGAGAAAAACCAAGCTGCACGAGAAAAAGAGCACATGAAAAGCAGATGGACCTCATCCTCTTGTTGACCACATCGGCAACAAGTTTTTGAAATATGAATGGAAAATCTACCAGCCCTCAACCCTGTAGGAAGAGCCCTCCTAAGCAGTCTCCACGCAAAAGTTTTAACTTTTGGGAGCATATCCTTTTGTTTCCAAATGAGTTTAAGAAGATTTGAGAGATCCAAAGGAACAGCAGAAGGTGCATTTCGGGGAATGGCCTGAATTTCCTGCAAACAAAGTTTATAGGCAGATTTTGAAGAACAAATACCATTATGAGTGAGATCCCAACAAAGCATATCTGGACTATCATCATCAATAATATCTGTTTGCACAATAAGAGAGGCCAAAGGTTCTTGAAAAAGAGAGCAAACCAAGTCATGATTCCAAGTTTTTTGGTCCGGAAGCCAAAGATCTTTAACTAAAGATGAATATTGAAAACCATGTCGTTGATGAATAAGACAATCATGAACTGGTCTCCAAAGAGAGCACCAAGGAGTGCTCCAAATTGAGATATTGCCTTGAGATAATTGATAAAAAGAATGGGCTTTGAGTTTCGGTAGAATTTTAAGAATAGAAGCCCAAAAGGCCGAATTGAGATATTGCCTTGAGATAATTGATAAAAAGAATGGGCTTTGAGTTTCAGCAGAATTTTAAGAATAGAAGCCCAAAAGGCCGACTTAGCAGAATTAGCAGAGGCTGTCCATATGGTCATGTAACAAACATACTTTATTCCCTCTTCTTATTTAATGAGGTGAGACAAATCTTTTGTCTCCGTTTTAAAAATAAATATTTTTTTTGCATAATGTGAATTATATAAATCTCTAGGGAACTATGCTGACATGAAACATCAGGTGTACTGAGCTATAGTGCTTTTAGCTGCCTAAATGTCACTTGCACACGTCCTTGTATGTAGCTACTTTGACCAGTTTATCCATTTCTGGCTGCAACCCACGATTTTGCCACGACCATAGATAAAGCCAGATCACTTGGCAAACGAAGATTTTATTTTCGTTACTCTGAAACCCTTCTAGAACATTTGAGTGTATTAGAGCAACTCCAACAGCTATCCGGAAAAGACTGACGTTTACAGAAAGGAAAAAAAATCTCCAACAATTTTCTGTAAAACATCCATAACTTTAGGAGATTTTTTCCCCTCAGGTTTATAGCAAGATGATCATCAAACCCCGCTTGAAACTTCACCAGGAATTCTGTAAAACATCCATAACTTCAACTTTAGGGGTCACCTGCACCGCCGGAACCTCGCCGCCGGCCGCGTCACTGAATGGCGGGTCAGGAAGTTTCTTAAGGGAGGTGTTGGAGTTGCTCTTACCCCCATTGCAAAATTTCGTAAGGACATAACATTCGATGTTCTCAGGGCAGAAGAAGCCAATATGGGTACACTTTCCTGCCTGTTTGTAGTCGCTCTTTCTTCATACAAGCAACCATAGATGGAATACCTGTGACCAGGACGAAAATAAGCTCTAACAAACAAGCAGTTCATGAGACCCACATTTCTGATAGAAGAGCACAGCAACCATCTGATTGAGAAGCACACGATCGACAGACATAAACATAGCATACTTATAAAACCATACTAGCAGTTCGCCTGATAAGGTACCCTGCTTACACGAAAGGCAACCCCGGGTGCACGAGCGACCACACACCACAAGTCACCGGAGCGCCAGACTATTATAGTCCTGCTTACTGGCTGCTACTACTACTTCGCGGCTGCAGTGCACTGCATCATGCAGCATCACTTCAGCTCGTCTGGTTATTCCTGCATTACATTATACTAGTACTCCCTCCGTAAACTAATATAAGAGCGTTTATAGAATACTAAAATAGTGATCTAAACACTCTTATATTAATTTACAGAGGGAGTACTACTTTATCTATATCTAGGTCTACTAGGCAGCAGCGCTCCAGCAGATGAGCGCAGGAGGCCATCACCGGTCCTTCTCTCTGGACAGAAGATCCATCGCCCACACGCTTCATGGAACTTCATGCTCTTGCTCGAGCACTCCTTCTACATCTGTGTCAATCATCAAAACCCTGACGCGAATAAGAGTTTAGAATTAAGAAGGATCCTAAATTAAGATGATATTCTCGCGCTACACAGGATGAGAAGTGGCGCATACCAGTTCCTTCAGCTCCGCAAGGAGTGGGTCCCACTCATGGAAGCCGCACAGGTCATCGACCGACTTCTGCAGATCATACTCATTCTGCCGAAGCACCTCCTTGTTCAGGTCAACCTGCCTGAAGCCCATGTCCGCCAGTTCCCTCAGAAGCTTCTCCTCCATGTTGTTGTTGATGGTTTCATCAGGCAAAGGCATGCTCATGCTAACAGGTGCGACATGTGAACTGACAAGAGTAGGTGCTGGTAGAGGTTCCGGCACACTGATGGGTTCCGGCAGTGGTGCGGCTTCAGGTGCCGCCACACCTGTAGGCATCCCTAGAGCTTCAGCAGATGAGGCGTGGGGATAAACGACGGGTACTTGAACTGGTTCATCTGCTGCCTGGGTATAAGCGATGGGTACTTGAACTGGTTCATCTGCTGCCTGGGGATAAGCGATGGGTACTTGAACTGGTTCATCTGCTGCTGGTGCAGAGGGCACAACACTTCCAGCCGCTTTGGGTCCCTTTCGTCTCAGCGTGGCAAGCACCTCACGCAGAGGTATGCCATCATCGTCAGAGTCAGATGCAGAATCTGAGGTCCAGGTTGCGGTGCTGCCTTCTGCAGGCAAGCTCAAAAAGTTCACTGCAGCAGTTCCCTTATTGCCACTGGTCTGGACAGGCTGTTGCACCTGCACACGAATTTAGCAGGCAAATGATCAGATGTGTAAACAAAGCATGTGGCCACTTGCGGAAGAGAATTCTACAGTCTAATGAGGCTATACAATGGATGGCCTCGATGTTGCAGGGTTGCTGACTGCAGGCAAGTTCAAGTCTATTGCAGCAGTTTGATTGTCACCACTGGCCTGAACAGGCTCTTCCACCTGCACACGATATCAGCATGCGGAAGGTCATGAGGGGAGGAACATCAAGGCTTACAAGGAGAGGAGCAAGTGATGGCGGAGTAAAAACCTCAATAAGAACCCAAACTTGCTGACCAAATTTCTGTAGGTCTGGCGATGTTAGTCTCCAGTACGATATGTACCTACCAGGTTTCGCAGGTGAAACAAAGTCAACACAAACATCGATTTCTCCATTCAAGGGGAAACCAGCCTCTGGAATCTGAGAAGTTCAAACATAAGTAAAGACTTTATTATGGTCTGAGATGCATCCATGTAAATCTCACATCCAGAACATATTAGCAAATAAATTATATGTGGTTGGGAAGTACCGCTAATTTCACTAAGCTTTGGCGAGCAAATTGATCTCCACCAACCCAGGCAAGGTGGGTTCCATAAGGCCATACAATATTTCCATTGTTAAGCATGCACCAAATCTTACGAAATGGAGTTGATGGCGCCATTCGTGTTCCATCAGGGACAGTGAGATCCTTGACGAAACGGCAGTCAAGTTGGAGGAACCTCTTATCCTGAGAATGGTCAAACAGAAGTGTAAATATTATGTTACTATCTCACGTGAAGTATATAATCATGAGTATGAACAGACTGATCTGGTCACCTTATTCAGGTTTCTCAATCTTTCACTTACTGAGAGTGGCTTGTCCATTCTTGCATATTCAGCCTCATTGCCCATGCGATAGAAACAAGCACTGCATAGATCATAGTTATATTTGCTGCCAGCAAAGAGAAAAATGTCAAGAGAACAATTTTTTTCAAAATCCAATGAAAAATAAGATATGAATGAAGGACTGAATTATTTAATTGTAACTAAAAATACTTACACATTGGACTTGTAGCGAGGCCCAACAATCGGTGTCACCCCGCAGCCATCACATTCTACCCATTTATGAACCGACTGCTGTGGGGTACCATACCCACTGTATGAACCAAATGAGTAGGGATCTTGATAATTTCCATATGAATTAACTAATGAAGGCCTACTGAACCTAAACTGATTGTAGTCGTAGGCAGGTGGAGGAGGGAATGCCTTCTGCAAACCATGGGTTGCAACTGAAGTGTAAGGGTTAAGTATTGGATCAGTTTCAAAGGTCGGAATTGAACTTGACGGAGGGCCTCTGGGGGGAGGGAAGGCTGAGCTTGAATCGCCATTGATCTTTCTAATAGACCCAAAGGGCATATACCCATTTGCAGAACCAAGAGTAGAGCCACCAGGAGCAAATGAAGGAACAGGTGGCACCGAAGAAGACATGACAGATTTCCCCATACTTTGAGCATGTGATTTCCCCTTACT
This sequence comes from Triticum monococcum, assembly GCA_034509565.1. Taxonomy (NCBI): domain Eukaryota; kingdom Viridiplantae; phylum Streptophyta; class Magnoliopsida; order Poales; family Poaceae; genus Triticum; species Triticum monococcum. The sequence goes on from CM067842.1 coordinate 601,186,225, forward strand.
CAGGGCATCAGTTCTTTTCTTATGATACAAGAGTTTTCCACCAGAACCGACTAGAACCGATGGAACCCCAATTGAAGTACAGCCTGGTGCTTGTTGAACTTGAGCATTGGTCTTCTCAACTAGCACACTCTTAAGACCAAGTGCTCTAGATGATTTAGCATGTTGCGAATTTGAAGCTGAAGCTGTTGCAGATTCAGATGCATTACTATCTTTCATGTCCCTGAATGTTTGTGGATTACCACTAGAGGAACCAGATGAACTGTAAGAGAGACCACTGGTAGGTTCCATGCCGCTCTTGGGTGTCATCAGTTTAGCAATTCGATCCAGCAACTCACGTACTGGTGGTGCCGATGATGCAGCTTTAGAGCGCAGCTCATGCGATAATTTAGCAAGGACAGCAGGAACTTGCTCTGGTACAAACTTCAAGGCTTCATCAATAGCTGATTTCACCTGAGCTAGTTGATCTTCCATAGCTGCCGACATCTTAGACCTGGAATTCAAGGCTTGCTGGTTAGGCTGAGGTGCCCCGGCAGTGCTGCTTTTCAACTGAACATCAATCCTAAGAGGGTTCAGCTCCTGACTAACAGCAGCATCACGTAAATCATCATCATCATCCAACATGACAATATCTCCATCCTCATCAGTATATGTGAGAATAAATTGCTCCTCGGGGCTGAACTTAAAAGCATTTGCAATCTTTGACCGAAGGGCAGCAAGATTATGATCTAAGTTTGAACCATTCACAAAAGCACTGAACCGCTTGAGAGTGCCACCATAGTTGACCTGAAACATCAACCAATCATAGACTCAGATATTAACAAGAATGACGTATGACTGGAACTACAAATTAGAACAGAAGGATTCAACAGGTGGCACAAAGAAAACATATCACTAGAAGAAGTGTGTGTTGTTCCTATGTTTTGTTCTGTTATTAGCCAGTTAAGGACAACAACAACAAGCTAGAAGTATAATCCTTGAAGATAGTGGAGATTTCAAGCATCAGTGACACAAGTGAATAGTCACACTACCACAGTACGCATACCATGCACATATAAGAACACTACTAGGTATGAAGTTCAATGACACAGAGACAGAAATATATCACTTTGATGCTACTAAATTCCATACAGAAAATAGCACATGGGAGATAAAAAATTGACAGTTGCCTCCCGTGCTCTGAAACATAGATTAAAGTACTCTAACATCAAACACGAACACAAAGCATCTTCGGTTCTTTACTAGCAGCAGCAATCGCCCTAACTGTAATCTGAACTTCGCACCAATCAACGCAAGCCCGTCAGTTAACCCGTCAGTTAACGGGTGAAATCATCTCCAGGGTTTTACAATGGCGAACAAGATCAGAGCAATCTGACCTCGGATACACCTTATAGAAAAGAAAGAAAAATCCATTATTCAACAATCAGATGGAACACAAAATCCCATCCCATCCCATCATCTGCAGCAGACCACGCCCCCCATCTCCAACGAATGGGGAAAAGACCCCCGACGTCAGTGTCCAACACCATCGCGACTAGACAGGAGTCGGGCCACAAGCAGCGCCCGGATCGCTCTAAAATCTAGCAGGCGCAGAACCCCTCCTCGACTCCCGCACGACGAAACGCCAAACCCTACGCCGAAAGAACAGAAAAAAACGGCACTCCCCTCATCCTCCCCGATCGAACACCACAACGCCACCACCACACTGGCAGGGCACGGGAAAACTACCTTGATGACGAGATCCCGGGGGCGGCCGAGCGGCACGAGGCCGCGGAACGGCGGCGGCGTGTCCCGTTGAGGCATCATGGCGCGAGTCGGCGGCGGCGGGGGCCTCCGCGCAGCCGCTGCAAGCCTCGGCGATGCGGCCGGAGACCCTGCGCAGTGGAGCTTGGGGGAGGAGGCGGCAGTGCGTCGGCGGTGGGGTGGGGGTGTGTGGTGTGGTGGGGAAGAAGAAGAACGGAACAGGGCGAGGCTCCCTCTTTTATCGAGCCCTTCCGTTACCTTCGATGGGAAGGCTGGGAGCGGAAACTGTTGCGCCTTTTCGCGGTAATTTTGCGGCCGGGCCCCTCGTGGGACGGCGGGCCCAGACGTCGGTGAGAGAGGCGGGTTGCTCGCGTGGGCTGCATGCGGGACAGATCACGGCTTGTTTGCGGTGGGGTCTGGGTGTGTGATTTTGGCGTTGGTCCGGGGTGAGACTGGAGTTTTCCATGGTTGTGCATATCCGCATCGCCGGGGCCCGTTGGGCAGTTGGGCCCCGATATATTATTATTGTTCCTCTTAAGTCGGTAACTACACACCTAAAAAAAAGTCGGTAACTACAGTGCTGCCAGTATATATATAATAATAGTTCCCTGAAATGTACAGTGTACAATAATAGTTCAGGTAAAAGAAAGTCATCATATAATAATAGTTCGTGTGATACAAAATTATAGTTGGTGTCGTTGTGTCTGCATTTTGGGAGAAAACAACAATGCTGGTCCGTGGAAAGGATCGCGACTACGACCTTTGCTTCCTGGAAGGGATCAGCCGTCGGTCTCTGGCCCGTGGGCCACGCTCTGTAGCCTTTGTTTTGCCGCTGTTCCTGAACTTTATATTTATTAAAAAGAAGCCGAGGTGCTGCTGCCATAATATCTTGGTTGGAGATGCAGATATGTCAGTTATTCCTTCATGTCGTGCAAGTCGGAACTTGGGTTCCTGTTTCTTATCGCCGAGGAACGGGTCACGTTGTACCTGCGTGCCCGCCCGCTCGCCGGAACGCTTTGCATGCGCTCTCTCCGCACCGTTCGCACGGGAAAATATCAGATGACTGGATTATTGATGGCGCGCGTTGCCGCATCCGTCTATTTCGAATGTTGTATGATAGTGTGAGAAAAATTATGAAAAAACATGCAGGTTGTAATATTGTACTTATAGTGCAAGATGTTAATTATAGCATACCATGATGGCATGTGTTTTCGCCTCCATCCACTTGTCCAGTATGTTCATAAAAAAATTTGTAATATGTAGCATTAGGAAGCATAAAATTAAATTGACATGACTAAACCAAATTTTGATCTTAATTGAATAGTGCTTTTTAATTAATTTATATAGCGGTCACTTCTTGAACCCAATAAGCCAAAAGTTGCTTCAAGTTGTAAATACACGTGTTGAAGAATCTGTCAATACTTAGGGAAGAATTGAAGATACTTCCTCTGTAAAGAAATATAAGAGCGTTTAGATTAGAGGAAATACTTTAAGACATCAACCAGTTAAAGGTACAGAGCGGGCTGCCTCAGTCTGCTAACGATTTGCCAAACAGCCTAAAGTCATAACTCCACGTTCCTGTGCTAGCCAAGTAACTTAGCACCTGTAACTTCATTTTTAAACTGCCAGCAATGCATACATGTACATAGATTAATGTCTAATTGATGATAGGATACATATCGTGCCTTCAAAAATAATGCATGAGTATTTCTCAACTGATTTCTTCGCCAGAGAAGATAGATTGCAGTTACTTTGGAACTTCCAGCAAACTCACCCCTTTGCTTTGAGTGTTTCAAATTATCATTTTGCTCACTCAAATTTAGAAGGATTAAGGATTTCAAGGCTTTGCTGAGCTGGGAAGCTTCATTCGGCAACTGAGCAGGGAGGATCCAGAGGGCCTCTGAAAAGGAAGTAACGAATCATAGTTTCAATCTATCAAAATACTGTGGTCAAGAACCGAATTAGAATAGGATCAAATAAATATTGTATGCTCCACAATAGCAAAGAGGCCCAATTATTAAACTATATGCAACAAATCATAAAGAAAGTGGTGAAGCACCTGAAACATTTATATACAATTTAAAACTTGTATGCAAAATTTAGGTGCTTAAGCGAATCTTGGCTGCCACATGGCCACATTCACAACAAAATTATGATGTATGGTCTGCAGTTTTATAAATATTAAAATTATTACCGCACCATGCAATATTACTTGTTTTAAAATACCATACTTCCATTCTAACTACTCCCTCTGTTCCTAAATACTTGTCTTTCTAGGCATTTCAACAAGTGACTACATACGAAGCAAAATGAATGAATCTACACTCTAAAATATGTCTACATACATCCGTATGTAGTAGTCATTTGAAATGTCTAGAAAGACAAATATTTAGGAACGGAGGGAGTACTTAGTATCTACAACTACCCACCCGATATACTCTGCACTCTAGCATGATCGAGGAGGATCACGTCATTGGTTAGGAAAAAAGGTAGAAAATTACAGGGAATAGACAAAAGCTAGGCTGCCTAGGAGCCATGTCTTAACGTTGGTGAGAGCAGGATGCAAGATGCTCATACCATGGAAAACTTGCCATAATCCCAGTTGTCAATGCATATACAAGAAGAAACATATTTAGGGCATGAAGCATGATCAGCCACGGCAATCAATCACCCATGCATACACCACCTGAACACAATTTGTGATACGATGCACGACCAGCTTTATCTATGAAGCAAACATAGCCAAATGATCGAGGAGTGAGAAGATAGGCGGAGACGATACAAACCCTACGCAACAAACATGGCTGCCAAAGGTACAGGGACGGGAGCAAAATATATGGAGGCTTCTAGAGAAAAGGAAAGAAATATACGGGAGTAATGTACCTCCACTTACATGACTAACACTGTAATCACCATAAGCATTTCTAGATTTCCAAATTGTAAACTATTGTTTCTCGTGATGAACAAATAAAACATTTCCCTATTGCATACAAAGGGAAGTACTGAAGCTTTTTTTACACAAGAACAGCAAACTGCAGTTGAAAGCTTTAGTTCTGTATTGTGGCCTCTTAATACAACAAAGTATATAACATTAGCTGGCGAGAAATTTTCTTATGATAATCATGTCTGTACAAAACATACTCCACCAATGTAACAATGTAGAAATCAGTACCTCACCTTCTAGATGGCTAGTGCGTGAACCGGCCTCAAATCCATCAATCTAGAAAAGATAGAATAGGTAAAAAGATTAACCACCCAATTTTGGTTAGCTTCAGAAATAAAAGTAGGATAAGGAGCAATAGAATGTTAAATAGAAAAAGTTACTGTAATGTTCTAGTGCCTCTACAGACTGCTAAAGATGAATGCCATGCAAATTTTGCCTGCTGGAGCTTGTTAGTTCAGATTTAGCATTCAGATAGTGGCCGTTCTGCAGGAACACTGATGTTGGGGAACGCAGTAATTTCGAAAATTTTCCTACGCACACGCAAGATCATGGTGATGCACAGCAACGAGAGGGGAGAGTGTTGTTTACGTACCAACGCAGACCAACTGCGGAAGCGATCACACAACATAGAGGAAGTAGTCGTACGTCTTCTTCCCGATCCGACCGATCCAAGCACCGTTACTCCGGCACCTCCGAGTTCTTAGCACACGTTCAGCTCGATGACGATCCTCGGGCTCCGATCCAGCAAAGCGTCGAGGAAGAGTTCCGTCAGCACGACGGCGTGGTGACGATCTTGATGTACTACCGACGTAGGGCTTCGCCTAAGCACTACAACGGTATGATCGAGGTGGAATTTGGTGGCAGGGGGCACCGCACACGGCTAAGGAACGATCTCAAGGATCAACTTGTGTGTCTTGGGGTGTCCCCTGCCCCCGTATATAAAGGTTGGAGGAGGGGGGCCGGCCGGCCAGAGAGAGGGAGGCGCAGGGGGAGTCCTACTCCTACCGGGAGTAGGACTCCCCCCTCCAATCCTATTCCAATTAGGACTCTCAGGGGGAAAGGAGAGAGAGGGGGGGGGGGGCGGCCCCTTCTCCTAGTCCTACTAGGACTTGGGGAAGGGGGGGCGCCAGCCAGCTATGGGCTGCCCCTTTTCTCTTTTTCCACTAAGGCCCAATAGGCCCATTAGTCTCCCGGGGGGTTCCGGTAACCCTCCCGGTATTCCGGTAAAATCCCGATTTCACCCGGAACACTTCCTATGTCCAAACATAGGCTTCCAATATATCAGTCTTTACGTCTCGACCATTTCGAGACTCCTCGTCATGTCCGTGATCTCATCCGGGACTCCGAACAACCTTCGGTACATCAAAATGCATAAACTCATAATAACTGTCATCGTAACGTTAAGCGTGCGGACCCTACGGTTCGAGAACAATGTAGACATGACCGAGACACATCTCCGGTCAATAACCAATAGCGGGACCTGGATGCCCATATTGGCTCCTACATATTCTACGAAGATCTTTATCGGTCAGACCGCATAACAACATACGTTGTTCCCTTTGTCATCGGTATGTTACTTGCCCGAGATTCGATCGTCGGTATCCAATACCTAGTTCAATCTCGTTACCGGCAAGTCTCTTTACTCGTTCCGTAATACATCATCTCACAACTAACATATTAGTTGCAGTGCTTGCAAGGCTTATGTGATGTGCATTACCGAGAGGGCCCAGAGATACCTCTCCGACAATCGGAGTGACAAACCCTAATCTCGAAATACGCCAACCCAACATCTACCATTGGAGACACCTGTAGTACTCCTTTATAATCACCCAGTTATGTTGTGACGTTTGGTAGTACCCAAAGTGTTCCTCCGGTAAACGGGAGTTGCATAATCTCATAGTTATAGGAACATGTATAAGTCATGAAGAAAGCAATAGCAACATACTAAACGATCGGGTGCTAAGCTAATGGAATGGGTCATGTCAATCAGATCATTCAACTAATGATGTGACCTCGTTAATCAAATAACAACTCTTTGTTCATGGTTAGGAAACATAACCATCTTTGATTAACGAGCTAGTCAAGTAGAGGCATACTAGTGACACTCTGTTTGTCTATGTATTCACACATGTATTATGTTTCCGGTTAATACAATTCTAGCATGAATAATAAACATTTATCATGATATAAGGAAATAAATAATAACTTTATTATTGCCTCTAGGGCATATTTCCTTCAGTCTCCCACTTGCACTAGAGTCAATAATCTAGTTCACCTCACCATGTGATTTAACAGCAATAGTTCACATCACCATGTGATTAACACCCATAGTTCACATCGTCATGTGACCAACACTCAATGGGTTTACTAGAGTCAGTAATCTAGTTCACATCTCTATGTGATTAATACCCAAAGAGTACTAAGGTGTGATCATGTTTTGCTTGTGAGATAATTTTTAGTCAACGGGTCTGTCACATTCAGATCCGTAAGTATTTTGCAAAATTCTTTGTCTATAATGCTCTGTACGGAGCTGCTCTAGCTAATTGCTCCCACTTTCAATATGTATCTAGACCGAGACTTAGAGTCATCTAGATTAGTGTCAAAACTTGCATCGGCGTAACCCTTTACGACGAACCTTTTTATCACGTCCATAATCGAGAAACATATCCTTATTTCACTAAGGATAATTCTGACCGCTGTCCAGTGATCTACTCCTAGTTCACTATTGTACTTCCTTGCCAAATCAGTGCAGGGTATACAATAGATCTGGTATACAGCATGACATACTTTATAGAACCTATGGCCAAGGCATAGGGAATGACTTTCATTCTCTTTCTATCTTTTGCCGTGGTCGGGCTTTGAGTCTTACTCAACTTCACACCTTATAATACAGGCAATAACTCTTTATTTGACTGCTCTATTTTGAACTACTTCAAAATCTTTGTCAAGGTATGTACTCATTGAAAGAACTTATCAAGCGTCTTGATCTATCTCTATAGATCTTGAAGCTCAATATGTAAGCAGCTTCACCGAAGTCTTTCTTTGAAAAACTCCTTTGAAACACTCCTTTATGCTTTACAGAATAATTCTACATTATTTCCGATCAACAATATGTCATTCACATATACTTATCAGAAATGCTGTAGTGCTCCCACTCACTTTCTTGTAAATACAGGCTTCATCGCAAGTCTGTATAAAACTATATGCTTTGATCAACTTATCAAAGCGTATATTCCAACTCCGAGATGCTTGCACCAGTCCACAAATGGATCGCTGGTGCTTGCACATTTTTGTTAGCACCTTTTGGATTGACAAAACCTTCTAGTTGCATCACATACAACTCTTCTTTAATAAATCCATTAAGGAATGCAGTTTTGTTTATCCATTTGCCAGATTTCATAAAATGCGGCAATTGCTAACATGATTCGGACAGACTTAAGCATAGATACGAGTGAGAAAAACTCATCGTAGTCAACACCTTGAACTTGTCGAAAACTTTTGTGACAATTCTAGCTTTGTAGATAGTAACACTACTATCAGCGTCTGTCTTCCTCTTGAAGATCCATTTATTTTCTATGGCTTGCCGATCATCGGGCAAATCCATCAAAGTCCATACTTTGTTCTCATACATGGATCATATCTCAGATTTCATGGCCTCAAACCATTTCGCGGAATCTGGGCTCATCATCGCTTCCTCATAGTTCGTAGGTTCATCATGATCTAGTAGCATGACTTCCAGAGAAGGATTATCGTACCACTCTGGCGTGGATCTTACTCTGGTTTACCTACAAGGTTCGGTAGTAACTTGATCTGAAGTTACATGATCATCATCATTAGCTTCCTCACTAATTGGTGTAGGTGTCACAGAAACAGTTTTCTGTGATGTACTACTTTCCAATAAGGGAGCAGGTACAGTTACCTCGTCAAGTTCTACTTTCCTCCCACTCACTTCTTTCGAGAGAAACTCCTTCTCCAGAAAGTTTCCGAATTTAGCAACAAAAGTCTTGCCTTCGGACCTGTGATAGAAGGTGTATCCAACAGTTTCCTTTGGATATCCTATGAAGATGCACTTCTCCGATTTGAGTTTTGAGCTTATCAGGATGAAACTTTTTCATATAAGCATCGCAACCCCAAACTTTAAAAAATGACAACTTTGGTTTCTTGCCAAACCATAGTTCATAAGGCGTCGTCTCGACGGATATAGATGGTGCCCCTTTTTTAACGTGAATGCAGCTGTCTCTAATGCATGACCCCAAAAACAATAGTGGTAAATCGGTAAGAGACATCATAGATTGCACTATATCCAATAAAGTACGGTTATGATGTTCGGACACACCATTATGATGTGGTGTTCCAGGTGGCGTGAGTAGTGAAACTATTTCACATTGTTTTAACTGAAGACCAAACTCGTAACTCAAATATTTGTCTCCGCGATCAGATCGTAGAAACTTTATTTTCTTGTCACGATGTTTTTCACTTCACTCTGAAATTCTTTGAACTTTTCAAATGTTTCAGACTTATGTTTCATCAAGTAGATATACTCATATCTGCTCAAATCATTTGTGAAGATCAGAAAATAATGATACCTGTCGCGAGCCTCAATATTCATCGGACCACATACATCAGTATGTATGATTTCCAACAAATCTTTTCTCGCTCCATTGTTCCGGAGAACGGCGTTTTAGTCATCTTGCCCAAAAGGCATGGTTCGCAAGCATCAAGTGATTCATAATCAAGTGATTCCGAAAGCCCATTAGCATGGAGTTTCTTCATGCGCTTTATACCAATATGACCTAAACAGCAGTGCCACAAATAAGTTGCACTATCATTATTAACTTTGCATCTTTTGGTTTCAATATTATGAATATGTGTATTATTAAGATCGAGATCCAATGAACTATTTTCATTGGGTGTGTAACCATATTAGGTTTTATTCATGTAAACAGAACAACAATTTATTCTCTTACTTAAATGAATAACCGTATTACAATAAACATGATCAAATCATATTCATGTTCAACGCAAACACCAAATAACACTTACTTAGGTTCAACACTAATCCCGAAATTATAGGGAGTGTGCGATGATGATCATATCAATCTTGGAACCACTTCCAACACACATCGTCACTTCACCCTTAACTAGTCTCTGTTTATTCTGCAACTCCCGTTTCGAGTTACTACTCTTAGCAACTGAACTAGCATCAAATACTAAGGGGTTGCTATAAACACTAGTAAAGTACACATCAATAACATGTATATCAAATATACTTATGTTCACTTTGCCATCCTTCTTATCCGCCAATCACTTGGGGTAGTTCCGCTTCCAGTGACCAGTCCCTTTGCAGTAGAAGCACTTAGTCTCAGGCTTAGGATCAGACTTGGGCTTCTTCACTTGAGCAGCAACTTGCTTGTCGTTCTTCTTGAAGTTCCCCTTCTTCCCTCTGCCCTTTTCTTGAAACTAGTGGTCTTGTCAACCATCAACACTTGATGTTTTTCTTGATTTCTACCTTCGTTGATTTCATCATCACGAAGAGCTTGGGAGTTGTTTCCGTTATCCCTTGCATATTATAGTTCATCACGAAGTTCTGCTAACTTGGTGATGGTGACTAGAGAATTCTGTCAATCACTATCTTATCTGGAAGATTAACTCCCACTTGATTCAAGCGATTGTAGTACCCAGACAATCTGAGCACATGCTCACTAGTTGAGCGATTCTCCTCCATCTTTTAGCTATAGAACTTGCTGGAGACTTCATGTCTCTCAACTCGGGTATTTGCTTGAAATATTAACTTCAACTCCTGGAACATCTCATATGGTCCATGACGTTCAAAACGTCTTTGAAGTCCCGATTCTAAGCCGTTTAAGCATGGTGCACTAAACTATCAAGTAGTCATCATTTTGAGCTAGCCAAACGTTCATAATGTCTGCATCTGCTCCTGCAATAGGTCTGTCACCTAGCGGTGCATCAAGGACATAATTCTTCTATGCAGCAATGAGGATAAACCTCAGATCACGGATCCAATCCGCATCATTGCTACTAACATCTTTCAACACAATTTTCTCTAGGAACATATCAAAATAAACACAGGGAAGCAACAACGCGAGCTATTGATCTACAACATGATTTGCAAAATACTACCAGGACTAAGTTCATGATAAATTTAAGTTCAGTTAATCAAATTACTTAAGAACTCCCACTTAGATAGACATCCCTCTAATCCTCTAAGTGATCACGTGATCCAAATCAACTAAACCATAACCGATCATCACGTGAGATGGAGTAGTTTTCAATGGTGAACATCGTTATGTTGATCATATCTACTATATGATTCACGCTCGACCTTTCGGTCTCCGTGTTCCGAGGCCATATCTGTATATGCTTGGCTCGTCAAGTATAACCTGAGTATTCTGCGTGTGCAACTGTTTTGCACCCGTTGTATTTGGACGTAGAGCTTATCACACCCGATCATCACGTGGTGTCTGGGCACGACGAACTTTGGCAACGGTGCATACTCAGGGAGAACACTTCTTGATAATTTTAGTGAGAGATCATCTTATAATGCTACCATCAATCAAAGCAAGATAAGATGCATAAAAAGGGATAAACATCACATGCAATCAATATAAGTGATATGATATGGCCATCATCATCTTGTGCTTGTGATCTCCATCTCCGAAGCACCGTCATGATCACCATCGTCACCGGCGCGACACCTTGATCTCCATCGTAGTATCGTTGTCGTCTCGCCAATCTTATGCTTCCACGACTATCACTACCGCTTAGTAATTACATCGCGATTGCATTGCATACAATAAAGCGACAACCATATGGCTCCTGCCAGTTGCCGATAACTCGGTTACAAAACATGATCATCTCATACAATAAAATTTAGCATCATGCCTTGACCATATCACATCACAACATGCCCTGCAAAAACAAGTTAGACGTCCTCTACTTTGTTGTTGCAAGTTTTTACGTGGCTGCTACGGGCTTAAGTAAGAACTCATCTCACCTACGCATCAAAACCACAACGATAGTTTGTCAAATAGACTCCGTTTTAACCTTCTCAAGGACCGGGCGTAGCCACACTTGGTTCAACTAAAGTTGGAGAGACAGTCTTCCGCAAGCCATCTATGTGCAAAGCACGTCGAGGGAACCGGTCTCGCGTAAGAGTACGCGTAAGGTTGGTCCGGATCGTCTCGTCCAACAATACCGCCGAACCAAAGTATGACATGCTGGTAGGCAGTATGACTTGTATCGCCCACAACTCACTTGTGTTCTACTCGTGCAAATAACATCAAACCATAAAACCTGGGCCCGGATGCCACTGTTGGGGAACGCAGTAATTTCGAAAATTTTCCTACGCACACGCAAGATCATGGTGATGCACAGCAACGAGAGGGGAGAGTGTTGTCTACGTACCAACGCAGACCGACTGCGGAAGCGATCACACAACGTAGAGGAAGTAGTCGTACGCCTTCTTCCCGATCCGACCGATCCAAGCACCGTTACTCCGGCACCTCCGAGTTCTTAGCACACGTTCAGCTCAATGACGATCCTCGGGCTCCGATCCAGCAAAGCGTCGAGGAAGAGTTCCGTCAGCACGACGGCGTGGTGACGATCTTGATGTACTACCGACGCAGGGCTTCGCCTAAGCACTACAACGGTATGATCGAGGTGGAATTTGGTGGCAGGGGGCACCGCACACGGCTAAGGAACGATCTCAAGGATCAACTTGTGTGTCTTGGGGTGTCCCCTGCCCCCGTATATAAAGGTTGGAGGAGGGGGGCCGGCCGGCCAGAGAGAGGGAGGCGCAGGGGGAGTCCTACTCCTACCGGGAGTAGGACTCCCCCCTCCAATCCTATTCCAATTAGGACTCTCAGGGGGAAAGGAGAGAGAGGGGGGGCCGGCCCCTTCTCCTAGTCCTACTAGGACTTGGGGAAGGGGGGGCGCCGGCCAGCTATGGGCTGCCCCTTTTCTCTTTTTCCACTAAGGCCCAATAGGCCCATTAGTCTCCCGGGGGGTTCCGGTAACCCTCCCGGTATTCCGGTAAAATCCCGATTTCACCCGGAACACTTCCTATGTCCAAACATAGGCTTCCAATATATCAATCTTTACGTCTCGACCATTTCGAGACTCCTCGTCATGTCCGTGATCTCATCCGGGACTCCGAACAACCTTCGGTACATCAAAATGCATAAACTCATAATAACTGTCATCGTAACGTTAAGCGTGCGGACCCTACGGTTCGAGAACAATGTAGACATGACCGAGACACGTCTCCGGTCAATAACCAATAGTGGGACCTGGATGCCCATATTGGCTCCTACATATTCTACGAAGATCTTTATCGGTCAGACCGCATAACAACATACGTTGTTCCCTTTGTCATCGGTATGTTACTTGCCCGAGATTCGATCGTCGGTATCCAATACCTAGTTCAATCTCGTTACCGGCAAGTCTCTTTACTCGTTCTGTAATACATCATCTCACAACTAACATATTAGTTGCAGTGCTTGCAAGGCTTATGTGATGTGCATTACCGAGAGGGCCCAGAGATACCTCTCCGACAATCGGAGTGACAAACCCTAATCTCGAAATACGCCAACCCAACATCTACCATTGGAGACACCTATAGTACTCCTTTATAATCACCCAGTTACGTTGTGACGTTTGGTAGTACCCAAAGTGTTCCTCCGGTAAACGGGAGTTGCATAATCTCATAGTTATAGGAACATGTATAAGTCATGAAGAAAGCAATAGCAACATACTAAACGATCGGGTGCTAAGCTAATGGAATGGGTCATGTCAATCAGATCATTCAACTAATGATGTGACCTCGTTAATCAAATAACAACTCTTTGTTCATGGTTAGGAAACATAACCATCTTTGATTAACGAGCTAGTCAAGTAGAGGCATACTAGTGACACTCTGTTTGTCTATGTATTCACACATGTATTATGTTTCCGGTTAATACAATTCTAGCATGAATAATAAACATTTATCATGATATAAGGAAATAAATAATAACTTTATTATTGCCTCTAGGGCATATTTCCTTCAACTGAAAATACTAATGTTGCAGTATACTTTTAATCATGCCTAAGAAATTTAATTATGTTGAATTTTTGTATAAACTTTTGAACTTTATCATGCTACAACTTGTTACTACCAAAAAAACGTCACATTGAAACATAATACTCTCAGGCAAAATAAGATTAAAGTTGAAATCATTGCCTCGCCTTCCAACCCAGTAGAAGCAAGCCAATCCATCACAACTGAGCCTGAATCCATCAAGCTGGAGAATCTGCATTCATTTTCGGAGTAGAGAGAACATATAATAATGAATTAAAATAGTCTAAATATGGTGCCAATCCATGATGTTGGCTTGGACGAAATTCCAATCGACATACATAAAAGACTAACAGCAAGCACACCACTAATTTAGCCCAAGAAAACAACCACAAAGAAAATGTTGGAATGGGAATCAATCTAGTCCCGAGAACAGTAAAACACAGTGGCCGTAGCAAATAAATAGTACCGAGAAATGTAAATGTGAGGGCACTGTAGGCCATCGAAGTAAGATCAAGGCAAGACAAATCTTAACATGTGCATAGATCGAGAATACGAATTGTCAGGGAGGAGTGGACCTTGAACTTGAAGTATCCACAAATTGATTATCCTGGTACTCCTCGAGTGGTATGTCACGATGCGCTCCGCTCCCTCCATTGCTGTTCGGAATACCTTCAGTGCCCACCGCGTGTTGTGCAGCGAATAGCACCGTGTCCGCCTAACCGGTGCCCCAAAAATCAGATGTCACACATCAGGTGCCGGTGGCGCGACTGGAAGGGATAGAGGTGTGAACATACCTGCAGCCGAACAGATCACGGGCTTCGTTACCAGACGGCTTGCGGTGAAGTCACGAGCAGGAGGTCTTGGCGGTGGCACCTAGGGTTCGCCCTAGGTCCATGAGGTACGCCAGCGTGAGGGAGCGCGTCCACCATGCCCTTGACGGCAGCCGTCCGGGGCTCCGGTTCTAGTGATTCTTCTTTCGCGAAACTCGTGCATCGAGGTTGTGGCCACGGCCAGCGGCGGCAGTGGTGGGAGGGCTACAACCATGGGGAATAGGAGGAGGCGTTGGGAGAGACAGTGGCGTGGAGCCATTAGGCCCAATTTAATCTGTGACTACCAAAAAAGTGACCGGAGCAGCGGCCCACAACGTTCGCGATCGTTAATAAGGAACGAAGCCAGCTTACGCGGGATTCACACCTGATCCGATGGCCTAAAATGCTTACAAGTGACTATCCAACGGTCAGGAACGCTGATGGCCTGAGAGGGGAGGAAAGTTGCACAGTTTTAATGTTTCTAAATGCCGTATTCCACGTACTTCCGTGCTCCAAATTCTAAAACTTGTAGCAGTACTTGAATGTTCTAATTCTATTTCAATGTTCATAAGACGCGTGCCTATGACCCTTAAAAATTCAGATCCAAATTCGAAAAACACAATGAGAAACGAAAACTTTTTTTGCGAATGAATGAGAAACGAAAACTAAATACAAACCTAACATGAATACCGTCGAAAGAAGATAAACATGAATAATGTGAGAAATGACAATATTCAAGTCTGGATTTGTCTTTTTTCTTTCTTCCTTAATGTGTGTTTTGAACTTCGATCTAAATCTATGGAGGGTTTCGTAGGCACATGTCTCGCGCACATTTACAAAAGAAGAATATTTGAAACATTTAAATAAAATTTTTTATTTTAAAAGGAGCATGGGAGTATGTAAGGTGTGGTGTCACCTGATATTTCCTCACATTCGACTGTTCGCCAACAGTTGTATGACAATATGTTTGATTCTGGGTGTTGTTGCAAAAAAAAGTTTCATTCTGGGTTTCTCTTTCCCTTCTCTATCTCCTTTGACGATTAAGCCAAACTCTTCCCTTCAAACTTCACTAATGAGCCCGTGGATCCGCCTTCTCTCTGCGTACCACTCCGACAGCCGGTGGCAATGAGGGGAATCCTGCTGCCTTTGCTTCGATTAGTAGCTTAGGTTAGGTTTTTTTACTCCTTGCAAGTGATGTGCTTCTTCTTCTAGTTTGACTTCCGGGCTTCGATCCTCCTCGAGTTCGTTCATCTAGATGTAGTCGACAGAGCTTAGGCGTAGATTCATGCCATCTCCTTGGGGCGGTGAGGTTAGGATTTCTTGTCATGTGGAAAGATTTGGTGACAGGTCCTTCGGATCTATTCAAGGGTTCAACGATGACGTCTGCATGTGGGATATTCATACAGTTTGGACCCCTAGTCGCATACAGTTTTCAGAAACCGCGTGCTTGAGTTGGTGGGCGATAGGGGGTCTATTGCACACCACGATGATAAAAACCATCCCACGCCACAGTGAAAACAAGAATCATTTATGATCATAGAGGCAATCAGCAACAATTTGTGAAGTTCGATTTGTGTGCGATGAAGTAACTGGGATTCACAGTTTCATCATGTAAATCGCTTGTGATTAAACTCGGGTCCGAGCCCGACCCAAAAAACCTGGGTCGGGCTCGGGCCTTGTTTTGCAGCCCAAAACATAGTTCGGGCCAGGCTCAGGCTTCTCTTTTTCTGTATTTTCGGGCCGGCTTTCATGTGTGTACACTAAAAACAACGATTGGCCTGGGATTTCAGGCTCCGGGCTTGATTTTGGGCCGGGTTCGGGCTTGAAAACAGAGAGTATTTAGGGCTTCAGCCCGGCTCGGGCTTGAGAAATGAAGGTCGGGCTATTACAAGCCCGGCTCATCCCGACGTTTGCCCGGTTTACCTACATCTTCTTTATCTCAGTTCATATTCATTCACTTCAATGCATTTTTTCATTGTTTTAATCATACCATGTGCTTCCTTGAGTGGCGAGATGAAGTTTACAATACCGCTCATACATATGTCTGTTTTAGGGCTGGTTAGGATCTATCTTTGTCCTACACCTTTTTATTAGGTTGATTAAGGTTAAATTCCACCATACGATGTTGTGATATGTATTGAAGTGGGATGTGTGTAATGTTGCACTTCTATTCTACGGAAGCCCGTCATGTCTCTCTTTATTGATATCAGATAGTAATTACATTCTTTATGATATTACATCAAAGAAAGCTAGGGATTCATAGACCCAATTATAATGATTTTTTTGTGATAAACATAAAATATAGCTAACTATTGCATCATATCATTCGCTTCTCTTGGTTAGATGCTTCAATTTGACCTTCTCATTTGATGTTCAAAACATAAACCTACTTGGGAATCATAGTGGTCAATGAAAAGGTGAGATGTGGAAAGAGAAATTTTAGTGCTTTTTGTAACATGCTAGAGACATTTTTCGACTTCTTCCTCTGTAGCGTTGACTATTGAAAAGATTATATTCTTTCAATTATACATAATGTTATTTGTATGTCACTATGTAGAGCAAAATAGACCCAGGTTGCAATCATTCAAAAAATAGGTGTGTGCACATTTTGAAGGAAATATGCCCTAGAGGCAATAATAAAGTTATTATTTATTTCCTTATATCATGATAAATGTTTATTATTCATGCTAGAATTGTATTAACCGGAAACATAATACATGTGTGAATACATAGACAAACAGAGTGTCACTAGTATGCCTCTACTAGACTAGCTCGTTGATCAAAGATGGTTAAGTTTCCTAACCATAGACATGAGTTGTCATTTGACTAACGGGATCACATTATTAGGAGAATGATGTGATTGACATGACCCATTCCGTTAGCTTAGCAGACGATCGTTTAGTATGTTGGTATTGCTTTCTTCATGACTTATACATGTTCCCATGACTATGAGATTATGCAACTCCCGCTTACCGGAGGAACACTTTGTGTGCTACCAAACGTCACAATGTAACTGGGTGATTATAAAGGTGCTCTACAGGTGTCTCCGAAGGTACTTGTTGGGTTGGCATATTTCAACATTAGGATTTGTCACTCCGATTGTCGGAGAGGTATCTCTGGGCCCTCTCGGTAATGCACATCACTTAAGCCTTGCAAGCATTGCAACTAATGAGTTAGTTGCGGGATGATGTATTACGGAACGAGTAAAGAGACTCGCCGGTAACGAGATTGAACTAGGTATTAAGATACCAACGATCGAATTTCGGGCAAGTAACATACCGATGACAAAGGGAACAATGTATGTTGTTATGCGGTCTGACCGATAAAGATCTTCGTAGAATATGTAGGAGCCAATATGAGCATCCAAGTTCCGCTATTGGTTATTGACCGGAGACGTGTCTCGGTCATGTCTACATAGTTCTCGAACCCGTAGGGTCCGCACGCTTAACGTTACAATGACAGTTTTATTATGAGTTTATATGTTTTGATGTACCGAAGGTTGTTCGGAGTCCCGGATGTGATCACGGACATGACGAGGAGTCTCGAAATGGTCGAGACATGAAAATTGATATATTGGAAGCCTATGTTTGGATATCAGAAGTGTTCCGGGTGAAATCGGGATTTTACCGGAGTACCGGGAGGTTACCGGAACCCCCCGGGAGCTTAATGGGCCTACATGGGCCTTAGTGGAAAAAGGAGGGCAGCAAGGGAGTGTGGGGCGCGCCCCCCAAGGCCCAAACCGAATTGGTTTAGGGCAAGGGGGCCGGCCCCCCTCTTTCCTTCTTCCCCCCTCAAGTCCTAATCCAACTAGGAAAGGGGGGGGAGTCCTACTCCCGGTGGGAGTAGGACTCCTCCCGGCGCGCCTCTCCCCTTGGCCGGCCGCACCCCCTGCTCCTTTATATACAGGGACAGGGGGGCACCTCTAGACACAACATTAGATCATTGATCTCTTAGCCGTGTGCGGTGCCCCCCTCCACCATAGTCCACCTCGATAATATTGTAGCGGTGCTTAGGCGAAGCCCTGCGTCGGTAGAACATCAATATCGTCACCACACCGTCGTGCTGACGAAACTCTCCCTCAACACTCGGCTGGATCGGAGTTCAAGGGACGTCATCGGGTTGAACGTGTGCTGAACTCGGAGGTGCCGTACGTTTGGTACTTGATCAGTTGGATCGTGAAGACGTACGACTACATCAACCGTGTTGTGCTAACACTTTCGCTTTCGGTCTATGAGGGTACGTGGACAACACTCTCCCCTCTCGTTGCTATGCATCACCATGATCTTGCGTGTGGGTAGGAATTTTTTTGGAATTACTACGTTCCCCAACAGTGGCATCCGAGCCAGGTTTTATGCGTTGATGTTATATGCACGAGTAGAACACAAGTGAGTTGTGGGCGATATAAGTCATACTGCTTACCAGCATGTCATACTTTGGTTCGGCGGTATTGTTGGATGAAGCGGCCCGGACCGACATTACGCGTATGCTTACGCGAGACTGGTTCTCCCGACGTGCTTTGCACAAAGGTGGCTAGTGGGTGTCAGTTTCTCCAACTTTAGTTGAACCGAGTGTGGCTACGCCCGGTCCTTGCGAAGGTTAAAACAGCACCAACTTGACAAACTATCATTGTGGTTTTGATGCGTAGGTAAGAACGGTTCTTGCTAAGCCCGTAGCAGCCACGTAAAACTTGCAACAACAAAGTAGAGGACGTCTAACTTGTTTTTGCAGGGCATGTTGTGATGTGATATGGTCAAGACATGATGCTAAATTTTATTGTATGAGATGATCATGTTTTGTAACCGAGTTATCGGCAACTGGCAGGAGCCATATGGTTGTCGTTTTATTGTATGCAATGCAATCGCCCTGTAATGCTTTACTTTATCACTAAGCGGTAGCGATAGTCGTGGAAGCACAAGATTGGCGAGACGACAACGATGCTACGATGAAGATCAAGGTGTCGCGCCGGTGACGATGGTGATCATGACGGTGCTTCGGAGATGGAGATCACAAGCACAAGATGATGATGGCCATATCATATCACTTATATTGATTGCATGTGATGTTTATCTTTTATGCATCTTATCTTGCTTTGATTGACGGTAGCATTATAAGATGATCTCTCACTAAATTTCAAGAAAAAGTTTTCTCCCTGAGTATGCACCGTTGCCAAAGTTCGTCGTGCCCAGACACCACGTGATGATTGGGTGTGATAAGCTCTACGTCCATCTACAACGGGTGCAAGCCAGTTTTTGCACACGCAGAATACTCAGGTTAAACTTGACGAGCCTAGCATATGCAGATATGGCCTCGGAACACTGAGACCGAAAGGTCGAGCGTGAATCATATAGCAGATATGATCAACATAATGATGTTCACCATTGAAAGCTACTCCATTTCACGTGATGATCGGCTATGGTTTAGTTGATTTGGATCACGTGATCACTTATAGGATTAGAGGGATGTCTTTCTAAGTGGGAGTTCTTAAGTAATATGATTAATTTAACTTAAATTTATCATGAACTTAGTACCTGATAGTATCTTGCTTGTCTATGTTTGATTGTAGATAGATGGCCCATGTTGTTGTTCCGTTGAATTTTAATGCGTTCCTTGAGAAAGCAAAGTTGAAAGATGATGGTAGCAATTACACGGACTGGGTCCGTAACTTGAGGATTATCCTCATTGCTGCACAAAAGAGTTACGTCCTGGAAGCACCGCTAGGTGTACCTCCTGCGCTAGCAACCACAGACATTGTGAATGCCTGGCAGTTGCGTGTTGATGACTACTCAATAGTTCAGTGTGCCATGCTTTACGGCTTAGAACCGGGACTTCAATGACGTTTTGAACGTCATGGAGCATATGAGATGTTCCAGGAGTTGAAGTTAATATTTCAAGCAAATTCCCGGATTGAGAGATATGAAGTCTCCAATAAGTTCTACAGCTGCAAAATGGAGGAGAATAGTTCTGTCAGTGAACATATACTCAAAATGTCTGGGTACCATAATCACTTGACTCAGCTAGGAGTTAATCTTCTGGTTGATAGTGTCACTGACAGAGTTCTTCAATCACTGCCACCAAGCTACAAGAGCTTCGTGATGAACTATAATATGCAAGGGATGAATAAGACAATTCCCGAGCTCTTCGCAGTGCTAAAGGCTGCGGAGGTAGAAATCAAGAAGGAGCATCAAGTGTTGATGGTTAACAAGACCGCTAGTTTCAAGAAAAAGGGCAAAGGAAAGAAGAAGGGGAACTTCAAGAAGAACAGCAAGCAAGTTGCTGCTCAGGAGAAGAAACCTAAGTCTGGACCTAAGCCTGAAACTGAGTGCTTCTACTGCAAGCAGACTGGTCACTGGAAGCGGAACTGCCCCAAGTATTTGGCGGATAAGAAGGTGATACGTCTTCGTCGTATCTACTTTTCCAAACACTTTTGCCCTTGTTTTGGACTCTATCTTGTATGATTTGAATGGAACTAACCCGGACTGACGCTGTTTTCAGCAGAATTACCATGATGTTGTTTTATGTGCAGAAAACAAATATTCTTGGAATGACCTGAAACTCCACGCCAAATATGAAGACTAGGAGGCCCACACCCTTTCCACGAGGGTGGGGGGCGCGCCCCCCTAGGGCGCGCCCCCCTACCTCATGGGCCCCCTGTTGACCCTCCGACGCCAACTCCAACTCTACATATTTGCTTTTTACGATACGGAGCCGCCGCCAAGCCCTAAAACCTCTCGGGAGGGCTGATCTGGAGTCCGTTCGGGGCTCCGGAGAGGGGGATTCGTCACCGTCGTCATCATCAACCATCCTCCATCACCAATTTCATGATGCTCACCATCGTGCGTGAGTAATTCCATCGTAGGCTTGCTGGACAGTGATGGGTTGGATGAGATTTATCATGTAATCGAGTTAGTTTTGTTAGGGTTTGATCCCTAGTATCCACTATGTTCTGAGATTGATGTTGCTATGACTTTGCTATGCTTAATGCTTGTCACTAGGGCCCGAGTGCCATGATTTCAGATCTGAACCTATTATGTTTTCATGAATATATGTGAGTTCTTGATCCTATCTTGCAAGTCTATAGTCACCTACTATGTGTTATGATCCGGCAACCCCGAAGTGACAATAATCGGGACCACTCCTGGTGATGACCATAGTTTGAGGAGTTCATGTATTCACTATGTGCTGATGCTTTGTTCCGGTTCTCTATTAAAATGAGGCCTTAATATCCCTTAGTTTCCAATAGGACCCCGCTGCCACGGGAGGGTAGGACATAAGATGTCATGCAAGTTCTTTTCCATAAGCACGTATGACTATATACGGAATACATGCCTACATTACATTGATGAATTGGAGCTAGTTCTGTGTCACCCTATGTTATGACTGTTACATGATGAACCGCATCCGGCATAATTATCCATCACTGATCCGGTGCCTATGAGTTTTCCATATACTAGTTTACGCTTATTTACTTTCCCGCTGCTACTGTTACAATCACTACAAAATACCAAAAACGTTACTTTTGCTGTCTTTACTTTTGTTGCCACTACCACCACTATCATATTACTTTGCTACTAAACACTTTGCTGCGGATACTAAGTTTCCAGGTGTGGTCAAATTGACAACTCAGCTGCTAATACTTGAGAATATTCTTTGGCTCCCCTTGTGTCGAATCAATAAATTTGGGTTGAATACTCTACCCTCGAAAGCTGTTGCGATCCCCTATACTTGTGGGTTATCAAGACAAATTTCTGGCGCCGTTGTCGGGGAGCATAGCACTATTCTTTGAGTCACTTGGGATTTATATCTGCTGAACACTATGAAGAACTTGAGAGATCCAAAAACCAAGATCTATCCCTCAACTACGAGGGGAGGTAAGGAACTGCCATCTAGCTCTGCACTGGATTCACCTTTTGTTATGAGTAAGTTTGCGACACCTACATCTGCTTCTGCTATTCGTTCTGATATGTCGCATGTTATTGATGATGCCACCTCTGCTATGCATGATACTTATGATGAAATTGCTTCTATGCCTCATACTACTGTGCCACTTAGTGATTTTCTAGAAGAACAAATTGCTAGGGCTAGAGAAAAAGAAATTATTGAATCTGAATACGATAATGATAGTGATGATGAAAATATGCCTGTTATTCCTGAGGGTTATTTATTTGATCAAGATGCTTCTTTAGCTATTTTAGCTTGCAGAGATAGATATGAGCTTAAGAGGTTATTAATTAAATGGAACAAAGAATCACTTAGAGATAAAATGAAACCCGATCCTGCTTTTGCTACCTCACCTATATGTGTTCCTGATAAAGATTATGAATTCTCTGTTGATCCTGATATAATTACTTTGGTTGAAGCTAATCCGTTTTATGGCTATGAATCTGAAACTGCTGTGGCACATCTTACTAAGTTAAATGATATAGCTTCCATGTTCACTAATAATGAGAGATCACGTTACCTCTATTTACTCAAAATATTTCCGTTCTCATTAAAGGGCGATGCTAAGATGTGGTTTAATTATCTTGATCCTGGTTGTGTGCGTAGTCCCCAGGATATGATTTATTACTTCTCTGCTAAATATTTTCCTGCTCATAAGAAACAAGCTGCTTTGAGGGAAATATACAACTTTGTGCAAATTAAAGAAGAGAGCCTCCCACAAGCTTGGGGGAGGCTTCTCAAGTTACTTAATGCTTTGCCTGATCATCCTCTTAAGAAACCTGAAATACTTGATATCTTTTATAATGGACTAACCGATGCTTCCAGAGATTACCTGGATAGTTGTGCTGGTTCTCTTTTCAGGGAAAGAACACCAGATGAAGCTGACATTCTATTGAATAATATGTTGACAAATGAAAATAATTGGGCACCTCCTGAGCCAACTCTTGCTCCAATTACTGAGCCTATTCCTAAACCAACTCCGAAGAAGAGAGGTGTTATATTTCTCAGTCCCGAAGATATGCAAGAGGCAAAGAAATCTATGAAAGAAAAAGGTATTAAAGCTGAAGACATTAAGAATTTACTTCCTATTGAAGAAATACATGGTCTTAGTTCATCGCCTGTTGAAGAAACTTATGATCTCAATCATTTATTTACTGAAGAACCTCCTGATCCCGATATCCCGGCACAGGTAGTAAAGGTAAATCCTCTCTATAGATATGATAAAGCTGAAGTCCCTCCTACTAAAATTGCTAGTCAGTGCTTGGATGAGTTTGATAACTTTATGTATAAGCAAAATGACTTCAATGCTTATTTTGGTAGACAATTAAAGGAAAATGCTTATATGATTAGACGCTTGGGTGATTATATGGCTGATATTAAAGGTGAACTTAAACTTATTAGCAAACATGCTTCTATGGTCACCACTCAAGTAGAAAAAGTACTTAAAGCTCAAAAAGAAGTGCTTAATGAAATGAATAGTAAGAAAAATGATTATGCTGTTAGAGTGGCTACTAGAACTGGTAGAATGACTCAGGAACCTTTGTATCCTGAAGGCCACCCTAAGAGAATCGAGCAAGATTCTCAAAGAAATAATATTATGTTCCTAGTTCTTCTAAAAAGAAGAAGAAGAAAAATGATAGAACTGTGCAAACTTCTAGTGAACCTATTGCTGAACCACCTGATAATCCAAATGATATCTCTATGTCTGATGCTGAAACACAATCTGGTAATGAACATGAACCTAGTAAAAATATTAATGATGATGTTCATGATGATGTTCAACCTAGTAATGATAATGATGTAGAAATTGAACCTGTTGTTGATCTTGATAACCCACAATCAAAGAATCAACGTTATGATAAAAGAGACTTTGTTGCTAGGAAACATGGTAAAGAAAGGGAACCTTGGGTTCAGAAACCCATGCCTTTTCCTCCAAAACCATCCAAGAAAAAGGATGGTGAGGATTTTGAGTGCTTTGCTGAAATGATTAGGTCTATCTTTTTGCGTATGAGATTAACTGATGTGCTCAAAACGAATCCTTATGCTAAATATATGAAAGATATCATTACTAATAAAAGAAAGACACCAGAAGCTGAGATTTCCACCATGCTTGCTCATTATACTTTTAAGGGTGGAATACCAAAGAAACTTGGAGACCCCGGAGTACCTACTATACCTTGCTCCATTAAAAGAAATTATATTAAAACTGCTTTATGTGATCTTGGAGCCGGTGTTAGTGTTATGCCTCTCTCTTTATATCGTAGACTTGACTTGAATAAGTTGACACCTACTGAAATATCTTTGCAAATGGCTGATAAATCAACTGCTATACTTGTCGGTATTTGTGAGGATGTGCCTGTTGTGGTTGCAAACGTTACTATTTTAACGGACTTTGTTATACTTGATATTCCCGAGGATGATAGTATGTCTATTATTCTTGGAAGACCTTTTCTTAATACTGTAGGGGCTGTTATTGATTGCAACAAAGGCAATGCCACTTTTCTTGTTAATGGTAATGAGCATACGGTACACTTTCCGAGGAAACAACCTCAAGTTCATAGTATCAACTCTATTGGAAAAATTCCATCGATTATATTTGGAAGTTTTGAATTTCCTCTTCCTACTGTCAAAAAGAAATATGATATTCTTATTATTGGGGATGTGCATATCCCCGTTGAGGTAAATTAGTGTTATTCGAAATTTCTCCGGTTTCATGATTATCGAAATGAGTTTGTTAACAAGACTTGATCAACCTTGTTAGCGGATTCTTTTTGATGAGCATGAGATGGATGAAACTAGAAGCACAAACTTCTGTACCCTCTTTATATTTTTTGTTATTTATATTAAATAAAGTAAAAATAGTATTTTTCTGTCTGTTTCCTGACTTATCCGTGCAATAGAAAAATATCCCGAAAATAAAAATCCTCAGAATGCCATGCCAATTTAATATGATTTTTTGGGAATATTTGAGGATTTACTGTGCAAAAATTACCGCGGGAGGAGCTGCCACCTGGTCACGAGGGTGGTGGGCGCCCCCCCTATAGGGCGCGCTCCCCTGCCTCGTGGGCCCATGGTGGCCCTCCTCCACTTATTCCAGCACCCATCTTCTTCCTCTATCTCACACAAACCCGAAAAACCAACTCAAGCACGAGTTCCAGCCACTTTTGCTGTGATTTTCGATCTCCTTGCTCAAAGCACCTCTCGCAAACTGCTTGGGTAGATTGTTCCTTGGTATGTGACTCCTCCATTGGTTCAATTAGTTTTTGTTCTAGTGCTTTATTCTTTATAAATTTGTGCTGCATAGGTGATCATGTTCTTGAGCTTGCATGTCAAATTTATATGGTTCCTAGTAGTTCTAATGCTTGATATAGGCTCTAGGCACTTGTAGGAGTAGTTGCTATCAGTTTAATTGAGTTTGGTTTACTTTTATTTTGAAGTTACTAAAAATTTCAGATTGTTTCAGAAAAATGATGAGGAGATTATTGAGGGGCTCATCAAGCCAAAGCTCAAAGGAAAAGGCACCTAAGCCTAAGTATAATTTGCCACACACCGCGGAGATTCGGGCGTGTGAATGGCCTTCTGAAGATTTCTTGAGAGCAGCCGGTATCTATGAAGATTTTCATGAATTGGCCCACAATGCAGGACTCGCCGCTTTCCTCCACGACCAATGCGATCATTGACAGCTATTCACGCCTACCGAAACCCTGCACCAGTCGAGGAGCCAGAACAGGAACCACAAGATGAGCCTCTGCGACAATCTGTTTATTCTTGGGATCCAGAGATGACTGTCAGCCAGTGGTAGTCAGAGTCTTCTTCTTCATCACAGTATGATCCCAACTATTCTTCGTCGCAATACGACCCCAACAACTATTATTATGGATATCCGCCAGGCCAGCCGTGGCCATATACCAACTTAGGCCAAAAGCCTAAGCTTGGGGGAGTATGTATTTCTCACCGACATTACATTTATGTTCACACACACTCATTGCTAGATGTCGGTGCTCATACTTTTTCACTGTAATATCCATGCTAGTTTATTTTCTTTTTCCTGCTTTCTTCTTGTGTGTTTGCTTAACCTTAAGAAAAACCAAAAAAAAATTAGTAGTAGTTTATTTTTCTGCTGTAGTAGTAATAATTAAAAAGAAAACCCAAAAATATTTCCCGTTCTTCTTTCGCTTGTTGGGAGCTTTCCCGTGTAAATAGTTTTATTTCTTTTCCTTTCTTGGGGGTCAGTAGGAGAAGACCATAATTAAATTGTTGAAGTGACTCTTATATGCATTATTGATTGATTTAACCAAGAGCCCATATTGCCTTGTCTTCTCCTGTTTATTGAATGCTCGCAGATTCCAGCTTAGTCCAATGCACATGCACTCCTATTATTATTCACACCATTCGGTCATGCAAGTGAAAGGTAATTATGATGATATATGATGGACTGACTGAGATGAGAAAAGCTGGTATGAACTCGACCTCTTTTGTTTTTGTAAATATGATGAGTCTGTCGTTCTTGATTCAGCTTATTATGAATAAACATGTTTGCAATGACAATTAGAGATCATAGTTGCTTGTTCCATGCTTGATTAGCTATGAGTTATAATGATTTACCTTGTATGCCAACATGCTATTGAGATGATTATGATGTGGTATCCTCCTTTGAATGATTTAAGTGACTTGACTTGGCACATGTTCACGCATGTAGTTGAAACAAAATCAACATATCCTTCATGATATTTATGTTCATGGTGGATTATATCCTACTCATGCTTGCATCCAATGTTTATTAATTTTAATGCATGTACATGGCTGTTGTCGCTCTCTAGTTGGTCGCTTCCTAGTCTTTTGCTAGCCTTCACCTGTACTAGCGGGAATACTGCTTGTGCATCCAATCCCTTATACCCCAAAGTTATTCCAGATGAGTCCACCATACCTTCCTATATGCGGTATCTACCTGCCGTTCCAAGTAAATTTGTATGTGCCAAACCCTAAACCTTCAAATGAACATTCTGTTTTGTATGCTTGAATAGCTCATGTATCAACAAAGGCTGTCCTTATCTTCCGTGTTAGGCGGGTTATTCTCAAGAGGAGTGGACTCCGCTCCTCACTCACGAGAAAATGGCTGGTCACCGGGATGCCCAGTCCCATGCTTTATGCAAACTAAATCAAAATTAATTGCAAACAAAACTCCCCCTGGGAGCTGATGTAAGTTGGAGGCACTCGTTGTTTTGAGCAACCCATGGATTGATGCTTGTTGGTGGAG
Organism: Triticum monococcum; assembly: GCA_034509565.1. Taxonomy (NCBI): domain Eukaryota; kingdom Viridiplantae; phylum Streptophyta; class Magnoliopsida; order Poales; family Poaceae; genus Triticum; species Triticum monococcum. Next base: position 601,213,992 of record CM067842.1, read on the forward strand.
GGGGGGGGGTATAAACTTTACCATTCTGTTTGGGAACCGCCTATAATGTGTTTAGCATGGAAGATATTGTTGGAAATATGCCCTAGAGGCAATAATAAAAGCATTATTATTATATTTCCTTGTTCATGACAATTGTCTTTATTCATGCTATAATTGTGTTATCCGGAAATCGTAATACATGTGTGAATAATGGACAAACAACGTGTCCCTAGTAAGCCTCTAGTTGACTAGCTCATTGATCAACAGATAGTCATGGTTTCCTGACTATGGACATTGGATGTCATTGATAACGAGATCACATCATTAGGAGAATGATGTGATGGACTAGACCCAATCCTAAACATAGCATAAAGATCGTATAGTTCGTTTGCTAGAGTTTTTCCAATGTCAAGTATCCTTTCCTTAGACCATGAGATCGTGTAACTCCCGGATACCGTAAGAGTTCTTTGGGTGTACCAAACGTCACAACGTAACTGGGTGACTATAAAGGTATACTACGGGTATCTCCGAAAGTGTCTGTTGGGTTGACACGGATCAAGACTGGGATTTGTCACTCCATATGACGGAGAGGTATCACTGGGCCCACTCGGTAATGCATCATCATAATGAGCTCAAAGTGAACAAGCGTCTGGTCACGGGATCATGCATTACGGTACGAGTAAAGTGACTTGCCAGTAACGAGATTGAACGAGGTATTGGGATACCGACGATCGAATCTCGGGCAAGTAACATATCGATTGACAAAGGGAATTGTATACAGGGTTGCTTGAATCCTCGACATCGTGGTTCATCCAATGAGATCATCGTGGAGCATGTGGGAGCCAACATGGGTATCCAGATCCCGCTATTGTTTATTGACCAGAGAGTCGTCTCGGTCATGTCTGCCTGTCTCCCGAACCCGTAGGGTCTACACACTTAAGGTTCGGTGACGCTAGGGTTGTAGGGATATGTATATGCAGTAACCCGAATGTTGTTCGGAGTCCCGGATGAGATCCCGGACGTCACGAGGAGTTCCGGAATGGTCCAGAGGTAAAGAATTATATATGGGAAGTGCTGTTTCGGCCATCGGGACAAGTTTCGGGGTTATCGGTATTGTACCGGGACCACCGGAGGGGTTCCGGGGGTCCACAGGGTGGGGCCACCTGCCCTGTGGGGGCCACATGGGCTGTAGGGGGCGCACCTTGGCCTACATGGGCCAAGGGCACCAGCCCCAAGGGCCCATGCGCCTAGGGTTTCCCAAAGGGGAAGAGTCCCACTTGTGGAAGGCACCCCTAGGTGCCTTGGGGGGGAGGGAAACCTCCCCTTGGCCACCGCCCCCCTAGGAGATTGGATCTCCTAGGGCCGGCGCCCCCCCTTGGCCCTCCTATATATAGTGGGGGAGGGAGGGCTTTTCTCCCACGCCTTTGGTTGCCTCCCTCTCCCTCTCCAACACCTCCTCCTCCTCCATAGTGCTTGGCGAAGCCCTGACGGAGTTCTGCAGCTCCACCATCACCACGCCGTCGTGCTGCTGCTGGAGCCATCTTCCTCAACCTCTTCTTCCCTCTTGCTGGATCAAGAAGAAGGAGATGTTACGCTAACCATACGTGTGTTGAACGCGGAGGTGCCGTCCGTTCGGCGCTAGGATCTCCGGTGATTTGGATCACGTCGTGTACGACTGCTTCATCCACGTTCTTTGAATGCTTTCGCTCGCGATCTACAAAGGTATGTAGATGCATCCGATGACTCGTTGCTAGATGAACTCATAGATAGATCTTGGTGAAACTGTAGAATTTTTTTTTGTTTTCTGCAACGTTCCCCAACAGTGGCATCATGAGCTAGGTCTATGCGTATTTCTTCTTGCGCGAGTAGAACACAATTTGTTGTGGGCGTAGATGTTGTCAACTTTCTTGCCTCTACTAGTCTTATCTTGCTTCGACGGTATTGTGGGATGAAGCGGCCCGGACCAACCTTACACGTATGCTTACGTGAGACCGGTTCCACCGACAAACATGCACTAGTTGCATAAGGTGGCTGGCGGGTGACTGTCTCTCCTACTTTAGTTGGAGCGGATTCGATGAAAAGGGTCCTTATGAAGGGTAAATAGAAGTTTACAAATCACGTTGTGGCTTTCACGTAGGTAAGAAAACGTTCTTGCTAGAACCCTACTTCAGCCACGTAAAACTTGCAACAACAATTAGAGGACGTCTAACTTGTTTTTGCAGCAAGTGCTTTGTGATATGATATGGCCAAAGTTGTGATGAATGATGAATGATACATATGTGATGTATGAGATGTTCGTGCCATTGTAATAGGAATCACGACTTGCATGTCGATGAGTATGACAACCGGCAGGAGCCATAGGAGCTGTCTTTATTCTTTTATATGACCTGCGTGGCATTGAGAAACGCCATGTAAATTACTTTACTTTATTGCTAAACACGTTAGCCATAGTAGTAGAAGTAATAGTTGGCGAGCAACTTCATGGAGACACGATGATGGAGATCATGGTGTCATGCCGGTGACAAGATAATCATGGAGCCCCAAGATGGAGATCAAAGGAGCTATGTGATATTGGCCATATCATGTCACTATTATTATTTGATTGCATGTGATGTTTATCATGTTTTGCATCTTGTTTACTTATAACGACGGTAGTGAATAAGATGACCCCTCATAATAATTTCAAGCAAGTGTTCCCCCTAACTGTGCACCGTTGCGACAGTTTGTTGCTTCAATGCACCACGTGATGATCGGGTGTTTGATTCAAACGTTCACATACAGCGGGTGTAAGACAGATTTACACATGCAAACACTTAGGTTGACTTGACGAGCGTAGCATGTGTATAGACATGGCCTCAGAACACAGAAGACCGAAAGGTCAAGCATGAGTCGTATAGAAGATACGATCAACATGAAGATGTTCACCGACGTTGACTAGTCCGTCTCACGTGATGATCGGACACGGCCTAGTTGACTCGGATCATGTTATACTTAGATGACTAGAAGAGGGATGTCTATCTAAGTGGGAGTTCATTGCATAATTTGATTAGATGAACTTAATTATCATGAACTTAGTCTAAAAATCTTTACAATATGTCTTGTAGATCAAATGGCCAACGTAGTCCTCAACTTCAACGCGTTCCTAGAGAAAACCAAGCTGAAAGACGATGGCAGCAACTACACGGACTGGGTCCGGAACCTGAGGATCATCCTCATAGCTGCCAAGAAAGATTATGTCCTACAAGCACCGCTAGGTGAAGCTCCTGTCCCACAGAACCAAGATGTTATGAACGCTTGGCAGACACGTGTTGATGACTACTCCCTCGTTCAGTGCGGCATGCTTTACAGCTTAGAGCCAGGGCTCCAAAAGCGTTTTGAGAGACATGGAGCATATGAGATGTTCGAAGAGCTGAAAATGGTTTTCCAAGCTCATGCCCGGGTCGAGAGATATGAGGTCTCTGACAAGTTCTTCAGCTGTAAGATGGAGGAAAATAGTTCTGTCAGTGAGCACATACTCACTATGTCTGGGTTACATAACCGCTTGACTCAGCTGGGAGTTAATCTCCTGGATGATGCGGTCATTGACAGAATTCTCCAGTCGCTTCCACCAAGCTACAAGAGCTTTGTGATGAACTTCAATATGCAGGGGATGGAAAAGACCATTCCTGAGGTATTTGCAATGCTGAAATCAGCAGAGGTAGAAGTCAAGAAGGAACACCAAGTGTTGATGGTCAATAAAACCACTAAGTTCAAGAAGGGCAAGGGTAAAAAGAACTTCAAGAAGGACGGCAAGGGAGTTGCCGCGCCCGGCAAGCAAGCTGCCAGGAAGAAGCCAAAGAATGGACCCAAGCCCGAGACTGAGTGCTTTTATTGCAAGGGAAGCGGTCACTGGAAGCGGAACTGCCCCAAATACTTAGCGGACAAGAAGGCCGGCAAAACAAAAGGTATATGTGATATACATGTAATTGATGTGTACCTTACCAGTACCCGTAGTAGCTCCTAGGTATTTGATACCGGTGCAGTTGCTCACATTTGTAACTTAAAGCAGGGGCTACGGAATAAGCGGAGACTGGCGAAGGACGAGGTGACGATGCGCGTCGGGAATGGTTCCAAGGTCAATGTGATCGCCGTCGGCACGTTACCTCTATATTTACCTTCGGGATTAGTTTTAAACCTTAATAATTGTTATTTAGTGCCAGCTTTGAGCATGAACATTGTATCGGGATCTCGTTTAATTCGAGATGGCTACTCATTTAAATCCGAGAATAATGGTTGTTCTATTTATATGAGAGATATGTTTTATGGTCATGCTCCTATGGTGAATGGTTTATTCTTAATGAATCTCGAGCGTAATGCTACACATATTCATAGTGTGAGTACCAAAAGATGTAAGGTTGATAATGCTAGTCCCACATACTTGTGGCATTGCCGCCTTGGTCACATAGGTGTCAAACGCATGAAGAAGCTCCATGCAGATGGACTTTTAGAGTCTCTTGATTATGAATCATTTGACACGTGCGAACCATGCCTCATGGGTAAAATGACCAAGACTCCGTTCTCAGGAACAATGGAGCGAGCAACCAACTTATTGGAAATCATACATACTGATGTGTGCGGTCCAATGAGCGTTGAGGCTCGCGGTGGCTATCGTTATGTTCTCACCCTCACTGATGACTTGAGTAGATATGGGTATGTCTACTTAATGAAACACAAGTCTGAAACCTTTGAAAAGTTCAAGGAATTTCAGAGTGAGGTTGAGAATCAACATGACAGGAAAATCAAGGTTCTACGATCAGATTGTGGAGGAGAATACTTGAGTCACGAATTTGGCACACACTTAAGAAAATGTGGAATAGTTTCACAACTCACGCCGCCTGGAACACCTCAGCGTAACGGTGTGTCCGGACATCGTAATCGCACTCTATTAGATATGGTACGATCTATGATGTCTCTTACCGATTTACCACTATCTTTTTGGGGCTATGCTTTAGAGACTGCCGCATTCACTTTAAATAGGGCTCCGTCAAAATCCGTTGAGATGACACCGTTTGAATTATGGTTTGGGAAGAAACCTAAGCTACTGTTTCTAAAAGTTTGGGGATGCGATGCTTATATCAAGAAACTTCAACCTGAAAAGCTCGAACCCAAGTCGGAAAAATGCGTCTTCATAGGATACCCTAAAGAAACTGTTGGGTATACCTTCTACCTCAGATCCGAAGGCAAGATCTTTATTGCCAGGAATGGATGCTTTCTAGAGAAGGAGTTTCTCTCGAAAGAAGTAAGTGGGAGGAAAGTAGAACTTGATGAAGTGTTACCTCTTGAACCGGAAAATGGCGCAACTCAAGAAAATGTTCATGAGGTGCCTGCACCGACTAGAGAGGAAGTTAATGATGATGATCATGAAACTTCTGATCAAGTTGCTACTGAACTTCGAAGGTCCACAAGGACACGTTCCGCACCAGAGTGGTACGGCAACCCTGTCTTGGAAATCATGTTGTTAGACAACGGTGAACCTTTGAACTATGAAGAAGCGATGGCGGGCCCGGATTCCGACAAATGGCTAGAAGCCATGAAATTCGAGATAGGATCCATGTATGAAAACGAAGTGTGGACTTTGACTGACTTGCCCGTTGAACGGCGAGCCATAGAAAATAAATGGATTTTTAAGAAGAAGACAGACGCGGATGGTAATGTGACCATCTATAAAGCTCGGCTTGTCGCTAAGGGTTATCGACAAGTTCAAGGGGTTGACTACGATGAGACTTTCTCACCAGTAGCGAAGCTAAAGTCCGTCCGAATCATGTTAGCAATTGTCGCATTTTACGATTATGAGATATGGCAAATGGACGTCAAAACGGCATTCCTTAATGGTTTCCTTAAGGAAGAATTGTATATGATGCAGCCGGAAGGTTTTGTCAATCCTAAGAATGCTGACAAGGTGTGCAAGCTCCAACGCTCGATTTATGGGCTGGTGCAAGCATCTCGGAGTTGGAACATTCGCTTTGATGAGATGATCAAAGCGTTTGGGTTTACGCAGACTTATGGAGAAGCCTGCGTTTACAAGAAAGTGAGTGGGAGCTCTGTAGCATTTCTCATATTATATGTAGATGACATACTTTTGATGGGAAATGATATAGAACTCTTGGACAGCATCAAGGCCTACTTGAATAAGAGTTTTTCAATGAAGGACCTTGGAGAAGCTGCTTATATATTAGGCATCAACATCTATGGAGATAGATCAAGACGCCTCATAGGTCTTTCACAAAGCACATACCTTGAGAAGATATTGAAGAAGTTCAATATGGATCAATCTAAGAAGGGGTTCTTGCCTGTGTTACAAGGTATGAAATTGAGCTCAGCTCAATGTCCGACCACGGCAGAAGATATAGAAGACATGAGTGTCATCCCCTATGCCTCAGCCATAGGTTCTATTATGTATGCCATGCTGTGTACCAGACCTGATGTAAACCTTGCCGTAAGTTTGGTAGGAAGGTACCAAAGTAATCCCGACAAGGAACACTGGACAGCGGTCAAGAATATCCTGAAGTACCTGAAAAGGACTAAGGAAATGTTTCTCGTTTATGGAGGTGACGAAGAGCTCATCGTAAAGGGTTACGTCGACGCTAGCTTCGACACAGATCTGGATGACTCTAAGTCACAAACTGGATACGTGTATATTTTGAATGGTGGGGCAGTAAGCTGGTGCAATTGCAAGCAGAGCGTCGTGGCGGGATCTACATGTGAAGCGGGGTACATGGCAGCCTTGGAGGCAGCACATGAAGCAATTTGGGTGAAGGAGTTCATCACCGACCTAGGAGTCATACCCAATGCGTCGGGGCCAATCAAACTCTTTTGTGACAACACTGGAGCTATTGCACTTGCCAAGGAGCCCAGGTTTCACAAGAAGACAAGGCACATCAAGCGTCGCTTCAACTCCATTCGTGAAAATGTTCAAGATGGAGACATAGATATTTGTAAAGTACATACGGACCTGAATGTAGCAGATCCGTTGACTAAACCTCTCCCTAGAGCAAAACATGGTCAACACCAGAATTCCATGGATGTTCGATTCATCACAATGTAACTAGATTATTGACTCTAGTGCAAGTGGGAGACTGTTGGAAATATGCCCTAGAGGCAATAATAAAAGCATTATTATTATATTTCCTTGTTCATGATAATTGTCTTTATTCATGCTATAATTGTGTTATCCGGAAATCGTAATACATGTGTGAATAATAGACAAACAACGTGCCCCTAGTAAGCCTCTAGTTGACTAGCTCGTTGATCAACAGATAGTCATTGTTTCCTGACTATGGACATTGGATGTCATTGATAACAAGATCACATCATTAGGAGAATGATGTGATGGACTAGACCCAATCCTAAACATAGCATAAAGATCGTATAGTTCGTTTGCTAGAGTTTTTCCAATGTCAAGTATCCTTTCCTTAGACCATGAGATCGTGTAACTCCCGGATACCATAAGAGTTCTTTGGGTGTACCAAACGTCACAACGTAGCTGGGTGACTATAAAGGTATACTACGGGTATCTCCGAAACTGTCTGTTGGGTTTACACGGATCAAGACTGGGATTTGTCACTCCATATGACGGAGAGGTATCACTGGGCCCACTCGGTAATGCATCATCATAATGAGCTCAAAGTGACCAAGTGTCTGGTCACGGGATCATGCATTACGGTACGAGTAAAGTGACTTGCCGGTAACGAGATTAAACGAGGTATTGGGATACCGACGATCGAATCTCGGGCAAGTAACATACCGATTGACAAAGGGAATTGTATACGGGGTTGCTTGAATCCTCAACATCGTGGTTCATCCGATGAGATCATCGTGGAGCATGTGGGAGCCAACATGGGTATCCAGATCCCGCTGTTGGTTATTGACCGGAGAGTCGTCTCGGTCATGTCTGCCTGTCTCCCAAACCCGTAGGGTCTACACACTTAAGGTTCGGTGATGCTAGGGTTGTAGGGATATGTATATGCAGTAACCCGAATGTTGTTCGGAGTCCCGGATGTCACGAGGAGTTCTGGAATGGTCCGGAGGTAAAGAATTATATATAGGAAGTGCTGTTTCGGCCATCGGGACAAGTTTCGGGGTTATCGGTATTGTACCGGGACCACCGAAGGGGTTCCGGGGGTCCACAGGGTGGGGCCACCTGCCCCGTGGGGGCCACATGGGCTGTAGGGGGCGCACCTTGGCCTACATGGGCCAAGGGCACCAGCCCCAAGGGCCCATGCGCCTAGGGTTTCCCAAAGGGGAAGAGTCCCACTTGTGGAAGGCACCCCTAGGTGCCTTGGGGGGGAGGGAAACCTCCCCTTGGCCGCCGCCCCCCCCCCCCCCCCCTAGGAGATTGGATCTCCTAGGGCCGGTGCCCCCCCTTGGCCCTCCTATATATAGTGGGGGAGGGAGGGCTTTTCTCCCACGCCTTTGGTTGCCTCCCTCTCCCTCTCCAACACCTCCTCCTCCTCCATAGTGCTTGGCGAAGCCCTGACGGAGTTCTGCAGCTCCACCATCAACACGCCGTCGTGCTGCTGCTGGAGCCATCTTCCTCAACCTCTTCTTCCCTCTTGCTGGATCAGGAAGAAGGAGACGTTATGCTAACCGTACGTGTGTTGAACGCGGAGGTGCCGTCCGTTCGGCGCTAGGATCTCTGGTGATTTGGATCACGTCGTGTACGACTGCTTCATCCACGTTCTTTGAACGCTTCCACTCGCGATCTACAAAGGTATGTAGATGCATCCGATGACTCGTTGCTAGATGAACTCATAGATAGATCTTGGTGAAACCGTAAATTTTTTTTTGTTTTCTGCAAGGTTCCCCAACAGATATCACCATCTCTTAGTTGTTACGTTGACAATGAAAGTATACCGCTCAAAATACAATTTATCTCTATTTCAAAACCGAGCTCTCGCACCTCTACAAATCCCTGCTTCCCTCTGTGAAGGGCCTATCCATTTACTTTTATGCTAAGTCATCACCCTCTTATTAAAAAGCACTAGCTGGAGAGCACAGCCGTCGTTTGCATTCATCACTATTAATTTATGTTGGGTATGACTATGATTGGATCTCTTTTACCATGAATTACAATGTCTAGCTAGTCCTTGATCTTTAAAGGTGCTCTGCATTTATGTTTTGCGGTCTCAGAAAGGGCTAGCGAGATACCATCTTGTTATATCATATTATGATTGTTTTGAGAAAGTGTTGTCATCCGAGATTTATTATTATTACTTGCTAGTTGATTATGCTATTGATATGAGTAATGATGAGACCTGAGAATTATTGCAAATGTGGTTAGTTATGATTTATGCTGAAAACTTGAATGTTGGCTTGACATAGTTACAATAATAAGAGCAAACAGAGTTTGTAAAAGTTTTTCTTTCTTTCTTTCAGTTTGTCAACTGAATTGCTTGAGGACAAGCAAGGGTTTAAGCTTGGGGGAGTTGATACGTCTCCGTCGTATCTACTTTTCTAAACACTTTTGCCCTTGTTTTGGACTCTATCTTGTATGATTTGAATGGAACTAACCCGGACTGACGCTGTTTTCAGCAGAATTACCATGATGTTGTTTTATGTGCAGAAAAGATATTCTCGGAATGACCTGAAACTCCACGGGAGGTCTTAGAAAAAACAATAAAAAAATCCTTGCCAAATATGAAGACTAGGGGGCCCACACCCTTTCCACGAGGGTGGGGGGGCGCCCCCCCCCTAGGGCGCGCCCCCTACCTCGTGGGCCCCCTGTTGACCCTCCGACGCCAACTCCAACTCTATATATTTGCTTTCGGAGAGAAAAAAATCAGAGAGAAGAAATCATCGCGTTTTACGATACAGAGCCACCACCAAGCCCTAAAACCTCTCGGGAGGGCTGATCTGGAGTCCGTTCGGGGCTCCGGAGAGGGGGGATTCGTCGCCGTCGTCATCATCAACCATCCTCCATCACCAATTTCATGGTGCTCACCGCCGTGCGTGAGTAATTGCATCGTAGGCTTGCTGGATGGTGATGGGTTGGATGAGATTTATCATGTAATCGAGTTAGTTTTGTTTTGATCCCTAGTATCCATTATGTTCTGAGATTGATGTTGCTATGACTTTGCTATGCTTAATGCTTGTCACTAGGGCCCGAGTGCCATGATTTCAGATCTGAACCTATTATGTTTTCATCAATATATGAGAGTTCTAGATCCTATCTTGCAAGTCTATAGTCACCTACTATGTGTTATGATCCGGCAACCCCGAAGTGACAATAATCGGGACCACTCCCGGTGACGACCATAGTTTGAGGAGTTCATGTATTCACTATGTGCTAATGCTTTGTTCCGGTTCTCTATTAAAAGGAGGCCTTAATATCCCTTAGTTTCCAATAGGACCCCGCTGCCACGGGAGGGTAGGACAAAAGATGTCATGTAAGTTCTTTTCCATAAGCACGTATGACTATATACGGAATACATGCCTACATTACATTAATGAACTGGACCTAGTTCTGTGTCACCCTATGTTATGACTGTTACATGATGAACCGCATCCGGCATAATTATCCATCACTGATCTGGTGCCTACGAGTTTTCCATATACTGGTTTACGCTTATTTACTTTTCCGTTGCTACTGTTACAGTCACTACAAAATACCAAAAATATTATTTTTGCTGTCTTTACTTTTGTTGCCGCTACCACCACTATCATATTACTTTGCTACTAAACACTTTGCTGCAGATACTAAGTTTCCAGGTGTGGTTGAATTGACAACTCAGCTGCTAATACTTGAGAATATTCTTTGGCTCCCCTTGTGTCGAATCAATAAATTTGGGTTGAATACTCTACCCTCGAAAGCTGTTGCGGTCCCCTATACTTGTGGGTTATCAGAAGGATGGCAAGGTGAAAAAAGGTATATGTGATATACATGTTATTGATGTGTACCTTACTAGAGCTCGCAGTAGCACCTGGGTATTTGATATTGGTTCTGTTGCTAATATTTGCAACTCGAAACAGGGACTATGGATTAAGCGAACACTGGCAAAGGACGAGGTGACGATGCGCGTGGGAAACAGTTCCAAAGTCGATGTGATCGCGGTCGGCACGCTACCTCTACATCTACTTTCGGGATTAGTATTAGACCTAAATAATTGTTATTTGGTGCCAGCGTTGAGCATGAACATTATATCTGGATCTTGTTTGATGCGAGACGGTTATTCATTTAAATCAGAGAATAATGGTTGTTCTATTTATATGAGTAATATCTTTTATGGTCATTGTCACAGCCCTAGAGTTTTCTTGTAACGAGTGGCTTTGCATCCATGCATCATGTTTAAATTTCGTGAAACTTGAAATGGGGATTGTTGAAACCCTAGCACCAAATGAATTCAACTAGGTTCAATAAAAAAATATTTTCAATGATCCCAATTGCCCTTTAGAAAAGTTCATGATTTTTGTTAAAGGTGAAAACCTCTCCCAAAAGTCATGCACATATTTCTAGGCCATTCTAGATTTTTGAATTAAATCTTATTGTATTTGAATTTGGGCACTTAAAATACTATAAATATTTAAAATGTCCAAATAATCACAAACCAAAATGTTCCATGTTTGATATATTCTAAACATTGGGCATGCACAGTTTGGTGATTTTTGAAAGTGCCTAGATATTTTTAGTAATGCCACAAACTTACAGAAGAAAAGAAAAATAGAAATAAAAGAAAGGGAGAGAGAAGGACCTACCTGGGCCACTTGCCTGGCCGGCCCAGCTCGCTGGCCCAGCCCACTGGCCTCCTCCCTGTCGTCTTCCTCCCCTACCAGGAGGGCGAAGGCGCGTGCTCGCCGTGCGCGTCCACGCGCGAGCCACCTCTTGCTTCCCCGAAGCGCCCTGAGCCTTCCTTCGCGCCACGCCACCCCCCAGACCCGTATGGATCAATCTCTCCCTCCCTCGCTCTCCCCCTCTCCCGTTCCCCGCCATGGCCGAAGCCTCCATGGACGCACCGCCACCGCCGACGAGAACCACCACGGCCACTGCTACCCCCTCGCCCCTCTGTTGTGCCCACGAGTTCAGCGACGTCGTCCTCGACCCCCTCACCGAACCACGCCCCGCCGGAAGCCCTGCAGCGTCGCCTTCGAGCTCTTCTTCAACCTTCGGCCGCTGGCGACCTCGTCTTTGATTCGACGCCGTCCGTGCTCCCCGGCCTCGACTTCGACTCCGTTCGACCCCTCTGTGAGCCTCCGTCGTTTTCCCCTTGTTTTCCCTCTCCAACCCTTCCACTAGCCGTGCTTTTCACCGGAGACCGAACCGCGCCGCCACCGAGCCTCTCGCCGCCGTGGCCACAGCCGCCGCAACCTCCAATCGAGCACACCCACGTGCTCACTGCGCCGCGTAGGTGCTGTAGGAGCCAAGCACGCCACCCCACGGGCACCGTAGCCCCGCTCCCGAGTGCACCCGTACTCCGGCCGCCGCCGATTTGGTCGCCGCCGTCGATCCTGACCACCGTAGCTCCTACCACCACCACCAATGGATGCGCCTCACTCCCAGGAACCCGTAGGTGCAACTCGCGCGTCGAATGGTGCCCTGTAAAGCATTTTCGAGCCGCCCCGACGTCTCTGTCGTCGCCGACGGCTAAACGCCGGCGACCCCTGACCCGTTGACCGGCGTGGGTTGACCCTACTGCCCGGTTTGACCCCCCTCTCTCTCACTGACTTACGAGCCCCGCCCGACTAATTACTCTAGTTAGCACTAATTAACTAGTTAGGTTAGTCACTACAGTCGCTGACTAGTGGGCCCAGGCTAGTGGACTAACTAACTTAGTTAGTTGACTGGGTCACTGACTAGTGGGTCCCACTGGTCAGGTTTGACCTGGTCGACGCCTTTGACCTACTGACATCACCCTGACATCAGGCTGACGCGGTAATTACTTTCTGGAATTTTGAAATAAATCAGAAATGATTTATTATTTTCAGAAAATATCCAAAACTTCTAAAAATCATAGAAAATTAAGCGTAACTCCAAATGAAACAAGTTATATATGAAAAATGATCAGAAAAATCCAAAGAATCTATTTATGGCATTTTCATGCATGTTTGAACAACTTAACCTCACTGTCTAGTCCAAAACATGATAATGCACTATTTGAATTCATAGTTTGAATTTGGATTTGAACCTAGGGTTCAAACCAACTCCATTTAACATGTTGCTAGTTGCATTAGCTCAAACCACAGCATATTGACATGTCATGATCATGCATCATATTGTTGCATCGCAATGATTATGTTCTTCCTTGTTTGCCGGTAAATGTCCCCTCTCGGTAGACACTGCTCCGACGCTGTGATCGTTGACACTGATGAAGACTCAATGTTATATTCAGAAGTGCCAGGCAAGCAAAACACCATTGTTCATCCTGATACAATCCCACTCTCTCGCTCCTGCTCTCTTTTACTGCATTAGGACAACAATGATTCAACTGTTACATGTTGCGGTAGTCGAACCCCTTTCCTCTGCATGACCTGTCATTGCCACAGTAAATAGATGAAACCCACTAGCATGAGTTGGAGTTGTTTGAGCCCTGATGTGCCTCCTCATTCATGCTTGTTGTCATGCCTGCTATTGCATAGAGTCGTGTCAGGTCTGGTTCATCGGGGATGCATCGGAGGTGTGTAAACATGTCCTATTGTGTGTGAGCTAAGTGTGTGAACACGATTTGGTAAAGGTAGCGGTGAGAGGCCATGTAGGAGTACATGGTGGGTTGTCTCACTGAAACCGTCCTCAGGACCGAGTTCTGTGTTTGTGATCCATGAAACAGCTACTACCACACATTGGGCCCTGAAATATGACCCCGCTCGACTTATTGACCCCTCTCGTCCTCTGTCCAGGAGTTGCAACTAGTTTCTGGTGTTTGTAGGTTATGTGTTGGAGGCCGTGCGTAGCGCTGACCCTAGGGGTGGGCTATGATGCGGTAGATACACTGTGGCCGGGTATGCCGGGCGCCCATTTGGCGTCTCGGGACCCTGTACACATCATTTGGGGCCGTTGAGGACATCCCGGCCGGATTTCCTTGCGGATGGAACCCGAATAGGCGATAAACCTGGACTAGAGACTTGTGTGGTTAGTCAGGTGATGGTCTACACCCACGTCGGTTTTCGCTTGAAGTCTGCCGAGCACATGTCGTGTGCAGACGCTAAGTGGTGGAAACATGTGTAACGAAGTACACCCCTGCAGGGTTATAAATGATCTATTCGAATAGCCCTGTCCGCGGTAAAGGACTTCTGGGTTACCTATAACAGTTCATAGACAAGTGAAAGTGGATACTCTAAAACTCTCAAGATAAGCGTGAGTGCTATGGATGGCCTTCTCGTAGGGAGACGGGAGCGGATCCATAGTGGTGTATTGAATGGTGAATATGTGGACTCGTGTGCGCCACCTCAAAAGAGTTGCTTGCAGTCGTAGTTCAGGTTAGCCACTAAGTCAAAGCTGGCTTGCTGCAGTTAAACTCCACCACCCCCTTGTTGATACCGATGCATATGTAGCTAGTTCTGATGTAAGTCTTGCTGAGTACCTTTGTACTCACGTTTGCCTATTTTATGTTTTGCAGAGAGACGTCAGTCTCGCTAGTAGTTCCATGTGGACTTCGACGTTTAGCTTGATACCTCAGCTACGATCTTGTGCCCTCGGCACGATCTGGTAGATAGTCAGGCTTCTTAGCCTTTTCCATTTGTAGATGTCTGTACTCAGACATGTTAAACTTCCGCATGTGCTTGAATTGTATGCTATGATTGTTGGGTCATGAGACCCATGTTTGTAATATCTCGCTCCTCGGAGCCTAATGAATAATACTTGAGTTGTAGAGTTATGTTGTGATGCCATGTTGTATTTACACATATCGAGCATATTGTGTGTATTATTGAAATGCTTGGTATGTGTGGGATCCGACAATCTAGTTGTTTATCCTTGGCAGCCTCTCTTATGGGGAAATGTAGTCTAGTGCTTCCATGAGCCACAGTAGTCCGCTACAGCCCGGTTCACCGAAGTCCTGTTAGCCCAGCACTACTGCTCAGGACACTTGACTGGCCGGCATGTGTTTCACTTTGTTCCTGTGTCTGTCCCTCCGGGGAAATGTCACGCGGTGACATCCGGAGTCCTGCCTAGCCTGCTACAGCCTGGGTTCCCGGAGTCCTGTTAGCCCAATGCTACAGCCCGGATTCACACGCTGCTGACCGACATGCTCGATGTGATTCATGTATGCCTGTCCCCATAGGTTAGTGCTGTTTTGGGTTCACGACTAGCCATGTTGGCCCGGGTTCTCTGTCATATGGATGCTAGCGACACTATCATATACGTGAGCCAAAAGGCGCAAACGGTCCCAGGCCATGGTAAGGCGACACCTATGGAATACCGTGCATGAGGCCGCAAAGTGATATGAGGTGTTACCGGCTAGATCGATGTGACTTGGAATCGGGGTCCTGACAGCGTTGGTATCAGAGCCTGGATGCCTGTAGGATTACCAAGCCAAACCGGTCAAAGTTGTGTCTAGAAATGCTTTAGTTATGTAGGGGAATTGATTGTGGAAGGGAACGTAAGGCTCTTTTTACTCCTTACCTTATGTCCTTCTGATCTGAGTCAACCTCTTCTTTTCTACGGGGTTAAGAACTAGGCCTTCTCATCTATCTATCAGGATGACGTGTTACTAAACCGTCGTTGCCTAGGAATGTTGGGTTTAAGCCTCAGTTCCGTTCCTATTACTTCCGTATGTTGACAGTTGATCTCAGAACCTTGATATGATGTTGTTAAGTGGTTATGCCACCATTTTTGCAAGTTGTCTCAAATCTTTTTGAGCAATTACAACCGTTATGCTGTCCGAGTCATTCCAGGTTTATAAATAGTCTGATGCAAGTGCAAACCCCTTCCTCCTGTTCCTAATGTCCAATTGGGCCAGATTAATCACACTAATCGGTGAGTTGAGGTACTCTGTTGCCTCAACATATATGTTGGAGCTATTTTTATGGACCTAGGTGTTTTAGGGAGTCACCTAGTGATCGAGCCATGTTTTGTATCCCCAGTGTGTGATTCTGGCCACTATTCTCGAAAGCATCCCGTGATGCCATGTAGTAGCAGGTACTCTATTCATGGGTTCTTGAACCCGAGATTCACCCTACTTACCTCATGTTGATAGTGTTGCTAGTTCCTTTAGGATATTAGTAACCTTGCGACAGTCCTCGAGGTCTGTGGTATTTCCTTCTTCCAAATACCATGAACCATTAAGGCAGAAGTTCTTTGAACCAAAATATCACAATCAGAGTACTCTTGAGGAGTTCTCCATTCATAATTGTGATTCTGCCAGATCTACCTTTCTGCATGGGTTATCTGGAAGAAACTTGTTGAACTTGGTTCGACATATTAATCTATGCATCCACAACTCCGAAAGATATATGTCCTCTTGAGTTGTCCCTCTTCATTTATATTCCGACCATCGTCTATCAATTGATAGTCAGGAGTATGTGTGCATTCGTGTTCATTGATGCCTAGTATTCTTGTGGTTCGTCAAGCCGTTCTATTTCAGAATGACTAGGAGAAACAAACTCCAGTACCTCATCCATATCCAGGATTGGGTCAAAGCAGTTGTATTCCGCAGATCAAAATGCAACCCAGCTTTTGGTTCTGTTCTACCCTGAAGTATTACCCACTTTATGTCAGGAGCGTCATGAGAATTGCACCTTCTCTTATGAATTCTTGACGCAGTGATACTTATTACCATCATTTTTCATTCTTCGGTCCCGTGTTGTCGCAACCGGAATGCCGGCAAGTGAACCATGATGTGTGAAATCAATACTCCTAGCAACTAGTTGCTAGGTAGCTAATGGACAATAATTTCATTCTTAGCGTGTTGGTTATTGAATCATCATTCTAAGATAGATTGTGCTACCTAGTCCTTATTTCCAGTGCACTCTTCGATCAATGAGTTAGGATTATTCGATCCCTTGCTTATTTGATCATATCATCTTGCTCTGAAAAGCAAGATTGTTCTCGAGCTTAATAACATATCGGTGGTTCATGATGTTCCGAATATCTTCTCGGAAGTATTACCAGGTTGTCACCTGACCGATATGTTGAGTTCGTGATCAAGTTGGTTTTCCAATAAACCACTCTTTCTCCAAGAATCTATGTTGGATATCCCTAAGCTAGTTGGTTAAGCCAAACAACAACTTGGAGAGTTGGAAGAAAAGCTTGTCTGAATTAGTTCATTCCAAAGGGATATCTTGCGTGTGTGTGTGCGTGTGTGTTGGAGAAAGATGATATCTTCATCAATTGATCCCCGTGATCAATTGTCGGTGCTATTGTCTTACCCAAACTTTGATTTGAGTGTGGGCTATCGTCAAATCAAATCAGAACCAACGATATTCGTAATGTTGTCCTACTCGTGGTTGATTCCTCGAGCATACATCATTATATTCTTCGGGTCTGACCAATGCTATCACCGTGTTCACTTAATTATGGATTTCCATTTATATGGAAACCTGGATGAATTGTTGTTGAGCCTATCGACAACATCCATGTCCTCTCCATGATTTTTTCGAACATTAAGCGAGTGTTGGAAACTTTTGAAAGCATCTCTTCATGCTAGCTCATGAAGCATATGTTGGATGAAAGAAGTGACTTCCTCTGATTCACGTGCATTTCGTGCAAGTTGCCACCGTGAGTTCGAGAAAGTCGGTTTTGCTTCCTCTGGAATCATCCCAAGTCATTCATGCACGTGCGAAGTATTCCATGGTCTGATAGACTGATCATCTTCATTCCATATGAATTCCATAGCACACTAAGCCACTGATTGACCTGTTCCAGGAAAAGGAGTTGTTGTGCTATCCTAGGTCATGCACAAGATTTCGATATCCTCGATGATGGTTCCCCACCAGAACTCGGTACTGTTTTATTATAAGACTACTGTGTGGTCATACTTGTCTGGGACAACGTGTTCACATGTTGTAGCAGAACCAGCTCATGTTTTGGAGCTTGCTATCGCAGTTCATTCCCCGAGAATCTCGCAACGTCGTCTCGTCGATTTGTGTTGCAAACTTTCATTCTCCTTTCTAGACTCGATGAGTCTGGAATATCCTGACACCAACCAGATCTGAATCTCAGGTAGATATGATGGTTGGAGCATTTTCCAAGAACTATAATATTGGTCCCTCAATAACCGGTAAAGTGGATGTCGTGGCCAACACATCCAGCCGGAAGACCTATAATTGTAGTATCTCGATTGAGGAAAGTTGGCCACCTCCCCATGAGGAATTCGTAGGATTTACCTCCGTAGTTAATCCTTACGGATTCTTGTGCTCCCGAAGTCCGACCTTTTACTTGATGTCCTAGATACCAAACCGTATCAATAAATGGGTTATCCTAGCACATCAAGGAGAACATTAGAAGCGGAGTGCTAAATGTCTCTCGGTCGATCGTCCAGATTCTGTTCCCTTAGCCTCACTAAGGGAAGATTTGAGAAGGTGTTATCTTCCTTTGTATCCACATCAACCATCACTAGTCATCATGGTAGTATGCCGTGTTGCCAGGATCCTTGCCACGGATGTTGGTAGAACCTTGATGAATATGGAAATGCTCAAGTTCTTGAGAGCACGCGCAAGCAAAATCATCCCTTGTGTTGTCTTCAACAAGGTAGTCCACATCATCCATCCTAGTCCAAGTATGCCATTTCTTCGAGCTATCTCAAACGATCAATTGTAAATCGCCTTAAGCTGGTATGAAGAGTCTCAATGATTTATGGATCAAAAGTAATTCTTTTGCCACTTAAGGGAACAGTTCAACGAGTCACCTTCTCCGAGGTGCCCTGTTATGGGTTCATGACAATTATCTCCTCGCAACCTTGAAACCTTGCACCACCTTACCCAAGTGTGGAATTACTACCTACGAACTTGAATCCTCGTCGTCTGATTTCCATCACCTTGATGTGAACTTTGTGTCTCAATTGGAGAGATGTTCCTATGTCTTACTCCATGAGTTGATACTGGGTTGTTTGATCTTCGAGAAGATCGATCCTTCCAGAGTTTTCCCTTCCCTCTCGTATGGACAACGGGAAAATGCTCGAATGCATGAGATGAACACGTATGCAAATGCAATGCACATGATGACATGATATGAGATGCATGACAACGATAAAAACACACGGAGACAAAGACACGAACCCGAGAAAATAAAATAACTTAAAGCCGGAAACGGCAAGAGTTGGATTACATATCAGGTAAATCATATCCGGGGTGTTACAACACTCCACCACTACGAAAGGATCTCGTCCCAAGATCTAGGACTGAAAGAACGCCAGGTACTCAGAACAGAAGTGATCCTCGCGTTCCCAGGTAGCTTCACGGTCGGAATGGTGTGACCACTTGACTTTGAGGAACTTGATCGACTTGTTGCGAGTCTTGCGTTCAGTCTCTTCAAGAATAGCAACGGGGTGCTCATGATAAGAGAGATCTTCTTGGAGCTCAATGTCCTCAAAGTTGACGGTGCGGTCAGGAGTCCTGAAGCACTTTTGGAGCTGAGAGACATGGAACACATCATGAACATTTGCAAAGTTTGAAGGAAGCTCGAGTTGATAGGCGAGGTCACCTCTCTTGCTGACAATCTTGAAAGGTCCCACGTATCTGGGGGCAAGCTTCCCTTTGATGCCGAAGCGACGAGTACCTTTCATAGGAGAGATGCGGAGGTAAACATGATCTCCGATCTCGAAAGCCAAATCATGGTGCTTACTATCATAGTAGCTCTTCTGTCGGGATTGGGCTGCTTTGAGGTTATCTCGAATGACTTTGCACATTTCTTCTGCCTCTGTGATTAAGTCATTTCCCAAAAGCCGACGTTCACCGGTTTCAGACCAGTTGAGAGGGGTACGACACTTCCTGCCATACAGAATTTCAAATGGGGCCTTGCCCGAACTTGCTTGAAAACTATTGTTGTAGGAGAATTCAGCATAAGGAAGACAATCCTCCCACTTCATGCCGAAGGAGATCACACAAGCCCTAAGCATATCTTCAAGAATCTCGTTGACACGCTCGACTTGACTGCTAGTTTGAGGATGGAAAGTTGTACTGAAGCGGATGTTGGTGCCCATGGCCTTCTGAAAAGAATCCCAAAACTTGGAGGTAAAGATGCTACCACGGTCTGAAGAGATCACTTGAGGAATACCGTGCAGAGAGACAATTCGAGAGGTATAGAGTTCCGCCAATTGAGCTGTAGTGATTGACTCTTTGATAGGCAGAAAGTGAGCCACTTTACTGAGTTTGTCGATGACAACGAATATAGCATCATTGCCATGTTTGGACTTAGGAAACCCAGTCACAAAGTCCATCTCAATGTGGTCAAACTTCCATTCTGGAATGGCAAGAGGTTGGAGGAGACCAGCTGGCCTTTGGTGTTCTGCCTTCACTCTTCTGCAGACATCACACTCATTCACGAACTGAGCAATCTCGCGCTTCATTCGAGTCCACCAATAAGCCTGCTTGAGGTCCTGATACATCTTTGTGCTCCCAGGGTGGATGGAGAGGAGAGAATTGTGAGCCTCGTTCATGATCACTTTACGAAGTTCACCTTTGGGCACAACAATACGATCCTCGAAGAAGAGAGTGTCCTTGTCATCAAGGCGGTAGCACTTGTACTTGGGTTGACTCTTGGCAATCCCAGTCTTCACCTTTTTCACCATAGCATCAAGAAGCTGGGCTTGGCGAATCTGGTATTCTAAGGTAGGAGAGACTTGAAGGTTGGCGAGGAAACCTTGAGGAACAACTTGCAGATTAAGTTTGCGGAAAGCTTCACAAAGCTCGGGTTTATAAGGCTTGAGAATCAGACTGTTGCAATAAGCCTTCCTGCTCAATGCGTCAGCAATCACATTGGCCTTGCCTGGAGTATACTCGATACTCGGATTATACTCTTGAATCATTTTGACCCATCGAGTTTTCCTGAGGTTGAGATTAGGCTGAGTGAATATGTACTTGAGACTCTTGTGATCAGTGAAAATGTCCACTTTTCTTCCCAATAAGAGATGTCTCCAAGTCAAAAGAGCATGCACAACTGCCGCCAACTCGAGATCATGAGTGGGGTAGTTCTTCTCATTAGGCTTCAACTAGCGAGATGTATAAGCAACAACTTTCTTCTCTTGCATCAATACTGCACCGAGACCTTGGAGAGAGGCATCACAAAAGACCTCGTACGGCTTGGACTCATCAGGCAGAGTCAGAACTGGAGCAATGATCAATTTCTCTTTCAAAGTGTTGAAAGCAATATCACACTCCGGAGACCAAACGTACTTGACGTGCTTCTGGAGAAGAATTGAGAGAGGCTTCGCGATCTTAGAAAAGTTTTCAACAAATATTCGACAGTAGCTTGCGAGACCGAGGAAGCTACGGAGTTGCTTCACGTTCTGAGGAGGTTCCCAATTCACAATTGCAGACACCTTCTCAGGATTCACGGCAATGCCCTTGGCAGAGATGATATGACCAAGATAAAGAACCTCATCGAGCCACAATTCGCACTTGGAGAACTTGGCGTAGAACTGGTGTTCCCTCAGCTTGTCGAGCACCAAACACAAGTGCTTGGCATGATCTTCCTTGTTCTTCGAGAAAACCAGAATGTCGTCGAGATAGACCAAAACAAAGTCATTGGTGTAGGCATTGAAGATGAAGTTCATCATGCGAGAGAACGTCGGAGGAGCGTTGACGAGGCCAAAAGACATGACAGTGTCTTCATATGAACCATAGCTTGTCCTGAAGGCCGTCTTCGGAATATCTTGCTCATGGATTCGAATCTGGTGATAACCCATACAGAGATCAAGCTTGGAGAATACTTGGGCGCCTTTGAGTTGTTCGAACAGCTCGTTGATGTTGGGAAGTGGGTATTTGTTCTTGATGGTCTTCTTGTTCAATGGACGGCAGTCAACACAAAGTTGGTCCATTCCATCCTTCTTCTTCACAAAAAGAACACCACAACCCCACGGAGAAGAACTAGGCCGGATGAGACCCATTCTTTCTTGAACATCGAGTTGCTTCTTCAGCTCCTTCAACTCTTCAGGTCCGAGCTTGTAAGGACGCTTGCACACAGGTTCCGTACCAGGTTCAAGATCAATAACGAATTCAACTGGCCGGTGCGGAGGCATTCCTGGAAGCTCTTCTGGAAAGACGTCTTGATATTCGCAAACGACTGGAATCTGCGAGATAGCATCCAGTTCACCCTTCTCATTGAGAGAAAACAGACGGATAGTATCATCACGAGCGGCAAAAACAATTACATCCTCAGACGAATGAGTCAATTGAATCTGCCTGGCTGCACAACCAAGATGCGCCTTGTTCTTAGTAAGCCAATCCATTCCGAGAATAAGATCAATATCCGAGTTACCAAGAACCGTTGGAGAAGCCAGAAACTTGTAGTCACCCAAGGTGATAGTAACATCCGGAGCAATGGAGTTAGCCTGCATGCGCTTACCAGGAGAGACAACTGCTAACGGACTAGGAAAAACTTGTGAAACCAATTCATGCCTAGATGTAAACGGTCTCGAGATGAAACAATGCGATGCACCCATGTCAAAAAGAACTTTAGCTGGAATATCATTAACAGGAAGGTTACCCATGATGACATCTGACGAGTCCTGTGCCTGAGCTGCATTCATCAAATTTACCTTGGCGTGCTTGGGGTTATGCTTGACCACAGCTGTACTTGCCAATCTGACAGGAGGAGGAGGAGGAGGAAGACGCCTCTAGTTGAAACACCTGTTGGCATAGTGACCCTTCTGTTGGCACTTGTTGCACGTGACCTCTGAAAGCGGACGGTGGTATGGAGCACTCGATCTTGGAGCTTGAGACGAAGTCTTGTTCTGAAAGCCAGGGTTGGGTGGGTGGGAAGAACCACTGCCACCTTTGCTCTTCTGATACGGCTGACGGAACGGAGGAGGAGGAAGCCAATACTTCTGCTGCTTGGCCACTTGAGTAGAGGAAGAAGGAGTAGTGTCTCTGACTCGCTTCTTGGAAGCATCACACCTCAGTTGAGCGGCCTCTTGCTTCAGT
Source organism: Triticum monococcum (assembly GCA_034509565.1). Lineage (NCBI taxonomy): Eukaryota > Viridiplantae > Streptophyta > Magnoliopsida > Poales > Poaceae > Triticum > Triticum monococcum. The sequence continues at coordinate 601,237,017 of CM067842.1, forward strand.
GCCATGTTGTAGAACTCATCGTACCTCAAGGGCTCAAAGAGAACAAGAGCTAGCTGAATTTCTTCTCTGAGACCACCCCTGAACTAGTATATCATGCTCTTCTCATTAGGTACGTCCTGCTTGGCAAAGCGGGTGAGCTTCTGGAACAACTTGTTGTAGTCATAGACAGACAAAGAGCCTTGCTTCAGGTTGCGTAATTCCTCATGCTTGCTTTTAGTCACACTCTGAGGGATGTGATGAGCTCGGAAATCTTGATGAAATTCATCCCAACTGATCACATGTCCACCTCTGGAATCTTTGTACTGCTGGAACCACTCTGCAGCTTGATCTTTGAGCTAGAAGGAAGGGAACTTGACGAAATCTTCAGGCCTGACGTTACTGCACTCAAAATGCTTGGACAGATCCACAAGCCAATCGTCAGCATCGGTTGCCTCAACACAATTGCTGAAAGCCTTTGGCCCATTAGCAAGGAACTGGTTGAGTGTAGCAAAGTGATTCTGATTGTTGCCTTGGTTCCCTTGGTTGCCTTGATTGCGCTCTTGAAGAATTTGCATGATCAACTGCGTGTTTGCATTGGTTGCGGCCATCACAACTTGCCATGCCTCCGGAGGAGGTGGAGGTGGTGGCGGATCAGGATTCGGAGTCGTGCGCGTTGGAGGAGCCATCCTGAAGAGGTTGACCACCGTTAGCACAAAGACAGAATAAAATGAAGCTGAATCCAACGGAATGAAAATTGCAACATATAGTCTTCACATCCGAACAAAATGAACAAATGCATTCCTCTTGAAATGGTCACATATCCATAAATTGAGAAGCCACGTAGAATTAGGTAGAAGAAGTAAATCAACAAGGTGCGGATCAAGAACGAATAATCGGTAAGAAATCCCAATCTCAAACCAAATATTCGTGGAAGAAGAACTAGAGCTACAAGAATTCCCACCTATGAAACTCCCGAACCTTTCTGGTTATGCAATCAGGTGTTGGGGATACAGGGGAAGCATAATATCTCACCCAAACTAGCAAATCCTACATCCAGCTGTATCCATCCTTCAACACATAACCAAGAAAAACTTCGGAAACCATCTACCTCAACCTTCGAAAAGCATCCGTTATACAAGTTATGGCGATACTCCTGAACTCCCGCCCCAGTACTGGGTGGCGTCGAGGTTATCTCACCAACGAACTGCATAAAAGAGATTTTCGATGTCGGCGTACTAAACTCAGGTATTCCAGAACTGCAACGGTAAAATTATGACGACAACACCTCAGAGCTCAACTCCCCGGGACACTTCCACTAAACCCCTGACAGGAGGCACCAAGACATTGTTCTCATCATAAAACCATCGGAATGATTCCAAGATACCCGCGTGATCCTAAATTTTTTTTTAGTGAAATTTGAGAAGAGAAGAGTCAAAACTCTACGTCAGGATGCCTTACCAGAGCGATGAGGAGACTGGGAAGTAAAAAGAATTCCTAAACTCTCCGATATATAATTCCTAAATGACTCAAAACATTTTTCTAGACACAACTCGACCGCTAAAAACGATCAATCAGTGGGGGCTCCTAAGGTCGGGGAAGGCTCTGATTACCAACTTGTAACACCCTTGATGCGACTATATCTCCCACGTGTCGAGGCACGACTTAGAGGCATAATCGCATTGAAGGCATATGTCGCAAGTTAGGAAATCTTCACAAACATCCCATGTAATATAATAATAAAGGGGAGATAACATAGTTGGCTTACACTCGCCACGTCAATCAAGTACATAAATAACATTACATCATTCAAACACTCATGGCCCGACTACGGTGCTAAAATAAAAGACAACCCAACAAACGACATGGTCCCGATCACCCCAACTGGGCACCACTACTGATCATCAGGAAAAGAAACATAGTAACGCTGAGAGTCCTCGTCGAACTCCCACTTGAGCTCAAGCGCGCCATCTGGAGCTGTATCATCAGGCCCCGCATCTAGTGTAATAGTAATCTGTGAGCCACAGGGACTCAGCAATCTCGCACCCTCGCGATCAAGACTATTTAAGCTTAATAGGTAAGGCAGGGTAAATATGTGTGGAGTTGCAGCAAGCGACTAGCATATATGGTGGCTAACCTATTCACAAAAGAGAGCGAGAAGAGAAAGGCAAAGCGCGAACGCAATACTAAAGAGGGAAATCCTGCGGCAAACATTACTCCAACACTGTGTCCACCTCCCGGACTCCACCGAGAAGAGGCCATCACGGTAACTCACACAGTTGATTCATTTTAATTAAGTTAATGTTTAAGTTATCTACAACCGGACATTAACAAATTCCCATCTGCCCATAACCGCGGGCACGGCTTTCGAAAGTTCAAATCCCTACAGGGGAGTCCCAACTTAGCCCATGACAAGCTCTCACGGTCAACGAAGGAATAGACCTCCTCCTGAGACGTTCCAATCAGACTCGGTACCTCGGTTCTTCAAGACATTTCGACAGGTCAAAACAAATCCAGCAACACCGCCCGAATGTGCCGAAAAATCCCGATAGGAGCTGCACATATCTCGTTCTCAGGGCATACTCAGATGAACACTACGTACAACTAAAACCAACCCTCGAGTTGCCCCGAGGTGGCGCTGCAAGTGGCTCTGTTTGGACCAACACTCAGAGGAGCACTGGCCCGGGGGGGGGGGTTAAATAAGATGACCCTCGGGCTCCGGAAACCCAAGGGAAAAAGAGGCTAGGTGGAAAATGGTAAAACCAAGGTTGGGCATTGCTGGAAAAGCTTTAATCAAGACGAACTATCAAGGGGTTCCCATTATAACCCAACCGCGCAAGGAACGCAAAATCCGGGAACATAACACCGATATGACGGAAACTAGGGCGGCAAGAGTGGAACAAAACACTAGGCGAGAGGCCGAGCCTTCCACCCTTTACCAAGTATATAGATGCATTAAGATAACATGGCAATATAATGATATCCCAACAAGTAAATAATGTTCCAACAAGGAACGGTCTCCAATCTTCACCTGCAACTAGCAACGCTATAAGAGGGGCTGAGCAAAGCAGTAACATAGCCAATCAACGGTTTGCTAGGACAATGGTGGGTTAGAGGCTGAACATGGCAATTTGGGAGGCTTGAAAGCAAGTGGTAGGCATCGTAGCATTGGCATAGCAAAAGAGTGAGCATCTAGCAAAGCAAAGGTAGTAGTGATTTCGAGGGTATGATCATCTTGCCTGCAAAGTTGTCAGAGTTGACTGGATCCTTGAAAGCAAACTCAACGGGCTCCTCGTTAGCGAACTCGTCTCTCGGCTCTACCCAAACAAGACAAACAAGCAACAAGAACACAATCAACCACGTGCAAGGATCAAACAAGAGGATGCAAACATGGTATGCTATGCGGGATGCAATGCGGGATGCATATGCAAGATTTGACAGGAAATGCATGAACCTGGCCTCAACTTGGAAAACCAAGTATGCCACCGGAAAGATGAGATGAAATCGCTTGAAAACGATATAAAGATCACCGGAATCGGAGTTACGGTTTGGAAATGGCAAGCGATTCAAATATGACCACGATCTGCGATTTACAGCAAGTAGCCAACTAAATGCAATGAGATGAACATGCTACAACACCCAAACATGGCAGGGATGCATTCAAGATGCTTAACAAAAGTCTAGCACTGAGCTACGGCCAATTCATCCAATAACAGGTTCAAACAAGCATGGCAAAAATGCATATGGTAAACAGATCTCAGACTTAGTGAAATTAACACTTGTCTGGAATTTCAGATCAAATAGCCCTCTTCGGAGCAACAAAACTACATGCTACAGGACCTGAACATGACAAAGTAAAGCATGGCATGGAGCTACTCAAAGAGCTTAACAAAAGTCCCTTAGTGACCTTGAGCCAAAAGGGATCACAAAATACATTTGCAAGCATGTGAACATAGCAAAAACATAATCAGTTTTCAGACTTGGTGAAAACTGGGACATGCTGAAAACAGATCTCAAGTAGGCATGTTTACGAGCTCGATGCACTCACTATGGAGCAAGTCATGATAAGCTAAGCATACATCCATCAATAATACACAAAATGCAAGCTATACATGGCAAGAACAATAGCATAGCATGCACAGATCAACTACAACATCATCGGCAAAATTGCAAACAAGTTGACAATCTGCCCAGATTCACAAAGTAGCAAAAGTAGAGCTCGATTGACTCAAGCTAGGGTGCTACATATATGCAAAAAAGACATGGATGGATAGAGCACTACAAGATTAACAAAACATCCTTACTGATCATCCTCAAAAGAGGCACGGATCACTAGGAAACAACATGAACATATGGCAACATGAACTAAACAGCTCAAGGACTTAGTGGAAATGCTAAGTCCCTGAAAACAGAATTACCAAGTGCCTCACTTTGCAAGCTTGCACTAGTCACCACACACATCACAAAAATACATGGGTTGCACCTATGGAAAGATGACAAAACCCTTAACAAAACATATGTAGAGCATCAGGGCATATCATGCACACAATAATCATGGAAAAAATGACAAAAGTCTAACATGGAGTAGCAGATCTGACAATTAACTCAAGTAGCCCTCTTCTAACAGCATTTCGGGCATCAAGATGAACTCAAATGAAAATGATGCAATGGAATGAAATGATGTACTCTCTGAGACGAACATTTTGATATGGTATATGCCCAAATCGGAGCTACGGATGAGGATATATGATGCTATGAACATGAGCACGTGGATCTGAAAATCCAGGGACTTAGAAGAAAATCGACCTAGGGTTTCGGTGGCACGCAAACCGAGGCGGCGGCGCACTGTAGCTGGCCGGATCCGAGGTCGCCGGCGATGGTGTCGTGGTGGTCGGGAGCTTGACGGGATCTCGCCGGAGCTCGCGGAGAGGACGGCGGAGGGCGGCGGGGTCCCGGACTTGGCCGTGGCGGCGGCTTGGAGACCTCGGGCGGCGCGGGCGAGCTGTGTGGGGCGGCGCAGTGGACTCCGGCCACCGGAGCGGCGGGGCAGCCGATGGCGCGCGGCGGTGCTCGGGGAAGATGGAGGCGGCGACGGCGGGGGGGGGGGGGGGGTGGATTTGGGCCGCGGGGGCCGGATCTGGGTTCCCGGGCCGCGGCTGCGCGCGGGGTCGGCGGCGGTGACGTGGCAGGCGGCGGTTGGCCGTGGAGATGCGTCCGGTCGGGGCGGACGTGTCCGGCCGGCGTGGAGGCGATTTTTTAGGGTTTCGGGGGAGAAGGAGATCCGAATTTCGGGGGGGGGGGGGTCTTTATATAGGCATAGAGGGAGCTAGGAGAGTCCAAATGAGGTGCGGTTTTCGGCCACGCGATCGTGATCGAACGCTCTAGATGATGGAGCAGTGTTAGGTGGGTTTTGGGCCAACTTGGAGGGGTGTTGGGCTGCAACACACACGAGGCCTTCTCGGTCCCTCGGTTAACCGTTGGAGTATCAAACGAAGTCCAAATGGTACGAAACTTGACAGGCGGTCTACCGGTAGTAAACCAAGGCCGCTTGGCAAGTCTCGGTCCAATCCGGAAATGTTTAACCCCCACACACGAAAGAAAGCTAGAAATGACCACCGGAGGAGAACGAAGCGCCGGAATGCAAAACGGACAACGGGGAAAATGCTCGAATGCATGAGATGAACACGTATGCAAATGCAATGCACATGATGACATGATATGAGATGCATGACAACGATAACAACACACGGAGACAAAGACCCGAACCCGAGAAAATAAAATAACTTAAAGCCGGAAACGACAAGAGTTGGATTACATATCGGGTAAATCATATCCGGGGTGTTACACTAGGTCACTGACCAGTGGGTCCCACTGGTTAGGTTTGACCTGGTCGACGCCTTTGACCTGCTGACATCACCCTGACGTCAGGCTGACGCAGTAATTACTTTCTGGAATTTTGAAATAAATCAGAAATGATTTATTATTTTCAGAAAATATCCAAAACTTCTAAAAATCATAGAAAATTAACCGTAACTCCAAATGAAACAAGTTATATATATAAATGATCAGAAAAATCCAAAGAATCTGTTTATGGCATTTTCATGCATGTTTGAACAACTTAACCTCGCTGTCTAGTCCAAAACATGATAATGCGCTATTTGAATTCATAGTTTGAATTTGAATTTGAACCTAGGGTTCAAACCAACTCCATTTAACATGTTGCTAGTTGCATTAGCTCAAACCACAGCATATTGACATGTCATGATCATGCATCATATTGTTGCATCACAATGATTGTGTTCTTCCTTGTTTGCCGGTAAATGTCCCCTCTCGGTAGACGCTGCTCCGACGCTGTGATCGTTGACACTGATGAAGACTCAATGTTATCTTCAGAAGTGCCAGGCAAGCAAAACCCCCTTGTTCATCCTGATACAATCCCACTCTCTCGCTCCTGCTCTCTTTTACTACATTAGGACAACAACGATTCAACTATTACATGTTGCGGTAGTCGAACCCCTTTCCTCTGCATGACCTGTCATTGCCACAGTAAATAGATGAAACCCACTAGCATGAGTAGGAGTTGTTTGAGCCCTGATGTGCCTACTCATTCATGCTTGTTTTCATGCCTGCTATTGCATAGAGTCGTGTCAGGTCTGGTTCATCGGGGATGAATCGGAGGTGTGTAAACATGTCCTACGGTGTGTGAGCTAAGTGTTTTAACACGATTTGGTAAAGGTAGTGGTGAGAGGCCATGTAGGAGTACATGGTGGGTTGTCTCACTGAAACCGTCCTCAGGAACTGAGTTCTGTGTTTGTGATCCATGAAACAGCTACTACCACACATTGGGCCCTGAAATATGACCCCGCTCGACTTATTGACCCCTCTCGTCCTCTGTCCAGGAGTGGCAACTAGTTTATGGTGTTTGTAGGTTATGTGTTGGCGGCCGTGCGTAGTGCTGACCCTAGGGGTGGGCTATGATGCGGTAGATACACTGCGGCCGGGTATGCCGGGCACCCGTTTGGCGTCTCGGGACCCTGTACACATCGTTTGGGGCCGTTGAGGACACCCCAGCCAGATTTCCTTGTGGATGGAACCCGAATAGGCGATAAACCTGGACTAGAGACTTGTGTGGTTAGTCAGGTCGTGGTCTACACCCACGTCGGTTTTCGCTTGAAGTCTGCCGAGCACATGTCGTGTGCAGACGCTAAGTGGTGGAAACATGTGTGACAAAGTACAGCCCTGCAGGGTTATAAATGATCTATTCGAATAGCCGTGTCCGCGGTAAAGGACTTCTGGGTTACCTATAACAGTTCATAGACAAGTGAAAGTGGATACTCTAAAACTCGCAAGATAAGCGTGAGTGCTATGGATGGCCTTCTCGTAGGGAGACGGGAGCGGATCCATAGTGGTGTATTGAATGGTGAATATGTGGACTCGTGTGCGCCACCTCAAAAGAGTTGCTTGTAGTCGTAGTTCAGGTTAGCCACTAAGTCAAAGCTGGCTTGCTGCAGTTAAACTCCACACCCCCCTTGTCGATACCGATGCATATGTAGCTAGTTCTGATGTAAGTCTTGCTGAGTACCTTTGTACTCACGTTTGCCTATTTTATGTTTTGCAGAGAGATGTCAGTCTCGCTAGTAGTTCCGTGTGGACTTCGACGCTTAGCTTGATACCTCAGCTACGATCTTGTGCCCTTGGCAGGATCTGGTAGATAGTCAGGCTTCTTAGCCTTTTCCATTTGTTGATGTCTGTACTCAGACATGTTAAGCTTCCGCATGTGCTTGAATTGTATGCTATGATTGTTGGGTCATGAGACCCATGTTTGTAATATCTCGCTCCTCGGAGCCTAATGAATAATACTTGAGTTGTAGAGTTATGTTGTGATGCCATGTTGTATTTACACATATCGAGCATATTGTGTGTATGATTGAAATGCTTGGTATGTGTGGGATCCGACAATCTAGTTGTTTATCCTTGGCAGCCTCTCTTATGGGGAAATGTAGTCTAGTGCTTCCATGAGCCACAGTAGTCCGCTACAGCCCGGTTCACCGGAGTCCTGTTAGCCCAGCACTACTGCTCAGGACACTTGACTGGTCGGCATGTGTTTCACTTCGTTCCTGTGTCTGTCCCTTTGGGGAAATGTCACGCGGTGACATCCGGAGTCCTGCCTAGCCTGCTACAGCCCGGGTTCCCGGAGTCCTGTTAGCCCAGTGCTACAGCCCGGATTCACACGCTGCTGACCGACATGCTCGATGTGATTCATGTATGCCTGTCCCCATAGGTTAGTGCCGTTTTGGGTTCACGACTAGCCATGTCGGCCCGGGTTCTCTGTCATATGGATGCTAGCGACACTATCATATACGTGAGCCAAAAGGCGGAAACGGTCCTGGGCCATGGTAAGGCGACACCCATGGAATAACGTGCGTGAGGCCGCAAAGTGATATGAGGTGTTACCGGCTAGATCGATGTGACTTGGAATCGGGGTCCTGACAGTCATGCACCATTAAAGAGTGGTCTATTCTTGATGAATCTTGATAGTAGTGATACACATATTCATAATGTTGAAGCCAAAAGATGCAGAGTTGATAATGATACTGCAACTTATTCGTGACACTGCCATTTAGGTCATATCGGTATAAAGCGCATGAAGAAACTCCATACTGATGGACTTTTGGAACCACTTGATTATGAATCACTCGATACTTGCGAACCGTGCCTCATGGGCAAGATGACTAAAACGCCGTTCTCCGGAACTATTGAGAGAGCAACAGATTTGTTGGAAATCATACATACAAATGTATGTGGTCCGATGAATGTTGAGGCTCATGGCGGATATCATTATTTTCTCACCTTCACAGATGATTTAAGCAGATATGGGTATATCTACTTAATGAAACACAAGTCTGAAACATTTGGAAAGTTCAAAGAATTTCAGAGTGAAGTTGAAAATCATCGTAACAAGAAAATAAAGTTTCTACGATCTGATTGTGGAGGAGAATATTTGAGTTACGAGTTTGGTCTACATTTGAAACAATGTGGAATAATTTCGCAACTCATGCCACCCGGAACACCACAGCGTAATGGTGTGTCCGAACGTCATAATCGTACTTTACTAGATATGGTGCGATCTATGATTTCTCTTATCGACTTACCGCTATCATTTTGGGGTTATGCTTTAGAGACGGTCGCATTCATGTTAAATAGGGCACCATCAAAATCCGTTGAGACGACGACTTACGAACTGTGGTTTGGCAAGAAACCAAAGTTGTCGTTCTTGAAAGTTTGGGCCTGCGATGCTTATGTGAAAAAGCTTCAACCTGATAAGCTCGAACCCAAATCGGAGAAATGTGTCTTCATAGGATACCCAAAGGAGACTGTTGTGTACACCTTCTATCACAGATCTGAAGGCAAGACATTCGTTGCCAAGAATGGATCCTTTCTAGAGAAGGAGTTTCTCTCGAAAGAAGTGAGTGGGAGGAAAGTAGAACTTGATGAGGTAAATGTACCTGTTCCCTTACTGGAAAGCAGTACATCACAGAAATCGGTTTCTGTGACACCTGCACCAACTAGTGAGGAAGTTAATGATGATGATCATGGAACTTCAGATCAAGTTACTACTGAACCTCGTAGATCAACCAGAGTAAGATCCGCACCAGAGTGGTACGGTAATCCTGTTTTGGAAGTCATGCTACTAGATCATGATGAACCTACGAACTATGAAGAAGCGGTGGTGAGCCCAGATTCCGCAAAATGGCTTGAAGCGATGAAATCTGAGATGGGATCCATGTATGAAAACAAAGTGTGAACTTTGGTTGACTTGCCTATTGATCGGCAAGCAATTGAGAATAAATGGATCTTCAAGAAGAAGACTGACGCTGACGGTAATGTTACTGTCTACAAAGCTCGACTTGTTGCGAAAGGTTTTCGACAAGTCCAAGGGATTGACTACGATGAGACCTTCTCACCCGTAGCGATGCTTAAGTCTGTCCGAATCATGTTAGCAATTACCGCGTTTTATGATTATGAGATATGGCAGATGGATGTCAAAACTGCATTCTTGAATGGATTTCTAGAAGAAGAGTTGTATATGATGCAACCGGAAGGTTTTGTCGATCCAAAGGGAGCTGTGCAAGCTCCAGCGATCCATTTATGGACTGGTGCAAGCCTCTCGGAGTTGGAATAAACACTTTGATAGTGTGATCAAAGCATTTGGTTTTGTACAGACTTTTGGAGAAGCCTGTATTTACAAGAAAGTGAGTGGGAGCTCTGTAGCATTTCTGATATTATATGTGGATGACATATTACTGATTGGAAATGATATAGAATTTCTGGATAGCATAAAGGGATACTTGAATAAGAGTTCTTCAATGAAAGACATCGGTGAAGCTGCTTACATATTGGGCATTAAGATATATAGAGATAGATCAAGACGCTTAATTGGACTTTCACAAAGCACATACCTTGACAAAGTTTTGAAGAAGTTCAAAATGGATCAAGCAAAGATAGGGTTCTTGCCTGTGTTACAAGGTGTGAAGTTGAGTAAGACTCAATGCCCGACCACTGCAGAAGACAGAGAGAAAATGAAAGATGTTCCCTATGCTTCAGCCATAGGCTCTATCATGTATGCAATGCTGTGTACCAGACCTGATGTGTGCCTTGTTATAAGTCTAGCAGGGAGGTACCAAAGTAATCCAGGAGTGGATCACTGGACAGCGGTCAAGAACATCCTGAAATACCTGAAAAGGACTAATTGTATGTTTCTCGTATATGGGGGTGACAAAGAGCTCATCGTAAACGATTACGTTGACGCAAGCTTTGACACTGATCCGGACGATTCTAAATCGCAAACCGGATACGTGTTTACATTAAACGGTGGAACTGTCAGTTGGTGCGGTTCGAAACAAAGCATCGTGGCGGGATCTACTTGTGAAGCAGAGTACATAGCTGCTTCGGAAGCAGCAAATGAAGGAGTCTGGATGAAGGAGTTCATATCCAATCTAGGCGTCATACCTAGTGCATCGGGTCCAATGAAAATCTTTTGTGACAATACTGGTACAATTGCCTTGGCAAAGGAATCCAGATTTCACAAGAGAACTAAGCACATCAAAAGACGCTTCAATTCCATCCGGGATCTAGTCCAGGTGGGAGACATAGAAATTTGCAAGATACATACGGACCTGAATGTTGCAGACCCGCTGATTAAGCCTCTTCCACGAGCAAAACATGATCAGCACCAAGGCTCCATGGGTGTTAGAATCATTACTGTGTAATCTAGATTATTGACGCTAGTGCAAGTGGGAGACTGAAGGAAATATGCCCTAGAGGCAATAATAAAGTTATTATTTATTTCCTTATATTATGATAATGTTTATTATTCATGCTAGAATTGTATTAACCGGAAACATAATACATGTGTGAATGCATAGACAAACAGAGTGTCACTAGTATGCCTCTACTAGACTAGCTCGTTGATCAAAGATGGTTAAGTTTCCTAACCATAGGCATGAGTTGTCATTTGATTAACGGGATCACATTATTAGGAGAATGATGTGATTGACATGACCCATTCCGTTAGCTTAGCACACGATCGTTTAGTATGTTGCTATTGCTTTCTTCATGACTTATACATGTTCCTATGACTATGAGATTATGCAACTGCCGTTTACCGGAGGAACACTTTGTGTGCTACCAAACGTCACAACGTAACTGGGTGATTATAAAGGTGCTCTACAGGTGTCTCCGAAGGTACTTGTTGGGTTGGCGTATTTCGAGATTAGGATTTGTCACTCCGATTGTCGGAGAGGTATCTCTGGGCCCTCTCGATAATGCACATCACTTAAGCCTTGCAAGCATTGCAACTAATGAGTTATTTGCGGGATGATGTATTACGGAACGAGTAAAGAGACTCGCCGGTAACAAGATTGAACTAGGTATTAAGATACCGACGATCAAATTTCGGGCAAGTAACATACCGATGACAAAGGGAACAACGTATGTTGTTATGCGGTCTGACCGATAAAGATCTTCGTAGAATATGTAGGAGCCAATATGAGCATCCAGGTTCCGCTATTGTTTATTGACCGGAGACGTGTCTCGGTCATGTCTACATAGTTCTCGAACCCGTAGGGTCCGCACGCTTAACGTTACAATGACAATTTTATTATGAGTTTATATGTTTTGATGTACCGAAGGTTGTTCGGAGTCCCGGATGTGATCACAGCCATGACGAGGAGTCTCGAAATGGTCGAGACATGAAAATTGATATATTGGAAGCCTATGTTTGAATATCGGAAGTGTTCCGGGTGAAATCAGGATTTTACCGGAGTACCGGGAGGTTACCGGAACCCCCCTGGAGCTTAATGGGCCTACATGGGCCTTAGTGGAAAAAGGAGGGCAGCAAGGGAGTGTGGGGCGTGCCCCCAAGGCCCAAATTGAATTGGTTTAGGGCAAGGGGGTCGGCCCCCTCTTTCCTTCTTCCCCCCTCAAGTCCTAATCCAACTAGGAAAGGGGGGGGGAGTCCTACTCCCGGTGGGAGTAGGACTCCTCCCGGCGCGCCTCTCCCCTTGGCCGGCCGCACCCCCCTTGCTGCTTTATATACAGGGGCAGGGGGGCACCTCCACAACATTAGATCATTGATCTCTTAGCCGTGTGCGGTGCCCCCCTCCACCATAGTCCACCTCGATAATACTGTAGCGATGCTTAGGCGAAGCCCTGCGTCGGTAGAACATCAACATCATCACCATACCGTCGTGCTGACGGAACTCTCCCTCAACACTCGGCTGGATCGGAGTTCGAGGAACGTCATCGGGCTGAACGTGTGCTGAACTCGGAGGTGCCGTACGTTCGGTACTTGATCGGTCGGATCGTGAAGACGTACGACTACATCAACCGCGTTGTGCTAACGCTTCCGCTTTCGGTCTACGAGGGTACGTGGACAACACTCTCCCCTCTCGTTGCTATGCATCACCGTGATCTTGCGTGTGCGTAGGAATTTTTTTAAAATTACTACGTTCCTCGACACATTTATCATACATTTATTGGATGTCCATTAACTAACTTAAGAGATAATTACCAGTCCATGTTTTTGCTGACCAAATCAAAAGAAATCACACTTAAAATGGTGCTAAGTTCAAACAAGGTGAAATAGATTTATTAAGAAGTTTTGAGTGTTGGTGAAAATAGAGCCCATGTTTATTTGCAAAAGAACTATTCTAAATCTTGATTGGTGCACATTCGAAGAATATCATTCTTGTACTGCAAGATGAGGAACAATTGGATATGCCACTTTTGTGATGAATATTTAAATATTTGTAGTGTGTAAAATAAAATAATTCTCTACATCTCCTTTCTCTCAGTTCACATTCATTTACTACAATGCATTTCTTTCGTCATTTTTATCATGTCGTGTGCTTCCTTGAGTGGCGAGATGAAACCTAGTCGAGACATGTAGAAGTGCATGCTCTAGCCAATGCAATCAAAATACCGATCTGATGGAAGAGACTAGCCAGCACATTATACATCAACACTCCCCTCATGTGTGGCTCCCTCAAGCCTACACATGGACCGAAAATGGGCTGCAATTTAATTGCGCCAGCCGGGTAGAAGTGCATGCTCTAACCAATGCAATCAAAAGACCAATATGATGAAAGAGACTAAACGTCACATTATACGTCAACAAGACATATGTTTGTTTTGAGGCTGATTACGATATATTTTCACCCTACACCTTTTTGTTAGGTTGATTAAGGTCAACTTCCGCCGTACGATGTTGTGGCATGCATTGGAGTGAATTGTGCTTAGTGTTGCACCTTTTTCTAGGGAAGTACATCATGGTTCTCTTTATTGATATCAAATAACAATTACACTTTTTATGAGATTTTACATTAAAGAAAACTAGGGGTTCATCAACCCAATTATAATGATTTTTTATGATAAATATAAAGTATACAACTAACTCCTGTATCATATCATTCGCTTCTTTTCGTTAGATGCTTCAATTTGATCCTTCTTTTCGTTAGATGCTTCAATTTGATCCTCGAAACATAAGCCTGCATGGGAACCACAGTGGTCGATAAAAAAGTGAGATGCAGAAAGAGAAATTTTTGTGCTTTGCTGTAACGTGCTTGAGGCATTTTTTGCCTTTTATCCGTAGCAACGCACGGGCATTGTCATAGTGAGTGTAAAAATACATTCATCATCAGGCATGGTGTATGTTTGCTACTGGTGGGACGAGGCGCAGTCGAGCTGGGCATTGAGGAAGTGATGACATGCACCCGAGGTGTTGAACATAATGCACAAGGGAGAACAGGGGAGAGGGGTCATCTCTAATGTGTGGCATTATTTGCCAACTCAGTCTAAGCCTCTAAGGGGTGGGCCCACTGGTTGGAGCTAGGCGCCGTCAATGCTTTATACAAAAACAATTATGATGAACTATGTTTTTATGACAGAAAACAAAAAACTGCGATTTCTATTGAATTGACCCAATTGCGCGCCGGGGGGGGGGGGGGGGGGGGTTGTAAATAATTTATAGAAATTTATACTACATTTCATATCAATTATGTGTTCTATATCTTTAATTCCCTGTGATGTAAAGAGGCATTCACATGAATCAGACCATTCTTCTTAATTTTTTTTCCTTAGGGAATCCATTTCCCATACGAGCAGGGGAGAGAACAGGGTAACAGGCCTCAACTTGTACAAACAGGACTAATTCAGGCCGACATTGTATGAGCACACTGGCCCAATTCATCCAAGGCCGAAAGAGACGACGGGCTTGTTAACAGAAGCCCGGCTAGCTAGTAGGGAAATTCCTGGCAAATGGGTCCTCGGTGGCATCCGTCACTGGCTAGTCCGCCACAGGCCAGAGGGACTGCACGAGCTCGGCGTAGCAGGCGAAGACGACGGCCAGGGCCAGCCCGAGCAGCGCCGCGCCGACGGCCACCGGCGCGCTCCCGGCCACCCAGAGCGACATGCTCACCAGGAGCGCCATGGCGAAGGACCACAGCAGCACCTGCGCGGCCGCCGCCCGCGCCCACGCGAGCCGCTGCCGGGCGCCGTCCTCCGGGAGCGCGCACAGCGCCAGCAGGGACGTGAGCACGCAGAAGCTGAGCAGCTGCGACGCGAACACCGTGAGCAGGAGGTACTCCTCGCGCGCCTTGAGCTGCGCGGCGAACAGCGCGCCGGCGACGAGGACGACCAGCGAGAGCGTCCGCGTCGCCGTGGGCGAGGCGCAGGAGCACGACCTGCAGTTGCCGGACGGCGGCGGGATCTCGTCCGCCTCCGCCGCGGCTAGCAGCGGCTGCTGCTTCTCCATGTCGGGATCCGGCTCGTCGGTGGCTCCCATCACGCACGCGCAATGGTACGCGAGTTGTCTCCGCAAATCCGTGCAGGCGGAACTGCGGAGGCGGGGTATATAAGAGGAGACGCCACTTGCTGATAAGCTCGGGCGCGGCAGAACCAAGATATACGTGGGTGTAAAAGGCCAAGCTTGAATGACCAGCGGGATTTACAAGATTGGAAGGACCTGCGTACGTCTGAGTATCTTAGGCAGCTCGAGAAAGTACAAAACAAAAACCCTCCTCGTACAATCTTTTTCTTTTAACTGTGGGTCCAAATCCAACAGCCTATGTATGTTCTTCCCTCTCGGGGAGCAAGGGCAGTCCCCTTGATCATTGCTGACACTCTGCAAGCTGATGCTGAAGCTTAAAAAAAAGCACCTACGTTAACCTTCAGGCTTGAGTAAGGTGGAAGGAGGCGAATTCACAGTAGCCCGGAGGCCGACCAGACACCAAAGGCAGAGGAGCTGTAGGTGTCGGTTTCTCCGGATGTTCAATAAACTTCCGCAATTATGGTGCAGTGGAAAACAACAACGTCCACTGTAGCGGCTTATTCCTTGTTTGCTTGTCCAGATGCACAGAGTCATTCTGAGCTTCTGAAAATGATTATTGTTGTGTTATGTCTTCGAATTTCAGAATAATATCAGCAGCATCTCTAGCCGAGCTGTACTGCAAAATCATCTCTATGACAGTATGATATAGTTGAGCCACACGCCAACAGTTCGGACAAATTTGCATTTGAGGGATAGATTGCCCCCATCTCGACAAGACGCGTGCCAAATCCTATGTTGTACGGAGCTGAGCATCTTCTATTGGCTGGGATCAAGCTTTTTCCTGTGCATGGGCTTCCAATTGCACAGAAATTCTCAGCCATATGGGGGTCTTTGATGGCGAGCAAAAAGAATTGATCAAGAAATTGTAAATTTTCGCATAATTGAACGAGAGTTCGTGCTATTCTCTATAAAACTTTTCACCGCCTAGCTCGAACTGAACTGAACGTCGACATACGTCCGTACAGGGAACAGGCCACAGAGTGTCAAGATAAACTCCCGCTGACGGATGATCAGTCTAAGGGGGATGCTATGGTGAGTGAATCTCAATCAAGATATAGTCAGTTACTGATATAAGACCCTAGTACAAAGAGCCTAACTGTTTGTGAAGAAGAAGATTCAGGCACATAAGAGTTAGCTAGCTATAACACATTTCCAGATGCCCTACAGCATCACATACAGGAAAGCTATGATTTTTAAGATGATACATACTTGCATCCCCCACAAACTGCAGAAAGTCTGATGCTGTCAATGACAGGAAAGCTAGCTAGCCCGGGAGTTTGCCATGAGTCTGCACTTTGTAGGTGTCAGGACTCAGGACAGATTGTCAAGAAGTTAGTGCTACCTGGACATGCTTGTTTAGCTCAACCCAGTTAGTGCTTCACTGTTAACGCACCTTGCTTAACACCACCACTATCTTCTGGAATGGAGCTCATACACAGATATCATGTATGAATAACAATACGAGTATCATCTGAGTAGCAGCAACAAATACGAACTTGCATTCTGAAAGCACGACCTATTACAGTATTAGAGAATTCACCTATTCTTGCAGATAATATCCCTAGTTCTATCAAGCACAAGAAGGCAGGGTAGCATAGCATACAAACAAATAGAAATGTCAGTAATGATCCAATCAGGTTGAAAGATCCAGTCTCCCCTTATTCTAAGTACCTGGTGATCTTCAAAAAAACTCGACCAGTGCTTCCCATCTCAGTGAAAATTTTGGTCTTCACATATTTCATCACCCCTGTGTTTATAGTGATTGGCCAAGGAGTAAGCTGATCCACATTGCCGACAGTTCGGCGTCAGTCATCATCAAAATGATCATTTTGCGCTCCTGCAAGAATTCAGCACATGGTACACCGACGTAAAATTCAGAATGGAATTGCACGCCAATACAGGTTGAAAAAGCAACTCTTATGCGCATTTTTGAATCGGTCCGGTCTGAACAGAGCATACACCTCTGCTTGCTACAAAAACTCTTGCTTCCGCTTCTCAAAAAGCTCACGCTTTTACAGCATCTTCCGCGGCCAGCCGCTCGTCCTCAGTGGTAAGTCCCTCGATCAGTGAAATATATGTACTGTCATCAGGGGTGATGCCATTGCCCACCATTTCTTTCACCAGCTCCTCTGCATCCTCTCCTTGGCCATTCTTGCAGAGCCCTTGTATCATTGCATTATATGTCATAACTGTTGGGTTGAATCCCTTGTCTATCATCTCATCCCGAACCTTCAGAGCATCCTTGATGTCACCCTTCATGCTGTAGCCGCTGATCAGGGTGTTGTAACTGACAAGGTCTGGCTTGATACCTCTCTTTGTCATTTTGTCAATGAGCCCACGCGCTTCATCAAGACGCCCCAGCAAGCACAGCCCCCTCATCAGAGTATTGTATGTCACGTCATCTGGTGTGATCCTCTTCTTCTCCATTTCTCCCATGATCTCAAATGCCCGGTCCATATCTCCACCGGTGCAGTGGCTATTGATCAGGGCATTGTACATGACAAGGTCAGGCCTGATGCCTCTCCTCACAGCCTCATTGAACAGACTATCAGCCTCCTGGACCATCCCCTTCTTGGACAAGGCATATATCAAAGACGTATAGGTCACCACGGTCGTACGAATCCCTTTCGCAGCCATATGTTCGAACATCTTCATTGCTTTCTTCTCCTTGCCCTCCTTGCAGTAACCGTTGATCAATATATTGTACGTGAACGCATCTGGTGCAAGCCCCTTGTCACCCATCTCCTCAACCAATGCATGCGCCTCCGCAGCACGCCCTTCCATGAACAACGCATGCACAAACAAATTGTATGTCGCGACTGTCATGGAAACCCCCCTCGCTACCATTTCTTCCCGGCAACGCAGCGCGGCCTCCAGATTTCCCCGGTCACAGTATGCGCCTATCAGCGCGTTGTACATAATCGGATTTGGCTCCACCTCTCCCTTAGCCAGCATTTCGTCGAACACCTTGGCTGCTTCCTCGACCTTGCCGACCTTGCACCATCCGGAGATAACCGTGGCGTAGGTGTACTTGTCGGGCGGAATACCGCTCCGCTCCCGCATCTCCCGCATGATATCCAGCCCCGCCTGGACGCGGCCGCGGGCGCAGAACCCGGCGATGACGGTGTTGTAGGTGACGGCGTTGGGGCTGGGCATCTGTCGCAGGAGCTCCAGCGCGCGGGCGGGCTTGCCGGAGGAGCAGAGGTGGCGCAACATGATGTTGAAGGTGGTGGTGGAGAGCGGGAGGCGGAGGCGGAAGATATCGGCGAAGAGGACGAAGGCGGGGGCGGAAGGGAGGGAGGAGAGGAGCGGGTGGAGCGTGGCGGTGGGGATGGGGAGGGAGAGCGACTTGAGCCGCGAGTAGAGGCTGAGCGAGGTGGTGTGCGGGCGGCCGCCGATGGAGGCGGTGAGGAGCAGGTGGGGCAGCGACGGGGTGGCGGAGAGGTGCGGCAGCACGGCGAGCGGGGAGAGCGCCGGGTCGGCGGACAGCGCCGACTTGAAGAGCGCGAGCGCCGCGGCCGGAGTGGGCGCCGCGCGGGCGGCCGCCGCGACGGCCGCGGGGGAGGTGGGCGGCGCCATGGAGACGGAGGTCGCTGCTAATCTGTTTCTCTTTTTTGATTTAGTTGCTGCTAACAGTAATGACTAGAAGCCTAGGCGGGTTTGCGAGGTTTTGTTTGCGGAGCCCGTTCAGAATACAAAACAGCAGCACTCTGAACTCTGAAGGGCACGCCAAGCTGCGATAAAATTCAGAACGGGCGACATTTTCGATAAAAGTCCCTTTTATTAATTCATAATGTAGTATCAAGTGAATACAGCATAATAAGTAACATCCGGCCTCTGCATAGTTAAGATGCACACAGTCTTAACAAAGAGAAGTATATATAAAAAACGATACGTTGGCAACAGTAAAGCCATATGAGTCCGAAACTATCCCAATGTCAACGAAGGAGGTGGACCGATCCGGAGATTATGTTGCCATCCATGTTGGGTAAAAACCTCCCTGGCCACCCGCTCCAACCGCATACACACCGTCTTAAACAACGATTGATACTCCGTTCGCTGTAGCGTAGACCACATACGAAGTCAGTGTGTACAACGGTAAATAACCTGCATAAAAGAAAAGGTTTTGCCATTAAAAACACAATCGTTTCTACGTAGGCAAAGCGACCATAATAATGCAGACACTCCAATCTGTATTAGCGTACTAAAAGTATTTGGTATTCCATCAAGCCAGTGACCATATATATTGGCAACACTTGTTGGCGGATACAAATTGGACACTATTTGGATGACTGATCATATAGAACGCGCGAACTTGCATTGAAAAAAGAGGTGTTTAATTGTCTCGCCATGAGTACAAAAGCTACACTTCTTACTTCCTTGCCAGTTGCGTCGAGCGAGGTTGTCTTTTGTTAGCATAACTCCTCTCCGAAGATACCACATGAAAATCTTTTTTTTTTGTGACATCTTTGATTTTCATATTAGTTTATTATTATCCAATGGAACCTCTGAGTGCGAGAGTGCACGGTATATAGAGTCAACTATGTAGGATCCAGATGTAGCGAGATTCCAGCGAAACACATCCCTCCCTTGTGTCAAGTCAACCAAATCCAAACGGGATAGAAGATGTTGCCATGACGCAAGGCGGAGGCCAATCAAATCCCTCCTAAATGATACATTCGGCAGGGAGGAGCTGAGCACGTATGCAAGAGTATCATTCTTATCGCGTACAATTCGGTACAAGGCTGAATACTGTTCCTGAAGAGTGGTGTTTCCTAGCCACCTGTCCTTTCAGAAATGTATCTCGGAGCCGTCCTTTATCGTGAATGATCCAAAGCGGAATAGATGTTTTTTTATCGCCATCAAGCCAGACCAAAAATGTGAGTCACCAAGTTTCCAATATGCCTGGGACAACGCTTTTTGGCCTACATACTTATTGCACAACAGGGTTTGCCAAACACCATCCTCGGTAAGTAGCTTGAACAACCATTTACTGAGCAAGGCATCATTTTTAACCTGGAGATCCTGAACACCTAAACCTCCCTTGTCTTTTGATTGACAAACCACACTCCATTTGATTAGCCTATACTTTTTATTTTCACTATCTCCTTGCCAAAAGAATCTGGATATGAAGTAATCCAGTCTTGCATAACCCCTTTGGGAGTTTGGAAAAATGAGAGCATGTAGAGAACCATGTTTGTGAGAACAGAATTGATTAAAACTAGTCGCCCTTCAACGGAGAGCAACTTGCCTTTCCAACTGTTCAACTGTTTCTTCAATCGCTCTTCAACATGTTTCCACTCCACATTAGTGAGACGCCGATAATGAATCGGAATTTCCAAATATTTAACCGGGAATTGGCCTTGTGCACAACCGTACAAGTCAGGATATTGTGCAGCCGCCTCATTGGCTTCTCCGAAATAGAACAATTCACTTTTATGGAAGTTAATTTTCAGACCTGACATTTGCTCAAAAGCTGAAAGCAATAGTTTCATATTTTTAGCCCTATCTAGGTCATGTTCCATAAAAAGAATTGTATCATCGGCATATTGCAAGATAGAGAGTCCGCCATCCAGAAGATGTGGCACTACTCCTGCAATTTGACCGTCCTGTTTGGCGCGTTTGATCAAAGTAGCCAACATGTCAGCAACAATATTAAATAACATTGGAGACACTGGATCACCCTGCCGTAATCCCTTTTTCGTCTGGAAGTAATGACCTACATCATCATTGACTTTTATAGCCACACTACCTCTACTTTTTGGACCCATTCGCGCCATTTATCTAAGAAACCTTTCATTCTTAGGGTCTGTTGGAGAAATGACCATTTGACTTTGTCGTATGCCTTTTCAAAGTCGATTTTAAATACTACTCCACACATGTTCTTCCGGTGTATCTCGTGGACGGTCTGTGACGCCCGGATAATCAAGCTACAGTAAACCTCTGCTAATGGTGCCACGTCACCACGGTTACTGTTGTTAATCTCACGTTAGTTCAAAACCGATTTGAATTCAAATTTGAATTTACGTCAGACGGTAAAGTTTTCAAAAATTAAAACTAAAATGTTCGTGTTGTGCCAAATATTGCATAAATAATTATCTTGGAGAAACCAGATTATTATGAAGTGTTTAAATGCTTTAATAAAAATAAAATAGTAGCAAACATAATTATTTAAATGCCTTTACTAATTATTAAAATATCAAACTAAATTATTTAGGGACTAAACCTTTTGTGGCAGTGCAGACTATTGCATAGTATTTATATGTCAAGGCTCCACTTTAAAAAAAAGTCATTTGGTTTAAGTTTTAAATGTAAAACGGAAGCTAATTAAAAGAAACAAAAAAAGAAAAAGGCAAAACTGAAAAGAAAACGAGAAGGAAACCTACGTACGTGTGGCCGGGCTCTAGGTCTACAGTACATGGCCCAACCCACCCCGTAGCCATCCACTACCTCCTGTTCACGGGAGGGGTTTGTGGCAGCCATCCGCCGGCTATGCCGTGCGTGGCGGCCATCCGGCACCTCCGCTGGACGCCTACAAAGACCCCGCGAACCCCCTCCCCCCGGCTGAAACCCTAGCTAGCCCCCCATCTCCCCACCTTGTGCCGCTTCTATCTCTCCCGCAAGAAGATGAGCCGCCGTCGCCATGAATTTCGTCGCCCTCGTGCACACCGAGCTCTCCAGCGCCTGAGAACGTGACCAACTGCTTCATCGTCGTCGACTACGTCGACTACGTGAACGGATTCGACCTCGGAGCCCCTGCATCATCGGATCGAGCTCGCGAGCACCGCATCGACGCCAACGCCTTCATCTTCCACCTCCGGCTCCGCGGATCACCGTCGTCGATCCGCTGCCACTGCTGCTTCCCCGCCTCCGTCGAGCTCTTCCTCCGCATCAAAGTGAGCTTGCGCATCTCCTTCCCCTTCTTGTTTGTCCACACGTGCCCTCTGAGATCGATTCTATTGGGCGTCGCCGCTGGCCGTCGTTGTCGCTGATTCTGATCTCACACGCGCCCTGCGCCCTGACCTCGCCCCGCTCGCTGTTGCTCCTGCCGACGTGCGCTCGCATCTGCCCGCGTTGCCGCCCCCGTAACCACCTCCGCCCGCACCCCACCTTGCCTGGCGCGTCCCTGTCCACGACCCCGCTTGTGTGCCCGCCCGTGCGTGGCCACGTGCCCTCGCCGCGTCCGGCCGCGCGCCACTGCTCCCTGTTCGCGCCCGCCTTCGTCCGGCCTTGCCAGCACCGCACGCGCGCCCATGCCACGCCGCTGCCTGCGCTCGTCGTCGCCCGCTGCTGCTCTGTTGCTTCTTACTACTACTGCCACCGTTGGATGCTACTCTGCTACAGTAACATTCAGTTACTGTAGCAGTAGCTAGCTTTTGCACTTTTATGCTATTTAGCTCTCTGGACAGCCCCTAAACAACAACTAACCAAGTGCTAACATGAGTAAAAATAATATGAGTAGAAAATATACATGACTAACTTCATTTTATCCCACTGGACCAAATCCTTTTGATGCCTGGATTAAATCATATGAAAATCGTAAAATGCTTTGTTCTGTTAACAGGGAACAAAAGTAACCCCAAGCTATGTATTCGGTGCGTGTGCGTGTGTGTTTTCCTGTGTGTGGCCGGCCGTGACTAACTTCCAGCCATGTCTAATTAATTTGGGATTAATTAATAGTTAGATTAGTCTATGTATAGATGACATGTGGGTCCCCTAGAAATTATAATAACTAACTAAAATCATTTTTGCTACTCTACATGACACCTGGGCCCCACCATCACTATTCATCCATTGACCGGTCAATGTTGACCCAGTCAATTGCTGACTTGGCAGTTGACTGTGCCAACATGTTAGCCTTTGGTGCACTTCTGGGTGCACCTAGCATTTCCCCATTTATTTTTGAATTACAAGTAAATTTAGACATTTTGAAAATCATTTAAAAACTTTGTAAAATCATATAAAATAATTCATAACCTAGATGAAAAAAAACTTTGTATATGAAAGTTGCTCAGAACGACGAGACGAATCCAGATACGCAGTCCGTTCGTCCGCTACACATCCCTAGCATAGCAAACACGCAACTTTCCCCCTCCGGTTCATCTGTCTGAAAACGCGAAACACCGGGAATACTTTCCCGGAGGTTTCCCCCCCTTCGCCGGTATCACCTATCCCTGCGTTAGATCACCTCTAGCACCACGTTTGTCATGTTATGATTTGATTGCTCTGTTATTTATTGTGTTCCCCCTCCGTTACTTCTTTCCGGTAGACTACGAGACCGACGCCGTTGATGCCCCGGTCGACTACGGTGTTGACGACCCCTCATTCTTGTCTGAGCAACCAGGCAAGCCCCCCCTTTGATCACCAGATATCGCCTACTCTTCTCTATACCGCTTGCATTAGAGTAGTGTAGCATGTTACTGCTTTCCGTTATTCCTATCCTGATGCATAGCATGTCCTTGCTACTACTGTTGTTACCATTACCTGCTATCCTACTGCTTAGTATAGGATGCTAGTGTCCCATCAGTGGCCCTACACTCTTGTCCGTCCGCCATGCTATACTACTGGGCCGTGATCACTTCGGGAGGTGATCACGGGCATATACTATATACTTTACACTATTACATTACCGGTGATACTGTTCGGAGATGGGGGCTGAAGGGGCAGGTGGCTCCATCCCGGTAGAGGTGGGCCTGGGTTCCCGACAGCCCCCGACTGTTACTTTGTGGCGGAGCGACAGGGCAGGTTCAGACCACCTAGGAGAGAGGTGGGCCTGGCCCTGGTCGGCGTTCGCGGATACTTAACATGCTTAACGAGATCTGGGTATTTGATCTGAGTCTGGCCATTTGGTCTATACGCACTAACCATCTACGTGGGAGCAGTTATGGGTATCCTGGCGTCGTGGTATCAGCCGAAGCCTTCATGACGTCAGCGACTGAGTGGCGCGCGCCGGATTGGACTGGAAAGCCACTAGGCTAGGTCTGCTTCCGGCCGCGTACGCAACGTGCAGGTGTGCAAAGGGCGATGGGCCCAGACCCCTGCGCCATAGGATTTAGACCGGCGTGCTGACCTCTCTGTTGTGCCTAGGTAGGGCTGCGACGTGTTGATCTTCCGAGGCCGGGCATGACCCAGAAAAGTGTGTCCGGCCAAATGGGATCGAGCGTGTTGGGGTATGTGGTGCACCCCTGCAGGGAAGTTTATCTATTCGAATAGCCGTGTCCCTCGGTAAAAGGACGACCCGGAGTTGTACTTTGACCTTATGACAACTAGAACCGGATACTTAATAAAACACACCCTTCCAAGTGCCAGATACAACCGGTGATCGCTCTCTCACAGGGAGACGAGGGGAGGATCATCGGTTAGGATTATGCTATGCGATGCTACTTGGAGGACTTCAATCTACTCTCTTCTACATGCTGCAAGACGGAGGCTGCCAGAAGCGTAGTCTTCGAAAGGACTAGCTATCCCCCTCATATTCCGGCTTTCTGCAGTTCAGTCCACTTATAATAGCCCTATTCCAGTTGATACTAATGCATACATATGTAGTGTAGCTCCTTGCTTGCGAGTACTTTGGATGAGTACTCACGGTTGCTTTCTCCCTCTTTTCCCCCTATCCCTTCTACCTGGTTGTCGCGACCAGATGTTGGAGCTCAGGAGCCAGACGTCACCGTCGACGACGACTCCTACTACACCGGAGGTGCCTACTACTACGTGCTGCCCGCTGACGACGACCAGGAGTAGTTTAGGAGGATCCCAGGCAGGAGGCCTGCGCCTCTTTCGATATGTATCCCAGTTTGTGCTAGCCATCTTATGGCAACTTGTTTAACTTATGTCTGTACTCAGATATTGTTGCTTCCACTGACTCGTCTATGATCGAGCTCTTGTATTCGAGCCCTCGAGGCCCCTGGCTTGTAATATATTGCTTGTATGACTTATTTTATTTGTAGAGTTGTGTTGTGATATCTTCCCGTGGATCCCTGATCTTGATCGTATACGTTTGCGTGTATGATTAAATCGGGGGCGTCACACGGTCTCATGAAGGATTACTACTCCATCGAGTATATTTCGTCCTTGCATGAAAGCCGTTTGGGATGGCTGAATAACATGATCGGCGACCGTGTTGAACCTATTAGTCGCAACTTTGGTGAAGATTTTGAAGTTGACAATAAGGAGGTAGATCGATTTGAATTGTTGAATCTGTTCAGCCTCCTTAGTCTTTGGCAACAAAACAATCTCGCCAAAATTAAGCCTAGATAGGTCTAGTTGGATGGCATGAAAAAAATGAACAACTCCATTAGGTCAGTCTTGATGACATCCCAGAAGTTCTGATAGAACTCCGCGGGGAAACCATCAGGGCCTGGAGCTTTATTATGTTCCATTTGGAACACCGCAGCTCGCACCTCCTCTTTAGAGAAAGGTGCTGTCAGGATATCATTCTCTTCTTCTGTGACTTGTGGAATGTCATCTGTTCGGGTCTCATCTAGAGTGAAGTTCCCTTCCTCTGGAGCTCCAAACAGACACTTGTAGTATTTGGTTATATAATGCTTGAGCTCTGCCTGACCCTCGATCCGTCCCTCATCCTGTTGGAGGCTAAAAATACACTTCATCCTATGCCGCCCATTGGCGACCATTTGGAAATATCGTGTATTGTTGTCTCCCTCCAAGATGAATTGGGCACCTGATCTTTGATACCACTTGATTTCCTCTTCTCGCAATAGACGTGCAATCTGCTCATCGGATTGATTTTTCATATCAATCTCCCATTGAGACAAAATGCGAGTCTCTGCTATTTTGTCGAGGTCATCTATAATAGTGTAAAGGCGTTGCTTTTCTTTTTTATACATACCACTTGTGTGTTTGGCCCATCCAGTTAGGAACCGCCTCATGGCTCGAATTTTGAAGTACCATCTTTGAATCACTGTGCGACCAACGATAGGCCTCTCCCATAAATTCTTAACTATATCCGCAAACCATCCCAATTCAAATTTGAATGGACGGCGAACAGTGGGAGAGCCAGTAGAGTTAGAATCAAGAATGACAGGTGCATGGTCTGAAAGTGACTCAATATGCTCTTTGGGCATGCACTATTACCATAGGGAATTTTAATTCCCACTTGGTATCCATGAGTACCCGATCGAGTTTCTCGTATGTCGGCACCGGACGGTTGTTGGCCCAAGTGAATTGTCGCCCCGACATACTAGCTTCTCGAAGATTCAAACTGTCAATTACAACGTTGAATAACAAAGGCCAGTGTGTCAAAACGATCATTATTTTTCTCTTCCTGGTATCTAAGGATATTGAAGTCACCTCCAATAAGCATTGGATGGGGGTTATCCTTAGCCAAGTTCACCAATTCCCGAAGGAAAGTGGATTTATTCTCATCTTGGGCAGCCCCATAGACTGCGACCAGGCTCCATGTATAATTGTCAGCTCTATTTCGTAGGTGGAATTTGATGTGAAATTCACCAACCGAAAAAGCTAACAAGTCCATGGTTGTGGTCTGTATCCCAAGTAAGATTCCTCCAGACCTTCCACGTGGTGGTAAGTGTTGGGGAACGCAATAATTTCAAAAAAAAATCCTATGCACACACAAGATCCATCTAGGTGATGCATAGCAATGAGAGGGGAGAGTGTTGTCCACATACCCTCGTAGACCGAAAGCGGAAGCGTTATGATAACGCGGTTGATGTAGTCGTACATCTTCACGATCCGACCGATCCTAGCACCGAAGGTACGGCACCTCCGTGATCTACACACGTTCAGCTCGGTGACGTCCCACGAACTCTAGATCCAGCTGAGGTCGAGGGAGAGTTTCGTCAGCACAACAGCGTGATGACGGTGATGATGAAGTTACCGACGCAGTGCTTCGTCTAAGCTCTAGAACGATATGACCGAGGTGGAATCTGTGGAGGGGGCACCGCACACGGCTAAACAATCAACTTGTGTCCCTATGGGGTGCCCCCTCCCCCGTATATAAAGGAGTGGAAGAGGGGGATGGCCGGCCCTCTCTTGCCGCGCCCAAGGGGGGAGTCCTACTCCTGGTGGGAGTAGGATTCCCCTTTCCCTTGTTGGAGTAGGAGAGGAAGAGGGAGAGATAGGGAAGGAAAGGGGGGCGGCCCCCTACCCAATTCGGATTGGGCTTGGGGGGGCGCCCTCCACCTTGGCTGCCTCCTCCTCTCTCCCACTAAGGCCCAATAACGCCCATACACTCCCCCCCCGGGGGGGGGGGGGTCCGGTAACCCCCCGGTACTATGGTAAATGCCCGAACTCACCAACCATTCTGATGTCCAAACATAGCCTTCCAATATATCAATCTTTATGTCTCGACCATTTCGAGACTCCTCGTCATGTCCGTGATCATATCCGGGACTCCGAACTACCTTCTGTATATCAAAACACATAAACTCATAATACCGATCATTACCGAACGTTAAGCGTGCGGACCCTACGGGTTCGAGAACTATGTAGACATGACCGAGACTCACTTCCGGTCAATAACCAATAGCGGAACCTGGATGCTCATATTGGTTCCTACATATTCTACGAAGATCTTTATCGGTCAAACCGCATAACAATATATGTTGTTCCCTTTGTCATCGGTATGTTACTTGCCTGAGATTCGATAGTCGGTATGTCAATACCTAGTTCAATCTCGTTACCGGCAAGTCTCTTTACTCAATCTGTAATGCATCATACCGCAACTATCTCATTAGTAACATTGCTTGCAAGGCTTATAGTGATGTGCATTACTGAGAGGGCCCATAGATACCTCTCCGATAAACGGAGTGACAAATCGTAATCTCGATCTATGCCAACTGAACAAACACCATCGGAGACACCTGTAGAGCATCTTTATAGTCACCCAGTTACGTTGTGTCATTTGATAGCACACTAAGTGTTCCTCCGGTATTCGGGAGTTGCATAATCTCATAGTCATAGGAACATGTATAAGTTATGGAGAAAGAAATAGCAATAAACTAAACGATCATAGTGCTAAGTGATACGTCTCCAATGTATCTATAATTTTTGATTGCTCCATGCTATTATATTATCTATTTTGGATGTTAATGGGCTTTATTTTACACTTCTATATCATTTTTGGGACTAACCTACTAACCGGAGGCCCAGCCCAAATTGCTGTTTTTTTTCCTATTTTAGGGTTTCGGAGAAAAGGAATATCAAACGGAGTCCAAACAGAATGAAACCTTCGGGAACGTGATTTTCTCAACAAACGTGATCCAGGAGACTTGGAGTGGCCATCAAGAAACAAGGGAGGAAGGCACGAGGCAGGGGGCGCGCCTACCCCCTGGGCGCACCCTCCACTCTCGTGGGCCCTCCGTTGCTCCACCGACGTACTTCTTCCTCCTATATATATCCACGTACCCCCCAAACATCCAGGAGCACCACGAAAACCTAATTCCACCGCCGCAACCTTCTGTGCTCGAGAGATCCCATCTCGGGGCCTTTTCCGGAGCTCCGCCAGAGGGGGCATTGATCACGGAGGGCCTCTACATCAACTCCATGGCCTCTCCGGTGATGTGTGAGTATTTTACTTCAGACCTATGGGTCCATAGTTATTAGCTAGATGGCTTCTTCTCTCTCTTTGGATCTCAATACAAAGTCCTCCTCGATTCTCTTGGAGATCTATTCGATGTGATCTTCTTTTGCGATGTGTTTGTCGAGATCCGATGAATTGTGGGTTTATGATCCAGACTATCTATGAACAATATTTGATTCTCCTATGAATTCTTTTACGTATGATTGGTTTATCTTTGCAAGTCTCTTCGAATTATCAGTTTGGTTTGGCCTACTAGATTGATCTTTCTTGCAATGGGAGACGTGCTTAGCTTTGGGTTCAATCTTGCGATGCTCGATCCCAGTGACAGAAAGGGAACCGACACGTATTGTATTGTTGCCATCGAGGATAAAAAGATGGGGTTTATATCATATTGCATGAGTTTATCCCTCTACATCATGTCATCTTCCTTAAAGCATTACTATGTTCTTATGAACTTAATACTCTAGATGCATGCTGGATAGCGGTCGATGTGTGGAGTAATAGTAGTAGATGCAGAATCGTTTCGCTCTACTTGTGTCGGACGTGATGCCTATACACATGATCATACCTAGATATTCTCATAACTATGCTCAATTCTATCAAATGCTCGACAGTAATTCGTTTACCCACCGCAATACTTATGCTCTTGAGAGAAGCCACTAGTGAAACCTATGGCCCCCGGGTCTATCTTTCATCATATTAATCTTCCAATACCTAGTTATTTGCTTTGCCATTTATTTTACTTTGCATCTTTATCCTAAAAATACCAAAAATATTATCTTATCACATCTATCAGATCTCACTATCGTAAGTGACCGTGAAGGGCTTGACAACTCCTTTATCGCGTTGGTTGCGAGGTTCTTATTTGTTTGTGTAGGTGTGTGGGACTTGAGCGTGATCTCCTACTGGATTGATACCTTGGTTCTCAAAAACTGAGGGAAATACTTACGCTACTTTGCTGCATCACCCTTTCCTCTTCAAGGGAAAACCAACACAGTGCTCAAGAGGTAGCAAGAAGGATTTCTCGCACCGTTGCCGGGGAGATTCGCGCCAAGCCAATTCAAGACACACCAAGTACCCATCACAAACTCTTATCCCTCGCATTACATTATTTGCCATTTGCCTCTCGTTTTCCTCTACCCGACTTCACCCTTGCCGTTTTATTCGCCCTCTCTTTCCATCCGCCTCTTTTTCCTTCCTGCCTTCTGTGTGCTTGTTCTTTTTGCAATTTGTTGCCATCATGGCTGAAACTGGGGAGGTTATCTTTGATAATGATAATAATATGGAAAAAATTTGATTCTTTTGATGACCCTCCTAAAAATCCTACTATTTTACATACTAAAAAGTTTCGGATTGGTAGAGGTAATATTATTGGGAAGGGAGTTATCCAAGATTTCTTTACTTGTGTCAGTGCTTTGCCTTCTATGGGTAGTTCTATCCTTCATAGAACTAGTATTCTTGCGGACACTATCGCCATGCTTGTAGTTGAACTTGAAAGGCAATTTATGCACATGCATCCTTGCATGCAAAGGATTTTCCTAGAATTTTCTAATATTGAGCATTCTTCTGTTAAGCGTGCCGCTACTATCTTTTTGGCTCATGAGTTCAGATTTATAATAAAAGAGGCCAAAGAAATCTTTGCGCACTATACGGTGGACACTGGTCGTCCTCCCATAGAGGCAATCCTCTTTGATCAAGAAGAAATAATGCGTTTTCAATCTTTAGACTATGTTGCTTTTAATCAGAACCTTAGAAAAAAGGTCCCTACCAATGTTCTAGTTGATATAATTTCCAAACTTAATAATGATTTTTCTATTTGAAATAATGAGCTAGGATATTATCTCTAGTATAGGATCACTAAGTTTTGTCAAAAGAACGCTTATAATGATGAATTGATTGTGCAATATGAAGGGCCAAAGGAGGAACCTATACCTCCCAAAATTGATCTTGGGGACTTCTGTCCCATTAAATTTAGCCCTTTTGATTACTTTTGCTTGCCTCAAAGAAAACTTGTTGCTGAACGTAGAGAATACGAAATGATTTTTTGTGATCTATCCTATTATTATGGCAATACCTAGATCTACCTTCACTTTTATGCCTAGTAGGGGCGTTAAACGATAGCGCTTGTTGGGAGGCAACCCAATTTTATTTTTATTGCTTGCTTTTTTCTCCTGTTTAGTAATAAATAACTTATCTAGCCTCTGTTTTAGTTGTGTTTTTTGTGTTTAATTAGTGTTTGTGCCAAGTAGAACCGTTGGGAAGACTTGGGGAAAGTCTTTTTGATCTTGCTGTAAAAAACAGAAACTTTAGCGCTCACGAGAATTGCTGCCATTTTTATTTGGAAGGTGCTATTTAGTTAATTCTTTTTGAAGATGATTAATAGATAAATTCCTCACGTCCAGAAATTTATTTTAGAATTTTTGGGGTTCCAGAACTTGCGTTAGATACAGATTACTACAGACTGTTCTGTTTTTGACAGATTCTGTTTTTCTTGTGTTGTTTGCTTATTTTGACAAATCTATGGCTAGTAAAAGAGTTTATAAACCATAGAGAAGTTGGAATATAGAAAATAAAGAATGAGTTAATTAAAGTACCTTGAAGTGGTGTTTTGTTTTCTTTCGCTAACGAAGCTCACGAGATTTTCTATTTTGAGTTTTGTGTTGTGAAGTTTTCAAGTTTTGGGTAAAGATTTGATGGATTATGGAACAAAGAGTGGAAAGAGCCTAAGCTTGGGGATGCCCATGGAACCCAAGGTAAAATTCAAGGACACCAAAAAGCCTAAGCTTGGGGATGCCCCGGAAGGTATCCCCTCTTCCGTCTTCATCTATCGATAACTTTACTTGGAGCTATATTTTTATTCACCACATGATATGTGTTTTGCTTGGAGCGTCTTATATGATTTGAGTCTTTGCCTTTTAGTTTACCACAATCATCCTTGCTGTACACACCTTTTGAGAGAGACTCACATGAATTGAAATTTATTAGAATACTCTATGTGCTTCACTTATATCTTTTGAGCTATATAGTTTTTGCTCTAGTGCTTCACTTATATCTTTTAGAGCACGGTGGTGGATTTGTTTTATAGAAACTATTGTTCTATCATGCTTCACTTATATTATTTTGAGATTCCTTTAGAACAACATGGCAATAATAAAACTTTCATACAAGTGCATTGAATACTATGAGAAGTTTGATACTTGATAATTGTTTTGAGATATGGAGCTGGTGATATTAGAGTCATGCTAGTTGAGTTATAGTGAACTTGAGAAATACTTGTGTTGAAGTTTGTGATTCCCGTAGCATGCACGTATGGTGAACCGTTATGTGATGAAGTCAGAGCATGATTTATTTATTGATTGTCTTCCTTATGAGTGGCAGTCCGGGACGAGAGATGGTCTTTTCCTACCAATCTATCCCCCTAGGAGCATGCGCGTAATACTTTGTTTCGATAACTAATAGATTTTTGCAATAAGTATGTGAGTTCTTTATGACTAATGTTGAGTCCATGGATTATACGCACTCTCACCCTTCCACCATTGCTAGCCACTCTAGTATCATGCAACTTTCGCCGGTACCATAAACACACCATGTACCTTCCTCAAAACAGCCACCATACCTACCTATTATGGCATTTCCATAGCCATTCCGAGATATATTGCCATGCAACTTTCCACCGTTCCGTTATTATGACACGCTTCATCATTGTCATATTGCTCGCATGATCATGTAGTTGACATCGTATTTGTGGCAAAGCCACCGTTCATAATTCTTCATGCATCATTGCACATCCCGGTACACCGCCGGAGGCATTCACATAGAGTCATATTTTGTTCTAATTCTTGAGTTGTAAGTAAATAAAGTGTGATGACCATCATTATTAGAGCATTGTCCCAAGTGAGAAAAGGATGATGGAGACTATGATTCCCCCACAAGTCGGGATGAGACTTCAGACGAAAAAAATGAAAAAAAGGGGAAGGCCATAAAAAAGAAGAAGGCCCCAAAAAAATATGAGAGAAAAAGAGAGAAGGGACAATGCTACTATCCTTTTCCCACACTTGTGCTTCAAAGTAGCACCATGTTCTTCATGATAGAGAGTCTCCTATGATACCACTTTCATATACTAGTGGGAATTTTTCATTATATAACTTGGCCTGTATATTCCAATGATGGGCTTCCTCAAAATGCCCTAGGTCTTCGTGAGCAAGAAAGTTGGATGCACACCCACTTAGTATCTTTTGTTGAGATTTCATATACTTATAGGTCTAGTGCATCCGTTGCATGGCAATCCCTACTCACTCACATTGATATCTATTAATGGGCATCTCCATAGCCCGTTGATACGCCTAGTTGATGTGAGACTATCTTCTCCTTTTTGTCTTCTCCACAACCACCATTCTATTCCACCATAGTGCTATATCCATGGCTCATGCTCATATATTGCGTGAAGATTGAAAAAGTTTGAGAACATCAAAAGTATGAAACAATTTCTTGGCTTGTCATCGGGGTTGTGCATGATTTAAATATTTTGTGTGGTGAAGATAGAGCATAGCCAGACTATATGATTTTGTAGGGATAACTTTCTTTGGCCATGTTATTTTGAGAAGACATAATTGCTTAGTTAGTATGCTTAAAGTATTATTATTTTTATGTCAATATTAAACTTTTATCTTGAATCTTTCGGATCTGAACATTCATGTCACAATAAAGAAAAATTACATTGAGAAATATGTTAGAAAGCATTCCACATAAAAAATTCTTCTTTTATCATTTACCTACTCGAGGACAAGCAGGAATTAAGCTTGGGGATGCTTGATACGTCTCCAACGTATCTATAATTTTTGATTGCTCCATGCTATTGTATTATCTATTTTGGATGTTAATGGGCTTTATTTTACACTTTTATATCATTTTTGGGACTAACCTACTAACCGGAGGCCCGGCCCAGATTGCTGTTTTTTGCCTACTTTAGGGTTTCAGAGAAAAGGAATATCAAACGGAGTCCAAACGGAATGAAACCTTCGGGAACGTGATTTTCTCAACAAACGTGATCCATGAGACTTGGAGTGGCCGTCAAGAAACAAGGGAGGAAGGCACGAGGCAGAGGGGCGCGCCCTCCACCCTCGTGGGCCCTCCGTTGCTCCACCGACATACTTCTTCCTCCTATATATATCCACGTACCCCCCAAACATCCGGGAGCACCACGAAAACCTAATTCCACCGCCGCAACCTTCTGTACTCGCGAGATCCCATCTCGGGGCCTTTTCCAAAGCTCCGCCGGAGGGGGCATTGATCACGGAGGGCCTCTACATCAACTCCATGGCCTCTTCGGTGATGTGTGAGTAGTTTACTTCAGACCTACGGGTCCATAGTTATTAGCTAGATGACTTCTTCTCTCTCTTTGGATCTCAATACAAAGTTCTCCTCGATTCTCTTGGAGATCTATTCAATGTAATCTTCTTTGCGGTGTGTTTGTCGAGATCCGATGAATTGTGGGTTTATGATCTAGATTATCTATGAACAATATTTGATTCTCCTCTGAATTCTTTTATGTATGATTGGTTTATCTTTGCAAGTATCTTTGAATTATCAGTTTGGTTTGGCCTACTAGATTGATCTTTCTTGCAATGGGAGAAGTGCTTAGCTTTGGGTTAAATCTTGCGGTGCTCGATCCCAGTGACAAAAAGGGAACTGACACGTATTGTATTGTTGCCATCAAGGATAAAAATATGGGGTTTATATCATATTGCATGAGTTTATCCCTCTACATCATGTCATCTTCCTTAAAGCATTACTCTGTTCTTATGAACTTAATACTCTAGATGCATGCTAGATAGCGGTCGATGTGTGGAGTAATAGTATTAGATGCAGAATTGTTTCGCTCTACTTGTGTCGGACGTGATGCCTATATACATGATCATACCTAGATATTCTCATAACTATGCTCAATTCTATCAATTGCTCGACAACAATTCGTTTACCCACCGTAACACTTATGCTCTTGAGAGAAGCCACTAGTGAAACCTATGGCCCCTGGGTCTATCTTTCATCATATTAGTCTTCCAATACTTAGTTATTTCCTTTGCCATTTATTTTACTTTGCATCTTTATCCTAAAAATACCAAAAATTTTATCTTATCATATCTATCAGATCTCACTCTCGTAAGTGATTGTGAAGGGCTTGGCAACCCCTTTATCGCGTTGGTTGTGAGGTTATTATTTGTTTGTGTAGGTGCGTGGGACTTGAGCGTGATCTCCTACTGGATTGATACCTTGGTTCTCAAAAACTGAGGGAAATACTTACGCTACTTTGTTGCATCACCCTTTCCTCTTCGAGGGAAAACCAACGCAGTGCTCAAGAGGTAGCACTAAGCTAATGGATGGGTCAAGTCAATCACATCATTCTCTAATGATGTGATCTCGTTCATCAAATGACAAGTCTTGTCCATGGCTAGGAAACTTAACCATCTTCGATTAACGAGCTAGTCAATTAGAGGCATACTAGTGACACTCTGTATGTCTATGTATTCACACATGTACTAAGTTTCTGGTTAATACAATTCGAGCATGAATAATAAACATTTATCATGATATAAGGAAATATAAATAACAACTTTATTATTGCCTCTAGGGCATATTTCCTTCAGTCTCCCTGTAACACCCCGGATATGTTTTACCTAATATGTAATCCAACTCTTGCCGTTTTCGGCGCTAAGTTATTTTATTTTCTCGGGTTTGGGTTTTTGTCTCAGTGTGTTGTTGTTGTTGTCATGCATCTCATATCATGTCATCATGTGCATTGCATTTGCATACGTGTTCATCTCATGCATCCGAGCTTTTTCCCCATTATCCGTTTTGCATTCCGGCGCTCCGTTCTCCTCCGGTGGTCATTTCTACCTTTCTTTCGTGTGTGGGATTAAACATTTCCGGATTGGACCGAGACTTGCCAAGCGGCCTTGGTTTACTACCGGTAGACCGCCTGTCAAGTTTCGTACCATTTGGACTTCGTTTGATGCTCCAACGGTTTACCGAGGGACCGAGAAGGCCTCGTGTGTGTTGCAGCCCAACACCCCTTCATTTTGGCCCAAAACCCACCAAACCCTCTCCATCATCTAGAGCGTTCGATCACGATCGCGTGGCCGAAAACCGCACCTCATTTGGACTCTCCTAGCTCCCTCTATCTATAAATAGATGCACTCCCCCGAAATTCTGGATCCCTAACCCTAAATCCTCTCCCTCCGTGCGCCGGACAACGTCCGCCGCGCCGGACGCGTCCTCTCCGTCCCCCCGCCGCCATGTGTCGCATCCCCGTTGGCCGCCACCTCGCGCCCACATCACCGCCGGCTGGCCTGCCCGGGCCCAGGAGGGGCCCCCGCGGCCCAGATCCGGGCGCCATCCCGCGCCATCATCCTCCCCGCGGCCGGGCCCGAGCTCCCCGAGCCGCGCCGCTGCTGCGGGCTCGCCGCCCCGCAGCTCGCCGGTCGCCGCACTCCGTCCGGCCGCTGCCGCACCTCGCCGCCGCGTCCATCTCCGGCGCCGGCCACCACTGCGGCGCCCCTCGTCGGCCCTGGTAACCCCGGCGAGCTCCGTCCTCTCCGGCCGCCTCGTCCTTCTCCGGCTTCTACAGTAACTCCGGCCAACCTCGTAATCCACGCCGACTGGATCTGGATCTGAGATCCACCTTGGTTGACTTTTGTCCCCCGAAACCCTAATTAAATTGCCATGTTCATCGCATCGTAACTTTGCATCCGTAGATCCGTTTTGGGCGTATAGCATATCAAAATGTTCGTCTCACAGAGTACATCATTTCATCTCATAGCATCATTTTCATTTGAGTTCATCTTGATGCCCGAAATGCTGTTGGAAGAGTGCTATTTGAGATAATTGTCACATCTGCTGCTCCAAATAGATATTTGTCATTTTTGCCATGATTGTTGTGTGCATGATATGCTCATGAGCTCTACATATGTTTTGTTATATGCTTTTCCATCTTTCCAGAGGTGCAATTTATGTATTTTTGTGATGTGTGTGGTGACTAGCACAAGCTTGCAAAGTGGTGCATTCGTTAATGCTGATTTCAGGGACTTAGCAATTCCACTAAGTCCTTGGACTGATTTTATCAATATGCCATATGTTCTTGTTGTTTCCTAGCGATCCGTGCCTCTTTTGAGGATGATCAGTAAGGATGATTTGTTAATCTTGTAGTGCTCTATGCATCCATGTATTTATTTGAAATTATGGAGCACCCTAGCTTGAGTCAATCGAGCTCTACTTTTGCTATTTTGTGAATCTGGGCAGATTGTCTACTTGGTAGCGATTTGGCCGAGGATGTTGTAGTTGATCCGTGCATGCTATGTTATTGTTATTACCATGTCTAGCTTGTATAATGTGTATTCTTGATGGGTGTATGCTCAAATTGCCATGCCTTGCTCTGTAGTGAGTGCATCGAGCTCGTAAACATGCGTACTTGATATCTGATTTTGCATGTTCCAGTTTTTCACCAAGTCTGTGATCTGATTATGTATTTGCCATGTTCACATGCTTGCAATTGTATTTTCTGATCCCTTTTGGCTCAAGGTCACTAAGGGACTTTTGTTAAGCTCTTTTAGTAGCTCCATGCCATGCTTTACTTTTCCATGTTTAGTTCCTGTAGCATATAGTTTTCATGCTCCAAAGTGTGCTACCTGATCTGAAATTCCAGACAAGTGTTGATTTCACTAAGTCTGAGATCTGTTTATCAATTACACTTTTGCCATGCTTGTTTGAACCTGGTAATGGATGAATTGGCCGTAGCTCAGTGTTCATCTTTTGTTAAGCATCATGAATGGATCCCTGCCATGTATTTTGATGCCATGTTTAGGTGCTGTAGCATGTTTAACTTGTTGCATTTAGATGGCTACTTGTCGTATATCACATACCAGTGCCATATTTGAATTGCTTGCCATTTCCAAACCGTGTCTCCGATTCCGGCGTTCTTTATATCGTTTTCAAGCGAAATTATCTCACCTTTCCAGTGGCACACTTGGATTTCCAAGTTGAGGCCAGGCTCATTCATTCCTTGTCAAATCTTGCATATGCATCGCATATCGCATCCCGCATAGCATACCATGTTTGCATCATGTTGTTTGAGTTTGCACGTGGTTGATTGTGTTTCGTTTGCTTGTTTCTCTTGTTTGGGTAGAGCCGGGAGACGAGTTCACTAACGAGGAGCCCGTTAAGTTTGCTTTCGAGGATCCAGTCAACTCTGACAACTTTGCAGGCAAGATGATCATACCCTCGAAGTCACTTCTATCTTTGCTTTGCTAGATGCTTGCTCTTTTGCTATGCCTATGCTACGATGCCTACCACTTGCTTATCATGCCTTCCAAATTGCCATGTCAAACCTCTAACCCACCATGTCCTAGCAAACTATTGATTGGCTATGTTACCGCTTTGCTCAGCCCCTCTTATAGCGTTGCTAGTTGCAGGTGAAGATTGGAGACCGTTCCTTGTTGGAACATTATTTACTTGTTGGGATATCATTATATTACCTTGTTATCTTAATGCATCTATATACTTGGTAAAGGGTGGAAGGCTCGGCCTTTTGCCTAGTGTTTTGTTCCACTCTTGCCGCCCTAGTTTTCCGTCATATCGGTGTTATGTTCCCGGATTTTGCGTTCCTTACGCGGTTGGGTAATAATGGGAACCCCTTGATAGTTCGCCTTGAATAAAACTCTTCTAGCAATGCCCAACTTTGGTTTTACCATTTGCCTCCTAGCCTCTTTTTCCCTTGGGTTTCCGGAGCCCGAGGGTCATCTTATTTTAAATCCCCCGGGGCCAGTGCTCCTCTGACTGTTGGTCCACCTGTCAGCTGCCGGTGGCCACCAGGGGCAACTCTGGGCTGGCCTACCCGTACCTAGGACAATCTGAGTGTGCCCTGAGAACGAGATATGTGCAGCTCCTATCGAGATTTGTCGGCACATTCGGGCGGTGTTGCTGGATTTGTTTTAACTTGTCGAAGTGTCTTGTAGAACCGGGATATCGAGTCTGATCGGAATGTCTCGAGAGAAGGTATATTCCTTCGTTGACCGTGAGAGCTTGTCATGGGCTAAGTTGGGACCCCCTGCAGGGATTTGAACTTTCGAAAGCCGTGCCCGCGGTTATGGGCAGATGGGAATTTGTTAATGTCCGGTTGTAGATAACTTGAACCTTAACTTAATTAAAATGAATCAACTGTGTGAGTTACCGTGATGCTCTCTTCTCGGCGGAGTCCGGGAAGTGAACACGGTGTTGGAGTAATGCTTGCCGCAGGTTGTTCTCTAGTTATTCGTTCGCGCTTTGCCTTCTCTTCTCGCTCTCTTTTGCGAACAGGTTAGCCATCATAAATGCTAGTCGCTTGCTGCAGCTCCTCATATTACCTTGACTTACCTATAAGCTTAAATAGTCTTGATCGTGAGGGCGCGAGATTGCTGAGTCCCTGTGGCTCACAGTTTACTTCCAAACCAGATGTAGGGCCTGATGACACCGTTCCAGATGACGCGCTTGAGCTCAAGTGGGAGTTCGACAAGGACTCACGCCGTTACTATGTGTCTTTCCCTGATGATCAGTAGTGGTGCCCAGTTGGGGCGATCGGGACCGTGTCACATGTTGGGTTGATCTTTTATTTTGGCGCCGTAGTCGGGCCATGAGTGGTTGGATGATGTAATGCTATTTAGGTACTTTGTTTGACGTGGCGAGTGTAAGCCAACTATGTACCTTCCCCTTTTATTATCTATTTACATGGGATGTTGTGAAGATTGCCTTACTTGTGACCTTGCTTTCAATGCGGTTATGCCTCTAAGTCGTGCTTTGACACGTAGGAGATATAGCCGCATTGAGGGCGTTACAAGTTGGTAATAAGAGCCTTCCCCGACCTTAGGAGCCCCCACTGCTTGATCGTTTTGAGCAGCCATTGTTGAGTCTAGAAAAATGTTTTGAGTCATTTAGGAATTATATATCGTAGAGTTTAGGAATTCTTTTTACTCCCCAGTCCCTTCATCGCTCTGGTAAGGCATCCTGACGTAGAGTTTTGACTCTTCTCTTCTCAAATTTCACTAAAAAAAATTTAGGATCATGCGGGTATCTTGGAATCGTTTCGATGGTTTTGTGACGAGAACATTGTTCTTGGTGCCTCCTGTCATTTAGGGGTTGTGGCAGTGTCCCGGGGAGTTGAGCTCCGAGGTGTTGTCGTCACAATTTTATCGTTGCAGTTCTGGAATACCTGAGTTTAGTACGCCGACATCGAAAATCTCTTTTATGTAGTTGTTGGTGAGATAACCTCGACGCCACCCAGTACTGGGGCGGGAGTTCGGGAGTATTGCCATAACTTGTATAACGGATGCTTTTCGAAGGTTGAGGTAGATGGTTTCCGAAGTTTTTCTCGGTTATGTGTTGAAGGATGGATACAACTGGATGTAGGATTTGCCAGATTTGGGTGAGATATTATGCTTCCCCTGTATCCCCAACACCTGATTGCATAACCGGAAAGGTTCGGGAGTTTCATAGGTGGGAATTCTTGTAGCTCTAGTTCTTCTTCCACGGATATTTGGTTTGAGATTGGGATTTCTTACCGAGTATTCGTTCTTGATCCGTACCTTGTTGATTTATTCCTCTACCTAAATTCTAAGTGGCTTCTCAATTTATGGATATGTGACCATTTCAAGTGGAATGCATTTGTTCATTTTGTTCAGATGTGAAGACGATTTATTGAAATTTCATTCCGTTGGATTCAGCTTCAATATTTGTCTATCAATGTGCTAATGGATGTCAACCTCTTCAGGATGACTCCTCCAACGCGCACGACTCCGAATCCTGATCCGCCACCACCTCCTCCTCCTCCGGAGGCATGGCAAGCTGTGATGGCCGCTACCAATGCAAACACGCAGTTGATGATGCAAATTCTTCAAGAGCGCAATCAAGCGAACCAAGCGAACCAAGGCAACCAAGGCAACAATTAGAATCACTTTGCTACACTCAACCAGTTCCTTGCAAATCAGCCAAAGACCTTCAACAATTGTGTTGAGGCAACTGATGCTGACGATTGGCTTGTGGACTTGTGCAAGCATTTCGAGTGCAGTAACGTCAGGCCTGAGGACTTTGTCAAGTTCGCTTCCTTCCAACTCAAAGACCAAGCTGCAGAATGGTTCCAGCAGTACAAAGATTCCAGAGGAGGCCGTGTGATTACCTGGGATGAATTCCGTCAAGATTTCAAAGCTCATCATAT
The DNA here is from genome assembly GCA_034509565.1 of Triticum monococcum. Lineage (NCBI taxonomy): Eukaryota > Viridiplantae > Streptophyta > Magnoliopsida > Poales > Poaceae > Triticum > Triticum monococcum. The sequence goes on from CM067842.1 coordinate 601,278,177, forward strand.
TCCTCAGAGCGTGGTTGAAAGCAAGCGTGAGGAATTCCGCAACCTGAAGCAAGGCTCTTTGTCTGTCTATGACTACAACAAGTCGTTTCAGAAGCTCGCCTGCTTTGCTAAGCAGGACGTCCCTGACGAGAAGAGCATGATATACCAGTTCAGGGGTGGTCTCAGAGAGGAAATCCAGCTAGCTCTTGTTCTTTTTGAGCCCTTGAGGTACGATGAGTTCTACAACATGGCATTAAAGCAAGAGGCTACTCACCTGAGGTGTGATGCTTCCAAGAAGCGAGTCAGAGATGCTACTCCTTCTTCCTCTACTCAAGTGGCCAAGCAGCAGAAGTATTGGCTTCCTCCTCCTCCATTCCGCCAGCCGTATCAGCAGAAGAGCAAAGGTGGCAGTGGATCTTCCCACCCACCCAACCTTGGCTTTCAGAACAAGACTTCGTCTCAAGCTCCAAGATCGAGTGCTCTGTATCACCGTCCGCTTTCAGAGGTCATGTGTAACAAGTGCCAACAGAAGGGTCACTATGCCAACAAGTGCTTCGATCAGAGGCGCCTCCCTCCTCCTCCTCCTGTGAGATCGGCAAGTACAGCTGTGGTCAAGCATAACCCCAAGCACGCCAAGGTCAACTTGATGAATGCAGCTCAGGCAGAGGACTCATCAGATGTCATCATGGGTAACCTTCCTGTTAACGATGTTCCCGCAAAAGTTCTTTTTGACACTGGTGCATCGCATTGTTTCATCTCAAGACCGTTTACATCTAGGCATGAATTGACTTCGCAAGTTTTGCCTAGTCCGTTAGCAGTTGTCTCTCCCGGTAAGCGCATGCATGCTAACTCCATCGTTCCGGATGTTACTATCACCTTGGGTGACTACAAGTTTCTGGCTTCTCCAACGGTTCTTGGTGACTTAGATATTGATCTTATTCTCGGGATGGATTGGCTTTCTAAGCACAAGGCGCATCTTGATTGTGCAGCAAGGCAGATTCAATTGACTCATTCGTCTAAGGATGTAATTGTCTTTGCCGCTCGTGATGATACAATCCGTTTGTTTTCTCTCAATGAGAAGGGTGAACTGGATGACATCTCGCAAATCCCAGTCGTTTGCGAATATCAAGACGTCTTTCCAGAAGAGCTTCCAGGAATGCCTCCGCACCGGCCAGTTGAATTCATCATTGATCTTGAGCCTGGCACGGAACCAGTGTGCAAGCGTCCTTACAAGCTCAGACCTGAAGAGTTGAAGGAACTGAAGAAGCAACTCGATATTCAAGAGCGAATGGGTCTCATCCGACCTAGTTCCTCTCCGTGGGGTTGTGGTGTTCTTTTTGTGAAGAAGAAGGATGGAACGGACCGACTTTGTGTTGACTACCATCCATTCAACAAGAAGACTATCAAGAACAAGTACCCACTTCCCAACATCAACTAGTTGTCCGAACAACTCAAAGGTGCCCAAGTATTCTCCAAGCTTGATCTCCGTATGGGTTATCATCAGATTCGAATCCGTGAGCAAGATATTCCCAAGACGGCTTTTAGGACAAGCTATGGTTCATATGAACACACTGTCATGTCTTTTGGCCTCGTCAATGCTCCTCCGACTTTCTCTTGCATGATGAACTTCATCTTCTATGCCTACACCAATGACTTTGTTTTGGTCTATCTCGACGACATTCTGGTCTTTTCGAAGAACAAGGAAGATCATGCCAAGCATTTGCGTTTGGTACTCGATAAGCTCAGGGAACACCAGTTCTACGCCAAGTTCTCCAAGTGCGAATTTGGCTCGATAAGGTTCTTTATCTTGGGCATATCATCTCTGCCAAGGGAATTGCGGTGAATCCTGAGAAGGTGTCTGCAATTGTGAATTGGGAACCACCTCAGAACGTGAAGCAACTCCGTAGCTTCCTCGGTCTCGCAAGCTATTGCCGAAGGTTCGTTGAGAACTTTTCAAAGATCGCGAAGCCTCTCTCAAATCTTCTACAGAAGCACGTCAAGTACGTTTGGTCTCCGGAATGTGACAGCGCTTTCAACACTTTGAAAGAGAAATTGGTCACTGCTCCAGTTCTTACTCCTCCTGATGAATCCAAACCGTTCGAGGTCTTCTGCGATGCCTCTCTCCAAGGTCTTGGCACAGTGTTGATGCAAGAGAAGAAAGTTGTGGCTTATACCTCTCGCCAGTTGAAGCCCAATGAGAAGAACTACCCCACTCATGACCTCGAGTTGGCGGCAGTTGTGCATGCTCTTTTGACTTGGAGACATCTCTTATTGGGAAGAAAAGTGGACATCTTCACTGACCACAAGAGTCTCAAGTACACCTTCACTCAGCCTAATCTCAACCTCAGGCAAACTCGATGGGTTGAAATGATTCAAGAGTATAATCCGAGTATCGAGTATACTCCATGCAAGGCCAATGTGATTGCCGACGCATTGAGCAGGAAGGCTTATTGCAACAGTCTAATTCTCAAGCCTTATCAACCCGAGCTTTGTGAAGCTTTCTGCAAACTTAATCTGCAAGCTGTTCCTCAAGGTTTCCTCACCAACCTTCAAGTCTCTCCTACCTTGGAAGACCAGATTCGCCAAGCTCAGCTTCTTGATGCTATGGTGAAGAAGGTGAATATTGGGATTGCCAAGAGTCAACCCAAGTACAAGTGCTACCGCCTTGATGACAAGGACACTCTCTTCTTCGAGGATCGTATTGTTGTGCCCAAAGGTGACCTTCGTAAAGTGATCATGAACGAGGCTCACAATTCACTCCTCTCCATCCACCCTGGGAGCCCGAAGATGTATCAGGACCTCAAGAAGGCTTATTGGTGGACTCGAATGAAGCGCGAGATTGCTCAGTTCGTGAATGAGTGTGATGTCTGCAGAAGAGTGAAGGCAGAACACCAAAGGCCAGCTGGTCTCCTGCAACCTCTTGCCATTCCAAAATGGAAGTTTGACCACATTGAGATGGACTTCGTGACTGGATTTCCAAAGTCCAAGCGTGGCAATGATGCTATATTCGTTGTCATCGACAAACTCACTAAAGTGGCTCACTTTTTGCCTATCAAAGAGTCTATCACGACATCTCAATTGGCGGAGCTCTATACCTCTCGAATAGTCTCTCTGCATGGTATTCCATAGGTGATCTCTTCAGACCGTGGCAGCATCTTTACCTCCAAGTTTTGGGAGTCTTTTCAGAAGGCCATGGGCACCAACATCCGCTTCAGCACTGCTTTCCACCCTCAAACTAGCGGTCAAGTCAAGCGTGTCAATCAGATTCTTGAAGATATGCTCAGGGCTTGTGTGATCTCCTTCGGAATGAAGTGGGAGGATTGTCTTCCATATGCTGAATTCTCCTACAACAACAGTTTTCAAGCAAGTTCGGGCAAGGCCCCATTCGAAATTTTGTATGGCAGGAAGTGCCGTACCCCTCTCAACTGGTCTGAAACCGGCGAACATCAACTTCTGGGTAATGACTTGATCACAGAGGCAGAGGAAATGTGCAAAGTCATTCAAGATAACCTCAAAGCAGCGCAATCACGCCAGAAGAGCTACTATGATAGTAAGCACCGTGATTTGGCTTTCGAGATCGGAGATCATGTTTACCTCTGTGTATCTCCTATGAAAGGTACTCGTCGCTTCGGTATCAAAGGGAAGCTTGCCCTAGATACGTGGGACCTTTCAAGATCGTCAGCAAGAGAGGCGATCTTGCCTATCAACTCGAGCTTCCTTCAAACTTTGCAAATGTGCATGATGTGTTCCATGTCTCTCAGCTCCGCAAGTGCTTCAAGACTCCTGAACGCACCGTCAACTTCGAAGACATTGAGCTCCAAGAAGATCTCTCTTATCGTGAGCACCCCGTTGCTATTCTTGAAGAGACTGAACGCAAGACTCGCAATAAGTCAATCAAATTCCTCAAAGTCAAGTGGTCACACCATTCCAACCGTGAAGCCACCTGGGAACGCGAGGATCACCTCCGTTCTGAATACCCGGCGTTCTTTCAGTCCTAGATCTCGGGACGAGATCCTTTCGTAGTGGTGGAGTGTTGTAACACCCCGGATATGTTTTACCTAATATGTAATCCAACTCTTGCCGTTTCCGGCGCTAAGTTATTTTATTTTCTCGGGTTCGGGTTTTTGTCTCAGTGTGTTGTTGTCATTGTTATGCATCTCATATCATGTCATCATGTGCATTGCATTTGCATACGTGTTCATCTCATGCATCCGAGCTTTTTCCCCGTTGTCCGTTTTGCATTCCAGCGCTCCGTTCTCCTCCGGCGGTCATTTCTACATTTCTTTCGTGTGTGGGGATTAAACATTTCCGGATTGGACCGAGACTTGCCAAGCGGCCTTGGTTTACTACCTGCATACCGCCTGTCAAGTTTCGTACCATTTGGACTTCGTTTGATGCTCCAACGGTTTACCAAGGGACCGAGAAGGCCTCATGTGTGTTGCAGCCCAACACCCCTTCATTTTGGCCCAAAACCTACCCAACCCTCTCCATCATCTAGAGCGTTCGATCACGATCGCGTGGCCGAAAACCGCACCTCATTTGGACTCTCCTAGCTCCCTCTATCTATAAATAGATGCACTCCCCCGAAATTCCGGATCCCTAACCCTAAATCCTCTCCCTCCGTGCGGCGGACAACGTCCGCCGGCGCCGGACGCGTCCGCTCCGTCCCCCGCCGCCATGTGTCGTGTCCTCGTTCGTCGCCACCTCGCGCCCACATCGCCGCCGGCCGGCCCGCCCGGGCCCAGGAGGGGGCCCCGCGGCCCAGATCCGGGCGCCGCCCCGCGCCATCATCCTCCCCGCGGCCGGGCCCGAGCTCCCCGAGCCGCGCCGCCGCTGCTCCTTGCCGGCGCGGGCTTGCCGCCCCGCAGCTCGCCGGCCGCCGCACTCCGTCCGGCCGCTGCCGCACCTCGCTGCCGCGTCCATCTCCGGCGCCGGCCACCACCGCGGCGCCCCTCGCCGGCCCCGGCAACCCCGGCGAGCTCCCTCCTCTCCGGCCGCCTCGTCCTTCTCCGGCATCTACAGTAACTTCGGCCAACCTCGTAATCCGCGCCGGCTGGATCTTGATCTGAGATCCACCTCGGTTGACTTTTGTCTCCCAAAACCCTAATTAAATTGCCATGTTCATCGCATCATAACTTTGCATCCGTAGATCCGTTTTGGGCGTATAGCATATCAAAATGTTCGTTTCAGAGAGTACATCATTTCATCTCATAGCATCATTTTCATTTGAGTTCATCTTGATGCCCCAAATGCTGTTGGAAGAGTGCTATTTGAGATAATTGTCACATCTGCTGCTCCAAATAGATATTTGTCATTTTTGCCATGATTGTTGTGTGCATGATATGCTCATGAGCTCTACATATGTTTTGTTATATGCTTTTCCATCTTTCCGGAGGTACAATCCATGTATTTTTGTGATGTGTGTGGTGACTAGCACAAGCTTGCAAAGTGGTGCATTCGTTAATGCTGATTTCAGGGACTTAGCAATTCCACTAAGTCCTTGGACTGATTTTATCAATATGCCATATGTTCTTGTTGTTTCCTAGCGATCCATGCCTCTTTTGAGGATGATTAGTAAGGATGATTTGTTAATCGCGTAGTGCTCTATCCATCCATGTCTTTGTTTGCAATTATGGATCACCCTAGCTTGATTCAATCGAGCTCTACTTTTGCTATTTTGTGAATCTGGGCAGATTGTCTACTTGTTAGCGATTTTGCCGAGGATGTTGTAGTTGATCCGTGCATGCTATGTTATTGTTCTTGCCACGTCTAGCTTGTATAATGTGTATTCTTGATGGGTGTATGCTCAAATTTCCATGCCTTGCTCTATAGTGAGTGCATCGAGCTCGTAAACATGCCTACTTGATATCTGATTTTGCATGTTCCAGTTTTTCACCAAGTCTGTGATCTGATTATGTTTTTGCCATGTTCACATGCTTGCAATTGTATTTTCTGATCCCTTTTGGCTCAAGGTCACTAAGGGACTTTTGTTAAGCTCTTTTAGTAGCTCCATGCCATGCTTTACTTTGCCATGTTTAGTTCCTGTAGCATATAGTTTTCATGCTCCAAAGTGTGCTACCTGATCTGAAATTCCAGACAAGTGTTGATTTCACTAAGTCTGAGATCTGTTTATCAATTGCACTTTTGCCAGGCTTGTTTGAACCTGTTAATGGATGAATTGGCCGTAGGTCAGTGTTCATATTTTGTTAAGCATCATGAATGGATCCCTGCCATGTATTTTGAAGCCATGTTTGGGTGCTGTAGCATGTTTAACTTGTTGCACTTAGATGGCTACTTGCTGTATATCGCAGACCGGTGCCATATTTGAATTGCTTGCCATTTCCAAACTGTGTCTCCGATTCTGGCATTCTTTATATCGTTTTCAAGAGAAATCGTCTCACCTTTCCAGTGGCACACTTGGATTTCCAAGTTGAGGCCAGGTTCATTCATTCCTTGTCAAATCTTGCATATGCATCGCATATCGCATCCCACATAGCATACCATGTTTGCATCATGTTGTTTGAGTTTGCACGTAGTTGATTGTGTTTCGTTTGCTTGTTTGTCTTGTTTGGGTAGAGCCGGGAGACGAGCTCGCTAATGAGGAGCCCGTTGAGTTTGCTTTCGAGGATCCAGTCAACTCTAACAACTTTGCAGGCAAGATGATCATACCCTCGAAATCACTTCTATCTTTGCTTTGCTAGATGCTCGCTCCTTTGCTATGCCTATGTTACGATGCCTACCACTTGCTTATCATGCCTCCCAAATTGCCATGTCAAACCTCTAACCCACCATGTCCTAGCAAACCATTGATTGGCTATGTTACCGCTTTGCTCAGCCCCTCTTATAGCGTTGCTAGTTGCAGGTGAAGATTGGATACCGTTCCTTGTTGGAGCATTATTTACCTATTGGGATATCATTATATTACCTTGTTATCTTAATGCATCTATATACTTGGTAAAGGGTGGAAGGCTCGGCCTTTTGCCTAGTGTTTTGTTCCATTGTTGCCGCCCTAGTTTTCCGTCATATCGGTGTTATGTTCCCGGATTTTGCGTTCCTTACGCGGTTGGGTAATAATGGGAACCCCTTGATAGTTTGCCTTGAATAAAACTCTTCCAGCAATGCCCAGCTTTGGTTTTACCATTTGCCTCCTAGCCTCTTTTTCCCTTGTGTTTCCGGAGCCCGAGGGTCATCTTATTTTAAACCCCCCGGGCCAGTGCTCCTCTGAGTGTTGGTCCACCTGTCAGCTGCCGGTGGCCACCAGGGGCAACTCTGGGCTGGCCTACCCGTACCTAGGACAATCTGAGTGTGCCCTGAGAATGAGATATGTGCAGCTCCTATAGGGATTTGTCGGCACATTCGGGCGGTGTTGCTGGATTTGTTTTAACTTGTCGAAGTGTCTTGTAGAACCGGGATACCGAGTCTGATCGGAATGTCTCGGGAGAAGGTATATTCCTTCGTTGACCGTGAGAGCTTGTCATGGGCTAAGTTGGGACCCCCTGCAGGGATTTGAACTTTCAAAAGCCGTGCCCGCGGTTATGGGCAGATGGGAATTTGTTAATATCCGGTTGTAGATAACTTGAACCTTAACTTAATTAAAATGAATCAACTGTGTGAGTTATCATGATGGTCTCTTCTCGGCGGAGTCCGGGAAGTGAACACGGTGTTGGAGTAATGCTTGCCGTAGGTTGTTCTCTAGTTATTCGTTCGCGCTTTGCCTTCTCTTCTCGCTCTCTTTTGCGAACAGGTTAGCCACCATAAATGCTAGTCGCTTGCTGCAGCTCCTCATATTACCTTGACTTACCTATAAGCTTAAATAGTCTTGATCGCGAGGGTGCGAGATTGCTGAGTCCCCGTGGCTCACAGTTTACTTCCAAACCAGATGCAGGGCCTGATGACTCCATTCCAGATGATGCGCTTGAGCTCAAGTGGGAGTTCAATGAGGACTCATACCGTTACTATGTGTCTTTCCCTGATGATCAGTAGTGGTGCCCAGTTGGGGCGATCGGGACGTGTCGCATGTTGGGTTGATCTTTTATTTTGGTGCCGTTGTCGGGCCATGAGTGGTTGGATGATGTAATGCTATTTAGGTACTTTGTTTGACGTGGCGAGTGTAAGCCAACTATGTACCTTCCCCTTTTATTATCTATTTACATGGGATGTTGTGAAGATTGCCTTACTTGCGACCTTGCTCTCAATGCGGTTATGCCTCTAAGTCATGCTTCGACACGTAGGAGATATAGCCGCATCGAGGGCGTTACACTCCCACCTGCACTAGAGTCAAAAATCTAGATTACATAGTAATGATTCTAACACCCATGGAGTCTTGGTGCTGATCATGTTTTGCTCGTGAGAGAGGCTTCGTCAACAGGTCTGCAACGTTCAGATCCGTATGTATCTTGCAAATCTCCATGTCCCCCTCCTTGACTTGATCGCGGATGGAATTCAAGCGTCTTTTGATGTGCTTGGTTCTCTTGTGAAATCTGGATTCCTTTGCCAAGGCAATTGCACCAGTGTTGTCACAAAAGATTTTCATTGGACCCAATGCACTAGGTATGACACCTAGATCGGATATGAACTCCTTCATCCAGACTCCTTCATTTGCTGCTTCCGAAGCAGCTATGGACTCCGCTTCACACGTAGATCCCGCCACGACGCTCTTCTTGGAAATACACCAACTGACAGCTCCACCATTCTATAAAAATACGTATCCGGTTTGTGACTTAGAGTCACCCGGATCAGTGTCAAAGGTTGCATCGACGTAACCGTTTACGACGAGCTCTTTGTCACCTCCATAAACGAGAAACATATCCTTAGTCCTTTTCAGGTATTTCAGGATGTTCTTGACCACTGTCCGGTGATCCACTCCTAGATTACTTTGGTACCTCCCTGCTAAACTAATAGCAAGGCACACATCAGGTCTGGTACACAGCATTGCATACATGATAGAACCTATGGCTGAAGCATAGGGAATGACTTTCATTTTCTCTCTATCTTATGTAGTGGTCGGGCATTGAGTCTGACTCAACTTCACACCTTGTAATACAAGCAAGAACCCTTTCTTTGCTTGATCCATTTTGAACTTCTTCAAAACTTTATCAAGGTATGTGCTTTGTGAAAGTCCAATTAAACGTCTTGATCTATCTCTATAGATCTTGATGCCCAATATATAAGCAGCTTCACCGAGGTCTTTCATTGAAAAATTCTTATTCAAGTATCCTTCAGTATCATTTTCGATCAACAATATGTCATCTACATATAATATCAAAAATGCTACAGAGCTCCCACTCACTTTCTTGTAAATACAAGCTTCTCCAAAAGTCTGTATAAAACCATATGCTTTGATCACACTATCAAAACATATATTCCAACTCCGAGAGGCTTGCACCAGTCAATAAATGGATCGCCGGAGCTTCCTCACTTTGCTAGCACCTTTTGGATCGACAAAACCTTCTGGTTGTATCATATACAACTCTTCTTTAAGGTATCCATTAAGGAATGCAAATTTGACTTCCATTTGCCAAATTTCATAATCATAAAATGCGGCAATTGCTAACATGATTCGAACAGACTTAAGCATCGCTACAGGTGAGAAGGTCTCATCCTAGTCAACTCCTTGAACTTGTCAAAAACCTTTTGCAACAAGTCGAGCTTTGTAGACAGTAATATTACCGTCAGCGTCAGTCTTCTTCTTGAAGATCCATTTATTTTCTATGGCTTGCCGATCATCGGGCTAGTCAACCAAAGTCCACACTTTGTTCTCATACATGGATCCCATCTCAGATTTCATGGCCTCAAGTCATTTTGCGGAATCTGGGCTCATCATCGCTTCCTCATAGTTCGTAGGTTCGTCATCGTCAAGTAACATGACTTCCAGAACAGGATTACCGTACCCCTCCGGTGCGGATCTTACTCTGGTTGACCTACGAGGTTCGGTAGTAACTTGATCAGAAGTTTCATGATCATCATCATTAGCTTCCTCACTTACTGGTGTAGAAATCACTGGAATTAATTTCTGTGACGAATTACTTTCCAATAAGGGAGTAGGTACAATTACCTCGTCAAGTTCTACTTTCCTCCCACTCACTTCTTTCGAGAGAAACTCCTTCTGTAGAAAGGATCCATTCTTAGCAATGAATATCTTGCCTTCGAATCTGTGATAGAAGGTGTACCCAACAGTCTCCTTTGGGTATCCTATGAAGACACATTTCTCTGATTTGGGTTCGAGCTTATCAGGTTGAGGCATTTTCACATAAGCATCGCAACACCAAACTTTAAGAAACTACAACTAGGGTTTCTTGCCAAACCACAGTTCATAAGGTGTCGTCTCAATGGATTTCGATGGTGCCCTATTTAACGTGAATGCAGCGGTCTCTAAAGCATAACCCCAAAACGATAGCGGTAAATCAGTAAGAGACACCATAGATTGCACGATATCTAATAAAGTGCGGTTACGGCGTTCGGACACACCATTACGCTGTGGTGTTCCTGGTGGCGTGAGTTGCGAAACTATTCCACATTGTTTCAAATGAAGACCAAACTCTTAACTCAAATATTCACCTCCACGATCAGATCGTAGAAACTTAATTTTCTTGTTACGATTATTTTCCACTTCACTCTGAAATTCTTTAAACTCTTCAAATGTTTCAGACTTATGTTTCATTAAGTAGATATACCCATATCTGCTCAAATCATTTGGGAAGGTTAGAAAATAACTATACCTACCACGAGCATCAATACTCATTGGACCGCATACATCAGTATGTATAATTTCCAATAAGTCTGTTGCTCATTCCATTGTTCTGGAGAATGGAGTCTTAGTCATCTTGCCCATGAGGCATGGTTTGCAAGCATCGAGTGATTCCAAAAGTCCATCAGCATGGAGTTTCTTCATGCGCTTTACACCAATATGACGTAAACGGCAGTGCCACAAATAAGTTGCACTTTCATTATTAAACTTATATCTTTTGGCTTCAATACTATGAATATGTCTATCACTACTATCGAAATTTAGTAAAAATAGACCACTCATCAAGGGTGCATGGCCATAAAAGATATTACTCATATAAATAGAACAACCATTATTCTATGATTTAAATTAATAGCCGTCTCACATCAAACAAGATCTAGATATAATGTTCATGCTTAACGCTGGCACCAGATAACAATTATTCAGGTCTAATACTAATCCCGAAGGTAGATGTAGAGGTAGCGTGCCGATGGCGATCACATCGACTTTGGAACCATTTCCCACACGCATTGTCACCTCGTCCTTAGCCAATCTTCGCTTAATACGTAGCCCCTGTTTCGAGTTGCAAATATTAGCAACATAACCAGTATCAAATAGCCAGGCGCTACTGTGGGTATTAGTAAGGTACACATCAATAACATGTATATCAAATATACCTTTCACTTTGCCATCCTTCTTATCAGCCAAATACTTGGGGCAGTTCCGCTTCCAGTGACCAGTCACTTTGCAGTAGAAGCACTCATTCTCGGGTTTAGGTCCAGACTTGGGCTTCTTCACTTGAGCAACAACTTGCTTGCTGTTCTTCTTGAAGTTCCCCTTCTTCCCTTTTCCCTTGTTCTTGAAACTGGTGGTCTTGTTGACCATCAACACTTGATGCTCCTTCTTGATTTCTACCTCCACAGCCTTTAGCATTGCGAAGAGCTCGGGAATTGTCTTATCTATCCCTTGCATATTATAGTTCATCGTAAAGCTCTTGTAGCTTGGTGGCAGTGATTGAAGAACTCTGTCAATGACACTATCACCAGGAAGAGTAACTCCCAGCTGAGTCAAGTGATTGTGGTACCCAAACATTCTAAGTATATGTTCACTGACAAAACAATTCTCCTCCATTTTGTAGCCGTAGAACTTATTGGAGACTTCATATCTCTCAATCCGGGCATTTGCTTGAAATATTAACTTCAACTCCTGGAACATCTCATATGCTCCTTGACGTTCAAAATGTCGTTGAAGTCTCGGTTCTAAGCGGTAAAGCATGGCACACTGAACTATCGAGTAGTCATCAGCTTTGCTCTGCCAGACGTTCATAACATCTAGTGTTGCTCCTGTAGTGGGTTTGGCACCTAGCGGTGCTTATAGGACGTAATTCTTCTATGCAACAATGAGGATAATCCTCAAGTTACGGACCCAGTCCATGTAGTTGCTACCATCATCTTTCAACTTAGCTTTCTCTAGGAACACATTAAAATTCAACGGAACAACAACATGGGCCATTTATCTACAACAACATAGACATGCAAAATACTATTAGGTACTAAGTTCATGATAAATTAAAGTTCAATTAATCATATTACTTCAGAACTCCCACTTAGATTGACATCCCTCCAATCATCTAAGTGATCACGTGATCTATATCAACTAAACCATGTCCGATCATCACATGAGATGGAGTAGTTTTCAATGGTGAACATCACTATGTTGATCATATCTACTATATGATTCACGCTCGACCTTTCGGTCTCAGTGTTTCGAGGCCATATCTGCATATGCTAGGCTCGTCAAGTTTAACCCGAGTATTCTGCTTGTGCAAAACTGGCTTGCACCCGTTTGTGAACGTAGAGCTTATCACACGCGATCATCACGTGGTGTCTCGACACGATGAGCTGTAGCAATGGTGCATACTCAGGGAGAACACTTATACCTTGAAATTTAGTGAGAGATCATCTTATAATGCTACCGCCGTACTAAGCAAAATAAGATGCATAAAGGATAAACATCGCATGCAATCAATATAAGTGATATGATATGGCCATCATCATCTTGTGCTTTCGATCTCCATCTCCAAAGCACCATCATGATCACCATCATCACCGGCTTGACACCTTGATCTCCATCGAAGCATCGTTGTCATCTCGCCAACTATTGCTTCTACGACTATCGCTACTGCTTAGTGATAAAGTAAAGCAATTACATGGCGATTTCATTTCATACAATAAAGCGACAACCATATGGCTCCTGCCAGTTGCCGATAACTTTAACAAAACATGATCATATCATACAACAATTTATATAATCACATCTTGACCATATCACATCACAACATGCCCTGCAAAAACAAGTTAGACGTCCTCTACTTTGTTGTTGCAAGTTTTACGTGGCCGTTACGGGCTTGGCAAGAACCGTTCTTACCTACGCATTAAAAACCACAACATGGTATAGTGATTGCTTTTTGATCTTCAGAAAGAACCCTATTCATTGAATCTGATTCAACTAAAGTTGGAGAAACTGACACCCGCCAGCCACCTGTGTGCAAAGCACGTCGGTAGAACAAGTCTCATGAACGCGGTCATGTAATGTCGATCCGGGCCGCTTCATCCAACAATACCGCCGAATCAAGAAACAACTAGTGATGATAAGCAATATGTATATACCCACGCCCACAACTCCTATGTGTTCTACTCGTGCATATAACATCTACGCATAGACCTGGCTCAGATGCCACTGTTGGGGAACGCAGTACTTCAAAAAAATTCCTACGATCATGCAAGATCTATCTAGGGATGCATAGCAACAAGATGGGAGAGTGTGTCTATGTACCCACGTAGACCGAAAGCGGAAGAATTAAGTAACGTGGTTGATGTAGTCGAACGTCTTTGTGATCCAACCGATCAAGTACCGAACGCACGACACCTCCACGATCTGCACACGTTTAGCTCAGTGATGTTCCTCAAACTCTATATCCAGCTGAGGCCGAGGGAGAGTTTCGTCAGCACGATGGTGTGGTGACGGTGATGATGAAGTTACCGACGTAGGGCTTCGCCTAAGCACTACGACAATATGACCAAGGTGGAAGTATGTGGAGGGGGGCACCGCGCACGGCTAATAAATCAACTTGTGTGTCTATGGGATGCCCCCCTCCCCCGTATATAAAGGAGTGGAGGAGGGGAGGGCCGGCCTCCTATGGCGCACCCCAAGGGGGGATTCCTACTAGTAGGAGTAGGTTTCCCCCTTTCCCTAGTTGGAGTAGGAGAAGAAGGAAGAGGGGGAGGGAGAGAAGGAAAGGGGGGCCGCCCCCTTCCCATTTCGGATTGGGCTTCGGGGTGCTACCTCTTGAGCATGCGCTGGTTTTCCCTTGAAGAGGAAACGGTGATGCAGCAAAGTAGCGTAAGTATTTCCCTTAGTTTTTGAGAACCAAGGTATCAATCTAGTAGGAGACTACACGCAAGTCGCCTAGTACCTCCACAAACAAATAAGAACCTTGCAACCAACGCGATAAAGGGGTTGTCAATCCCTTCACGGCCACTTGCAAAAGTGAGATCTGATAAAGATAATAAGATAAATATTTTTGGTATTTTTGTTGTATAGATTGAAAATTAAAGATTGCAAAATAAATAGTACACTAGAATTGTAGATCGAAAACTTTTATGATGTAAAGTAGACCCGGGGGACATAGTTTCACTAGTGGCTTCTCTCAAGATATTATGGTGGGTGAACAAATTACTGCCGAGCAATTGATAGAAAAGCGCATAGTTATGATGATATCTAGGCATGATCATGAACATAGGCATCATGTCCGTGTCAAGTAGACCGAAACGATTCTGCATCTACTACAATTACTCCACACATCGACCGCTATCCAACATGCATCTAGAGTACTAAGTTCATAAGAACAGAGTAACACATTAGGCAAGATGACATGATGTAGAGGGATAAACTCAAGCAATATGATATAAACCCCATCTTTTTATCCTCGATGGAAACAATACAATACATGTCTTGCTGCCCCTACTATCACTGGGAAAGGACACCGCAAGATTGAACCCAAAGCTAAGCACTTCTCCCATTGCAAGAAAGATCAATCTCGTAGGCCAAACCAAACTGATAATTCGAAGAGACTTGCAAAGATATCAAATCATGCATATAAGAAATCACATAAGAATCAAATATTGTTCATAGATAATCTTAATCATAAACCCACAATTCATCGGATCTTGACAAACACACCGCAAAAAGAATTACATCAAATAGATCTCCAAGAACATCGAGGAGAACTTTGTATTGAAAACCAAAGAGAGAGAAGAAGCCATCTAGCTAATAACTATGGACCCGAAGGTCTATGGTAGACTACCCACACATCATCGGAGAGGCTATGGTGTTGATATAGAAGCCCTCCGTGATCGAATCCCCCTCCGACAGATCGCCGGAAAAGGTCCCCAGATGGGATCTCAGGGTGCAGAAGGTTGCGGCGGTGGAAAAGTGGTTTCATGGCTCCCTTGATGTTTTCAGGGTATAAGATTATATATAGGCGAAGGAAGTAGGTCGATGGAGCTACGAGGGGCCCACGAGGGTGGGGGGCACGCTTGCCCCCTGGGCGCGCTGCCCTACCTCGTGGCCGCCTCGTTGCTTCCTTGACCTCCACTCCAAGTCTCCTAGATTGCGTTTGTTCCAAAAAAGATCCCCGCGAAGGTTTCATTCCGTTTGGATTACGTTTGATATTCCTTTTCTGCGAAACACTGAAATAGGCAAAAAAACAGCAATTTGCACTGGGCCTTTGGTTAATGGGTTAGTCCCAAAAATAATATAAAAGTGCATATTAAAGCCCATTAAACATCCAAAACAGATGATATAATAGCATGGAACAATCAAAAATTATAGATACGTTGGAGACGTAACAAGCATCCCCAAGCTTAATTCCTGCTCGTCCTCGAGTAGGTAAATGATAAAAAAATTGATGTGGAATGCTACCTAGCATAATTTTCAATGTAATCTTCTTTATTGTGGCATGAATATTTAGATCCAAAAGATTCAAGACAAAAGTTTACTATTGACATAAAAATAATAATACTTCAAGCATACTAATATAGCAATCATGTCTTCTCAAAATAACATGGCCAAAGAAAGTTATCCCTACAAAATCATATAGTCTGGCTATGCTCTATCTTCATCACACAAAATATTTAAATCATGCACAACCCCGATGACAAGCCAAGCAATTTTTTCATACTTTTGATGTTCTCAAACTTTTTCAACTTTCACACAATACATGAGTGTGAGCCATGGATATAGCACTATAGGTGGAATAGAATGGTGGTTGTGGAGAAGACAAAAAGGAGAAGATAGTCTCACATCAACTAGGCGTATCAACGGGCTATGGATATGCCCATCTATAGATATCAATGTGAGTGAGTAGGGATTGTCATGCAACGGATGCACTAGAGCTATAAGTGTATGAAAGCTCAACAAAAGAAACTAAGTGGGTGTGCATCCAACTCGCTTGCTCACGAAGACCTAGGGCATTTTGAGGAAGCCCATCATTGCAATATACAAGCCAAGTTCTATAATGAAAAATTCCCACTAGTAAATGAAAGTGACAAAATAGGAGACACTCTATCATGAAGATCATGGTGCTACTTTGAAGCACAAGTGTGGAAAAAGGATAGTAGCATTGCCCCTTCTCCCTTTTCCCCTCATTTTTTTATTTGGGCCTTTTTTCTCTTTTTTATGGTCTCTTTTTTTCTGTCCGGAATCTCATCCCGACTTGTGGGGGAATCATAGTCTCTCCATCATCCTTTCCTCACATGGGACAATGCTCTAATAACAAAAATCATCACACTCTGATTTACTTACAACTCAAGAATTACAACTCGATACTTAGAACCAAATATGACTCTATGTGAATGCCTCCGGCGGTGTACCGGGATGTGCAATGAATCAAGAGTGACATGTATGAAATTATGAACGGTGGCTTTGCCACAAATACGATGTCAACTACATGATCATGCAAAGCAATATGACAATGATGAAGCGTGTCATAATAAATGAAACGGTGGAAAGTTGCATGGCAGTATATCTTGGAATGGCTATGGAAATGCCATAATAGGTAGGTATGGTGGCTGTTTTGAGGAAGGTATATGGTGGGTTTATGGTACCGGCGAAAGTTGCGCGGTACTAGTGAGGCTAGGAATGGTGGAAGGGTGAGAGTGCGTATAATCCATGGACTCAACATTAGTCATAAAGAACTCACATACTTATTGCAAAAATCTATTAGTTATCGAAACAAAGTACTATGCGCATGCTCCTAGGGGGATAGATTGGTAGGAAAAAACCATCTCTCGTCCCCGACCGCCGCTCATAAGGAAGACAATCAATAAATCATGCTCCGACTTCATCACATAACGGTTTACCATACGTGCATGCTACGGGAATCACAAACTTTAGCACAAGTATCTCTCAAATTCACAACTACTCAACTAGCATGACTCTAATATTACCATCTTCATATCTCAAAACAATCATCAAGTATCAAACTTCTCATAGTATTCAATGCACTCTATATGGAAGTTTTTATTATACCCATCTTGGATGCCTATCATATTAGGACTAATTTCATAACCAAAGAAAATTATCATGCTGTTCTAAAGGACTCTCAAAATAATATAAGTGAAGCATGAGAGATCAATAATTTCTATAAAATAAAACCACCACCGTGCTCTAAAAAGATATAAGTGAAGCACTAGAGCAAAATTATCTAGCTCAAACGATATAAGTGAAGCACATAGAGTATTCTAATAAATTCCGATTCATGTGGGTCTCTCCAAAATGTTGTGTATAGCAAGGATGATTGTGGTAAACTAAAATGCAAAGACTCAAATCATACAAGACGCTCCAAGCAAAACACATATCATGTGGTGAATAAAAATATAGCCTCAAGTAAAGTTACCGATAGACGAAGACAAAAGAGGGGATGGCTTCCAGGGCATCCCTGATATGTCTCCATCATATCTATAATTTTTGATTGTTCTATGCCAATATTCTACAACTTTTATGTACTTTTGGCAACTCTTTATACTATTTTTGGGACTAACATATTGATCCAGTGCCCAGTGCCAGTTCCTGTTTGTTGCATGTTTTTTGTTTCGTAGAAAATCCATATCAAATGGAGTCCAAATGGGATAAAGACTGGCGGAGATTTTTTTGGAATATATGTGATTCTGGGAAGAAGAATCAACGCGAGACGATGCCCGAGGGGGCCACGAGGTAGGGGGGCAAGCCCCAGGGGGTCAGGCGCGCCCTGAGCCCTCGTGGCCACCCCGTAAGGCGGTTGGTGCCCTTCTTTCTCCGCAACAAAGATAATATCCGGATAAAAAACGTGTCCAAAATTCAGCCCAATTGGAGTTGCAGATCTCTGGGAATTTAAGAAATGATGAAAGGGCAGAATCTGGAATGCACAAACAGAGAGAGGCAGAGAGACATATCCAATCTCGGAGGGGCTCTCACCCCTCCACTGCCATGCAGGCCATGGACCAGAGGGGAAACCCTTCTCCCATCTAGGGAGAAGGTCAAGGAAGAAGAATAAGAAGAAGAAGAAGAGAAGAAGAAGGGGGGGGGGGCTCTCTCGCCCTCTCTTCCGGTGGCGCTGGAACACCGTCGGGGCCATCATCATCACCGCAATCTACACCAACAACTTCACCGCCATCATCACCAACTCTTCCCCCCTCTATGCAGCGGTGTAACCCCTCTTTTACCCGCTGTAATATCTACTTAAACATGGTGCTCAATGCTACATATTATTTCCCAATGATGTATGGCTATCCTATGATGTTTGAGTAGATCCGTTTTGTCCGATGGGTTAATTGATGATCGTGATTGGTTTGAGTTGCATGTTTTATTATTGGTGCTGTCCTATGGTGCTCTCCGTGTTGCGCAAGCATGAGGGATCCCCGTTGTAGGGTTTGCAATATGTTCATGATTTGCTTATGGTGGGTGGCGTGAGTGACAGAAGCACGGACCCGAGTAAGTAGGTTGTTTGCGTATGGGAATAAAGAGGACTTGATACTTTAATGCTATGGTTGGGTTTTACCTTAATGATCTTTAGTAGTTGCGAATGCTTGCTAGAGTTCCAATCATAAGTGCATATGATCCAAGAAGAGAAAGTTTGTTAGCTTATGCCTCTCCCTCAAATAAAATTGCAATAATGATTACCAGTCTAGTTATCGATTGCCTTGGGACAAATAACTTTCTCGTGACAAAAAGCTCTCTACTAAAACTAACTTAGTTGCGTCTTCATCTAAACATCCCCTACTTTTTATTTACGTGCTCTTTATTATCTTGCAAACCTATCCAACAACACCTACAAAGTACTTCTAGTTTCATACTTGTTCTAGGTAAAGCGAACGTCAAGCGTGCATAGAGTTGTATCAGTGGTCGATAGAACTTGAGGGAATATTTGTCCTACCTTTAGCTCCTCGTTGGGTTCGACACTCTTAATTATCGAAAGAGGCTACAATTGATCCCCTATACTTGTGGGTTATCAATCCCCAAGCTTAGGCTTTTGGTTGTCCTTAAATTTTACCTTGGGGTGCCTTGGGCATCCCCAATCTTAGGCTCTTGTCACTCCTTATTCCAAAATCCATCAAATGTTTACCCAAAAACTTGAAAACTTCGCAACACAAAACTCAACAGAAAATCTCATGAGCTCCGTTAGTATAAGAAAAAAAAACCACCACTTTAAGGTACTCTAATGAACTCATTCTTTATTTATATTGGTGTTAAACCTACTGTATTCCAACTTCTCTATGGTTCATACCCCCCCCCGATACTAGCCATAGATTCATCAAAATAAGCAAACAACACACGAAAAACATAATCTGTAAAAAATAGAACAGTCTGTAGAAATCTGTAGGTTTCGAATACTTCTGTAACTCCAAAAATCCTGAGAAATTAGGAAGTCCTAAATAATTTCTCTATTGATCTACCGCAGTTGGAATCAGTATTTTATCGCTCTCTGGTAAAAAATGGAAATTATTCTCGTGAGCGCAAACTTTCTGTTTTTACAGCAAGATCAAATAACAATCACCTAAGAAGATCCTAAAGGCTTTACTTGGCACAAACACTAATTAAAACATAAAAAACACAATCATAACAAAGGATAGATGATTTATTTATTAATAAACAGGAACGAAAAGCAAGGAACAAAAATAAAATTGGGTTGCCTCCCAACAAGCGCTATCGTTTAACACCCCTAGCTAGGCATAAAAACAAGAATAGATCTAGGTATTGTCATCTTTGGTATGCAATCCATATGTGGCTCTCATAATATATTCATAAGGTAATTTAATTTTCTTTCTAGGAAATTGTTCCATGCCTTTCCTTAACAGAAATTGGAACCAAATATTTCCTTCTTTCATGTCAATAATAGCACCAATCGTTCTAAGGAAAGGTCTACCAAGATTAATAGGACATGTAGGATTGCAATCTATATCAAGAACAATGAAATCTACGGGCACATAATTCCTATTTGCAACAATAAGAACATCATTAATCCTTCCCATAGAGTTCTTAATGGTGGAATCCGCAAGATGCAAATTTAAAGAACAATCATCAAAGTCACGGAAACCTAGCACATCACACAAAGTTTTTGGAATTGTGGAAACACTAGCACCCAAATCACATAAAGCTTAGCATTCATAATCTTTAATCTTAATTTTAATAGTAGGTTCCCACTCATCATAAAGTTTTGTAGGGTTAGAAACTTCTAGTTCAAGCTTTTCTTTATGGGATTGCATTAAGGCATCAACGATGTGTTTAGTAAAAGCTTTGTTTTGATCATAAGCATGAGCAGAATTTAACACGGATTGCAACAAGGAAATACAATCTATCAAAGAGCAATTATCATAATTAAATTCTTTGAAATCCAAAATAGTGGGTTCATTGCTATGTAAAGTTTTGACCTCTTCAATCCCACTTTTATTAATTTTAGCATCAAGATCTAAAAACTCCGAATCATTGGGACGCCTTTTAACTAAAGTTGACTCATCTCCAGTCCCATCTTTATCAAGATTCATATCGGAAAACAAAGATTTAATAGGAGACACATCAATCACTTTTAGATCTTCATCATTATTATCAAGAAAACTAGAATAACACGCCTTCACAAAGCAATCTTTTTTAGCACGCAGCCTAGCGGTTCTTTCCTTGCACTCATCAATGGAAATTCTCATGGCTTTGAGAGACTCATTGATATCATGCTTAGGTGGAATAGATCTAAGTTTCAAAGAATCAACATCAAGAGAAATTTTATCCACGTTCCTAGCCAACTCATCAATCTTAAGCAATTTTTCTTCAAGCAAAGCACTTAAATTCTTTTGCGAATTTATAAATTCTTTAACACTAGTCTCAAAATCAGAGGGCTTCTTATTAAAATGTCCATAAGAATTGTTGTAGGAATTTCCATAATTATTAGAGGAATTACTAGGGAACGGCCTAGACTTAACATTTCCTCTATACGTGTTGTTACCAAAATTGTTCCTACCAACAAAATTCACATCCAAGGATTCATGATTATTCTCAATCAAAGTGGACAAAGGCATATCATTAGGATCAGAAGAAACACTCTTATTATCAAACAATTTCATAAGTTCATCCATCTTTCCACTCAAAACATTAATCTCTTCTATGTGTGCCATTGAGAATAATTAACCATAATATTATCTAGGAGTTTAGTAGCTTCTCCTAAAGTGATTTCCGTAAAAGTGCCTCCCGCGGCCGAATCTAAAAGATTTCTAGAAGCAAAATTCAATCCAGCATAATTTTTTGTATAATCATCCATAAATTCAAACCATGTGTAGGGCAATTACGTATCATTAATTTGATTCTCTCCCAAGCTTGTGCAACATGCTCATGATCAAGTTGCTTAAAATTCATAATATTGTTTCTAAGAGAGATGATCTTAGCGGGAGGAAAATACTTAGAGATGAAAGCATCTTTGCACTTATTCCATGAATCAATACTATTTTTAGGCAAAGAAGAGAACCATGTTTTAGCACGATATCTAAGCGAAAATGAAAATAACTTCAATTTAACAACATCATTATCCACATATTTCTTCTTTTGCATATCACATAAATCAACAAAGCTGTTTAGATGGGTAGCGGTATCTTCACTAGGAAGGCCAGCAAATTGACCTTTCATGACAAGATTCAGCAAAGCAGTATTAATTTCACAAGATTCAACATCGGTAAGAGGAGCAATCGGGGTGCTAATAAAATCATTGTTGTTGGTATTGGAGAAGTCACATAATTTAGTATTATCTTGAGCCATCATGACAAACAATCAATCCAACACACAATCACACAAGAGGTAAGCGAAAGAAAGCGAACAGAAAAACGGAGAATGGAAAAGAGGCGAATAAAACGGCAAGGGCGAAGTGGGGGAGAGGAAAATGAGAGGCAAATGGCAAATAATGTAATGTGAGGGGATAAGAGTTTGTGATGGCTACTTGGTATGTCTTTACTTGAGTGTAGATCTCCCCGACAACGGCGCCAGAAATCCTTCTTGCTACCTCTTGAGCATGTGTTGGTTTTCCCTTGAAGAGGAAAGGGTGATGCAGCAAAGTAGCGTAAGTATTTCCCTCAGTTTTTGAGAACCAAGGTATCAATCCAGTAGGAGACTACACGCAAGTCGCCTAGTACCTGCACAAACAAATAAGAACCTTGCAACCAATGCGATAAAGGGGTTGTCAATCCCTTCACGACCACTTGTAAAAGTGAGATCCGATAAAGATAATAAGATCAATATTTTTGGTATTTTTGTTGTATATATTGAAAAGTAAAGATTGCAAAATAAATAGTAAACTAGAATTGTAGATCGGAAACTTATATGATGTAAAGTAGACCCGAGGGCCATAGGTTTCACTAGTGGCTTCTCTCAAGATAGCATATATGATGGTGGGTGAACAAATTACTGCCGAGCAATCGATAGAAAAGCGCATAGTTATGATGATATCTAGGCATGATCATGAACATAGGCATCACGTCCGTGTCAAGTAGACCGATACAATTCTACAACTACTACTATTACTCCACACATCGACCGCTATCCAGCATGCATCTAGAGTATTAAGTTCATAAGAACAGAGTAACAAATTAGGCAAGATGACATGATGTAGAGGGATAAACTCAAGACATATGATATAAACCCCATCGTTTTATCCTCGATGGCAACAATACAATACGTGCCTTGCTGCCCCTACTATCATTGGGAAAGGACACCGCAAGATTGAACCCAAAGCTAAGCACTTCTCCCATTGCAAGAAAGATCAATCTAGTAGGCCAAACCAAATAGATAATTCGAAGAGACTTGCAAAGATATCAAATCATGCATATAAGAATTCAGAGAAGAATCAAATATTATTCATAGATAATCTTAATCATAAACCCACAATTCACCGGATCTCAACAAATACACCGCAAAAAGAATTACATCGAATAGATCTCCAAGAACATCGAGGAGAACTTTGTATTCAGAACCAAAAAGAGAGAAGAAGACATCTAGCTAATAACTATGGACCTGAAGATCCGTGGTAAACTACTCACACATCATCGGGGAGGCTATGGTGTTGATGTAGAAGCCCTCCATGATCGAATTCCCCTCCGGCAGATCGCCGGAAAAGGTCCCCAGATGGGATCTCACGAGTACAGAAGGTTGCGGCAGTGGAAAAGTGGTTTCGTGGCTCCCCTCGATGTTTTCATGGTATAAGAGTATATATAGGCTAAGGAAGTAGGTCGGTGGAGCTACGAGGGGCCCACGAGGGTGGGGGGCGCGCCGCCCTACCTCGTGGCCGCCTCGTTGCTTCCTTGACCTTCACTCCAAGTCTCCTAGATTGCGTTTGTTCCAAAAAAGGTCCTCGCGAAGGTTTCATTCCGTTTGGATTCCGTTTGATATTCCATTTCTGCGAAACACTGAAATAGGCAAACAAACAATAATTTGCGCTCGGCCTTCGGTTAATAGGTTAGTCCCAAAAATAATATAAAAGTGCATATTAAAGCCCATTAAACATCCAAAACAGATAATATAATAGCATGGAACAATCAAAAATTATAGATACGTTGGAGACGTATCAGGGGGCGCACGCCTCCCACTTGGCTGCCTCCTCCTCCCTCCCACCATGGCCCATTAAGGCCCATTAACTCCCCGCGGGGTTCCGGTAACCTCCTGGTACTCTGGAAAATGCCTGAACCTATCCAAAACCTTTTCGGTGTCCAAACATAGCCTTCCAATATATCAATCTTTATGTCTCAACCATTTCGAGACTCCTCGTCATGTACGTGATCACATCCAGGACTCCGAACTATCTTCGGTACATCAAATCACATAACTCGTAGTACATATCAGCATGGAACGTTAATTGTGCGGACCCTACGGGTTCGAGAACTATGTAGACATGACCGAGACTCATCTCCGGTCAATAACCAATAGCAGAACCTGGATGCTCATATTGGTTCCTACATATTCTACGAAGATCTTTATCGGTCATACCGCATAACAACATACGTTGTGCCACCTCTTAAGCACTGCGTTGGTTTTCCCCGAAGAGGAAGGGATGATGCAGCAAAGTAGCATAAGTATTTCCCTCAGTATTTGAGAACCAAGGTATCAATCCAGTAGGAGGCTACGCGCGAGTCCCTCGTACCTGCACAAAACAAATAAATCCTCGCAACCAACGCGAATCGGGGTTGTCAATCCCTACACAGCCACTTACGAGAGTGAGATCTGATAGATATGATAAGATAATATTTTTGGTATTTTTGTGATAAAGATGCAAAGTAAAATAAAGGCAAAGTAAAAAGCAAAGGAAATAACTAAGTAGTAGGAGATTACTATGATAAAGATAGACCTGGGGGCCATAGGTTTCACTAGTGGCTTCTCTCTAGAGCATAAGTATTCTACTGTGGGTGAACAAATTACTGTTGAGCAATTGACATAATTGAGCATAGTTATGAGAATATCTAGGCATGATCATGTATATAGGCATCACATTCGAGACAAGTAGACCGACTCCTGCCTGCATATACTACTATTACTCCACTCATCGACCGCTATCCAGCATGCATCTAGAGTATTAAGTTACAAACAGAGTAACGCCTTAAGCAAGATGACATGATGTAGAGGGATAAACTCATGAAATATGATGAAAACCCCATCTTGTTATCCTCGATGGCAACAATACAATACGTGCCTGGCTGCCCCTACTGTCACTGGGAAAGGACACCGCAAGATTGAACCCAAAGCTAAGCACTTCTCCCATTGCAAGAAAGATCAATCTAGTAGGCCAAACCAAACTGATAATTCGAAGAGACTTGCAAAGATAACCAATCATACATAAAAGAATTCAGAGAAGATTCAAATATTGTTCATAGATAGACTTGATCATAAACCCACAATTCATCGGTCTCAACAAAAAAGAAGATTACATCGAATAGTTCTCCACAAGAGAGGGGGAGAACATTGTACTGAGATCCAAAAAGAGAGAAGAAGCCATCTAGCTAATACCTATGGACCCGTAGGTCTGAGGTACACTACTCATACTTCATCGGAGGGGATATGGTATTGATGTATAAGCCCTCCATGATCGATGCCCCCTCCGGCGGAGCTCCGGAATAGGCCCCACGATGGGATCTCGTGGATGCAGAAAGTTGCGGCGGTAGAATTAGGTTTTTGGCTCCGTATCTGATTGTTTGGGGGTACGTAGGTATATATAGGAGGAAGGAGTACGTCGGTGGAGCAACAGGGGGCCCACGAGGGTGGAGGGCGCGTCTCGGGGGGTAGGCACGCCCCCTACCTCGTGGCCTCCTCTTTTGTGTCTTGACATAGGGTCCAAGTCTCCTGGGTCTTGTTCGTTGAGAAAATCACGTTCCCGATGGTTTCATTCTGTTTGATATTCCTTTTCTTCGAAACCCTAAAACAGGCAAAAAACAACAATTCTGGGTTGGGCCTCCGGTTAATAGGTTAGTCCCAAAGATAATGTAAAAGTGGAAAATAAAGCCCAATAATGTCCAAAACAGTAGATAATATAGCATGGAGCAATCAAAAATTATAGATACGTTGGAGACGTATCAAGCATCCCCAAGCTTTATTCCTGCTCGTCCTCGAGTAGGTAAATGATAAAAACATAATTTTTGATGTGGAGTGCTACTTGGCATAATTTTAATGTAATTCTTCTTAATTGTGGTATGAATATTCAGATCCTAAAGATTCAAGACAAAAGTTCATATCGACATAAAAATAATAATAATTCAAGCATACTAACAAAGCAATTATGTCTTCTCAAAATAGCATGGCCAAAGAAAGTTATCCCTACAAAATCATATAGTCTGGCTATGCTCTATCTTCACCACACAAAGTATTTAAATCAGGCACAACCTCGATGACAAGCCAAGCAATTGTTTCATACTTTTGGTGTTCTCTAACTTTTTCAATCTTCACGCAATACATGAGCGTGAGCCATGGACATAGCACTTATAGTTGGAATAGAATGGTGGTTGTGGAGAAGACAAAAAGGGAGAAGATAGTCTCACATCAACTAGGCATATCAACGGGCTATGGAGATGCCCATCAATAGATATCAATGTGAGTGAGTAGGGATTGCCATGCAATGGATGCACTAGAGCTATAAGTATATGAAAGCTCAAAAAGAAACTAAGTTGGTGTGCATCCAACTTGCTTGCTCATGAAGACCTAGGGCATTTTGAGGAAGCCCATCATTGGAATATACAAGCCAAGTTCTATAATGAAAAATTCCCACTAGTATATGAAAGTGATAACATAGGAGACTCTCTATCATAAATATCATGGTGCTACTTTGAAGCACAAGTGTGGTAAAAGGATAGTAACATTGTCCCTTCTCTGTTTTTCTCTCATATTTTTATTTTTTTATTTGGGCCTTTTCTCTCTTTTTTAATGGCCCCTTTTTTCGTCCGGAGTCTCATCCCGACTTGTGGGGGAATCATAGTTTCCATCATCCTTTCCTCACTGGGACAATGCTATAATAATGATGATCATTACACTTTTATTTTTCTTACAACTCAACAATTACAACTCGATACTTAGAATAAAATATTACTCTATATGAATGTCTCTGGTGGTGTACCGGGATATGCAATGAATCAAGAGTAACACGTATGAAAGAATTATGAATGGTGGCTTTGCCACAAATACGATGTCAACTACATGATCATGCTAAGCAATATGACAATGATGGAGTGTGTCATAATAAACAGAACGGTGGAAAGTTGCATGGCAATATATCTCGGAATGGCTATGGAAATGCCATAGTAGGTAGGTATGGTGGCTGTTTTGAGGAAGGTATATGGTGGGTGTATGATACTAGCGAAAGGTGCGCGGTGTTAGAGAGGCTAGCAAAGGTGGAAGGGTGAGAAAAGTGTGTATAATCCATGGACTCAACATTAGTCATAAAGAACTCATATACTTATTGCAAAAATCTACAATTTATCAAAGCAAAGTATTATGCGCATGCTCCTAGGGGGATAGATTGGTAGGAAACGACCATCGCTCTTCCCCGACCGCCACTCATAAGGAAGACAATCAAAAAATAAATTATGCTCCGACTTCATCACATAATGGTTCACCATACATGCATGCTACGGGAATAACAAATTTTAACACAAGTATTTCAAATTCACAACTACTCAACTAGCACAACTTTAATATCACCATCTTCATATCTCAAAACAATTATCAAGCATCAAACTTCTCATAGTATTCAACACACTCATAAGAAAGTTTTATTATTAATCTTGTATACCAAGCATATTAGGATTTTAAGCAAATTACCATGCTATTTAAGAATCTCAAAATAATCTAAGTGAATCATGAGAGAGCAATAGTTTCTATAAAACAAATCCACCACCGTGCTCTAAAAGATATGAGTGAAGTACTAGAGCAAAACTATATAACTCAAAAGATATAAGCGAAGCACATAGAGTATTCTAACAAATTCCAAATCATGTATGGATCTCTCAAAAGGTGTGTACAGCAAGGATGATTGTGGTAAACTAAAAAGTAAAGACTCAAATCATACAAGACGCTCCAAGCAAAACACATATCATGTGGCGAACAAAAATATAGCTCCAAGTAAAGTTACCGATAGAAGTAGACAAAAGAGAGGATGCCTTCCGGGGCATCCCCAAGCTTTGGCTTTTAGGTGTCCTTAGATTATCTTGTGAGTGACATGGGCATCCCCAAGCTTAGGCTCTTGCCACTCCTTGTTCCATAATCCATCAAATCTTTACCCAAAACTTGAAAACTTCACAACACAAAACTTAAAGTAGAAAATCTCGTGATCTCCGTTAGCGAAAGAAAACAAAAGACCACTTCAAGGTACTGTAATTAACTCATTCTTTATTTATATTGGTGTTGTACCTACTGTATTCCAACTTCTCTATGGTTTATAAACTATTTTACTAGCCATAGATTCATCAAAATAAGCAAACAACAGATGAAAAACAGAATCTGTCTAAAACAGAACAGTCTGTAGTAATCTGGAGCTAGAGCAAGATCTGGAACACCAAAAATTCTAAAATAAATTTCTGGACGTGATGAATTTATCTATTAATCATATTAAAAAAGAATTAACTAAATATCACTTTCCAAATAAAAATGGCAGCAGTTCTCATGAGCGCTAAAGTTTCTGTTTTTTTACAGCAAGTGTAACAAGACTTTCCCCAAGTCTTCCCAACGGTTCTACTTGGCACAAACACTAATTAAACACAAAAAACACAACCAAAACAGAGGCTAGATAAATTATTTATTACTAAACAGGAGCAAAAAGCAAGGAATAAAAATAAAATTGGGTTGCCTCCCAACAGGCGCTATCGTTTAACGCCCCTAGCTAGGCATAACAAGCAAGGATAGATCTAGGTATTGCCTTATTTGGTAGGCAATCCATAAGTGGCTCCCATAATAGATGCATAAGGTAATTTAATTTTCTTTCTCGGAAAGTGTTCCATGCCTTTCCTTAATGGAAATTGGAACCTAATATTTCCTTCCTTCATATCAATAATTGCACCAATCGTTCTAAGGAAAGGTCTACCAAGAATAATAGGACATGAAGGATTGCAATCTATGTCAAGAACAATAAAATCTACGGGCACATAATTCCTATTTGCAACAATAAGAACATCATTAATTCTTCCCATAGGTTTCTTAATAGTGGAATCCGCAAGGTGCAAGTTTAAAGAGCAATCATCAAAATCACGGAAACCTAACAAATCACACAAAGTCTTTGGAATCGTGGAAATACTAGCACACAAATCACATAAAGAATAGCATTCATGATCTTTAATTTTAATTTTGATAGTTGGTTCCCACTCATCATAAAGCTTTCTAGGGATAGAAACTTCCAATTCAAGTTTTTCTTCATAAGATTGCATCAAGGCATCAACGATATGTTTAGTAAATGCTTTATTTTGACTATAAGCACGAGGAGAATTTAGCACGGATTGCAACAAGGAAATACAATCAATCAAAGAGCAATTTTCATAGTTAAATTCCTTTAAATCCATAATAGTGGGTTTAGCAACATCTAGGGTTTTAATTTCTTCAATCCCACTTTTATCAATTTTAGCATCAAGATCAAAAAATTCCGAATTCTTGGAACACCTTCTAGGTAAAGGTGGATCATATTCAGTCCCATCATTATTAAGATTCATATTGCGAAACAAAGATTTAATAGGGGACATATCAATAGATTTTAGATCTTCATCATTATTTTCATAGGAACTAGAAGAACATGCTCTTATAAAGGCATCTTTCTTAGCACGCATCCTAGCGGTTCTTTCTTTGCGCTCATCAATGGAAATTCTCATGGCTTTGAGAGACTCATTGATATCATGCTTAGGTGGAATAGATCTAAGTTTCAAAGAATCAACATCAAGAGAAATTCTATCAATGTTCCTAGCCAACTCATCAATCTTAAGCAATTTTTCTTCAATCAAAGCATTAAAATTCTTTTGCAAAGTAATAAATTCTTTAATATTAGATTCAAAATCAGAGGGCATCTTATTATGATTTCCATAGGAATTGTTGTAGGAATTACCATAATTATTAGAGGGATTACTAGGATAAGGCCTAAGATTAAAATTTCCTCTATACGCATTGTTACCAAAATTGTTCCTACCAACAAAATTAACATCCATAGATTCATTATTATTCTCAATAAAAGTAGATAAGGGCATATCATTAGGATCAGAAGAAACACTCTTATTAGCAAATAATTTCATAAGTTCATCCATCTTTCCACTCAAAACATTAATTTCTTCTATCGCATGCACCTTTTTATTAGTAGATCTTTTAGTATGCCATTGAGAATAATTAACCATAATATTATCTAGGATTTTAGTAGCTTATCCTAAAGTGATTTCCATAAAAGTGCCTCCCGCGGCCGAATCTAAAAGATTTCTAGAAGCAAAATTCAATCCGGCATAACATTTTTGTATAATCATCCACAAATTTAAACCATGAGTAGGGCAATTACGTATCATTAGTTTCATTCTCTCCCAAGCTTGTGCAACATGTTCATGATCAAGTTGCTTAAAATTCATAATATCGTTTCTAAGAGAGATGATCTTAGCAGGAGGAAAATACTTAGAGATAAAAGCATCTTTGCACTTATTTCATGAATCAATACTATTTTTAGGCAAAGACGAAAACCAAGCTTTAGCACGAGCTCTAAGTGAAAAAGGAAATAGCTTCAATTTAACAATATTATTATCCACATCTTTCTTCTTTTGCATATCACACAAATCAATGAAGCTATTTAGATGGGTAGCGGCATCTTCACTAGGAAGGCCGGAAAACGGATCTTTCATGACAAGATTCAGCAAAGCAGTATTAATTTCACAAGATTTAGCATCAGTAAGAGGAGCAATCGGAGTGCTAATAAAATCATTGTTGTTGGTATTGGTGAAGTCACACAATTTAGTATTATCTTGAGCCATCATGACAAGCAAGCAAACAAACACACAAGCAACCAAAAAGCAAGCGGGCAAAAAGAGGGAAATAGAGAAAGAGAGGGAGGATAGAGAGAGAGAGAGAGGGCGAATAAAATGACAAGGGTGAAGTGGGGGAGAGGAAAACAAGAGGCAAATGGCAAATAATGTAATGCGGGAGATAAGGGTATGTGATGGGTACTTGGTATGTTGACTTTTGCGTAGACCTCCCCGGCAACGGCGCCAGAAATCCTTCTTGCTACCTCTTGAGCACTGCGTTGGTTTTCCCCAAAAAGGAAGGGATGATGTAGCAAAATAGCATAAGTATTTCCCTCAGTTTTTGAGAACCAAGGTATCAATCCAGTAGGAGGCTACGCGCGAGTCCCTCGTACCTGCACAAAACAAATAAATCCTTGCAACCAACGCGAATAGGGGTTGTCAATCCCTACACGGCCACTTATGAGAGTGAGATCTAATAGATATGATAAGATAATATTTTTGGTATTTTTGTGATAAAGATGCAAAGTAAAATAAAGGCAAAGTAAAAAGCAAAGGAAATAACTAAGTAGTAGGAGATTAATATGATAAAGAAAGACCCGGGGGCCATAGGTTTCACTAGTGGCTTCTCTCGAGAGCATAAGTTAAAAACAGAGTAACGCCTTAAGCAAGATGACATGATGTAGAGGGATAAACTCATGCAATATGATGAAAACCCCATCTTGTTATCCTCGATGGCAACAATACAATACGTGCCTTGTTGCCCCTACTGTCATTGGGAAAGGACACCACAAGATTGAACCCAAAGCTAAGCACTTCTCCCATTGCAAGAAAAATCAATCTAGTAGGCCAAACCAAATTGATAATTCGAAGAGACTTGCAAAGATATCAAATCATGCATATAAGAATTCAGAGAAGAATCAAATATTATTCATAGATAATCTTAATCATAAACCCACAATTCATCGGATCTCAACAAACACACCTCAAAAAGAATTACATCGAATAGATCTCCAAGAACATCGAGGAGAACTTTGTATTCAGAACCAAAGAGAGAGAAGAAGCCATCTAGCTAATAACTATGGACCCGAAGATCTATGGTAAACTACTCACACATCATCGGGGAGGCTATGGTTTTGATGTAGAAGCCCTCCGTGATCGAAGCCCCCTCCGGTAGATCGCCGGAAAAGGTCCTCAGATGGGATCTCACGAGTACAGAAGGTTGCGGAAGTGGAAAAGTGGTTTCGTGGCTCCCCTCGATGTTTTCATGGTATAAGAGTATATATAGGCGAAGTAAGTAGGTCGGTGGAGCTACGAGGGGCCCACGTGGGTGGGGGGCGCGCCGCCCTACCTCGTGGCCGCCTTGTTGCTTCCTTGACCTTCACTCCAAGTCTCCTAGATTGCATTTGTTACAAAAAAGGTCCTCGCGAAGGTTTCATTCCGTTTGGATTCCATTTGATATTCCATTTCTGCGAAACACTGAAATAGGCAAAAAAATAATAATTTGCGCTGGGCCTTCGGTTAATAGGTTAGTCCTAAAAATAACATAAAAGTGCATATTAAAGCCCATTAAACATCCAAAACAGATAATATAATAGCATGGAACAATCAAAAATTATAGATACGTTGGAGACGTATCAGGGGGCGCACGCCTCCCACTTGGCTGCCTCCTCCTCTCACCCACCATGGCCCATTAAGGCCCATTAACTCCCCGGGGTGGGGGGGGGGGGGTCCAGTAACCTCCCGGTACTCTGGAAAATGCCCGAACCTATCCAAAACCTTTTAGGTGTCCAAACATAGTCTTCCAATATATCAATCTTTATGCCTCAACCATTTCGAGACTCCTCATCATGTACGTGATCACATCCGGGACTCCGAACTATCTTTGGTACATCAAATCACATAACTCGTAGTACATAACATCATGGAACGTTAAGCGTGCAGACCCTACGGGTTCGAGAACTATGTAGACATGACCGAGACTCATCTCCATTCAATAACCACTAATAGAACCTGGATGCTCATATTGTTTCCTACATATTCTACGAAGATCTTTATCGGTCAAACCGCATAACAACATACGTTGTGCTACCTCTTGAGCACTGCGTTGGTTTTCCCCGAAGAGGAAGGGATGATGCAGCAAAGTAGCGTAAGTATTTCCCTCAGTATTTGAGAACCAAGGTATCAATCCAGTAGGAGGCTACGCGTGAGTCCCTCGTACCTGCACAAAACAAATAAATCCTCGCTACCAACGCGAATAGGGGTTGTCAATCCCTACACGGCCACTTACGAGAGTGAGATCTGATAGATATGATAAGATAATATTTTTGGTATTTTTGTGATAAAGATGCAAAGTAAAATAAAGGCAAAGTAAAAAGCAAAGGAAATAACTAAGTACTAGGAGATTAATATGATAAAGACAGACCCGGGGGCCATAGGTTTCACTAGTGGATTCTCTCAAGAGCATAAGTATTCTACTGTGGGTGAACAAATTATTATTAGCAATTGACTGAACTGAGCATAGTTATGAGAATATCTAGGTATGATATGTATATAGGCATCACGTCCGAGACAAGTAGACCGACTCCTGCCTACACCTACTACTATTACTCCACTCATCGACCGTTATCCAGCATGCATCTAGAGTATTAAGTTAAAAACGGAGTAACGCCTTAAGCAAGATGACATGATGTAGAGGGATAAACTCATGCAATATGATGAAAACCCCATCTTGTTATCCTCGATGGCAACAATACAATACATGCCTTGCTGCCCCTACTGTCACTGGGAAAGGACACCGCAAGATTGAACCCAAAGCTAAGCACTTCTCCCATTGCAAGAAAGATCAATCTAGTAGGCCAAACCAAATTGATAATTCGAAGAGACTTGCAAAGATAACCAATCATACATAAAAGAATTCAAAGAAGATTCAAATATTGTTCATAGATAGTCTTGATCATAAACCCACAATTCATCAGTCTCAACAAACACACCGCAAAAAGAAGATTACATCGAATAGATCTCCACAAGAGAGGGGGGGGGGCATTGTATTGAGATCCAAAAAGAGAGAAGAAGCCATCTAGCTAATAACTATGGACCCGAAGGTCTGAGGTAAACTACTCACACTTCATCGGAGACGCTATGGTGTTGATGTAGAAACCCTCCATGATCGATGCCCCCTCCGACGGAGCTCCGGAATAGGACCCAAGATGGGATCTTGTGGATACAGAAAGTTACGGCAGTGGAATTAGGGTTTTGGCTCCGTTTCTGATCGTTTGGGGGTACGTAGGTATATATAGGAGGAAGGAGTACATCGGTGGAGCAACCGGGGGCCCACGAGAGTGGAGGGCACGCCTGGGGGGGGGGGGGTAGGCGCGCCCCCTACCCGTGGCCTCCTCTTTTGTGTATTGACGTGGGGTCCAAGTCTCCTGGGTCTTGTTCGTTGAGAAAATCACGTTCCCGAAGGTTTCATTCCGTTTGGACTTCGTTTGATATTCCTTTTCTTCGAAACCCTAAAACAGGCAAAAAGCAACAATTCTGGGCTGGGCCAACGGTTAATAGGTTAGTCCCAAAAATAATGTAAAAGTGGAAAATAAAGCCCAATAATGTCCAAAACAGTAGATAATATAGCATGGAGCAATCAAAAATTATAGATATGTTGGAGACGTATCATGTTGTTCCCTTTATCATCGGTATGTTACTTACCCGAGATTCGATTGTCGATATCATAATCCCTAGTTCAATATCGTTACCGGTAAGTCTCTTTACTCATTCTGTAATGCAACATCCCGCAACTAAGTCATTAGTCGCATTGCTTGCAAGGCTTATAGTGATGTGCATTACCGAGAGGGCCCAGAGATACCTCTTCGACAATTAGAGTGACAAATCCTAATCTCGATCTATGTCAACTCAACAAACACCATCGGAGACACCTGTAGAGCATCTTTATAATCACCCAGTTATGTTGTGACGTTTGATAGCACACTAAGTGTTCCTCCGGTATTCGGGAGCTGCATAATCTCATAGTCATAGGAACATGTATAAGTTATGCAGAAACGAATAGCAATAAACTAAACGATCATAGTGCTAAGCTAACGGGTGGGTCAAGTCAATCACATCATTCTCTAATGATGCGATCCCGTTCATCAAATGACAACTCATGTCTATGGCTTGGAAACTTAACCATATTTGATTAACGAGCTAGTCAAGTAGAGGCATACTAGTGACACTCCGTTTGTCTATGTATTAACACATGTACTAAGTTTCCGGTTAATACAATTCTAGCATGAATAATAAACATTTATCATGATATAAGGAAATATAAATAACAACTTTATTATTGCCTCTAGGGCATATTCCCTTCAGCCTAGTGGGCCCAACTTTGCTCCGTTTGACCTAATTCCGCCTCATAAATTCTCTAAAATCGGGAAACCAACAGAGAGCCACCCAAAACACTTTTTGTCTCGGACATAATGCATATATACATGATCATTGTCTTGGATATCATCATGATTATTTATTTTTCTATCAATTGCCCATCAATAATTTGTTTACCCATCGTATGTCATGTTCAAGAGAGAAGCCTCTAGTAAAAACTATGCCCCCTGGGGTCTATATTTATCATATATTAAAATCCAAGAATATATTAGCTGCAATTTTATGTACTTTATTTTATTTTATATGTTTTATCTATTTATTACTACGAGATTTGATCCTTGCAATTAACCGCCAAGGGAGTGGCAACTCCTTGTTTCCGTTGGGTGCAAGTATTTGTTATTTTGTGAATAGGTACTGCTAACAAGGTGTTGCGTGGTTCTCCTACTGGATTGAAAATCTTGATTCTTAACTGAGGGAAATACTTATCTCTACTGTATTGCGTCATCCTCTCCTCTTTGAGGAAATCCCAACGCAACTCATAAGTAGCAGTAGAGTGCGCGTGTGTGCGTTCATAGGGGTGAGTGTGTGCGCTTATGTATGAGCGTTTGCATTTGTACTGTGTTGAAAAAAACAAATGGTACAACATGAGTCCCCTACAACAGAAGTCCAGACATAAAAAGGCATCTTAAAGGTGGACCCCTCAAATAGCCCGCAAACTACGTTCAAATCCGACGCAGCCCCCTATTTGTCTACAGACGCGTCCTTGTATCCTAATTCATGAAAACCAAACACACACTAAGAGAGGTTTGCGGGTGACAACGTGTACCACCGCCACGCAGGCATCCGACAATGTGGTCCCACCCATAACCATATCGCCCGCGCGACCGCATCTCCACTTTGTGAAGAATCATAATTATAACTATGCGCTATTATGTCAATTTTCCAAGAGTAATTTGTTACCCACCAACGCTATGCTTACGAGAGAGATGCGTCCAGTGAACCTATTTGTGGATGGTTAAAGGGGAGAACAATGTTGGAATATAATATCTGAAGTTTTTAAAATTTGAACTAGTGATGTACTTGAACATTTGAACTTTTCTAGCTAAATTGAAACTATATATGTGGCTATTTTGAAGGAAATATGCCCTAGAGGCAATAATAAAGTTGTTATTTATATTTCCTTATATCATGATAAATGTTTATTATTCATGCTAGAATTGTATTAATCGGAAACCTAGTACATGTGTGATACATAGACAAACAGAGTGTCCCTAGTATGCCTCTACTTGACTAGCTCGTTAATCAAAGATGGTTAAGTTTCCTAGCCATGGACATGTGTTTTCATTTGATGAACGGGATCACATCATTAGAGAATGATGTGATGGACTAGACCCATCCGCTAGCTTAGCACTATGATTGTTTAGTTTATTGCTATTGCTTTCTTCATGACTTATACATGTTCCTATGACTATGAGATTATGCAACTCCCGAATGCCGGAGGAACACTTAGTGTGCTATCAAACGTCACAAAGTAACTGGGTGATTATAAAGATGCTCTCTAGGTGTCTCCGATGGTGTTTGTTGAGTTGGCATAGATCAAGATTAGGATTTGTCACTCCCATTGTCAGAGAGGTATCTCTGGGCCCTCTCAGTAATGCACATCACTATGGGCCTTGCAATCAATGTGACTAATGAGTTAGTTACGGGATGATGCATTATGGAACGAGCAAAGAGACTTGCCGGTGACGAGATTGAACTAGGTATGATGACACCTGATACGTCTCCAACGTATCTATAATTTTTGATTGCTCCATACTATATTATCTACTGTTTTGGACATTATTGGGCTTTATTATCCACTTTTATATTATTTTTGGGACTAACCTATTAACCAGAGGCCCAGCCTAGAATTGCTGTTTTTGCCTATTTTAGGGTTTCGAACAAAAGGAATATCAAACAGAGTCCAAACGGAATGAAACCTTCGGGAACGTGATTTTCTCACCGAACATGATCCAGGAGACTTGGACCCTATGTCAAGAAATAAAGGAGGAGGCCACAAGGTAGGGGGCGCGCCTACCCCCAGGTGCGCCCTCCACCCTCGTGGGCCCCCTATTGCTCCACCGACGTACTCCTTCCTCCTATATATACCTACGTACCCCCAAACGATCAGAAACGGAGCCAAAACCCTAATTCCACTGTCGTAACTTTCTGTATCCACAAGATCCCATCTTGGGTCCTATTCTGGAGCTCCGCCGGAGGGGGCATCGATCATGGAGGGATTCTACATCAACACCATAGCCTCTCCGATGAAGTGTGAGTAGTTTACCTCAGACCTTCGGGTCCATAGTTATTAGCTAGATGGCTTCTTCTCTCTTTTTGGATCTCAATACAATGCCCCCTCTCTTGTGGAGATCTATTCGATGTAATCTTCTTTTTGCGGTGTGTTTCTTGAGACCGATGAATTGTGGGTTTATGATCAAGACTATCTATGAACAATATTTGAACCTTCTCTGAATTCTTTTATGTATGATTGGTTATCTTTGCAAGTCTCTTCGAATTATCAGTTTGGTTTGGCCTACTAGATTGATCTTTCTTGCAATGGGAGAAGTGCTTAGCTTTGGGTTCAATCTTGCGGTGTCCTTTCCCAGTGACAGTAGGGGCAGCAAGGCACGTATTGTATTGTTGCCATCGAGGATAACAAGATGTTTTTTATCATATTGCATGAATTTATCCCTCTACATCATGTCATCTTGCTTAAGGCGTTACTCTGTTTTATGAACTTAATACTCTAGATGCATGCTGGATAGCGGTCGATGAGTGGAGTAATAGTAGTAGATGCAGGCAAGAGTCGGTCTACTTGTCTCGGACGTGATGCCTATATACATGATCATACCTAGATATTCTCATAACTATGCTCAATTTTGTCAACTGCTCAACAGTAATTCGTTCACCCACCGTAAAATACTTATGCTCTTGAGAGAAGCCACTAGTGAAACCTATGGCCCCCGGGTCTATCTTCATCATATTAATCTTCCAATACTTAGTTACTTCCTTTGCTTTTATTTTACTTTGCATCTTTATCACAAAAATACCAAAAATATTATCTTATCATATCTATCAGATCTCACTCTCGTAAGTGACCGTGAAGGGATTGACAACCCCTTATCGCGTTGGTTGCGAGGAGTTATTTGTTTTGTGCAGGTACGAGGGACTCACGCGTAGCCTCCTACTGGATTGATACCTTGGTTCTCAAAAACTAAGGGAAATACTTACGCTACTTTGCTGCATCACCCTTTCCTCTTCAAGGGAAAACCAACGCAGTGCTCAAGAGGTAGCAAGAAAGATTTCTGGCGGCGTTGCCGGGGAGTCTACGCAAAAGTCAACATACCAAGTACCCATAACAACCCTTATCTCCCGCATTACATTATTGTCCATTTGCCTCTCGTTTTCCTCTCCCCCACTTCACCCTTGCCGTTTTATTCCCCTCTCTCTCTATCCTCCCTCTCTTTCTCTATTTGCCTCTTTTTGCCCATTTCTTCTTTGCTCGTATGGTTGGAATAGTTGTTTATTTATTACTAAACAGAGAACCTAAGATCTATGGATCCTCATCCGCTTGCTAATCTTTTTAAGAGATCCAATTATGATGAACCAATTGCTAGTGAGTTTTGTGCACTAGATTATCTTTATGAAGTTTTGCTTGAAATTCGTGAATCTGAAAATTGCTATGAAGTATTTTATGAAGTGATTCACGATATATCTTTGAATAAAAAGCATGATTGCAATGATGCTATTATAAATTCTATTAATGTCAATTGTGCTAATAATATGCATAACCCTAAGCTTGGGGATGCTAGTTTTGCCATGTCCTCTACTTGTTGCAATGATCATGATTGGGGTGATTCTTCTTTTGATCTTGAAAATTTATTTAAACCCCATGATGAATATGAGATTGATTATAATGTTTGCAATAATATTGAAAGTGGGTTTGGAAGAATTTCAACTTTAGATCCCACATATTTGGAGAATGTTCAATCTCATGAAGTTTTTGATAAAAGTGGGTTTGGAAAGGTCATGACTTTAGTTAATGTTGATCCCACTATTTCGGAAGAGTGTCAACTTTGCATGCATGTGGACCATGTTGAGAATATCTTATGTGATAGCTATATTTTTGAATTCTCTTATGTTCCTACATGTAATTATTATGAGAGAGGAAAATATGGTGGTAGAATTTTCATGTTACTAAATTACCTCTCGTTATGTTGAGATTGCTATTGTTTCTTTCCGCTTCCTTGCATATGCTAGTTTTTGCTTGCCTTGATAATTTGTTTGCCTATAAGATGACTATGCATAGGAACTATGTTATAATTAGATGTGTTTGTCACATGTCTTATGATGCTCTCTTTGTGCTTCAATTCTTCTATTTCATGTGAGCATCGTTGAAATCTTATTGCCTAGCTATAAGGCTTTAAAGAAAAGTGCTTGTTAGGAGACAACCCAATATTTTTACTTGCTGTTATTCAATAAATAATTTACCTAGCCTCTGTTTTGGTTGTGTTTTTTGTGTTTAATTGGTGTTTGTGCCAAGTAGAACCGTTGGGAAGACTTGGGGAAAGTCTGGTTGAACTTGCTGTAAAAAACAGAAACTTTAGCGCTCACGAGAACTGCTATAATTTTTATTTGAAGAGTGCTATTTAGTTAATTCTTTTTGAAGATGATTAATAGATAAATTCCTCACGTCCAGAAATTTATTTTAGAATTTTCGGGGTTCCAGATCTTGCGCTAGCTACAGATTACTACAGACTGTTCTGTTTTTGACAGATTCTGTTTTTAGTGTGTTGTTTGCTTATTTTGATGAATCTATGGCTAGTAAAATAGTTTATAATCCATAGAGAAGTTGTAATACAGTAGGTTTAACACCAATATAAATAAATAATGAGTTCATTACAGTACCTTGAAGTGGTCTTTTGTTTTCTTTCGCTAACAGAGCTCACGAGTTTTCTATTTTGAGTTTTGTGTTGTGAAGTTTTCAAGTTTTGGGTGAATTCTTTTGATGGATCATGGAACAAGGAGTGGCAATAGACTAAGCTTGGGGATGCCCATGGAACCCCCAAGATAATCTAAGGACACCTAAAATCCAAAGCTTGGGGATGTCCCAGAAGGCATCCCCTCTATAGTCTACTTCTATCGGTAACTTTACTTGGAGCTATATTTTTATTCACCACATGATATGTGTTTTGCTTGGAGCGTCTTGTATGATTTGAGTCTTTGATTTTTAGTTTACCACAATAATACTTTCTGTACACACCTTTTGAGAGAGCCATACATGATTTGGAATTTGTTAGAATACTCTATGTGCTTCACCTATACCATTTGAGTTATATAGTTTTGCTCTAGTACTTCACTTATATTTTTAGAGCACGGTGATGGAATTGTTTTATAGAAACTATTGATCTCTCATGCTTCACTTAGATTATTTTGGGAGTCTTAAATAGCATGGTAATTTTCTTAAATAATCCTAATATGCTTGGTATTCAAGAATAGTAAAAACTTTCTTATGAGTGTGTTGAATGCTATGGGAAGTTTGATGCTTGATAATTGTTTTGAGATATGAAGATGGTGATATTAAAGTTGTGCTAGTTGAGTAGTTGTGAATTTGAGAAATACTTGTGTTAAAATTTGTGATTCCCGTAGCATGCACATATGGTGAACCGCTATGTGATGAAGTCGGAGCATGATTTATTTTTTGATTGTCTTCCTTATGAGTGGCGGTCGGGGACGAGCGACGGTCTTTTCCTACCAATCTATCCCCCTAAGAGCATGCGCGTAATACTTTGCTTTGATAACTTGTAGATTTTTGCAATAAGTATATGAGTTCTTTATGACTAATGTTGAGTCCATGGATTATACGCACTTTTTCTTCCTTCCACCATTGCTAGCCTCTCTAATACCGCGCACCTTTCGCCGGTATCATACACCTACCATATACCTTCCTCAAAATAGCCACTATACCTACCTATTATGGCATTTCCATAGCCATTCTGAGATATATTGCCATGCAACTTTCCACCGTTCCGTTTATTATGACACACTCCATCATTGTCATGTTGCTTAGCATGATCATGTAGTTGACATCGTATTTGTGGCAAAGCCACCATTCATAATTCTTTCATACATGTCACTCTTGATTCATTGCATATCTCGGTACACCGCCGGAGGCATTCATATAGAGTCATATTTTGTTCTAAGTATCAAGTTGTAATTGTTGAGTTGTAAGAAAATAAAAGTGTGATGATCATCATTACTATAGCATTGTCCCAGTGAGGAAAGGATGATGGAGACTATGATTCCCCCACAAGTCGGGATGAGACTCCGGACGAAAAATAAAAAAAGGGAAAGAAAAGAGGCCATAAAAAAGAGAAAAGGCCCAAATAAAAAAATGAGAGAAAAAGAGAGAAGGGACAATGTTACTATCCTTTACCACACTTGTGCTTCAAAGTAGCACCATGATATTCATGATAGAGAGTCTGTCATTTCGTCACTTTCATATGCTAGTGGGAATTTTTCATTATAGAACTTGGCTTCTATATTCCAATGATGGGCTTCCTCAAAATGCCCTAGGTCTTCATGAGCAAGCAAGTTGGATGCACACCCACTTAGTTTCTTTTGTTGAGCTTTCATATACTTATAGTTCTAGTGCATCCGTTGCATGGCAATTCCTACTCACTCACATTGATATCTATTGATGGGCATGTCCATAGCCCGTTGATAAGCCTAGTTGATGTGAGACTATCTTCTCCCTTTTTGTCTTCTCCACAACCACCATTCTATTTCACATATAGCGCTATATCCATGGCTCACGCTCATGTATTGCGTAAAGATTGAAAAAGTTTGAGAATGTCAAAAGTATGAAACAATTTCTTGGCTTGTCATCGGGGTTGTGCATGATTTAAATAGTTTGTGTGATGACGATAGAGCATAGCCAGACTATATGATTTTGTAGGGATAACTTTCGTTGGCCATGTTATTTTGAGAAGACATGATTGCTTTGTTAGTATGCCTGAAGTATTATTATTTTTATGTCAATATTAAACTTTTATATTGAATCTTTCAGATCTGAATATTCATACCACAATTAAGAAGAATTACATTAAAATTATGCTAAGTAGCACTTCACATCAATACCAACGATCGAATCTCGGGCAAGTAACATACCGATGACAAAGGGAACAACGTATGTTGTTATGCGGTTTGACCGATAAAGATCTTCGTAGAATATGTAGGAACCAATATGCGCATCTAGGTTCTGCTATTGGTTATTGACCGGAGATGAGTCTCGGTCATGTCTACATAGTTCTCGAACCCGTAGGGTCCGCACGCTTAACGTTCGATGACGGTATGTATTGTGAGTTATGTGATTTGATGTACCGAAGGTTGTTCGGAGTCCTGGATGTGATCACAAACATGACGAGGAGTCTCTAAATGGCCGAGACATGAAGATTGATATATTGGAAGGTTATGTTTGGAGACCGGAAAGGTTTCGGACAGGTTCGGGCATTTTCTGGAGTAGCGGGGGGTTATCAGAACCCGCCGGGGGGTTAATGGGCCTTCATGGGATTTAGTGGAAGAGAGGAGGAGGCGGCCAAGAGGAGGGGCATGCCCCCAAGCTCATTCCGAATTGGGGAGGGGCCGGGCCCCGTTTCCTTCTTCCCCTCTTCCCTTTCCTCCCCCTCCTAGTTGGACTAGGAAAGGGGGAACCTACTCCTAGTAGGAGTAGGATTCCCCCCCTTGGGGCACGCCCTATGAGGCCGGCCGAACCCCTCCTCCACTCCTTTATATACGGGGGAGGGGGGCACCCCATAGACACACAAGTTGATTTCTTAGCCGTGTGCGGTGCCCCCCTCCACAGATTTCCACCTCGGTCATATTGTCATAGTACTTAGGCGAAGCCCTGCGTCAGTAACTTCATCATCATCGTCACCACACCGTCGTGCTGACGAAACTCCCCCTCGGCCTCAGTTGGATCTAGAGTTCGAGGGACGTCACCGAGATGAACGTGTGCAGATCGCGGAGGTGTCGTGCGTTCGGTACTTGATTAGTTGGATCGCGAAGACATTCGACTACATCAACCGCGTTACTTAACGCTTCCGCTTTCGGTCTATGAGGGTACGTAGACACACTCTCCCCTCTCATTTCTATGCATCTCCTAGATAGATCTTTCATGACCATAGGAATTTTTTTGAAATACTGCGTTCCCCAACAGTGGCATCCGAGCCAGGTCTATGCGTAGATGTTATATGCACGAGTAGAACACAAAGGAGTTGTGGGCGTGAGTATATGCATATTTCTTGCCGTCACTAGTTGTTTCTTGATTCAGCGGTATTGTTGGATGAAGTGTCCCAGACCGACATTACATGACCGCGTTCGTGAGACTGGTTCTACCGATGTGCTTTGCACACATGTGGCTGGCGGGTGTATGTTTCTCCAACTTTAGTTGAATCAGATTCAACGAACATGGTTCTTTCTGAAGATCAAAAATAAATCACTATACCATGTTGTGGTTTTTATGCCGTAGGTAAGAACGGTTCTAGCTAAGCCCGTAACAGCCACGTAAAACTTGCAACAACAAAGTAGAGGACGTCTAACTTGTTTTTGCGGGGCATGTTGTGATGTGATATGGTCAAGACGTGATGAGATATAAATTGTTGTACGAAATGATCATGTTTTGTTAAAGTTATCGGCAACTGGCAGGAACCTTATGGTTGTCTCTTTATTGTATAAGATGCAAGAACCATATAATTGCTTTACTTTATCGCTATGCGATAGAAATAGTGGCAAAAGCAATAGTTGGCGAGACGACCATGTGATGACACGTTGATAGAGATCAAGATGATGGAGATCATGGTGTCATGTGATAACCCACAAGTACAGGGGATCGCAACAGTTTTCGATAAGTAAGAGTGTCCAACCCAACGAGGAGCTAAAGGTAGAACAAATATTCCCTCAAGTTCTATCGACCACCGATACAACTCTACGCACGCTTGACGTTCGCTTTACCTAGAACAAGTATGAAACTGGAAGTACTTTGTAGGTGTTGTTGGATAGGTTTGCAAGATAATAAAGAGTACGTAAATAAAAAGTAGGGGCTGTTTAGATAAAGAAACAATAAAGTAAATATTGAGAGTGTGGAAAAATGGTGGTAGGAGTTGCGAAATTGTCCCTAAGCAATTGACTACTTTACTAGACCGATAGCAAGTATTATGTGGGAGAGGCCACTTCTAGCATGTCATCCCTGACTTGGAATTCTATGCACTTAT
The DNA here is from genome assembly GCA_034509565.1 of Triticum monococcum. NCBI lineage: Eukaryota > Viridiplantae > Streptophyta > Magnoliopsida > Poales > Poaceae > Triticum > Triticum monococcum. The sequence goes on from CM067842.1 coordinate 601,322,594, forward strand.
GATTGGAACTATTAGCAAGCATCCACAACTACTAATGTTCATTAAGGTAAAACCCAACCATAGAATTAAGATATATTGGCCCCCCTTCAATCCCGTATGCATCAATTTCTATGCTAGGTTGAAGCTTCTGTCACTGTTGCTCTCCAATACATAGTACTATCAACATACAAACTAACCCTAGGGTGTGATACACACACGCAATCATATGATGGGCACCAAAGTACAGCAACATAACCACAAGAAAATTAAATCAATCATAGCAATTCATCAACCACCGATAGGACAACGAAAATCTACTCAGACATCATAGGATGGCAACACATCATTGGATAATAATATGAAGCATAAAGCACCATGTTCAAGTAGAGGGTACAGCGGGTTGCGGGAGAGTGGACCACTGTAGATAGAGGGGGGAAGGTGATGGAGATGTTGGTGAATATGGCGGAGGTGTTGGTGTAGATTGCGGTGATGATGATGGCCCCCGGTGGCACTCCGGTGGCACCGGAAGCGAGGGGGAGAGAGCCCCCCCTTCTTCTTCTTCCTTGACCTCCTCCCTAGATGGGAGAAGGGTTTCCCCTCTGGTCCATGGCCTCCATGGTGAATGGTTTATTGAATCTCAAGGTGAATGGTTTATTGAATATTTGCCTTCTGTGGTCATACACCCAAGGTGAATGGTTTATTGAATCTCGATCATAGTAATACACATATTCATAATATTGATGCCAAAAGATGAAAAGTTGATAATGATAGTGCAACATACTAGTGGCACTGCCATTTAGGTTATATTGGTGTAAAGCGCATGAAGAAACTCCCTGCGGATGGAATTTTGGAATCACTTGACTATGCATCATTTGTTGCTTGCGAACCATGCCTCATGGGCAAGATGACAAAGACTTTGTTCTCCGGAATAATGGAGCGAACCACTGACTTATTGGAAATAATACATATTGATGTATGCGATCTTATGAGTGTTGAGGCTCGTGGCGGGTATCATTATTTTCTGACCTTCATAGTTGATTTAAGCAGATATGGTTATATCTACTTAATGAAACACAAGTATGAAACATTTGAAAAGTTCAAAGAAATTCAGAGTGAAGTTAAGAATCATCATAACAAGAAAATAAAGTTTCTACGATCTGATCGCGGAGGCAAATATTTGAGTTACGAGTTTGGCCTTCATTTAAAAACAATGTGGAATAAGTTTCACAACTCATGCCACCTGAAACACCACGGAGTAATGGTGTGTCCGAACGTCGTAACCGTACTTTATTAGATATGGTGCGATATATGATTTATCTTACCGATTTACCACTGTCATTTTGGGGTTATGCATTAGAGACAACTGCATTCACGTTAAATAGGGCACCATCTAAAAATATGTTGAGACGACACCGTATGAACCGTGGTTCAGCAAGAAACCTAAGCTATTGTTTCTCAAAGTTTGGGGTTGCGATGCTTATGTGAAAAAGTTTTAGCCTGATAAGCTCAAACCCAAATCGGAGAAGTGTGTCTTCATAGGATACCCAAAAAGAAACTGTTGGTTACACCTTCTATCACAGATCCGAAGGCAAGATCTTTGTTGCTAAGAGTGGATGCTTTCTAGAGAAGGAGTTTCTCTCGAAACAAGTGAGTGGGAGGAAAGTAGAACTTGATGAGGTAATTATACATTCTCTTGAATTGGAAAGTAGCTCATCACTGAAATCAGTTCCAGTGATGCCTACACCAATTAGTGAGGAAGCTAATGATGATGATCATGAAACTTCAGATCAAGTTACTACCGAACCTCGTAGGTCAACCAGAGTACGTTCCGCACCAGAGTGGTACGGTAATCCTGTTCTGGAAGTCATGTTACTAGACCATGACGAACCTACGAACTATGAGGAAGCGATGATGAACCCAGATTCCGCAAAATGGCTTAAGGCCATGAAATCTGAGAAGGGGTCCATGTATGAGAACAAAGTATGGACTTTGATTGACTTTCCTGATGATCGGTGAGCCATTCAGAATAAATGGATCTTCAAGAGGAAGATGGACGATGATATTAGTGTTACTATCTACAAAGCTCGAATTGTCGCAAAAGGTTTTCGACAAGTTCAAGGTGTTGACTATGATGAGATTTTCTCACTCATATCGTTGCTTAAAAGTCTGTCCGAATCATGTTAGCAGTTGCTGCATTTTATAAAATCTGGCAAATGGATATCAAAACTACATTCCTTAATGGATTTATTAAAAAAGAGTTGTATATGATGCAACCAGAAGGTTTTGTCAATCCTAAAGGTGTTAACAAAGTGTGCAAGCTCCAGTGATCCATCTATGGACTGGTGCAAGCATCTTGGAGTTGGAATATACGCTTTGATGAGTTGATCAAAACATATAGTTTTATACAGACTTGCGGTGAAACCGCATTTACAAGAAAGTGAGTGGGAGCACTACAACCTTTCTGATAAGTATATGTGAATGACATATTGTTGATCGGAAATGATGTAGAATTTTCTGGTAAGCATAAAGGCGAATTTGGAAGGAGTTTTTAAAAGAAAGAATTACCTGTAAAGCTACTTACATATTGGGCATCAAGATCTATAAAGATAAATCAAGATGATTGATAGTACTTTCGTTGAGTACATAACTTGATAAGATTTTGAAGAAGTTCAAAATGGATCAAGCAAAGAAAGGGTTCTTGCCTGTGTTACTAGGTGTGAAGTTGAGTCAGACTCAAAACCCGGCCACGACAGAAAATAGAAAGAGAATGAAAAGTCATTCCCTATGCCTCAGTCATAGGTTCTATAAAGTATGCTATGCTGTGTACCAGACCTATTGTATACCTTAGCATGATTTTGGCAAGGGAGTACAATAGTGATCTAGGAGTAGATCACTCGACATCGGTCAAAATTATCCTTAGAGGACTAAGGAAATATTTCTTGGTTATGGAGGTGATAAAAGAGTTTGTCGTAAAGAGTTACATCGATGCAAGCTTTTTACACCGATCTAGATAACTCTAAGTCTCGATCTAGATACATATTGAAAGTGGGAGCAATTATCTAGACTAGCTCTGTGTAGAGTATTGTAGACATAGAAATTTGCAAAATACATACGCATCTGAATGTTGCAGACCCGTAGATTAAACTTCTCTCACAAGCAAAACATGATCACTCTTTGGGTGATCACATAGCGATGTGAACTAGATTATTAACTCTAGTAAACCCTTTGGGTATTAGTCACATGAAGATGTGAACTAATCACATAAAGATGTGAACTATTGGTGTGAAATCACATGATGATGTGAACTCGATTATTGACTCTAGTGCAAGTGGGAGACTGAAGGAAATTTGCCCTAGAGGCAATAATAAAGTTATTATTTATATTTCCTTATATCATGATAAATGTTTATTATTCATGCTAGAATTGTATTAATCAAAAACTTAGTACATGTGTGAATACATAGACAAACAGAGTGTCCCTAGTATGCCTCTACTTGACTAGCTCGTTAATCAAAGATGGTTAAGTTTCCTAGCCATGGACATGTGTTGTCATTTGATGAACGGGATCACATCATTAGAGAATGATGTGATGGACTAGACCCATCTGCTAGCTTAGCACTATGATCGTTTAGTTTATTGCTATTGCTTTCTTCATGACTTATACATGTTCCTATGACTATGAGATTATGCAACTCCCGAATGCCAGAGGAACACTTAGTGTGCTATCAAACGTCACAACGTAATTGGGTGATTATAAAGATGCTCTACAGGTGTCTCCGATGGTGTTTGTTGAGTTGGCATAGATCAAGATTAGGATTTGTCACTCCGATTGTCGGAGAGGTATCTCTGGGCCCTCTCGGTAATGCACATCTCTATGAGCCTTGCAAGCATTGTGACTAATGAGTTAGTTACGGGATGATGCATTACGGAATGACTAAAGAGACTTGCCGGTGACGAGATTGAACTAGGTATGATGATACCGACGATTGAATCTCGGGCAAGTAACATACCGATGACAAAGGGAACAACGTATGTTGTTATGCGATTTGACCGATAAAGATCTTCGTAGAATATGTAGGAACCAATATGAGCATCCAGGTTCGGCTATTGGTTATTGACCGGAGATGAGTCTCGGTCATGTCTACATAGTTCTCGAATCCTTAGGGTCCGCACGCTTAACGTTCAATGACGATATGTATTGTGAGTTATGTGATTTGATGTACCGAAGGTTGTTCGGAGTCCCGAGTGTGATCACGGACATGACGAGGAGTCTCGAAATGGTCGATACATGAAGATTAATATATTGAAAGGTTATATTTGGACACCGGAAAGACTTCAGATAGGTTCGGGCATTTTCTGGAGTACCGGGGGGGGGGGGGGGGGGGTTACTGGAACCCCCCAGGGGGTTAATGGGCCTTCATGGGCTTTAGTGGAAAAGAGGAGGGGCGCACCCCCAAGCCCAATCCGAATTGGGGAGGGGGGCCGGCCCCCTTTCCTCCTTCCCCTCTTCCCTTTCCTTCCCCTCCTAGTTGGACTAGGAAAGGGGGGAACCTACTCCTAGTAGGAGTAGGATTCCCCCCTTGGGGCGCGCCCTATGAGGCCGGCCGAACCCCTCCTCCACTCCTTTATATACGGGGGAGGGGGCATCTCATAGACACACAAGTTGATTTTTAGCCATGTGCGGTGCCCCCTTCACAGATTTCCACCTTGGTCATATTGTCGTAGTGGTTAGGTGAAGCCCTGTGTCGGTAACTTCATCATCACCGTCACCACGCCGTTGTGCTGAAGAAACTCTCCCTCGGCCTCAGCTGGATCTAGAGTTCGAGGGACGTCACCGAACTAAACGTGTGCAGATCACGGAGGTGCTGTGCGTTCAATACTTGATCGGTTGGATCGCGAAGACGTTCGACTACATCAACCGCGTTACTTAACGCTTCCGCTTTTGGTCTATGAGAGTACGTAGACACACTCTCCCCTCTCGTTGCTATGCATCTCCTAGATAGATCTTGCGTGATCATAGGATTTTTTTTGAAATACTGCGTTCCCCAACATATTTCAGTGTGTGAACATTAAAAAAGAAAAATTAAGACCTAATATAGGCGGATAGTATTGGATGGCCGGCTTGTGCATTTGTGTCCATGGACTGGTCTCTCTGTCCGCAGACGAATGCGGGAGAAAATTTGCCTATCAACGTCAGAAATGCCCATAGTAGGCATTTGTGGGTGTTTTCAATGTTCGTGTTGAAGATGCCTTTAGAGCATGGTTAATAATACAACCAACAGTCGGCTATAAAGAGTTGTCATGTCATCTAGAGGCTAGCTCATAGCTGGCATGTACAATAGTAAGTTTTAAATGTGTACTACTTTGTTAATAGTTGGCCCACCTTACATTCTCACAAAGTGTTTTGGGTCTCGTGTTGCAGCTGGCTACTAACCAAGAACCCGCTTTTTTTTCTTTCTCCTCCAACTAAGTAAAGATATAATATTCTATTTCTTATAACATGCTTATGTCACTTTATTGTACTTGCTCTTACAACTCAAAGTATGCAGCTCTGGCTTAACTCAAGCCAGTATTGTCCACTGGGTGAGGTCCACTGAAACGCAAGGGGCGTCAGTTCATTCGTTGTCGGATGAGACCGCGGCGAGACAAGATTGGGACAAATCCCCTAGCAGTACAATCTATGGCAAGGCGGTCACATGGGACGTTGTCTTGGATCCCAAGTCAACGCAACTAGACTTTTTCTTGGGACCATCACTGACGCGGTTTCCCATCACAACTTTTACTTGCTGGAACCGATGAACGTCGGAGAAGGAACCAGCAGATCTCGGGAGGATGATTATGATACAGCGTGAGAGGTGTTTAACGTAGCCGCCAGAGTTCAGCTGCAGTCCAGCCGTCGTTGATCCTGGCTTGATTGGTTTTTACAAACGAACTTGCTGAGGGTTGTGTTGACGCTCAAAAGTGGCATAGTCATAAAATTAGCTTAGGCTATATAAAGACTAATTCAAACTTCGGATTAGAGGTCACTCCGGATGGCTCTCTCTAAGAAGACCGAGATGGATATGAAGATGGTCTATAGCGGAGCTCGGATGTAATAGTTATGACAAGTTCAGAGATGCTCATGTTGACACCAGATTAACGAATGGCATGAAACTCAATTAAGACGGCCTCTGATGGAAAATGTTTCAACATGAAAGTTGTGCGTATCATCGAAACGGTGGATTTTGATATGAAAATCATTTTAATCTGAGGTCATATGCAACTTGTGGAAGCAAAACGAAGTCAGAAGCAGAAGTTGCAGAGTCATTTCGGACCGACTGAGTTGATTTGATCGGTGAGACCGAGTTGGTCCAAAAATTTACCAGAGAGTTGGCAATATTGACTCGGTAGGACCGAAGCAAACCAATCGGTGGGACCGAGTTGATCCAAGAAATTACAGAAGGATACAAAGAGTTGGCAAGGTTCACTCGGTGGGACCGAAATGAACCAATCGCTGGGACCAAGTTGGTCCGGAAAATTACCAAAGATTCTTGTCCGAGTTAGGTTAGGGTTTTGGATGTTTTGGACGGATTGTTTTAGTCCTTTTCTTGTACGGGAAGTCCAATCGCTTCATAAATAGATGAGAGGTGACGGCCGATTGAACAACACACAATCGATCAAATCATCTACCACTTTTTATTTTTTATCTTTTCTTCTTAACCCTAGTTCTTATTCTTCCTCGTCCTTCGTCTGTTCTTCTTGTTGCAAGGCGGCGAACCTCGAGGCCCTAGGGGCGATCAGATCGACCTAGGGCAACCCATAGCCACCACGCGCCCTGACGGGGTCCCTCCCGGGCGTGTGGGGTTTCGGGTCTTCAAAAGCACCCACTGGATTGCTTGCGTACCACGCTTCCAGACAGGTCTCCTTCGACGTGAGCTGCGGTGCATCACCCTCGGCGTTGGAGGTACATGGTGACGTGTTTGTGCGCGAACACACTTTTTGCCGACTCCACTAGGGACAAACCTTTGAATGGTCTCCAGCCCGTTCTTGCTACGAAGAGATCATCATCAAGTTGCTGCAATCTACAAAGGTAATATGAATACCCAGTTCCCCTTTGTAGATGCAAATAATCCATATGTTGTTGCTGGATCACCTAATGAGCATAATGTATCGGCTAGCCCTAGTTTTATCAATCATGCATCTAATTATGCACAAGGGCTGATGCAAAACAATCTTCATGCTTTGAATTCTTATGATTTTAGCAACGTACAACATATGTATCCAAACTCTCATGCATCGGCAACCCCACAAATTCATATGCCGATGAACAACATGATGGTTTTGGTTAATCAATTTGAAACACCTCATGTTAAAATTTCCAATAGCATATAAGAAAGTGTTTCACCTTTTTATTTATCGGCAACTAATTTGCAATATGTGAATCCAACCTTGCCGATGGATGGGAGAATTGGCCATGCTACTACTAGCTATTCGGCCAGTTACTCTCAACCATCATATGCTACACCTCATGTTAGTAATTTTCAGCACCGTATGTAACTGTAGATGTTCATAATTCGGCCCGCATCTTCATGGTCATAGCCGAATAAGTGAAAATTTTACAGGAACACATGTGCCGTCATCAAATACTGTAGCATATAATGCATACTCTACGCAATTTGGGAATTTTGGCAACACTCACAAATCATTGCCGAAAGAATCTGAAAGTATTGCGGAGCAATCTCTTCTAGAAGCGGTTGTGGCTGCATTAAAAAAGAGCTTGGCACAAAACAAGAGGATTAGTGCTCTTTGCCTTGAACAATATGAAAAGGGGTTGTTTCCTGATTATGCTGCAATAAAGGCTAGAGTTTTGTAGGAAGATAAAACTTCATCAATTGATAGTATTGGTGAGAGAGCATATGGTTATACAGCAGTGCATACACCTCCACCTAGTACCGCAGCATATTATACACCCCCTACACAATTACAAAATTTTGGCAACACTAACACTTCATTGCTGAAAGATCCTAAAAGCATTGGGGGGCAAACTAATCTAGAGCAGACTGAAATTGAGAGGGGAGTTAAAGCTTTGCGTGATAGGGTGCAAGTACTTCGCCAAGAGAGAATTGATAGGGAATTATCTCAAAGAAAAGAATCCTTGCCAACTGATATAACCAGTGAAAAGAATGATGATTTGGAAACTAAAAGTGCTTCGGTTGAAAAAGCCGAATCAAGTAGTATATATTCCGAATCCATCAAATCCAAAGAGGAAAACATTGTAGAGAAAGGGCATGGAAAGTATAGCAAGATAGCCATACTTGATTTTTCTGAAGTTAATGGAATCTACTTCCTGCCCTATGAGTTCCGTGCCATTGAAATTGATGAGCTTCAAGAACAAGAACAAGTGGCCGAAGAAAGTTTGTTGGACGAAGTTATTCAAACTAATGATGCATGAAATCAAGAGAACTATGATGATAAGGCGCTTGGGATCTATCCGAAGGCGGAGCAAGATATTCTTCAAGTCACACCACCATCATGCTCTCCCAACATATTTGAAGAGGTATGTCTAGCAATTGATTTACCTGTTTTCAGATTTGGTCATGACTTAGTTGTTGATGCATATATTAGAAAAATCTTCATAAGAAATATTGAGATACCAATGAAGAAGGGTAATTTATCTGTTAGCAATCAGATTGTCACAAAGCATATCGGTCAACATATTGCACCATTCAGAAAGACCGATTGCGAAAAATTACTGCAGCCAAGGCTTTCCCCATTGCTTTATCTAAAGCTCATATCTAATTGGGTAGATCTGCTTATTTCTTACTTGGCTTACACTTGGTCTCAATTGAGACATGTATGTTCTAGCTATTTTCGTTTCAGAAATTTAAAGCCAAGGTTAAAATCTTCTGAGCAAACCAATGCCAGTATAGTTTCTTATCCAAAGACATCAGAGTTAGAGTGCAAAACACAATGCATAGCCGAATGGGGTGATGCAAAATCTGAACCGTTCTCACAAAGCCGTTCTCACAACAAGATCGGCTAGAAAAGAAGAAGTATACCTTCAATTCAAGCATGTGTGATCAAATATTTGATTTGTTGCTGAAAAATAATTACATTACAATTCTTGATCACCATGTTAATCCATCAATCCAAGGAGGAATGTATTGTAAGTTGCATGATTCGTCCAAGCATAATTTTGAGGATTGCAACATGTTTCGTCAAATAGTTAAATCGGCCATTGAAAAAGGACGATTGAAGTTTGTTGAAATACCAAGAGATGACCAGTCTATTCCGATTGGTCCCGATGGCAAAAAGTTTTTGCATCGGCTACTTCAAGGCGATCCATTTAAAGAGAAGGTAAAAACTGCAAGTGATGGGATCAAGCTTTCAAGTAAAGAAGTTGTTGAAGAGCATAATGAACATAATCTTAAGGGCGAGAATTCCATCGAAGCTACAATGGAGACGTCAAGGACTGGGGGGGCAGCAAGAAAATCCAATGATCAATGAAAGCAAACCAAAACAAAACAAAGGCCGAAATAAGCGCAAGTGTAAGAGATCAAAAATCACCTTCCCTAAACTATTGGATAAATATCAGAAGAAGATTGAAGAGAGGAATGCTTATCGGCCAAGTCATGCAAAGAAACCAAGATCACCCCCAAGGCGCAAATATGAGGGTCGATATTGGCAAAGTGAGAATTTTAATGCAACATATTGATATCCTTATTTTGGGCCGCCAATGCCAATGCCGTGGATGCCTCCCTATGCTCATATAGATCCATATTCCTCATGGGACAGGTATGATACAAGGGCACATTATCCATCTTATTTTAGACCATCTCACCAATATTATGCAGCTCTGAGAAGATCAACATTTGAACAATCACATGTTAAAGACCGTTCCAATCATAAGGAATCGGTGCAGAGCTCAAGGAACAAGAAAGAGGTGGTCAAGCAAGTTTACCGTGTTATAAGAGATGGTCGTGAGAGTGCAACTTTAGATTTGATCTCAAATGAAAAAGAGCCAATTAATGTGTTGACATTGGCTACTAAAGACAATGAGACAAAGCAACCAATTATTGAGAGTCGAAGTGCCAAATCTGAAGAAAAGAAGTTGAGAGTGCACAAGGCCAAAAAGGAATTGCCATTGGTCAAAATAGAATCACAGCCGAGATGCCTGCTTAGCTTATCATATTGGAAAAAGAAGAAATTACAAAAACTTAGTGCACAAGAACTTGAAGAAAGGAACATGGCATGGGTTCCCAAAGGAAGTGCTCAAAATAAGAATTATGTGCAAGCTTTCATTATAAGAAGTGCGACAAAGGTGAAGAAGGAAAAGAGTGAAAACTATGAAGGACCAAGCCGAAGGTTTCAACATCTTTGGTCTACACATTATCCATATTCTTCAACTATGCCATTAACGCCTATGCCATGGAATTCGTCATCCGGTATGATTGGTAACCCTCAATGGGCTTATTTTAATCCATGGATGTAATTTCTAACCTCATGAAAGGGTATTACCAAGTCACTATACATTTGATTAGCTACAAGTTTGTTGCTGATCCAATGGGCCAAAATACTTGATTTGTCATTTCATTTGTTTATTTCGGCTCTATGTGTTTTGAATTAAGTTTACATGGTTATGGCCGATATTTATCTATAGTCCTAAGAGTATGTCAATACATGGCCGGTGTAGTATTCTAACATCGTCCTTAGTTCGATTGGAGAGCGAGACAAGGTACGTGCTCATGGAAATTTATATGTATGCCTATATTATGATTGAATGGAGTTGGGACATAGTGACCGATGTCATTGAATATATGCTGCATAGGCCAATTCATAGTTCCAGAATTGGCTAGTGGGCTTATACTATGTTTGGATATGATTTGGCTTATGCATCTCTGAGATCTATAAGAGGCCAAATCGTAGCTAATTTTATTACTAAATATTGGATTAATGACATGCATAATGTTGATATTAGCCTTGTCTTTCTAGCACTATGGAGATTATGTTTTGATGGTTCAATTCGTAGCAATGGCCAAAGTGTTGGTGTTGTTTATATATTTCTTTATGGTACTGTTTTTTAAGCCTCATGCCTCTTAGAATATTTTTATGCACAATCAATGAAAGCCGAATATGCATTGTTATTTGGATTGAGTCTTTTACTTGCTATAGGTGCTATACATACTGAGGCTTTCGGTGATTCGTTATGAGTAGTGCAACAAATATCCAGGGTTTATCAATGTTTTGACGAATCACTCATAGTTTATATTGGGGTATGTCTAGATGCAAAATTTACCTTGGTTTGCTTTAAAATTGTTCATATATTTAGACATGACAATTCGAAAGAATTGGCACAACAAACATCCTGCTACTATGTTAATCATGTTGTATTGCATTTCTCTCAATAGCCGATGCTTAGTCTCGTCAACATAGGTAAGGCCGAACCGAAGTCCACAGCTTCGACCACTAATGAAATATTCAATGCAGGAGAAAATCAAGACTGGAGGAAACCCATTGTTGATTATTTGTGTGATCCTAGTAGAAGGGTGGACAGGGCTGTTCGGCGTATGGCTTTTAAATACACAATGAGAGATGATGGTCTCTATCGCCGAACGGTTGATGATGTTCTTCTAAAGTGCTTGGACGAGGACCAAGCGAGAGTTGCTATGGGGGAGGTCCATGAAGGCATTTGTGGCACTCATCAGTCGGCTCACAAGATGAAATGGTTGCTACGACATGCTAGATTTTATTGGCCGACTATGATTAATGATTGCTTCAGATATTACAAAGGGTGTGAAGCTTGTAAAAATTTGGTGATATTCAATTGGCTCCTGCTGCTATGTTACATCCCATTATCAAACCGTGGCCTTTCAGAGGATGGGGTTTAGACTTTATTGGACAAATTCATCCGTCTTCCTCAAAGGGGCATCGGTTCGTATTGGTGGTAACGGATTATTTCATTAAATGGTCTGAAGTAGTACCTCTCAAGAACATTATTCGTAGATTCGGCATTCCTCAAACGTTGACTATAGATCAAGACTCATCTTTTATGTCACACCAAGTTAGAGAATTTGCCGAATCTTATAACATAAAGTTGCTCAATTCCTCTCCATATTAGCCCAAGACAATGGACAAGCTGAGTCTAGCAATAAAATTTTAATCAAACTCATCAAGAAGAAGGTTGAGGATAATCCAAGGAGATGGCATGAGTTGTTGTCTGAAGCTTTGTGGGCACAAAGGATCTCAAGGCATGGTGCTACGAAGGTGACTCCATATGAGCTAGTATATGGTCAAGAGGCTGTTTTACTAGTGGAAGTGAATTTAAATGCTTTGAGAATAGCCAAACAGAATGATTTCAAGTCTTTTGTAATTTTGAACATAATTTTAAAATGCACACATTTTAAAATTTGTGATTTTTTTGAGAAATGGGAACACTTATCAAAGGTTGGAGAAATTTTTGAAGAAGTGAACATTTTTTGAAGAAGATTAGAAAAAGCAAACATTTTTCGAATTGGTGAACAACTTTATAAATGTGTTCATTTTTCAAAGCAAACAACTTGAGAAGTTATTGATATTTTTAAGGTTTTGATCAATTTATCAAAATTGTAAACCTATATAAAGTACAATTTTATAGAAAGTGAGCACATTTGAAACTCTGAAAAAATTTGACAACACAAACACTTTTTTGAATTCATGAACATTTTTAAAAAGCACAAACATTTTTTTGAACTGTGAACCTCTTTGAAACCCACCTCCTAGATGGTTCCCAAAACTGGAAAACGGCCGACGCACACCCCCTCCGTCTTGGGCCTGGCCGATTTAATTTTCTTTTTATTTTTTTAACCTCCGCCAATTTATTTTTATTTTTCAACCTTCAAAAAACAGGTGCATGAGGTAGGATTCGAAGTACCGACCTATTGGTTTAGGTCCACCTGTTGTAACCAATTAGGAAAACTCACTTGTTGTGCCTAGTTACTTCTTTTAATTTTCTTATGCATCTTCTCAGCCTGGTTTTCTTCTTCTTTTGTTTTGTTTGACTTTTTTAGCATATATTTTAATTATAATTTTAAGTAATTTTTACTTTCAAACTAGGCTTTGATGCCTACCATGGTCATTCCCACCTGCTGGCAATAGTTGTGATCATTGCATGATGTCCAAAAAAACATCATGTTCAATGAAGGGTGTTCGGGTATGCCAGAAATCTTCGTGTAAGAGCATGTTGTATCCCGACATCCTTGAAATGGTCTCAATTTTTTCTAAGGCCTTGTATGAGCAACTAAAGGCACCATGCCAAGTTCTTTTTTGATTTTTAACAAATTTTGCATTTTTAGAGTTTTCTTGGTAAAAAGACAGATAAATGGCCAGACGTGTCACAATTTGCATACGGTGTCCGAAATCATTCAAACTAACATGGATGCCTACCATGGGCATGCCCACCTGCTTGCAAAAGTTGAGGTTAGTTGAAGGATGTTAAAAAATAGATCATGTTCAATGGAGGGTGTTCGGGTAGGCCAGAAGGCTCCTTCAAGAGCACATTGTTTTTTAACATCCTTGAAATGTCCAAAAAAATCATAGCCTTGTATGACCAATGTAAAGCACCATGCCAAGTTGTTTTGATTTTTGACAAATTTTGCATTTTCTGAAATTTTCTCAGTAAAAAAGGACGATAAATGGCCGGACGTGTGGCAACTTGTATACTATGTACGAAATTGTTCAAACCTATCATGGATGTATACCATGGGCATGCCTACCTTCCTGCAAAAGTTAGGGTCATTTGAACGATATTCAAACATATATTATATTCAGCAGAGGGTGTCCGGGTAGGATAGAAGGCTTCGTTTGAGAGCATAATGTTTCTGAGCGTCCTTGAAATGGCCCCATTTGTTTTCATGGTCTTGTATGACCAATTTAAGGCAGAAATTTAAACCTACCATGGTATTTGACAAAATTTTCAATTTCTGGAGTTTTCTCGGTAAAAAAGACTGATAAATGGCCGGACGTGTCACAACTTGCATACTGTGTCAGTAATTGTTCAAATATCACATGGATGCCTACCGTAAGCATTCCCACCTTCCTACAAATGTTGGAGTCATTTTAAGAATGTTCAAAACTAAATCATGTTCAACAGAGGGTGTCCGGGTAAGGCAGAAGAGTCCGTCTAAGAGCACATTGTTTCTCGACATCCTTAAAATGGCCCAATTTTTTCATTGTTTTTTGACCAATTCAAGGTACCATGCCAAGTTATTTTGGTTTTTGATAATTTTTGCATTTTCTAGAGTTTTCTCGATTGTAAAAGGCCGATAAGTGGTCGGACGTGTAGCAACTTGCATATGGTGTAGAAAGTCAATCAAACTAGGTATGGATGCCTACCATGAGCATTCCCACCTTATTGCAAAAGTCTAGGTTATTCAAAGGATGTCCAAAGATAGACTATGTGCAATGGAGGGTGCTCGGATAAGCTAGAAGTTTTCGTTTGATAGCACGTTGTTTTTCGACATCTGTCTAATGGCCCCCAAAAAAATTCACAAGTTTTTGTGACCAATTCAAGGCATCATGCCAAGTTGTTTCCGTTTTCCACATTTTGGCATTCTCTGGGGTTTTCTCGATCTAAAAAGGTTAATAAATGGCCAGAGGTGTCGAAATATGCAAACGGTGTCGAAAGTCCTTCAAACCTGGCATGGAGGCCTCATATATCCGTGTCAGGCTGCTGCAAGAAGTTGGGCTCATTTATCCTTATTCAAAAAAAACACCAGTTGAGAGGAGTGTGCTAGACTACGTCTATGCTAGACGGTGTATCCGTGATCATGTAGTTTTTCCTAATTTGAGTGCTTCTGTTATTTACAATTTTCATCATTATCAATCAACATGAAAATTTGTCTTCTATCCTAACTATTTCTTGAACTTTGTCCACAACTTTGCAAATACAAATTGTGTATGAAATTTTTTAAACTTGAACACTTTTTTTCAAAATTGTTAACAAATTCTCAACAATTGATGTTGTACACAAATTGAAAACCACCTATTTTTTGATAATTTATCAGTATTTTTCGAAGCGCAAACATTTCTTTAATTTGTGAACAAAAAAATTTCAAAAACGGTAACACTTTTTGAAATTCCAGAATATTTTAGAAAATTGTAAAAAAGTATTTGAAAACCAGAACTTATTTGGTATGCAGAAAAAATTTCAATTTTTTACATAGGTTTGAAAATGAATAATAAAGTTTAGAAAAGAGAAAAATGAATTAATAAAAAGAAAAAAAAAGAAAAAAACATGCGGGGTTTGGCCCAACTAGGCGACGGCATCGGATCCGTCAGGTGCGTGTTGGGGCAGCACAAGCATCGAGGGTTTGAAAAAAGTTTAGCAATTTTGAAAAAAGTGTTCATGAATCTGAAAAACAAAATTGAAGGCTTCGAAAAAAGTTCGTTCAAGTTGAAAAGGCATCATGGATATGGGAAAAAGTTCATGGATTTATGAAAAAAATCATGGTTTAAAAATAATTAGGGAGTTTTAAAAATAAAATAAAATGAAAAAAAAGAAAGAGATAGGGAAAAAAATAAAAAATAAAATGAAAATGGGACAAAAAAACAAAACGATGGAAAAAAACTAACTTTAAAAATTGTTCGTGTTTCAAAAGATATTTGGAAAATTTTAAAAATGTTCATGTTTTATTAAAAAATGATAAAATGTTTGCATTATCAAATTTTGTTCATTATTTCAAAAACTATTTGGCATGTCAAAATTATTCACATTTTTGTCAATAACAATTTAGAGATTTTTCAGCAACATTTTAATATATATGAAGACTGTTGTGTGCTCTGATATATTTTGAAGTGTAGATAAGTAGCGATGAGGTGAAGCGGCTAGCAGCACGCAATCATAAGTGGGAGGGCTCGAGTTCGAGTCCCTACGAGCATTCTCCCTTTTCTCTAATTTTTACATCGCTTACATAGAACGTGGATAGGAGCGGGGACCCGTCCGTCTTGTTTTTTTGTTAGGTTTTTGTTTCTTTGGCGACATCGATGGGGTGATGGCGACGATGGCGTGTTGGAATAAGGTCTCTCTAGGCTTTCCCTACCTTGACGATGTCCGATCTGGCGTCGATGAAGAGCCTATGGGAGTTTGTGTCCCCAGATCTGTTGGTTTTCCTTCAGATCTTGACAGTTCGTGTGTCTTTCGAGGGGACATTATGGCTGGCAATTGGTGTGGCGACTTCGACACCTTCTTATGTGTTGTTATGTGGCTTGACCCGGTTTCTCCAACCCTCTATGCTGATGGTGATGGATTTCAAGCTTCCTCTACATGGGGTAATGCTCTGGTCGATGCTTCTTCAACGATTTTTACATCTTTGTCTCATGGTGCGAGTGGCTATTGTGGTCTTTAAAGCCTGATATGGCGAGCGAAATCACTAAGTGTCGCCTTTCCTGTTGTTGGTTCAGTGTAATTTCCAATCTTCAGTGGACGGCTGATACGTCTCCAACATACCTATAATTTTCAATTGTTCCATGCTATTATAGTATCATTCTTAAATATTTTATATGCAATCATACGCAAGTACATATCATTTTTTGAGACTAACCTATCAACCTAGTGTCAAGTGCCAATTACTTTTCTTTGCTTGTTTTTGGTTTTCCAGGAAATCAGTATCAAACGAAGTCCAAATGTTACGAAACTTTTTGGCGATTTTTTCTGGACAAGAGAGACCCTAGAAGCTTCGGGAGGAGACTAGAAGGAAAACGAGGAGATGGCAAGGCAATAGGGCGTGCATAGGGGCTAGGGGCGCCCTGATGCCTTGTGGGCCCTCTGTGCTGATGGTGATGGATTGGAAGCTTCTTCTACATGGGGTAATGCTCCAGCCGATGCTTCTTCAACGATTTTTACATCTTTGTCTCATGGGGTGAGTGGCTATTGTGGTCTTTAAAGCCTGATATGGCGAGCACAATCACTAAGTGTCGCCTTTCTTTGTTGTTGGTTCAGTGTAATTTCCAATCTCCAGTGGACGGCTGATACATCTCCAACGTATCTATAATTTTCAATTGTTCCATGCTATTATAGTATCATTCTTGAATATTTTATGTGCAATCATATGCAAGTACATATGATTTTTTGAGACTAACCTATTAACCTAGTGTCAAGTGCCAATTACTTCTCTTTGCTTGTTTTTGGTTTTCCAGCAAATTAGTACCAAACGAAGTCCAAACATTACGAAACTTTTTGGTGATTTTTTTTCTGGACAAGAGAGACCCTAGAAACTTCGGGAGGAGACTAGAAGGCAAACGAGGAGATGGAAAGGCAATAGGGCGTGCCTGGGGGGTAGGCGCACCCTGATGCCTTGTGGGCCCTCCGTGGCCCCGTCTGACCTAATTTCATCTCTATAAATTATCTAAAATCGGAAAACCAACAGAGAGCCACCCAAAATACTTTTTCCGCCAACGCAAGTTTTTGTTCTTCCTCGATCCCATCTGGAGGCCTTTTTAGGTACTCTGCCGGAGGGGGAGTCGATCACGGAGGGCTTCTACATTGACCTTGCTGTCCTTTCGATGATGTGTGAGTAGTTTATCACAGACCTACGGGTCCATAGCTAGTAGCTAGATGGCTTATTCTCTCTCTCTCTTTGATCTTCAATACAATGTTCACCATGATTTTCTTGGAGATCTATTCTACGTAATCTTCCTTTGCGGTGTGTTTGTTGGGATCCGATGAATTGTGGGTTTATGATCAGATTATTCATGATCTATCCGTTTGGTTTGTTCAACTAGATTGATTTATCTTGCAATGAGAGAGGTTCTTTGTAATGGGTTCCATCTTGTGGTGATCTATATTCCAGTGACAGAAGGGGACAAGACACGTATTTGTATTGTTGCCATTAAGGGGAAAACGACTAGGTCTATTCATATTTGTTGGATTTACTTTGTCTACATCATGTCATCTTGCTTAAGTCATTACTCCGTTTTCATGAACTTAATACTCTAGATGTTGGGAATCGTTACATGGAGAAACAAAAAAATTCTACACACACACAATGATCTGTCCATGGAGATGCATATCAACGTGGGGGAGAGTGTGTCTACGTACCATCGTATACCGTAAGCGGAAGCGTTTCTCAACGTGGTTGATGTAGTCGAACTTCTTCGCGCTTCAACCGATCAAGTATCGAATGCACGACACCTCCGTGTACACACGTCCAACTCAGTGACGTCCCTCACCTTCTTGATCCAGCAAGACGTCGAGGTAGTAGATGAGTTCCGTCAGCATGTCGTCATGGTGATGGTGATGGTGAAGTGATCCTCGCAGGTCTTCGCCTAAGCACTATGAAAATATGATCGGGGGTGTAAACGATGCAGGGGGCGCCGCACACGGCTAAACAATTATCTGGGGTGTGCTAGGTGCCCCCCACATATATATAGGTGGGAGGGGGAGGAGAGAGGCCAGGAGGCGCCCCAAGTACGACCGAATCCTACTTGGGCTCATCCCAAGCTGCACGCCCCCTGCCATATATATTGGAGGGGGAAGGAAAGAGACGGGGAGAAGGAAGGAAGGGGGAATCATATTCCTCTCTTTCCTTTCCCTTCCCCTATTTCCTTCTCCTCCTTGGTCGGCCCATATGGGGGGAGCACTAGCCCCTTGTGGCTGGTGTGTTTCCCCTCTTGGCCCATAAGGCCAATATCTTTTGTCGGGGGTGCTCGAACCCCTTCCGGTGACCCGATAAGTACCCGGTACCCTCCGAAACACTTCCGGCATCCCAATAATATTATCTTGTTGGGGAATGCAGTATTTCAAAAAATTTCCTACGATCATGCAAGATCCGTCTAGGAGATGCATAGCAACGAGAGGGGAGAGTGTCCACGTACCCTCGTAGACCGAAAGCGGAAGCATTAAGTAACACGGTTTATATAGTCGAACGTCTTCGCGATCCAACTGATCAAGTACCGAACACACGGTACCTCTGTGATCTGCACACGTTTAGCTCGATGACGTCCCTCGTACTCTTGATCCAGCTGAGGTCAAGGGAGAGTTTCATCAGCACGACGGCGTGATGACGGTGATGATGAAGTTACCGACGTAGGGCTTTGCCTATAAGCACTACGACGATATTACCGAGGTGGAAATCTATGGAGGGGGCACCGCACACGGCTAAGACAATTTTCAACTTGTGTGTCTATGGGGTGCCCCCTCCCCCGTATATAAAGGAGTGGAGGTGGGGAGGGCTGGCCCTCTCTATGGCGCGCCCCAAGGGGATTCCTACTCCTAGTAGGAGTAGGTTTCCCCCTTCCCTAGTTGGAGTAGGAGAAGAAGGAAAAAGGAGAAGGAGAGAAGGAAAGGGGGGACACCCCCCTCCCCAATTCGGATTGGGCTTGGGGGGGGGCGCCCCCACTTGGCCGCCTCCTTCTCTCTCCCACCATGGCCCATTAAGGCCCATTGACTCCCCGGGGGGTTCCGGTAACTCCCCGGTACTCCTGTAATTGCCTAAATTATCCGAAACCATTTCGGTGTCCAAACATAGCCTTCCAATATATCATTCTTTATGTCTCGACCATTTCGAGACTCCTCGTGATGTCCGTGATCACATCTGGGACTCTGAACTACCTTCGGTACATCAAAACACATAAACTCATAATACCGATCGTCATTGAATGTTAAGCGTGCGGACCTACGGGTTCGAGAACTATGTAGACATGACTGAGACTCACTTTTGGTCAATAACCAATAGCGGAACCTGGATGCTCCTATTGGTTCCTACATATTCTACGAAGATCTTTATCGGTCAAACCGCATAACAATATATGTTGTTCCCTTTGTCATCGGTATGTTACTTGCCCGAGATTCGATCGTCGGTATCTCAATACCTAGTTCAATATCATTACCGACAAGTCTCTTTACTCATTCCTGTAATGCAACATCCCTCAACTAACTCATTAGTCACATTGCTTGCAAGGCTTATAGTGATGTGCATTACCGAGAGGGCCCAGAGATACCTCTCCGATACACGAAGTGACAAATCCTAATCTCGATCTATGCCAACTCAACAAACACCATTGGAGACACCTGTAGAGCATCTTTATAGTCACCCACTTACGTTGTGATGTATGATAGCACACTAAGTGTTCTTCCGGTATTCGGGAGTTGCATAATCTCATAGTCATAGGAACATGTATAAGTCATGAAGAAAGCAATAGCAATAAACTAAATGATCATAGTGCTAAGCTAACAGATTGGTCAAGTCAATCAAATCATTCTCTAATGATGTGATCCCGTTCATCAATTGAAAACTCATGTCTATGGTTAGGAAACTTAACCATATTTTGATTAATGAGCTAGTCAAGTAGAGGCATACTAGTGACACTCTGTTTGTCTATGTATTCACACATGTACTAAGTTTCCGGTTAATACAATTCTAGCATGAATAATAAACATTTATCATGATATAAGGAAACATAAATAACAACTTTATTATTGCCTCTAGGGCATATTTCCTTCAGTCTCCCACTTGCACTAGAGTCAATAATCTAGATTACATAGTAATGATTCTAACACCCACGGAGTCTTGGTGCTGATCATGTTGTGCTCGTGAGAGAGGCTTAGTCAACGGGTCTGCAACATTTAGATTCGTATGTATCTTGCTAATCTCTATGTCTCCCTCCTTGACTTGATCGCGAATGGAATTGAAGCGTCTCTTGATGTGCTTGGTTCTCATTTGAAATCTGGAATCCTTTGCCAAGGCAATTGCACCAGTATTGTCACAAAAGATTTTCATTGGACCTGATGCACTAGGTATGACACCTAGATCGGATATGAATTCCTTCATCCAAACTCCTTCATTTGCTGCTTCCGAAGCAGCAATGTACGCCGCTTCGCACGTAGATCCCGCCACAATGCTCTTCTTGGAAATACACCAACTGGCAGCTCCACCATTCAATAAAAATACGTATCCGGTTTGTGACTTAGAGTCATCCGGATCAGTGTCAAAGCTTGCATCAACGTAACCGTTTACGACGAGCCCTTTGTCACCTCCATAAACGAGAAGCATATCCTTAGTCCTTTTTAGGCATTTCAGGATGTTCTTGACCGCTGTCCAGTGATCCACTCCTGGATTACTTTGGTACCTCCCTTCTAAACAAATAGCAAGGCACACATCATGTCTGGTACATAGCATTGCATACATGATAGAACCTATGGCTGAAGCATAGGGAATGACTTTCATTTTCTCTCTATCTTCTGCAGTGGTTGGCCATTGAGTCTGACTCAAGTTCACACCTTGTAACACATGTAAGAACCCTTTCTTTGCTTGATCCATTTTGAACTTCTTCAAAACTTTATCAAGGTATGTGCTTTGTGAAAGTCCAATTAAGCTTCTTGATCTATCTCTATATATCTTGATGCCCAATATATAAGCAGCTTCATCGAGGTCTTTCATTGAAAAATTCTTATTCAAGTCTCCTTTTATGCTATTCAGAAATTCAGTATCATTTCCGATTAACAATATGTCATCCACATATAATATCAGAAATGCTACAGAGATCCCACTCACTTTCTTGTAAATACAGGCTTCTCCAAAAGTCTGTATAAAACCATATGCTTTAATCACACTGTCAAAGAGTATATTCCAACTCCGAGATGCTTGCACCAGTCCATAAATGGACCGCTGGAGCTTACACACTTTGTTAGCACCTTTTGGATCGACAAATCTGTAACACCCCAGATGTAATTTACCTTATATGTACTCCAACTCTTGCCGTTTCCGGCGCTAAGTTATTTTATTTCCCCGGGTTCGGGTTTTGTCTCCGTGTGTTGTTGTCGTTGTCATGCATCTCATATCATGTCATCATGTGCATTTCATTTGCATACGTGTTCATCTCATGCATCCGAGCATTTTCCCTGTTGTTCGTTTTGCATTCGGGCGCTCCTATCTCCTCCGGTGGTCCTTTCTACCTTCTTTTCGTGTGTGGGGGTTAAACATTTCCAGATTGTACCGAGACTTGCCAAGCAGCCTTGGTTTACTACTGGTAGACCGCCTGTCAAGTTCCGTACCATTTGGACTTTGTTTGATGCTCCAACGGTTAACCAAGGGACCGAGAAGGCCTCGTGTGTGTTGTAGCCCAACACCCTTCCAATTTCGCCCAAAGCCCACCAAAACCCTCTCCATCATCTAGAGTGTTTGATCACGATCGCGTGGCCGAAAACCGCACCTCATTTGGACTATCCTAGCTCCTCCTATGTCTATTTAAAGACCCACTCCCGAAATTTCGGATCTCTCCCCCGAAACCCTAGCCTCCATCTTCCTCCGCGTGCCGGACAACGTCCGCCGGCGCCGGACGTGTCCGACTTCCACCCCCGCCGCCACATGGCACGCCCCCATTCGCCACCGCCTCTCGTCCACATCGCCGCCGCTCCGGCCTGGGAGGCCCAGATCGGGCCCCCGAGGCCCATCGCCACCCGCGCCGCCCGGGGTCTTCTTCCCCGCGCCCGGTCCGCCGCACCTCTGCCACGGCCGTCGCCTCCCATCCGCCGGCGCTCGCCTGGCCGCTCGCCGGCATCCGCGCCCGCCGCACCAACCGAGGCCGGCGCCGCCAACCGCCGCCACCCGCCGTCCGCCGCTCCGGTGACCGGATCCGCGCCACCCCGGCCCACCTGTCCAAGATCCGGCGGCCCCAACCGCCAAGTTCGGCGAAGTCCCCATCTCCGGCGAGTTCCCGGCCAACCTCGGGAGACATGCCCCGGATCCAGATCTGAGGAACACTAGGGGTTGACTTTTGCCTCCGTTTTCAGTATTTTTTGTGCAACTTCATCGTGCCGTAACTTTGCATCAGTAGATCTGTTTTGGGCGTGTAGCATATCGAAATGTTCGTCTCAGAGAGTACATCATCTCATATCATTGGATAATTTTCATTTGAGCTCATCTTGATGCCCTAAATGCTGTTGGAAGAGAGCTATTTGAGTTAATTGTCAGATCTGCTGCACCAAATAGCTATTTGTCATTTTTGCCATGATTATTGTGTGCATGATATGCTCCTGAGCTCTACATGTGTTTTGTTATATGCCATGCTATCTTTCCAGAGGTGCTATCCATGTATTTTTGTGGTATGTGTGGTGACTAGCACAAGCTTGCAAAGTAGTGCATTCATTAATGCTGTTTTCCAGGGACTTTGGATTTCTCCAAGTCCTTGAGCTGTTCTTATCAATATGCCATATGTTCATGTTGTTTCCTAGTGATCCGTGCATCTTTTGAGGATGATCAGTAAGGATGATTTGTTAATCTTGTGGTTCTCTATCCATCCATGTCTTTGTTTGCAATTATGGAGCACCCTAGCTTGAGTCAATCGAGCTCTACTTTTGCTATTTCGTAATTCCTGGCAGATTGTCTACTTGTTAGCGATTTTGCCGAGGATGTTGTTGTTGATCCATGCATGCTATGTTGTTGTTCTTGCCATGTCTTGTCTATACAATATGTATTCTTGATGGGTGTATGCTTAGTTTGTCATGCCTTGCTCTGTAGTGAGTGCATCGAGCTCGTAAACATGCCTACTCATTAACATATTTGCATGTTCCAGTTTTTCTCTAAGTCTGAGATCTGTTTATGTTTTTGCCATGTTCACATGCTTGCAATTGTATTTTCTGAATCCTTTTGGCTCGAGGTCACTAAGGGACATTTGTTAAGCTCTGTGAGTAGCTCCATGCCATGCTTTACTTTGCCATGTTAAGTTCCTGTAGCATATAGTTTTCATGCTCCAAAGTGTGCTACCTGATCTGAAATTCCAGACTAGTGTTAATTTCACTAAGTCTGAAACCTGTTTATCATTAGCACTTTTGCCATGCTTGTTTGAACCTGTTAATGGATGATTTGGCCGTAGCTCAGTGTTCATCTTTTGTCAAGCATTATGAGTGGATCCCTGCAATGTATTTTGTTGCCATGTTTGAGTGCTGTAGCATAATTATCTTGATGCATTTAGATGGCTACTTGCTGTTTGTCGCAGACCGGTGCCATATTTGTTTTGCTTGCCATTTCCAAACCGTGCATCCGATTCTGGTGATCTTTATATCGATTTCAACTGAAATCACCTCACCTTTCCAGTGGCACTCTTGGATTTCCAAGTTGAGGCCAGGTTCTTTCATTCCTTGTCAAATCTTGCATGTGCATCACACGTCGCATCCCGCGTAGCATACCATGTTTGCATCATGTTGTTTGAGCTTTGCACGTGGTTGATTGTGTCCTTTTTGTTTGTTTGCCTTGTTTGGGTAGAGTCGGGAGACAAGTTCTCTAACGAGGAGCCAGTTGAGTTTGCTTTCGAGGATCCAGTCAACTCTGACAACTTTGCAGGCAAGATGATCATACCCTCGAAATCACTTCTATCTTTGCTTTGCTAGATGCTCGCTCTTTTGCTATGCCTATGCTACGATGCCTACCACTTGCTTATCATGCCTCCCAAATTGCCATGTCAAACCTCTAACGCACCATGTCCTAGCAAACCGTTGATTGGCTATGTTACCGCTTTGCTCAACCCCTCTTATAGCGTTGCTAGTTGCAGGTGAAGATTGGAGATTGTTCCTTGTTGGGACATTGTTTACTTGTTGGGATATCATTATATTATCTCGTTACCTTAATGCATCTATATACTTGGTAAAGGGTGGAAGGCTCGGCCTCTTGCCTAGTGTTTTGTTCCACTCTTGCCGCCCTAGTTTCCGTCATATCAGTGTTATGTTCCCGGATTTTGCGTTCCTTACGCGGTTGGGTAATAATGGGAACCCCTTGACAGTTCGCCTTGAATAAAACTCCTCCAGCAATGCCCAACCTTGGTTTTACCATTTGCCACCTAGCCTCTTTTCCCTTGGGTTTCCGGAGCCCGAGGGTCATCTTATTTAAACCCCCCCGGGCCAGTGCTCCTTTGAGTGTTGGTCCAACCGAGCGATGTCCGGGGCTACCAGGGGCAACTC
Organism: Triticum monococcum; assembly: GCA_034509565.1. Lineage (NCBI taxonomy): Eukaryota > Viridiplantae > Streptophyta > Magnoliopsida > Poales > Poaceae > Triticum > Triticum monococcum. The sequence continues at coordinate 601,347,479 of CM067842.1, forward strand.
TGGGCTGGCCTACCCGATGTATGGCTCATCTGAGTGTGCCCTGAGAACGAGATATGTGCAGCTCCTATCGGGATTTGACGGCACATTCGGGCGGTGTTGCTGGACTTGTTTTATCTTTGTCGAAGTTGTCTTGTAGAACCGGGATACCGAGTCTGATCGGAATGTCTCGGGAGAAGGTTTATCCTTCGTTGACCGTGAGAGCTTGTCATGGGCTAAGTTGGGACTCCCATGCAGGGATTTGAACTTTCGAAAGCCATGTCCGCGGTTATGGGCAGATGGGAATTTGTTAATGTCCGGTTGTAGATAACTTGAACCTTAACTTAATTAAAATGAATCAACTGTGTGTGCTACCGTGATGTTCTCTTCTCGACGGAGTCCGGGAAGTGAACACGGTGTTGGAGTAATGATTGCCGTAGGTTGTTCTATAGTTCTTCGTTCATGCTTTGCCTCCTCTTCTCGCTCTCTTTTGCGAACAGGTTAGCCACCATATATGCTAGTCGCTTGCTGCAGCTCCACATACTACCTTGTCTTACCTATAAGCTTAAATAGTCTTGATCGCGAGGGTTCGAGATTGCTGAGTCCTCGTGGCTCACAGATTACTTCCAAACCAAATGCAGGGCCCAATGACTCCGTTCCAGATGATGCGCTTGAGCTCAAGTGGGAGTTCGATGAAGCCTCCCGTTGTTACTATGTGTCTTTCCCTGATGATCAGTAGTGGTGCCCAGTTGGGGCGATCGGGACCATGTCGCTTGTTGGGGTTGATCTTTTATTTTGGTACCGTAGTCGAACCGTGTTTGTATTGGTTGATGTAATGCTATTTATGTACTTTCTGTGACGTGGCGAGTGTAAGCCAACTATGTACCTTTCCCTTATTATCTATTTACATGGGTTGTTGTGAAGATTACCTTACTTGCGACATTGCTTTCAATGCGGTTATGCCTCTAAGTCATGCTTCGACAGGTAGGAGCTATAGCAGCATCGAGGGCGTTATAAGTTGGTAATCAAAACCTTCCCCGACCTTAGGAGCCCCCACTGCTTGATCGAATTAGCAGCCGTTGTTGAGTCTAGAAAAATGTCTTGAGTCTTTTAGGAATTATATAACAAAGAGTTTAGGAATTCTTTTTACTCCCCAATCCCTTCATCGCTCTGGTAAGGCATCATGACGTAGAGTTTTGACTCTTCTCTTCTCAAATTTCACTAATTTTTTTTAGGATCACGTGGGTATCTTGGAATCGTTCCTATGGATTTGTGACGAGAACATTGTTCTTGTTGCCTCCTGTCATTTAGGGGTTGTGGCAGTGTCCCACGGAGTTGAGCTTCGAGGTGTTGTCGTCACAATTTTATCATTGCAGTTCTGGAATACCTGAGTTTAGTTCGCCGACATCGAAAATCTCTTTTATGCAGTTGTTGGTGAGATAACCTCGACGCCACCTAGTACTGGGGCGGGAGTTCGGGAGTATTGCCTTAACTTGTATAACGGATGCTTTTCGAAGGTTGAGGTAGACGATTTCTGAAGTTTTTCTCGGTTATGTGTTGAAGGATGGATACATCTGGATGTAGGATTTTCTAGATTTGGGTGAGATATTATGCTTCCCCTGTATCCCCAACACCTGATTGCATAACCGGAAAGGTTCGGGAGTTTCATAGGTGGGAATTCTTGTAGCTCTAGTTCTTCTTCCATGGATATTTGGTTTGAGATTGGGTGATCTACGAGTATTTGTTCTTGTTCCGTACCTTGTTGATTTATTCCTCTATCTAAATTCTAAGTGGCTTCTCAATTTATGGATATGTGACCATTTCAATTGGAATGCATTCGTTCATTTTGTTCGGATGTGAAGACTATATGTTGCAATTTCTACCCGTTGGATTCAGCTTCAATATTTGTCTATCAATGTGCTAATGGATGTCAACCTCTTCAAGATGGCTCCTCCAACGCGCACGACTCCGAATCCTGATCCGCCACCACCACCTCCTCCTCCGGAGGCATGGCAAGCTGTGATGGCCGCTACCAATGCAAACACGCAGTTGATCATGCAAATTCTTCAAGAGCGCAACCAAGCGAACCAAGGCAACCAAGGCAACCAATGCAACAATCAGAATCACTTTGCTACACTCAACCAGTTCCTTGCTAACCAGCCAAAGACCTTCAGCAATTGTGTTGAGGCAACTGATGCTGACGATTGGCTTGTGGACTTGTGCAAGCATTTTGAGTGCAGTAACGTCAGGCCTGAGGACTTTGTCAAGTTTGCTTCCTTCCAACTCAAAGACCAAGCTGCAGAATGGTTTCAGCAGTACAAAGATTCCAGAGGAGGCCGTGTGATTACCTGAGATGAATTCAGTCAAGACTTCAAAGCTCATCATATTCCTTAGAGCGTGGTTGAAAGCAAGCATGAGGAATTCCGCAACCTGAAGCAAGGCTCTATGTCTATCTATGATTACAACAAGTTATTTCAGAAGCTCGCCCACTTTGCTAAGCAGGACGTCCCTGACGAGAAGAGCATGATATACCAGTTCAGGGGTGGTCTCAGAGAAGAAATCCAGCTAGCTCTTGTTCTCTTTGAGCCCTTGAGGTACGATGAGTTTTACAACATGGCATTGAAGCAAGAGGCTGCTCTACTGAAGTGTGATGCTTCCTAGAAGCGAGTCAGAGATGCTACTCCTTCCTCAACTCAAGTGGCCAAGCAGCAGAAGTATTGGCTTCCTCCTCCTCCGTTCCATCGGCCGTATCAACAGAAGAGCAAAGGTGGCAGTGGATCTTCCCACCCACCCAACCCTAGCTTTTAGAACAAGACTTCGTCTCAAGCTTCAAGATCGAGTGCTCCGTATCACCGTCCGCTTTCAGAGGTCACGTGCAACAAGTGCCAACAGAAGGGTCACTATGCCAACAAATGCTTCAATCAGAGGCGTCTACCTCCTCCTCCTCCTATGAGATCGGCAAGTACAGCTATGGTCAAGCACAACCCCAAGTCTGCAAAGGTCAACTTGATGAATGCATCTCAGGAAGAGGACTCGTCAGATGTCATCATGGGTAACCTTCCTGTTAACTATATTCCTGCAAAAGTTCTTTTTGACACTGGTGCATCGCATTGTTTCATCTCGAGACCATTTGTTTCTAAGAATGAGTTGCCTTTACAAGATTTTCCTAGTCAGTTATCCATTGTTTGTTCGGGTAAATTCCTGAATGCAAGCGCTATGGCCCCGGATGTTACTATCACATTGGGTGACTACAAGTTTCTTTCTTCTCCGGTGGTTCTTGGCAACTCGGATATTGATCTTATTCTCGGAATGGATTGGCTTTCTAAGCACAAGGCGCATCTTGATTGTGCTGCCAGGCAGATTCAATTGACTCACTCGTCTAAGGATGTAATTGTCTTTGCCGCTCGTGATGATACCATCTGTCTGTTTTCTCTCAATGAGAAGGGTGAACTGGATGCCATCTCTCAAATTCCAGTCGTTTGCGAATATCAAGACGTCTTTCCAGAAGAGCTTCCAGGAATGCCTCCGCACCGGCCAGTTGAATTCGTCATCGATCTTGAGCCTGGCACGGAACTGGTTTGCAAGCGTCCTTACAAGCTCGGACCTGAAGAGTTGAAGGAGCTGAGGAAGCAACTCGATATTCAAGAGCGAATGGGTCTCATCCGACCTAGTTCTTCTCCGTGGGGTTGTGGAGTACTTTTTGTGAAGAAGAAGGATGGAACGGACCGACTCTGTGTTGACTACCGTCCATTGAACAAGAAGACTATCAAGAACAAGTACCCACTTCCCAACATCAATGAGCTATTCGAACAACTCAAAGGTGCCCAAGTATTCTCCAAGCTTGATCTCCGTATGGGTTATCAGCAGATTCGAATCCGTGAGCAAGATATTCCCAAGACGGCTTTCAGAACAAGCTATGGTTCATATGAATACACTGTCATGTCTTTTGGCCTCGTCAACGCTCCTCCGACTTTCTCTCGCATGATGAACTTCATCTTCAACGCCTACACAAATGACTTTGTCTTGGTCTATCTCGACGACATTCTGGTCTTTTCAAAGAACAAGGAAGATCATGCCAAGCACTTGCGTTTGGTGCTCGATAAGCTTAGGGAACATCAGTTCTACGCCAAGTTCTCCAAGTGCAAGTTTTGGCTCGATGAGGTTCTATATCTTGGGCATATCATCTCTGCCAAGGGCATTGCAGTGAATCATGAGAAGGTGTCCGCAATTGTGAATTGGGAACCACCTCAGAACGTGAAGCAACTCCGTAGCTTCCTTGGTCTTCGCAAGCTACTGTCGAAGGTTCGTTGAGAACTTTTCAAAGATTGCGAAGCCTCTTTCAAACCTTCTCCAGAAGCACGTCAAGTACGTTTGGTCTCCGGAATGTGACATTGCTTTCAACACTTTGAAAGAGAAATTGGTCACTGCTCTAGTTCTGACTCGTCCTGATGAATCCAAACCGTTCGAGGTCTTTTGCGATGCCTCTCTTCAAGGTCTTGGTGCAGTGTTGATGCAAGACAAGAAAGTTGTGGCTTATACATCTCGCCAGTTGAAGCCCAACGAGAAGAACTACCCCACTCGTGACCTCGAGTTGGCGGCAGTTGTGCATGCTCTTTTGACTTGGAGACATCTCGTATTGGGAAGAAAAGTGGACATTTTCACTGACCACAAGAGTCTCAAGTACATCTTCACTCAGCCTAATCTCAACCTCAGGCAGACTCGTTGGGTCGAAATGATTCAAGAGTATAATCCGAGTATCGAGTATACTCCATGCAAGGCCAATGTGATTGCTGATGCTTTGAGCAAGAAGGCTTACTGCAACAGTCTGATTCTCAAGCCTTATCAACCTGAGCTTTGTGAAACTTTCCGCAAACTCAATCTGCAAGTTGTTCCTCAAGGTTTCCTCGCCAACCTTCAAGTCTCTCCTACCTTGGAAGATCAGATTCGCGAGGATCAAGTTCTTGATGCTATGGTGAAGAAGGTGAAAATTGGGATTGCCAAGAGTCAACCCAAGTACAAGTGCTACCGCCTTGATGACAAGGACACTCTCTTCTTCGAGGAACGTATTGTTGTGCCCAAAGGTGACCTTCGTAAAGTGATCATGAACGAGGCTCACAATTCACTCCTCTCCATCCACCCTGGGAGTATGAAGATGTATCAGGACCTCAAACAGGCTTATTGGTGGACTCGAATGAAGCACGAGATTGCTCAGTTCGTGAATGAGTGTGATGTCTGCAGAAGAGTGAAGGCAGAACACCAAAGGCCAGCTGGGCTCCTGCAACCTCTTGCCATTCCAGAATGGAAGTTTGACCAGATTGAGATGAACTTCGTGACTGGGTTTCCAAAGTCCAAGCGTGGAAATGATGCTATATTCGTTCTCATCGACAAACTCACTAAAGTGGCTCACTTTCTGCCTATCAAAGAGTCTATCACTGCAGCTCAATTGGCGGAGCTCTATACCTCTCAGATTGTCTCACTTCATGGTATTCCACAGGTGATCTCTTCAGACCGTGGCAGCATCTTTACCTCCAAGTTTTGGGATTCTTTTCAGAAGGCCATGGGAACCAACATCCACTTCAGCACAGCTTTCCATCCTCAAACTAGCGGTCAAGTCGAGCGTGTCAATCAGATTCTTGAAGATATGCTCAGGGCTTGTGTGATCTCCTTCGGCATGAAGTGGGAAGATTGTCTTCCATACGCCGAATTCTCCTACAACAACAGTTTTCAAGCAAGTTCGGGCAAGGCCCCATTCGAAATTCTGTATGGCAGGAAGTGCCGTACCCCTCTCAACTGGTCTGAAACCGGTGAGCATCAACTTCTTGGAAATGACTTAATCATAGAGGCAGAGGAGATGTGTAAAGTCAGTCCTGATAACCTCAAAGCAGCGCAATCGTGCCAGAAGAGCTACTATGATAGTAAGCACCGTGATTTGGCTTTCGAGATCGGAGATCATGTTTACCTCCGCGTCTCTCCAATGAAAGGTACTCATCGCTTCGGTATCAAAGGGAAGCTTGCCCCTAGATACGTGGGTCCTTTCAAAATCGTCAGCAAGAGAGGCGATCTCGCCTATCAACTCGAGCTTCCTTCAAACTTTGCAAATGTGCACGACGTGTTCCATGTCTCTCAGCTCCGCAAGTGCTTCAAGACCCCTGACAGCACCATCAACTTTGAAGACATTGATCTCTAAGAAGATCTCTCTTATCGTGAGCACCCCGTTGCTATTCTTGAAGAGACTGAACGCAAGACTGGCAATAAGTCAATCAAATTCCTCAAAGTCAAATGTTCACACCATTCTGACCGTGGAGCCACCTAGGAACGCGAGGATCACCTCCGTTCTGAGTACCCGGCGTTCTTCCAGTCCTAGATCTCGGGTCGAGATCCTTTCGTAGTGGTGGAGTGTTGTAACACCCCGGATGTAATTTACCTTATATGTACTCCAACTCTTGCCATTTCCGGTGCTAAGTTATTTTATTTCCTTGGGTTCGGGTTTTGTCTCCGTGTGTTGTTGTCGTTGTCATGCATCTCATATCATGTCATCATGTGCATTGCATTTGAATACGTGTTCGTCTCATGCATCCGAGCATTTTCCCCGTTGTCCGTTTTGCATTCCGGCGCTCCTATCTCCTCCGGTGGTCCTTTCTACCTTCTTTTCGTGTGTGGGGGTTAAACATTTCCGGATTGGACCGAGACTTGCCAAGCGGCCTTGGTTTACTACCGGTACACCGCCTGTCAAGTTTCGTACTATTTGGACTTCGTTTGATGCTCCAACGGTTAACCGAGGGACCGAGAAGGCCTCGTGTGTGTTGCAGCCCAACACCCTTCCAATTTGGCCCAAAGCCCACCAAAACCCTCTCCATCATCTAGAGCGTTCGATCACGATCGCGTGGCCGAAAACCGCACCTAATTTGGACTCTCCTAGCTCCTCCTATGTCTATTTAAAGACCCACTCCCGAAATTTCGGATCTCTCCCCCGAAACCCTAGCCTTCGTCTTCCTCCGCGCGCCGGATAATGTCCGCCGGCGGCAGACGTGTCTGACTTCCACCCCCGCCGCCATGTGGCACGCCCCCACTCACTGCCGCCTCGCGCCCACATCGCCGCCGCTCCGGCCCGGGAGGCCCAGATCGGGCCCCGGAGGCCCATCGCCACCCGCGCCGCCCGGGGTCTTCTTCCCCGCGCCCGGTCCGCCGCACCTCCACCGCGGCCGCCGCCTCCCCTCCGCCGGCGCTCGCCTGGCCGCTCGCCGGCATCCGCGCCCGCTGCGCCAACCGAGGCCGGCGCCGCCAACCGCCGCCACCCGCCGTCCGCCGCTCCGGTGACCGGATCCGCGCCACCCCGGCCCGCCTCTCCAAGATCCGGCGGCCCCAACCGCCAAGTTCGGCGAAGTCCCCATCTCCGGCGAGTTCCCGGCCAACCTCGGGAGACATGCCCCGGATCCAGATCCGAGGAACCCTAGGGGTTGACTTTTGCCTCCGTTTTCAGTATTTTTTATGCAACTTCATCGTGCCGTAACTTTGCATCCGTAGATCTGTTTTGGGCGTGTAGCATATCGAAATGTTTGTCTCAGAGAGTACATCATTTCATATCATTGGATAATTTTCATTTGAGCTCATCTTGATGCCCTAAATGCTGTTGGAAGAGAGCTATTTGAGTTAATTGTCAGATCTGCTGCACCAAATAGCTATTTGTCATTTTTGCCATGATTATTGTGTGCATGATATGCTCCTGAGCTCTACATGTGTTTTGTTATATGCCATGCTATCTTTCCAGAGGTGCTATCCATGTATTTTTGTGGTATGTGTGGTGACTAGCACAAGCTTGCAAACTAGTGCATTCGTTAATACTGTTTTTCAGGGACTTAGGATTTCTCCAAGTCCTTGAGCTGTTCTTATCAATATGCCATATGTTCATGTTGTTTCCTAGTGATCCGTGCATCTTTTGAGGATGATCAGTAAGGATGATTTGTTAATCTTGTGGTTCTCTATCCATCCATGTCTTTGTTTGCAATTATGGAGCACCCTAGCTTGAGTTAATCGAGCTCTACTTTTGCTATTTCGTAATTCCTGGCAGATTGTCTACTTGTTAGCGATTTTGCCGAGGATGTTGTTGTTGATCCGTGCATGCTATGTTGTTGTTCTTGCCATGTCTTGTCTATACAATATGTATTCTTGATGGGTGTATGCTTAGTTTGTCATGCCTTGCTCTGTAGTGAGTGCATCGAGCTCGTAAACATGCCTACTCATTAACATATTTGCATGTTCCAGTTTTTCTCTAAGTCTGAGATCTGTTTATGTTTTTGCCATGTTCACATGCTTGCAATTGTATTTTCTGATCCCTTTTGGCTAAAGGTCACTAAGGGACTTTTGTTAAGCTCTTTGAGTAGCTCCATGCCATGCTTTACTTTGACATGTTAAGTTCCTGTAGCATATAGTTTTCATGCTCCAAAGTGTGCTACCTGATCTGAAATTTCAGACTAGTGTTAATTTCACTAAGTCTGAAACCTGTTTATCGTTAGCACTTTTGCCATGCTTGTTTGAACCTGTTAATGGATGATTTGGCCGTAGCTCAATGTTCATCTTTTGTCAAGCATTATGAGTGGATCACTGCCATGTATTTTGTTGCCATGTTTGAGTGCTGTAGAATAATTATGTTGATGCATTTAGATGGCTACTTGCTGTTTGTCGCAGACCGGTGCCATATTTGTTTTGCTTGCCATTTCCAAACCGTGTATCCGATTCCGGTGATCTTTATATCGATTTCAACCGAAATCACCTCACCTTTCCAGTGGCACTCTTGGATTTCCATGTTGAGGCCAGGTTCTTTCATTCCTTGTCAAATCTTGCATGTGCATCACATGTCGCATCCCGCATAGCATACCATGTTTGCATCATGTTGTTTGAGCTTTGCACATGGTTGATTGTGTCCTTTTTGTTTGTTTGCCTTGTTTGGGATGGGTTCGCTAACGAGGTGCCAGTTGAGTTTGCTTTCGTGGATCCAGTCAACTCTGACAACTTTGCAGGCAAGATGATCATACCCTCGAAATCACTTCTATATTTGCTTTGCTAGATGCTCGCTCTTTTGCTATGCCTATGCTACGATGCCTACCACTTTCTTATCATGCCTCCCAAATTGCCATGTCAAACCTCTAACCCACCATGTCCTATCAAACCGTTGATTGACAATGTTACCGCTTTGCTCAACCCCTCTTATAGCGTTGCTAGTTGCAGGTGAAGATTGGAGATTGTTCCTTGTTGGGACATTGTTTATTTGTTGGGATATCATTATATTATCTCGTTACCTTAATGCATCTATATACTTGGTAAAGGGTGGAAGGCTCGGCCTCTTGCCTAGTGTTTTGTTCCACTCTTGCCGCCCTAGTTTCTGTCATATCGGTGTTATGTTCCCGGATTTTGCGTTCCTTACGCGGTTGAGTAATAATGGGAACCCCTTGACAGTTCGCCTTGAATAAAATTCCTCCAGCAATGCCCAACCTTGGTTTTACCATTTGCCACCTAGCCTCTTTTCCCCTGGGTTTCGGGAGCCCGAGGGTCATCTTATTTAAACCCCCGGGCCAGTGCTCCTCTGAGTGTTGGTCCAACCGAGCGATGTCCGGGGCTACCAGGGGCAACTCCAGGCTGGCCTACCCGACGTCTGGCTCATCTGAGTGTGCCCTGAGAACGAGATATATGCAGCTCCTATCGGGATTTGTCAGCACATTCAGGCGGTGTTGCTGGACTTGTTTTATCTTTGTCGAAGTTGTCTTGTAGAACCGGGATACCGAGTCTGATCAGGATGTCTCGGGAGAAGGTTTATCCTTCGTTGACCGTGAGAGCTTGTCATGGGCTAAGTTGGGACTCCCCTGCAGGGATTTGAACTTTCGAAAGCCGTGCCCGCGGTTATGGGTAGATGGGAATTTGTTAATGTCCGGTTGTAGATAACTTGAACCTTAACTTAATTAAAATGAATCAACTGTGTGTGTTACCGTGATGGTCTCTTCTCGGCGGAGTCCGGGAAGTGAACACGGTGTTGGAGTAATGATTGCCTTAGGTTGTTCTATAGTTCTTTGTTCGTGCTTTGCCTCCTCTTCTCGCTCTCTTTTGCGAACAGGTTAGCCACCATATATGCTAGTCGCTTGCTGCAGCTCCACATACTACCTTGTCTTACCTATAAGCTTAAATAGTCTTGATCGCGGGGGTGCGAGATTGCTGAGTCCCCGTGGCTCACAAACCAGATGCAGGGCCCGATGACTCCGTTCCAGATGATGTACTTGAGCTCAAGTGGGAGTTCGATGAAGCCTCCCATCATTACTATGTGTCTTTCCCTGATGATCAGTAGTGGTGCCCAGTTGGGGCGATCGGGACCATGTCGCTTGTTGGGGTTGATCTTTTATTTTGGTACCGTAGTCGGACCATGTTTGTATTGGTTGATGTAATGCTATTTATGTACTTTGTGTGACGTGGCGAGTGTAAGCCAACTATGTACCTTTCCCTTATTATCTATTTACATGGGTTGTTGTGAAGATTACCTTACTTGCGACATTGCTTTCAATGCGGCTATGCCTCTAAGTCGTGCTTCGACACGTAGGAGCTATAGCCACATCGAGGGCGTTATAAAAACCTTCTAGTTGCATCATATACAACTCTTCTTAAAGATATCCATTAAGGAATGCAATTTTGACATCCATTTGCCAAATTTCATAATCATAAAATGCGTCAATTGCTAACATGATTCGGACGGACTTAAGCATCGCTACGGGTGAGAAGGTCTCACCGTAGTCAACTCCTTGAACTTGTCGAAAACCTTCCGCAACAAGTCGAGCTTTGTAGACAGTAACATTACCGTCAGCGTCAGTCTTCTTCTTGAAGATCCATTTATTCTCTATGGCTTGCCGATCATCGGGCAAGTCAACCAAAGTCCATACTTTGTTCTCATACATGGATCCCATCTCAGATTTCATGGCCTCAAGCCATTTTGCGGAATCTGGGCTCATCATCGCTTCCTCATAGTTCATAGGTTTGTCATGGTCAAGTAACATGACTTCCAGAACAGGATTACCATACCACTCTGGTGCGGATCTTACTCTGGTTGACCTACGAGATTCGATAGTAACTTGATCACAAGTTTCATGATCATCTTCATTAGCTTCCTCATTAATTGGTGTAGGAATCACTGGAACTGATTTCTGTGATGAACTACTTTCCAATAAGGGAGCAGGTACAATTAACTCATCAAGTTCTACTTTCCTCCCACTCACTTCTTTCGAGAGAAACTCCTTCTCTAGAAATGATCCATTCTTAGCAACGAATATCTTGCCTTCGGATCTGTGATAGAAGCTGTACCCAATAGTCTCTTTTGGGTATCCTATGAAGACACATTTCTCCGATTTGGGTTCAAGCTTATCAGGTTGAAACTTTTTCACATAAGCATCGCAGCCCCAAACTTTAAGAAACGACAACTAGGGTTTCTTGCCAAACCCCAGTTCGTAAGGTGTCGTCTCAACGGATTTTGATGGTGCCCTATTTAACGTGAATGCAACCGTCTCTAAAGCATAACCCCAAAACGATAGTGGTAAATCAGTAAGAGACATCATAGATCGCACCATATCTAATAAAGTGTGGTTACGACATTCGGACACACAATTATGCTGTGGTGTTCTAGGTGGAGTGAGTTGCGAAACTATTCCGCATTGTTTCAAATGAAGACCAAACTCGTAACTCAAATATTCTCCTCCACGATCAGATCGTAGAAACTTTATTTTCCTGTTACAAAGATTTTCCACTTCACTCTGAAATTCTTTGAACTTTTGAAATGTTTCAGACTTATGTTTCATCAAGTAGATATACCCATATCTGCTCAAATCATCTGTGAAGGTCAGAAAATAACGATACCCGCCATGAGAATCAACACTCATCAAACCGCATACATCAGTATGTATTATTTCCAATAAGTCTGTTGCTCGTTCCATTGTTTAGGAGAACAGAGTCTTAGTCATCTTGCCCATGAGGCATGGTTCGCAAGCATCAAGTGATTAATAATCAAGTGATTCCAAAAGTCCATCAGCATGGAATTTCTTCATGTGATTTACACCAATATGACCCAAACGGCAGTGCCACAAATAAGTTGCACTATCATTATTAAACTTATATCTTTTGGCTTCAATACTATGAATAGGTGTATCACTACTATCAAGATTTAGTAAAAATAGACCACTCATCAAGGGTGCATGACCATAAAAGATATTACTCATATAAATAGAACAACCATTATTCTATGATTTAAATGAATAACCATCTCGCATCAAACAAGATCTAGATATAATGTTCATGCTTAACGCTGGCACCAAATAACAATTATTCAGGTCTAAAACTAATCCCGAAGGTAGATGTAGAGGTAGCGTGCCGACGGCGATTGATACGTCTCCAACGTATCTATAATTTTTGATTGTTCCATGCTATTATATATACTGTTTTGGATGTTTAATGGTATTATTTATACACTTTTATATTATTTTTGGGATTAACCTATTAACTGGAGGCCCAACCCAAATTGCTGTTTTTTTTGCCTATTTCAGTGTTTCGCAGAAAAAGAATATCAAACGGAGTCCAAACGGAATGAAATCTTCAGGAGCGTGATTTTGGAAACAAACGTGATCTAGAGGACTTGGAGTGGACGTCAAGCAATCAACGAGGAGGACACGAGGCAGGGGGGCGCGCCTACCCCACTGGGCGTGCCCTCCACCCTCGTGGGCCCCTCGTGGCTCCACCGACCTACTTCTTCCTCCTATATATACCTACGTACCCCCAAACCATCGAGGAGCACCACGAAAACCTAATTCCACTGCCGCAACCTTCTGTACCCATGAGATCCCATCTTGGGGCCTTTTCTGGCGCTCCGTCGGAGGGGCATTGATCACGGAGGGCTTCTACATTGATAACCCACAAGTATAGGGGATCGCAACAGTTTTCGAGGGTAGAATATTCAACCCAAATTTATTGATTCGACACAAGGGGAGCCAAAGAATATTCTCAATTATTTGCAGCTGGGTTGTCAATTCCACCACACCTGGATAACTTAATATTTGCAGTAAGGTATTTAGTAGCAAAGTAATATGATAGTAGTGGTAACGGTGGCAAAAGTAACGGTAGCAGTTTTGGTTTTATAGTGATTGTAACAGTAGCAGCGGAAAAGTAAATAAGCAAAGAACAATATATGGAAAAGCTCATAGGTAATGGATCGGTGATGGAGAATTATGCTGGATGCGATTATTCATGCAACAATTATAACATAGGGTGACACACAACTAGCTCCAGTTCATCAATGTAATGTAGGCATGTATTCCGAATATAGTCATACGTGCTTATGGAAAAGAACTTGCATGACATCTTTTGTCCTACCCTCCCGTGGCAGCGGGGTCCTATTGGAAACTAAGGGATATTAAGGCCTCCTTTTAATAGAGTACCGGATCAAAGCATTAACACACAGTGAATACATGAACTCCTCAAACTATGGTCATCATCGGGAGTGGTCCCGATTATTGTCACTTTGGGGTTGCCGGATCATAACACATAGTAGGTGACTATAGACTTGCAAGATAGGATCAAGAATTCACATATATTCATGAAAACATAATAGGTTCAGATCTGAAATCATGGCACTCGGGCCCTAGTGACAAGCATTAAGCATAACAAAGTCATAGGAACATCAATCTCAGAACATAGTGGATACTAGGGATCAAACCCTAACAAAACTAACTCGATTACATGATAGATCTCATCCAACCCATTAATGTCCAGCAAGCCTACGATGGAATTACTCACACACGGCGGTGAGCATCATGGAATTGGTGATGGAGGAAGGTTGATGATGACGATGGAGGCAGATTCCCCTCTCCGGAGCCCTAAACGGACTCCAGACCAGCCCTCCCAAGAGAGTTTAAGGCTTGGCGGCGGCTCCGTATCGTAAAATGCGATGAATCCTTCTCTCTAATTTTTTCTCCCCGAACACGAATATATGGAGTTGGAGTTGAGGTCGGTGGAGCATCAGGGGGGCCACGAGGCAGGGGGCGCACCCAGGGGGGTAGGCACGCCCCCACCCTCGTGGACAGGGTGTGGGCCCCCTGACATGGATCTTTCTTCCAGTATTTTTTATATATTCCAAAAATAATCTCCGTTGATTTTCAGGTAATTTCGAAAACTTTTATTTGTGCACAAAAATAACACCATGACAATTCTGCTGAAAACAGTGTCAGTCCGGGTTAGTTCCATTCAAATCATGCAAGTTAGAGTCCAAAAACAAGGGCAAAAGTGTTTGGAAAAGTAGATATGACAGAGATGTATCAACTCCCCCAAGCTTAAACCTTTGCTTGTCCTCAAGCCATTTAGTTGATAAACTGAAAGTGATAAAGAAAAACTTTTACAAACTCGGTTTGCTCTTGTTGTTGTAAATATGTAAAGCCAGCATTCAAGTTTTCAGCAAAGATTATGAACTAACCATATTCACAATAACATTTAGGTCTCATGTTTACTCATATCAATGGCATAATCAACTAGCGAGCAATAATAATAAATCTCGGATGACAACACTTTCTCAAAACAATCATAATATGATATAACAAGATGGTATCTCGCTAGCCCTTTCTGAGACCGCAAAACATAAATGCAGAGCACCTTTAAAGATCAAGGACTGACTAGACATTGTAATTCATGGTAAAAGAGATCCAGTCAAGTCTTACTCAATGTAAACTAATAGTAATGGATGCAAATGGCAGTGGTGCTCTCCAACTGGTGCTTTTTAATAAGAGGAGGATGAATCAACATAAAAGTAAATAGATAGGCCCTTCGCAGAGGGAAGCAGGGATTTGTAGAGGTGCCATAGCTCGGTTTTGAAATATATATGAATAATATTTTGAGCGGTATACTTTCATTGTCAACATAACAACCGAGAGATCTCGAAATCTTCCATGCTACACACATTATAGGCGGTTCCTAAACAGAATGGTAAAGTTTATACTCCCCCTCCACCAACAAGCATCAATCCATGGCTTGCTCGAAACAACGAGTGCCTCCAACTAACAAGAGTCCCGGGGGAGTTTTGTTTGCAGTTATTTTGATTTGAATTGCATAAAGCATGGGACTGGGCATCCCGATGACCAGCCATTTTCTCATGAGTGAGGAGCGGAGTCCACTCCTCTTGAGAATAACCAGCCTAGCATGGAAGATACAGACATTCCTAGTTGATACATGAGCTATTCGAGCATACAAAACAGAATTTTTATTTGAAGGTTTAGAGTTTGGCACATACAAATTTACTTGGAACGGCATGTAGATACCGTATATAGGTAGGTATGGTGGACTCATATGGAACAACTTTGGGGTTTATGGAGTTGGATGCACAATCAGTATTACCGCTTAGTACAAGTGAAGGCTAGAAAAAGATTGGGAAGAGACCAGCTAGAGAGCGACAACAGTCATGAACATGCATTAAAATTAATCAAGACCGAATGCAAGCATGAGTAGGATATAATTCACCATGAACATAAATATCGTAGAGGCTATGTTGATTTTGTTTCAACTACATGCATGAACATGTGCCAAGTCAAGCCACTCGAATCGTTCAAAGGAGGATACCACCCTATCATACCACATCACAACCATTTTAATAGCATGTTGGCACGCAAGGTAAACCATTATAAGCTCCTAGATAATTAATCAGGGCATAAGTGACTACAATCTCTAATTGTCATTACAAATATGTTTCTTTCATAATAGGCTGAATCATGAACGATGAACTAATCATATTTACAAAAACAAGAGAGGCCGAGTTCATACCAGCTTTTCTCATCTCAATAAGTTCATCATATAATCATCATTACAGCCTTTCACTTGCATGACCGAATAGTGTGGATAATAATAATAGTGCACGTGCATTGGACTAAGCTGGAATCTGCAAGCATTCAATTCAAGAGATAAGACAAGGTAATATGGGCTCTTTGTTAGATCAACAATAATGCATATGAGAGCCACTCAACATTTTTATTATGGTCCTCGACTCTCAAAGGAAAGAAAAGAAACAAAACTATTTACACGGGAAAGCTCCCAACAAGCAAAGGAAGAACGAGAAATCTTTTTGGGTGTTCTTTTTAATTAGTACTACTACATGCATGGAAAGTAAACTAGCTAAAAGCTACAACTAATTTTTTTGGTTTTTTCTTAAGGTTTATCAAACACACAAGAAGAAATCATAAAAAGGAAATAAACTATTATGGATGATACAATGAAAAAGTATGAACACCGGCAACTAGCATGAGTGTGTGAACATGAATGTAATGTCGGTGAGAAGTATATACTCCCCCAAGCTTAGGATTTTGGCCTAAGTTGGTCTACTACCACGCCTGAGCTGGCGGATATCCAAAGTTGTAGTTGGGGTCGTACTGAGAAGCATCAGCTACTGTGTGAAGAGCTGGAGCATGGAGGCGGGCTGCCTCCATCCTCCTCTCATATTCGGTCACCTCCTCCCTGGTTATACCATATCTCCCTTTTGCCTGAAAGTCAAAGAAAGCGGGAGCAGGGAGAGCGACTTGATAGGGGCATCGTCTGTCAAAGATTAGTCGGTACTGGAGGGACTGGTTGTTCCTCTCAACAAACTGATGACGAACCATAGCATCATAGTCTAGATAAGAAGGAGGCAACTCAATATCATCTCCACATCGGGGTATCTCAAGAAAGTTAGCTATACGAGTTGCATAAATTCCACCAAAGAAATCTCCATGAGTACTATTATTATGCAACCTACGTGCAACGATAGCCCCCAAGTTGTATTGTTTATCTCCTAAAACAGCGCTCCTGAGAATGCTAAGATCAGGTACGCACATGTGACATGCTTCATCTTTACCATTTATGCACCTTCCTATGAAGAGAGCAAAATAATGTATAGAGGGAAAATGAATGCTCCCTATGGTGGCTTGTGTTACATCTCTAGATTCCCCCCCACAGTTATACTAGCAAGAAAGTCTCTATATTCAGATTTGCGAGGTTCACTAACATTACCCCACTATGGGAGTTTACAAGTAGTGTTAAAATATTCTAAGTCCATGGTATAAGATTTATCATAAAGATCAAACAGGACAGTTTGAGAATTGCGTGATGATGAAAATTCATACCTTCTCACAAAGGAATCAGTGAGGTAGTGGTCCTGGCGGCACTTATCTGCCATGAAGCCCTTAAGATCGGCATTACGCACATATGCTTCAAATTCCTCCTTGATTCCTGCTCGAACCATGAAGTCCTCTGACGGCCATTCACAAGGCCGCACTTGAGCGTCCCTCGGTGGTTCATCGTCCGGCTCACGCATCGCGGGCCTGGGTCCTTGCTTCCTTGAAGAACCACCTTGGTACATTTTCCTAAACATATTTCATCCTCTAAAAAATTTCTGAAATTTTTAGTAACTTTAAAATAAAAGTGAACCAAACTCAACAAAATTGATAGCAACTACTCATGCATTAAAACTAATTTTGACCATATAAATTTGACATGCAAGCTCAAGAACATGGTCACCTAAGTAGCAAAAAATTGCAATGAATAGAGCACTAGAACAAAAACTAATTGGACCATTGGAGGAGTCACATACCAAAGAACAATCCCCCAAAGCAGTTTTGTGAATGGAGCTTTGAGCTAGGAGATTGAAAATGGCAGCAAGATGAGCTAGAACTCGTGCTTGAGTCGGTTAGTGATTTTTTTGGGAGGAAGAAGGAGTGTGTGGTGGCTGTAATTAGTGGAGGGGAGCCACCATGAAACCATGAGGTAGGGGCGCGCCCAGGGGGTGGGCGGCCCCTCCACCCTCGTGGGCACGTGGCTGCTCCCCCTGCTATGTTTTCAGTGCAAAACATTCTCAAATATTCTAGAAAAAATCATATTTAATTTTTAGGGCATTTGGAGAACTTTTATTTTTGGGGTATTTTTTTATTGCATGGATAATTCAGAAAATAGACAGAAAAATACTATTTTTTTTTGCTTTAGTCAATATAAATAACAGAAAGTAAAAAGAGGGTACAAAGAGTTATGTTTTCTAAATTCATCCATCTCATGCTCATCAAAAGGAATCCACTAACAAGGTTGATCAGGTCTTATTGACAAACTCATTTCGAATAACATGAAACCGGAGAAATTTCGAATAACACTAGGTTACCTCAACGGGGATATGCATGTCCCCAACCATAAGAATATCATATTTCTTCTTGACAGTAGGAAGAGGAAATTCAAAACATCCAATAGTAATTGTTGAAAATTTTCCAATAGTATTGATACTGTGGACTGATACGTCTCCAACGTATCTATAATTTTTGATTGCTCCATGCTATATTATCTACTGTTTTGGACTATATTGTGCTTTATTTTCCACTTTTATATTATTTTTGGGACTAACCTATTAACCGGAGGCCCAACCCAGAATTGCTGTTTTTTTTGCCTATTTTAGTGTTTCAGATAAACGGAATATCAAACGGAGTCCAAACGGAATAAAATATTCGGGAACGTGATTTGCCCACCGAACGTGATCCAGGAGACTTGGACCCTACTCCAAGGAACAAAAGAGGCAGTCACGAGGGTGGGGGGGCGCGCCCCACTGCCTCGTGGGCCCCTTGTTGCTCCTCCGGCATACTTCTTCCTCCTATATATACACACGTACCCCCAAACGATCAGAATAGGAGCCAAAAACCTAATTTCACTGCCGCAACTTTTTGTATCCACGAGATCCCATCTTGGGGCCTGTTCCGGAGCTCCGCCGGAAGAGGGCCGTCATCACGGAGGGCTTCTACATCATCCTAGCCCCTCCGATGAAGTGTGAGTAGTTTACCTCAGACCTTCGGGTCCATAGTTAGTAGCTAGATGGCTTCTTCTCTCTCTTTGAATCTCAATACAAAGTTCTCCCCCTCTCTTGTGGAGATCTATTCGATGTAATCTTCTTTTTGCGGTGTGTTTGTTGAGACCGATGAATTGTGGGTTTCTGATCAAGTCTATCTATGAATAATATTTGAATCTTCTCTGAATTCTTTTATGTATGATTGGTTATCTTTGCAAGTCTCTTTGAATTATCCGTTTGGTTTGGCCAACTAGATTGGTAGTTCTTGCCGTGGGAGAAGTGCTTAGCTTTGGGTTC
This sequence comes from Triticum monococcum, assembly GCA_034509565.1. NCBI lineage: Eukaryota > Viridiplantae > Streptophyta > Magnoliopsida > Poales > Poaceae > Triticum > Triticum monococcum. Next base: position 601,366,605 of record CM067842.1, read on the forward strand.
GATCTTGCGGTGTCCTTACCCAGTGACAAAAGGGGCAGCAAGGCACGTATTGTATCATTGCCATCGAGGATAACAAGATGGGGTTTATTTCATATTGCATGAATTTATCTCTCTACATCATATCATCTTGCTTAAGGCGTTACTCTATTTTTAACTTAATACTCTAGATGCATGCTGTATATCGGTCGATGAGTGGAGTAATAGTAGTAGATGCAGAATCGTTTCGATCTACTTGTCACGGACGTGATGCCTATATACATGATCATGCCTAGATATTCTCATAACTATGCTCAATTCTGTCAATTGCTCAACAGTAATTTGTTCACCCACCGTAGAATACTTATGCTCTTGAGAGAAGCCACTAGTGAAACCTATGGCGCCGGGTCTATTCTCATCATATCAATCTCCATCACTTTAATCTTGTTTTGCTTTTTTTACTTTGCCTTTACTTTTTACTTTGCATCATTATACCAAAAATACCAAAATATATTATATCTATCAGATCTCACTCTCGTAAGTGACCGTGAAGGGATTGACAACCCCTAATCGCGTTGGTTGCGAGTAGCTATTGCTTTGTGCAGGTACGAGGGACTTGAGCATGGGCTCCTACTGGATTGATACCTTGGTTCTCAAAAACCGAGGGAAATACTTACGCTACTCTGCTGCATCATCCCTTCCTCTTCGGGGAAAACCAACACAAGCTCAAGACGTAGAAAGAAAGATTTCTGGCGCCGTTGCCGGGGAGTCTACGCAAAAAATCAACATACCAAGTACCCATCACAATCCCTATCTCTCACATTACATTATTTGCCATTTGCCTCTCGTTTTCCTCTCCCCCCAATTCACCCTTGCCGTTTTATTCACTCTCTCTCTCTCTCTCTCTCTCTCTCTATCCTCCCTCTCTATTGGCCTCTTTTTGCCCGTTGCTTTTGTTTGCTCGTGTGTTAGATTGCTTGCTTGTCGTGATGGCTCAAGATATTACCAAATTGTGTGACTTCACCAATACCAATAATAATGATTTCCTTAGCACTCCGATTGCTCCTCTTACCGATGCTGAATCTTGTGAAATTAATGCTGCTTTGTTGAATCTTGTTATGAAAGATCAATTCGCTGGCCTTCCTAGTGAAGATGCCGCTACTCATCTGAATAGCTTCGTTGATTTATGTGATATGCAAAAGAAAAAAGATGTCAATAATGATGTTGTTAAATTGAAGCTATTTCCTTTTTCACTTAGAGATCGTGCTAAAGCTTGGTTTTCGTCTTTGCCTAAGAATAGTATTGATTCATGGAACAAGTGCAAAGATGCTTTTATCTCTAAGTATTTTCCTCCCGCTAAGATCATATCTCTTAGAAATGATATTTTGAACTTTAAACAACTTGATCATGAACATGTTGCACAAGCTTGGGAGAGAATGAAATTAATGATACGTAATTGCCCTACTCATTGTTTGAATTTGTGGATGATTATACAAAATTTTTATGCCTGATTGAATTTTGCTTCTAGAAATCTTTTAGATTCGGCCGCGGGAGGCACTTTTATGGAAATCACCTTAGGAGATGCTACTAAACTCCTAGACAATATTATGGTTAATTATTCTCAATGGCATATTGAAAGATCTTCTAATAAAAAAGTGCATGCGATAGAAGAAATTAATGTGTTGAGTGGAAAGATGGATGAACTTATGAAATTATTTGCTACTAAGAGTGTTTCTTCTGATCCTAATGATATGCCTTTGTCTACTTTGATTGAGAATAACAATGAATCTATGGATGTGAATTTTGTTGGTAGGAATAATTTTGGTAACAACGCTTATAGAGGGAATTTTAATCCTAGTCCATATCCTAGTAATCCTTCTAATAATTATGGTAATTCCTACAACAACTCTTATGGAAATTATAATAAGACGCCCTCTGAATTTGAGAATAGTGTTAAAGAGTTTATGAATTCACAAAAGAATTTTAATGCTTTGCTTGAGGAGAAATTTCTTAAAGTTGATGATTTGGCTAGAAACATTGATATAATTTCTCTTGAGGTTGATTCTTTAAAGCTTAGATCTATTCCTCATAAACATGATATCAATGAGTCTCTCAAAGCCATGAGAATTTCCATTGATGAGTGCAAGGAAAGAACCGCTAGGATGCGTGCTTCCAAAGATGCCTTTATTAAAGCGTGTTCCTACAATTCCTATGAAAATCAAGATGAAGATCTAAAAGTTATTGATGTGTCTCCTATTAAATATTTATTTTGCAATATGAATCTTGATGAAACTGAATATGATCTTCCTTTACCTAGAAGGCGTTCTAAAAATTCGGAGTGTTTAGATCTTAATGATGAAATTGATGAAAGTGGGATTGAAAGAACTAAAAATCTAGATGTTGCTAAACCCACTATATTGGATTTCAAGGAATTTAATTATGAAAGTTGCCCTTTAATTGATTGTATTTCCTTGTTGCAATCTGTGCTAAATTCTCCACATGCTTATAGTCAAAATAAAGCCTTCACCGAACATATTGTTGATGCCTTGATGCAATCTTATGAAGAAAATCTTGAGTTGAAAGTTTCTATCCCTAGAAAACTCTATGATGAGTGGGAACCAACTATTAAAATTAAAATTAAAGATCATGAGTTTTATGCTTTGTGTGATTTGGGTGCTAGTGTCTCTACAATTCCCAAGACTTTGTGTGATTTGCTAGATTTTCGTAACTTTGATGATTGCTCTCTAAACTTGCATCTCGCGGATTCCAATATTAAGAAACCTATGTGAAGGATTAATGATGTTCTTATTGTTGCAAATAGGAATTATGTGCCTGTAGATTTCATTGTTCTTGATATAGATTGCAATCCTTCTTGCCCTATTATTCTTGGTAGACCTTTCCTTAGAACGGTTGTTGCGATTATTGATATGAAGGAAGGGAATATTTGATTTCAATTTCCATTAAAAAAGGGCATGGAACACTTTCCAAGAAATAAAATAAAATTACCATTTGAAACTATCATGAGAGCCACTTATGGATTGCCTACCAAAGATGGCAATACCTAGATCTATCCTCGCATTTATGCCTAGCTAGGGGCGTTAAACGATAGCGCTTGTTGGGAGGCAACCCAATTTTATTTTTATTCCTTGCTTTTTGCTCATGCTTAGTAATATATAAATTATTTAGCCTCTGTTTTGGTTGTGTTTTTTGTGTTTAATTAGTGTTTGTGCCAAGTAGAACCGCTGGGAAGACTTGGGGAAAGTCTTGTTAAACTTGCTGTAAAAAAACAGAAACTTTAGTGCTCACGAGAACTTCTGTCGTTTTTATTTGAAGAGTGATATTTAGTTAATTCTTTTTTAATATGATTAATAGATAAATTCCTCACGTCCAGAAATTTATTTTAGAATTTTTGGGGTTCCAGATCTTGCGCTAGATACAGATTACTACCGACTGTTCTGTTTTTGGCAGATTCTGTTTTTCGTGTGTTGTTTGCTTATTTTGATGAATCTATGGCTAGTAAAATAGTTTATAATCCATAGAGAAGTTGGAATACAGTAGGTTTAACACCAATATAAATAAATAATGAGTTCATTACAGTACCTTGAAGTGTTCTTTTGTTTTCTTTCGCTAACGGAGCTCACGAGTTTTCTATTTTGAGTTTTGTGTTGTGAAGTTTTCAAGTTTTGGGTGAATTCTTTTGATGGATCATGGAAAAAGGAGTGGCAAGAGCCTAAGCTTGGGGATGCCCATGGCACCCCCAAGATAATCCAAGGACACTAAAAATTCAAAGCTTGGGGATGCCCCGGAAGGCATCCCCTCTTTCGTCCACTTCCATCGGTAATTTACTTGGAGCTATATTTTTATTCACCAACATGATATGTGTTTTGCTTGGAGCGTCTTGTATTATTTGTGTCTTTGTGTCTTAGTATACCAAAATCATCCTTGCTGTACACACCTTTTGAGAGAGCGATACATGAATTAAAATTTGATAGAATACTCTATGTGCTTCACTTATATCTTTTGAGCTAAGTAGTTTTGCTCTGTGTGCTTCACTTATATCTTTTAAGCTAGATAATTTTGCTCTATGTGCTTCACTTATATCTTTTGAGCATTATAATTTTTCTCTATGTGCTTCACTTAGATCTTTTAGAGCACGGTGGTGGATTTGTTTTAAAGAAACTATTGATCTCTCATGCTTCACTTAAATTATTTTGAGAGTCTCTTAATAGCATGGTAATTTGCTTAATAATAATATGCTTGGTATTCAAGATTTGTGAAACTTTCTTTTGAGTGTGTTGAATACTAAGAAAAGATTGAAGCATGGTAATTGTTTTGAGATATGGAGGTGATAATATTAAAGTCATGCTAATGGAGTAGTTGTGAATTTAAAGAATACTTGTGTTAAAGTTTGTGATTCTCGTAGCATGCACGTATGGTGAACCGTTATGTGATGAAGTCGGAGCATGATTTATTTATTGATTGTCTTCCTTATGAGTGGCGGTCGGGGACGAGCGATGGTCTTTTCCTACCAGTCTATCCCCCTAGGAGCATGCGCGTAATACTTTGCTTTGATAACTTCTAGATTTTTGCAATAAGTATATGAGTTCTTTATGACTAATGTTGAGTCCATGGATTATACGCACTCTCACCCTTCCACCTTTGCTAGCCTCTCTAATACCGTGCACCTTTCACCGATATCATACACCTACCATATACCTTCCTAAAAACAGCCACCATAACTACCTATTATGGCATTTCCGTAGCCATTCCGAGATATATTTCCATGCAACTTTCCACCATCTAGTTCATCATGACACACTCCATCATTGTCATATTGCATATCCCGGTACACCGCCTGATGCATTCATATAGAGTCATATTTTGTTCTAAGTATTGAGTTGTAAGAAAAATAGAAGTGTGATGATCATCATTGTTAGAGCATTGTCCCAGTGAGGAAAGAATGATGGAGACTATGATTCCCCCATAAGTCGGGATGAGACTCCGGACGAAAAAAAGAGGCCAAAGAAGCCCAAATAAAAAGAGGCCCTAAAAAAGAGAAAAGGCCCAAACAAAATATTACTATCCTTTACCACACTTGTGCTTCAAAGTAGCACCATGATCTTCATAGTAGAGAGTCTCTCATGTTATCACTTTCATATACTAGTGGGAATTTTTCATTATAGAACTTGGCTTGTATATTCCAATGATGGGCTTCCTCAAATTGCCCTAGGTCTTCATGAGCAAGCAAGTTGGATGCACACCCACTTAGTTTCTTTTGTTGAGCTTTCATATACTTATAGTTCTAGTGCATCCGTTGCATGGCAATTCCTACTCACTCACATTGATATCTATTGATGGGCCCCTCGTTGCTCCTCCGACGTACATCTTCCTCCTATATATACACACGTACCCCCAAACGATCAGAACAGGAGCCAAAAACCTAATTCCACCGCCGCAACTTTCTGTATCCACGAGATCCCATCTTGGGGCCTGTTCCGGAGCTCCGCCGGAAGAGGGCCGTCATCACGGAGGGCTTCTACATCATCCTATCCCCTCCGATGAAGTGTGAGTAGTTTACCTCAGACCTTCGGGTCCATAGTTAGTAGCTAGATGGCTTCTTCTCTCTCTTTGAATCTCAATACAAAGTTCTCCCCCTCTCTTGTGGAGATCTATTCGATGTAATCTTCTTTTTGTGGTGTGTTTGTTGAGACCGATGAATTGTGGCTTTATGATCAAGTCTATCTATGAATAATATTTGAATCTTCTCTGAATTCTTTTATGTATGATTGGTTATCTTTGCAAGTCTCTTCGAATTATCCGTTTGGTTTGGCCAACTAGATTGGTAGTTCTTGCCATGGGAGAAGTGCTTAGCTTTGGGTTCGATCTTGCGGTGTCCTTACCCAGTGACAGAAGGGGCAGCAAGGCACGTATTGTATCGTTGCCATCGAGGATAACAAGATGGGGTTTATTTCATATTGCATGAATTAATCTCTCTACATCATGTCATCTTCCTTAAGGCGTTACTCTGTTTTTAACTTAATACTCTAGATGCATGCTGGATAGCGGTCGATGAGTGGAGTAATTGTAAGTGCATCTAGTGCCACCCCTAGTTGGTTTTGGAGTATTGACGACAAACCTAGTTGAGGGACTAATGTGTTTGTGAGAATTGCAGGATAACACAGGTAGAAGTCCCTCATTGATTCGGTTTTACTACCAGAGATGACCCCTAAAAATGTACGAAGACATTGAAGACAATGGTGGTATATGAAGATGTTCACATTGAAGACTATGACAAGAGAAGACACTATGTGAAGCCTATGGAACTCGAAGACTTAGATCCTTCGTAGTTTTATTTCATTTATGTTGAGTCATAAGAACCACCGTACTATTAAGTGGGATCCAAGAGAACCAGTCAGAATGACTGAAGTGATGCCTAATTCAAAACCTATATCTTCGAGCGAAGACTATGAGAGCAAATCTTGTCTAGAGTCGGACAAGTCAGCTTTACTTGTAGCCCAAGTAAAGTTGCCGTGTGAGTTTGAAATCTGACCGTTGGTACACGTGTCAGTTCCTGAGTGACCCAGGGTCATTTCGGACAAATCAGGTCGGGTTGCCCAGTGGCTATAAATAGTCCACCCCCTACAACCATAAACGGTTGGCTGCTCAGATTTCAGTGCACGGCTTTTGTCGTTTGAGAGCAACCCACCTCGAAGCCTTTGAGAGAAAATTCCTAGCGAGGAGAAAAGCTCTAACCACCCAGAGCCAGAGTAAATTGGGCATCACTTAAGTCTTCTTGTCTGAGTGATCTGAAGACTTATTACACTTGAGGACTGTGCATCCTCCAGCCGGTTAGGCGTCGTGTTCTGAGCATCCAAGAGAAATTGTGGAGTGCCAGTGAACGAAGTCTGTGAAGGTTTGGGAGTCTACCTTGAAGACTTACCAGAGTGATTGGGCGAGGTCTGTGTGACCTTAGCTCAAGGAGAAAACGGCGAGGACTGGGTGTCCTGAGCTGCGTGTTCAGGACTGGGTGTCCGGGACTGTGTGTCCTTTGGTTTAAATACCTAGCCGCTCCAACCAGACGTACAGTTGTCACAGCAACTGGAACTGGTCCAACAAATCATTGTCTTCAGCGTGTCACTGGTTTCATCTTCACTTCCTTTTACTTACTGTTACACATTGTGAAGCCATTGCATGCTTGCTGTATCTTCTGTCTTCACATCATAACTGTATGATTTGTTTGGCTTCATAACTTCTTCCTACCTGATCCTTATTACACTGCAGCTACTTGTCTTGTGCTTTCACTCTATTGAATACTTGACCATGGCTTGCCTAGTGTAATCTAACTTCCGCTGCTTAAGTGATAGGCATATCTATACTGTTTGTCTTCATAACCTTCACGTTTTGAAGACTTTCATAAAAATCGCCTATTCACCCCCCCTCTAGTCGATATAACGCACTTTCAGTAATAGCAGTAGATGCAGAATCGTTTCGATCTACTTGTCACGGACGTGATGCCTATATACATGATCATGCCTAGATATTCTCATAACTATGCTCAATTCTATCAATTGCTCAACAGTAATTTGTTCACCCACCGTAGAATACTTATGCTCGTGAGAGAAGCCAGCACACATTTGACCGGCTCACTGACATCACAAATGAGCTTCAAGCCCTCGGCGCCACTTAGATCACCAAACATGAAATCGTCAAGATGCTGCTGAGATCACTTGACAGTTCGTTTGACATCCTAGCCCTGGTGATTCAAGAACGTCCAGACTTCAAGACACTCGATCCGTCTGACATACTTGAGAGGCTCAACACACATGAGTTTCAGCTTTCTGAGAAAAGAGATATCTATGGTCCAAACTATGGGCGAACTCGTGCCTTGAAGGCAAAAGCTGTGTCCTCATCTGAAGAAGAATCTGACAGTAGTTCTGATGATCCTGAAGACATTGGAAGGGAACTTGCAATGCTAGTGAAGAAGTTCCAGAAATTCACCAAGAAGAAAGGCTTTAGAAAGTCTTCACGATCAAGCTCAAGGAATGATGAAGCTTCTGCTCATGACTACAAGAAGAAAACATGTCACAAGTGCAAGAAAACTGGACACTTCATCTCTGAGTGTCCACAGTGGGACAATGAGAGCAGAAAGAAGAAGAAGAGCAAGGAATATGACTCTGACGACAAGAAGAAGAAGAAATACTCAAAGTCTTCTTCCAAGTCTTCCTCCAAGTCTTCATCACACAAGAAGAGCTCAACTGGCAAGGCTCGTGCGTTTGTTGGCAAGGAAATGGATTCAGAGGAGGAGTCCGCTTCTGAGGAGGCAGAGGTAGAGTCTGAGGAGGAGTCTGATTCTGGCATTGTGAGTCTGGCTACAACATACGTCGCCAAGTCCATCTTCAACACTGAAGACAATGACTTCATCACCAACACCGATGCAAATGACAAGGAGGACTCTACTCCTACCTACTGCTTCATGGCACGCAGTGCCAAGGTAAACACACGCACTACTCACTATCAAACATCCAGTGATGATGACTCTGATTGTGATTCAAAACCCAGCTACAAAACACTTGCTAAAATTGCCACTGAACAACAGAAAGCCATGGAACATATTCAAAAACTGTTAGACAGAAGCGATGATCTGTTGGGTGCTGAAATGACTCGATCTGAATCCTTAATTGAAGACATAAAAAATCTTCACTTTAAGTATCAGGAACTTGAAGATCGTCATGATACTCTCTCAACAACTCATGAAAAGCTCTCCTATGATTATCTTCAAAGGAAGCAAGATCTTGAGAAATTGAGAGCGGCTCATGAAGATCTTCAAAAGGAAAACGAGTCACTTCGCGCCGAACAGATCAATTCCGCTCAGGAGGGTTTGAACCACCATGCCTTAAGTGCATTGAGCGTGATAATGCTACTTTTGTTGCTGAATGTTCCACTGCTACTGCTGTTGCAATATCTTCAAATGTTGAAGTGGTAACTAACCCCTCTGCTGAGGATACCACTGCTATTGCTGATGAGAATGCTAGGTTGAAGACATTGCTTGAAACAGGGATGTACAAAAGTCTCAAAGGACATCAGACATTATGTGATGTCCTCAAGAAGCAGATTCTGAACCGAAACCCTAGGAAAGAGGGTGTTGGGTTCGTGAGGAAAATTAATGTAGATGGCTCTTACTAGAAACCTGAGCAGTACCCCAAAACCACATGGTTGCTGCAAAGGAATCCTCAGCAGATCCATCCAACCTATCTGGCTTCACTTGTGCTAATCCCATTATCATTGATGAATCCTTTGATGCAAACTATAAACTGTTTAAGAATCAGAATGGTGAAGTATTTGCCAGGTACATTGGTACTAACTGCAGGAATGGACCGCCTATGAAGAAGATCTGGGTTCCAAAAACGTGTCTGGAGAATCTTCCTGTGAATGTCCTCATGACACCTCACATGAAGAAGACAAACCTCAAACCAAAGGCTTCATATGGTCCAAAGGCTTCATACAGACAGAGAACTCACCTGAGTCGCACTAACGCAAATGTTTTGCAGGGAAACCATGCTCAGGCATATGAGAGCGGTTCTTCAAACCGTCATGTTCATACGACCAAGAACTATTCTACCTATTCTTATGAGTACTATTGCCCGCCTGCTAGACTATTTGCTAGGGATCCAAAGCCAAAATTCTCAGATGCTGCACTTAGACTTATTGCTTCTAAGCCACCCTTGAAGATGTGGGTGGTTAAGAAAGCTTAACTCTCTTTTGCAGGGAAAGGTCTCCAGCAGAAAACCAAAATCTTCTGACGCTATTGCTGGGGACCTTAACAATCTTGTGGGGCGCAAGATCAAATGCCCGAATGGCAACACTATGTATTTCGTACCTGAATCGCATGCTACTCTTCCTATTAGTCCTAACCTGGATCTAAGTTTTCATAACCCACTGGTTCGTCAAATGTTTTTGCTTCACAATTCTCTTCGTGAAGCCTATCCCCCTAACTGCACTGTAGGGTACGACACCAGTGCTTTCAGAGTCTTCACAATGGATTATTGACAGTGGGTGTACAAATCACATGACTGGCAAAAGAAGTCTTTTTATGGACTCAACCTTACGTCCATCCGACAAGAGCCACATCACATTTGCTGACACTGGTAAAAGTAAGGTATTGGGTCTAGGTAGAGTTGCAATCTCAAAGGATCAACACATGGATAAAGTCATGTTTGTTGAATCCCTTGGCTTCAACTTAATGTCTGTCTCAATGCTTTGCAATTTGAACATGATTGTAATTTTTGGAAAATATCGTTGCCTAGTACTAATGGAATCTGACAAGTCTCTAGTGTTTGAAGGGTATCGGAAAGATGATCTGTATGTGGTAGATTTCTCAGCAGGGCCACAACTTGCAGTATGTCTTCTGGCAAAGGCTTCAGAATGCTGGCTTTGGCATCGGAGGCTTGGGCATGCTGGCATGAGGAACCTCCACACCCTTGTGAAGAAGAAGCATGTCATAGGCATCGAGGGCGTCAAGTTCAAAAAAGATCACTTATGCGGTACCTGTGAAGCAGGGAAGATGACAAGGGCAAAACATCCTTCGAAGACAATCATGACCACTACTCGACCCTTCGAACTGCTTCACATGGATCTCTTTGGTCCCACTCACTACTCAACTTTTTCCACTACTGCTTGCCTCTATGGCTTTGTCATTGTTGATGATTACTCTAGATATACTTGGGTGCACATAATCCTTTACAAGACTGAAGTGCAGGATGTCTTCAGACGCTTCGCAAATCAGGCTATGAACAATTATGGCGCCACGATAAAGCACATCAGAAGTGACAATGGCACTGAATTCAAGAACACTGGCCTTGATACATATCTGGATACCTTGGGCATCACACATGAATTCTCAGCTCCGTACACGCCACAGCAGAATGGCGTCGTCGAACGCAAGAACAGAACACTCATTGAGATGGCCAAAACAATGCTAGATGAGTACAAGACTCCAAGAAAATTTTGGCCTGAAGCCATTGACACTGGATGCCATACAATCAACCGTGTTTATCTTCACAAGCTTCTGAACAAGACATCTTATGAACTTCTAACTGGCAAGAAGCCAAATGTCAGTTACTTCAGAGTATTTGGCGCAAGATGCTGGATCAAGGACCCACACCACACCTCAAAATTTGCACCAAAAGCACATGAGGGCTTTATGCTTGGATATGGAAAGGATTCGCACTCCTACAGAGTCTTCAATCTCTTTCACTACAAAGTGGTTGAAACAGTGGATGTGCGGTTCGATGAGACCAATGGTTCACAAAGAGAGCAACTGCCAGATGTGCTAGATGAAGTTCTAGCCAGTGAATCAATCAAGCTAATAGGAACTGGAGAAATTATACCTTCTGAAGCTCATCCTGAAGAAGAACTTATCATCTCAGCACCTGATCCACATGAAGACAATGCTCATCCTAAAGACATTCCTCCCCATGACAACATAGATCAGCAAGAGCAAAGTCTTCGACCTATACATCCTCGCGTTGCCAATGAAGTGCAGATTGACAGAATAATTGACAGCATCAATGCACCTGGTCCACTGACTCGTTCAAGGGCAACTCAACTGGCAAATTTCTGCGGACACTTCGCATTCGTTTCAATCACAGAACCCAAGAAAGTTGAAGAAGCTTTTATGGAACCTGAGTGGATTCAAGCAATTCAAGAAGAGCTTCATTAGTTTGAGCTGCACAATGTATGGGAATTGGTTAAGCGTCCTGATCCACGGAAGCATAACATAATAGGCACCAAATGGATATACCGCAACAAGCAAGATGAGCATGGTCAAGTAGTCAGAAACAAAGCTCGTCTCGTTGCTCAAGGATATACTCAAGTGGAAGGCATTGACTTCGATGAAACATTTGCTCCAGTGGCCAGACTTGAAGCCATCCGTATACTGCTGGCCTATGCAAATCATCATAGCATACTTTTATATCAAATGGATGTGAAGAGTGCCTTTCTCAATGGCAAGATTGAAGAAGAAGTGTATGTTGCACAACCACCTGGGTTTGAAGATCCAAAACATCCTGACATGGTTTACAAGCTCAATAAGGCACTGTATGGCCTCAAACAAGCCCCTCGGGCCTGGTATGACACACTCAAATACTTCCTGAAGAGCAAAGGCTTCATACCTGGCTCCCTAGATCCCACTCTCTTCACAAAGACATATGATGGTGAACTGTTTGTGTGCCAAATATATGTGGATGACATTATCTTCGGCTGCACCAATCAGAAGTACAGTGAGGAGTTTGGATATGTGATGCAAGAGCAATATCAGATGTCTATGATGGGGTTGCTGAAATTCTTCCTCGGTCTTCAGATACGGCAACAACGCAATGGCATCTCCATATCTCAAGAGAAGCATCTCAAAGATTGCCTGAAGAAGTTCGGTATGCAAGACTGCAAAGGCTTCACAACACCAATGCCAGCCAAACATCATCTGGGTCCTGACGACAATGGTAAAGAGTTCGATCAAAAGGTATACCGCTCCATGATTGGTTCTTTGCTTTATTTATGTGCATCTAGGCCAGATATTATGCTTAGTGTTTGCATGTGTGCTCGATTTCAAGCGGCACCAAAGGAGTCGCATCACTTAGCAGTGAAGCAAATTCTTCGATATTTAGCTCACACCCCAACCCTAGGATTGTGGTATCCAAAGGGCTCAGAGTTTGATCTGGTTGGATTCTCGGATGCTGATTATGCTGGTGACAAGGTTGATCGGAAGTCTACATCAGGCACATGTCACTTTCTGGGACGATCACTTGTATGTTGGTCCTCAAAGAAGAAGAACTGTGTATCCCTCTCCACTGCTGAATCTGAATACATTGCTGCTGGATCTTGCTGCGCTCAGCTTCTGTGGATGAAGCAAACTCTCAAGGACTATGGCATTCAACTGAAGCAACTGCCTCTTTACTACGACAACGAAAGCGCCATCAAGATCGCCAACAACCCAGTTCAGCACTTGAAGACAAAGCACATTGAAATTCGTCATCACTTTCTCGGAGATCATGTTGCAAAGGAAGATATTGATATCATACACGTCAACACTGAAGAGCAATTGGCAGATATCTTCACCAAGCCCTTGGATGAGAAGAGATTTTGCAAGTTACGGTGTGAGCTAAATATCTTGGAATCCTCAAATGTCCTATGATCAGGCACACATCCTAACACTTATGCATATTGATGACTTAGATGTGCAACACACAAAGTAACGTATGTCTTCAATCAATGAAGACATACATTCTAAGTGTGAATACATTACTGTGGAAATTGACTTCGGAGCGCCACGATAATTGTGCGCCGTGTCTGAGTCTAATACTTCCTATATGGTGGGTAACGCCACCACCAAACGTTCTATTTTGAAGTGCTTCACTCATGGCGTTACCTTGCAATGTCTTCACATTTGGTTTGGCTTCAATCTCTACATGTCTTCATGATTATCTTCACTACGTGGATTATATATTTATATATATATATATATATATATATATATATATATATATATATATATATATATATATACTAGTGTTCTGTCCTCAACAGCATTCACTTATAGCTATGTCTTCTTGTTTTGAATCTTTTGAACTAAGTGAATGTGATCGGACCCTAATCTCTCTGTGCTTTCTATCTCAAATTCTATCTCTCCAAGTCATATGCATCCTATTGAAACTGTCGAATGTCTTCTCTGCGTCCTTGTCAGCAGAAGACACAGAGACAAACTTTAAAACCGTTTTCAATGCTCATTCATCCACAAGAAATCCAGAGAAGTAGGAACGACCACCCGACAATCCAGGCGTGCGTGGGATGTGGAACTGCCCCCGAGACTCCGCATGATGGCCACGTGCTGTTCAGATGCGAATCGCCAGGGGCACCTGTGTAATAGCGCAGTGCAGCCCCTATGACTATAAATACACACTCACCGCGGTCATTATCTCCTTCTCCTTCTTCCTCCCTCGCACGAACCCTAGCGCCACCGCTAGCTCTCGACGACGCCGGCAACGAAGCGCTTCACTGCCGCAACCTCTCCGACGTCGTTTTCACGCCGACCGCGGACATCACTCTCTCCACCGTTGCCGTAGGTGTCTTCCCTCGCCAAGTTAGGGCACGGAGGATCGAACTGCTCGGCCTCATCTCCCACTCCGTCTAGCAGTTCCAAGTGTGGTAAATAAAACCTCTTTTTACAGCCTCTTTTGATCCTATAGTTCGGTCACTTTCTGCCATAAGAAGTTTCCATTCACACAAGTTAGATCTGTCTCAGTCTGCATCTCATAACTTGCCTAGTATATTCACTTGTGCTTCATGAAGTAGTTAGATTCCTCACTTGTACTGATCTATGGGTTCGTACAAATCTGGAACCAACTTCTTTTTTATAAGTGAATGTCTTCGCACGATGAGGTCAATATCTTCTAAACTGATTTATCTTCAAAATCTTCTGAGAATGCATATGACCTCTTCCCCTTCCCTCGCACCTTAATGCTGTCACAGGTACATGTCCGTGGGAGAATCTTTTGGTTCTCATAGTCTGCATTCATTTGTAGAGTTCTTACAGTGTCACATCAATTCTCCTGAAGCCAGTTCCTGTTGGTCCAGCAAAAGAAAGCCCTTGAAGCCTTTGAACGTCTTGAAGCCTTCCAAGTTAAGGTTTATGGCTGCAGAAAAACCAGCAAAGAAGGGTGGCAGAAAGCGTCGAGGGGAAACATCAAGAGATCTGCCCGATGACCTCTTAGAGCTGTACAATACAGATCCTGAAGAGGATTACAATCAGCGCAAGACACGAATCCAATGAATTCGACGCTATTGGACGGAGCAATGGTTCCAATACCGCTTCGTCACCAAAGAGTACGCTGAGAAAAGCGCCATCAAGAGACCATGGGGAGACGTACTATACAAAAATCTCGTGCCCAAGTCTAGAGACGAAGCCATTGCTCAAGGCTTCTATCCATGCATGGTCAGAGGACCGCAGCCTGCTAATGCTCATCCGTCGTCACTACTCTGGTGTCGGGACGACAATCTGTTCAAGCGCAACTTCCAGTTTGCCTAGAGATCAGTGAAGCAGAACAAGAAGAAATTGGGCTTAGACTTCAACCCTAGTCCCTCCGCACCAAGGGCAGATGGCACACGTGAGGCAGACCCCAATATCATCGGTCCGTATGCAAATCTTGAGGGCCTCATCACCCGCATCTTAGTCCAAGGGACTGCCATCAATGACCCTCCTGCTGACTCTGAATCTGATGAAGCGCCTGCTGCACCGAAGCCAAAGCAGGCAAAGAAGCCAAAAGCTTCAAAGCAGACCCCTTCACCCAAAATATCAAGGGCGAAGCCATTGGCAACTACACCTCCTAAAGCCAGTGTGTAGTCTAAAGACTTATCACGAGTCTCCAAGCCCCAGGAAGCCAAGAAGCCTCAGCCACACACAGGCAAAGAGCTCATAGCTGCTGCCATTCTACGCAGCGAAACCATTGATCTGTCAAGCGATGAAGATCTTGGAGATGACGCTCTTGAGCAGCTCATCAAGAGCAAGGAGGAGGCTGAAATCTTCAACAATCTGCCTCTGTTTGATGTCGCCATCATCCACAACTTCATCGATGAGTGGTTCACTACACCAAATATCAGCTTCGATGATCTGCAGCTGCCCATTGGCCTCAGCGTCGCTTTCCAAGGCGCTATTGCTTCAGAACTTGCAATTGCCCAGAGCATTGTTGAACTGAAGCAGAAAATTGATTTTGAAAAGGCTAAGTTCAAGCAGCATATGGCCAGGCTCAGCGTGCAAGAAGTGAAGAACTTCAAGATCATGTTGCACGAGCTAAAGGAGAACTTTCTGAAGAAGCGTGCTAAAGCTCAAGGTTCGCGGGAGCGAATGAAGACTCTGGCTGATTGCTGTGCGCAGGCCTACAATGAGGCCGAAAAGCGCAAGGCACTTGGGCGTCCCGGCATCGACCCCAGGATGGCCGTGAAGAAGAAGAAGAAGCCTGCTGTGCCTGAACCAGAGGCACCAAGACAAGAAGCTGCTCCGATTGAATTCCCCACTGCTACAACTGGCTCGAAGCCAAAGAGCCGGTCAACCGCTTCAGAGCTCAAGAAGACACGGACAGCCGAAGCTGAAGCAAGGAAGAGGAAACACTCTGAATCCTCTCCTTCTGACCCCATCAAGAAGAAGCGCAAGATCAAGAAAGCTCGGGCTCCTCCCACAGAGCCCTTGATAGTTGAACCTCTCTTTGTCATCTATCCTGACGTAGATCGTCAGCTGACAGTTCATGAGCCTGCTCCCACAGAGGCTCCTGAAGCTGAAGATATTCCAGCAGCCGACCCCATCGCTGCTGAAGACATTGGTCACCAAGACAATGTACAAGATGATGCAGCCCTTCCTCAACTTGAGACAAGCGAACTGATCAGCATTGGTCGTCCTGTGACGCCAATCGCACAAGCTGCATCATGGGAGGATCGCCCACAAGAAGAAGAATCTGAGGTCCAGCCCACTCCAACTCCAACGGCGTCGTCTGCATTCCGCAGGCTTCGCAAAGGACCACGGCCTCAAGATTCGGCTGAAGACATTCCGGCTGCATCAGCCGAAGACAATGGAGAAGTACCACCAGAACCCACTCCCCCGCTCCACCAAGAAGCCGTTCTCCAGGAGAACGTGCCTGAGTCTGACCCTCCAGCTAGTCAAGTGGAGGCGGAAAATATGGAGGCTTCCACCACCAACATTGAAGCCAATGTGGAGCCCTCCCCAACAACAGTTCAGAAGACACTGAAGCTACTTCTCCTAACACTTCTGTGCCTGAGTCTGCTGCCGGTCCACAATTCAACTATCATGTTGCGCACAGGCCTCAGGTTTAGAAGCCAATCCCACGACTGCCAAGGTTCCCAGGTCCTGCATCAGCTCCTGGCTCCTTTAATGTCAATAGCTTCAGGGCAGATAATACGTTCTTCAACAGCTCCAAGAACCCTTATTCAAGGGAACAGTTTGTATCAGATAGGTTCTGGAGCTATCCACAATGTAGCTATTATTCCTGCATACTATACAACCAAGGCCGCATCTTCCCACACAAGCGCCTTGAGGTTGAAGCTGTTGCTGGTCTGCCCGGCCTGGAAGAAGCACTGGATTGCTTCAAGCAAGTGGGCTTGCTGCCATTTATCACAGATGAAGAGCACTGGAATGAAGAGCTTCTGCTTCAATTCTATGCCACTCTTCATATCAAAGGCTACAACAGAGATCCGAAGACTTGGGTCCTGGAGTGGATGACCGGCAATGTCCATCATGAAGCCAATGCATTCAATATCATTGAGCTTACCGGCCTGCCCACTCCTGGCGAATTCTTCGAGGAAGGCTGCCAACTACATGCTGAAGCAATTGAGAGCATATTCCAGAGGCCTGAACCAAATATGAGTCAGATGCTCTCAATGATGAAGCCATTGCCCCATGATGCACCCTATCCAACTGAGTTCTTCGTTGAAGACTTAGAGTACCTGCCCAGAACCATATATCACATCATCAGGCAGACTCTCTGGCCCATCAAGGGACACTCTCCACATGCCAAGGTTGAGGGTGCAATGAAGACTCTCATATTCTACATCCTTCATGGCAAATGCTTCAATGCGCAGGACTTCTTCATACGCCAGCTTGCGGCATCCGGCTCAGATTTATTTGGCTTGAAGTTTTATGCTTCTTGGGTTATGAGGCTGATCAAGCTTCATTCTGCGATTTCATATCAGCCCTCAGCCCGCAACCATCGGATCTTTGTGTCAGATGTGGACACCTCTGCTGAACCTATCTATCCTGAGCCTGCCAAGCAACCATTAAGTCTTCATAATGCAGAACACCAAAGCTTCACTCAAAATGATGAAGGTGTTGCAGCCATCTCCAGAGTGTATCCGTTGGCTGGCACCACACGTGCACCTGCATCTACTGAAGCCACTGACAGCTCAGCTGCTCAGCGACCCAAGAAGCGCGCTCGTGCCCTCAATGACCGAGAGCTTCTTGTGGCTCTTCACCAAAAGTAGGACAGGCATCACGACTGGCTCAAGAGGCAGATGAAAAGCATCATGGAGGACGTCAATCGCATCAGAAATCTTGCAACCAAGAATGCATTTGTTGCACACGAAACCTGTCGCGGCACTTGGAAAGGACTCACAATGATGTGTCCTGAAGCTGAACTTCAAGAGGATGGCTTCACAAAGCGCTTCCAATTTGACTCCACGCCTCCTCGAAGGGCAATGCTACGCAGAACTCCATCCCTTGAAGATTCGGAGTTCTCTTCCTCTGCTGCCACGGTAATTGCAAGGATTATCGAAGAAGAAGACGATGCTACATCACCTCCACCTCCTTCAGCACGCGTCGAATCTGCACCAAGCTCGTCTGCACCGCCAAACGCCTCCACCGACCCTGCTGCGCCTGGGAACGCGTAGAAAACTCTATGTCTTCAAACCTTTTTGGTCATCACTGACAAAAGGGGGAGAACCATATGATGTTTATAGTCTTCAAGCAGGTCACTATGGGCGGGTGCCTTTATATTTTGCTACATTTTGCTTCGTGCTTACAACTCTCGTTTTGCTACACTTGGTTCTTTGAGTTGTAACACTTAAACATGATGGTCGTCTGCTACTTGTTTGCCACTATGTTTTTGCGAAGATAAATTCCGCATGTACGACGATAATTTCCGCACTTATATCATTCCGCAGACGTCCATTTTTCATTATGCATGTCATTCTCTTCATATACTTTTACATGCATGGTGGATTGTCATCATAAGTTGAAGTGGATTTCCACAAGTACAACCTGCCATGTGCATTTGCCTTCCAGAAGCAAATTACTTATATGCACATCTTCAGGGGGAGCCCTTGCAGATTATGAAGACAATTCCTTTACAATTTCAGAAATTATATTCCCCGTTGAAAACTTCAACTAGTTTGTCATCAATCACCAAAAAGGGGGAGATTGTAAGTGCATCTAGTGCCACCCCTAGTTGGTTTTGGAGTATTGACGACAAACCTAGTTGAGGGACTAATGTGTTTGTGAGAATTGCAGGATAACACAAGTAGAAGTCCCTCATTGATTCGGTTTTACTACCAGAGATGACCCCTAAAAATGTACGAAGACATTGAAGACAATGGTGGTATATGAAGATATTCACATTGAAGACTATGACAAGAGAAGACACTATGTGAAGCCTATGGAACTCGAAGACTTAGATCCTTCGTAGTTTTATTTCATTTGTGTTGAGTCATAGGAACCACCGTACTGTTAAGTGGGGTCCAAGAGAACCAGTCAAAATGACTGAAGTGATGCCTAATTCAAAACCTATATCTTCGAGCGAAGACTATGAGAGCAAATCTTGTCTAAAGTCGGACAAGTCAGCTTTACTTGTAGCCCAAGTAAAGTTGCTGTGTGAGTTTGAAATCTGACCGTTGGTACACGTGTCAGTTCCTGAGTGACCCAGGGTCATTTCGGACAAATCAGGTCGGGTTGCCCAGTGGCTATAAATAGTCCACCCCCTACAACCATAAACGGTTGGCTGCTCAGATTTCAGTGCACGGCTTTTGTCGTTTGAGAGCAACCCACCTCGAAGCCTTTGAGAGAAAATTCCTAGCGAGGAGAAAAGCTCTAACCACCCAGAGCCAGAGTAAATTGGGCATCACTTAAGTCTTCTTGTCTGAGTGATCTGAAGACTTATTACACTTGAGGACTGTGCATCCTCCAGCCGGTTAGGCGTCGCGTTCTGAGCATCCAAGAGAAATTGTGGAGTGCCAGTGAACGAAGTCTGTGAAGGTTTGGGAGTCTACCTTGAAGACTTACCAGAGTGATTGGCCGAGGTCTGTGTGACCTTAGCTCAAGGAGAAAACGGTGAGGACTGGGTGTCCTGAGCTGCGTGTTCAGGACTGGGTGTCCGGGACTGTGTGTCCTTTGGTTTAAATACCTAGCCGCTCCAACCAGACGTACAGTTGTCACAGCAACTGGAACTGGTCCAACAAATCATTGTCTTCAGCGTGTCACTGGTTTCATCTTCACTTCCTTTTACTTACTGTTACACATTGTGAAGCCATTGCATGCTTGCTGTATCTTCTGTCTTCACATCATAACTGTATGATTTGTTTGGCTTCATAACTTCTTCCTACCTAATCCTTATTACACTGCAACTACTTGTCTTGTGCTTTCACTCTATTGAATACTTGACCATGGCTTGCCTAGTGTAATCTAACTTCCGCTGCTTAAGTGATAGGCATATCTGTACTGTTTGTCTTCATAACCTTCACGTTTTGAAGACTTTCATAAAAATCGCCTATTCACCCCCCCTCTAGTTGATATAACACACTTTCAGTAATAGCAGTAGATGCAGAATCGTTTCGATCTACTTTTCACGGACATGATGCCTATATACATGATCATGCCTAGATATTCTCATAACTATGCTCAATTCTATCAATTGCTCAACAGTAATTTGTTCACCCACCGTAGAATACTTATGCTCTTGAGAGAAGCCACTAGTGAAACCTATGGCCCCTGGGTCTATTCTCATCGTATCAATATCCATCACTTTAATTTTGTTTTTCTTTTTTACTTTGCCTTTACTTTTTACTTTGCATCATTATACCAAAAATACCAAAAAAATATTATATCTATCGCTTTGCGCAGGTACGAGGGACTTGAGCGTGGGCTCCTACTGGATTGATACCTTGGTTCTCAAAAACTGAGGGAAATACTTACGCTACTCTGCTGCATCATCCCTTCCTCTTCGGGGAAAACCAACACAAGCTCAAGACGTAGCATGGACTTGAGGTTGTTTCCTCGGAAAGTGTATCGTATGCTCATTACCATTAACATGAAAAGTGACATTGCCTTTGGTGCAATCAATAACAGCCCCTGCAGTATCCAAAAAGGGTCTTTCAAGAATAATAGACATACTATCGTCCTCGGGAATATCAAGAATAACAAAGTCCATTAAAATAGTAACTTTTGCAACCACAACAGGCACATCCTCACAAATACCGACAGGTATAGCAGTTGATTTATCAGCCATTTGCAAAGATATTTTAGTAGGTGTCAACTTATTCAAATCAAGTCTACGATATAAAGAGAGAGGCATAACACTAACACCGGCTCCAAGATCACATAAAGCAGTTTTAACATAGTTTCTTTTAATGGAGCATGGTATAGTTGGTACTCCTGGATCTCCAAGTTTCTTTGGTATTCCACCCTTAAAAGTATAATTAGCAAGCATGGTGGAAATTTCAGCTTCCGGTATCTTTATCTTATTTGTAACAATATCTTTCATATATTTAGCATAAGGATTCATTTTAAGCATATCAGTCAAACGCATACGCAAAAAGATAGGTCTAATCATTTTAGCAAAGCGCTCAAATTCCTTGTCATCCTTTTTCTTGGATGGTTTAGGAGGAAAAGGCATGGGTTTCTGAACCCATGGTTCTCTTTCTTTACCGTGCTTCCTAGCAACAAAGTCTCTCTTATCATAACGTTGATTCTTTGATTGTGGGTTATCAAGATCAACAGCAGATTCAATTTCTACATCATTATTATTGCTAGGTTGAGCATCAACATGAACATCATCATTAACATTATCACTAGGTTCATGTTCATTTCCAGATTGTGTTTCAGCATCACAGATAGAAATATCATTAGGATTCTCAGGTGTGTCTACAACAAGTTCACTAGAAGCATGCAAAGTCCTATCATTTTTTCTTTTTCTTCCTCTTAGAAGGACTAGGTGCATCAACGTTATTTCTCTGAGAATACTGCTCAATTCTCTTACGGTGGCCCTCAGGATACAAAGGCTCCCGAGTCATTTTACCACCTCTAGTCATAACTCTAACAACATTATGATTCTTCTTCTTATTTAATTAATTGAGCAAATCATTCTGATCTTTAAGCACTTGTTCTACTTAAGTGGTAACCACAGAAGCATGTTTACTAATAAGTTTAAGTTCACCTTTAACACTATCCATATAATCACTCAAGTGTTCAATCATATAAGCATTATGTTTTAATTGTGTACCAACATAAGCATTGAAGTTTTCATGTTTAACAATAAAGTTATCAAACTCATCTAAGCATTGGCAAGTAGACTTATTACGAGGAATATCACCTTCATCAAATCTATAGAGAGAGTTTACCTTTACTACCTATGTCGGTTTATCGAGACCGTGTGTTTCTTCAATAGGTGATGAATTAATACCATGTATTTCTTCAACAGGAGGTAAATTCTTAACATCTTCAGCTTTTATACCTTTTTTATTTCATAGATTTCTTTGCCTCTTTCATATCTTCAGGACTGAGAAATAGAATACCCCTTTTCTTCGGAGTTGGCTTAGGAGTTGGTTCAGGAAGTTTCCAATTATTTTCATTGGTCAACATATTATTCAATAGAATTTCAGCTTGATCAACTATTCTTTCCCTGAAAACACAACCCGTACAATGATGACCCACAAGTATAGGGGGTCTATTGTAGTCCTTTCGATAAGTAAGAGTGTCGAACCCAACGAGGAGCAGAAGGAAATGATAAGCGGTTTCCAGCAAGGTATTCTCTGCAAGTACTAAAATAAGTGGTAACAGATAGTTTTATGATAGGATAGTTTGTAACGAGAAACAAGTAACAAAAGTAAATAAAGTGCAGCAAGGTGGCCCAATCCTTTTTGTAGCAAAGGACAAGCCTGGACAAACTCTTATATAGAAAAAAGCGCTCTCCAGGACACATGGGAATATCGTCAAGCTAGTTTTCATCATGCTCATATGATTCACGTTCGGTACTTTGATAATTTGGTACGTGGGTGGACCGGTGCTTGGGTACTGCCCTTACATGGAAAAGCATCCCACTTATGATTAACCTCTATTGCAAGCATCCGCAACTACAACAAAAGTATTAAGGTAAACCTAACCATAGCATGAAACATATGGATCCAAATCAGCCCCTTACGAAGCAACGCATAAACTAGGGTTTACACTTCTGTCACTCTAGCAACCCATCATCTACTTATTACTTCCCAATGCCTTCATCTAGGCCCAAATAATGGTGAAGTGTCATGTAGTTGACGTTCACATAACACCACTAGAGGAGAGACAACATACATGTCATCAAAATATTGAATGAATACCAAATTCACGTGACTACTAATAACAAGAGTACTCCCATGTCCTCAGGAACAAACATAACTACTCTCAAAGCATAAACATGTTCATAATCAGAGGGGTATTAATATGCATATAGGATATGAACATATGATCTTCCACCAATTAAACCAACTAGCATCAAATACAAGGAGTAATTAACACTACTAGCAACTTACTAGCACCAATCCCGGACTTGGAGACAAGAATTGGATACAAGAGATGAACTAGCGTTTTGAGAGGAGATGGTGCTGATGAAGATGTTGATGGAGATTGCCCTCTCCCGATGGGAGGAGCGTTGGTGATGATGATGGCGATGATTTCCCCCTCCGGGAGGGAAGTTTCCCCGGCAGAACAGCTCCGCCAGAGCCCTAGATTGGTTCCACCAAGGTTCCACCTCGTGGCAGCGGAGTTTCGTCCGAGAAGATGGCTTCTTATTTTTTCCCATCGAAAGACTTCATATAGCAGAAGATGGCCACCGGAGGGCCACCAAGGGGGCCACAAGGTAGGGGGGGCACGCCCAGGGGGTAGGGCGCGCCCCCCACCCTCGTGGGCAGGGTGTGGCCCCCCTGGTGAAGTTCTTGCTCTCAGTATTTTTTATATATTTGGAAAACGTCTTCCGTGAAGTTTTAGGACTTTTGGAGCTGTGCAGAATAGGTCTCTAATATTTGCCCCTTTTCCAGCCCAGAATCCTAGCTGCCAGCATTCTCCCTCTTTATAGAAACCTTGTAAAATAAGAGAGAATATGCATAAGTATTGTGAAATAATGTGTAATGAAAACCTATAATGCAATAAATATCGATATAAAAGCATGATGCAAAATGGACGTATCAACTCCCCCAAGCTTAGACCTCGCTTGTCCTCAAGCGAAAAGCCGAAATCGAAAAATATGTCCACATGTTTAGAGATAGAGGTGTCGATAAAAATAAAATACGGACATGAGGGCATCATGATCATTCTTAGAACAACAACTTATATAATTCTTGTCATATGATTTCTTATGCTAGAGTAATAATTCAATCACAATTTCAAGTATGAATAGTAAACTTCATTGAAAACTAACAAACTATAATCTCAGTCATTGGAGCAATTGCAATTTATCATAACATAGGAAAGAGTCAATATATAAGAGCTTTTCAGCAAGTCCACATACTCAACTATCATATAGTCTTTCACAATTGCTGACACTCACGCAATACTTATGGGTATGGAGTTTTAATCGGACATAGAGAAAGATAGGGGCTTACAGTTTTTGCCTCCCAACGTTTTACCTCAAGGGTAATGTCAACGGTAATAGTTCATGAAAACTCACATCCAATTAGCCATATGTACCAGGATCTTTCCAACATACTGTGCTTGCCAAATGATAAAATGTAAAAAGGAAGGGTGAAGATCACCATGACTCTTATGCAATGTAGGAGATAAAAGTAAAACATAAGCCCTTCGCAGAGGGAAGCAGAGGTTTTCATGCACTTTTATGGTTGGATGCACAAAATCTTAATGCGAAAGACCCTCACTTTATATTGCCACTTGTGATATGGACCTTTATTATGCAGTTTGTCGCTTTTATTTCTTCCATATCACATGATCGTATAAAGTTTATTTTCTCCCACACTAATAAGTCATACATATTTAGAGAATAGTTTTTATTGCTTGCACCGATGACAACTTACTTAGAGGATCTTACTCAATCCATAGGTAGGTATGGTGGACTCTCATGGCAAAACTGGTTTAAGGGTATTTGGAAAAACAAGTAGTATCTCTACTTGGTGCGATTAATTTGGCTAGCACAAGGGGAAAAGGCAAGCTCAACCATGTTGGATGATCCATGACAATATAATTTATCTCGGATGTAAGAAAACATAACCCATTACGTTGTCTTCCTTGTCCAACGTCAACTCTTTTCTCATGTCATATTTTAATGAGTGCTCACGATTATAAAAGATGTCCAAGATAGTATATCTATATGTGAAGACCTCTCTTTCTTTATTACTTCCTATTAATTGCAACGATGAGCAAAACTATGTTTGTCAACCCTCAACAACATTTATTCATCATACTTTTTCTATGTGAGCTCATTACTCTCCATAAGACTTACATGATCTCTTTGTTTCTTTTTATTTCTTTCTCTTTTCTTTTATTCCCTTAGGATCATGGCAAAATAATCAAGCCCTTGACTCAACACTAATCTTTATTATATAGCTCGCTGACTCGATTACATAGAAGGATTATAAAGCAAAACTCACAACTAGATCATACTAAGAACTTTTATTCTACTGGATCAAGATATTACCAAAAGGATCGAACTAAGAAAAACGGTAAAGATAAAAGTGATGGTGATACGATACCGGGGCACTCCCCCAAGCTTGGCAGTTGCCAAGGGGAGTGGCCATACCATATATTCAATTCTTCTTTGTTGGTGGAGACGGTGGTTATTTTGTTGATGGCGTAGGCTTGTCGTCCTTCTTCCAAGGCATAGGCTCACCATCATAAAAGGATGACCAAGTCTCCGAGATCCTCAAATCTGTAGCCAAACTCATCCTTTTGAATCTATATTCATACTCATAGTTTTGGTTCTGCAGGTCATAGATTTGAGCTTGAGGGTGCTCGATTTTCTCGTGAAGCTTGAAGATGGTCTCCCCGATGTTGTTGGCATCCAGCTTGTGTTTGTTGGTGAACTCCGCGATCATTATGTGGTTGGGGTTGAGTCCACGTTCCACCATCCCCTAGCACTTGAAAATTTGTTGCTCCATTGCTTCGAGCCTCGTCTCCACGCTTCCGGTCCCCTTCGGTCCCTCAGCATCACGGATGTGCAGCAACCCATCACGCATCTCAATGGTTTGAGGGTGGCGCTGCACCTCCGTGAGGTAAGGGTTGATGACCTTCTCGAAGAACTTGTCCTTGGGGGCACTTAGAGACGTCATGATAATCTAGATCTGTAAAAAAAACAGCTCGAAACAAAAACAGGAGATTTTTGCATGATACGGGAGTCAAAACCTCCGGGAGATTATATAATGAATTTTTACCGACCAAAAATACGTGTCGTGTACGAAAACGGAGTCCGGAGAGCACACGAGGGGCCCACGAGGTAGGGGGTGCGCCCAGTAGGGTAGGGCGCGCCCTCCACCCTCGTGTCCTTCCCGGACTGCTACTTATTTTTCTATTTTTCTAAATATTCCAAAACGGAGAAATATTGCCTTAAAAACTGTTTTGGAGTCGGTTTACTTACCGTACCACATACCTATTCCTTTTCGGAGTCTGAAACGTTCCAGAAAGTGTCCCTTATGTATTCCTCGGGGGTTACGGTTTCAATAACATTGGTTTCAACATTTATGGGATTAACTAAGATATAATGTTTGATTCTTTGACCGTTCACCACCTTTGGATTTGTGCCTTTGAAGTTGTTGATTTTTATGGCACCGGAACGAGAGACCTCCTCGATAACATAAGGACCTTCCCATTTTGAGAGAAGTTTTCCTGCAAAAAATCTTAAACGAGAGTTGTATAGCAATACATAATCACCTACATTAAACTCATGCTTTTGTATTCTTTTTTCATGCCATCTTTTAACCTTTTCTTTAAACAACTTGGCATTTTCATAGGCTTGGGTTCTCCATTCATCAAGTGAGCTAATATCAAATAGCCTCTTCTCACCGGCAAGTTTAAAATCCTAATTGAGTTCTTTAACGGCCCAATATGCCTTGTGTTCTAGTTCGAGAGGTAAGTGACATGCTTTTCCATAAACCATTTATATGGAGACATACCCATAGGATTTTTATATGCAGTTCTATAGGCCCATAATGCATCATCAAGTTTCTTGGACCAATTCTTTCTAGATCTATTAACAGTCTTTTGCAAAATTAATTTGAGCTCTCTATTACTCAATTCTACTTGACCACTAGACTGTGGGTGATAAGGAGATGCAATTCTATGATTAACATCATATTTAGCAAGCATTTTACGGAAAGCACCATGAATGAAATGTGAACCACCATCAGTCATTAAATATCTAGGGACTCCAAATCTTGGAAAAATAACTTCTTTAAGCATTTTAATAGAAGTGTTATGATCAACACTACTAGTTGGAATAGCTTCTACCCACTTAGTAGCGTAATCAACAGCAACTAAAATATGTGTATATCCATTAGAGGAAGGAAAGGGTCCCATATAGTCAAAGCCCCAAACATCAAATGGTTCAATAACGAGTGAATAATTCATAGGCATTTCTTGACATCTACCAATATTACCAATTATTTGACATTCATCACAATATAGGACAAACTTACGGGCGTCCTTGAAGAGAGTAGGCCAATAAAACCAGATTGCAATACCTTATGGGCAGTTCTATCTCCAGCATTGTGTCCTCCATAAGCTTCAGAGTGACACTTGCGTAGGATCTATTCCTGTTCATGCTCAGGTACACAACGTCCAATAACACCATCTACTCCTTCTTTATAAAGATGTGGGTCATCCCAAAAGTAATGCCTCAAATCATAGAAGAACTTTTTCTTGTGCTGGTATGTGAAACTAGGTGGTATAAACTTAGCAACAAAGTAAGTAGCATAATCAGCATACCATGGAGCAGTATGAGAAGCATTTATGACATTTAATTGCTCATCAGGAAAGCTATCATCAATAGGAAGTGGGTCATCAAGCACATTTTCTAACCTAGACAAGTTGTCTGCAACGGGGTTCTCAGCTCCCTTTCTATCAACAATATGCAAATCAAATTCTTGTAGCAAGAGAACCCATCTAATAAGTCTAGGTTTAGCATCTTTCTTTTCCATAAGATATTTAATAGCAACATGATCAGTGTGAATAGTTACTTTAGAATCAACAATATAAGGTCTGAACTTATCACAAGAAAATACAACCGCTAAGAATTCTTTTTCAGTAGTAGCATAATTTCTTTGAGCATTGTCTAGGGTTTTACTAGCATATTGAATAACATTTAATTTCTTATCAACTCTTTGTCCTAGAACAGCACCTACAACATAATCACTAGCATCACACATAATTTCAAAGGGTAAATTCCAATCAGGTGGCTGAACAATAGGTGCAGAGATCAATGCTTTCTTAAGTATTTCAAATGCTTATACACAATCATCATCAAAAAGAAATGGTATATATTTTTGTAATAAATTAGTGAGAGGCCGAGAAATTTTTGAGAAGTCCTTAATGAACCTCCTATAAAATCCGGCATGAACAAGGAAACTTCTTATACCTTTGATGTCCTTGGGACATGGCATCTTCTCAATAGCATCAACTTTGGCTTTATCAACTTCAATACCTCTTTCAGAAACTTTATGCCCCAAGACAATACCTTCATTAACCATAAAGTGGCACTTTTCCCAATTCAAGACAAGATTAGTTTCTTCACATCTCTACAAAACTCGATCAAGGTTGCTCAAGCAATCATCAAAAGAAGATCCATAGACGGAAAAATCGTCCATGAAGACCTCACAAATCTTTTCACAAAAGTCAGAAAAAATAGCCATCATGCATCTTTGAAAGGTAGCAGGTGCATTACATAGACCAAAAGGCATACGTCTATAAGCAAAAGTACCAAAATGGCAAGTAAAAGTAGTCTTTGATTGATCTTTGGCTGACACAGGTATTTGAGAGAAATCAGAATAACCATCTAGAAAGCAAAAATGTGTATGTTTGGATAATCTTTCTAGCATTTGATCGACAAAAGGTAAGGGGTAATGATCCTTTTTAGTAGCCTTATTTAATTTGTGGAAATCAATTACCATCCTATAACCTGTAATAATTCTTTGAGGGATCAATTCATCTTTATCATTAGGAACAACGGTAATACCTCCCTTCTTAGGGACACAATGGACAGGGCTTACCCACTGACTATCAGCAATGGGATAAATTATACTTGCCTCAAGGAGCTTTAGTATTTCCTTTCTTACCACTTCTTTCATTTTAGGATTCAGCCGTCGTTGATGATCACGAACTGGTTTAGCATCTTCTTCCAAATTAATTTTATGTTGACATAGAGTGGGACTAATGCCCTTAAGATCATCAAGAATATACCCAATAGTAGCACGGTGCTTCTTCAGAGTTTTCAATAATCTCTCTTCCTCATGCTCTGAAAGGTTAGCACTAATAATAACAGGATATATCTTTTTCTCATCAAGATAAGCATATTTAAGAGTATCAGTGTCGTGGGTTTGTCACGACAGATGTCCTTGTGAAAGGACTTAGTTGTGGAGCCATCGCTATGGGTTAGCTTAAAGGGGTTAAACCGGACAAGGGGACACGGGGAGTTTTATACTAGTTCGGCCCCTTCGAGGAAGCTAAAAGCCTACGTCTAGTTGTGATTGGTATTGCTAGGGTTTCGAAGGACAGGGAGCAAATCCACTTTGTCTGGCTCTCAAGTTGTTGTCTGTCCCTAAACCGCGGCCGGGTTGTCCCTTTATATTCATAGGTTAAAACCCGCCGGGCTACAGTGTCCAGAAGCTGGATCATAAACGTGTCCGGTTCGGTCTCTACTCTTCCTATCTTACAATACAAGTTACATGATTAGGTCGGTTTACATTTACAGGCTGTAACCCACCTTCAGGCCTTGGGCCTTTCGTAAAGCGCCATCATCCTTGCATCTTCATGGGCTTCTAATCTTCAAAGAGTCAACCCGGCTACATAAGGCCGGTTTACCTCCAGTAGTAATATCCCCAACATTAGGCCCCAGATTGGTTTGAACTTGTTCTTGTCAATCTTCTACACTTAGAAAAAATCTTCTCTCATATCTTCACCTTGATCGTGTAAACCGCCGTGATGTCATACTTCCAAATTATGATAAACCTCCCTGACGTCATCCATCCGTCGATGTCGGAGATTACCTTCATTTAATGTGTATTCAGTCACCGAGGCAACACCTTTGTTAACTTATCCATTTTTTGGGCTCCTCGATTCCCGCACTTGCCGTTTTACCGCTTCGCCTTATAAATAGGGGCAGAGGACCCCTTTCTTTTCTTTCCGCTACCCATTCATCTCTTCTTCTTCCTCTCGACGACCCCGCACTCGAGCACTGCCGTCATCTTCGAACCTCGCCTGTCGTCCGCTGCATCAACCTGTTCGCACCAAAGTTCATCAGCGCCCTTTCCGCTGCTTCCGTGGTCGCAGTAAGTCCTTTCCCCCTTCTTTCCTAGATCCATTAGGGTTTCCTCGTTTTTCTTGAGGTTCGTCAGAGCTTATAGCGCCGTTCTTCCTTTGGCCCGTAGATGAATGCTTCGTACTTATCATATCTCTTGCCGTGATGAATCTTCTGTTACCCTCACAAATCCTTATACAAAAACTGTTGCAATCATTCATAAACCGTTTCAGGTCTTACCCTTTTTAGGTCGAAATATTTTGCTTTTCTGTCTTACCTTAGATCCGAAAGTTTTATACATCTCTGTGAAATCTGTTTCTCCTCACACCATTATAGGCGGTTTAACTTTGCATAATCAATATGTACCATTAGCCCTCTGATAAACCGGAAGAGCCTTTTGTCTCCATAATTATATTCCGGTTTAACAGTGTCTGAGTACCCCTGTCATGGCATTACCTTTTATGCATTATTGCATTGATCTCCGGTTTATGCCATGTCCTCTATCAGTATGTTCTTACTCCATTGTATCGTACATATAATCATGCGTGATTTATAAACCGGCCTTTCATTTTCAGCTTGTTTGTTTCGCAATGGCCAAACAATTCACTGCCTGCAACTAGGCTCGTTCCCGGGTTACTGAGACTCAGTTGAATGAGATGGTCAGCATCGGCTCCCTACATAAGAAAACTGAAATCAAATGACGAGTTGCCGGAACAGAAAATCCTCCGACCCCAAGGCAGGACGAGGTGGTGGTATTTGTTGATCACATAGGCCGTGGCTTCAAACCGCCAGGGTCAAAGTTTTACCGAGATGTGCTTGCCAGCTTCCAACTTCATCTGCAAGATATTGGTCCCAACTCGGTCTCCAACTTATGCAACTTCCAGGTCTTCTGTGAAGTATATTTACAAGAAGAACCAACTGCAGAACTGTTCTGGGATTTCTTCCACTTAAACCGGCGCACAGAGTTTGTAAATGGACCGAACACAGAACTTGGTGGTGTCTCGATTCAAAAGCGGAAAGAAGTTGAATTTCCTCATGCAAAACATCACAGACACCCAAAGGAATGGAACCAAACTTGGTTTTATCGCAGAGACACTTTGCCTGAAGATGAAAATCCCCTCCCCGGCTTTCGTGATCACAGACTATCCAACACCCACCCAATGCCACAACGCCTGAGCTCTTCAGAAAGGGCAGAATACGCTCATCAACTCACCAAACTCCGGGCCTTTATGGCGAACGGTTTAACAGGCGTGGACTTTGTGCGCTGTTGGATATCCTAGAGTATATTGCCGCTAAGCCGGCATCCCGGTTTAATGTGTGAATATACCAGTGAGGTTGAAGACCCTCAACGCCATTGCAACATCCAATTATCTGAGGAAGAAGTCACTGAAGGTGTAAAGAAGATTCTGAATGAATCAGAACTGATCTGTAGTCAAACCGGTTTGACTCCCTTCTATGTCAAGAACAAACCGCCTGCTGTAAGCATTATATTTCCCCCTCATCTCTAATATTTTTAGCTTATGCAACATGTAATCCTTCTTCTTTGTATATAGGGAGATGACCCCTTCTGGAAACGGAAAACCGTAGAGAAAGCGGCAAAGCCGACTGGAGACAAAGCGGTCAAGCCATCCTTCCCAAAGACCAAAGCCGTAAAATAGACATCAAAACGGAAAACGGCTGACCGGATTAATATGGAGCTTGATGATGATACTGATGATCCAGAAGTTGAGGTAGAACTTGACTCACTTGGCTCTCTTTTCATGCATCTCATTAACAATGATCTTCCTCAGGAGGACGCAGAAGCTAGTAAAGCTGATGATGTAGAGGTAATTACCCTTTCCTCCGGTTCAGACTCTATGCCAACACAAAAAACTCGCCAAGCAGTCCAGAAAGTAAGCTTTTCTCATCCTCTTGCTCACTTGGATCCAACATTTATTTTGAAGACTCAACAACATGAAGCTCGCCGGACAACCCGGCACAGTGGCCAACAGGTCACTTCAGCCGGTTTACCTGATACCCCGGTTCGGAAGCGCCGGTCTGAGGTCTCTCCTACTTCTGACCATTCTTACCCCAAGGTAGGTTATTTCGGACAACCTCTTAATTTGTCCGATTCAAATTATCAGGTGACACCTCCTTCTTCTTCTGGTGAATCGACAGCAACTCAACTCCCCCTTTGAAAACTGTGGCCGGGTAAGTTGTAAAAACCTTTCCTTTCAATGTGCCATAAATCCTTTAAATAGGATGTTAATCCTTTTTTTATTCTGTTTGCTGGGCCAAAGCCAGACCCAATAAGAAAGCTCGGACCACCAATCCGCTCGACGATCCGGTCACCGAAGAAGAAGAACCAAGAGGTGAACTGGAACAAACTCGTGAACCGGAAAGCCCTCATCCTGAAGCTGCTTCTGATAGCCCGCCCCTTGAAGGCCAAAATACTGATGAACTAGCAGATGCTGATCCTACCATGCCTGATGTTGAACCGGCAGAACCAAACTGGGCTAGTCCGGTGAAAGATGCTGAAATTCCAATATCATCAACCAAAAACCCTGAAGGCCAAGGTGATGACGTTATTATTACTGGAATGGGCCACAGCTCTCCTGGCCATCCCCTCATTTTGGCTCAACACAGTGCCAAAGTAGAGCAGGCTGCCAGGGAGAAAGGTAAATGGAGCAGCGATTTATCAAGCTATGCTCATCTTAACGCTGATGAGCTCCATTCTGGCTTCTTGAACCGTCTGCACTCAAACCGGGATTATGAAGCCGGTTTGGTGAACTTGATGAAAGAGCGATATGAGGTAAATTCCTCTCCCTTTATTTATTGATTTATAGCTGAAATACTATCCCAAGTAGCCCCCAAGGGCCGTTTTATGATTGTTAATCATAAACCGGGTCTTTGTAACACTTTAAACATCTCATCATTGATCCTTGCAATGGCAGGTCTCTAATAATAGATAAGACTCATCTTGAAATAATTAGATAACTTTATGCAGCATAGCCCCCAAAGGCCGGTTTAACTTGGCACGTTAATCCGGTTTTTTAATCCACACATCCGTTTTAGAACAGACGCACATTAGCTGCCAAGTGTCAAGGATAATGCTTGCATTGTTCTGGAGACTTGTATAAAGTGTAGTACTTGAGAGCAAATAGGCATTAGCCCCCAAGTATGAAGTGCATAACATTGTTATACGCTTTGTACTTAGCACATATATATGCTGTTTGTTTAACATACCTTCAACGTGGCAGGTTGAACTGAGAAGCAAAGATGCCCGAAATTCTGACTTGCAAGATAATGTGAAGTCACAACAAGCCGAGGCTGAAAAAGCCAAAGAGGAGCTGACCCAGGCCCTGGCCGTGATGGAAAAGTTGAAAGAATCTTTCAACAAAGATTGTGCTGACTGGGAAACCAAGAAATCCGGTTTAACCAAAAGAGCTGTAGACGCCGAGGCAGCCCTGAAGCCAGTGGCAGATGAACTAGCCGGTTTGAAACACCAAATCAATGCTATGACCTCTGCTATCTTTGGTATGTACCTGCTTTATGTGTGTTGCATAAGTTGATGAACCTCATAACTGACCAAAATGTTGATAAAATCTTTGACAGATACCCGAATCACTCATCTTGGCACAGATATGCATTGGAAACTCAAAGCGGCATGCACATTGATTGAACAGCTGTACTCTGGATCTCAGCGGGCTATTTGCGCGGCAGCTTATAACAAACCGGCTCCCACTTTGATTAAAGAAACTCTTGAGAAGTTGGCCATGTTACCAGCCCGCATCGCCGAGTTGAAGAAAGCAGCTGCCAGATTCGGAGCTTTAACTGCACTTATTCGAGCAAAAGCCTGGATTCCAGATCTTGAAGCAGAAGACATCATCAAAGGATACCCAGGTGTTAAAGAAGATGGTTCCAACTTTGACAATGATGATCTCCGGCGGCTGACCAAACAGATGCGGCCAGCAGCTAGCAAGTTGGCCGTTGATACAGATTTGTCCCATTTTCAACCGTTTTACAATGCAGAGGGGAAGAGGCAGCCGGCCGACATCCATGAAGTTTAAGAACTTGTGCCTCCAATTCGTAAGCACACTTATGCTCCTGATATTAACCCCTCCAATCTTATCCATGAAGAAGCAGTGTTTCAAGCTTTAACTGGAATTGATTGGTCCAGCGTCTGGGGAGGGATGAAGAAGTGCCCACACCAACTGACCCTCAACCATCAAACCGTCCAGACGAAGCATCCTAAACCGGTCGCCGGTTTACTGTCCACCGTGTATCGATCTTGTGAAAAACAATTATGCCATTGGAGCCTTTTTGAAGGCTTATTGTAATAGGATAGCTAAAAACTCCTTTATTTGCCATGCCATCGAGCATGTGTTGTAATGCCTCATGGCAACTTGTGCCACCCTTTGGGATATATTTATGCATAACCCATGATGAATTGTGTTCCTGCGTTTAACAACTTAAAAGTGTCTAGCGGTTTACCGCTAGACTGGTCAATATATCCAAGAAGTGTACATGACATAGACGAAATAAAAAAAAGCAGTATACATAACATACCTCATTGGTTGACCAACGGTGTATACGGCAAAGGTGTTAATACCAATCCAGAGCGTTGATAACCTCATCTCTATACTATCGGTTTATATATTAAACCGGACCGGGATAACTACCGGGTTTTCTTTATAACACTAGTGATTTAGTCAAACCAGACCGGGTCAATAAACACCGGTTTATAACTGATCATGTGTCAACAACTTGTAGTTGAGAAGCAAGCCGGGTCAAGGACACCGGTTTATCAAAAAATACTTATGAACTTCAACAAACAAAACTCAAATAGGAAAATATGCAAGGCTTTTTACGAGCTGCCAGGCTCCAAATCGAGGCTTTTCATGGGCTGCCAGGCCTCTGAGTTAAACCATTTAACAAAGCCTCTTAATATGGGCCTCCAATTAACCAATCATCATTTTAACTTTAACAAGTTTAGGATCTATAAAAGATTGACATGTCAAATGTTCGATGGGTCATACCAGGATTACCTGGACAGGAGTGGCTTACTTGATGGAGGCAGGTTAACCCGGGTTTTTAGGTGAATACACCAGGCTTCCAAGCCGTGGCTTGATAGCCAATTACGAGGGTCCTTTCAAACTCTTTGTTGCTTGCACAAAGAGCCCCCAAGTAACTTTGTGAGCTGTGCTCCGTGGGTGCCCATGTTTGAGTTTGTGCTTTGTGCAACACTCTCTTTGGCCCCACATAATGTCCTTTCTGGCTAAACACCTATCAAGAGGTGTAGCTATGGTGTGATAACAACCAAGCCCCCTAGTGATATCCCTTTGTCGTTTCAAACCGATCAAGAGGTGTAGCTATGGTTCAGATATGACCAAGCCCCTAGTGATATTCTTTATATCCATGCGGCTTTAGAGACCGGTTTAACAAAAAACTCCACTTTGTTAGTAGAAACTCTTGTGAGCACACACATGATGTAAAAAGAATAGAGACCCCGCTTTAATGGAGGCTCCGGTTTATTATATAATATATACATTATCATAAATATGTACATAGGAAGAGCCTATGGCTCAAGTTTAGTAAGGCCGAAGAAGAGTTATGTTCCATGTCCGCTTGGTCTCCTCCTCCGATTGACGTGAGTCTTTATGCTCTCGAACATCAATGAGGTAGTAAGACCCATTGTGTAGATTTTTGCTGACCACAAAGGGTCCTTCCCAAAGTGGGGATAACTTATGCATATCAGTCTGATCCTAGATGAGCCGGAGCACCAAATCGCCTTCTTGAAAGGTTCTAGTTTTAACCCGACGGCTGTGATAACGTCGGGGATCTTGTTGATAAAGCACCGATCGTGCCGCTGCAAGATCACGCTCTTCATCCAACAGGTCCAGAGAATCCTGACGTGCCTTCTCATTATCAGCTTCAACATAAGCTGTCACACAGGGCGAATCGTGATGGATGTCACTAGGTAGAACGGCCTCCGCTCCATAGACCATGAAGAAAGGTGTGTAACCCGTAGACCTATTGGTTGTGGTGTTGATGCTCCATAACACAGAAGGTAGCTCCTCAACCCAAGAACCCGGCGTCCGCTTTAAGGGAACCATAAGCCTGGGTTTGATACCCCGTAGAATTTCTTGATTTTCCCTCTCTGCTTGACCATTAGATTGGGGGTGAGCCACCGATGCTAGATCGAGCCGGATGTGCTCACATTGACAGAATTCTTCCATCTCCCCTTTTGACAAGTTAGTACCATTATCTGTTATAATGCTGTGTGGAAAGCCAAACCGGAATATCACCTTCTTAATGAATTGAACCACCGTGGCTGCATCACACTTGCTGACTGGCTCTGCCTCCATCCATTTAGTGAATTTATCAACTGCTACTAACAGGTGGGTCTTTTTGTCCTTAGTGCGCTTGAAGGGTCCAACCATATCAAGCCCCCAAGTTGCAAACGGCCACGTAATTGGAATCATCCGCAACTCTTGAGCCGGAACATGCGCACGGCGGGAATTTTTTTGACATCCATCACTTCTCTTGACTAAATCCTCCGCATCAGCATGTGCCATCAACCAGTAAAAACCGTGGCGAAAAGCTTTGGCAACCAAAGACTTTGAACCAGCGCTGAATTCCTCCTGAAACACTGTAACGATGTAACTCCCCATTGAGTATGGTCATGGACTTTGAACGCCAGATTATCTGTCGAGCCAACGTTTCATCGTCTGGTAACTCGCCCCGGTTCATGTAAGCTAGATATGGAATCGTCCAATCCACTATGGCATGCAGAGCTGCCACCAACTGAGCCTCCAGATTAGGAATAGCCAAATCTTCTTCGGTTGGTACCTTGACTGACGGATTATGCAACACGTCAAGAAAGACATTGGACGGGACCAGTTTACGCTGGGAACCAAGACGACTTAAAGCGTCCGCCGCTTCATTCTTCCGCCGGTCTATATGGTCCACCTGATAACCCTTAAAGTGACCAGCCACTGCGTCCATCTCTCGCCGATATGCAGCCATGAGTGGGTCCTTAGAATCCCAAGTGCCAGACACCTGCTGAGCCACTAGATCTGAATCGCCGAAGCACTTAACCCGGCTTAAATTCATCTCCTTAGCCATCCGAAGACCGTGGAGCAAAGCCTCATATTCATCTGCATTATTAGTACAAGGGAACATTAAACAAAGGACATAACAAAACTTGTCACCTCGTGGGGAACTTAGTATGACTCCAGCCCCCGAGCCCTCCAACTGTTTGGACCCATCAAAATGAATAGTCCAATATGTATTATCCGGTTTCTCTTCAGGTGCCTGTAACTCCATCCAATTATTGATTAAGTCCACAAGTGCCTGGGAGTTGATCGCTGTGCGGGGTATATACTGGAGCCCGTGAGGTCCAAGTTCAATAGTCCACTTGGCAATTCGGCCAGTTGCTTCTCTGTTTTGAATGATGTCTCCCAGAGGAGCTGAACTGACCACTATGATTGGATGGCCCTGAAAATAATGTTTAAGCTTCCGGCTGCCATAAACACTCCATACACCAGCTTTTGCCAATGCGGATACCTCTGCTTTGACTCAATGAGCACCTCGCTGATATAATAAACTGGCCGTTGAACCGGATATTCCTTGCCAAGCTCCTTGCTCTCTACCACAATGGCTACGCTAACAGCCCGGGCATTAGCAGCCACATATAATAATAATGGCTCTTTATCGATTGGTGCTGCGAGCACGGGGGGTTTAGCTAGCTGCCTCTTCAGATCCTCAAACGCTTTATCAGCTGCCTCACTCCAGACAAAGTTATCTATTTTCTTGAGCATATGATATAAGGGGATGGCCTTCTCTCCAAGGCGACTGATAAACCGGCTCAAGGCTGTAATCCAGCCGGCCAGACGTTGAACATCGTTGATACACACCGGTTTAGCCAAGGACGTAATTGCTGCGATTTTTTCTGGATTAGCCTCATTGCCTCTGTTTGACACCAGAAAACCTAAGAGCTTGCCTGCCGGGACACCAAAGACACACTTCTCCGAATTGAGCATCATCTTGTAAATCCGAAGATTGTCAAAGGTTTCTCTTAAATCATCTATCAATGTCTCCTCCTTTCTCGATTTTACCACAATATCATCCACGTATGCATGAACATTGCGCCCAATTTTTTTATGAAGGCAATTCTGAACACATCGCTGGTAAGTTGCCTGGGCACTCTTGAGTCCAAAAGGCATGGAAACATAGCAGAAGGCTCCAAAGGGAGTTATGAAAGCTGTTTTCTCCTGGTCCTTAACCGCCATTTTGATTTGATGATAACCAGAGTAAGCATCCAGAAAACACAAACGGCCACAACCTGCCGTAGCATCAATTATCTGATCAATGTGAGGGAGAGCAAAGGGGTCTGCAGGGCAAGCCTTGTTTAAATCTGTGTAATCCACACACATGCGCCAAGTGCCGTTTTTCTTAAGAACTAGCACCGGATTAGCTAACCACTCGGGATGAAAAACCTCGACAATAAACCCTGCGGCCAATAGACGGGCTACCTCTTCGCCGATAGCCTTATGTCTCTCTTCATTGAAGCGGCGGAGGAACTACCGGACCGGTTTAAACTTAGGATCAATGTTGAGTGTGTGCTCAGCGAGTTCCCTCGGTACACCTGGCATGTCAGAAGGTTTCCATGCAAAGATGTCCCGATTCTCATAGATGAACTCGATGAGCATGCTTTCCCATTTGGGATCCAGGTTAGCGCTGATGCTGAACTGTTTGGATGAATCGCCCAGAACAAAGTCAACCATCTTAGTGTCTGTAGCCGATTTGAACTTCAGCGCCGAATCATGTTCCATAGTCGGCTTTTTCAAAGAGGTCATGTCTGTCGGATCAACTTGCTCCTTATAGAATTTCAACTCCTCCGTGGCACAAACCGACTTAGCATAAGTCGCGTCACCTTCCTTACACTCCAAAGAAATCTTTCTGCTTCTATGTACTGTGATAGTCCCCTTATGACCTGGCATTTTAAGATGTAGATAAACATAACACGGCATCGCCATGAATTTAGCATAGGCCGGCCGCCAAAATAAGGCATGGTACGGACTTTTGATCTTTACGCCCTCAAATGTCAATGTTTCTGACCTTGAATCATAGTCATCTCCAAAAGCTACCTCTAAGGCTATCTTGCCAACAGGATACGCAGACTTACCAGGCACCACACCATGAAAGACCGTATTTGACGGTTTAAGATTCTTATCTGTCAACCCCATATGGCGGAATGTATCATATTATAAAATGTTGATACTACTTCCCCCATCCATGAGTACTTTGGTAAACTTGTATCCCCCAACTTGAGGGGCTACCACCAGGGCCAAGTGACCTGGATTATCAACCCGGGGTGGGTAATCCTCTCTACTCCACAAAATAGGTTGCTCAGACCAGCGTAAATACTGAGGTACTGCCGGTTCAACAGAGTTTACAACCCTTTTGTGAAGCTTCTGATCACGTTTACACAAACTAGTAGTGAAGACATGATATTGCCCGCTGTTTAGCTGTTTGGGATTGCTCTGATAACCTAACTGCTGCTGCTGCTGATTCCCCTGATGGTTGTAACCTCCCTGGTTGCCTTGGTGCCCTTGATTGACGTGTCCGGTTTGGTTGCCTTGAAACCCTAAACCGGAACCACCACCTCCGTAGCCCGGCCCATGCAAACCTCCTCCTGAACCACCGGGCGGGTTGTTATCATATTGGAACATATTGGAATTCTTGAAATCCCGCATGATATAACAGTCCTTCCAAAGATGTGATGTCAGCTTCTCCTTTGATCCATGCTTTGGATAGGGCTGATTTAACAGGCGCTCCAAATTGGGGCCTGAACCTCCGCCCCTCTGGGGCTGCTTGCCCTTACGGCGCTGGCCATTCTCCTGTGCATTAGTGTTAGCAACAAAGTCCAAGCTGCTGTCGGCCTTGCGCTTACCGCCGTTTCCATGGCCTGCTGGATTATGCTGCTGACCCTTGGCATTGTCGTTCTTCTTACCTTTCCCCGGTTTATCCTCCTCTGAGCCTGGGTCCTTGGTATTATGTGAATCAGCATATTTAACCAAAGTGGCCATGAGTGTTGACATATCATTGCAGTGACGTTTGAGTCTTCCCAACTTCTGTTTGAGTGGTAAGAAACGGCAATTGCCCTCTAATGTTAACACTGCAGTGTCTGCATTGGTACGATCTGATGAATGCAAAATCGCTGAGACCCGTTTGACCCAATGGTTCGTGGACTCCCCTTCCTCTTGGACACAAGCGGCCAGATCCACGATTGACATCGGCTTCTTACAAGTATCTTTGAAGTTTTGGATAAACCGGTGCTTTAACTAAGCCCATGATCCGACAGAATTGGTTGGTAAGCTTTCAACCAAGTGCGAGCTGTTCCTTCCAACATCATGGGGAAATATTTAGCACACACTGCCTCATCCACATCTAACATCTCCATTGCCATCTCATAGCTCTCCACCCACGCCTCTGGTTGCAAATCGGCGGTGTAATTTGGTACCTTACGAGGTCCCTTGAAATCCTTGGGCAGTCTCACATTACACAAAGCGGGGGTAAGACACGGCACCCCTAAGGAACTGAACACCACACCTAGCTCCACTGAGGCTGTAGGGTGGACCGGAGTATGTTGTCGTGCTCCGTGTCGAGCTGCCAACTCGGCCTCCCGACGTGCGCGGCCATGGTCCACAACATCCTGCGCATTAGTGCCTCGCCCTACCGGGTTGTTTCCTCGTGGTGAATTTCGGCGACGTGCACTACTAGACATGGCCGGTTCGACCTCTAAGTGTCTGCTATAGCTCCTGCTTGGACGGGGAGTGGAATGAATCCTCTCACGACTGTGTGAATATGCCTGCTGTTGATTTAGTGCTGTTTGAAGGAGATCCCTGGCCCGATGTGCTTCCACTACAACTGGTGACTCGCCATCGGTTGGGAGGGCCACTAGGCGTGAAGCGGCGGCCAGAATGTTGTCCAACGGGTTGGAATAATGCCTAGGAGGTGTTGGTACATACTGTGGCACAACGTTGAACCGGCGCCCCTGTTCCTGGCGCCTCCACCCGGTTTAGTATGGGTAGGTTACCAGCCCCTGCTCCTGGTGTGTTGAAGAGATTCTGCGGATCACAAACCGACGGGAGACGCGATCGATACCTTCTACTCATGACTTCCTCTGAAGCATTCTGATCCAGCCTAATCCGGTAGGCCTGTGCTTCCAATTCAGCCCGCTCTGTAGCCATCCTAGCATTCTCTGTCGCCAGGTCCGCTTTAGCCTGGGCTATCTGATCTTTCACTTTTGCAATCTCCGCATTGTGCTGATCCCTGGCTACTGCATCCACCTCTGCGGCCATCAATGTTGCCAAAGCGTCGAACAAATCAGGCAGGACTTGGG
Source organism: Triticum monococcum (assembly GCA_034509565.1). NCBI lineage: Eukaryota > Viridiplantae > Streptophyta > Magnoliopsida > Poales > Poaceae > Triticum > Triticum monococcum. Next base: position 601,408,227 of record CM067842.1, read on the forward strand.
CTGGAGGCGGCGCAGAGCTTCCTGCCCCTGCTGGTGTGGCCGTGATTGAACCGGAGAGCATTGCTGCGGCGGTAGATGAATGAGGAGCCGATTGTGTGCCGGCCATGAAGATGGCGGCTTGGTTTGGCAGATCAGAGGAATCCGGAATACTATTGCTCTCAGATCCTCCATCAATTCGGCTGTCCTGCAACTGGTAAAGTGATTCGGTCTCTCTAGAAGACTCGTCATCAGAACAGACCACGGTCTCTCCATCGGACACCGGCTCATCCTCGTACCTCGATCCATGGACGACACCCACGAAAACGTGCCTTGCCTCGAGCTGAACCGGCGAAGAACTTGCACGCCGAGCCGTTTCAATGATGTCGGTGCAGATGTCCGGCTCCGGGGCCGGTTCGCCAATCTTGCCGATGAAGACGTGAATCCCACCAAAGGGGACCCGGTACCCGTATTCGATTGAATCGGCCTCGGGACCCCATCCTGCGTTGTCGATGTAGAGCTTGCCGTGACGACTCTTCGTCATCCGGCCCACAGTGTATCCCTTAAGTCCATCGAAGCTTCCCTTCAAGAACTCAAAACCATCGTGCGATAGCCCCACGGTGGGCGCCAACTGTCGTGGGTTTGTCACGGAAGATGTCCTTGTGAAAGGACTTAGTTGTGGAGGCATCACTACGGGTTAGCTTAAAGGGGTTAAACCGGACAAGGGGACACGGGGAGTTTTATACTAGTCCGGCCCCTTCGAGGAAGGTAAAAGCCTACATCTAGTTGTGATTGGTATTGCTAGGGTTTCGAAGGCCAGGGAGCGAATCCGCTTTGTCTGGCTCTCGAGTTGTTGCCTGTCCCTAAACCGCGGCCGGGTCATCCCTTTATATTAATAGGTTGACTCCCGCCAGGCTATAGAGTCCCGAAGCCGGATCATAAACGTGTCCGGTTCGGTCTCTACTCTTCCGATCTTACAAGACAAGTTACATGATTAGGTCGGTTTACATTTACAGGTTGTAACCCGCCTTCGGGCCTTGGGCCTTCCGTAAAGCGCCATCATCCTTGCATCTTCATGGGCTTCTAATCTTCAAAGAGTCAACCCGGCTACATAAGGCCGGTTTACCTCCAGTAGTAATATCCCCAACAACCAGGTAACGGTTTAAGCTCAAACACGGGATCACCCTTGGGTGGAGGAGGATCCCCTAGGATTTCAACAGCCAATTTTTTTTCCAGAATAGGTTCCTATTTAAAGAATACTTCGTCTATTTCCCTTCTTTCATTCATAAACATATCATTTTCATGGTCTAGCAAATATTGTTCTAAAGGATCACTAGGTGGTACGACAATAGAGGCAAGACCAATAATTTCATCCTTACTAGGTAATTCTTCTTCACGGTGTTGTCTACTAAATTTACAAAAATTAAATTCATGAGTCATATCATCTAAACCGATAGTAACAACATCCCTTTTGCAATCTATAGTAGCATTAACAGTGTTCAGGAAGGGTCTACCAAATATAATGGGACAAAAACTATCTTGTGGGGAACCAAGAACAAGCAAATCAGCAGGATATTTAGTTTTCCCACACAAGACTTCAACATCTCTAACAATTCCCATTGGTGAAATAGTATCTCCGTTGGCAAGTTTAATTGTGACATCAATATCTTCTATCTCAGCAGGTGCAATATCATGCATAATTTCTTCGTATAAGGAATAAGGTATTGCACTAGCACTAGCACCCATATCACACAAGCCATGATAACAATGATCTCCTATTTTAACAGAAATAACAGGCATGCCTACCACCGGTCTGTTTTTGTCTTTAGCACAAGGTTTAACAATTCTAGCAGTTTCATCAAGGAAATGAATGACATGCCCATCAATATTCCAGACAAGAGATCTTTAACAATAGCAATATCAGGTTCAACTTTAATTTGCTCATGAGGTGTATAAGTTTTAGTATTGCTTTTACGAACCACAGCTGAAGCTTTAGTATGATCCTTTATCTTAACAGGGAAGGATGGTTTCTCAACATATGCAGTAGGAACAATAGGATCATTATAAGTGACAATCTTTTCTTCAATTTTAATAGGTGCAACTACTTTTACTTCTATGGGAGGATGATATTTAAACCACTTCTGCTTGGGGAGATCAACAAAAGTAGCAAAAGATTCACAGAAAGAAGCTACTATCTCAGAGTCAAGTCCATATTTAGTGCTAAATTTACGGCAAACATCAGTATCCATAAAAGATTTAACACAATCAAAACTAGGTGTCATAACTGACTCCTTACCTTTGTTGAGGTCCCAATCTTCAGAGTTGCGTTTAATTCTTTCCAATAAATCCCATTTGAATTCAATAGTCTTCCACATAAAAGAGCCAGCACAAGAAGTATCAAGCATGGTGCGATTGCTATCAGAAAGCCAAGCATAAAATTTTTGAATAATCATTTCTCTTGAGAGATCATGTTTGGGGCATGAATATAACATTGATTTAAGCCTCCCCCAAGCTTGAGCGATGCTTTCTCCTTCGCGAGGCCAAAAATTATATATATAATTGCGATCACGATGAACAAGATGCATAGGATAAAACTTCTAATGAAATTCCAATTTCAATTGGTTGTAATTCCAAGACCCCATATCATCACATAGCCTATACCATGTCGATGCGTCTCCCTTCAAAGATAAAGGGAAGACCTTCTTCTTAGCAACATCTCCACGTACACCTGCAAGCTTAAATAATCCACAAACTTCATCCACATATATTAGATGCTCATCAGGATGTTTTGTTCCATCTCCTAAAAAAGGATTAGCTAGCAGTTTCTCTATCATACCCGAAGGAATTTCAAAGCATACATTTTCATTTTCAGTAGGTTCAGTAGGTTGAGGAGCAACTCTTTGCTCTACTGGTCGGGGTGAAAATACCCTGAACAAGCCCCTCAGAGGATTACTTTCCATAGTAACAAGTGACAGTAAATTTCAGCACACTATATAAATTTTTCCTTACCAAATTCCACCTACCAAAGGCGCTTCACTCCCCGGCAGCGGCGCCAGAAAAGAGTCTTGATGACCCACAAGTATAGGGGATCTATCGTAGTCCTTTCGATAAGTAAGAGTGTCGAACCCAACGAGGAGCAGAAGGAAATGATAAGCGGTTTCCAGCAAGGTATTCTCTGCAAGTACTAAAATAAGTGGTAACAGATAGTTTTGTGATAGGATAGTTAGTAACGAGCAACAAGTAACAAAAGTAAATAAAGTGCAGCAAGGTGGCCCAATCCTTTTTGTAGCAAAGGACAAGCCTGGACAAACTTTTATATAGAGAAAAGTGCTCTCGAGGACACATGGGAATATCGTCAAGCTAGTTTTCATCACACTCATATGATTCGCATTCGGTACTTTGATAATTTGGTATGTGGGTGGACCGGTGCTTGGGTACTGCCCTTACTTGGACAAGCATCCCACTTATGATTAACCTCTATTGCAAGCATCCGCAACTAAAACAAAAGTATTAAGGTAAACCTAACCATAGCATGAAACATATGGATCCAATTCAGCCCCTTATGAAGCAACGCATAAACTAGGGTTTAAGCTTCTGTCACTCTAGCAACCCATCATCTACTTATTACTTCCCAACGCCTTCCTCTAGGCCCAAATAATGGTGAAGTGTCATGTAGTCGACGTTCACATAACACCACTAGAGGAGAGACAACATACATTTCATCAAAATATCGAACGAATACCAAATTCACATGACTACTAATAGCAAGACTTCTCCCATGTCCTCAAGAACAAACGTAACTACTCACAATGCATAAACATGTTCATAATCAGAGGGGTATTAATATGACTATAGGATCTGAACATATGATCTTCCACCAATTAAACCAACTAGCATCAACTACAAGGAGTAATTAACACTACTAGCAACCTACTAGCACCAATCCCGGACTTGGAGACAAGAATTGGATACAAGAGATGAACTAGGGTTTTGAGAGGAGATGGTGCTGATGAAGATGTTGATGGAGATTGCCCTCTCCCGATGGGAGGAGCGTTGGTGATGATGATGGCGATGATTTCCCCCTCCGGGAGGGAAGTTTCCCCGGCAGAACAGCTCCTCCAGAGCCCTAGATTGGTTCTGCCAAGGTTCCGCCTTGTGGCGGCAGAGTTTCGTCCGAGAAGATGGCTTCTTATTTTTTTCCCATCGAAAGACTTCATATGGCAGAAGATGGCAACCGGAGGGCCACTAGGGGGCCCACGAGGTAGGTGGCGCGCCCCCACCCTCGTGGGCAAGGTTTGACCCCCTAGTGAAGTTCTTGCTCTCAGTATTTTTTATATATTTGGAAAACGTCTTCCGTGAAGTTTCATGACTTTTGGAGCTGTGCAGAATAGGTCTCTAATATTTGCCCCTTTTCCAGCCCAGAATCCCAGCTGCCGGCATTCTCCCTCTTTATAGAAACCTTGTAAAATAAGAGAGAATAGGCATAAATATTGTGACATAATGTGTAATGACAGCCATAATGCAATAAATATCGATATAAAAGCATGATGCAAAATGGACGTATCACACAACTATCCAGGTGGCCTCTGGAAGCATCGGTTAGTCCGTTATAAAAGATGTCAAGTATTTCATTTTTCTTGAGAGGATGATTAGGCAAAGCATTAAGTAATTGGAGAAGCCTCCCCCAAGCTTGTGGGAGACTCTCTTCTTCAATTTGCACAAAATTATATATTTCCCTTAAAGCAGCTTATTTCTTATGAGCGGGGAAATATTTAGTAGAGAAGTATTAAATCATATCCTGGGGACTACATACACAACCAGGATCAAGAGAATTAAAGCATATCTTAGCATCACCCTTTAATGAGAACGGAAATAATTTGAGGATATAATTGTATCGAGTTTTCTCATCATTAGTGAATAGGGTAGCTATATCATTTAATTTAGTAAGATGTGCCACAACAGTTTCAGATTCATAGCCATAGAAAGGATCAGATTCAACCAAAGTAATTATATCAGGATCAATTGAGAAATCATAATCCTTATCAGTAATAAATATAGGTGAAGTAGCATAAGCAGGGTCATATTTCATTCTAGCATTCGAAGATTTTTCTTTCAGCTTAGCTAATAGTTTCTTAAGATCACTTCTATCATTGCAGGCATGAAAGTCTCTAGTAGTTTCTTCATCCATAACATAACCCTCAGGCACAACAGGCAATTCATATCTAGGGGGAGAATCTTCAACATCACTTTCATCAATATTATCAGTTTCAATAATTTCATTCTCTCTAGCCCTAGCAAGTTGTTCATCAAGAACCAAGTGGCACAGTAGTATCAAGCATAGAAGTAGTTTCATCATAAGTATCATGCATAGCAGAAGTGGCATCATCAATAACATGCGACCTATCGGAATCAATAGCATGTGTAGATGTCGCAAGTTTACTCAAAACAGAAGGTGAATCAAGTGCAGAGCTAGATGGCAGTTCCTTACCTCCCCTCGTGGTTGAGGAAAAAAACTGGGTTCTTTGATCTTTCAAGTTCTTCATAATGATAAGCAGGTATAAATCCCATGTGACTCAAAGAATAGAGATATGCTCCCCGGCAACGGCGCCAGAAAATGGTATTGATAACCCACAAGTATAGGGGATCGCAACAGTTTTCGAGGGTAGAGTATTCAACCCAAATTTATTGATTGAACACAATGGGAGCCAAAGAATATTCTCAAGTATTTGCAGCTGAGTTGTCAATTCAACCACACCTAGATAACTTAATATCCGCAGTAAGTTATTTAGTAGCAAAGTAATATGATAGTAGTGGTAACGGTGGCAAAAGTAACGGTAGCAGTTTTGGTTTTATAGTGATTGTAACAGTAGCAGCGGAAAAGTAAATAAGCAAAGAACAATATATGGAAAAGCTCGTAGGCAATGGATCGGTGATGGAGAATTATGCCGGATGCGATTATTCATGCAATAATTATAACATAGGGTGAAACAGAACTAGCTCCAGTTCATCAATGTAATGTAGGCATGTATTCCGAATATAGTCATACGTGCTTATGGAAAAGAACTTGCATGACATCTTTTGTCCTACCCTCCCGTGGCAGCGGGGTACTATTGGAAACTAAGGGATATTAAGGCCTCCTTTTAATAGAGTACCGGACCAAAGCATTAACACATAGTGAATACATGAACTCCTCAAACTACGGTCATCACCGGGAGTGGTCCCGATTATTGTCACTTCGAGGTTGTCGGATCATAACACATAGTAGGTGACTATAGACTTGCAAGATAGGATCAAGAACTCACATATATTCATGAAAACATAATAGGTTTAGATATGAAATCATGGCACTCGGGCCCTAGTGACAAGCATTAAGCATAGCAAAGTCATAGCAACACCAATCTCAGAACATAGTGGATACTAGGGATCAAACCCTAACAAAACTAACTCGATTACATGATAAATCTCATACAACCCATCACCGTCCAGCAAGCCTATGATGGAATTACTCACGTACGGCGGTGAGCATCATGGAATTGGTGATGGGGCAAGGTTGTTGATGACGATGGCGACGGATTCCCCTCTCCGGAGCCCCGAACAGACTCCAGATCAGCCCTCCAGAGAGAGTTTACGGCTTGGCGGCCGCTCTGTATCGTAAAACGCGATGAATCCTTCTCTATGATTTTTTCTCCCTGAACACGAATATATGGATTTGGAGTTGAGGTCGGTGGAGCGTCAGGGGGCCCATGAGGTAGGGGGCGCGGCCAGGGGGGTAGGCGCGCCCCCACCCTTGTGGACAGGGTGCGGCCCCCCTGACATGGATCTTTCTTCCAGTATTTTTTATATATTCCAAAAATAATCTTCTTTGATTTTTAGGTCATTCCGAGAACTTTTATTTCTGCACAAAAATAACACCATGGCAATTCTACTGAAAACAGCATCAGTCCGGGTTAGTTCCATTCAAATCATGCAAGTTAGAGTCCAAAACAAGGGCAAAAGTGTTTGTAAAAGTAGATATGACGGAGACGTATCATACATCAACACCATAGCCTCTCCGATGATGTGTGAGTAGTTTACCTCAGACCTTCAGGTCCATAGTTATTAGCTAGATGGCTTCTTCTCTCTCTTTGGATCTCAATACAAAGTTCTCCTCGATTCTTTTGGAGATCTATTTGATGTAATCTTCTTTTGCGGTGTGTTTGTCGAGATCCGATGAATTGTGGGTTTATGATCAACATTATCTATGAACAATATTTGAATCTTCTCTGAATTCTTTTATGTATGATTGGTTATCTTTGCAAGTCTCTTCGAATTATCAGTTTGGTTTGGCCTACTAGATTGATCTTTCTTGCAATGGGAGAAGTGCTTAGCTTTGGGTTCAATCTTGCGGTGCTCGATCCTAGTGACAGTAGGGGAAACGACACGAATTGTATTGTTGCCATCGAGGATAAAAAAGATGGGGTTTATATCATATTGCATGACTTTATCCCTCTACATCATGTCATCTTGCTTAAAGCGTTACTCCGTTCTTATGAACTTAATACTCTGGATGCATGCTGGATAGCGGTCGATGTGTGGATTAATAGTACTAGATGCAGGCAGGAGTCGGTCTACTTGTCACGGACGTGATGCCTATATACATGATCATACCTAGATATTCTCATAACTATGCTCAATTCTATCAATTGCTCGACGGTAATTTGTTTACCCACCGTAATACTTATGCTATCTTGAGAGAATCCACTAGTGAAACCTATGGCCCCCGGGTCTATTTCCCATCATATTAATATCCCGTCAACAAGCTATTTCTTGCGCCATTTATTTTGCTCTCTTTACTTTTAGTATTTATCATAAAAATACCAAAAATATTATCTTATCTTCTCTTTCAGATCTCACTTTTGCAAGTGGCCGTGAAGGGATTGACAACCCCTTTATCGCGTTGGTTGCAAGGTTCTTATTTGTTTGTGTAGGTGCAAGGGACTTGAGCGTGGCCTCCTACTGGATTGATACCTTGGTTCTCAAAAACTGAGGGAAATACTTACGCTACTTTGCTGCATCACCCATTCCTCTTCAAGGGAAAACCAATGTAGTGCTCAAGAGGTAGCAAGAAGGATTTCTGGCACCGTTACCGGGGAGTCTACGCACAAGTCAAGACATACCAAGTACCCATCACAAACTCTTATCCCTCGCATTACATTATTTGCCATTTGCCTCTTGTTTTCCTCTCCCCCACTTCACCCTTGCCGTTTTATTCAACCTCTCTTTCCGTTCCCTCTTTTCTCGTGTTCCTTGAGTTTGCTGCCGTTATGTCTGAATCCGAGGAGGTTATCGTTGATAAGAGCGATAATAATAACATGGAAAATTTTGATCCTTTCAATGATCCTCCTGAGGAACCTACTATCTTGCATACAAAAAAGTTTCGAGTCGGTAGTGGTAATATTATTGGGAAGGGAGTTATTCATGATTTCTTTACTTGTGCCGGTACTTTGCCCATTATGGGTGGTTCTATTCTTCATAGAGCTAGTAGTCTTGCACATGCAATATCTTTGCTCATAGTTGAACTTGAAAGGCAATTTATTCATATGCATCCTTGCATACAAAGAATTTTCCTAGAATTTTCTAATATTGAGTACTCTTCTGTTAAGCGTGCCGCTACTATCTTTTTGGCTCGTGAGTTCAGATTTATAATGAGAGAAGCCAAAGAAATTTTTGCACATTATAGGGTGGATGCTGGTCATCCTCCCATATAAGCTATCCTTTTTAATCAAGAAGACTTAATGCGTTTACAATCTTTGGATCATGTTGCTTATAATGAATACCTTAGAAAAAAGGTTCCTACCGATGTTCTAGTTGATAAAATTTCTGAACTTAATGATGATTTTGCTATTCAGAATAATGGGTTAGCTTTTTCTCTTGAGCAAAGACTCGTGGCTTTTTGTCAAAATAACGCTTGTAATGATGAATTGGTTGTGCAATATAAGGGGCCAAGGGAGGAACCCATACCACCCGACCTTGATCTTGGGGACTTTTGTCCTATTAAATTTAACCCCTTTGATTGTTTTTGCTTGACACAAAGGAAACTTGCTGCTGAACGTAGAGAATACGAAATGAGTTTTCATGATTTACCTTACCATTATTATGGCAACACCTAGATCTATCTTCGCTTTTATGCCTAGTTAGGGGCGTTAAACGATAGCGCTTGTTGGGAGGCAACCCAATTTTATTTTTGTTTCTTTCCTTTTGATTTTGTTTAGTAATAAATAATTCATATACCCTATGTTTATATGTGGTTTTATGCTTTTAATTAGTGTTTGTGCCAAGTAGAACCGTTGGGAAGACTTGGGGAAAGTCTTTGCGATCTTGATGTAAAAACAGAAACTTTAGTGCTAGCGAGAATTGCTGCCATTTTTTATTGGAGAGTGATATTTAGTTAATTATTTTTTCAGATGATTAATATATAAATTCCTCACGTCCATAAATTTATTTTAGAATTTTTGTGGGTCCAGAAGTATTCAAAACCTACAGATTACTACAGAATGTTCTGTTTTTGACAGATTCTGTTTTTCGTGTGTTGTTTGCTTATTTTGATGAATCTATGGCTAGTAATAGAGTTTATGAACCATAGAAAAGTTGGAATACAGTAGGTTTAACACCAATATAAATAAAGAATGAGTTCATTACAGTACCTTGAAGTGGTGGTTTGTTTTCTTTTACTAACGGAGCTCACGAGATTTTCTTTTAAGTTTTGTGTTGTGAAGTTTTCAAGTTTTGGGTAAAGATTTGATGGATTATGGAACAAGGATTGGCAAGAGCCTAAGCTTGGGGATGACCAAGGCAACCCAAGGTAAAATACAAGGACAACCAAAAGCTTAAGCTTGGGGATGCCCCGGAAGGCATCCCCTATTTCGTCTTCGTCTATCGGTAACTTTACTTGGGGCTATATTTTCATTCACCACATGATACGTGTTTTGCTTGGAGCGACTTGTATGATTTGAGTCTTTGCTTTTTAGTTTATCACAATCATCCTCTCTATACACACCTTTTGAGAGAGACACACATGATTCGAAATTTGTTAGAATACTCTATGTGCTTCAGTTATATCTTTTGAGCTATATAGTTTTTGCTCTAGTGCTTCACTTATATCTTTTAGATCATGGTGGTGGTTTTATTTTATAGAAATTATTGATATATCATGCTTCACTTATATTATTTTGAGAGTATTAAACAGCATGGTAATTTTATTTAATTGTGAAATTAATCCAAATGTGATAGGCATCTAAGATGAGCATAAAAAAACTTCCATATTGAGTTCATTGAATATCATGAGAAGTTTGATACTTGATAAGTGTTTTGAGATATAAAGGTGGTAATATTAGAGTGTGCTAGTTGAGTAATTCAGAAATTGAGAAATACTTGTGTTAAGGTTGGCAAGTCCCGTAGCATGCACGTATCGTAAAAGTTGTGTGACAATTTTGACACATAAGGTGTTCTTTTATTGTTTTCCTTATGAGTGGCGGTCGGGGACGAGCGATGGTCTTTTCCTACCAATCTATCCCTCTAGGGGCATGCGTAGTAGTACTTTTCTTCGAGGGCTAATAAAATTTTGCAATAAGTATATGATTTCTTTATGACTAATGTGAGTCCATGGATTATACGCACTCTCAACCTTCCACAATCTTCTAGCCTCTGCGGTACCGTGCATTGACCTTTCTCGCCTTGAGAGTTGGTGCAAACTTCGTCGGTGCATCCAAACCCTGTGATATGATACGCTCTATCACACATAAACCTCCTTATATCTTCCTTAAAACGGCCACCATACCTACCTATCATGGCATTTCCATAGCCATTCTGAGATATATTGCCATGCAACTTTCCACCGTTCCGTTTATTATGACACGCTCCATGATTGTCATATTGCTTTGCATAATCATGTAGTTGACATCGTATTTGTGGCAAAGCCACCATTCAAAAAATTTCATACATGTCACTCTTGATTAATTGCATATCCCGATACACCGCCGGAGGCATTCACATAGAGTCATATTTTGTTCTAAGTATTGAGTTGTAAGCAATAAAAGTGTGATGATCATCATTGTTAGAGCATTGTACCATGTGAGGAAAGGATGATGGAGACTATGATTCTCCCACAAGCCGGGATGAGATTCCGGACTAAAAAAAGAGACAAAGAAAAAAAAGAAGGCCCAAAAAAATGAGAGAAAAAGAGAGAGGGGACAATGTTACTATCCTTTTTCCACACTTGTGCTTCAAAGTAGCACGGTGATCTTCATGATAGAGAGTCTCCTATGTTGTCACTTTCATATACTAGTGGGAATTTTTCATTATAGAACTTGGCTTGTATATTCCAATGATGGGCTTCCTCAAAATGCCCTAGGCCTTCGTGAGCAAGCAAGTTGGATGCACACCCACTTAGTTTCTTTTGTTGAGCTTTCATACATTTATAGCTCTAGTGCATCTGTTGCATGGTAATCCCTACTCCTCTCATTGAAATCAATTGATGGGCATCTCCATAGCCTATTGATTAGCCGTGTCAATGTGATACTTTCTTCCTTTTATCTTCTCATAACCCCCATCATTATACTTTATTCCACCCATAGTGCTATATCCATGGCTTGCGCTCATGTATTGCGTAAGGGTTGAAAAGGCTGAAGCGCGTAAAAATATGAACCAATTGCTCGGCTTGTCATCGGGGTTATGCATGATGAGAACGTTTTGTGTGACGAAATTCAAACATAGCCTAACTATATGATTTTGTAGGGATAAGCTTTCTTTGGCTATGTTACTTTGATAAGACATAATTTCTTGGTTAGCATATTTGAAGTATTATTGTTTTTATGTCAACATTAAACTTTTATCTTGAATCTTTTGGATCTAAATATTCATGCCACAATAAAAATAATTACATTGAAAATTATGCTAAGAAGCATTCCACATCAAAAATTCTGTTTTTATCATTTACCCACTCGAGGACGAGCAGGAATTAAGCTTGGGGATGCTGATACGTCTCCAACGTATCTATAATTTTTGATTGTTACATGCTATTATATATTCTGTTTTGGATGTTTAATGGGCTTATTTATACACTTTTATATTATTTTTGGGACTAACCTATTAACCGGAAGCCCACCCCAAATTGCTGTTTTTTTGCCTATTGCAGTGTTTCACAGAAAAATAATATCAAACGGTGTCCAAACGGAATGAAACCTTCGGAAACGTGATTTTTGGAACAAACGTGATCCAAAGGACTTGGAGTGGATGTCAAGCAATCAACGAGGAGACCATGAGGCAGGGGGCGCGCCTACCCTCCCTAGGCGCGCCCTCCACCCTCATGGGCCCCTTGTGGATCCACCGACCTACTTCTTCCTCCTATATATACCTACGTACCCCCAAACCATCGAGGGGCACCACAAAAACCTAATTTCACCGCCGCAACCTTCTGTACCCGTGAGATCCCATCTTGGGCCTTTTCCGGCGCTCCGCCGGAGGGGGAATTGATCAGGGAGGGCTTCTACATCAACACCATAGCCTCTCTAATGATGTGTGAGTAGTTTACCTCAGACCTTCGGGTCCATAGATGGCTTCTTCTCTCTCTTGGGATCTCAATACAAAGTTCTCCTCAATTCTCTTGGAGATCTATTCGATGTAATCTTCTTTTGCGGTGTGTTTTTCGAGATCCGATGAATTGTGGGTTTATGATCCAGATTATCTATGAACAATATTTGAATCTTCTCTGAATTCTTTTATGTATGATTGGTTATCTTTGCAAGTCTCTTCAAATTATCAGTTTGGTTTGGCCTACTAGATTGATCTTTCTTGCAATGGGAGAAGTGCTTAGCTTTGGGTTCAATCTTCAGTGCTCGATCCTAGTGACAGTAGGGGAAATGACACGTATTGTATTGTTGCCATCAAGGATAAAAAGATGGGGTTTATATCATATTGCATGAGTTTATCCCTCTACATCATGTCATCTTTCTTAAAGCGTTACTCTGTTCTTATGAACTTAATACTCTAGATGCATGCTGGATAGCGGTCGATGTGTGGAGTAATAGTAGTAGATGCAGGCAGGAGTCGGTCTACTTGTCACGGATGTGATGCCTATATACATGATCATACCTAGATATTCTCATAACTATGCTCAATTCTATCAACTGCTCGACAGTAATTTGTTTACCCACCGTAATACTTATGCTATCTAGAGAGAAGCCACTAGTGAAACCTATGGCCCCCGGGTCTATTTTCCGTCATATTAATCTCCCGTCAACAAGCTATTTCTTGCGCCGTTTATTTTGCTTTCTTACTTTTTGTCTTTATCATAAAAATACCAAAAAATATTATCTTATCTTCTCTATCAGATCTCACTTTTGCAAGTGGCCATGAAGGGATTGACAACCCCTTTATCGCGTTGGTTGCAAGGTTCTTATTTGTTTCTGTAGGTGCAAGGGACTTGAGCGTGGCTAATTCCTGCTCGTCCTCGAGTAGGTAAATGATAAAAACAGAATTTTTGATGTGGAATGCTACTAGGCATAATTTCAATGTAATTCTTCTTAATTGTGGCATGAATATTTAGATCTGAAAGGTTCTAGATAAAAATTTAATATTGACATAGAAATAATAAAACTTCAAGCATACTAACTAAGAAATTATATCTTCTCAAAATAACATGGCCCAAGAAAGTTCATCCCTACAAAATCATATGGTTTAGTCATGCTCCATTTTCATCACACAAGAATGCTCTCACCATGCACAACCCCGATGACAAGCCAAGCAATTGTTTCATACTTTAGTAATCTCGAACTTTATAAAGCTTCACGCAATACATGAGCGTGAGCCATGGATATAACACTATGGGTGGAATAGAGTATAATGATGGGGGTTATGTGGAGAAGACAAAAAGGAGAAAGTCTCACATCAACGAGGCTAATAAATGATCTATGGAGATGCCCATCGATTGATGTTAATGCAAGGAGTAGGGATTGCCATGCAACGGATGCACTAGAGCTATAAATGTATGAAAGCTCAACAAAATAAACTAGTGGGTGTGCATCCAACTTGCTTGCTCACGAAGAGCTAGGGCACTTGAGGAGGCCCATTGTTGGAATATACAAGCCAAGTTCTATAATGAAAATTCCCACTAGTATATGAAAGTGACAAAACAAGAGACTCTCTATCATGAAGATCATGGTGCTACTTTGAAGCACAAGTGTGGAAAAAAAGATAGTAGCATTGTCCCTTTTCATTTCTCTTTTTTCCGGGCCTTCCTTTTTTTGGCCTTTCTCTCCTTTTTTTATTTGGGACAATGCTCTATTAAATGATGATCATCACACTTCTATTTATTTACAACTCAATGATTACAACTCGATACTAGAACAAGGTACGACTCTATATGAATGCATCCGGCGGTGTACTGGGATATGCAATGAATCAAGTGTGACATGTATGAAAAATTATGAACGTGTCATAATAAACGGGATCGTGGAAAGTTGCATGGCAATATATCTTGGAATGGCTATGGAAATGCCATAATAGGTAGGTATGGTGGCTGTTTTGAGGAAGATTTAAGGAGGTTTATGTGTGAAAGAGCGTATCATATCACGGGGTTTGGATGCACCAGTGAAGTTTGCACCAACTCTCAATGTGAGAAAGGGCAATGCGCGGTACTGAAGAGGCTAGCAATGATGGAAAGGTGAGAGTGCATATAATCCATGGACTCAACATTAGTCATAAAGAACTCACATACTTGTTGCAAAAATCTACAAGTCATCAAAAACCAAGCACTACGCGCATGCTCCTAGGGGGATAGATTGGTAGGAAAAGACCATCGCTCGTCCCCGACCGCCACTCATAAGGAGGACAATCAAAGAACACCTCATATTTCAAATTTGTTACATAACGTTTACCATACGTGCATGCTACGGGACTGGCAAACTTCAACACAAGTATTTATCAATTTCACAACTACTCAACTAGCACAACTTTAATATCACTACCTGCATATCTCAAAACAATCATCAAGCATCAAACTTCTCTTAGTATTCAAACCACTCATAAGAAAGTTTTTACTAATCTTGAATACCTAGCATATTAGGATTATTTAAGAAAATTACCATGCTATAGAAGACTCTCAAAATAATCTAAGTGAAGCATGAGAGATCAATAGTTTCTATAAAACAAATCCACCACCATGCTCTAAAAGATATAAGTGAAGTACTAGAGCAAAACTATATAACTCAAAAGATATAAGTGAAGCACATAGAGTATTCTAATAATTTTCGAATCATGTGTGTCTCTCTCAAAAGGTGTGTACAACAAAGATGATTGTGGTAAACTAAAAGCAAAGACTCAAATCATACAAGATGCTCCAAGCAAAACACATATCATGTGGTGAATAAAAATATAGCTCCAAGTAAAGTTACCGATGGAAGTAGACGAAAGAGGGGATGCCTTCTGGGGCATCCCCAAGCTTTGGATTTTTGGTGCCCTTAGATTATCTTGGGGGTGCCATAGGCATACCCAAGCTTAGGCTCTTGCCACTCCTTATTCCATAATCCATCAAATCCTTACCCAAAACTTGAAAACTTCACAACACAAAACTTAAAGTAGAAAATCTCGTGAGCTCCATTAGCGAAAGAAAACAAAAGACCACTTGAAGGTACTGTAAAGAACTCATTATTTATTTATATTCGTGTTAAACCTACTGTATTCCAACTTCTCTATGGTTTATAAACTATTTTACTAGCCATAGATTCATCAAAATAAGCAAACAACACACGAAAAACAGAATCTGTCAAAAACAGAATAATCCGTAGAAATCTGTAGCTAGCGCAAGATCTGGAACCCCAAAATTTATAAAATAAATTTCTGGACGTGAGGAATTTATCTATTAATCATCTTCAAAAATAATTAACTAAATAGCACTTTCCAAATAAAAATGGAAGCGGTTCTCGTGAGTGCTAAAGTTTCTGTTTTTTACAACAAGATTAACAAGACTTTCCCCAAGTCTTCCCAACGGTTCTACTTGGCACAAACACTAATTAAACACAAAAACACAAACAAAACACAGGATAGAAATTTATTTATTACTAAACATGAGCAAAAGGCAAGAAAATAAAATAAAATTGGGTTGCCTCCCAACAAGCGCTATCGTTTAACGCCCCTAGCTAGGCATAAAAAGCAAGGATAGATCTAAGTATTCCCATCCTTGGTAGGCAATCCATAAGTGGCTCTCACAATAGATTCATAAGGTAATTTAATTTTATTTCTAGGAAAGTGTTCCATGCCTTTCCTTAACGGAAATTGGAATCTAACATTTCCTTCCTTCATATCAATAATTGCACCAATCGTTCTAAGGAAAGGTCTACCAAGAATAATAGGACATGAAGGATTGCAATCTATGTCAAGAACGATAAAATCTATAGGCACATAATTCCTATTTGCAACAATAAGCACATTATTAATTCTTCCCATAGGTTTCTTAATGGTGTAATCCAGAAGGTGCAAGTTTACAGAGCAATCATCAAAATCACGGAAACCTTACAAATCACACAAAGTCTTTGGAATCGTGGAAACACTAGCACCCAAATCACACAAAGCATAGCATTCATGATCTTTAATTTTAATTTTAATATTTGGTTCCCACTCATCTTAAAGTTTTCTAGGGATAGAAACTTCCAACTCAAGTTTTTCTTCATAAGATTGCATCAAAGCATCAACGATATGTTTGGTAAAAGCTTTATTTTGGCTATAAGCATGAGGAGAATTTAGCATGGATTGCAACAAGGAAATACAATCTATCAAAGAGCAGATATTATAATTAAATTCCTTGAAATCCAAAATTGTAGGTTCATTAACATCTAAAGTTTTGATCTCTTCAATCCCACTTTTATCAAATTTAGCATCATGATCTAAAAACTCTGAATTTTTGGAACACCTTCTAGGTAAAGGTGGATCATATTCAGTCCCATCAGTATTAAGAATCATATTGCAAAACAAAGATTTAATTGGGGACACATTAATAACTTTTAGATCTCCATCTTTATTATCATGGAAACTAGAAGAACAAGCTCTTATAAAGGAATCTTTCTTAGCACGCATCCTAGCGGTTCTTTCTTTGCACTCATCAATGGAAATTATCATGGGTTTGAGAGACTCATTGATATCATGCTTAGGTGGAATATATCTAAGTTTCAAAGAATCAACATCAAGAGAAATTCTATCAATGTTCCTAGCCAACTCATCAATCTTAATCAATTTTTATTCAATCAAAGCATTGAAATTCTTTTGCGAAGTAATAAATTCTTTAATATTAGATTCAAAATCAGAGGGAATCTTATTATAATTTCCATAAGAATTGTTGTAGGAATTACCATAATTATTAGAGGAATTACTAGGATAAGGCCTAGGATTAAAATTTCCTCTATACGCGTTGTTATCAAAATAGTTCCTACCAACAACGTTCACATCCATAGATTCATTATTATTCTCAATCAAAGTAGACAGAGGCATATCATTAGGATCAGAAGAAACACTTTTATGAGGAAATAATTTCATAAGTTCATCCATCTTTCCACTCAAAACATTAATTTCTTCTATCGCATGCACTTTCTTATTAGTAGATCTTTCAGTGTGCCATTGAGAACAATTAACCATAATATTATCTAGGAGTTTAGTAACTTATCCTAAAGTGATTTCCATAAAAGTGCCGTCCGTAGCCGAATCTAAAAGATTTCTAGAAGCAAAATTCAATCCGGCATAAATTTTTTGTATAATCATCCACAAATTCAAACCATGAGTAGGGCAATTACGTATCATTAATTTCATCCACTCCCAAGCTTGTGCAACATGTTCATGATCAAGTTGCTTAAAATTCATAATATCATGTAACATCCCAAAATTTCAATTTGGAATGTTATACATAGATCATCCATGCATATCATGTTTTATTGCTTTTCCTTTCCGTAATCCTCGAAATCCTAAGCAGCTCAAAGACCCTCGGACAGAGCTGGGGATTTCCCGGTCTTCATATTTGATTCTTTTATCAAATAATGAAAAGAGGATTTGATTTTAATTATTTTTCTCCAAAAAAATATTTCACATTAAAAATTAAAGAGAGGAGATAATATGACTTCTCCAAAATAAATGAAATATTGGAGGAAAAATATTAAAATCATTAAATTGATTTTTATTGGATTTATTCGGATTTTATTTGCATTAGAAAAATTGCATGTTTTTCAAAATTGCATTTTAGGGCCAAGAAAATGTTCATCTTCTTCTAAATATTTTATTTAGACAGTGAAAAATTGTTTTGGCATTTTTAGGTTTTCATTTATTTTTTTCTAGGATTTTATTTCGGTCAGCGAAGCTTTTAAAAAAAGGTTCCGCGCTGACTCGGCCTAAGGCCCAGCGGCGCCAGGCCGCCGCCACCGCCTCCTGCGCGCGCGCGCTGCCGCCGCCGCCACTCGGACCGGAGTCCGAGTTGGACTCCGCCTCCGCCGCGCCTTGCCCCCTCCTCCTTTATATACGTCGCCGCCCCCGCCCCCTTTATATACGTCGCCACCCCCGCCCCCAACACCACCACCGCCGCCGCCTAGCCTCGCCGCCCGCGCCGCGCTAGCCTCGCTCGCCGCCGCCGCCGCCAAGCCCCGCCGCCCCGCGAGCCGCCGCCCCGCACCCCGCCTCACCGGAGCTCGCTCACCGGAGGTAGCCGCCGCACCCCGCCGCCGGTTTTTTTATAAGGATCGTTCGGTTTTTTGTCAGAAACCCTAGATCCATTTTTTCGGATTCGTCGGTTTTTCTCGGTTCTTCCAGTGAGCGCATGTTCGCCCGTACGTTCGTTTTAACGAACGGTTTTCGCCCGTTAGTTACAGCTAACGAACGCTCGTTCGTTAGTCTGTTCGTGAGTTTTCTTTTATCGGATTTATTCCGTGATTTTCGTGATCGTGATTTCTGATCCGATCTTAGTTTTTGTTTATCTTTTCGCCCGTTTAACGGAATTAGGCGATTCAAGCGCCTGGAGTTTCATCTCGAAACCCTCTTTCCGTTTAACCAACTCAAACAAGTTTTTGCCACTATAAAATTTGACCTAGTTTCAGATTAGTAATGAAGCTTCTTTCTTTCGCCGTTTGAGTTTCGTTGCTCCGTTTGATTTGATTCTTTTTGCGAACCGGAGTTCTTAATTTGAACTTTCTAGTCAACCTCTCTT
Source organism: Triticum monococcum (assembly GCA_034509565.1). Taxonomy (NCBI): domain Eukaryota; kingdom Viridiplantae; phylum Streptophyta; class Magnoliopsida; order Poales; family Poaceae; genus Triticum; species Triticum monococcum. Next base: position 601,427,416 of record CM067842.1, read on the forward strand.
ATTTGAGTTTTTCTTGTGCAGAGTTGCTTGTTACTTATGTATGTTATTGTTTGCTTGCGATACAATTCCCGGAGTGCGAAGCATGTTACTACGAGTCTCTAGGATTCGCGGATCGTCAGCAAGGCAAGTAACACTTTGATCATATCCCATTATTACCCAGTTTTTATGCATTAGTTCCAATCCTCAAACATTGCGTGATTAGGATGTCATTAACTTGTGGGTTGGGAAGTAGTTGCTGAGGTAGAACCTATTGCCCTGTTATATTCAAACCCTTGGGAGTTACTTCTACGTATTGCTTATTGCTATGCTATGCTCGTAGACGTTGTTTGGGTTTGAGTGAAATTCATGTCAGATGTGAGATTGTTAATTAATGGTTCAACTTAAGGTGGCAACTTAATCAAACAACTGGGTGGATTGAGGCACCTGGGGCACCCAGTGTTGTCTGATTTTTTTTGGAAATCTCGGGGTACCCGTGTGATCTTCCTATGGACCGCCACCCAGGCTCAAAGGGAACTGAGATGATTCATGCTAGAAACTTCCGTGTGCAGCCACAAGCTATTATGGGCTCTAGCATAGTTGAGTAAGTTACGTGAAGCTCTTGAAGAGGTAGATCAGCAGGTAGTGGGTTTTGTAGGATTGGTATGGTCTACCCGGAGTAGAGAGTTAACGTTTCTGAAAGACTGTGTCTCGGTCATCCGTTTCTCAAACACCATTGTCGGGGGTGCTGATCCCACGGACACCTATGGGGATCGGCGGACCGAGCCCCTTTTCGGTTCGGCAGGGGGCGGAGAAGGCACAAAGAGCAGATCGAGGCGATGCGCACGAGCAACACGATCAGTTTACCCAGCTTTGGGCCGCATGGATGCGTAAAACCCTACTCCTGCTTGTGATTGTATTGGTTTCTTGCTCGGGAGCGCTGATTGCTACAGTACACCCCAGCAGCTGGCTAGACCGAGCGTGAGAATAATTGTCCGACCTCCTCTACGTTGCGCATGGGCCTCCTTTTATATGTCCAAGGGGTCACCGACAGGTGGCAACGTAGATGAGGGTAAAAATGTAAAAGGGGTGGCGGTTGGCATCGCCGCCTACTACAGTGTTATCGTACCTAACCCTGACGGCAAGGGACAAAGGCATTAAATGCCTGTCTGCGTCGCCTAGACGGTGCAGAAAGGGACCGCTAGGGACGCCATTGCTTGCCACGATGGCGATCCTGTCAGCGCCGCTTGCAACCGTGTACCTCTGGCTGCACAGCTTTCCGCCACGTACGCTCTGGAAGGGTCCCAGGGTGACACGTTGGTGGATGTGCTGGAGCGCAGGTGCATAGTGGAAGCTTGCCGTGGCAAGTGCCTTGCCGCGGTCGTTATCTTGCCGCATCCGGGAGCTTGTCGCTCACCGGGCCTTGGTTGGCCTTCCCGGCAAGCTCCTCTCGCCGGGGTCTTGTCTTCTTCCCGGCAAGCTCCTCTTGCCGGGGTCTTGGATACTTTGTTCTTGAGTGGCTCCAAAGGAACTGCGGAGGATCTTGGCGGTCACCCGGCACGCCTTGCCGCGGGATGCTGCGACTGCCCGTGCACAAGTTCGGATACTAAGGTACCCCTACTTTAGTACACCGACAGGAGCCCCCGGGCCTGGGCCATACACGGTGCCGAGCGCTGTTGGGCCAGGCCCAAAACAGGGCATGGGCATGCGCGGCCTAGGTTACGCCGTGTCTCACTCCGGATCCACCACGCCCTCCCCGCACGGCACGCGTCGAACGCGGCGTCGTGGGAGAGATCGTGGGCGGTTTCTTTATTAGGAAAGGCGGAACGTCCGCCACCTCCTCCTTTATAAGCAAGGGGAAGCAGGGGTAGTGCACCCACTCGCCCCCTTTCCTCTCCAATCTCAAACGCCTCCGCCGCGCCCCCGTCTTCTCAAAGCAGCAAGAGAGCAGCGCCCTGCCCCCCCCCATTGCCACCAACACCACCAACACCGTCGACCCCTTCCACCACCTCTGCCATGGCTCCGAAAGCCGACAAGGGGAAGGCCGTGAAGTCGACCGAGGCGCAGCGGCTCGCGGCGCTGCGGAAGGAGCGGGCCATCTTCCCCCCAAGCTTGGCGCTAAGGAGTTGAGGGAGTACTATTACCTCTTCTGGTCGACGGAGACGCGAGCACACCCGAGCACCAAGGTACTCCCAGCCACTGCTCACAAAATGGCTCCGCAAGGATATCCCTTTTTCGCTGTCTTCTTCTACTGCGGGCTCTGCCCGCCCTTCTCCGAATTCTTTTGCGACATCATGAATACCTACGGTTTCTGCCTCCTTGACTTCACCCCCAATGCCGTCCTCACCATGGCAGTTTTCGCACACCTTTGCGAAAACTTCGTCGGAGTCCACCCAAATGTAGCTCTTTTCCGCCATTTCTTCATGCCCCGAGTAGAGAGAGGAGAGCCTCTATCCGGCGGAATCGCTTGGATCTCAAGGGCCGGCAAGAAGGACTCGTATCTGGAGGGTGAATTCCGCGGCAAGTGGGAGGAGTGGAGAGCAGATTGGTGTTGGATAGTTGAGGAGGACCCGCAGCCCTTTACCGCCCAGCGCCAAGTAGCAGCAGCACGTGGCAGCAACTGGAGCGACGTGGCCCCGGAGGACAGCAGGCTGAGGATTGCTGTCACCAGGATCCAATGCCTCAGGCTTCCCGGACTAACTGTAGGCGCCGTTGGCGCAGACTTCCTTCGCCGCCGCATCGCCCCTCTGCAGGAACGAGGGAGACCCGCCTGGGAGTTCAAGAACACGGCGGATATCATGAGGCTGCGCCCGGGTCTCAATTACAATTTCACTGTCTTGGAGCTCAACGCAATGCTGCAGGAGCTCTTCAAGTATGATCCTGACCACCTAGAAGTCTTCAGGTTGCCGCAGGGCGTCGTCCCGTTGTGCAACAATTCCGCGCTCGACCGCATCAGGGCAATGATGCCGTTGTGCGACTCGCATGGAATCGTGCCAACTTGGCAGGAGCCTGAAGAAGACGTCGTGCAGCAGTTCTTCGACAACTTGGTGGAAGTGCCGATACGCCCCGACGAGAAGGATGGCCTCACTCACGACACCACTGAGGCAGAGTTGAAGCGCATTGCCACCAGACTGGAAGAGGCAGCGACAGCCGCAGTGGCAGGCGAGTTCGGTTTCACCTTGGAGGAGGCAGCGGCAGCAGAGGCGGCAAACCATGCCGAGCGAGAGGAGCTTGCCAGCAAGAAAGAGCTTGCCGGGCAAGGGGAGACTGCCGGCAAGAAAGAGCTTGTCGGGCATGACGCCGAGCCGAGCGAACCCGCCGAGGAGACGAGCGGCTCGCTGGATATCAACTCCTCCTCCTCGTCGTCTTCGGACAGCACACAGCAAGCAGAGCCTCCGTGTCCACCAAGAAGGCGTCTTCGCAAGGCCGGGGACGTGGCGAGGCGGCAGGCGAGCCGACAGTCGCCGCGCCGCACGACACGCTCCACCGCAGCAAGCACTGTTGCCGCGGGAGCACCTCACGCTGCTGCGGCAACTGGAGCAGGGTCTTCCCAGACCACCGCTTTTGCTCCCGCCAAGCGTCCAAGGGATCCCACTCCTCCGCCTTCCCGCGCTGGGCGTGAGCCGGATTTTGACTTCTCCGCATTCAGCTCCGACGAGGAAGAAGAAGAAGAGTAAGTTCCTCTTGTCGCACTTGCAGTTCTTCAAGCTTTGCTGATTTTGTCTTGCATCTCACTTGCTTTTCTCTGAATCTGTTCCTTTTTTAGGACTCTGGCTCAGAGAGCGGCAAAGAGGGCCAAGGCGCCGGTGATCGTCATCGAGGACGAACCCACCGCGTCAGCAGGGGACGCGCCCGAGACAACCTTGCCGGACCCGGCGGCTGATCTCCAGAGCAGCCCCCAGCGTAAGTATCTTGTTTGCTTTTCGCTGTCGGGCGCACACGAAGATCCTTGCTTTGCTAATATTTGTTTGTTGACTTGTGCAGGAGCAGAGCAGCCTCACCAGGAGAGCCTAGAGGCCGCCCCCGAAGCGCCAAGGGAGAGTCCTCCGGCAAGGGAGAGGTCCCCGGCAAGGGAGCGCTCTCCGGCAAGGGAGGAGACTCCGGCAAGGGAGGAGCCCCCGGCAAGGGAGGGGTCCCCGGCAAGGGATAGCACCAGCGGCCCCCCAGCGACGGAGACCATGGCTGCAGATCCTGGCACTGGTATTCTTCTTGCTTCAAACTTCCCTTGGATTTTTCTTCTTCTGGATCTTCTTTTCCTTTCTTCTTCTTGGATTTTTGCTTGACTCTTCTCCCCTCTTCCTGCTGTCAGATCCATCTGCTGCCGAGCCAATGGAGACCGAAGCTGCCGTCGGCGATGCCGTTGCCGCCGAGGAAGCAGCCGGCGCCGGTGAGCCCGCCGGCGAAGAGGCCGCTAGGGCTGCCGCTGCAGAAGCACGTGGGGGATCAGGCGATAGCACTAATGACCCGGAGGCCGCAGGAGCACCAGGCGCTGCACCGACCACCGATCCCTCCGCCGCTGCTGCAGCGCCAGGCTCCGAGAAGCCCCAGCCTGGCGTCTACTGGAAGGCCGGCGACGATATCTTCATCAACCTTCCCTGGGTGTCAAGCTCCAGGGCGCCGGTCGAGGGGGAGATCTTTGATGGAGAAGTGCTTGCCTCCGCCGTGCTGGCGCTTGTCGACGCGCCAAGCAGCAGCGGCGGCGAGCCTGAGAAGGAGCGGCTGCTACGGAAGCTGCTGTTACTCTACCGCGCCCGGCAAGCCAAGCTGGAGGCCCGTGCAGCGCTTGTCGCTAAGGCGGGAGTTGACATTGAGATGTGCGCGGAAGAGCTCCGGGGCCAAAATCAAGAGACTCTTCAGTCCTTGGCAGCGGAGCGGGAGCAGCTTGCCGAAGAGCAGAGGGCCTTCCTCCTTGAGAAGGCCGAAATCGAAGAGCAACATAGGCTTTCCGCTGAGAAGCTGTCCGTGCAAGAGGGCGAGCTGGTGCAGCAGAAAGTTGATCTTGACAGCCACGAGGAGGAGCTTGCCGCGTGCGAGAGAACAGTTGGCAGAGCCCTAAAGCAAGCCGAAAACGCTGCCACAGCTGCCGAGGCCGCCAAGAAGGAGTTGGAGACGAAGGTGGCGCAGCTGGAGGCGGATCTCAAGCCGAGCGGCGACGAGCTTGTCGCGCTCAAGCTTGAGCGCGAGAAGGACGCCGCCAGCTACTCGGAGTTGCAGACCCATTTCGCCGAGAAGGGCAAAGAGCTTGACGCCGCCAAGGACTCCAACGCCGATCTCGAGTCGAAGCTGATTGCTTTGACCAAGACACTAGACAGCGTGAAGGAGCAAGAGACGGCCTTGAAGGAGGAGGTCAAGGCCGGCAAGGCGCTGTTGGCGAGCGCTGCCGCCGCCCAGAGCACATTCCGGGAGAATGTGGAGCACTGGACGGAGGGGCTCGTGGATGTTGCCGTCGACATCGACAAGGAGCTGGCGCAGCTGGGAATGGGAGATCTCAAGTACTCCTCCGACGAGAACCTCCAACCCAGCGCCAAGCTCACTTCGTTCTTCAAGGGCGTGGCGACGGCACTCCGACGACTCCGGGAAGGGATCCCGAAGCAGCTTGCCGACGAGTCGCGCAAGATCTGCGCGGGAGCTCTTCAAAAGGTGCTGATGAAGGTGGCGTTCCGCAATCCGGGCCTCAACCTCACCAACGTCCTTAGGTCCTTGCCTCCGGATGCTGATCTGGAGGAGCTCAAGACCCTTGTCGCACCCATTGTGGACAGGGTGAGCGGGATCAAGAGGGTCGAGGGCGACCGCGTAGATTAGGCCGCCTGTTTTCATCTTTCCTTGTCGCTGTTAGTCATGTTATGAAAACAATCTATTAGAGATGCGACAAGCTATCTTGTAATATAACTTTATCTGGTGCAATGATTGCAATGTTATTTCCTCTACTTGATTCCTTCCTTTGTATGTTTTTATCCTACGCTTTTAGGGAACTTTCCGGTGCAGGCACCTTTGCCGCGAGCGCTGAGTGTGGAACGTCAGCAGCCTGCTGGCGGCGCCGCAGCCGACAAGAAACCTTGTCGCAGCTAGTCGCAGCTCACTTAAGTTGTTGAGCGGACTCGAAACAACAGTAAGGGCGCAACTAGCTACGAGTTGGTTCCTCCGCGCACAGGTTTTCCATACAAAGCACGGTCGTTCAAGGAAAATAACTTAAAATTTTAAAGGGAATCTGATTGCTCAAACTTTGGCAACTTATCTTTTCTGTTACTTGCTTCCCGGCAAGGCGAAACCTTCTTGAACGACACCTGGTCCATACCGTATCTTCTCCCTTCCCCCTGGCAAACTTGTGCGCGAGGGAACCTTCCTTTCCTTGAGAAAAAAGAGAGAGGGGAAAATAAAGATATGGAGCCTTATGGCTCATTGTTGCTTATCGGGGATAAGTGCTGCACAAAGTGTCAGATAACACATGCAAATAATAAAAAGCACGAAATCGACAAGATGTGCTGAGCACATAAGCTTTATGCACGAGATCTGCGCTCGGCTATCTTTATGCACGGGATCTGCGCCCGGCTTTGTACAAAGGATTACATGCAACAACGGCAAGACTTGTACAAAAGGTGGTTGCCGGAACGGGTTCCGGCAACCGCGCCCTACGGGTAAAACTTGCGAAGATGCTCGATATTCCAGGAGTTGCTCACTGGTGTGCCATCTTCGGTCTCCAGGCGGACTGCGCCAGGCCTAGTGACTTGTTTCACCCAGTAAGGGCCTTCCCACTTCGGCGTCAACTTGTTGGATTTCTTGGCGGACTGAACGCGCCGAAGAACAAGGTCGCCGTCCTCGAGACTTCTGGCATTAACTTTGCGGCTATGGTAGCGGCGCAAAGCTTGCTGGTAGCGAGCAGCTCACACAGCAGCCTGAAGACGGTCTTCCTCAAGGAGCAGCGCGTCATCTTGCCGCAGCTGCTCTTGCTCAAGCTCATCGTAAGCGAGCACTCGAGGCGACCCGTATACGAGTTCCGTGGGGAGAACTGCCTCTGCTCCATAAACTAGAGCGAAGGGTGTCTGGTCAGTGGCTCGATTTGGCGTCGTCCTGATCGACCAAAGAACCACCGACAGCTCCTCGATCCAGTTTCTTCCGCACTTGTGCAGCCTGTCAAAAGTCCTGGACTTGAGCCCGCGCAGCACTTCAGCATTTTCCCTCTCCGCTTGACCGTTGCTTCTCGGGTGAGCAACAGAAGCGAAGCAGACCTTGGCGCCAAGATCTTGGACGTATTTCATGAAGGTGCGGCTCGTAAATTGTGTACCGTTGTCGGTGATTATCCTGTTAGGGATCCTGAAACGGCAAACAATCAACCTGAAGAACTTGACTACTGACTGTGCTGTCACCTTCCTCACTGGTTCCACTTCCGGCCACTTTGTGAACTTGTCGATTGCAACGTACAAGTACTCAAAGCCCCCGATTGCTCGGGGAAAGGGGCCGAGGATGTCGAGCCCCCAGACCGAAAACGGCCAGGATAAAGGGATCGTCTGGAGAGCTTGAGTTGGCTGGTGTATCTGCTTGGAATGGAACTGGCACGCTTCACACTTGGTTACTTGTGCAGTTGCATCCTAGAGGGCTGTCGGCCAGAAGAAGCCTTGCCGGAATGCTTTGCCGACAAGTGCTCTTGCGCCAATGTGGTGACCACATATGCCTCCGTGTATCTCTGCCAACAGCTTTTGTCCATCTTCCCGGGGAATACACTTCAATTTCACACCGTTCAGTCTTCTTCTGCACAGTGTGTTGTCGACAAACTGGTACATACTAGACTGCCGGGCTACTCTTTCCGCTTCTTCTTGCTCTTCAGGAAGTTCTCCTGTCTGAAGGAAACGGACAATCTGCTGTGCCCATGGTGGAGCTTGTGGCTCGACAACAAGGACTAAAGGCATATCTGCTGCTGCGGGAACATCCGCTTCTACGGCAAGGGCCTGCGGCTCTGCCGAAGCCTGACGTTCCCCGGCAATCTTGCCGGAGCAAAACTTGTCGGGAGCGTCTGCTTCAACGGAACAAACCCTAGGGCTTGCCGGAGCAGACTGCCCCTCAGCACTCTTGGTGTTGATCTTGGGGACCTTCTTGGCGGCGGCTTCGGGAAGCTCTGCCGGAAAATAGTCGCCAGAAATCAATTTCCTCTTCTTGCTCTGTCCAGTTGACGGCGTTACGGACGGTTGAGTTAGCTTGAGCACAAAAATCCCTGGTTCCACAGGTAATTTAAGTGCGGCGCACTTTGACAGGCCATCGGCAATGTCGTTCTGAGCTGTTGGGACATGCTCCATCTGCAGACCGTCAAAGTGCTCTTCTAGCTTTCTCACTTCGTCAACGTAGGCTTCCATCAAAGGACTCTGATAATTCTTGTTTACTTGGCGGACGACAAGCTGCGAGTCACCCCTGACAATGAGCTTCTTGATCCCAAGGTCTACCGCGATCCTGAGACCGGCAAGCAAACCTTCATATTCTGTAGTATTGTTTGTCGCTTGCTCCTTGGGGAAGTGCATCTGGACTACGTACTTGAGGTGCTCTCCGGTGGGTGCGACAAGCAGCACGCCAGCACTGGCGCCTTGCAGCGAGAAGGCACCGTCGAAGTACATGAGCCACTCTTTGCCTGCTTCCTTGACGGGGATGCTCGTCTCTGGAATTTCTTCAACTGGTGTTGGCGTCCACTCTGCTATGAATTCTGCCAATGCTCTGCTTTGGATAGTTGATGTACTCTCAAACTTGAGACCAAAGCTTGACAGTTCCAGTGCCCACTCGACAATCCTGCCTGTTGCTTCTAGATTCTGCAGTATCCTCTTCAGCGGAAAGCGAGTGACAACTGTGATCTCGTGTGCTTGGAAGTAATGGCGCAGCTTTCCCGAGGCCATAAGAAGGCCGAAAAGCAACTTCTGCACACCAGAGTACCTTGACCTAGCCCCCTGCAGAAGGGAGCTGACAAAGTAAACTGGGTGCTGCACCATTTTCTTCTGTATCTCCACGTGCATCTGCGCAGATCCATCCTTGTCGGGACCAGAGCTTGTCGGAGCAGCCCCCTGCTTGTCACTGGATGTGCTTGCCGCGGTTGCTGGCTCGTCGTCTGCCTCCCTCTCCGCCACTAACGCAACACTAACCACTTGATTGGTTGCCGCTATGTACAGCAGCAACTTCTCTTGTGGCTTAGGTGCGACAAGTGTTGGAGTGGAGGACAGGTATCTCTTCAAGTCCTGCAGCGCAGCCTCCGCTTCCGGGGTCCATTTCATTGGACCTGCCTTTTTAAAAAATTTGAAAAATGGCAGGGCGCGCTCAGCAGACCGAGAAATAAACCTGCTGAGACCAGCCACGCAACCGGCAAGCTTCCGTACATCCTTGACGCGCTTTGGTGCTTCGATCTGCTCAATGGCCTTGATCTTGTCGGGATTGGCTTCAATTCCCCCCTGAGACACAAAGAACCCGAGAAGCTTGCCGAAAGGGACTCCAAACACACACTTCTCGGGGTTGAGCTTGAGGTTGATCTTGCGCAGATTTGCAAAGGTCTCGTCTAAATCTTGGATCAGAGTTGCCCTGTCCTTGCTCTTGACCACTATATCATCCATGTAGGCTTCCACATTTCTGTGTATTTGTGGCTTAAGAGCGACATGGACTACCCTTGCAAATGTTGAACCAGCATTCTTTAATCCGAAAGGCATCCGTATGAAACAGTACGTGCCACATTGAGTAATGAATGCGGTTTTCTCCTCATCCTCTTCTGCCATGAAGATTTGGTGATATCCTGAGTATGCATCAAGAAATCAAAGCAAATCACATCCAGCTGTGGAGTCAACAATCTGGTCAATGCGCGATAAGGGAAATGGGTCTTTGGGACAAGCTTTATTAACATCAGTAAAGTCAATACAAAGCCTCCATTTTCCATTTGCCTTGCGCACGACTACAGGATTGGCCAACCACGTGGGATGGAGCACTCCTCTGACAAGGCCTGCTGCTTCCAACTTCTTGATTTCTTCTGCTATGAATTCTTGGCGCTCCACTGCTTGTTTCCTGACCTTCTGCTTGACGGGCCGCGCATGAGGACAAACGGCAAGATGGTGCTCAATTACTTTCCTGGGAACACTGGGGACGTCAGACGGTTGCCACACAAACACGTCGACATTCGCTCGCAGGAAAGCAATAAGCGCGCTTTCCTACTTAGGGTCTAGCGTGGCGCTGATGGTGAAGGTACCACCAGTGCCGTCCTCCTTGGCGGACACCTTCTTGGTATGTGGCGGAGCTGCCATTGCCTTCTTACACTTGCCGGTGGAGCTCGATGGTGCGTCCTCGACGGTAGCGCAGCACTCCGAAGAGGTGCGCTTGCCGGAGTGGGCAACAGAGCTCTTACCAGACTTGGTCTTCTTCTTCCCCCCAGGAGCTTCAGCGGCAAGTGACTTGCGTTCTGTTGCGGCAGCTGCTTCCCGGTAGATCTTGTCGGCGCAGATAAGAGCATCCTTCTTGTCGCCAGGGACAGAGATGACGCTTATCGGGCCTGGCATCTTGAGCATGTTGTAGGCATAGTGAGAGGCTGCCATGAACTTGGCGAGCGCTGGACGGCCAAGTATCCCATTGTAAGGCAATGGAAAATCGGCAACGTCAAAAGTGACCCTCGCAGTCCTGAAGTTCATCTCGCTGCCAAATGTTACCGGCAACGTGACCTTCCCCTTCGGCTTGCTCCTTCCCGGGTTAATTCCTTGGAATGTGCCGGTCTCTTTGAGCTCGCTGTCAGAGATCTGGAGTTTCTGGAGAACAGTAGAGGAGATCAGGTTCATGCCAGCCCCGCCGTCAACTAGCATCTTTGTGACCTTGAGGTTGCGGATAGTTGGCGAAACCAACAGCGGCAAGCACCCGACCGCAGTTATGCGATCAGGGTGGTCCTCAATATCAAAGATGATAGGCGTGCTGGACCATTTCAGAAGCTTGCGCGATTCGACAGGTGGTTCTGCTGCATTGACTTCCCGCGCCCACTCTTTGAGTTGGCGGTGGGAAGTATGCAGAGAAGCACCGTCGTCAACGCACAAAACTTCTGTGGCTTTCTGAAACTCCTGCTCACTGTTCTCGACATCATCCATGTCTTTGTCATCGTCGTCGTCTTCATCCTTGTCGCGGCCGCGGGGAGGTCTGTCTCCTTGCCGCTCCTTGGCCTTGCCGCGGCGTCCTCCCCGGCCAGCGTGCTTCTTTCCGGCTTCTCCACCGCCTCCTTGGGCCCTCTCCTTGTCACGCCGCTCGTACTCAGCTTTCTGCTGCTGGACAAGCTGCTCGACCTTCTTGCAGCTCTGGAGGTCATGGCCCTTGGTGCGGTGGATCTTGCAATACTGGTTGTCGGCGCCGTCCTGCTTGTCGGTGGCTGCCACAGTCTGGCAGTTGGTGCATGCGGCAACCTCCTTGCCGGAGCTACCAACTTTGGTTTGCTTGGCGCTGCCGTCATTGCCGGACTGCTCGACGACTAGCACTTCTTTGCCCTTCTTCTTCCTGTTGTTGCGCCGCCGGTTTTTCTTCGCCGGGGCAGCATCCTCACTATCAGACCCTCCTGCACCAGTATTCTCTCCGGGGAGTTTCCTCCCTTCTTCGGCACGTGCACACTTGTCGGCCAGGGCGTATAGCTCACTAACGTCTCTGATTCTGCTCATCGCCATCTCCTCCCGCATCCTGCGGTTACGCACGTTCTGATGGAACGCGCTGATAACTACGGCAGGGTGGATGTCTGGGATGTTGCGCTGTACACGGCTGAATCTCTGAATATACTTGCACAGGGGTTCTCCTTCTTTCTGGGCAAGCAGGTGAAGATCACTTTCCTGGCCATGAGGTTTGTGGCCGCCTGTAAAGGCGCCGACAAACTGATGGCATAGGTCTGCCCAAGAGGAAATGGAGTTGTCCGGTAAGTGCATGAGCCAGGACCTGACTTCGGGTTTGAGCACCAGCGGGAAGTAGTTGGCAAGGACCTTATCGTCTCGCCCCCCGGCAGCTTGCACCGCAATGGTGTAGATGCTGAGGAACTCCGACGGGTGCGACTTGCCGTCGTACTTCTCCGGTACGTCTGGCTTGAAATGCTTCTGGCTAGGCCACTGGACTTGCCGCAGCTCACGGGTAAACGCAGGGCAACCTACCGCGTATGGCAAGTCGCCTGGTTCTCCGAGCACATGCATGTCAACAGAGGGCCCAACGCGCATGTCTGATTGACGCCGCGCTTCTCTTCGGCGCTCGATGCGAGTATGAGCGTCTTCTTGCTGTCGTTCGTGGAGAACTTGGCGCTGATCGCGACGAGCTCGCGGATCCGATGACGCGGTGGAGTCGCTGTCGAGGTGGATCCGGCGAGTCGGAGATCTTGGCCTTCTGGGAGGAGAGTGCACAGTGGTTGCACCTCCACCAGTCTTGTCGCCACCGGCTCACGTCTGGCTGACTTGCCGCGGCAGCGAAGTACTCGGCTGCCGTGGGTTGTCGCCGTTGGCGAAGCCGATGCGGCTCTGAATGGTGGCCCTCAAGTCGTCGATCTTGTCTGCCGCCGGAGGGTAATCTAGAAGCACTTGGGCCTGTGCCAAAGCTTCTGCCAGAGTGGCGGGCGGCGGCGGCGAACGGTGCGAGGAGCGAGATATGCTCGGACTTCTAACTGCGTTAGAAGGAGCAGTACCTCATCTAGGCGACCGTGCCCCGCTTGCGCCAGCATGTTGGCGCGCATGCTGGTCTTGAGCACTCCGGGATCCATCAGCTTGATCTTGGCCCAGCAAACGTATGGTACCGTGAGTACCATAACACTGCTGGTCCCGCGCCTCCTGAGATGGGAGTGGTGCGTGTACGGACGCCGAGGTCTTGGAGTGCGCCCGGTCGTTGTGGGAGCCGACTGCGCCACTGATGTGCAGCGCAACCTTGTCCTTGGACCTGGCAGCACCGTGTGCTCCCTCGTCGCCGCCCGTTCTTCCGCCGGCGTCTACCCCACCAGCCGTTCGCTCCGGCGATGGTGGGCTTGGCGCGGACGGAGCAGCTGCCTCCGAAATCTTCTTCTTCGGCGGCATGTCGATGAAGATGATGAAGATCTGGCTCGTGCAAACGCCGGATCAGGTTCGCACAACCTCGACGCACCCCTACCTGGCGCGCCAAAGATGTCGGGGGTGCTGATCCCACGGACACCTATGGGGATCGGCGGACCGAGCCCCTTTTCGGTTCGGCAGGGGGCGGAAAGGCACAAAGAGCAGATCGAGGTGATGCGCACGAGCAACACGATCAGTTTACCCAGCTTCGGGCCGCACGGATGCGTAAAACCCTACTCCTGCTTGTGATTGTATTGGTTTCTTGCTCGGGAGCGCTGATTGCTATAGTACACCCCAGCAGCTGGCTAGACCGAGCGTGAGAATAATTGTCCGACCTCCTCTACATTGCGCATGGGCCTCCTTTTATATGTCCAAGGGGTCACCGACAGGTGGCAACATAGATGAGGGTAAAAATGTAAAAGGGGTGGCGGTTGGCATCGCCGCCTACTATAGTGTTATCGTACCTAACCCTGACGGCAGGGGACAAAGGCATTAAATGCGTGTCTACGTCGCCTAGACGGTGCAGAAAGGGACCGCTAGGGACGCCATTGCTTGCCACGATGGTGATCCTGTCAGCGTCGCTTGCCACCGTGTACCTCTGGCTGCACAGCTTTCCGCCACGTACGCTCTGGAAGGGTCCCAGGGCGACACGTTGGTGGATGTGCTGGAGCGCCGGTGCATAGTGGAAGCTTGCCGCGGCAAGTGCCTTGCCCCGGTCGTTATCTTGCCGCATCCGGGAGCTTGTCGCTCACCGGGCCTTGGTTGGCCTTCCCGGCAAGCTCCTCTCGCCGTGGTCTTGTCTTCTTCCTGGCAAGCTCCTCTTGCCGGGGTCTTGGATACTTTGTTCTTGAGTGGCTCCAAAGGAACCGCGGAGGATCTTGGCGGTCACCCGACATGCCTTGTCGCTGGACGCTGCGACTGCCCGTGCACAAGTTTGGGATACTAAGGTACCCCTACTTTAGTACACCGACAACCATGTAGTGCGAGAAATCCAACAAAGGCGATCGAGTCTTGTGGGGAAAAGTGCGCAAACCTCTGCAGAGTGTACAAACTAATCATGATTAGTTGTGTCCCCAGTTATGCACAATTCTTGAGTATCTAGTACTTGGGTTATCACATGTATCTCACCATGCTTAATTAATACTTTTGGGATGTTAATTCACTTTAATTGGGATTGAGTTGGGGATACCATCTCAATGATGTTTCAACCACCATGATAGTAACATTAAAATCTATTCTATTGTTGTAGGGAAAATTTGGCTTTTCACAAAACTACAACCAAACCGCTTTCCGCCAGCCATATATGCATGTAGTGATAGCATTATTCTGTTTCTGCTCTACTGTGTTATATTGCCAGCATATTCCATGGGCTGACCCGTTTTCGGGCTGCAGCGTATTATGTTGCAGACTTTTCAGACGAGGAGTAAGGTTAGTTAGGTCGTTGCCGTGCAGCTCAGCTATGCCGTTGGAGTTGATGGATTCACCTTATCTTCCAAGCCTTCTGCTGTTACCGCATTAGATGGCCTTAAGCCATATTATTGTAATAAGTTATCTTTGGAGACATTCGATGTAATAGTGTGTGATTGCTACTCTGTTATAAATCCTTCGAGTACTATGTGTGTCAGCATTACTGATCCAGGGATGACACTGAAGCACAGAGACTTGACCATCTAAGGTCGGGTCGCTACAAGATGGTATCAGAGCACACGCTGAGTGTAGGACACGACCACTAAGATAAACCCTAGGTCACACTTCTCTTCTCATGTCTGACTCCTCTCCACTTTCTACTCTTTAGGATGACGGAGATGAAGAACAAGTTTGCACAACCGGATGAAGACACACCTTTTGGATGCCACTTGAAGGAACTCACTAGGTACTTGAACATTGGAATACCAAGCTTCACCGGGATGTACAACGCCACTTTACCTGAAGAGGAGCGCTGGATGATTCAAGTACAAGTTCCAGGAAGGACGTTCTCACCAACTTCTAAACCCATAGAATTTTCCTTCGACGCACCAACCTGGAGTTTAGGAAAGAGTATGGCAGCTCACGTCACCATGGGACGCATTGGAGAAGTTTATAACAGGGAGCTTAAGGACACTATTTACCAAATATGTGGGCGCCGAGACGAGCAATGGGAAGTAATCATCACTAAGAAGGATAGATCCATTGCAGCTTTCATCCAGGAGTTAAACACTACTGGAATCAGCTACTTTGCCATCTGCCAGCTCTTTGCCGTCTGCTAGCGGACGGCAAAGAAGCTCTTTGCCATCAGCTACCCAAAAGTGGACGGCAAAGAACTGGCTAATGGCAAAGTACTTCTTTGCCATCAGCCAGTTCTTTGCCGTTCGCTAGCAGACGACAAAGAAGCTTTGCCGTCGGCTAGCGGACGGCAAAGAGGGAGGGGGCCCCACTGACGAGCTAGTTTAAAAAAACTTAATGCCCCCCTCTTTGCCGTCTGCTAGCCGACGGCAAAGAGCAAGTAAGCGGACGGCAAAGGGGGGCGGACGGCAAACGTTTAGGTTACTAACAGCGCCCCACCCCGCCCATCTCTCTCTGTTCGATCTGTCCCCCTCTCCTCCCCGATGACCACCGCCACCCGCCGCCGCCACCGCCACCCACCGCCGCCCCTTGCCCCACCTCCCCTCGCCCCGTCGCCCCACCGTCCCAAGCACTCGCCGCCGCCGCCACCCGCCACCGCCCCCTGGCCCCACCGCCCCTCGCCCCGTCGCCCCCAACACCCGCCACCGCCCCGGCGTCCCATCGCCCGCGCCGGAGCCAGGCTCGCCGCGGGCCCCCTGCGTCCGCCTCGCGCCCCCCCGTCTCGGAGGTAGGCTCGCCGCCGCCCCTGCGCCCGCACCGCCCCCGGAGGCAGGCTCGCCCCTAGGCCTGCGTCTGCCTCGCCCCCCCCCCCCCCCCCCGCCCCTGCGTCCGCCTTGCGCCCCCCGCCCCGGAGCCAGGCTCGCCGCCGCCCCGGAGCCCGCGCCGCCCCCTCCATCCTTCATCGAGAGGAGCCAAGGTGAGCATTTTTTTGTTTTTTTCTACTCTTTTTCTTTGCTGTTTAGGTTTAATTAGGTTATTGATAGGTTTTGGTTAGTGGTTGGTTTAGGTTAGTGCTAGATATAGGTTTAGATTATTAGAAGAAGAAGAAAGTTGAAAAAATAAGAAGAAGTAGAAGAAGAGGAAAAAGGAAAAAAAAAGGAAGAAGAATAAGAAGAAAGTTGAAAAACAGAACAATATAGAAGAGGAAAAAGGAGAAGAAGAAAGAAGAAGAAGAAGAAGAAGAAGAAGAAGAAGAAGAAGAAGAAGAAGAAGAAGAAGAAGAAGAAGAAGAAGAAGAAGAAGAAGAAGAAGAAAAAAGAGGAGGATGAGGAGGAGGAAGAGGAGGAGGGAGAAGAAGAAAGAAAAGATGAAGAAAGAATAAGAAGAAGAAGACCCCGACGCGCCACCCCGACACCTCGACCCCGACCCCGACCCCCGACACCCCGACCCCGACCCCCGACACCCCGACCCCGACCCCCAACACCCCGGCCCGACACCCCGACCCCGACCCCGACCCCCGACACCCCGGCCCGACACCCCGACCCCGACCCCCGACCCCCGACACCCTGACACCACACCCCGACCCTGACACGACACCTCGATACCCCGACACCCGACCCCGACACGACACCCCGACCCCGACACCCCGATCCCGACACCACACCCCGACAACCGACCCCCTGACCCCGACCCCCCGACCACGAAACAGCACCCCGACCCCGACACGGCACCCCGACACCGACAGGACACCCCGACCACCGACACCTCCCGAAAAGGTGTTCTTTGGCCTTCCAGAGGCCGACGGGGTCATATATTTGTGAATTATTAGTTAGGTCATATATTTTTCGATTTTGTTATGAAAAACATCATATATAATTGTGTTGATCGTCTAGTTTTAAATGTGCAATTGTTTCATCGCTGCGAGGTTTGGTGTTCGACGACCTCGCCGTGCGTTTGATGAGCTCTGCCCCTTCGTTCGTGGGTGAGCACAAATGACAAGTCCTCCTCCCCCATTAATTATTTGATCTATTCTGATGAAACTTGATAGCTAGCTATATATGTGTCTTGAATCATCAGTATGCGTAACCAATATGTGTCTCCCGTTCGAAAGCGTCATAGTTATAAATATGCATGCATTTGCATATTTATAACCTTGATTCTTTCGAATTGTCCAACACTATCCATGGACAGCCCGAGTATGTGTAGATTGGCTTCGTTTTCCCATATGCTTTGCTCCGGATCCGACGCATATATTTCGTCAGTGCCTCCCCTGTTGTTCTCCGGGTACACATCCTCTCTGTTTATTGCAGAGACGTGTATCAGGAGAACAGCGAGGAGGTGCTGCCGAAATTTTGCGTCGGATTCGAAGCATAGCATGGGAAAATGAACCCAATCTACACATACACGGGTTGGATTAGGACCTATCATTACCTATTAGAGTGTAGGTTGCATGGACATAATAAAATTGACAAAGTAGATCAACTGATGAATATATACATGGTGAATTACATATATAATTGTTGTGTGTCAAGTAGCTCTGAAAGTCAAGATGAGTGACCGTGCATGGATGTATATCGGTCACACTGGTCAGAACAAATGGAGCACCGAATGGTTCACAAAAACTAAGGGGTTTGTGCAAGCCGCATTTGCAAATGGCCAAAAGAAAACCTGGTGCCCCTGTTTCCAGTGCGGTAATTGGGAAAAGAAGACAGAGGCTGAAATGGGCAAACACCTGCAGAAGAGTGGTTTTACGCCCGATTATACGGTGTGGACATTTCATGGTGAGTTTGCTCAACGTGACCGAGCTGAGGTGGATCGTCGTCGCACCGACGAGCATGGTACCGGGATGGAAAACATGGTGCAAGGCTATGATGATGCTCAAGATTCGGACGAGGAGATGGAGGAATCTGCAAAGGCCTTCAATGAAATGTTGGAGTCTTCGAAACGTCCGCTCCACGAGCACACTGAGCTTTGTCAGTTGGATGCCATCTCACAAGTAATGGCTCTGAAGGCTCAGTTCAACTTGGGCAGAGAATGCTATGACGCAATTATGACAGTATTTGGACGCTTTCTACCCAAAGGTGTGTAGTGACGTCGGCTGACATCACACGGCGGACGGCAAAGGCCTTCCGAAGTTTGCCGTCAGCGGCGGACGGCAAAGGCCTGCCGTTAGCCACCTAACGGAGTAACAGCGCACTTATTGCCGTCTGCACTCTTTGTCGTCCGCTGCTGATGGCAAAGGCTCCTTTGCCGTCAGCCGCCCGAAGCAGACGGCAAAGTACCTCTTTTCCGAACCTTACTTTGCCATCAGCTTTTGCCGTCCGCGGCGGACGGCAAAGACCTTTGCCGTCAGCCATCCATGCCTTTGCCGTCCGCCATGGCTGACGGCAAAGTAGCTGATTCCTGTAGTGAAACCAGCACAATCGACGTCAGGAGAACCAGATGTGTGAGGACATGATAGACTTGAAGAAGGCGAAGACTAGGATCATCGAGCTGGAGGAAGAACTCAAGTTTACCCGCGATGGATATGAGGAGGAAATCAAGTCCCTACTGGAGAAGAATGATGACTTAGTCAAGAAGATCGGAGTATTCATGGGAGGACCAGCACCAATAGAAGAAGAAGCACCCAAGGAAATAGGCCTCGAGGACTACATCATCATCGACAACACCGACTCCGACCCTAGTGATGATGACTTTGAAGACAAAGCTGGAGCAGACATCATGGAGTCTTCCACCGATCAAAATTTCTAGATGACTACCATATATTAGTAGTATTTCCCCCATGTATATAGTAGTAGTGAGCACTTTTGCGATAGTTCTAGACCGTTTGTATGCCCTTGCTTGATTGACTGAGTGAAATGATTGTGTTTGTCTCATGTGCATATGGGTAGTGTTCTCTCATTAGACCTCTTCTATTCTAAAACTCTCCCATCTAAACCCCTCAGATGCCTCCGAGACGTGACCCCGGTTTTGCCTTCTCGCCGGAGCTCACCCAGTTGATCTAGCAGCAGAATGCCTTGATGAAATTGCTAGTTCAGAACCAGGGCAACAACAACAACAACAACAACAACAACAACCCACCGCTAGTGGACAACCTAGCCCGTTTTCTAAGGTTACAGCCGCCGGTGTTTTCCAGTAGCATTGAGCCTATAGTTGCTGATGATTGGCTATGCCGAATTGGAAGGGAGTTGAACACCACAGGTTGCACAGACGCTGAGAGAGTGCGCTTTGCCGCACATCAATTGGATGGACCAGCAGCCTCATGGTGGGAGAATTACACAGCCACTTTTCCTATAGCTAATGTCACTTGGGACCAGTTTCAGCAAGCTTTCTGCACATCCCATGTCTCCACTGGAGCTATGCAAACGAAGAAGCGGGAGTTCCGCAACCTACGCCAGGGGAACCGTACTGTGGCTCAGTACGTAGATGAGTTTAGCAAGTTATCTCGCTACACCCCTGATGATGTGGCCACAGATGCCGCGAAGTAGGAGAAGTTTATGGAAGGGCTGAATGAGTAGATGAGCATGCAGTTGATGGTAGCAACCTTCAACAACTACCAGGAGTTGGTAGATAAGGCTCTTATGATTGAAGGGATACAGCAGCAGATTGAGAGCCGCAAGAGAAAGTATGGACAAGGGAAGTATAACTCAGGAGCTCAGCAAAAGCCTCGCCTAACCCCGAACACGGGAGGACTTGTTCACAACCATGGAGATCACAACCACACTGGAGGAGGGTCACATAACCACAGTGGTGCTAAGAATGGGAATGGGAACGGAGCTAACAACAATCAGAACCGCTCCAACCCGTCCACTCCCGCCAAAAGAGACTTAAGTCAGGTTACCTGTTTTAAGTGCGGGAAGACAGGGCACGATGCTAATGATTGCCCCAAAGGGAGGAATGGAAACGAAAATGGAAGCACTGGGAAGAAGCCCAATCCATTCAACAAAGGACAAATGAACCACGTTAACGCGGAGGAGGTTGAAGAGCAGCCGGGCGCAGTAATAGGTAAGTTTTTGGTTAAGTCATTTACCGCTCTTGTTCTTTTCAATACTGGTGCATCGCATTCATACATATCAAGGGGATTCATGGATAAGTTTAAACTACCAACCCAAACCCTTAGGACCCCTCTTTTAGTGAGTTCACCCGGAGGAGAGTATATGGCTAGCCGATGGTGTGACCAGATACCCTTAACCATTGGTACACATGTTTTTCCGTCCGACCTAATTATCTTGGAGTCACAAGGATTGGATGTGATATTGGGTATGGACTGGATGTCAAAGTTTGGAGGAAGCATTGACTGTGCTAGTAAGTCGATTTATCTCACCACCCCGGAAGGAAGAAGGATTAAGTATGTATCTAGGCATGTGCCTAGGAGGAGTCAAGTGAATGCCATTACGGGAGTTGTTCAGGAGGAAATGCCTATAGTGAAGGATTATTCGGATGTTTTCCCAGAGGAGTTACCAGGCATGCCACCGGACAGAGATATTGAGTTTTTGATAAAGCTGTTACCAGGAACAGGACCAATATCCAAGAGACCCTATCGGATGCCCGCAAATGATATGGAAGAAATTAAGAAACAGATCAAGGAGTTATTGGAGAAAGGATATATCCAAAGAAGTTCATCACCTTGGGGAGCCCCAGTACTTTTGGTTGAGAAGAAGGATAAATCCCTGAGGTTGGTTGTTGATTATCGTGCATTGAATGAAGTGACGATTAAGAACAAGTACCCACTACTGATGATCAACGATCTGTTTGATCAGTTGCAAGGAGCTAAAGTGTTTTCGAAGATCGATTTGCGATCAGAGTATCATCAGTTGAAGATATGAGAGAAGGACATACCAAAGACGGCGTTCACAACATGATATGGATTATACGAGTACACAGTCCTGTCGTTTGGACTGACTAACGCCCCTGCCTATTTCATGAGCATGATGAACAAGGTGTTCATGGAGTATTTTGACAAGTTTGTTGTGGTGTTTATTGATGATATCATGGTATATTTGAAGAACGAGGAGGAGCATAAAGAGCATTTGCGTTTAGTTCTTGAGAAGCTCAGGGAACACCAGTTGTATGGTAAGTTTAGCAAATGCGAGTTTTGGCTGAAGGAAGTCGGATTCCTTGGACATGTTATATCAGGAGAAGGTATAGCAGTAGACCCCAGCAAGGTTCAGTCAGTCACTGAATGGTTGGCACCCACCTTAGTTAGCGAGATCCGCGGTTTTCTTGGACTCGCAGGATACTACCGGAGATTCATTGAGAATTTTTCCAAGATTGCAAAACCAATGACTGAACTGTTGAAGAAGGACACCAAGTTTAAATGGACAGAAGATTGTGAAGCAAGTTTCTAGGAGTTGAAGAAACGTTTGACTATAGCCCCAGTGCTAGTACTGCCAGATATACATAAGGAGTTCCAAGTGTATTGCGACGCCTCTCGCTTAGGACTTGGATGTGTGCTTATGCAGGACGGAAGAGTTGTTTCGTATGCCTCACGACAACTAAAACCTCATGAGTTGAATTATGCCACACATGATTTGGAGCTAGCAGCCGTAGTGCATGCGTTTAAGACTTGGAGACATTACCTTATTGGAAACTGTTGTGATGTGTGCATGGATCACAAGAGTTTGAAGTACATCTTCACCCAGAAGGAGCTGAACCTTAGGCAGAGGAGATGGTTGGAGCTTATAAAGGATTATGACATGAAGCTACACTATCATCCAGGTAAGGCCAATGTCGTAGCAGACGCATTGAGTCAGAATAGTTATGCTAATATCCTTGAAAGTAAAGGACTGCCGAAGGAATTAGCAAAGGACATCATGGAACTTCGGTTAGAGATTGTACCTAGAAGGTTCATTGCCACAATGGAGGTTCAGTCGACATTGCTGGACAAGATTCGGGAAGCTCAGAAAGATGATAAAGAGATTGCCGAGATAAAGGAGAAGATGGGCAAAGGAAAGGCCAAAGGTTTTTGTGAGGATGAGCACGATACCCTATGGTTTGAGGACCGAGTTTGAGGACCGAGTTTATGTGCCCATGACTCACCATACTCGATACACCCTGGAAACACCAAGATGTATTTGGATTTGAAGGAACGTTTCTGGTGGATTGGTATGAAGAAGGATATTGCCGAGTATGTAGCCGTATGTGATGTATGTCAGAGAGTTAAGGCAGAACATCAGAAGCCAGCAGGACTGTTACAGCCTATGCCGATACCCGAATGGAAGTGGGATAAACTTGGCATGGACTTTATCACCGGATTACCCAGGACTAAAGCAGGATATGATTCCATATGGGTAGTAGTTGATCGTTTGACCAAAGTAGCTGTGACAACCACCTATACAAGTGCAAAGTTGGCCAAGATCTATATGTCCAGGATCGTATGTCTGCATGGAGTTCTGAGGACCATCGTATCAGATCGAGGAACACAGTTTACTTCAAAGTTTTGGCATCAGTTACACCGGACTTTGGGAACGAGATTGGAGTTCAGTACAACGTTTCACCCGTAGACAGATGGATAGACTGAGAGAGTCAATCAAATTTTGGAGGACATGTTGAGAGCCTGTGTGCTAGATTATGGATCCAGTTGGCATGACAATTTGTCGTATGCAGAGTTCTCATACAACAATAGCTACCAAGCCAGTTTGAAGATGGCACCGTTTGAAGCCCTCTATGGACGCAGGTGCAGAACACCGATGATGTGGGATGAGGTAGGAGACCGGCAGTTGTTTGGACCAGACTTGATTAAAGAATCTGAGGAGAAGGTAAAACTGATCCGAGACCTACTGAAGATTGCTCAGTCCAGGCAGAAGAGTTATGCAGACTCAAAACGCCAGGAGGTAACCTACGAAATTGGAGATAGAGCATATCTGCGAGTATCGCCCTTGCGAGGAGTGAAACATTTTAGAGTTTAAGGAAAGTTAGCCCCGAGATTTGTAGGACCGTATTGCATTTTGGAACGGATGGGAGAAGTCGCCTACAAGTTGGAGTTACCTGAGGGATTGTCAGGAGTCCACGATGTGTTCCATGTTTCACAGCTGAAGAAATGTAATGCTGAGATGGCAGAAATACCATTAAGAGATACAGTACCCTTGGAGGCGATTGAGTTGCACAGTGATTTGACTTACGAGGAGAAGCCAATTAAGATTCTTGAGTTTGCCAGCAGAGTCACCCGCAGTAAGGTTATCAAGTTTTGCAAAGTTCAGTGGAGCCACCATACCGAGGATGAAGCTACCTGGGAACGAGAGGATGACCTCCGCAAGGACCACCCATACCTATTTTCTAGCCAACCCGAATCTCGAGGGCGAGATTCATCTTAAGGGGGGTAGGTTTGTAACATCCCAAATTTTCAATTTGGAATGTTATACATAGATCATCCATGCATATCATGTTTTATTGCTTTTCCGTTCCGTAATCCTCAAAATCCTAAGCAGCTCAAGGACCCTCGGAGAGAGTTGGGGATTTCCCGGTCTTCATATTTGATTCTTTTATCAAATAATGAAAACAGGATTTGATTTTAATTATTTCTCTCCAAAAAATATTTCACATTAAAAATTAAAGAGAGGAGATAATATGACTCCTCCAAAATAAATGAAATATTGGAGGAAAAATATTAAAATCATTAAATTGATTTTTATTGGATTTTGTTTGCATTAGAAAAATTGCATGTTTTCAAAATTGCATTTTAGGGCCAAAAAAATGTTCATCTTGTTCTAAATATTTTATTTAGACGGTGAAAAATTGGTTTGGCATTTTTAGGTTTTTATTTATTTTTTTTCTAGGATTTTATTTCGGTCGGCAAAGTTTTTTTTTTAAAAAGGTTCCGCGCCGACTGGGCCTAAGGCACAGCCGCGCTAGGCCGCCGCCGCCACCTCCTGCGTGCGCGCTGCCGCCGCCGCCACTCGGACCAGAGTCCGAGTTGGACTCCGCCTCTGCCATGCCTTTCCCCCTCCTCCAAGTCACCGCCCCCGCCCCCTTTATATACGTCGCCACCCCCGCCCCCAACACCACCACCACCGCCGCCTAGCCCCTCCGCCCGCGCCGTGCTAGCCTCGCACAGCCGCGCCGCCCGCGCTCGCCGCCGCCGCCGCCGTCAAGCCCCGCCGCCCCGCACCCCACCTCGCCAGAGCTCTCTCGCCGGAGGTAGCCGCCGCGCCCCGCCACCGGTTTTTTTATAAGGACCGTTCGGTTTTTTCAGAAACCCTAGATCCGTTTTTTCGGATTCGCCGGTTTTTCTCGGTTCTTCCAGTTAGCGGACATTCGTCCGTACGTTCATTTTAACGAACGTTTTTCGCCCGTTAGTTACAGCTAACGAATGCTCGTTCGTTAGTCTGTTCGTGAGTTTTCTTTTATCGGATTTATTCCGCGATTTTTCTGATCGTGATTTCTGATCCGATCTTAGTTTCTGTTTATCTTTTCGCTCGTTTAACGGAATCAGGCGATTCAAGCGCCTGGAGTTTCGTCTCAAAACCCTCTTTCCGTTTAACCAACTCAAACAAGTTTTTGCTACTGTAAAATTTGACCTAGTTTCAGATTAGTAAACGAAGCTTCTTTCTTTCGCCGTTTGAGTTTCGTTGCTCCGTTTGATTTGATTCTTTTTGCGAACCAGAGTTCTTAATTTGAACTTTCTGGTCAACCTCTCTTATTTGAGTTTTGCTTGTGCATAATTGCTTGTTACTTATGTATGTTATTGTTTGCTTGCGATAGAATTCCTGGAGTACAAAGCGTGTTACTACGAGTCTCTAGGATTCGCGGATTGTCAGCAAGGCAAGTAACACTTTGATCATATCCCATTATTACCCAGTTTTTATGCATTAGTTCCAATCCTCAAACATTGCATGATTAGGATGTCATTAACTTGTGGGTTGGGAAGTAGTTGCTGAGGTAGAACCTATTGCCATGTTATATTCAAACCCTTGGGAGTTACTTCTACGTATTGCTTATTGCTATGCTATGCTCGTAGACGTGGTTTGGGTTTGAGTGAAATTCATGTCAGATGTGAGATTGTTAATTAATGGTTCAACTTAAGGTGGCAACTTAATCAAACAACTAGGTGGATTGAGGCGCCTGGGGAACCCAGTGTTGTCTGTTTTTTGGAAATCCCGGGGTACCCGTGTGATCTTCCTATGGACCGCCACCCAGGCTCAAAGGGAACTGAGATGATTCATGCTAGAAACTTCCGTGTGCAGCCACAAGCTATTATGGGCTCTAGCATAGTTGAGTAAGTTACGTGAAGCTCTTGAAGAGGTAGATCAGTAGGTAGTGGGTTTTGTAGGTTTGGTATGGTCTACCCGGAGTAGAGAGTTAACATTTCTGAAAGATTGTGTCTTGGTCATCCGTTTCTCAAACACCATGTAGTGCGAGAAATCCAACGGAGGCGATCGAGTCTTTTGGGGAAAAGTGCGCAAACCTCTGCAGAGTGTACAAACTAATCATGATTAGTCGTGTCCCCGGTTATGGACAATTCTTGAGTATCTAGTACTTGGGTTATCACATGTATCTCACCATGCTTAATTAATACTATTGGGATGTTAATTCACTTTAATTGTGATTGAGTTGGGGATACCTTCTCAATGATGTTTGAACCACCATGATAGTAGAAAGTAAAATCTATTCCGTTGTTGTAGGGAAAATTGGCTTTTTGCAAAACTACAACCATACAGCTTTCCACCAGCCATATATGCATGTAGTGTTAGCATTATTCTGTTTCTGCTCTACTGTGTTATATTGCCAGTATATTCCATGTGTTGGCCCGTTTTCGGGCTGCAAAGTATTATGTTGCAGACTTTTTAGACGAGGAGTAAGGTTCGTTAGGTCATTGTCGTGCAGCTCAGCTATGTCGTTGGAGTTGATGGATTCACCTTATCTTCCAAGCCTTCCGCTATTACCGCATTAGATGGCCTTAAGCCATATTATTGTAATAAGTTCTCTTTGGAGACATTCGATGTAATAGTGTGTGATTGCTACTCTATTATAAATCTTTCGAGTACTGTGTGTGTCAGCATTACCGATCCAGGGATGACACTGAAGCACAGAGACTTGACAATCTGAGGTCGGGTCGCTACATATCGTTTCTAAGAGAGATGATCTTAGCGGGAGGAAAATACTTATAGATAAAAGCATCTTTGCACTTATTCCAAGAATCAATACTATTTTTAGGTAAAGACGAAAACCAAGCTTTAGCACGATCTCTAAGCGAAAAAGGAAATAGCTTCAATTTAACAATATCATGGTCCAAATCTTTCTTCTTTTGCATATCACACAAATCAACGAAGCTATTTAGATGGGTAGCGGCATCTTCACTAGGAAGGCTGGAAAACGGATCTTTCATAACAAGATTCTGCAAGACAACATTAATTTCACAAGATTCAGCATCGGTAAGAGGAGCAATCTGAGTACTAATAAAATCATTGTTGTTGGTATTGGTAAAGCCACACAATTTAGTGTTATCTTGAGCCATCGTGACAAGCAAGCAATCCAACACACAAGCAAACAAGAAACGGGCAAAAAGAGGCAAATAGAGAAAGAGAGGGAGGATAGAGAGAGAGAGGGCGAATAAAACGGCTAGGGTGAAGTGGGGGAGAGGAAAACGAGAGGCAAATGGCAAATAATGTAATGCGGGAGATAATGGTTTGTGATGGGTACTTGGTATGTTTGACTTTTGCGTAGACCTCCCCGGGAACGGCGCCAGAAATCATTCTTGCTACCTCTTGAGCACTGCGTTGGTTTTCCCTTGAAGAGGAAAGGGTGATGCAGCAAAGTAGCGTAAGTATTTCCCTCAGTTTTTGAGAACCAATGTATCAATCTAGTAGGAAGCTACCCGCGAGTCCCTCGCACCTGGACAAAACAAATAAATCCTCGCAACCAACGTGATAAGGGGTTGTCAATCCCTACACGGTCACTTATGAGAGTGAGATCTGATAGATATGGTAAGATAATATTTTTGGTATTTTTATGATAAAGATGCAAAGTAAAATAAAAGGCAATGAAAATAACTAAGTGTTGGAAGATTAATATGATGAAGATAGACCCGAGGACCATAGGTTTCACTAGTGGCTTCTCTCAAGAGCATAAGTATTTTAAGGTGGGTGAACACATTACTATTGAGCAATTCACAGAATGGAGCATAATTATGAGAATATCTAGGTATGATCATGTATATAGGCATCATGTCCAAGACAAGTAGACCGACTCCTGCCTGCATCTACTATTATTACTCCACACATCGACCGCTATCCAACATGCATCTAGAGTATTAAGTTCATAAGAACAGAGTAACGCCTTAAGCAAGATGACATGATGTAGAGGGATAAATTCATGCAATATGATAAAAAACCCCATCTTGTTATCCTCGATGGCAACAATACAATATGTGCCTTGATTCCCCTACTGTCACTGGCAAAGGACACCGCAAGATTGAACCCAAAGCTAAGCACTTCTCCCATTGCAAGAAAGATCAATCTAGTAGGCCAAACCAAACTGATAATTTGAAGAGACTTGCAAATATAACCAATCATACATAAAAGAATTCAGAGAAGATTCAAATATTGTTCATAGATAAACTTGATCATAAACCCACAATTCATTGGTCTCAACAAACACACCGCAAAAGAAGATTACATCGAATAGATCTGCACAAGAGAGGGGGAGAACTTTGTATTGAGATCCAAAAAAAGAGAAGAAGCCATCTAGCTAATAACTGTGGACCCGTATGTCTAAGGTAAACTACTCACACTTCATTGGAAGGGCTATGGTGTTGATGTAGAAGCCCTCTGTGATTGATGCCCCCTCCGGCAGAGCTTCGGAACAGGCCCCAAGATGGGATCTCATGGATACAGAAAGTTACGGCGGTGGAATTAGGGTTTTGGCTCCGTATCTGATCGTTTGGGGGTATGTAGATATATATAGGAGGAAGAAGTACGTCGGTGGAGCAACAGGGGGCCCATGAGGGTGAAGGGCGCGCCTGGGGGGGGGTGGTGCGCCCCCTACCTCGTGGCCTCCTTGTTGGTTGCTTGACACAGGGTCCAAGTCTCCTCGATCTTGTTCGTTCCAAAAAGCACGTTCCCGAAGGTTTCATTCCGTTTGGACTCCGTTTGATATTCCTTTTCTTCGAAACCCTAAAATAGGCAAAATAACAGCAATTCTGGGCTGGGCCTCCGGTTAATAGGTTAGTCCCAAAAATAATATAAAAGTGTATAATAAAGCCCAATAATGTCCAAAATAGTAGATAATATAGCATGGAGCAATCAAAAATTATAGATACGTTGGAGACGTATCAGTGGCCTCCTACTGGATTGATATCTTGGTTCTCAAAAACTGAGGAAAATACTTATGCTACTTTGCTGCATCACCCTTTCCTCTTCAAGGGAAAACCAACGCAGTGCTCAAGAGGTAGCAAGAAGGATTTCTGGCGCTGTTGATCATATCTACTATATGATTCACGCTCGATCTTTCGGTCTCAGTGTTCCGAGGCCATATCTGCATATGCTAGGCTCGTCAAGTTTAACTTGAGTATTCTACTTGTGCAAAACTGGCTTGCACCCGTTGTATATGAACGTAGAGCTTATCACACCCGATCATCACATCGTGTCTCGGCACGACGAACTGTAGCAACAGTGCATACTCAGGGAGAACACTTGTACCTTGAAGTTTAGTGAGAGATCATCTTATAATGCTACCGCCGTACTAAGCAAAATAAGATGCATAAAGGATAAACATCACATTCAATCAAATAAGTGATATGATATGGCCATCATGATCTTGTTTCTTTTGATCTCCATCTCCAAAGCACCATCATGATAACCATCGTCACCGTCTTGACACCTTGATCTCCATCGAAGCATCATTGTCGTCTCGCCAACTATTTCTTCTACGACTATCGCTACCGCTTAGTGATTAAGTAAAGCAATTACATGGCGATTGCATTTCATACAAAAGGGTCAACCATATGGCTCCTGCCAGTTGCCGATAATAGTTTTACAAAATATGATCATATCATACCACAATTTATATAATCACGTCTTGACCATATCACATCACAACATGCCCTGCAAAAACAAGTTAGACGTCTTCTACTTTGTTGTTGCAAGTTTTACGTGGCTGCTACGGGCTTCTAGCAAGAACCGTCCTTACCTACACATCAAAACCACAACGTAGTATAGTGATTGATTTTTGATCTTCAGAAAGAACCATGTTCATTGAAACCGATTCAACTAAAGTTGGAGAAACAGACACCCACTAGCCAACTGTGTGCGAAGCACGTTGGTAGAACCAGTCTCGCGTAAGCGTATGCGTAATGTCGGTCTGAGCCACTTCATCCAACAAAACCGTCGAATCAAGAATCAACTAATGACGGCAAGCAATATGTATATACCACGCCCACAACTCCTTTATATTCTACTCGTGCATATAACATCTATTCATAGACCTGGCTCGGATGCCATTGTTGGAGAACGCAGTATTTCAAAATAAATTACGATCACGCAAGATCTATCTACGATATGCATAGAAACGAGAGGGGAGTGTGTGTCCACGTACCCTCGTAGACCGAAAGCGGAAGCGTTAAGTAATGCGGTTGATGTAGTCGAACGTCTTCACGATCCAACCGATCAAGTACCGAACGCATGACACCTCCGCGATCTGCACACGTTCAGCTCGGTGACGTCCCTCGTACTCTTGATCCAGTTGAGGCTGAGGGATAGTTTCGTCAGCACGACGACGTGATGACGGTGATGATGAAGTTACCGACGCAGGGCTTTGCCTAAGCACTACAATGATATGATCGAGGTGGAAATCTGTGGAGGGGGGCACCGCACACGGCTAAGACAACTGTCAACTTGTGTGTCTATGGGGTGCCCCTCCCCCGTATATAAAGGAGTGGAGGAGGGCAGGGCCGACCCTCTCTATGGCGCGCCCCAAGGGGGATTCCTACTCCTAGTAGGAGTAGGTTTCCCCCCTTCCCTAGTTGGAGTAGGAGAAGAAGGAAAAGGAGAAGGAGAAAAGGAAAGGGGGCCGGCCGCCTCCCCAATTCAGATTGGGCTTGGGTGCCCCCCCCACTTGGCCACCTCCTTCTCTCTCCCACCATGGCCCATTAAGGCCCATGGACTCCCTGGGGGGTTCCAGTAACTCCCCGGTACTCCGGTAATTGCCCGAACTTATCCAAAACCATTATTAAGTAAATAGATTTATTTGATTGTGGTGTGGTTGCTTGTGTGAAATGAGTGAAATTTAAAACTTCTAAAAGTTAAATGAGAGGGAATAAAAGGACTTTCCCAAACTTTCATTTTGCATTTATGATCTCCATTGATTCAAACTCTTTTCAAACACAAAACCCTAGAGAGAAGATGACATGACTTCTTCCATTTAAATAAATGAAAAGGGTTTTGAAAAGATTTGAATTTTATTTGGAAATATTTTTCCAAATTCAGAAATGCTAAGCAACTCAATGATTTTCATGAGGGAAGATAAAATGACTTCTTCAAATTATATGAAATATGAGTTGGGAGTTTCAAAGAATCAATTTAAACTCCCATTGAAATTACTTTTCAATTTGGAGTTATTTGGGTTTTATTCAAATGATTTTTCTCCAAAAATAAAATAAATGGAAAATAGGGTAAATGATTCCCTACATCAGAAAATTGGAGATAAATAATTTTGAAATCATTTTGGTATTTCTAAAATGATTTTTATTGGGTTTTATTGTAGAAGTAGCACTGTTTGAATTATTTGAACATTCGTGTATTTTATTTGACACTCTTTCTCAAACACCATGTTGCATAGTTGAGTATGTTGCATGACCTCTTTCAGTTGTGGGCTAGAAGATGTAGGGGAAAGTAGGTGTAATTGTCCACCCAGAGTAAAGAGTTAATGTTTCTGAAAGACTATGTCTTGGTCATCTGTTTCTCAAACACCATGTAGTGCGAGAAATCCAACGGAGGAGATCGAGTCTTGTGGGGAAAAGTGCGCAAACCTCTGCAGAATTTACAAACTAATCATGATTAACTATGTCCCCGGTTATGGACATCTTGAGTATCTGGTACTTTAATTATTGGTTTGATCTCATCACATTACTTAATGAATTTGTTGGGTTATAACTATTATTTTGGGATTGAGTTGGAGGAACCTTCTCAATAATTTTTCGACCAACTTGGTAATTAAATAAAATTTATTCCTTTAAAGTAGGGAAAAATTAGCTTATGCAAAATTAAACTTTGAGCCTCCACCAGCCAAATATGCATGTAGTGATAGCCATTATTCAGCATTGCTCTACAGTGTGAAATTGCCAGTACATTCAATGTACTGACCTACATGGCTGCAATGTCTCATGTTGCAGGATCTTACGACGAGTAAGTGATACGTTAGGGTTACAATTTCTACACTCAACTTTGCTGTTGGTGTTGATGGGAATCCACAACCTTGTTGTTACTTCCGCTATATGGATTGAGGTAATAGTATTTACGTTACTTTATACATGTGATTTACCTCTGTTATAAATCCTCGAGTACTCTGCGTGTCACCATATTGACCCAGGGATGACACTTAAGCACAGAGACTTGACCGTCTAGGGTCGGGTCGCTCCAAGATGGTATCAAAGCACATGTTGATTGTAGGACATAACGCCTAGAAACTGACAAGCCCACATGAAAGATTTTTCTCTACAACTTCTTTTCAAAAGGATCTTTTACCTCTATTCTCTTCCGAGCTTATTCAAATATTCCCTTTTAGTGAGACTATACCCCTTTCCCTTTTTGACCACATGAAGATACGACTGATGAGACCACTCCAAGAAGGACAAGATATCGGACAACAAATACCACTTTAGAATGAAGACGATTTTATGGAGCATTATAATAATGGAAACTACAACGGTTGAAGAATCCGAAGACTAGGAGAAATTTGAAGGCTCTAAAGAATTTACAGATTAGTATGACCAGGAAGGCTACCATTATGGAACTAGTCAGACCATAGAAGCTGACAATACCCGAGATCAAGGTGTTTCGGAGAAAGACCGAAACATGGAGAGTTAAAAACTCAAAGTTTTTGTCAAAAAAACCCTAAGGCAGGAGATATCAATTATTGAAGGATAGCCCATGGCAATGACAAGGGCAAAAGCACGGTTATCCATGATGTTATTGCCCACTTATGCTATTGACACCATGCTGAGTTAAGCATGCATTTTCTTTAGAAGAATTGGATGGTAGAAGGCTAATGGAGCACCTATCAGTAAAAGATGAAGTTTTAACCTTAGCTGGTGTATCACCAGGATCTGGAGAATTACATGAAGAATTTTTAGACGGACCTTTGAGAAGTCGTATTTGACAAGGAAGCATTTCGTGAAGAACTTAGGACCCAGAAGCTGAAAGTAGCCAAGCTGAAGGAGCAAAACCTCGAGATACCGGAGATTCGTCAGGAACTGAAGGACAGTAGGACATGGTTCATGCCAAGGATGTTGAAACCAGAAGTTTGGAATGCAACTCCAGAATATTGAAGGACGTCACAAGAGACTTCACGTCAACAGAAGTGATCTGGCAACAGAACTTGAGAAGGACAAGCACGATCGGAAGAAGTCATTGGAGACATGAACAAGACTTGAAGAGTTTGGTGACCTTGAAGATTTATTGACCTTTAGAGGACCAAACCCCTGTTATATACCAACGTTAGATGCGACGTTTGTGAGCTGTCATTTGTTTGATGTTTTTCCGATGGCCACAAAATAGAAAAAATATGTCTTTTCAAAACTATTGTTTGTATTGTGTGTATCCCCCTCTATCTCTCTCATCTCACCCAAAACCCAAGGACCCAATAGAGGATGAATGGAGATGTACTCACATTTCCGAGACCGATAAATCAATTGGAGACGGATCTATGGATTCAGAACAGGAAAGATCACATGAAGAATAACCCTATAGCCGGAAAGGATATGACCCAGCATGCTCTTCAGTGCTTTGAAAGAGGTGCTGCTACTTGGTGGAGGATGTACCAAACCACCAATGGATGGCAAGGAGTAACCACGTGGGAAGAATTTAAGTTGACTCTGCTAAAGTCTCGTCTTGTGTCCCAGAAGTTGAAGTGTTATGGGAATGATGTGAAGAAACCTTGTGCATGCAAGCTTTGTGGAGAAATAGGACACGACCATAAAGAG
The DNA here is from genome assembly GCA_034509565.1 of Triticum monococcum. NCBI lineage: Eukaryota > Viridiplantae > Streptophyta > Magnoliopsida > Poales > Poaceae > Triticum > Triticum monococcum. Next base: position 601,460,602 of record CM067842.1, read on the forward strand.
CACAAGGATGAATGCCCCCATTGTGAAGAAAGTCACCCAGATGAAGAATGCCCAACTAGGTAGATTATTTGTTTCTTGTGTGAAGGGACTACCCACTACCCTTCTCAGTGTCACATTTACCCCATGATACAATGAACTATCCAACAGAAGAAAGAAGCAAATGAAAGGAGCCCTCATGGAAATTTTAGAAGAACCTATGGTGAAGGAAGAGGTGGAGGACACACGCGAAGAAGATCAAATTCAACCTTGCACCAAGTCATGCTATTCATGTGGAGAAGAAGGACACATCTCCCAGAATTGTATGAATGGGGATGTAGTAGAATTCCTGATAGAGGAAGTAGAGTATGACCCACAGGAAATAGAAACCCTGATTGGAACAGAAAAGTCCAGGAAGAGAAGTAGATTGGATACCAGGAAGGACCTGAGTCATATCACCTGTTTCGGGCGCAAGGAGTCCGGGCACTACTTCAGCAATTGCCCAAAAAGGAAGCCGAGGACCCAAGGAGGCTATGTAATCATGAGGAAACCTCGAGACTTGTTAGAAGTAATATGTTTTCGTTGTAATGAAGCAGTGCACTTTGGCAGAGATTGTCCCAAGGAGAAGGAGACTTATGATAATTAGTTGTATTTGTGAGAAGTATAGTAGTAGTAGTGAGAACATTTTCATTTATATTGAGGTGTTGAGTTGAGGCATGTAATGGAAGTGCAGGAGATTGTAATACTTTGAGAATCAATAAAGTTAGTATCGTGGGTAATATTTGGATTTTATGAGTTGTTACACTATGAAGAAATATTTTGACCATTTTCAAGGATATGAGAAATATGGTCTATGGAAGATTTGTGCATTTTAAGGGTGGTAGTACCCTGTGAGGACACTTGGCCCATGGAAAGTAGAATGTTATGCCACGGAGTGGATTTCGGACAAAATAAGTACGAGTTTTATCTCGATATGTGGTATACCCCAAGAATATGGAGGGATGAAGTACTATTGGATATAAAGGAGGTATAATGTTGGTAATATGGAGCAATTCTAACTCCATGATGAGTCTGAGTAATCACATCTCAGTTTGGTACAAATAGAAGGAAGGGAGACAGTACAATTGGATGGATTTAAGAATGCTAGGAAGTTGGATGTTGGAATAATGATCAGTTGCCCCGATGATGAGTTCAAGGTTTACAAGTGATGAGATGGGCCGTAACCCACAGGCCCTAGGACCTGCCAAGAAGCAAGCACACTCTTGCTGAAGGAAAAACCCTGGAAGAAGTTACGATTTTATCAACAGACGATCTTATAGGAGTTTACGCAAAACCTGAGAGTTGTGAAGAAATGATATATGTTTGTTTGGCTTGCAGAATCAATGGATTTGTCCGAACTTGGTTCGTCAACAAGAGAAATTCTGCAATGCTTGTGAGGATGACCGAGTGTTAGAATGCGAGATTCGCTAAACCATATACAAGGTAATGATTTGGGTGCGGGATGGATTGATCACCATACCGACTTACTCTTATTATTCGCCTTGCTATATGGGATGGTAAATCTGAGTGACTTACCCATAGTAGAGCGACGATGATCAAAACCTTGTTTGAACCTTAGAATGGTATGACAATTTTTCCCCTTGTACAAGGCAGCTATTGCCAACCATAGGTCATACGGTGAGATTCAAGCCCAGACCCGCTTTCTGCAGGGACCCAGTCAAATTGTTTGAGGACCACCATGAGATATCAATAGTTGTTTCATATTGGCGCCAGAACCGTCACCTAAGAAGACCCAGTCTCGGAAGAACCTTATGAAAGGACACAAGAATTGAGGAAAAAAGTTAATCCACTACCGGAAGAGCCCCGAGAAGGAATTATCCTAAATATCTGAGAAGATCGACACTTCCAACAATGAGGATGGAGTATATGAGTTTTGATGGAACCGTAACAATGCTTCTAAGGGTGGTAGCACCCGAGACCCCGAAGATGATCGAGGGATTTTGAGAAGACCCCAAACCTAACCTATTTCTTGCTAGCCTCTCCGAATCTCGAGGACGAGATTCGTTTTAAGGGTGATAGGTTTGTAACATCCCAAAATTCTAAATTTTGGAATGTTATATTAAATAAATAGGGCGTCGTATCCTATGCATCCGGGATGATTCGTGAATCCCTCTATCCGTAGTCTCCTCGATCGGCCGATCGCCATCCCACGCACGCGATCAAAATCTCCAGCGATTTGCAAAGAAACGCCCACAACAGCTCTTAGTTAAGCCTGCTTATTTGCTAATAACCCCTCAGACGAAGCACCTCTGCTCATCCCCGCTCGTCTTCCTCTCAATCCAATTGCATTCAATCCCTCCATGGCGGCACGAACGACAGACCCATGAATCCCTGGATGGCAGCCACGAATGGCCCACCTCCACGTTTGTCCGCCTCAAACGGTTCCATGGCCTGGTGATCCCAATGATGATAGTCGTCCTCCTTGGCCTGCCTCCACGCCCGTTCGCCTCAAAATGGCTCAATGCCTTCGGCGATCCGTTCAGCGTCCGCGGCGGGATCCACCACGATTTGGCGTACCACCACGCCTGTCCACCTTGTCGGTCACCAACGCGAGTCCGCCACCGGTTGCAACCTGCACACCATCTACTACACAACGCCTGCATCCAGCCGTTTGCTGCTCCACCTGACGACGTCCACCTGCTGCAAGACTCGTGTGGGAAGCGAGCACAACTTGTTGCATAGCAAACAAGGACCACGTTCTGAATTTTATTGTTCCTTTTTAGTGTTTCAAGTACTTACAGATTGTAGCTTGTGAGCTTATTCATTATAGACTATAGCTTGTGAGTTCAGAGACAAGTGAATGTAGCTAGTTGTGAATGCACAATTCAGAAACAAATTTCTTATTGCCCAGTTCCTGATGATTTGTGGTGTTCTGCGAAATTTGATGCAATACAGCTGAACAAGGGCATAGTAACTTGGTGCTTATGATTCCTTGTGATTCAGCATTCATATTTTTCCTTTACGTATTCACAAACAAGAAGATGTTGGTTTTACAGCAACCTTCCCAAGCACTGTCAAAATTCTGGCCACCTACCATTTTTTAGTTTCTTTTGGTGAATGCTATTGTGGAGGTTGAGCTGGTTTTGCCAACTAAGTTATTCCTTGCCTGATTCATATGCTATTGTTAAGCTTTCAAACCTAAAACATACTGCTGGTGGTAAATACATCTGGTAATAATTGATGACTCAATGAACTCGGTGCCTATACTGTTATACAACTGATAAAGGGATGAACGCTCACAGTCTCGCAAAGTTTCTTGTACATTTATATTCTCCTAGGTGATAGTTGCTGATTGTTTGAATAAAAGAATAGAGCATGCTTTAGGTAAATGTGAACATGATGTAAGCTAGTGCTCTTGCTGATTGCTACACTCCATTCAATATACATCAAGTCAGAGTAAATAAAAGGAAGATAGTTTGACAAAACACATAATTCCATCGATTACAATAATCAAGTGCATGGAGAAATAAACATTAATAAGTCACATAAATTCATGTTTTGTAATAGACTAGAGCCATTATAGAACACCATTTGGCTTCATATGTTGCACAATCTCGGTTCCTTTGCCTTGAACTTTTTTGCTAGGGAAATTCCGACTATCATGAAATACTATTTGTTTGCACGTCTTGCACAAATGTGAGACCTTTACCTTGGCTTCCTTCTTCTTCTTTTTTTGTTCGTCCTCATTTGTTTCCTTTCCACTCTTTATTCATTTGCATCTTCCCACCGTACGAACATCAGTTGGTGGGTGTATGTCAACTTCAGTAGGAATGACACAACCAATGAAAGCCTCGTATTCCCGTTGTCTAGTGTGCTTCACACCTGATGTAGGAACCATTTTGTCTAGAGGAGCTTCAATATTCAATACACTTGTTGTTAAAAAGTCCATGCCTTCATCCGAGTGTTTCGCCTTCTGAATTAGATCCTCCAACTTCTTGCGTACAATTGCAATCTTCTTCCTAGTAGCCGAAGTCAGTTGCCTTCTCTTCTAGTAAATTCCCATGCTCATCATACACATTTTCCCTATCAATTAAAAAACAATGTCATTCATTTGATTTCCAATTGGAATATCAATTGTATACATTTTTATACCTTTTGCACCGTTTGTCCCATCTTTTCATAATGTAGTAGGATGGAAGTTCATTGTGATTTTCAACCCTCAACACCTGGATGATATGTCGGCACGGGACTCCAATTTTCTCAAATAACTTGCATGAACAAGTATCTATCATGGTTGTGGTGTTGCACCGAACTTCCCTAATCCTATGGGATCGACCTCTCAAGCTCACAATTTTTATTGCTTCATCTTGTGCAATGCCTTGGATGCAACAATGATCTCTTGCTGCAATAATCTCTTTCTGAAATATCTCAAACACCTCATATGTAAACACTTCCCTACCTTATTTTTCTATTTCCCATGGTGTTTGTAGTTGTGGGGTCGTATGAATGCTTGAGTTGTCGGAAATCAACTCCTCTTGTCGCTGGCATTCTAATGCCGTGTCAAATCTAAGACAAAACTCAACAAGAGCAAGCTTATGATGAATAAAACGGTTAAAAAAGGAATTTGCACTTTCAGACCTTGATGTGGTTAGGAGAATGCCTGCCAATGGTATATCCATAAAGTAAGCTGGTATCGATGACTCACGAATGCTAAACCTTTTAGTCAACCACTCAGTCTCCTCCAAGACAAAGTCCTTAATGATTGAATTCCACTGCAACTCAAACTCAGCTGGAGGTTCGGAACCCCATACACATGAATTCATCCTATCCCAAAAATAGGAGTCTTCTCTAATTAATGGTCCAATCTTCTCCGGAAGTTTCTCCATTATGTGCCACATACATAACCTATGCACAGTGGTCGGAAAAACTTTGTCAATCACATTCTTCATGCTAACAGCTTCGTCAGTTATAATGAGTCCAGGTGCTACCCCTCCCATTGCTGTAAGGAAGGTCTCAAATAACCAAACATATGACTAAGTCTGCTGATTTATCAAGAATGCCGCGCCAAAAAACACACTTTGTAAGTGATGATTGACCCCCGTAAATGGTGCAAAGATCATGTCGTATTGATTAGTAGTGTAAGTAGAATCAAAGGATACCACACCATCACCACCAAAGTGATTGTAATTTTTCCTACTCATGGCATCTGCCCAGAACACATACATCAACTTCCCCTCGCAACTGACAACAAAATCGTAGAAAAAGCTGGATTAACTTCTTGCTTTCTAGCTAGCTGAGCGACAAACATTCGAGCATCTGCGTCCCTGATTTTTAGCCTGAGGTTGCGGTAGTAATTTTGCAGGTCCCTCTTTGAGCATCCAACATTAGGAATCCCACCTTCGCTAACTTGAAAGAGCCTGTATGCCTGACATGTGCCTATGCTTGCTTTGTGGCATGTGTACAATGTATTTTTTGCCCTCTCGCTAACTCTGCGATTTGATCTGATCAAATGGCATTTATCAGGCGATACAAGTCCATGAGTATGCCGCTCAATCCATGAGTGTATCTTGTAGGTGTTATCGCCACATAGCTTGACGAAGATATGTGCATCACAACCACATCGTGTGGTTGTATTCTTACGGAATTTCTTTGCTGAATCTTGTAACATCCCAAATTTTCAATTTGGAATGTTATACATAGATCATCATGCATATCATATTTTCTTGCATTTTGCCGATCCTAGAAATTTCACGCAACTCAAGGACCCTCGGAGAGAGTTGGAGATTTCGTCTTTTTCATATTTGAGTCTACTCAAATTTCGAAAAGAGGATCATTGGTTTTGTCAGAGTTTCATTTGCCTTTTATTTGGATAGGGAAAAATGCGCGTTTTAAAAATTTGCATTTTAGGCCCGGAGAAAAGTTCATTTTGTTCGACTCATTTTTAGGAGTCGGGGAAAATTTACTTTATTAGATAGGAGTTCGTTTAGATCTCTTTTTGTTTTTTTTTCGAGCGCGGAACCGTTTAAAAAAAAGAGAGAGAGCTCCAGCGACTTGGGCCTAAGGCCCAAGCCACCGAGCCACCGAGCCGGCCAGGCCAAGGCCATTGCTAGCGCGCGCCGCGCCCAGGCGCCAGGCGCCAGAGACCGCCGTCGTTTCCTTGTCCTAGTAGGATTCATCTACTTTCATTTTTTTTCTAGAACTTTCTCCTCTTTTCTTTCCTAATCCTAGTCTATTTCCTTGACCCCTACCCCAAGTTTTCTCCCCCTCCCCAATATAAATACTCCCACACGCCCCCTCTAAACACATCAAATCCAAAGCCCCAAAGCCCCAAGCACCACCGCGCCCCTCACCCGTGCCGCGCCGCCCTAGTGCCGCACCACCCGCGCCGCGCCGCCGCACCCCACTGCCGCCGCACCACCCGCGCCGCCGCCGCACCTTGCCGCCGCCCACGCCCACGCCGCCGGAGTTCCTCGCCGGAGACTTCACCGGAGGTAGCCCCGCGCTACATCTATTCTTCTCATCGAATCGTTTTCTTCTAATCGTTCCGATTCTTCTTTTCCGATTCGTTTTTCTTTGCGAAACCGTTCCGGTTTTCTAGATCGGTTTTACGATCGGTTTTCTTCTCCGAAACCCTAGATCGGATTCGTTTTCTTCTCCGATTTAGTTGCCCGAGATCATTCACCGGACCGTTCGTCCTAATGAACGTGATCACCGGATTATTCTTCTAGGTTAACGAACGTCCGTTCGTTCAACCGTTCTTCTTTTTCTTCTAGACGGATTTATTCCGCGATCGCGATCTCAGATCCGATCTTCTTTCTAGTCTATCTTCTCGCTCGTTTATCGGAATCAGGTGATTCAAGCGCCTGGAGTTTTGTTTCGAAACCGCCGTTCCGTCTAATCAACTTTAACTAAGTTTTGCTATGGTAAAATTTGACCTAGTTTCAACTTGCTAGAACCGAGTTGTTTTCCGCCGTTTGTTTTCGGTTTCTTTGTTCGGTTTTTTCTTTCTTTGCAACCGGAGTTCTTAAGTTGAACTATCTGGTTCGATCTCTTTTTCGAGTTTTACCTGTGCATTAGATGAGTACTTATTGTATGCTTGTTGTTTGTCTGCGATAGATTACCCGGATTGCGCCGCTTGTTACTTCGAATCTCTAGGACTCGCGGATCATCAGCAAGGCAAGTAACACTTTGATCATACCTTTTCTACAACCCAGTTTTATTGCATTAGATCCATCCTCACACATTGCATGATTAGGATCTAATTAAATTGTGGGATGGGAAGTAGATGAGGTAGTACCTATTACCTGTTACTATGAAACCTTTGGGAGTTACTTCTACGTTTGCTTATTATGCCATGCTATGCTAGTAGACGTGGATTGGGTGAGTGATATCGATGACAGATGTAAGATTGATAATTTTAATGGTTTATCTAAGGTGGCAACTTAAACACACATCTGGGTGGATTGAGGCACCTGATGTCTATCAGGACTTGCCTGTTTTTTTATGGATCGCCACCCAGGCTCAAAGGGATCATAAGATCTTTCATGCTAAATACTTACGTGTGCATCCACAAGCCATTATGGGCTCTGGCATAGTTGACTAAGTCGTGCGAACTCTTACAGGGTAGACTAGCAGATGTAGGGGAAAGTAGGTGTACCGGTCTATCCAACGTAAGCTGCTAGCGCTTCTGAAAGACTATGTCTCGGTCATCCGTTTCTCAAACACTAGTAGTGCGAGAAAACCAACGGAGGCGATCGAGTCTTGTAGGGAAAAGTGCGCAAACCTCTGCAGAGTGTATAAACTAATCATGGTTAGCCGTGTCCCCGGTTATGGACAATCTTGAGTATCTAGTACTTGAATATCATGTGAATCTCATCATGTTACTTCTAATTAATATTGTTGGGTTTTAATTGTTCACTTTTAATTGGGATTGAGGATGTTGTCAACCATTCTCAATGTTTAACAACCACCATGATAGTTAAATAAATTTATTCCTTTGCAGTAGGGAAAAATTGGCTTTACGCAAAACAGTAACCATAGAGCTTTCCACCAGCCAAATATGCATATAGTATAGCTGTTTCATTCCATTACTCTCTATGTGTTACCTTGCCAGCATATTCCATGTGCTGACCTGTTTCGGGCTGCAACGTTAATGTTGTAGACTTTTCAGACGACGATTGAGGTGTTTTTAGGTCGTGGTTCTATACTCAGTGATGCCGTTGGAGTTGATGGACCCATTTATCTTCCAAGTCTTCCGCTGTTATCGACACTAGATGGCCTTAAGCCTTATTTATGTAATAAGTTCTCTTTGGAGACAACGATGTAATAAGTGTGTGATTGCCACTCTGCTATAAATCCTTCGAAGTACTGTGTGGTGTCAGCATTACTGATCCAGGGATGACACCGGAGCATAGAGATCAGACTGTTTGAGGTCTGGTCGCTACAGAGATGGTATCAGAGCACATGCTGACTGTAGGACACGACCACTAAGTGAAAGCCATAGATCACTATTCTCTCCTCATTTTCTAACTCCTGATCTTTTCTACTCTTTAAGATGAAGGACGCGAAGATTAAGTACGCTCAACCGGATGAAGGCACACCTTTTGGATTTCACTTGAAGGAAGTCACCAAGTACCTAAACATTGGATTACCAAGCTTCACGGGAACCTTCAACGCCACTTTGCCTGAAGAGGAGCGCTGGAAGATTCAAGCTCACGTTCCGGGAAGGACATTCGCGCCGATCACGAAGCCCATAGATAGTGTTTTCAATGCACCAACTTGGAGTCTAGGAAGGAGCATGGCAGCCCATATCACCATAGGACGCATTGGAGAAGTTTATCAAGAAGACCTCAAGGACACTATCTACCAGATTTGCGGACGCCGAGATGAACAATGGGAATTAATCATCACCAAGAAGGATAAATCCATTGCAGCATTCATCCAGGAGTTAAACCAGCACATTTGACGCCACGAGAACCAGATGTGCAACGATATGATGGAGTTGAAGAATGCGAAGGCTAGGATCATCGAGCTAGAAGGAGAACTAGAAGCTACGAGCAAGGACTATATGGACGAGATCGTAGATCTAGCAAGGCACAACGTCGATCTTAAGCAAGAGATTGAAGAACTCAAGAGGAAGTTAGCATCCAAGGAGGAAGACGAGTACGTCGCATGCCCGGATAACTACATCATCATCGACGACACCGATTCGGATCCAAGTGAACCCGACTTTGACGACGAAGCTGGAGCGGACATCATGGAGTCTTCCGTCGGTTCAAATTTCTAGATGACCACCAGATATTAGTAGTATTTTCCCCCATGTAAACACTATAGTTCGAGCACTTTTGCGATAGCTAGATCGATTGTATGCCCTTGTTTGATTGAATGGAGTGATTTTGTGTGAATTTGCTCATGTGCATTGGGGTAGTGTTTTCTCTTTAGACCTCATTCTATTCTTATATCTCTTCTTTTCTAAGCCCTCAAATGCCTCTGAGACGTGACCCCGGATTTACCATTAAGGATTGTTAACTATGTTTTTCCCTCAGACCTAATAGTATTGGAATCTCAAGGTTTGGATGTGATCCTCGGTATGGATTGGTTGTCGATGTATGGAGGAAACATCGACTGTGCCAGTAAGACAATTTTGCTTACAACGCCAGAAGGAAGAAGGATCAAGTATGTATCCCGGCATGTGCCAAATAGGACACAAGTAAATTGCCTGACAGGAGTCATGCAGGAAGAAGTACCAGTGGTAAAGGATTTTCCAGATGTATTTCCGGAAGAGTTGCCAGGCATGCCACCGGATAGGGACATTGAGTTTTTGATTGAGTTGTTGCCAGGTACAGGCCCAATATCAAAGAGACCATACCGGATGCCAGCAAAAGATTTAGTGGAAATTAAGAATCAGATTAAGGAGTTGTTGGAGAAAGGTTACATTCGCCCTAGTTCTTCGCCTTGGGGATCACCCGTAATTCTAATGGAGAAGAAGGATGGATCATTAAGGATGGTTGTTGATTACCGTGGATTGAATGAAGTAACCATCAAGAACAAGTACCCACTGCCAATGATAAATGATCTGTTTGATCATTTGCAAGGAGCTAAAGTGTTTTCCAAGATCGATTTGCGATCAGGGTACCACCAGTTGAAGATTCGAGAGCAGGACATACCTAAGACAGCATTCACCACGAGATATGGACTGTATGAGTATACCGTTATGTCATTTGGATTGACTAACGCGCCTGCCTATTTTATGAACATGATGAACAAAGTGTTTATGGAGTTTTTAGATAAGTTCGTCGTAGTGTTCATTGATGATATCCTGGTTTATTCAAAGAATGAAGAAGAGCATAAGGAACATTTGCATTTGGTATTGGAGAAACTAAGGGAACATCAGTTATACGCCAAATTTAGCAAATGTGAGTTTTGGTTGAAGGAAGTTGGATTTCTTGGACACGTTATATCCGGAGAAGGGATAGCAGTTGACCCCGCAAAGGTTGAGACTGTAACCAAATGGGAAGTACCAACGACAGTTGGAGAGATCCGGAGTTTTCTTGGACTCGCAGGATACTACCAGAGATTCATTGAGAACTTTTCGAAGATTGCAAAACCTATGACGGAGTTGTTGAAGAAGGATACCAAGTTCAAATGGACTGAGGAGTGTGAGGCTAGTTTCCAGGAGTTGAAAAAACGTTTGGTTACCTCACCAGTGTTGATTTTGCCAGATCAGACCAAGGATTATGAGGTGTATTGTGACGCTTCACGTCGAGGACTTGGAGCAGTGCTTATGCAGGAAGGGAGAGTTGTTTCGTATGCTTCACGACAACTGAAACCTCATGAGATGAATTATGCCACTCATGATTTGGAGTTAGCAGCCGTAGTGCATGCATTGAAGACATGGAGACATTTCCTCATCGGAAATCATTGTGAGGTGTACACGGATCACAAGAGTTTGAAGTACATTTTCACGCAGAAGGAGTTGAATCTCAGACAAAGGAGATGGTTGGAGCTCATCAAGGATTACGATATGAGATTGCATTACCATCCCGGTAAAGCTAATGTAGTAGCTGACGCATTGAGCCGCAAGAGCCATGTCAATACGTTAATGACGGGAGGTATACCAAAGGAGTTAGCAGAAAACCTTCGTGAACTAAGTTTAGAGATAGTTCCGAAAGGCTATGTAGCAGCATTAGAGATTTAGTCAACATTGATGGATAAAATTAGAGAGGCTCAGAAATCTGACAAGGAGATTGCTGCTATAAAGGAGAAACTAAGCAAAGGAAAAGCAAAGGGATTTCGTGAGGATGAGCACGATACCCTATGGTTTGAGGACCGTGTTTATGTGCCAAATGACCCAAAGATCAGGAAGTTGATTTTGCAAGAGGCACATGATTCACCATATTCGATTCACCCAGGAAATACCAAGATGTATTTGGATTTCAACGAGACATTCTAGTGGACTGGAATGAAGAAGGATATTGCAGCATATGTAGCAGTTTGTGACGTATGTCATAGAGTAAAGGCAGAACATCAGAAGCCAGCCGGATTGTTGCAACCATTGCCGATACCCGAATGGAAGTGGGATAAAATAGGCATGGATTTTATCACAGGACTACCCAGGACGAAGGCAGGATATGACTAGATATGGGTAGTAGTTGATCGTTTGACGAAGGTAGCGCATTTCATTCCAGTTAAGACCACTTACACCAGTGCTAAGTTGGCAAAGATATACATGACTAGGATCATTTGTTTGCATGGAGTTCCAAGGAGTATTGTATCAGACAGAGGAACCCAATTTACCTCAAAGTTTTGGAATCAGTTGATGAAACTTTGGGAACCAGGCTAGAGTTCAGCACAGCTTTTCATCCGCAAACAGATGGACAGACCGAGAGAGTCAATGAGATTTTGGAAGATATCCTGAGAGCTTGTGCACTAGATTATGGATCTAGTTGGGACGATAATTTGCCGTATGCGAAGTTTTCTTATAACAACAGTTACCAAACTAGTTTGAAGATGGCACCTTTCGAAGCTTTATACGGAAGGAGGTGCAGGACACCGTTGTCATGGGACGAAGTTGGAGATCGTCAGTTCTTTGGACCAGATTTGATTAAGGAGTCTGAACGGAAAGTTAAGTTGATTCGCGATAGGCTCAAGGTAGCCCAATCCAGTCAGAAGAGCTACGCAGATTCTAAACGCAAGGAGACAGTTTACGAAACCGGAGACAGGGTGTATCTCCGAGTATCCCCACTACAAGGAGTTAAGCGCTTTGGAGTTAAGGGAAAGTTAGCACCGCATTTCGTTGGACCATATAAGATCTTGCAACGTATGGGAGAAGTCGCGCATAAGTTGGAATTACCAGAGGGACTGTCAGGAGTTCATGATGTATTCCATGTTTCTCAGCTGAAGAAATGCCACGCCGAGATGGCGGAGGTACCGTTAAGAGACACAGTGCTGCTTGAAGCAATTCAGTTGAAGGACGACTTGACGTATGTGGAGAAACCAGTCAAGATTCTCGAGATTGCCAGCAGAGTTACTCATAGCAAGGTTATCAAGTTTTGCAAAGTTCAGTGGAACCACCACTCAGAGGATGAAGCCACCTGGGAGAGAGAAGAAGATTTGCTCAAGGACCACCCTCACCTATTTTCTAGCCAACCCGAATCTCGAGGGCGAGATTCATCTTAAGGGGGGTAGGTTTGTAACATCCCAAATTTTCAATTTGGAATGTTATACATAGATCATCATGCATATCATATTTTCTTGCATTTTGCCGATCCTAGAAATTTCACGCAACTCAAGGACCCTCAGAGAGAGTTGGAGATTTCGTCTTTTTCATATTTGAGTCTACTCAAATTTCGAAAAGAGGATCATTGGTTTTGTCGGAGTTTCATTTGCCTTTTATTTGGATAGGGAAAAATGCGCATTTTAAAAATTTGCATTTTAGGCCCGGAGAAAAGTTCATTTTGTTCGACTCATTTTTAGGAGTTGGGGAAAATTTACTTTATTAGATTTGGAGTTCGTTTAGATCTCTTTTTGTTTTTTTCCGGGCGCGGAACCGTTTAAAAAAAAAGAGCTCCAGCGACTTGGGCCTAAGGCCCAAGCCACCGAGCCACCGAGCCGGCCAGGCCAAGGCCATCGCTAGCGCGCGCCGCGCCCACGCGCCAGAGACCGCCGCCGTTTCCTTGTCCTAGTAGGATTCATCTACTTTCGTTTTTTTCTAGATCTTTCTCCTGTTTTCTTTCCTAATCCTAGTCTATTTCCTTGACCCCTACCCCAAGTTTTCTCCCCCTCCCCAATATAAATACTCCCACACCCCCCCCCTCTAAACACATCAAATCCAAAGCCCCAAAGCCCCAGGCACCACCGCGCCCCTCACCCGTGCCGCGCCGCCCTAGTGCCGCACCACCCGCGCCGCGCCGCCGCACCCCACTGCCGCCGCACCTTGCCGCCGCCCATGCCCACGCCGCCGGAGTTCCTCGCCGGAGACTTCACCGGAGGTAGCCCCGCTCTACATCTATTCTTCTCATCGGATCGTTTTCTTCTAATCGTTCTGATTCTTCTTTTCCGATTTGTTTTTATCGCGAAACCGTTCCGGTTTTCTAGATCGGTTTTACGATCGGTTTTCTTCTCCGAAACCCTAGATCGGATTCGTTTTCTTCTCCGATTTAGTTGCCCGAGATTGTTCACTGGACCGTTCGTCCTAATGAACGTGATCACCAGATTATTCTTCTAGGTTAACGAACGTCCGTTCGTTCAACCATTCTTCTTTTTCTTCTCGCCGGATTTATTCCGCGATCGCGATCTCAGATCCGATCTTCTTTCTAGTCTATCTTCTCGCTCGTTTATCGGAATCAGGTGATTCAAGCGCCTAGAGTTTCGTTTCGAAACCGCTGTTCCGTCTAATCAACTTTAACTAAGTTTTGCTACGGTAAAATTTGACCTACTTTCAACTTGCTAGAACCAAGTTGTTTTCCGCCGTTTGTTTTCGGTTTCCTTGTTCAGTTTTTTCATTCTTTGCAACTGGAGTTCTTAAGTTGAACTATCTGGTTCGATCTCTTATTCGAGTTTTACCTATGCATTAGATGAGTACTTATTGTATGCTTGTTGTTTGTCTGCGATAGATTACCCGGACTGTGCCGCTTGTTACTTCGAATCTCTAGGACTCGCGGATCATCAGCAAGGCAATTAACACTTTGATCATACCTTTTCTACAACCCAGTTTTATTGCATTAGATCCATCCTCACACATTGCATGATTAGGATCTAATTAAATTGTGGGATGGGAAGTAGATGAGGTAGTACCTATTACCTGTTACTATGAAACCTTTGGGAGTTACTTCTATGTTTGCTTATTATGCCATGCTATGCTAGTAGACGTGGATTGGGTGAGTGATATCCATGACAGATGTGAGATTGATAATTTTAATGGTTTATCTAAGGTGGCAACTTAAACACACATCTGGGTGGATTGAGGCGCCTGATGTCTATCAGGACTTGCCTGTTTTTTATGGACCGCCACCTAGGCTCAAAGGGATCATAAGATCTTTCATGCTAAATACTTACGTGTGCAGACACAAGCCATTATGGGCTCTGGCATAGTTGACTAAGTCGTGCGAACTCTTACAGGGTAGACTAGCAGATGTAGGGGAAAGTAGGTGTACCGGTCTATCCAACGTAAGGTGCTAGCGCTTCTGAAAGACTGTGTCTCAGTTATCCGTTTCTCAAACACCAGTAGTGCGAGAAAACCAACGGAGGCGATCGAGTCTTGTGGGGAAAAGTGCGCAAACCTCTGCAGAGTGTATAAACTAATCATGATTAGCCATGTCCCCGGTTATGGACAATCTTGAGTATCTAGTACTTGAATATCATGTGAATCTCATCATGTTACTTCTAATTAATATTGTTGGGTTTTAATTGTTCACTTTTAATTGGGATTGAGGATGCTGTCAACCATTCTCAATGTTTAACAACCACCATGATAGTTAAATAAATTTATTCCTTTGCAGTAGGGAAAAATTGGCTTTACGCAAAATAGTAACCATAGAGCTTTCCACCAGCCAAATATGCATATAGTATAGCTGTTTCATTCCATTACTCTCTATGTGTTACCTTGCTAGCATATTCCATGTGCTGACCCGTTTCGGGCTGCAACGTTAATGTTGCAGACTTTTCAGACGATGATTGAGGTGTTTTTAGGTCGTGGTTCTATACTCAGTGATGCCGTTGGAGTTGATGGACCCATTTATCTTCCAAGTCTTCCCCTGTTATCGACACTAGATGGCCTTAAGCCTTATTTATGTAATAAGTTCTCTTCGGAGACAACGATGTAATAAGTGTGTGATTGCCACTCTGCTATAAATCCTTCGAAGTACTGTGTGGTGTCAGCATTACTGATCCAGGGATGACACCGGAGCACAGAGATCAGACTGTTTGAGGTCTGGTCGCCACAAATCTTTAATCTCCTTGCACTTCTCACATCTGAATCCTTCACTATTGCACATGGAACGCTTTGTCTGAACCACATTATTGTCCAACTTTTTCTGTTGTCCGACACGAACTCCAAAACCCACATGATGTGCATATGACTTGTAGATCTCCTCCACGGCATCAAGGCCTTCAAATGTCATCCCTACGTTACGCTTCAAGTTCTTGTCACATCTCAGCGTAAAAGAGGAGCACTAAAAAGTAAATAATGAATGACAATAATCATCATCATGCATAACTCTTAAAACTAAATAGGGACATGGCAGATGAAAATTTAGTAAACTTACAAATAGAGGAATGCTTTCTTTCTTTTTCAGCATAGATAATTATCCCTCCTTCACTTGAGTTTCCAAGCTTTTGCCTAATTCTGTAGCTGCACATGCATCAACATGATTAGTCTCTAGATAACAAGTAGTACATACAACCATTGTTGAGGAAATCGTTAACTGGTAGATGCTCGGTTGGCTAGCGAGTAGGGGATTAATTGGCTAATCAGTAAGTTAATCAGCCATTTAATCAATTAATCGGACGATTTTTCGTTTATCGGCAACTCGGTGACCCTATGAGTAGGGATTAATCGGCAAGTTAACTGGTTAATCGGATGAATTCTTGAACAGGGCATACAGCATACACAAATAGTCTGGGTCATACATAAAATGGCTAGGCTTTACCAGTGTTACTTGAAGCTCCATGCACAGTACTGACATCTGATTCGCATTGTGCAGTACTAGTATTTTCTACAGCCATATCAGTTTCTATAGCCATAGCATGGAAACTAAGATGGGCCTCTAACCGGCTAGACGCAGAGGCAGGATCAGCACTTGAACTATGGATCACTGCTGATGCATATCGGACATCCATAACAGCAGGAGCTTCCATGATCACTTCCAGCGTATCACGGGACAAAGATTTTTCCATGATGCTGATGGCGTGTTTGGAATCAGAGATGCATCCTGTCATGGTCGTCGCGAAGATCATCAGGGCAGATGAATGCGGTCCTGCAAACTGTCTGTCTGGATGCATGCCATCCCGGCTGTGGCCGTCGTCGGGATGCATGTTGCGGCGTGATTAGGGATTGCGAGGGAGACCAGCGGAGATTAGCACAGGTACTTCATCCGAGGGGTTATTAGCAAAATAATAGGCTTAGCTAAGAGTTGTTGCGGGCATTTCTTTGCAAATTGCTGGAGATTTTGATCGCGTGTGTGGGATGGCGAACGGCCGGTCGAGGAGACTGCGGATACAGGGATTCATGAATCATCCCGGATGCATAGGATACGACGCCAATAAATAGATTTGTTTGATTGTGGCGTGGTTGCTTGTGTGAAATTGAGAGAAATTTGAAACTTTTAAAAGTTAAATGAGAGGGAATAAAAGGGCTTTCCCAAACTTTCATTTTGCATTTATGATCTCCATGGATTCAAACTCTTTTCAAATACAAAACCCTAGAGAGAAGATGGCATGACTTCTTCCATTTAAATAAATGAAAAGGGTTTTGAAAAGATTTGAATTTTATATGGAAATATTTTTGCAAATTCAAAACTTTAAGAAACTCAATGATTTTCATGAGAGAATATAAAATAACTTCTTCAAATTATATGAAATATGAGTTGGGAGTTTCAAAGAATCAATTTAAACTCCTGTTAAAATTATTTTTCAATTTGGAGTTATTTGGGTTTTATTCAAATTATTTTTCTCCAAAAATAAAATAAATGGAAAATAGGGTAAAATGATTCTCTACATCATAAAATTGGAGATAAATAATTTTGAAATCATTTTGGCAATTCTAAAATGATTTTTATTGGGTTTTATTGTAGAAGTAGCACTGTTGGAATTATTTGAATTTCTTTGTATTTTATTTGACACTATAAAATTTTTCAACTTATACAAAATCTTTTTCTGAAAATTTTGATATATAATATGCTTATATATAGTTTTACTTTTATTTTCGTTATTCCTTTTTCCTTTTTTGTTTCTAAAAAAACTCCGCACCCACCTGGAACTAACTATCGCCTAAGTGCGCAACATAGTGGCATTGGGCGCCCCATCATTTTACTTTTTCTCTTCTCTGCTACATGGGCCAGGCTAGCCAGCCTTTTTTATTTGATCGAATTTGTTTTAAAAAACTACAGCGCGCGGCTAGCCCGTTTTTTTCAAATTTCATCTACGCACGTATATGTTTAGTCCCACATTGTTTAGCATTTGATCCCTAAAACTCTTTTCCACCTATAAATAAAGACCCATAGAGCCTCCAAAAATCATCTGATTCGGGTTAAATCAATATTTTGGTTTGACTAGATTCATTAAAAAAAATTCTCCTCTTCAGCGGGGCTTCTGGAAATTGTCTCCTCTCTTCAAAATCTTTTTTTCTCTGCCTTATAAAGATATCTTTCTTCGTTTTTTATACTTCCGTAGTTTATTATTTCTAAATTAGTATGATAGAACAATTAGATTATCAATTAGTCTATGTATTTATACATTAGATCTAGATTTTTTTAGCCGTAGCTATTTTTCTTCCGTAAAACAGCTTGGCCCCGATTTTTCAAATAGCCATAACTTTTTACTCGTTCATCAAAATTAAATGAAATCAGCGCCTATAGTTTTGTCTTGTTTTCACCTATCCAGTGAACCTGTCACATCAACTTTTTGAAATTTTCAAATTTCGAAATTTGTTTAGATTCATATTCAAACTTTTTTTGATCATAACTTGAGTTTTATAACTCTAATTTATTCTTTTTGCAAATCGAAGCTCTTGACCTAAACTTTCTGATAAGGCCAAATTCACATAACTTTGGTACTGTTAGAAATTGTTTTATGTCGCAAGAGTCATTCGCTTGGTTTTGATATTTTCCAAACTATCTTCTTTGTTCTTTCCGATCTTTTGAGTGATTGGTTATGTGTGGTTACTATTGCTTGCTCATGATAGATTGAATGAAGTGTGACGAGTAGAAGTATCAGGAGTTATGAGTGCGAATCATCTTCACCAACTATACAAGGCAAGTTCACACTTTGATCATACCCCTTTGTTACCCAGTTTTTATGCATTAGTTTCAACCCTCAAACATTGCATGAGTAGGATTGATAACATGTGGGTATTGGTAAGTAGTTGATGAGGTAGGAACCTATTGTATTGCATTTAACCCCTAGGAGTTACTATGTTATGCTTATGCTACTATGCTATGCTTGTAGACGTGGATTGGTTGAGTGAATTCATGAAACATGTGAGAGTTATTGTTAACTAAGGTTTAACTTAAGGTGGCTACTTTAATACATATCTGGGTGGATTGGTAGGGGCACCCTGGAGTACCCAGTCGTTTGCCCGGGCACCTGGAGAACCCAGTGCTTGCCCAAGGGGATCCCAGAGTACCCGTGTGATCACCTTATGGAATACCACCCAGGCTCAAAGGGATCATAAGATTATTCATGCTAGAAACTTCCGTGTGCAGCCACAAGCTATTATGGGCTCTAGCATAGTTGAGTATGTTGCATGACCTCTTTCAGTGGTGGGCTAGCAAATGTAGGGGAAAGTAGGTGTAACTGTCCACCCAGAGTAAAGATTTAATGTTTCTGAAAGACTGTGTCTCGGTCATCCGTTTCTCAAACACCATGTAGTGTGGGAAATCCAACGGAGGAGATCGAGTCTTGTGGGGAAAAGTGCGCAAACCTCTGCAGAGTGTACAAACTAATCATGATTAGCCGTGTCCCCGGTTATGGACACCTTGAGTATCTGGTACTTGAATTATTGGTTTGATCTCATCACATTACTTAATGAATTTATTGGGTTATAACTATTATTTTGGGATTGAGTTGGAGGAACCTTCTCAATAATTTTTCAACCAACTTGGTAGTTAAATAAAATTTATTCCTCTGAAGTAGGGAAAAATTAGCTTTATGCAAAATTAAACTTTGAGCCTCCACCAGCCAAATATGCATGTAGTGATTGCCATTATTCAACATTGCTCCACAGTGTGAAATTGCTAGTACATTCAATGTATTGACCTACATGGCTGCAACGTCTCATGTTGTAGGATCTTACGTCGAGTAAGTGATACGTTAGGGTTACGATTTCTACACTCAACTTTGTCGTTGGTGTTGATGGGAATCCACAACCTTGTTGTTACTTCCGCTATATGGATTGAATTAATAGTATTTATGTTACTTTATACATGTGATTTACCTCTGTTATAAATCTTCGAGTACTCTGCGTGTCAGCATGCCGATCCAGGGATGAAACTTAAGCAAAGACACTTGACCGTCTGGGGTCGGGTCGCTACACAAACATAGCCTTCCAATATATCAATCTTTATTTCTTGACCATTTGGAGACTCCTCGTCATGTCCGTGATCACATCCGGGACTCCGAACTACCTTCTGTACATCAAAACACATAAACTCATAATACCGATCGTCATCAAACGTTAAGCGTGCGGACCCTATGGGTTCGAGAACTATGTAGACATGACCGAGACTCACTTCCGGTCAATAACCAATAGCGGAACATGGATGCTCATATTGGTTCCTACATATTCTACGAAGATCTTTATCGGTCAAACCGCATAACAACATACATTGTTCCCTTTGTCATCGGTATGTTACTTGCCCGTGATTCGATCGTCGGTATCTCAATACCTAGTTCAATCTTGTTACCGACAAGTCTTTTTAATCATTCCTATAATGCACCATCCTGCAACTAACTCATTAGTGATGTGCATTACCGAGAGGGCCTAGAGATGCCTCTACGATACACGGAGTAACAAATCCTAATCTCGATCTATGCCAACTCAAAAAACACCATTGGAGTCACGTGTAGAGAATCTTTATAGTCACCCAGTTACGTTGTGATGTTTGATAGCACACTAAGTGTTCTTCCGGTATTCGGGAGTTGCATAATCTCATAGTCATAGGAACATGTATAAGTCATGAAGAAAGCAATAGCAATAAACTAAACGATCATAGTGCTAAGCTAATGGATGGGTCAAGTCAATCACATCATTCTCTAATGATGTGATCCCGATCATCAAATGACAACTCATGTCTATGGTTAGGAAACTTAACCATCTTTTGATTAACGAGCTAGTCAAGTAGAGGCATAATAGTGACACTCTGTTTTTCTATGTATTCATACATGTACTAAGTTTCCAGTTAGTACAATTCTAGGATGAATAATAAACATTTATCATGATATAAGGAAATATAAATAACAACTTTATTTTTGCCTCTAGGGTATATTTCCTTCATGTGTATGGAAATATAAATCACCCAGTTACGTTGTGACGTTTGATAGCACACAAGGCATTCCTCCGATATCTGGGAGTTGCATAATCTCATAGTCAAAGGAATATGTATTTGAAATGAAGAAAGCAATAGCAATAAAACTGAACGATCATTATGCTAAGCTAACAGATGGGTCTTGTCCATCACATCATTCTCCTAATGATGTGATCCCGTTATCAAGTTACAACTCATGTCCATGGTTAGAAAACCTTAACAGTCTTTGATCAACGAGCTAGTCTAGTAGAGGCTCACTAGGGACACGGTGTTTGTTTATGTATTCACACATGTATTAAGGTTTCCGATCAATACAATTCTAGCATGACTAATAAACCTTTATCATAAATAAGGAAATATAAAATAACAACTTTATTATTGCCTCTAGGGCATATTTCCTTCAGTCTCCCACTTGCACTAGAGTCAATAATCTAGATTACATTGTAACGAATCTAACACCCATGGAGTCTTGGTGCTGACCATGTTTTGCTTGTGGAAGAGGCTTAGTCAACGGACCTACTACAATCAGATCCATGTGTATCATGCAAATTTCTGTGTCTCCCTCCTTGACTTGATCACAAATGGAGTTGAAGCATCTCTTGATGTGTTTGGTTCTTTTGTGAAATCTGGATTCCTTCGCCAAGGCAATTGCTCTAGTATTGTCACAAGAGATTTTCATTGGACTCGATGCAGTAGGTATTACACCTAGATTGGATATGAACTCCATCATCCAGACTCCTTCATTTGCTGCTTCCGAAGCAGCTATGTGATGTCTACTACACAACCTTCTTCTTGTAGACGTTGTTGGGCCTCCAAGTGCAGAGGTTTGTAGGACAATAGCAAATTTCCCTCAAGTGGATGACCTAAGGTTTATCAATCCGTGGGAGGCATAGGATGAAGATGGTCTCTCTCAAACAACCCTGCAACCAAATAGCAAAGAGTCTCTTGTGTCCCCAACGCACCCAATACAATGGTAAATTGTGTTGGTGCACTAGTTCGGCGAAGAGATGGTGATACAAGTGCAGTATGGATGGTAGATATAGGTTTTTGTAATATGGAAATATAAAAACAGCAAGGTAACTAATGATAAAAGTGAGCGAAAACGGTATTGCAATGCATTGAAACAAGGCCTAGGGTTCATACTTTCACTAGTGCAAGTTCTCTCAACAATAATAACATAATTGGATCATATAACTATCCCTCAACATGCAGCAAAGAGTCACTCCAAAGTCACTAATAGCGGAGAACAAACGAAGAGATTATTGTACGGTACGAAACTACCTCAAAGTTATTCTTTCTAATCGATCTATTCAAGAGTCTGTAGTAAAATAACACGAAGCTACTCTTTCCTTTCAATCTATCCTAGAGTTCGTACTAGAATAACACCTTAAGACACAAATCAACCAAAACCCTAATGTTACCTAGATACTCCAATGTCACCTCAAGTATCCGTGGGTATGATTATACGATGCATCACACAATCTCAGATTCATCTGTTCAACCAACACAAAGAACTTCAAAGAGTTCCCCAAAGTTTCTACCAGAGAGTCAAGATGAAAACGTGTGCCAACCCCTATGCATAAGTTCACGAGGTCATGGAACTCGCAAGTTGATCACCAAGACATACATCAAGTGGATCACGTGAATATCCCATTGTCACCACAGATAAGCACATGCAAGACATACATCGAGTGTTCTCAAATCCTTAAAGACTCAATCCGATAAGATAACTTCAAAGGGAAAACTCAATCCATTACAAGAGAGTAGGGAGGAGAAACATCATAAGATCCAACTATGATAGCAAAGCTCACGATACATCAAGATCGTGCCGAATCAAGAACACTAGAGAGAGAGATCAAACACATAGCTACTGGTACATGCCCTCAGCCCGGAGGGTGAACTACTCCCTCCTCGTCATGGAGAGCGTCGGGGGCTTCTTTTGGTCCATAAAAAATCATCAAAAATTGGCACATCAATTGGACTCCGTTTGCTATTCCTTTTCTATAAAACTCAAAGACAAGGAAAAAACAAAAACTGGCACTGGGCTCTAGGTTAATAGGTTAGTCCCAAAAATCATATAAAATAGCATATAAATGCATATAAAACATCCTAGATGGATAATATAATAGCATGGAACAATAAAAAATTATAGATACATTGGAGACGTATCAAGCATCCCCAGGCTTAATTCCTACTCGTCCTCGTGTAGGTAAATGATAAAAACAGAATTTTTGATGTGGAATGCTACCGAACATAATTTTCAATGTAATGTTCTTTATTGTGGCAAGAATATTCAGATCTGAAAGATTCAAGACAAAAGTTTAATATTGACATAAAAATAATAATACTTCAGGCATACTAACCAAGCAATTATGTCTTCCCAAAATAAAATGGCCAAAGAAAGCTATCCCTACAAAGTCATATAGTCTGGCTATGCTCTATCTTCATCATACAAAATATTTAAATCATGCACAACCCCGATGACAAGCCAAGCAATTGTTTCATACTTTTGATGTTCTCAAACTTTATCAATCTTCACGCAATATACGAGCGTGAGCCATGGACATAGCACTATAGGTGGAATAGAATGGTAGTTGTGGAGAAGACAAAAAGGAGAAGACAGCCTCACATCAACTAGGCGTATCAACGGGCTATGGAGATTCCCACCAATATATATCAATGTGATGAGTAGGGATTGCCATGCAACGGATGCACTAGAGCTATAAGCGTATGAAAGCTCAAAAAGAAACTAAGTGGGTGTGCATCCAACTCGCTTGCTCACGAAGACCTAGGGCATTTTGAGGAAGCCCATCATTGGAATATACAAGCCAAGTTCTATAATGAAAGATTCCCACTAGTATATGAAAGTGACAACATAGGAGACTCTCTATCATGAAGATCATGGTGCTACTTTGAAGCACAAGTGTGGAAAAAGGATATTAACATTGCCCCTTCTCTCTTTTTCTCTCATTTCATTTTTTGGGCCTTCTCTTTTTATGGCCTCTTTTTTCTTCTTTTTTTTGTCCGGAGTCTCATCTCGACTTGTGGGGGAATCATAGTCTCCATCATCCTTTCCTCACATGGCACAATGCTCTAATAATGATGGTCATCACACTTTTATTTACTTACAACTCAAGAATTACAACTCGATACTAAGAACAAAATATGACTCTATGTGAATGCCTCCGGCGGTGTACCGGGATGTGCAATGAATCAAGAGTGACATGTATGAAAGAATTATGAATGGTGGCTTTGCCACAAATACGATGTCAACTACATTATCATGCAAAGCAATATGACAATGATGAAGCATGTCATAATAAACAGAATGGTGGAAAGTTGCATGGCAATATATCTCGGAATGGCTATGGAAATGCCATAATAGGTAGGTATGGTGGCTGTTTTAAGGAAGGTAAATGGTGGGTTTATGGTACCGGCGAAAGTTGCGCGGTACTAGAGAGGCTAGCAATGGTGGAAGGGTGAGAGTGCATATAATCCATGGACTCAACATTAATCATAAAGAACTCAGATACTTATTGCAAAAATCTATTAGTTATCGAAACAGAGTACTACGTGCATGATGTGTGGTCTTGGCCTTCAAAAATGGTTACTTTGCTAAGAGTTTCTACACCATAATGCACACGCACCTTCCGATAGTTACACCTTGTGTTTGGCTTTGGAGAAGCTCATGCACGATGAAGATCAAGGTTTTTGGCTGGTTGCTCTTTTTTGATCGTCTGAACACTCGAGACATGCTTCTCCGGAGACATTGGAGGTCTGACCAGGAGGATAATAATTGTGTACTTTGTCCTGCCAGTCTCCATGAGGATAGGTTCCACCTCTTCTTCAATTGCAATTTCAGTCAACGGGTCTGGTCTTATCTTCAGATTGATTGGTTCGGAGGTCAGGATGTGACCTCCTGCTTGTTGCACGCCAAGAAGAATTTTAACCAACCTCTTTTTCTTTGAGGTTATGCTCATGGCGGCTTGGTGCATTTGGACTACTAGGAATGGCAAGATCTTCAGATCCGAGAGGGCCTCTTTTGGGGTGTGGAGGGGAAAATTTGTACATGATATTAACCTGTTGTATCATAGAGTGAGGGAGAGTGTTAAGCCTGCTTTCTTAGCTTGGGTTAATAATCTTCCTTAGTTTGTTGTATTTTGTAACATAGGTAAGTAGGTAAGTTTCTTTTCACCTCTTTTAGTTCTGTAAATAGGTGAACCTCTTTTCTTTTCTATTTGAATAAAAGACTGTGGAGCTTTTGCTTCACAGTACATAGTCAAAAAAGTACTACGTGCATGCTCCTAGGGGGATAGATTGGTAGGAAAAGACCATCGCTCGTCCCCGACCGCCACTCATAAGGAAGACAAACAAAAAATAAATCATGCTCTGACTTCATCACATAACGGTTCACCATACGTGCATGCTACGGGAATCACAAACTTTAACACAAGTATCTCTCAAATTCACAACTACTCAACTAGCATGACTCTAATATCACCATCTTCATATCTCAAAACAATCATGAAGTATCAAACTTCTCATAGTATTCAATGAACTCTATATGAAAGTTTTTATTATACCCATCTTGGATGCCCATCATATTAGGACTAGTTTCATAACCAAAGCAAATTACCATGCTGTTCTAAAAGACTCTCAAAATAATATAAGTGAAGCATGAGAGATCAATAATTTCTATAAAATAAAACCACAGTCATTCTCTAAAAGATATAAGTGAAGCATTAGAGCAAATGACAAACTACTCCAAAAGATATAAGTGAAGATCAATGAGTAGTTGAATAATTATGCAACTATGTGAAGACTCTCTAACATTTGAGAATTTCAGATCTTGGTATATTATTCAAACATAAAGCAAAACAAAATAAAATAAAATGACGCTGCAAGCAAAACACATATCATGTGGTGAATAAAAATATAGCTCCAAGTAAAGTTACCGATGAACGAAGACGAAAGAGGGGATGCCATCCGGGGCATCCCCAAGCTTAGGCTCTCGGTTGTCATTGAATATTACGTTGGGGTGCCTTGGGCATCCCCAAGCTTAGGCTCTTGCCACTCCTTATTCCATAGTCCATCGAATCTTTATCCAAAACTTGAAAACTTCACAACACAAAACTCAACAAAAAACTCATAAGCTCCGTTAGTATAAGAAAATAAATCACCATTTAGGGTACTGTTGTGAACTCATTCTAAATTCATATTGGTGTAGTATATACTGTATTCCAATTTCTCTATGGTTCATACCCTCCGATACTACTCATAGATTCATCAAAATAAGCAAACAACACATAGAAAACAGAATCTATCAAAAACAGAACAGTTTGTAGCAATCTGGAGGTTCCGAATACTTCTGTAACTCTAAAAATTCTGAAAAATTATGAAGACTAGGAAAATTTGTATATTGATCTACTGCAGTTGGAATTGGTATTTTATCGCTCTCTGGTAAAAACTGAAAATTATCTTCGTCAGCGCATACTTTCTGTTTTCATCAGCAAGATCAAACAATAATTACCCAAGAAGATCCTAGAGGCTTTACTTGGCACAAACACTAATTAAAACATATAAAACACAATCATAACATAATCTAGATGAATTATTTGTTACTAAACAGGAGCAACAAGCAAAGAACAAAAATAAAATTGGGTTGCCTCCCAACAAGCGCTATCGTTTAACGCCCCTAGCTAGGCATGATGATTTCAATGATGCTCACATAAAGGATACAAATTGAAACAAAAAGAGAGCATCATGAAGAATATGACTAGCACATTTAAGTCTAATCCACTTCCTATGCATAGGGATTTTGTGAGCAAACAACTTATGGGAACAATAATCAACTAGCATAGGAAGGCAAAACAAGCAACACTTCAAGATTTTCAACATGTAGAGAGGCAACTTGATATTATTGCAACTCCTACAAGCATATATTCCTCCCTCATAATAATTTTTAGTAGCATCATGAATGAATTCAACAATATATCCATCACACAAAGCATTCTTTTCATGATTCATAGGCATAGAAAATTTACAACTCTCCACATAAGCAAAATTCTTCTCATTCGGAATAGTGGGAGCAAATTCAACAAAATAACTATCATGGGATTGAAAATTGAAATCAAGATGACAAGTTTCATTGTTATCATTATTGTCTATAGAATACATGTAATCACAATAATCATCATAGATGGGAGGCATTCTTTCATCATAGTAAATTTGCTCATCAAAACTTGGGGGCCTAAAAATATCATCTTCATCAAACATAGCATCCCCAAGCTTGTGGCTTTGCATATCATTAGCATCATGGATATTCAAATAATTCGTACTAACAACATTGCAATCGTGCTCATCATTAAAATATTTAGTGTCAAACATTTTAATGCATTCTTCTTCTAACACTTTGGCACAATTATCGGAATCCTTATTTTCACGAAATATATTAAAAAGATGAAGCATATGAGGCAACCTCAATTCAATTTTTTGTAGTTTTCTTTTATAGACTAAACTAGTGATAAAACAAGAAACTAAAAGATTCGATTGCAAGATCTAAAGATATACCTTCAAGCACTCACCTCCCCGGCAACGGCGTCAGAAAAGAGCTTGATGTGTACTACACAACCTTCTTGTAGACGTTGTTGGGCCTACAAGTGCACAGGTTTGTAGGACAGTAGCAAATTTCCCTCAAGTGGATGACCTAAGGTTTATCAATCCGTGGGAGGCGTAGGATGAAGATGGTCTCTCTCAAACAACCCTGCAACCAAATAACAAAGAGTCTCTTGTGTCCCCAACACAACCAATACAATGGTAAATTGTATAGGTGCACTAGTTCAGCGAAGAGGTGGTGATACAAGTGCAATATGGATGGTAGATATAGGTTTTTGTAATCTGAAAATGTAAAAACATCAAGGTAACTAATGATAAAAGTGAGCGAAAACGGTATTGCAATGCGTTGAAACAAGGCCTAAGGTTCATACTTTCACAAGTGCAAGTTCTCTCAACAATAATAACATAGTTGGATCATATAACTATCCCTCAACATGCAACAAAGAGTCACTCCAAAGTCACTAATAGCAGAGAACAAACGAAGTGATTATTGTAGGGTACGAAACTACCTCAAAGTTATTCTTTCTGATCGATCTATTCAAGAGTCCATAGTAAAATAACACGAAGCTATTCTTTCCGTTCAATCTATCCTACAGTTCGTACTAGAATAACACCTTAAGACACAAATCAACCAAAACCCTAATTTCACCTAGATGTTCCAATGCCACCTCAAGTATCCTTGGGTATGATTATACGATATGCATCACACAATCTCAAATTCATCTATTCAACCAACACAAAGAACTTCAAAGAGTGCCCCAAAGTTTCTACCGGAGAGTCAAGACGAAAACGTGTGCAAACCCCTATTCATAAGTTCATGAGGTCACGGAACTCGCAAGTTGATCACCAAGACATACATCAAGTGGATCATGTGAATATCCCATTGTCACCACAGATAAGCACATGCAAGACATACATCGAGTGTTCTCAAATCCTTAAATACTCAATCCGATAAGATAACTTCAAAGGGAAAACTCAATCCATTAAAAGAGAGTGGAGGGGGAGAAACATCATAAGATCCAACTATGATAGCAAATCTCGTGATACATCAAGATCGTGCTGAATCAAGAACACGAGAGAGAGAGAGAGATCAAACACATAGCTACTGGTACATACCCTCAACCACGAGGGTGAACTACTCCCTCCTCGTCATGGAGAGCGCCGGGATGATGAAGATGGCCACCGGAGAGGGATTCCCCCCTCCGGTAGGGTGCCGAAACGGGTCTAGATTGGTTTTTGGTGGCTATAGAGGCTTGTGGTGGCGGAACTCCCGATCTAGGTTATTTTCTGGAGGTTTCAGTATTTTTAGGAATTTTTGGCATCGGGAACAAGTGAGGGAGGTGCCCAAGTCGTCCACAAGATAGGGCGGCGCGCCCGCGGGGTGGGGGGGGGGGGGGTAGGGCGCGCCCCCACCCTCGTGGACGGGCCGAGACTCTTCTAGCCCAACTCTTTTACTCAGGGGACTTCTTTTGGTCCATAAAAAATCATCAAAAATTGGCACGTCAATTGGACTCTGTTTGGTATTCCTTTTCTTTATAACTCATAAACAAGGAAAAACAGAAACTGGCACTAGGCTTTAGGTTAATAGGTTAGTCCCAAAATCATATAAAATAGCATATAAATGCATATAAAACATCCTAGATGGATAATATAATAGCAGGGAACAATAAAAAATTATAGATACGTTGGAGACGTATCACTATGTACTTCGGTTCACACATAGATCCCGCCACGATGCTCTACTTGGAACTGCACCAACGGATAGCCCCACCATTCAATATAAATATGTATCCAGTTGTGACTTAGAGTCATCCGGATCAGTGTCAAAGCTAGCATCAACGTAACCATTTACAACGAGATCTTTGCCACCTCCATAAATGAGAAACATATCCTTGGTCTTTTTCAGGTACTTCAGGATGTTCTTGACCGTTGTCAAGTGATCCACTCCTGGATTACTTTGGTACCTCTCTGCCAGACTTATGGCAAGGCACATATCAGGTCTAGTACACAACATAGCATATATTGGGGAACGTAGTATTTCAAAAGTCTTCCTACGATCATGCAAGATCTATCTAGGAGATGCATAGCAACAAGAGGCGAGAGTGTGTCTACGTACCCTCATAGACCAAAGTGGAAGCATTTAGTAACACGCTTGATGTAGTCGAACGTCTTCGCAATCCAACCGATCAAGTACCGAATGCACGACACCTCCGCGATCTGCACACGTTTAGCTCGGTGACGTCCCTCGTACTCTTGATCCAGCTGAGACCGACGGTGAGTTCCGTCAGCACAACGGCGTGTTGACGGTGATGATGAAGTTACCGACACAGGGCTTCACCTAAGCACTACCACAATATGACCGAGGTGTAAAACTGTGGAGGGGGGCACCACACACAGCTAAAGATCAACTTGTGTGTCTATGGGGTGCCCCCCTCCCTCGTATATAAAGGAGGGGAGGAGGAGGAGGGCCGGCCACAAGGAGTGCGCCCAAGGGGGGAATCCTACACCGAGTAGGAGTAGGTTTCCCCCTTTCCTAGTCCAAGTAGGAGAAGAAGGAAGGAGAGGAAGAATAGAAGGAAAGGGGGCGCCCCCTAGCCCTAGTCCAATTTGGTTTGGCCTAGGGGGGGCACCACACCTTGGCCTGCCTCCTCTCTTCCACCATTAGGCCCATGAGGCCCAATAACTTCCCAGGGGGGGGGGTCCGGTAAACCCCGGTACTCCGAAACTTATCCGAAACGACCCAACCATTCCGGTGTCCGAATGTAGCCTTACAATATATGAATCTTTATGTGTCGACCATTTCGAGACTCCTCATCATGTCCGTGATCACATTTGGGACTCCGAACAACCTTCGGTACATCAAATCACATAACTCATAATACATATCGTCATCGAATGTTAAGCGTGCGGACCCTACGGGTTCGAGAACTATGTAGACATGACTGAGACACATCTCCAGTCAATAACCAATAGTGGAACCAGGATGCTCATATTGGTTCTGACATATTATACGAAGATCTTTATCGGTCAAACCACATAACAACATACATTGTTCCCTTTGTCATCGATATGTTACTTGCCCGAGATTCGATCGTCGGTATCATCAGACCTAGTTCAATCTCGTTACCGTCAAGTCTCTTTACTTGTTCCGTAATGCATCATCCCGTAACTAACTCATTAGTCACATTTCTTGCAAGGCTCATAGTGATGTGCCTTACCGAGAGGGCCCAGAGATACCTCTCTGATACATGGAGTGACAAATCATAATCTCGATCTATGCCAAACCAACAAACACCTTTGGAGACACCTATAGAGCATCTTTATAATCACCCAGTTACGTTGTGACGTTTGATAGCACACAAAGTGTTCCTCCGGTATTCAGGAGTTTCATAATCTCATAATCAGAGGAATATGTATAAGTCATGAAGAAAGCAATAGCAATAATACTTAACGATCATTATGCTAAGCTAATGGATGGGTCTTTTCCATCACATCATTCTCCTAATGATGTGACCCCGTTTATCAAATTACAACACATGTCTATGGTCATGAAACTTAACCATCTTTGATTAACGAGCTAGTCAAGTAGAGGCATACTAGGCACACTTTGTTTTGTCTATGTACTCACACATGTATCAAGTTTCCAGTTAATACAATTCTAGCATGAATAATAAACATTTATCATTATATAAGGAAATATAAACAACATTATTATTATTGCCTCTAGGGAGTATTTCCTTCAGACTCCCACTTGCACTAGAGTCAATAATCTAGTTCACATCGCCATGTGATTTAACACCAATAGTTCACACCTTTATGTGATTAGTTCACATCTCCATGTGACTAATACCCAAAGGGTTTACTAGAGTCAATAATCTAGTTCATATCGCTATGTGATTAACACCCAAAGATTGATCATGTTTTGCTTTGTGAGAGAAGTTTTGTCAACGGGTCTGCCACATTCAGGGCCGTATGTATTTTGCAAATTTTCTATGTCTATAATACTCTGCACGGAGCTACTCTAGCTAATCGCTCCCACTTTCAATATGTATCCAGATTGAGACTTAGAGTCATCCGGATCAGTGTCAAAGCTTGCATCAACATAACCCTTTATGATGAACTTTTTGTCACCTCCATAACCGAGAAACATGTCCTTATTCCACTAAGGATTATTTTGACCGTTGTCCAGTGATCCACTTGTGGATCACTATTATACCGTCTTGCCAAACTCATGGTGAGGCACACAATAGGTCTGGTACACAGCATAGCATACTTTATAGAACCTATGACTGAGGCATAGGGAATGACTTCTCATTCTCTTTCTATTTTCTGTTGCGGTCGGGTTTTTGAGTCTTTACTCAACTTCGCACCTTACAACTCAGGCAAAAATTCCTTCTTTGACTGATCCATTTTGAACTCCTTCAAAATCTTATCAAGGTATGTATTCGTCGAAAGTCTTATCAAGCGTCTTGATCTATCTTTTATAGATCTTGATGCCCAATATGTAAGTAGCTTCACTGAGATCTTTAATTGAAAAATTCTTATTGAAGTATCCTTTTATGCTATCCAGAAATTATGTATTATTTCCAATCAACAATATGTCATCCACATAT
Organism: Triticum monococcum; assembly: GCA_034509565.1. Classification (NCBI taxonomy): domain Eukaryota; kingdom Viridiplantae; phylum Streptophyta; class Magnoliopsida; order Poales; family Poaceae; genus Triticum; species Triticum monococcum. The sequence continues at coordinate 601,492,547 of CM067842.1, forward strand.
AATATCAGAAATGCTACAGAGCTCCCACTCACTTTCTTGTAAATACAGACTTTTCCAAAAGTCTGTATAAAACCATATGCTTTGATCACACTATCAATGCATATATTCCAACTCCGAGAGGCTTGCACCAGTCCATAAATGGATCGCTGGAGCTTGCACACTTTGTTAGTACCTTTTGGATCGACAAAACCTTCTGGTTGCATCATATACAATTTTCTTTAAGATATTCATTAAAGAATGCAGTTTCGACATCCATTTGCCAAATTTCATAATCATAAAATGCGGCAATTGCTAACATGATTCAGACAGGCTTAAGCATCGCTACGGTTGAGAAAGTCTCATCATATCAAGTCCTTGAACTTGTCGAAAACCTTTCGCAACAAGTTGAGCTTTGTAGACAGTAACATTACCGTCAGCGCCAGTCTTCTTAAAAATCCATTTATTCTCTATGGCTTGCCAATCATCGGGCAATTCAACCAAAGTCCACACTTTGTTCTCATACATGGATCCCATCTCAGATTTCATGGCCTCAAGCCATTTTGTGGAATCTGGGTTCATCATCGCTTCATCATAGTTCATAGGTTCGTCATGGTCTAGTAACATGACTTCTAGAAAGGTTTACCATACCACTCTGGTGCGGACCATACTCTGGTTGACCTACGAGGTTCGATAATAACTTGATCTAAGTTTCCTGATCATCATCATTAGCTTCCTCACTAATTGGTGTAGGAATCACTAGAACTGATTTCTGTGATGAAATACTTTCCAATTCGGGAGAAGGTACAAGTACCTCATCAAGTTCTACTTTCCTCCCACTCACTTCTTTCGAGAGAAACTCCTTCTCTAGAAAGGATCCATTCTTAGCAACAAATATCCTACTTTCGTATATGTGATAGAAGGTGTTCCCAATAGTTTCTTTTTGGGTATCCTATGAAGACGCACTTCACCAATTTGGGTTCGAGCTTGTCAGGTTGAAGCTTTTTCACATAAGCATCGCAACCCCAAACTTTAAGAAACGAAATCTTAGGTTTCTTGCTAAACCATAGTTCATACGGTGTTGTCTCAACGGATTAGACAGTGCCCTATTTAACATGAATGCAGCTGTCTCTAATGCATAACCCCAAAACGATAGTGGTAAATCGGTAAGAGACATCATAGATCACACCATATCTAATAAAGTATGGTTACGATGTTCAGACACACCATTACTCCATGATGTTCTAGCTGGCATGAGTTGTGAAACTATTCCACATTGTTTTTAAATGAAGGCCAAACTTGTAACTCAAATATTTGCCTCCACGATCAGATCGTAGAAAATTTATTTTATTGTTACAATAATTCTTAACTTCACTCTAAATTTCTTTGAACCTTTCAAATGTTTCAGACTTGTGTTTCATTAAGTAGATATACCAATACCTGCTTAAATCATCTGTGAAGTTCAGAAAATAATGATACCCGCCGCGAGCCTTAACACTCATCGGACCGCATACATCAGTATGTATTACTTCCAATAAGTCAGTGGATCGCTCCATTATTCTGGAGAACGGAGTTTTTAGTGATCTTTCCCATGAGGCATGGTTCGCAAGCATCAAGTGATCCCAAAAGCCCATCAGCATGGAGTTTCTTCATGCGCTTTACACCAATATGACCTAAACGGCAGTGCCACAAATAAGTTGCACTATCATTATTAACTTTGCATCTTTTGGCATCAATATTATGTGTATCACTATGATCGAGATTCAGTAAACCATTTACATTGGATGTAAGACCATAGAAGGTTTTATTCATGTAAACAGAACAACAATTATTCTCTGACTTAAATGAATAACCGTATCGCAATAAACATGATCCAATCATATTTATGCTCAGCGTAAACACCAAATAACATTTATTTAGTTCCAATACTAATCCCGAAGGTAGAGGGAGTATGCGATGGTGATCTTATCAACCTTGGAATCATTTCCAACACACATCGTCACCTCACCCTCAACTAGTCTTTGTTCATTTTGTAACTCTTGTTTCGAGTTACTAATCATAGCAACTGAACCGGTATCAAATACCCAGGGGCTACTATGAACACTAGTAAAGTACACATTAATATCATGTATATCATATATACTTTTGTTCGTTTTGCCATCCTTCTTATCCGCCAAGTATTTGGGGTAGTTCCGCTTCCAGTGACCATTTCCTTTGCAGTAGAATCACTCAGTTTCAGGCTTGGGTCTAGCTTTGGGCTTCTTCATGTGAGTGACAACTTGCTTGCCATTTTGAAGTTCCCTTTCTTTCCCTTGCCTTTTTTCTTGAAACTAGAGGTCTTGTTAACCATCAACACTTGATGTTTTTTCACGAAGTTCTAGTAACTTGATAGTGAGTAGAGAACTCTGTCAATCACTATCTTACTTGGAAGATTAACTCCCACTTGATTCAAGTGATTGTAGTACCCAGACATTCTGAGCACATGCTCACTAGCTGAGCTATTCTCCTCCATCTTGTAGACAAAGTACTTGTCAGATGTCTGATACCTCTTAACATAGACATGAGTCTGAAATATCATTTTCAGCTCTTGGAACATCTCATATGCTCCATGGCATTCAAAACATTTTTGAAGTCCCGGTTCTAAGCCGTAAAGCATGGTGCACTAAACTATCAAGTAGTCATCATACCGAGCTTGTCAAACGTTCATAACGTCTGCATCTGCTCCTGCAATAGGTCTGTCACCTAGCAGTGCATCAAGGACATAATTCTTCTGTGCAACAATGAGGATAATCCTCAAGTTACGGACCTAGTCTGTGTAGTTTCTACCATCATTTTTCAACTTAGCTTTCTCTAGGAACGCATTAAAATTCAAGGGAACGGTAGCATGGGCCATTGATCTACAACAACATGGACATGCAAATACTATCAGGTACTAAGTCCATCATAAATTAAAGTTCAATTAATCATATTACTTAAGAACTCCCACTTAGATAGACATCCCTCTAGTCATCTAAATGATCACGTGATCCATATCAACTAAACCATGTCCGATCATCATGTGAGATGGAGTAGTTTTCAATGGTGAACATCACTATGTTGATCACATCTACTATATGATTCACGTTCGACCTTTCAGTCTCAGTGTTCCGAGGCCATATCTGCATATGCTAGGCTCGTCAAGTTTAACCTGAGTATTTTGCACGTGCAAAACTGGCTTACACCCGTTGTATGTGAACGTAGAGCTTATCACACCCGATCATCACGTGGTGTCTCGGCACGACGAACTGTAGCAATGATGCATACTCAGGGAGAACACTTATACCTTGAAATTTGTAGTGAGAGATCATCTTATAATGCTACCGCTGTACTAAGCAAAATAAGATTCATAAAGGATAAACATCACATGCAATCAATATAAGTGATATGATATGACCATCATCATCTTGTGCCTTTGATCTCCATCTCCAAAGCACTGTCATGATTACCATTCTCACCGGCTTCATGATAACCCACAAGTATAGGGGATCACAATAGTTTTCGAGGGTAGAGTATTCAACCCAAATTTATTGATTCGATACAAGGGGAGCCAAAGAATATTCTCAAGTATTACCAGCTGAGTTGTCAATTCAACCACACCTGGAAACTTAATATCTGCAGCAAGGTATTTAGTAGCAAAGTAATATGATAGTAGTGGTAATGGTGGTAAAAGGTAACGGTAGCAAAAGTAATATTTTTGGTGTTTTATAGTGATGATAACAATAGCAACGGAAAAGTAAATAAGCGAAGAACAATATATGGAAAGCTTGTAGGCAATGGATCGGTGATGGAGAATTATGCCGGATGCGGTTCATCATGTAACAATCATAACCTAGGGTGACATAGAACTAGCTCCAATTCATCAATGTAATGTAGGCATGTATTCCGAATATAGTCATACGTGCTTATGGAAAAGAACTTGCATGACATCTTTTGTCCTACCCTCCCGTGGCAGCGGGGTCCTATTGGAAACTAAGGGATATTAAGGCCTCCTTTTAATAGATACCAGACCAAAGCATTAACACATAGTGAATACATGAACTCCTCAAACTACGGTCGTCACCGGGAGTGGTCCCGATTATTGTCACTTCAGGGTTGCCGGATCATAACACATAGTAGGTGACTATAGACTTGCAAGATAGGATCAAGAACTCTCATATATTGATGAAAACATAATAGGTTCAGATCTGAAATCATGTCACTCGGGCCCTAGTGACAAGCATTAAGCATAGCAAATTCATAGCAACATCAATCTCAGAACATAGTGGATACTAGGAATCAAACCCTAACAAAACTAACTCAATTACATGATAAATCTCATCCAACCCATCACCGTCCAGCAAGCCTACGATGGAATTACTCACGCACGTCGGTGAGCATCATGAAATTGGTGATGGAGAGTGGTTGATGATGACGATGGCGACGGATTCCCCTCTCTGGAGCCCCGAACGGACTCCAGATCAGCCCTCCCGAGAGAGTTTAGGGCTTGGCGGCGGCTCCGTATCGTAAAATGCGATGAATCCTTCTCTCTGGGTTTTTTCTCCCCGAAAGTGAATATATGGAGTCAAGGTTGAGGTCAGTGGAGCGTCAGGGGGCCCACAAGGCAGGGGCGCGCCCAGGGGTGGCAGGCGTGCCCCCCACCCTCATGGATAGGTGGAGGCCCCCCTGACGTGGATCTTCCTTCCGGTATATTTTATATATTCCAAAATAATTCTCCGTTGATTTTCAGGTCATTCCGAGAACTTTTATTTCTGCACAAAAATAACACTATGGCAATTCTGCTGAAAACATCGTCAGTCCGGGTTAGTTCCATTCAAATCATGCAAGTGAGAGTCCAAAACAAGGGCAAAAGTGTTTGGAAAAGTAGATATGACAGAGACGTATCACTTGACACCATGATCTCCATCATAGCATCGTTGTCTTCTCGCCAACTATTTCTTCTATGACTATCACTACCGCTTAGTGATAAAGTAAAGCAATTACATGGCGATTGCATTTCATACAATAAAGCAAAAATCATATGGCTCCTGCCAGTTGCCGACAACTTTTACAAACCATGATCATCCCATACAACAATTTATATATCGTCATGTCGTGACCATATCACATCACAACATGCCCTGCAAAAACAAGGTAGACATCCTCTACTTTGTTGTTGCGAGTTTTACGTGGCTGCTACGGGCTTCTAGCAAGAACTGTTCTTACCTACGCATCAAAACCACAACGATTTTTCATCAAGTGTGCTGTTTTAACCTTCAACAAGGATCGAGCGTAGTCAAACTCGATTCAACTAAAGCTGGAGAAACAGACACCCACTAGCCACCTGTGTGCGAAGAACGTCGGTAGAACCAGTCTCATGAACGCGGTAATGTAATGTCGATCTGGGACGCTTCTTCCAACAATATCGCCGAATCAAAGTAAGACATTGCTGGTAAGCAGTATGAGTATTATCGCCCACAACTCTTTGTGTTCTACTCGTGCATATAACATCTACGCATGGACCTGCCTCGGATGCCACTATTGGGGAACGCAGTATTTCAAAAAAATTCCTACGATCATGCAAGATCTATCTAGGAGATGCATATCAAGCAGAGGGAAGAGTGTTTCTACGTACCCTCGTAGACTGAAAGTGGAAGCATAGTAACGCGATTGATGTTGTCGAACGTCTTCGCGATCCAACCGATCAAGTACCGAACACACGACACCTCTGCAATCTGCACACATTCAGCTTGGTGAGGTCACTCGTACTCTTGATCCACCTGAGACCGAGGGTGAGTTCCGTCAGCACGACGGCGTGCTGATGGTGATGATGAAGTTACCGATGCAGGGCTTCGCCTAAGCATCGAGGTGTAAAACTATGGGGGGGCACCGCACATGGCTAAAGATCAACTTGTATGTCTATGGGTTTCCCCCTCCACCGTATATAAATGAGGGGAGGAGGAGGAGAGCCGACCACATGGGGCGCGCCCAAGGGGGGGGGGATCCCACTCCTAGTAGGAGTAGGTTTCCCCCTTTCCTAGCCCAAGTAGGAGAAGAAGGAAGCAGAGGAAGAAGAGAAGGAAAGGGGGGCCCGACTCCCTAGCCCTAGTCCAATTCGGTTTGGGCTAGGGGGGCGCGCGCCACACCTTGGCCTGCCTCCTCTCTTCCACCATTAGGCCTATCAGGCCCAATAACTTCCCCCGGGGGGGGGGGTCCGGTAACACCCGGTACTCCGAAACTTATCTGAAATGACCCGAACCATTCCGGTGTCCGAATGTAGCCTTCCAATATATGAATCTTTATGTCTCGACCATTTGGAGACTCCTCGTCATGTCTGTGATCACATCCGGGACTCCGAAAAACATTCGGTACATCAAATCACATAACTCATAATACATATCGTCATCGAACGTTAATCATGCGGACCCTACGGGTTCAAGAACTATGTAGACATGACTGAGACACATCTCCGGTCAAAAGCGAATAGCAGAACCTGGATACTCATATTGGTTCCTACATATTCTACGAAGATCTTTATCGGTCAAACCGCATAACAACATACGTTGTTCCCTTTGTCATCGGTATGTTACTTGCCCGAGATTCGATCATCGGTATCATCATACCTAGTTCAATCTCGTTACCGACAAGTCTCTTTACTTGTTCCGTAATGCATCATCCCGTAACTAACTCATTAGTCACATTGCTTTCAAGCATGATAGTGATGTGCATTACTGAGAGGGCCCAGAGATACCTCTCTAATACACGGAGTGACAAATCCTAATCTCGATCTATGCCAACCCAACAAACACCTTTGGAGACACCTGTAGAGCATCTTTATGATCACCTAGTTACGTTGTGATGTTTGATAGCACACAAAGTGTTCCTCTGGTATTCGGGAGTTGCATAATCTCATAGTCAGAGGGATATGTATAAGTCATGAAGAAAGCAATAACAATAAAACTTAACGATCATTATGCTAAGCTAACGGATGGGTCTTGTCCATCACATCATTCTCCTAATGATGTGATCCCGTTTATCAAATGACAACACATGTCTATGGTCAGGAAACTTAACCATATTTGATTAACAAGCTAGTCAAGTAGATGCATACTAGGGACACTTTGTTTTGTCTATGTATTCACACATGTATCAAGTTTCCGGTTAATAAAATTCTAGCATGAATAATAAACATTTATCATGATATAAGGAAATATAAATAACATATTTATTATTGCCTCTAGGGCATATTTCCTTTAGCATACATGATAGAACCTATGGCTGAGGCATAGGGAATGGCTTCATTTTCTCTTTATCTTCTATAGTGGTCGGGCTTTGAGTCTGACTCAACTTCACACCTTGCAACACAAGCAAGAGCCCTTTATTTGACTGATCCATGTTGAACTTCTTCAAAACTTTGTCAAGGTATGTGCTTTGTGAAAGTCCTATTAAGCGTCTTGATCTATCTCTATAGATCTTGATGCCCAATATATAAGCAGCTTCACCGAGGTCTTTCAGTGAAAAACTCTTATTCAAGTATCCTTTTATGCTATCCAAAAATTCTATATCATTTCCAATCAACAATTTGTTATCTACATATAATATTAGAAATGCTATAGAGCTCCCACTCACTTTCTTGTAAATACAGGCTTCACCGAAAGTCTGTATAAAACCATATGCTTTGATCACCTCATCAAAGCGTATATTCCAACTCCGAGATGCTTGCATCTGTCCATAGATGGATTGCTGGAGATTGCACACTTTGTTAGCGCCTTTAGGATCGACAAAACCTTCTGGTTGCATCATATACAACTCTTCTTTAAGAAACCCATTAAGGAATGCATTTTGACATCCATTTGCCAAATTTCATATTCATAAGATGCGGCAATTGCTAACACGATTCAGACTGACTTAAGCATCGCTATGGGTGAGAAGGTCTCATCGTAGTCAACCCCTTGAACTTGTCGAAAACCTTTCACGACAAGTCGAGCTTTGTAGACAGTGACATTACCATCAACGTCAGTCTTCTTCTTGAAGATCCATTTATTCTCAATGGCTTGCCGATCATCGGGCAAGTCCACCAAAGTCCATACTTTGTTGTCATACATGGATCATATCTCAGATTTCATGGCCTGAAGCCATTTATCAGAATCTAGGCCCATCATAGCTTCTTCATTGTTCGTAGGTTCGCCATGGTCTAGTAACATGACTTCTAGAACAGGATTACCGTACCACTCTAGTGCGAAACATGCTCTGTTCGACCTACAGGGTCCAGTAGCAACCTGATCTGAAGTCTAATGATCATTATCATTAGCTTCCTCTCAAGTTGGTGTAGGCATCACGGGAACAGATTTCTCTGATGTGCTACTTTCCAAATTGAGAGAAGGTACAATTACCTCATCAAGTTCTACTTTCCTCCCACTCACTTCTTTCGAGAGAAACCCCTTCTCTAGAAATGTTCCATTCTTGGCAACAAAGATCTTGCCTTCGGATCTATGGTAGAAGGTGTACCCAATTGTTTCCTTAGGGTATCCTATGAAGACACACTTCTCCGATTTGGGTTTGAGCTTATCAGGCTGAAGCCTTTTGACGTAAGTGTCGCAACCCCAAACTTTAAGAAACGATAGCTTAGGTTTCTTGCCAAACCATAGTTCATACGGTGTCATTCCAACGGATTTAGACGGTGCCCTATTTAACATGAATGCAACTGTCTCTAATGCATAACCCCAAAACGATAGTGGTAAATCAGTAACAGACATCATAGATCGCACCATATCTAATAAAGTACGGTTACGATGTTCGGACACACCATTACGCTTTGGTGTTCCAGGTGGCATGAGTTGTGAAACTATTCCATATTGTTTTAAATGAAGGCCAAACTCGTAACTCGAATATTCACCTCCATGATCAGATCATAGAAACTTTATTTTCTTATTACGATGATTCTCCACTTCACTCTGAAATTCTTTGAACTTTTCAAATGTTTCATACTTGTGTTTCATTAAGTAGATATAGACATATATGCTCAAATCATATGTGAAGGTCAGAAAATAATGATGCCCGCCGCATGCCTTAACACTCATTGGACCGCATACATTGGTATGTATTATTTTCAATAAGTCATTGGCTCGCTCCATTGTTTCGGAGAACAGAGTTTTAGTCATCTTGCCCATGAGGCATGGTTTGCAAGTATCAAATGATTCATAATCAAGTGATTCCAAAAGCCCATCTGCATGGAGTTTCTTCATGCGCTTTACACCAATATGACCTAAACGACAGTGCCACAAATATGTTGCACTATCATTATCAACTTTGCATCTTTTGGCATCAATATTATGAATATGTGTATCACCACAATCAAGACTTAACAAAAATAGACCACTCTTCAAGGGTGCATGACCATAAAATATATCACTCATATAAATAAAATAACCATTATTCTCCAATTTAAATGAATAACCATCTTGCACTAAACAAGATCCAGATATAATGTTCATGCTCAATGCCGGCACCAAATAACAATTATTCAGGTCTAAAACTAATCTCGAAGGTAGATGTAGAGGTAGCATGTCGACGACGGTCACATCGACCTTGGAAACATTCCCGGCGCGCATCGTCACCTCGTCCTTAGCTAATCTTCGTTTAATTCGTAACTCCTGTTTCGAGTTACAAATACGAGCAACTGAACTAGTATCAAATACCCAGGCGCTACTATGAGGATTAGTAAGGTACAAATCAATAACATGTATATCAAATATACCTTTGTTCACTTTGCCATCCTTCTTATCCACCAAATACTTGGGGCAGTTCCGACTCCATTGACCAGTCCCTTTGTAGTAGAAGCACTCAGTTTCAGGCTTGGGTCCAGCTTTGGACTTCTTCTCGGGAGTGGAAACTTGCTTGCCATTCTTCTTGAAGTCCCCTTTCTTTCCCTTGACCCTTGTCTTGAAACTAGTGGTCTTGTTAACCATCAACACTTGATGCTCCTTCTTGATTTCTACCTCCGCAGCTTTGAGCATTGCGAAGAGCTTGGGAATTGTCTTCTCCATCCCTTGCATATTATAGTTCATCATGAAGCCTTTGTAGCTTGGTGGCAGTGATTGAAGAACTTTGTCAATAACACTATCATCTAGAAGATTAACTCCTAGCTGAGTCAAGTGATTATGATACCCAGACATTTTGAGTATGTGTTCATTGACAGAACTGTTCTCCTCCATCTTGCACCTATAGAATTTTTTGGAGACTTCATATCTCTCAAGTCAGGCATTTGCTTGAAATATTAACTTCAACTCTTGGAACATCTCATATGCTCCATGACGTTTAAAACGTCTTTGAAGTCCCGATTCTAAGCCGTAAAGCATGGCACACTGAACTATCGAGTAGTCACCAGATCGAGCTTGCCAGATGTTCAAAACATCAATAACTGCTCCTGCAGCAGGCCTTTCACCTAGCAGTGCATCAAGGACATGATTCTTCTTTGTAGCAATGAGGATAATCCTCAAGTTACGGACCCAGCCCTTGTAGTTTCTACCATCATCCTTCAACTTAGCTTTCTCTAGGAACACATTAAAATTCAGGGGAATGGTAGCGCGGGCCATTGATCTACAACATAGATATGCAAATACTATCAGGATTAAGTTCATGATAAATTAAGTTCAATTAATCAAATTACTTAAGAACTCCCACTTAGATAGACATCCCTCAAGTCATCTAAATGATACGTGATCCAAATCAACTAATCCATGTCCGATCATCATGTGAGATGGGGTAGTCATCAATGGTGAACATCTCTATGTTGATAATATCTACTATATGATTCATGTTCGACCTTTCGGTCTCCAGTGTTCCGAGGCCATGTTTGTACATGCTAGGCTCGTCAAGTTTAACCCAAGTATTCCGCATGTGCAAAATTGTCTTGCACCCATTGTATGTGAACGTAGAGTCTATCACACCCGATCATCACATGGTGTCTCAACACGATGAACTGTAGCAATGGTGCATACTCAGGGAGAACACCTTTACCTTGAAATTTGGTGAAGGGATCATCTTATAATGCTACCATCGTTCTAAGAAAAATAAGATGCATAAAGGATAAACATCACATGCAATCAAAATATCTGACATTATATGGCCATCATCATCTTGTGCTTTTGATCTCCATCTCCAAAGCATCGACATGATCTCCATCATCACCGGCTCGACACCTTGATCTCCATTGTAGTGTCGTGGTTATCTCGCCAACTATTGCTTCTACAACTATCGCTAACGCATAGTGATAAAGTAAAGCAATTACATGGCATTTGCATTTCATACAATAAAGAGACAACCATAAGGCTCCTGTCGGTTGTCAGATATCTTACAAAACATGATAATCTCATACAATAACATTTATCACGTCATGTCTTGACCATATCACATCACAACATGCCCCGCAAAAATAAGTTAGACGTCCTCTACTTTGTTGTTGCAAGTTTTATGTGGCTGCTACGAGCTTCTAGCAAGAACTGTTCTTACCTACGCATAAAAGTACAACGGTGTTTTGTCAAGTTGGCTATTTTAACATTCTTCAAGGATCGGCCACAGTCAAATTCGATTCAACTAAAGTAGGAGAAACAGACACCCGCCAGCCACCTTTATGCAAAACTAGTTGCATGTTAGTCGGTGGAACTGGTCTCATGTGCGTGGACATGTAAGGTTGTCTGGGCCGCTTTATCCCATAATACCGCCGAATCAAAATAAGACGTTGGTGGTAAGCAGTATGACTATCACCGCCCACAACTCTTTGTGTTCTACTCGTGCATATCATCCATTGTTCAAGAAATCGGTAACTAGTAGCTGATCGGCCTGCCTGGGAGTAGTGATTAATTGGTTAATCAACCTATTAACTGTATTAATCAATCAACCATTAATTGGTAGATTAGTTAGGGACTTGCCAACATATATCTGATTTTTAACGAATTATACCATACTCTCATGCTCTCAGCTATGTAATATCTCAAAATATGCTACTGTTTGGTCGAACCCTACCTATTGACGAGCGAGAGACGGATGGGAGGGGTTACGGACCAAAATTTCTCTCTTTGTTTGCCCACAATTCAATGGGCCAGCGGCGATTAATCGGCCTAACAACCAATTAATCGATCTGATAGGCTAATTAATCAGCCTGAGAAGTTAACACGAGGAATAGGTGTTGATACGTCCATTTTGCATCATGCTTTTATATTGATATTAATTGCACTATGGGTTGTTATTACACATTATGTCACAATACTTATGCCTATTCTCCCTTATTTTGCAAGGTTTACATGAAGAAGGAGAATGCTAGTTGGTTTTTTCGGTGGAAGATCATATGTTCAGATCCTTTATGCATATTAATACCCCCTCTGATTATGAACATGAATATGATTTCTGAGTACTTACATTTGTTCCTGAGGACATGGGAGAAGTCTTGCTATAAGTAGTGATGTGAATTTGGTATTCGTTCGATATTTTGATGAGATGTATGTTGTCTCTCCTCTAGTGGTGTCATGTGAACGTCGACTACATGACACTTCACCATTGTTTGGGCCTAGAGGAAGGCATTGGGGAGTAATAAGTAGATGATGGGTGATACGTCCATTTTGCATCATGCTTTTATATCAATATTTATTGCATTATGGGCTGTTATTACACATTGTGTCACAATACTTATGCGTATTCTCTCTTATTTTACAAGGTTTACATAAATAGGGAGAATGCCGGCAGCTGGGATTCTGGGCTGGAAAAGGAGCAAATATTAGAGACCTATTCTGGACAGCTCCAAAAGTCCTGAAACTTCATGGATGATGTTTTCCAAATATATAAAAAATATTGAGAGCAAGAACCTCACCAGGGGGGCCACACCCTTCCCACGAGGGTGGGGGCGCGCCCTACCCCCAGGGCGCGCCTCCTACATCATGGGCCCCCTGGGGGCCCTCCGGTGGCCATCTTTTGCTATATGGAGTCTTTCGATGGGGAAAAAAATCATAAGCCATCTTCTCGGACGAAACTCCGCCGCCACGAGGCGGAACCTTGGCGGGATCAATCTAGGGCTCTGGCGGAGTTGTTTTGTCGGGGAATCTTCCCTCCCGCGGGGGGAAATCATTGCCATCGTCATCACCAACTACCTATTGATGATAGCTTTCCTGATGAGCAATTAAATGTCATAAATGCTTCTCATACTGCACCATGTTATGCTGATTATGCTAATTACATTGTTGCTAAGTTTATACCACCTAGTTTCACATACCAGCAAAAGAAAAGGTTCTTCTATGATTTGAGGCATTACTTTTGGGATGACCCACATCTTTATAAAGGAGTAGATGGTGTTATTATACGTTGTGTACCTGAGCATGAACAGGAGCAGATCCTACGCAAGTGTCACTCTGAAGCTTATGGAGGACACCATGCTAGAGATAGAACTGCACATAAGGTACTGCAATCTGGGTTTTATTGGCCTACTCCCTTCAAGGATGCCCGTAAGTTTGTCTTATCTTGTGATGAATGTCAAAGAATTGGTAATATTAGTAGACATCAAGAAATGCCTATGAATTATTCACTTGTTATTGAACCATTTGATGTTTGGGGCTTTGACTATATGGGACCTTTTCCTTCCTCTAATAGTTATACACATATTTTAGTTGCTGTTGATTATGTTACTAAGTGGGTAGAAGCTATTCCAACTAGTAGTGTTGATCATAACACCTCTATTAAAATGCTTAAAGAAGTTATTTTTCCAAGATTTGGAGTCCCTAATATTTAATGACTAATGGTGGTTCACATTTTATTCATGGTGCTTTCCGTAAAATGCTTGCTAAATACGATGTTAATCATAGAATTGCATCTCCTTATCACCCTCATTCTAGTGGTCAAGTAGAACTGAGTAATAGAGAACTCAAATTAATTTTGCAAAAGACTGTTAATAGGTCTAGAAAGAATTGGTCCAAGAAACTAGATGATGCATTATGGGCCTATAGAACTGCATATAAAAATCCTATGGGCATGTCTCCGTGTAAAATGGTCTATGGAAAAGCATGTCACTTGCCTCTCGAACTAGAACACAAGGCTTATTGGGCTATTAAAGAACTTAATTATGATTTTAAACTTGCCGATGAGAAGAGGTTATTTGATATTAGCTCACTTAATGAATGGAGAACCCAAGCCTACGAAAATGCCAAGTTGTTTAAGGAAAAGGTTAAAAGATGGCATGACAAAAGGATACAAAAGCGTGAGTTTAATGTAGGTGATTATGTATTGCTATACAACTCTCATTTAAGATTTTTTGCAGGAAAACTTCTCTCTAAATGGGAAGGTTCTTACGTTATCGAGGAGGCCTACTGTTCCGGTGCCATAAAAATCAACAACTTCGAAGGCACAAATCCGAAGGTGGTGAATGGTCAAAGAATCAAACACTATATCTCAGGTAATCCCATAAATGTTGAAACCAATGTTATTGAAACTGTAACCATGGAGGAATTCATAAGGGACACTTTCCAGAACGTTTCAGACTCCAAAAAGGAATAGATATGTGGTGCGGTAAGTAGACCGACTCCAAAACAGTTTTTAAGGCAATATTTCTCTGTTTTGGCATATTTAGGAAAATAGAAAAATAAGCAGCAATCCGGGAAGGACACGAGGGCTCCACGAGGGTGGAGGGCACGCCCTACCCTACTGGGCGCGCCCCCTACCTTGTGGGCACCTCGTGTGCTCTCTGGACTCCGTTTTCGTACACGACACATATTTTGGTCAGTAATAATTCATTATATAACCTCCCGGGGGGTTTTGACTCCCGTATCATGCAATTATCTCATGTTTGTGTTTCGAGCTGTTGCTGCTGCAGATTAGAGCAGAATGTCTTCGCAAGAGTCAGTCGGGGAGAGCCGGGTGTCTCATCTGGCACCGAGATCAACGACAAACAATCATGTTGACCCCTTTGGGCCAGCAACGGAGGAAGAGATGGAGGCTGAATTGAAGAGGATAGATGCCATGGAAGAGGATCAAGAAGTCACTTCCCGTCTCCAAGCTGGATTCACAATGGGAGAACTGCAGAGCTCAGCTATTCCAAACTCGGTTATCCCTTCCAATGTTAGATTTCTTTCTTATGAGAATATGAAAAAGAGTGTCACTGGTTCTCCCGCAGCTATGCAGCACCCTTGGGTGCAGGGAGCTTTGGCTGTTACAGGAAAACTCCGAAAGGAAATAATGGACCTCAAGCAGCAAGTCAACAAGCTTGAGGAGGAGAATCGTATCTTGAGGGGCATCATCGCCAAGAACATCACATCACCATTCCCGAAAAGAGAGACATAATCACATGGGCATGGGCACTCCACTTGGCAACTGCCAAGCTTGGGGGAGTGCCCCGGTATCGTATCACCATCACTTTTATCTTTACTATTTTTCTTAGTTCGATCCTTTTGGTAATATCTTGATCTAGTAGAATAAAAGTTCTTAGTGTGATCTAGTTGTGAGTTTTGCTTTATTATCCTTCTATGTAATTGAGTCCTTGAGCTATATAATAAAGATTAGTGTTGAGTCAAGGGCTTGATTATTTTGCCATGATCCTTAAGGAATAAAAGAAAAGAGAAAGAAATAAAAAGAAACAAAGAGATCATATGAGTCTTATGGAGAGTAATGAGCTCACATAGAAAGATTATGATGAATAAAAGTTATTGAGGGTTGACAAACACAGTTTTGGTCATCGTTGCAATTAATAGGAAGTAATAAAGAAAGAGAGTACTTCACATATAAATATACTATCTTGGACATCGTTGCACTCATTAAAATATGACATGCTAAAGAGTTGACATTGGACAAGGAAGACAACGCAATGGGTTATGTTTTCTTACATCTGAGATAAATTATATTGTCTTGGATCTTCCGACATGATGAGCTTGCCTTTCCCCCTCATGCTAGCCAAATTCATTGCACCAAGTAGAGATACTACTTGTGCTTCCAAACACCCTTAAACCAGTCTTGCCATAAGAGTCCACCATATCTACCTATGGATTGAGTAAGATCCATCAAGTAAGTTGTCATCGGTGCAAGCAATAAAAATTGCTCTCTAAATATGTATGATTGATTGGTGTGGAGGAAATAAGCTTTATACGAGCGTGTGATATGGAAGTAATAAAAGTGACAGACTGCATAATAAAGGTCCATATCACAAGTGGCAATATAAAGTGACTTTCTTTGGTCTTAAGATTTTGTGCATCCAACCCAGAAGAGCGCATGACAACCTCTGCTTCCCTCTGCTAAGGGCCTATCTTTTACTTTTATCTCCTACATTGCATAAGTGTCATGGTGATCTTCACCCTTCCTTTTTACATTTTATCCTTTGGCAAGCACAATATGTTGGAAAGATCCTGGTATATATGGCTAATAGGATGTGAGTTTTCATGAACTATTACTGTTGACATTACCCTTGAGGTAAAATGTTGGGAGGCAAAACTATAAGCCCCTATCTTTCTCTGTGTCCGATTAAAACTCCATACCCATAAGTATTGCGTGAGTGTCAGCAATTGTGAAAGATTATATGATAGTTGAGTATGTGGACTTGCTGAAAAGCTCTTATACATTGACTCTTTCCTATGTTATGATAAATTGCAATTGCTTCAATGACCGAGATTGTAGTTTGTTAGTTTTCAATGAAGTTTACAATTCATACTTGATACTGTGATTGAATTATTACTCTAGCATCAGATATTATATGACAAATAATTGTGTAAGTTGTTGTTCTAAGAAAGATCATGATGCCTTCATGTCCGTATTTTATTTTTATCGACACCTCTATCTCTAAACATGTGGACATATTTTTCGATTTCGGCTTTTCGTTTGAGGACAAGCGAGGTCTAAGCTTGGGGGAGTTGATACGTCCATTTTGCATCATGCTTTTATATCAATATATATTGCATTATGGGCTGTTATTACACGTTATGTCACAATACTTATGCCTACTGTCTCTTATTTTACAAGATTTACATAAAGAGGGAGAATGCCGACAGCTGGGATTCTGGGCTGGAAAAGGAGCAAATATTAGAGACCTATTCTGCACACCTCCAAAAGTCCTGAAACTTCATGGATGATGTTTTCCAAATATATAAAAAATACTGAGCGCAAGAACCTCACCAGGGGGGCCACACCCTTCCCACGAGGGTGGGGGCGCGCCCTACCCCCCAGGGCGCGCACCCTACCTCGTGGGCCCCCTGGTGGCCATCTTCTGCTATATCAAGTCTTTCGATGGGAAAAAAAATCATAAGCCATCTTCTCGGACGAAACTCTGCCGCCACGAGGCGAAACCTTGGCGGAATCAATCTAGGGCTCTGGCGGAGCTGTTCTGCCGGGGAAACTTCCCTCCCGAAGGGGGAAATCATCGCCATCGTCATCACCAACGCTCCTCTCATCGGGAGAGGGCAATCTCCATCAACATCTTCATCAGCACCATCTCATCTAAAAACCCTAGTTCATCTCTTGTATCCAATTCTTGTCTCAAAGTCCAGGATTGGTGCTAGTAGGTTGCTAGTAGTGTTAATTACTCCTTGTAGTTGATGCTAGTTGGTTTAATTGGTGGAAGATCATATGTTCAGATCCTATATGCATATTAATACCCCTCTGATTATGAACTTGTTTATGCTTTGTGAGTAGTTACTTTTGTTCCTGGGGACACGGGAGAAGTCTTTCTATTAGTAGTCATGTGAATTTGGTATTCGTTCAATATTTTGATGAGATGTATGTTGTCTCTCCTCTAGTGGTGTTATGTGAACGTCGACTACATGACACTTCACCATTATTTGGGCCTAGAGGAAGGCATTGGTAAGTAATAAGTAGATGATGGGTTGCTAGAGTGACAGAAGCTTAAACCCCAGTTTATGCGTTGCTTCGTAAGGGGCTGATTTGGATCCATATGTTTCATGCTATGGTTAGGTTTACCTTAATAATTTTGTTGTATTTGAGGATGCTTGCAATAGAGGTTAATCATAAGTGGATGCTTGTCCAAGTAAGGGAAGCACCCAAGCACTAGTCCACCCACATACCAAATTATCAAAGTACCGAACGCGAATCATATGAACGTGATGAAAACTAGCTTGACGATATTCCCATGTGCCTTCGGGAGCGCTTTACATCTTATAAGAGTTTGTCTAGGCTTGTCCTTTGCTACAAAAAGGATTGGGCCACTTTTCTGCACCTTATTTAGTTTTGTTACTTGTTGCTCGTTACAAATTATCTTATCATAAAACTATCTGTTACCACTTATTTCAGTACTTGCAGAGAATACCTTGCTGGAAACCGCTTATCATTTCCTTCTACTCCTCATTGAGTTCGACACTCTTACTTATCGAAAGGACTATGATAGATCCGCTATACTTGTGAGTCATCAATGTGTAGCTAGAGTGACAGAAGCTTAACACCTAGTTTATTAGTTGCTTTGTAAGGGGCTGATTTGGATCCATATGTTTCGTGCTACGGTTAGGTTTACCTTAATTCTTATTTTGTAGTTGCGGATGCATACAATAAGAGTTAATCATAAGTGGGATGCTTGTCCAAGGAAGGATAGTACCCAAGCACCAGTCCACCCACATATCAAATTATCAAAGTACCAAACGCGAATCATGTGAACGTGATGAAAACTAGCTTGACGATAATTCCCATGTGTCCTCGGGAGCGCTTTCCTTTATACAAGAGTTTGTCCAGTCTTGTCCTTTGCTACAAAAAGGATTGGGTCATCTTGCTGCACCTTATTTACTTTATTTACTTGTTACCTGTTACAAATTACCTCATCACAAAACTATTTGTTACCGATAATTTCAGTGCTTGCAGAGAATACCTTACTGAAAACTGCTTATCATTTCCTTCTGCTCCTCGTTGGGTTCGACAATCTTACTTATCGAAAGAACTACGATAGATCCCCTACACTTGTGGGTCATCAAGACTCTTTTTTGGTGTCATTGCCGGGGAGTGAAGTGCTTTTGGTAGGTGGAATTTGGTAAGGAAAATTTTATATAGTGTGCTGAACTTTACTGTCACTTGTTACTATGGAACATAATCCTTTGAGGGGCTTGTTCAGGGTATCTTCACCCAACCAGTAGAGCAAAGAGTTGCTCCTCAACCTGCTGAACCTACTGAAAATGTTTACTTTGAAATTCCTTCGGGTATGATAGAGATACTGCTAGCTAATCCTTTTCCAGGAGATGGAACATTGCATCCCGATTTTCACCTAATCTATGTGGATGAAGTTTGTGGATTCTTTAAGCTTGCAGGTATGCCCGAGGATGTTACGGTTTAGGCTATGTGATGATACGGGATCATGGAACTACAACCGATTGAAATTGGAATTTCATCAGAAGTTTTATCCTATGCATCTTGTTCATTGTGATCATAATTATATATATATATATATATATATATAATTTCTGGCCTCGCGAAGGAGAAAGCATCGGTCAAGCTTGGGGGAGGCTTAAGTCAATGTTATATTCATGCCCCAATCATGAGCTCTCAAGAGAAATTATTATTCAAAAAATTTATGCTCGGCTTTCTCTCGATAATCACTCCATGCTCGATACTTCTTGTACTGGCTCCTTTATGATGAATACTATTGAATTCAAATGGGATTTATTGGAAAGAATTAAACGCAACTCTGAATATTGGGATCTCAATGAAGGTAAGGAGTCAGGTATAATACCTAAGTTTGATTGTGTTAAATCGTTTATGGATACCGATGCTTTCCGTGAATTTAGCACTAAATATGGACTTGACTCTGAGATAGTAGCTTCTTTTTGTGAATCCTTTGCTACTAATGTTGATCTCCCTAAGGAGAAGTGGTTTAAATATAATCCTCCCATTGAAGTAAAAGTAGTTGCACCTATTAAAGTTGAAGAAAAGACTATCACTTATGATGATTCTGTTGTTCCTACTGCTTATATTGAGAAACCACCTTTCCCTATTAGAATAAAGGATCATGCTAAAGCTTCAACTGTTGTTCGTAAGAGTAATACTAGAACACCTACACCCATTGAGCAAATTAAAGTTGAACCTAGTGTTGGTATGGTTAAAGATCTCTTGGCCGATAATATTGATGGGCATGTTATTTACTTCTATGATGAAGCTGCTAGAATTGCTAGACCTGATACTAAAAATAACCATAGACCTGTTGTAGGCATGCCTGTTATTTCTGTTAAAATAGGAGATCATTGCTATCATGGCTTATGTGATATGGGTACTAGTGCAAGTGCAATAACTCATTCCTTATATAAATAAATTATGCATGATATTGTACCCAGTGAGATAGAAGAGATTGATGTTACAATTAAACTTGCTAATAGAGACACTATTTCACCAGTTGGGATTGTTAGAGATGTTGAAGTCTTGTGTGGGAAAGTTAAATGCCCAACTGATTTTCTTGTTCTTGGTTCCCTACAAGATGACTTTTGTCCCATTATATTTGGTAGACCCTTCTTGAATACTGTTAATGCTAAGATAGACTAAAAAGGATGTTGTTACTATTAGTTTGGGGGATATGTCTCATGATTTTAACTTTGCTAAATTTCGTAGACAACCTCATGGTAAAGATGAAATTATTGGTCTTTGTTCTATTGCCGTGCCTCCTAGTGATCCTTTAGAACAATATTTGCTAGACCATGAAAATGATATGTTTATGAATGAAAGAAGGGAAATAGATGAAGTATTCTTTAAACATGGACCTATTTTGAAACACAACTTTCCTGCTGAAATCCTCGGGGATCCTCCTCCACCCAAGGGTGATCCCGTGTTTGAGCTTAAACCTTTACCTGCTATTCTTAAATATGCTTATCTTGATGAGAAAGAGATATATCCTATTATTATTAATGCTAACCTTTCAGAGCATGAAGAAAATAAATTATTGAAAACTCTGAAGAAACACTATGCTGATCTTAAGGGCATTAGTCCCACTCTATGCTAGAACAAAATAAAATTGGAGAAACACATGAAACCAGTTGTTGATCACCAACGACGGTTAAATCCTAAGATGAAAGAAGTGGTAAGAAAAGAAATACTAAAGCTTCTGGAGGCAGGTATAATTTAACCCGTTGCTGATAGTCAGTGGGTAAGTCATGTCCATTCTGTCCCTAAGGGAGGTATTACTGTTGTTCCTAATGATAAAGATTAATTGATTCCACGAAGAATTGTTATAGGTTATAGAATGGTAATTGATCTCTGCAAATTAAATAAAGCTACTAAAAAGGATCATTACCCTTTACCTTTTATTGATCAAATGCTAGAAAGATTATCCAAACGGACACATTTTTTGCTTTCTAGATGGTTATTCTGGTTTTTCTCAAATACCTGTATCAAAAGAGGATCAAGAAAAGAAAATTTTTACTTTCCCTTTAGGTACCTTTGCTTATAGACGTATGCCTTTTGGTTTATGCAATGCACCTCCTACCTTTCAAAGACGTATGACTGCTATATTCTCTGACTTTTGTGAAAAGATTGTTGAGGTTTTCATGGATGATGTTTCCATTTATGGAACTTTTTTTGATGATTGCTTAAGAAACCTTGATCGAGTTTTGCAGAGATGTGAAGAAACTAATCTTGTCTTGAATTGGGAGAAGTGCCACTTTATGGTTAATGAAGGTATCGTCTTCGGGCATAAAATTTCTGAAAGAGGTATTGAAGTTGACAAAGCTAAAGTTGATGATATTGGAAAGATGCCATGTCCTAAAGACATCAAAGGTATAAGAAGTTTCCTTGGTCATGCCGGATTTTATAGGAGGCTCATTAAGGATTTCTCTAAAATCTCCAAGCCTCTGACTAATCTCTTAGAAAAAGACATTCCTTTGTCTTTGATTATGATTGTGTAGAAGCATTTTAAATACTTAAGAAAGCTTTGATTTCTGCACCTATTGTTCAGCCACCTGATTGGAATTTACCCTTTGAAATTATGTGTGATGCTAGTGATTATGCTATAGGGGATGTTCTAGGACAAAGAGTTGATAAGAAATTAAATGTTATCCAATATGCTAGTAAAACTCTAGACAGTGCCCAAAGAAATTATGCTACTAGTGAAAAGGAATTTTTAGCAGTTGTATTTGCTTGTGATAAGTTCAGACCTTATATAGTTTATTCTAAAGTAACTATTCACACTGATCATGCTGCTATTAAATATCTTATGGAAAAGAAAGATGCTAAACCTAGACTTATTAGATGGGTTCTCTTGCTTCAAGAATTTGATTTGCATATTATTGATAGAAAGGGAGCTGACAACCCCGTTGCAGACAACTTGTCTAGGCTAGAGAATGTTCTTGATGACCCACTACCTATTGATGATAGCTTTCCTGATGAACAATTGGCTATCATAAATGCTTCTCGTACTGCTCCATGGTATGCCGATTATGCTAATTATATTGTTGCTAAATTTATACCACCTAGTTTCACATACCAACAAAAGAAAAAGTTCTTCTATGACTTAAGACATTACTTTTGGGATGACCCACACCTTTATAAAAAGGAGTAGATGGTGTTATTAGAAGTTGTGTACCTGAGCATGAAAAGGAACAGATCCTACGCAAGTGTCACTCCGAGGCTTATGGAGGACATCACGCTGGAGATAGAACTGCACATAATTGCAATCCGGTTTTTATTGGCCTACTCTCTTTAAAGATGCCCGTAAGTTTGTCTCGTCTTGTGACGAATGTCAAAGAATTGGTAATATTAGTAGACGTCAAGAAATGCCTATGAATTATTCACTGGTTATTGAGCCATTCCATGTTTTGGGCTTTGATTATATGGGACCTTTTCCTTCCTCTAATGGGTACACACATATTTTAGTTGATGTTGATTACGTTACTAAGTGTGTGGGTGTCCTGGGAACGGGGGTCCCAGAGTTGCCTGCCAGCGGGCCACAGTGTGGCTCCATCAGCGGCCCTTTACGACCCATCTTCACCAACAAACACTCAAGACCGTCGCGAGGGGCCAAGCTTCGTGAGGCGGGCGACGCAAGACCTCCTCAGGGGCGGCCTCACCAGGCTAGCTCGCGAGGTTTGGAGAGATCAAGGCAAGGGATACCTCGCGAGGTTTGTGTGATGCAAGCCATGATGACTGAAGCCAGGCGGTCGCCAGCGTGCGCAGCGTCCTGGTTTCCTCTTTGGTGCTAAAGGGGCAAGCACAGGCGAGGAGTCCCGAGGCATCAAGCAAAGGTTTCCATATAGGTGCAACAAGATCAAGACCAGCAAGACAGCAGGACGGAGGTCACCATGGAGCCCAAGACGGCGTCACCGCCAGAGCCTTTGGCAGGCGAAGACTACTTTTGTCAGGATAGCTTGCACTAGCTGCCCCCCTTCAAATTGGCCGTTATGGGATTGTCTGTATCAAAACCGGCGGATCTTGGGTAGGGGGTCCTGAACTGTGCGTCTAAGGTCGATGGTAACAGGAGATAGGGGACACAAAGTTTACACAGGTTTGGGCCCTCTTGATGGAGGTAATACCCTACTTCCTGCTTGATTGATCTTGATGATATGAGTATTACAAGAGTTGATCTACCACGAGATCGTAGGGGCTAAACCCTAGAAGCTAGCCTATGATTATGATTGTTTGTATATCTATCGACTAGTTTGGCCCTGGTTTATATAATGCACCAGAGGCCTAGGATAACAAGAGTCCTAGCCGAATACGCCGGTGGGGGAGGAGTCCTTGTCTTGACCACCAAGTCTTGTGGAATCTTCCTTGTATGCGGTAGCTATCTGAACTGGCCCATGAGTATACGACCATGGGGGTCCTCGGCCCAATCTAACTGACCGGGAGACGACGTGGTGAGTACCCCCTAGTCCAGGACACCGTCAGTAGCCCCCTAAACCGGTCTTCAAGTTGGGGACGCTCCTCGATTCTTCCAAATTGTTCTTTGTCTTCGGTCATCGGTCTTGAAAACTGGTTCAACAAATCTTCCCATCTTCTATCTTGAGGATTGCCGAGCTAAATCTGAAGATCTCACACGTTGGGTATCCGAGGAGCCCTTTAAGTCTTCACCCTTTATCAATGCCTTGTTATTTTTATGCCACACCTCGGGTTTGAAGTTGTTCCTGGGTGGCAGCGTCCTCTTGCATCCAAGCTCCAACGTCGGACTGCATTCGAGGTATCTTTTGCAGTTGAGCACCAACGCCGGACCACTTTTCGAGCTCCAACGCCGGACTATGCCCAAACTCCAACGTCGGACTGTATCCGGGCTCCAACGCCGGACTATATCCGAGGTGTCATATCACCTTGGTTCAAAAGAGTTGAAGGAGTTTAGCCGAGCTTAATGCTGGAAATGCCCTCTATGGAGCCAGCCACTAGCGCCCAAGCTATATGTCGGACTGCTTCCGAGGTGGTGCACCACCCCGACTGTGGGCCGATTTTTTGTCAATATTTTTGATTGGTGCAATTTATTCTCTGTCGAGATATATAGCCAGTAGCCCTCATGGTGTGTATCGGTTTAAAACCCAGGATGCACTTGAAGGATGACGTAAGACCGCTGGTCCCAGTAGCCGCTGAGACTCAGGTTGATTTGCAAAATTGGCCTGAGGATCAAGTCCTAGCTCGGCAGAATACTTCGGGACACAAAAAGCGGCGTGCTCAGTCCTCGAGACTTAGGTTGGGTGCGGCCGACCAACCTGAGGATCACAATCTCCTCGGAAACTATATTGTACTTAAAATTTTCTACATTGGATAGGCAATGCAGTAGCCCCCGAGACACTGGTCGGGTGGCAACACCAGATCAGGGGATCGATGTGCCCCTTTAATATTTGTAAATAATAAGCCCGAAGCCTAGTAGCCCCCGAGCCTTAATGCGGGAACGGGTGGCTGAATTAAGGATCGATATCCATAGTAAAATCACAAATTATGTGTAATGACTCTATTTTTATCCAAGTACTTTACGTCATTAATGCTCGGATCCGCATTGTACAAAACTTTGGTGACTGACTATCGGCTTCCACCTCCTCGGCCAGTAGCCGAGGAGTGTTTGTCCTACTTTATAAAGCCTTTATGAGGGCAAAGATTTACGACAAACAAGGCAATCTGGCCATACGGTTTTATAAACAAAGGTATGCAGAGAGATATGTTATATTACTGTTTAACATAAGAAATGTCTTCCAAAGAAAATAGTCCCATTATCGGTTCCTTTCTTTGGGTTGTTATGCTAACCATGATCATGAAACCTCAGCTCTAATGTAAGAGCAAAATATTGAGTATTTAGTTTGGGAGGCCAGTTACTAGTCCCTGGTAGTGTTCGGCGACGGCCGAGGTCAAGTCATAAACACTTCGGCCAATGTTATGAATGGCCCGTCATTTAACACAGTCATCGGATCGCTGACCAGTTTACGCTTATTGTGACAGTCAGTTTTTGGCTTTCTCCACTAAGGTGCTTAACCATGTGAGCTAGAAGCACAATCGCAGTGGTTCTAAATTTGCACACATAGCCGAACAAAGCGGAAAGTAGGAGGCAAGCGCAGGAACCGGGCAACCCAACTATTGACCGAAGACACAATTCGAAACCGATGCATATATAGCAATATCCGAGAATGTTTTTGCCGAACCTCTAAAGGCGTCCGGCATTGCACTGCAAGACTTGTGCTGAAAACACACAAATAGTTTAAAAGTGCCATAAGCTTGGAAAACCAAAGAACGTGAGTAAAAACTTGACGTCCGAACAAGATCAAGTGTTCGGTGCCAATCCGAAAATTGGAAAAAAAAATTGTGCTTCTGTCGTTCTTTAACATGACACATCCGATCTCAAGACTTCACGCGGGTCAGCCTACGGCTTCAAGCTCTTTATCCCAAAGGCGGATTATTTCTCCGAGGTCAGTTTAGCAAACTAAACTCAAGCGGCTTTCAGAGAGAAGACAGGCTATTTGGCTATTGACCATAAACTCGAGTCGAAAAAGGAGCGGTAGAAAAAGACTTTGTAACGACCAACAAGAAAACACATTTACTATAAAACAACTCATATAAATTTTAAGATCCCCCAAGTGACTTGGGTAAAAGAATTTTATGTATAATGATTGTATGTACCCAAGTACTTATATCATATCTGTGTTCACCCGAACTTTAAACGCGTCTTAACCGACCGTCGGCTTCTCCCTCTTCGGCCAAGGGCCAAAAAGTGTCATGTTCTCCACCTGTCGAGAGTATCGACGGTGTTTCCGATGACCAGGCAATTAGGCCATAAGGCTGTAACAGACAAAGAGTGCTCAGGGAACTTATGCTATATTACTAACAAAGTGTAAGAAACATCTTCGAAGAAAATAGTACCCCCACCAATACCTTTCTTCGGTGTTCATTATTAGTATGAGACTTGTGCAATAGATTTTTTGTACTCATGAGTTACGTTGTGTGCCAACCATGATTGAAAACAATAAGAGCGCTAGCTTTCGGCTTCACCCAGTCTGAGGTCAGAGCTTGGATGAACCGGTCATGACAATCGCAGAGGTGCTCCCTTTACTCCCTAGCTGAACAATCGAGAATGTAGGGGTAAGCACAGGAGCCAGGCAACCCAGCTTGCGAATGGCTTAGGTCAATATGGTGCATATTGTGGCATAATACACGAACAAGGAACGAAGCCGTACAAGTATAATCATATGCAAGAGGAAAAGCTCCATCAAGGGAGCCCCCAAATAAACAGGCTATTTGAATATGCGCGTCACAAACAAGTTTTGACAAGGAACTTTGTGACAAACAACTTTGTGCCGAAAAGTATAATGCTTGGTCGAACCGAGCAAAATTTAAAACTGAAAGTTTTGAGCATGAAAGCAACTTAGCTGGTTAATGTGCTCGGTGTTGATGACGCGATTTGGGCTTGTGGCGGGACAAAGACGCCCATTGATATGTGACAGATCTGACAAGGTTCGCAGTCCTCGGCATGGCCGAGGTTCCAGCCCCCAGGCCCGAGGTGTCCGAGCAAAGAGTTTGGCACTCCGGAGTAGTGACCACCTAACGGAGTCAAAATCGATTACCTACACACATAAAACAGTGCGGTCCAGGAAATAATAATAATAATAATAATAATAATAATAATAATAATATATATAATCCTTGCATAATTGCTTTATGCAAAAATAATTTATTTAAAGAAATGTGGCCTGGCACCGAAGCCAATGTCGATGCAGGGCGTCAGCGTGACGCGATGAAGGCGTGACAAAGCCTGAATTTGCAGGGCGGTCCGGGCTCCGGATGCGGCGTTCGCCGAACTATGTACGGAAACTAACCGAACCACCACGCGACCATTTTTAATGTGGCCACCATTTGATAGACCTGTGTACAGATGATGGAACAAAGCAGAGTAATAATTCTTTAAGAAAAATAAACCCAACAAGCAAAAATTGTTAGGATTACTAGCACCTGGTTTATTTGTTGTAGCATTCTAAAGAAAAGCGACTCCCAAAATAGGGAATCGATCCGCACATCCATTGCCTGATGGGCGATAAAGCGATGGCCTGGTAATGCTGGCAAAGGTTGGCTTGCCGAGGCGAAGCCCTCGGTCCAGCTAACGTGACGAAGTTGGTCGGCTGGCGACGCCGAAGTCACCAGAGTATGTTGATGAAGAAATAGCCAAGTCCCTGGTCTAAGTGAGGTGAAGGAGCAGGCCGGTGAGGAGTTGTTGTAGATGCCATGTCAGCCGAGGTGTTGAAGTAGTTCGGCGTGATGGACATTGGCTCGAAGAAGCAACAGTGCGGCCATGTCGACCCAGGTCGTAACTTATGACATGGTCAATGCTAGTTTGATGAAGTGACCATGCGGCGATGCCGGTGTGCCTGCTCCGTGTAATCCGTGGGGCAGTGATGTTGGTGATGATTTATCCTTGGCGATTCCAAACTCTTATTCGGCTCGTCGAGGTGAGGATTCGAAGAAGTTGAGCTCGGCTTAAAAAGCGACGACATGTCTATCGCAGGTCGGCAGTCGTGGAGCTATATTGCCGGACTGGTTTGACACCAGCGTGATGGCGAAGATTACCTCAGAGGAGGATTAAAATTTTATGGGCGCGTGTTAAAAACAATGCACAATACCTTAGAAGAAAATTCCTTTTAAAAAGGTTGTCAAATATCACGGTCATAAAGAAACATGAATTTGGGTCGGATCCGTATTCGCGCAGGAAACAGATGTGAAAAGTGATGCACTAATCGGAAGGTTCCCGGAGTTTGGATGGTCGGATCGAGCTGAAATTTTGAAGGGTGGTAGATATGGGAATTCCTCAGCAGATGAATGGTTGGATCTTTCAAAGGACTTCCGAGCTGGGCTCTGGAGACCACGCCCTAAACTTGTCCGGATTCCCATCTGGATTTGACAGGGCTCCGATATATCATAGATTGTCGGAGATTCCTCCATCGAAACTCGACGAAATTTTCTAGGGTTGTTGTAGACTCGATTCTGCACAATTCCACCGAAGCGATCATTAAAACGACACTCGAGGAGGCGGTGACGGCGGATACACGTTTGCTGTCCAGAAAAACAGCACGGTCGCCCGAGGGCAATGTTGACGTTGAGCCCCCGATCTCCATGGACGATTCCTCCATGATCTTGATAGAGACCGGAGTTGGTGTTGATGAAGGCCATCATCCGAACATGACGATCGGAGGCAGGGCATAGTCCTTGGTTAAGCCAAGGTGACCAGTTGAGCTGGTGATAAAGATGTCGACGTCGCAGTTAATCTGCAGACGAGCCATCGATTCTTTTGCCGATCACACAGCGGAACTCTCAATGAAAGCACCAATGTCAGTGTCGAAACCGGCGGATCTCGGGTAGGGGGTACCGAACTGTGCGTCTAAGGTCGATGGTAACAGGAGACAGGGGACACAATGTTTACCTAGGTTCGGGCCTCTCGATGGAGGTAATACCCTACTTCCTGCTTGATTGATCTTGATGATATGAGTATTACAAGAGTTGATCTACCACGAGATCGTAGAGGCTAAACCCTAGAAGCTAGCCTATGATTATGATTGTTTGTATATCTATCGACTAGTCTGGCCCTGGTTTATATAATGCACCAGAGGCCTAGGATAACAAGACTCCTAGCCGAATACACCGGTGGGGGAGGAGTCCTTGTCTTGACCACCAAGTCTTGTGTAATCTTCCTTGTATGCGGCAGCTGTCTGAACTTGCCCATGAGTATACGACCATGGGGGTCCTCAGCCCAATCTAACTGACCGGGAGACGACATGGTGAGTACCCCCTAGTCCAGGACACTGTCAGGGATCCCTTCCCGCCTAATATTTGGGAAGAGGACCCGGGCCCCTATAAATAGGGCTAGACACCACCTTAGAAGGGGAGAGGATCCTGGACCGCATGAACTCACCAAGCACAAGAACACCTCTCCTCAGGAGGTTGTTCTTCCTTGTAGCTGTTCATCCTCAGTCCGAGAGGCAATCCACCACACCACACTTGAGTAGGGTATTACACCACATCGGTGGCCCGAACCAGTATAAAATCTTGTGTCTCTTGTTCTTTGGGTTCGTTGAGCTAGGCTGTGAGATCAGGTTGTGTGCGAGCTAGAGAGGGGGAGAGATCTTTGTGTGCGCCCCAGTGTTCGAATCTCAAGGGTTTAGCCGGAACCCAAAATCTGACATTTGGCGCGCCAGGTAGGGGTGCGCCGAAGCTCTGCCCCCCCCCCCCCCCCCCGATGGCCTCGCCGCTCCGACGGGCTCTCATGGACGCCGCCGCTTCTCCGAATGGATCGAGGGGCGCCCTCCACAACACCGTGGGGCTCAGAGCCTTCACCCCCGCCTTGCGGCGGATACGATGGCCGCACAAGTTCAAGCCGGAGATGCCGCCCCGTTATGATGGTGCGGCGGATCCGGCAGCCTTCCTGCTGGCGTACGAGGAGGCCGTCCTGGAGGTTGGGGTGATGGTAAAGTCATGGCCAACGAGCTCCGATGGCCCTCGCAGGCGTGCCACGCGCCTGGCTCCTCCATCCGCCGGAATCTTCTATGGCCTCCTGGGAGGAGCTGCGCGACCTCTTCATCGTGCGCTTCGGGGGACCAGCACCCCCATCGTCACGGCTCTCCTTGGTGGCTCACAAGCGCCACCCTCGGACCGTCACACCAAGCCGTTCTTTTGCCAGATCAGCGTCGTCTCCATGCAATAGGGGGCTCCCCCGGGTTGGGCGGCGTCCAAGGCCGACCTGACCTTCGACCCGGGGGATCACCCAGTCACCACCGTCAGTTCAGGCATGCTCCCGATGCTTTGCACACCCATCATTTGCAGTGTAGCCGTCACCAAGACCCTCATCAATGGTGGCGCCGGCCTCAACGTACTCTCGGTTGAGGCTTTTAGTCTCCTTCATGTACCGCTGGAGCGGCTCCACCCCAACAAGCCCTTTTCCGGAGTCGGTAGCGGCTCCTCCACCCCCCTGGGGTAGACCCGTCTCCCCATGACCTTTGGCACGCACGACAACTACCGCACCGAGCTAATCAACTTCGACATTGCACGCATCGGCTTACCGTAGAACACCATCCTCGGGTACCCTGCGCTGGCCCAGTTCATGGCAGCTACCGATCTTGCCTACAACCTCATGAAGATGCCAGGAAGCATAGGCGTCCTCACCGTGGCCGGAGACACCAAGGAAGCCTTGGCGGCCCTCAAACTCGCCTTCAGGACCACGGCAGCAGCTTGCCCATCCGACAAGGCCGTGCCCAGGACCAAGGGCACTGCGCCGACCAAGAAGAAGCAGCTATTCACTCAAGGTCATGCCAAGACGAAGCAGATACTGGTCGACGCGGATGGTGCCTCTGGCACCACCTTTACTATAGGCGTCGTCCTCGCCCCAGATCAAGAAAGGAAGTTGGTGGACTTTTTATGGGCGAACAAGGAAGTATTCGCCTAGGAACCCAAGCAGCTGGTTGGGGTTCCGAGAAGAGTGATCGAGCATCATCTGAGGGTATGCCCCAACGTGCGCCCTATGCCCCAACGTTGGGTCGGCCTCGGGGGTCCACTTGAACTACCGTTCTTCAAGCTGATGAAGAGGAAGGGCCCGTTCAAGTGGACCCCCGAGGCCGACCTGGCATTTCAAGACCTCAAGAGATACTTGACCAGCCCGTCGGTGATGGTGGCGCCTCGTCCTCGCGAGCTCTTGGTACTCTACCTGTCGGCCACACCCCACTCCGCCAGCGCGGCGCTGGTGGTCCTTAGGGAGGAGCCCCAGGTCAAGGACCCGTCAAGTGGAGTCGCCAAGCCGGATGAGGCAGCTCAGCACCGAGGCAATGCTCCTGAGCCAGCGGCTTCCCCGGCTAATCATCAAGCCCTAGAAGCCGGGGACCCGCAGGGAACACCTCAGCCCTCACGAGCCAAAAACTCTGTCAGCTCTCCCGCCCTTGTTGAGCACCCAGTGTACTTCGTCAACACAGTGCTACGCAATCCGAGAGCACGATACCCCATGCCTCAGAAGCTCTTGCTCGCTCTCCTGGTGGCCTTGTGTAAGATGCACCACTACTTCTAGGGACACCCCATCAAGGTCGTCTCAGCTTACCCATTGGAGAGAGTGCTCAGGAGCCCCAATGCTGCGGGAAGGGTCGTCGAATGGAACATCGAACTGCAAGCGTTTGACCTAGAGTTCAGCACAACCAGGGTCATCAAGGGGGCCGCACTCGCCGACTTTGTGGCCGAATGGTCCGACACCCCGAAGCTTGAAGCAGGCGAGAACCGATCCCTCTCGCCAGGGAGTGAAGTGTCGGATGGCTGGGTCATGTACTTCGATGGCGCGTTTGCACGCCAGGGCGCGGGGGCTGGAGCCGTGCTCATCTCACCCACTCAGGACAGACTTTACTACGCCGTGCAGCTCTGCCTCCTGCAGGGCGAGAAGGTCTCCAACAACATCTCAGAGTATGAGGGTCTCATCGCTGGCCTCAAGGCTGCGGTGGCCCTGGGGGTGAAACGCCTCACCATCAAGGAAGACTCGCAGCTCCTCGTCAACTTCTCCAACAAGGTGTACGAGCCAAAGGATGAGCACATGAAGGCATACCTCGCGGAGGTACGCAAGATGGAGAAGCAGTTCCTGGGCCTGGAGCTACAGCATGTGCCCTGTGGCACCAACAAAGAGGCTGACGACATCGCCAAAAGAGCATCCAAGCGGCTACCCTAAGAGCCTGGCATCTTTGAGGAGTGGCTCTTCAAGCCTTCGGCAGCACCTCCGCCTGTGGAGCCGGTGCCACCTTAGGAGGAGCTCCCCCAGCCACCAGCCACGGGAGCCCCCGCCTGCGGCCCGACCTCAGGAGCGCGCATCCTCTTAGCGCTCGAGCCTCGGGAGGGGTGCTGGATCGAAGAGTTCAGGGCGTACCTGACGCAAGGCACGTTGCCGGAAAAGGAGGAAGACGCGGAGCGTGTGGCTCGGCAGGCTACGGCATACTGCATCCAGGACGGTGAGCTATACAGGAAGCGACCAAATGATGTTTCTCTGCGATGCATTTCCAGGGAACATGGGAAAGAGTTACTGGCCAACATACATGGTGGGTACTGCGGGCACCACTCATCGTCGCGCACCCTGGTCGGCAAGGCTTTTCGCAGCGGATTCTACTGGCCCACAACACTCAACGACGCGGTCGAGCTGGTGAAATCTTGCGAGGCCTGCCAATTCCACGCCAAGCAGATCCGCCAGCCGGCTCAGGGCCTCCAGACTATCCCACTTTCGTGGCCGTTCGCGGTCTGGGGGCTGGATATCCTAGGCCCATTCCCTCGAGCGCCTGGAGGTTACCGCTACCTCTATGTCGCCATCGACAAATTCACCAAGTGGGCGGAAGTGAAAGCAGTCCGCACCATCCCAGCTGGGTCAGCAGTCAAGTTCATCAAGGGCCTCGTAAGCCGGTTCGGGTCCCTAATCACATCATCACCGACAACGGCTCATAGTTCACTAGCAATCTCTTCAAAACATATTGTGCTAACCTTGGAACACAGATCTGCTACGCCTCTGTGGCGCACCCCAGGAGCAACGACTAGGCCGAACGCGCCAACGCGGAAGTCCTGAGGGGTCTCAAGACAAGGACCTTCAAGAAGAAGCTCGAGGCCTGCGGCAGGGGCTGGCACGACGAGCTCCAGTCCGTGTTGTGGTCCATCCGCACCACCGCCACCAGGCCGACAGGCGAGACCCCGTTCTTCCTCGTCTATGGAGCAGAAGTGGTTCTCCCACACGAGGTCAGGCATCGCTCCGCGCGGGTCCTGGCGTTTGATGAAATGCAGCAGGACGCCATGCGGGGGATGGATCTCGTGCTGGGGAAGGAACGCTGCCGTGAAGCCTCACTCCGAGTTGTGAGGTACCAGCAGGCGCTATGGCGGTACCACTGCCGTAGTGTCCGCTCCAGGACGCTCGAGGTGGGTGATCTTGTCCTGAGGCGGGTGCTCTCTAGGGAAGGGCTGCACAAACTCTCGCCCATGTGGGAGGGCCCGTTTTGGGCCGCCCATGTCTCCAGGCCTGGCACCGCGCGCCTGGAGACGCAGCACGGGATCCCCATCCAGAATGCCTGGAACATCCAACACCTTCAGAGGTTTTACCCATGAAACAAGGCCCGGTGCCTGTGAAGCAAGGCCCAGTGCCTATGAAGATCTCCACTCGTGACACTCTCACGTAATAATGAGTGGGGCTGTACACACCCCGGAGTATCGGGAGTGCCTCCCTCAGGCCTTGGGGGCTCCCTCCCACGTCTTAGTGGCAGCACTTAGCTCCGCGCTGGTGAGAAGACAAGAACACTAGACTAGGTGCCGGACGCGGCTTTTCATTTGCTTTCCGCAGTTGGTTTGCCCCGTTCTAGTGAGAATTTGCTTTGTGGTGTTCCTTGCTGGCTTGGTTCCATTGTCCTTGTTGCCTCCTTTTCTTCCCTTGGTTCCTCGTTTTTTGCCCCATACTCTCCCTCGCATGCCTCGCGAGGGGGCTGGACAGGTGCCCTCGTGAGCGTTTTCGTTTTCCTGTTTTTCGCAAGGCACCCTCGCCCGAGTTCACAAGCTAGCGCACCCCTCTCAATCCGTGCCCCCGTGTACCGTGATACGAAGCACTGGGTCATGACCGATAGTATGTGCGATCGGGATTTGGAAGGATAAGAATTTTCTAGCAAATTTTTGTAGTTCCCAGACGCCTTCTATCGTGGTTTTATCACGGCAGATGTTCTCGTGAAAGGACTTCGTCGTGGAGCCATTGCTATGGGCTAGGTTAAAGGGGTTAAAGCGGACAAAGTACGCAGGAGTTTATACTGGTTCGGCCCCTTGCGGTGAAGGTAAAAGCCTACATCCAGTTGTGATGGAATTGCTTGGGTTTCGATAACCAGGGAGCGAATCCCCTTTGCCTGGTTCTCGAGTTATTGTTTGTTTCCCTAAACCGCCGCCGGGTCATCCCTTTATATACAGAGGTTGACGCCCGGCAGTCTACAAAATCCCGAGGCCGGTTCCGTTTCTACCTTTCCTTGCCTTACAATATAAGTTACATATCATATGGCGGTTTACATCTACGGGCCCTAATCGCCTTCGGGCTCTAGGCCTTCATGTTAGATATCCTCCGTAAAGCACCATCCCTTTTATCTTCATGGGCTTCAAACATGACTAATTCCTTGTGAACATAACCCGACCCCTTATGGCCGGTTTATACTTCATAGTAATATCCCCAACATTAGGCCCCAGATTGATTTGAACTTGTTCATGTCAATCTTCAACACTTAGAAAAATTCCTCCTTTTGCACCTTCGCATAAATCTTGTAAACCGCCATGACTTCATCCTCCAGATTTGTAGTAAACCGCCGCGGCGTCACCTGTTCATTAAAGCCGAAGATACCCTTTATTAATGAGTATCCAACAATCGAGGCGACAACCTTGTTATATATCCATTTTTTGGGCTCCTCGATTCCCGCGCCTGTCGCTTATCTCTTTGCCTTATAAATAGGCTGAGGATCCCTTTCTTTTTCCTCCTGTTGCCTCTTCATCTCTTCTTCCACCTCGCGACGCCTCTGCACCCGAGCGCCACCGCCGTCGTCAAGCTTCGCCTCTGCCTCACTGTCGGCCGCTGCATCAACCTGATCACACCAGAAAAACGCGGTGCACCTCCGCTGCTTTCACAACTTCGGTAAGTCTTTCCCTCTTTCCTCCGTAGATCCACTTAGGGTTCACACGGGTTCATGGTGTCCTTCTCTTGTTCTTCGTTAGTGCATACACAGCACACCTCAACTTTGATGCGTTCTGTGCGGTAGCTATAGCAGTCTTTATCTTTCCTATCAAACCATGCCTTCTATGTATAAAACCGATCTGGACTTTTGCGAACTGCTCCAGAATCAACTTTTTAGGTCTAAATCTTTTTCTTTTCCTGACCCGTGGTAGATCCAAAATGCCAATGTGAACTTGTGAAACCTGTTTTTCCTCACTTAGTCATTTTTTGCCTCAGATCTGTACCTTCCTCATCTACATAGATGGTTTATCTTTTTAGAAGATAACCTGTCATATGCCATTAGTCCCCTTGTAAACCGCCCGTTGCTTTACCATTTATAACAGCATCAGCCTCCGATTTAACAATTTTACATGCTTGAATTCCTTTTTCTTAACCTGTTGCACTCTATGCTTTGTCAATCATGAATCGTAAACCGACATTAATCTTTTCCAGCTCTTCACTTGCAATGGCCAAACAATTTTATGCCTGTAACTGGGTCCCTTCCCGGGTTACCGAGGAGCAACTGGATGGATGCATCAGAATTGGCACTTTACTGAAGCGGAGTGAAATCCAGTGGTGAGTTCATGGTCCAGAAAACCCTCCTACCCCCAGAGATGGTGAAGTAGTAGTGTTTGTTGATCACATGAGCCATGGCTTTAAACCGCCTGGTTCCAAATTTTTCCGTGATGTGCTTGCCAATTTCCAAATCCATCCTCAAGATATTGGACCAAACTCTATGTTGAATGTTTGCGACTTTCAAGTATTTTGTGAAGCATACCTGCAAGAGGAGCCAACTGTTGAGCTATTCCGGGACTTCTTCTATTTGAATCGCCATACTGAGTTTGTAGACGGGCCCAATAACAAACTGGGCGGTGTTTCAATTTAGAAGAGAAAAGATGTCAGTTTCCCTCATGCCAAACACCATAGCCATCCTAAAGACTGGAACCAGACTTGGTTTTATTGTAAAGATACCTCCCCTGATGATGAGAATCCTCTGCCGGGTTACCGTCCTCACCGGCTTACCAACACAAATCCATTTCCGCAACGGTTGACTACCAAAGAGCGGGCTACATATGCTCCACAGCTCTCCAAGCTCAGAGCCTTTATGGCCAATGGTCTAACAGGACTTGATTTTGTTCGCTACTGGATTTCATGGAGTATATTTCCTTTAAGCCGTCGCCCCAGTTTAATGTGCGAGTATACTGGTGACTCAAAAGACTCTCCATGTCATGTTGCTATTCAGCTGACAGAAGCTGATGTTACTGAAGCAGTGAAGAAGATACTGAATGAATCGGAGGCTGTCTGTAGTAGGACCGGGTTAAGTCCCTACTATATTTTGAATAAACCGCCAGCTGTAAGCATTGCCTCACTCCTGCTTGTACTTAATATGTGTAATCTCCTATAACTTTTGTCAATTCTTTTAACAGGGCAATGAGCCATTTTGGAAGAAGAAACCTCAAGACAAAACGGTGAAACCCCTCGACCTAAGACGAAGGCGGTCAAGAGGCCTGCCAAGAAGAAGGCGGTCGAATCCACCGAGCTAAACCTCGACGAAGACGTCGATAATCTGGACTCAGAGGTAGAACTTGACTCTCTTGGTTCGCTTTTCATACACCTCATTGACAATGATTATTATCAGGATGACGCTGAAGGCAGCCAGGCTGATGACGCAGAGGTAATTACTCTTCCCTCTAGTTCAGACACTCCGTCAACACAGAAAATCCATCAAACAATCCGGAAAATAAAATTTCTCACCCCCTTGCTCACTTGGACCCAAAATTTCTTTTGAAGAAGCAGCAGCACGAGGCTCACCGCACAACCCGACACAGCGGCCAAGTGGTCACTTCGGCCGGTTTACCGAACACTCTGGTTCGGAAACGTCGACCTGACATCTCACCCACTTCTGATACTTCTTATCCCAAGGCAGGTTATTTCTGACAACCTCTTAATCTGTCAGATTCAAATCATCAGGGAACGCCTCATTCATCATCTGGCAAGTCGACGGACACACAACTCCCTCCTCTTAAGACAGTTGTTGGGTAAGTATTTTAACTGAATCTTTTGACGCTTTATACTTCCATGCTATACTAACCCTTGAATCTTTTTCCTTTCAGAGCCAAGGCTAGACCCAACAAGAAGGCTAGGGCGAATAAACCTTCTGACAACCATGTGGTTGTTGAACCGGAGAACATTCCAGAATCGGAAAGTCCAAATGCTGATGCCATGTTTGATGAACCGCCCCCTCAAGATCATGATTTTGATGAACAAGTGGAAGTTGAAACAGTAGACCATGCTGATAAACCAACGAGCCCGGTCCGTACTGATGATGGACCGTCTAGTCCGGTTAAGGCTGCTGATATCCCATCAACTCCAGTGAAGGCTACGGGTGACAAGGAAGATGATGTTATCATCACTAGCGTTGGCCACACCTCCCCTGGAAACCCTGTTGCATTATCAAAGCACAACGCCACGGAGGAATGTTCTTCTATGGAAAGAGGCAAATGGAGCACCGATTTATCAAGTTATGCCCACCTCAACGCCCAAGAACTCCATTCTGGTTTTTTAATCGTCTGTACACAAACCGTGACTACGAAGCTGGTCTGGTGAATATGATGAAGGAGCGTTATGAGGTAATTACATAACCTTTTCTCTCTTAAGTCCAATTGTAAATACCAACTCTAGTAGCCCCCAAGGGCCGATTTATGATGGCAATCAAAAACCGGGACTTTGCAATATCTTAACTCTGCATACTTATTTAGAACAACTTTGCTCCTGTGTAGTCCCCAAGGGCCGGTTTATCTTTCAAGGTGAACCGGGACTTTAAGCATTGTTACTTTGAGTAGACATACATTAGCCCCCAAGTGCCAAAAATAATGCTTGTATTACACTTGGGACTTGAATTTTTTACTTCTGATAATGAAGCAGATAGGCATTAGCCCCCAAGTGCAAAGTGCATAGCTTGTTATGTTCTTGGTACTTCAAATATATAGAGCCCACTGATGATATGTCTTTCCTTTATAGGCTGAGCTGAGCAAAAAG
Organism: Triticum monococcum; assembly: GCA_034509565.1. Lineage (NCBI taxonomy): Eukaryota > Viridiplantae > Streptophyta > Magnoliopsida > Poales > Poaceae > Triticum > Triticum monococcum. Next base: position 601,530,702 of record CM067842.1, read on the forward strand.
GACACCCAAACCGCTGATCTTCAAGAAAACATTAAATCTCAGCAAGCAGAGGCTTCTAAAGCCAAGGAGGAACTGACCAATATCTTAGCAGCCATGGAGAAGCTAAAGGAGTCCTTTAATAAGGAACGAGCGGATTGGGACACAGAGAAAGACGCTTTAGCAAAGAGAGCCGAGGACGCAGAAGCATCCCTTAAGCCGGTGGTCGAAGAACTAACTGGTTTAAAGAGGCAAATAAACGCTATGACCTCTGCTGTATTTGGTAAGTATCCTCATCTGATGTTTTTCAATTCATTTTTATCTCATCTGTTACTGGTTTACTGATGCTTGCAATGTGATAGGGACCCGCATTACCCATCTAGGCTCTGACATGTGGATGAAGCTGAAGGCTGCCTATCGGTTGATAGAGCAATTATATTCCGGAGCCCAACGGGCTATTTGCACTTCTGCTCATAACAAGCCTCCTCCAACGTTAATAAAATAAACTATTGAGAAACTGTCAATGTTGCCTGCCCAGTTGGATGAACTTAAAAGATCAGCTGCAAGGTCAGGCGGTCTAACTGCGGTAATTTGGGCCAAGGCATGGATTCCAAATCTTGAACCGTTAGATATAGGCAAAGGCTATCCTGGCTTGAAGGAAGACGGTTCAGAATTTAACAATGATGATCTCCGAAGGCTGACAAGGGAAATGCGACCTTTAGCGAGCAAATTGGCGGAATAAATTGATCTCTCTCATTATCAGCCGGTTTATGATGCTGATCGGAAAAGATATCATGCGCCAACACATGATGTAGAAAATCTTGTTCCGCCAATTCGTAAGCACACTTATGCCCCTGACATTGATCCTTCCAACCTTATAAGTGAAGAAGCTGTGTTCCAAGCCTTAACTGGAATCAATTGGGCAACCATTGATTTCCAGCCATTGGGTAGGGAGGAGGAAGATGCACCGACACAAGATGATCCCCAATCTTCAAGTCGTCCTGGTGATGAATCCTAAACCGGAGGCCGGTTTAGCCTATCACAGCCTACCACTATTGCTGGAACAATTATTCTGTATGGGCATGAAAGCGCCTTGTAATAGGCTAGTTCAAACACTTGTCTGTTATGCCATCGTGCATACTTATTTTGCTTGATACTGATAACTTGCCATGCTTTTGGGATCTATTATATGCATAATCCACAGTGGCTGTGTTTTAACTTGTTCCTGCATACAAGAGATTGAAAGTGTCCTGGCAGTTTACCGCTGGACGGTTCATTATGCCCAAATATATAGCCTAGGTGTAGAGCCAAGGCTGTATTTAAAAACAACCAGATATAAAATAGAAGATACCTGTTACATTGATTCACCTCGTTGGTTGACTAATATGTTGTTATAATAAGGGTGATAACACCAATCTGGAGTATTGATGACTCCTTCCATGTTTGCCGGTTTACGATAAAACCGTATCGGGTTATGATAAACACTGGTTTTATCCTTATAATACTAGTGACTTGTAGTCAAAACCAGACCGGATCAATAAGTGCCGTATTATAACTGATTATGTACTGACAACTTAGCGCTTAAAGCCATGCCGGGTTTTAATAAATGCCGGTTTATCAGAAAATATTTATGAATCTTATCAAAGGAAAGAAAACTTCGCAAAAACCACAAGAAGAATATGCAAGGCTTTTCATGGGCTGCCAGGCCCTAAATCGAGGCTTTTCATGGGCTGCCAGGCCACTGAGTTATACCATTTTCAAAGCCTTTTAAGATGTACCTCAATCTTTAACCAATCATCATTTTAACTTTGACAAGTTCAGGTTCTATGAGATTGACTTGTCAAACATTCAACGGGTCATACCAGGTTTACCTGGATGGAGTGGCTTACTTAAAGAGGCAGGATAACTCGGGGTTTTAGGTGAATACACCTGGCTTCCAAGCCTGGCTTGATAGCCTATTGCAAGGGTGCAAACTCTTCGTTATTTGAGAAGCAAAGAGCCCCCAAGAAACATTTGAGCTATCCTCGGTGGGTGCCTATGTTTGAGTTGTGTTGGTGCAACACTCTCTTTGGCCCCACAAAATTTCCTTTTGGCCTTAAGCCTATCAAGAGGTGTAGCTATGGTGCGAATACAACCAAGCCCCCTAGTGATTTCCCTTTGGCCTTAAGCCGATCAAGAGGCATAGCTATGGTTCGAATACGACCAAGCCCCCTAGTGATTTTCTATTAAATTTGTGGCTTTATAAGCCGGATCAGTTGAACTCTGCTTTATAAACAGAAGCCCCCATGTAAACACGCATGATGTAAAAACAATAGAGACCCCGCTTTAGCTGAGGCTCCGGTTTATTATATTGATCATAATATACACATTGCCATAATTATGTACATAAGAAGAGCCTGTGGCTCAAGTATAGTAAGGCCAAAGATGAGCTATATTCCACGACTGCTGGGTCTCCTCCTCCGATTTACGTGAGTCTTTGTGCTCTCGAACATCAATAAGGTAGTACGATCCATTGTGCAAATTTTTGCTGACCACAAAAGGCCCTTCTCAAGGTGGGGATAACTTGTGCATATCAGTCTAATCCTGGATGAGCTGGAGCACCAGATCGCCTTCTTGAAAAGTTCTGGTTTTAACCCGGTGGCTGTGATAACGTCGCAAATCTTGTTGATAAATCGCCGAACGTGCCGCTGCAAGATCACGCTCCTCATCTAACAGGTCCAGTGAGTCCTGACGTGCTTTCTCATTATCAGCTTCAACATAAGCCGCCACACGGGGCGAGTCATGACGGATGTCACTAGGGAGAACCGCCTCTACTCCGTAAACCATGAAGAAAGGCGTGTAACCCGTAGATCTGTTCGGTGTGGTGTTCATACTCCATAACACGGAAGGTAACTCCTCCACCCAACAACCCGGCGTCTGCTTTAAAGGAACCATAAGCCGGGGTTTGATACCTCTCAAAATCTCTTGATTGGCCATCTCTGCTTGACCATTAGACTGGGGGTCAGCCACTGATGATACGTCAAGCCAAATGTGCTCACGTTGAAAAAATTCTTCCATAGCACCCTTGGACAAATTAGTACCATTATCAGTTATAATGTTGTGTGGAAAACCGGGTGCAGCTGAATATGAGGCCTTGCTCCATGGTCTTCGGATGGCTAAGGAGATGAATTTGAGACGGGTTAAGTGCTTTGGTGACTTGGACCTGGTAGCTCAACAGGTGTCTGGCACTTGGGATTCCAAAGATCCACTCATGGCGGCATATAGACGAGAGGTGGATACAGTGGCTGGTCATTTCAAAGGTTATCAGGTTGACCATATAGACCGGCGAAAGAATGAAGTGGCAAATGCTTTAAGTCGCTTAGGCTCTCAACGTAAACCGGTGCCACCCAATACCTTTCTATATGTGCTGCATAATCCGCCAGTCAAGATACCTACGGTGGAGGATTTGGTTGTGACTGACCCAGAGGCTTAATTGGTGGCGGCTCTTCACGTTATTCCGGATTGGACGGTCCCATACCTGGCATACATGAACCGGGGTGAGTTACCAGATGATGAAACTTTGGCCCGGCGGATAATCCGGCGATCCAAGTCCATGACCATTATCAATGGGGAGCTGCATCATTGCAGCGTAACAGGGGTGTTTCAGCATTATGTGTCTCCTCAAGAAGGTTGTGAGATTTTGCATTAGATCCACGAAGGAGATTGTGGTCACCACGCCGGTTCAAAATCCTTGGTGGCTAAGGCTTTTCGTCACGGCTTCTATTGGTTGACAGCTCATGCTGATGCTGAGGATTTTGTAAAGAGGTGTGACGGTTGTCAGAAGTTTGCACACCGTGCTTATGTTCCAGCCCAAGAATTAAGGATGATTCCAATCACTTGGTCGTTTGCAACTTGGGGGATGGATATGGTTGGACCCTTTAAGAGGTCCAAGGACAAAAGACCCACTTATTGGTGGCGGTTGATAAGTTCACCAAGTGGATAGAGGCAGATCAAGTCAGCAAGTGTGATGCGGCCACGGCGGTTCAATTCATCAAAAAGGTGATCTTTCGGTTTGGTTTTCCACACATCATTATAACTGATAATGGTACTAATCTGTCCAAGGGTGCTATGGAAGAATTTTGTCAACGTGAGCACATCCGGCTTGATGTATCATCAGTGGCTCACCGCCAGTCTAATGGTCAAGCAGAGAGGGCCAATCAAGAGATTTTTAGAGGTATCAAACCCCGGCTTATAGTTCCTTTAAAGCGGACGCTGGGTTGTTGGGTGGAGGAGTTACCTTCCGTGTTATGGAGTATCAACACCACGCCGAATATATCTACGGGGTTCTTCATGGTTTACGGAGTAGAGGCGGTTCTCCCTAGTGACATCTGTCATGACTCGCCCCGTGTGGCGGATGATGTTGAAGCTGATAATGAGAAAGCACATCAGGACTCACTTGACCTGTTAGATGACGAGTGTGATCTTGCAGCGGCACGTTCGGTGATTTATCAACAATATCTATGACGTTATCACAGCTGCCGGGTTAAAACCAGAACTTTTCAAGAAGGCGATCTGGTGCTCCGGCTCATCCAGGATCAGACTGATATGCACAAGTTATCCCCACCTTGGGAAGGGCCTTTTGTGGTTAGCAAAAATTTGCACAATGGATCATACTACCTTATCGATGTTCGAGAGCACAAAGACTCACGTAAATCGGAGGAGGAGACCCAGCGGCTGTGGAATATAGCTAATCTTCGGCCTTACTATACTTGAGCCACAGGCTCTTCTTATGTACATAATTATGACAATGTATATATTATGATCAATATAATAAATCGGAGCCTTAGCTAAAGCAGGGTCTCTATTGTTTTTACATCATGCGTGTTTACATGGGGGCTTCTGTTTATAAAGCGGAGTTCTACTGATCCAACTTATAAAGCCACACATATAAAAGGAAATCACTAGGGGGCTTCATCGTATTCGAACCATAGCTACGCCTCCTGATCGGCTTAAGGCCAAAGGGAAATCACTAGGGGGCTTGGTTGTATTCGCACCATAGCTACACCTCTTGATAGGCTTAAGGCCAAAAGGAAATTATGTGGGGTCAAAGAGAGTGTTGCACCAGCACAACTCAAACATAGGCACCCACCGAGCACAGCTCAAATGTTGCTTGGGGGCTCTTTGCTTCTCAAAGAACAAAGAGTTTGCACCCTTGCAATAGGCTATCAAGCCAGGCTTGGAAGCCAGGTGTATTCACCTAAAACCCTGAGTTATCCTGCCTCTTTAAGTAAGCCACTCCGTCCAGGTAAACCTAGTATGACCCGTCGAACGTTTGACAAGTCAATCTCATAGACCCTGAACTTGTCAAAGTTAAAACGATGATTGGTTAAAGATTGAGGTCCATCTTAAAAGGCTTTGAAAAATGGTTTAACTCAGTGGCCTGGCAGCCCATGAAAAGCCTCGATTTAGGGCCTGGCAGCCCTTGAAAAGCCTTGCATATTCGTCTTGTGTTTTTTGCAAAGTTATCTTTCCTTTGATAAGATTCATAAATATTTTCGGATAAACTGACATTTATTAAAACCCGACGTTGCTTTCAGCGCTAAGTTGTCAGTACCTGATCAGTTATAATCCGGCACTTATTGATCCGGTCTTGTTTTGACTACAAGTCACCAGTATTATCTCTCCCTAATAATAAAGCACAGATTGAGTCTCCGGATTCACCGTCATAATACGCTTCTTTCCATGATTTTACACTTTCAGGTTGAATTTAAAACATATACGCGAGGTGGTACTAATATTTACCCACTTCAACCCGGTGTAAAAACGCTTCATAATCGGAATCGCTGCGTTGGGCCGCCTCGGCCCATGCTCGCTCCTCCACAAGCCTTTTCTCGCTCGGTCGGGCACCAAACAAACCTCCAACACACAGGGGTGTCTATGCCTAATTCTGAAATCCCATCCCATTCGGGTTCAATCCCTCGTCCCTGTCTAGGGTTACGGGATGCGATGCTGCCGCCGCCGCCGCTAGCACGGTCCCAACGGCCGCCGCAAGTCTTCCCGGTCGACGTCGTCATCCGTCCATGCTCCGAGCTCGATGATTCTCTGTCCGACCACCATTCGTTCGTGTCGCCCCTAGTGTTGGGCGTTGCTCGCGGCTGCCCCAGATCGCCACCGTATACAGCACCCCACCGTGCACCCCCCACCAGATCCCTTCCACCCAGTCATGCCACATTGCCGTGCGTCATCTGCCCACAGCAGCAGCCCAAGCTTCATGAGCTACATGCAGAGGGAGTGCTCGACATGCGCTAACAAGCTCGGCCAGAACTTCATCGAGTCTGACCTCAAGCTCGACGCCGACAAATTCATCCAGCCGAACCACGTTCACTCACCCCATAAGGTCACTTTCTACTCCATCAAGGGTGCACAATGGTGGCTGTGGTAAGAACCCGGCCTCTTCTCCCTTGCCTGCCCTGACAGCGGTGTTCTGGGTGTCCTTACCATGGCAGAAAGTCTCAAAGGAGGACACAGGCGAGCACAAGGCGCTGCTCCCACGACATTTGGATGATGACACAGTGCAAGGGCTACAAGGGTCCAAGTTGTGTGAGTAGCAGAAGGACAGCCATGGGAAGAAGACCCGTCCTTTTTTCTGGGAAATAATCTGATGGTTTGCACCTTTCAATTTTGTGGATGAGTTGACAACAATAAGAGGGGAAGGGGAAGCAACGGAGGTGAAGATGTGCGAGGATGATAACTCGGGAAGAGGACTAGGTATGCCATGTGAAACATTACAATAAAAGGATTGGCCTACATGAGAGAAAAACGAGGAGATGGACATCTACCAATCAGCAGCGTGGCGAGGAGGATGGCGATGTCACTTAACATAAACAGTGGTAAACAAGTCCATGCAGTCAGTCCCGTATTCCTTAATATTTAGGCTTGAGAATTGGACTTGCAAAAAACCTGCCACGTCTATGTTTACTAATATTTTCATTCCATTGTTGTTTCTCTCACGATCATCTTTTGCAGACTTTGGATCTTCGTCAGTAGATGAATTCAGTTTCTACAATTTCTTACAGTATTACTGTAGTCCTTTGAAGTGGATTTTTGTTCATGCCTGACTCATGGTACAATAAGAATTATTTGTAATTCGTGTACTGTAGGATTTTTCTGCCTGGTAGTAATTTCTAAAATAACATCTTCTTCAATGCTTTCTCTTCTTATCATTTTATGTTTAATTAATTATTTATTTGATCAGCAACCTACATGTAGTACTTTCCAGAGCAGCCATTCTGGAGTCTCTTATACCATTCTAGAGTCTCTTATACCATTAACAAACTTTCTATTCATAGATGATAAACTATGTTCTAAAGCGGCTACTACGAGCTTCTTGTATGTTGTTGATTCAAAAGAGAATCACCTGGGTGCAGGTGATGTGGTTCTTGGAATGCTTCCTTTAGCATGGGAATTTATACGCCATGGAGTTAATATATAAATTGAAATATAAAATTAAGAAGAAAAAGATAAATTTTGGTAGGTTGGCTCAAGATTGTGGTTTGAATTAAAAATAACGCAAGTTTTGCTGTTTGAACATATCGAGTCATGAGCTAGCAAAAAGCAATATATAGCATGCTCATAATAAATTTTATTACATTTTTGTTCTCTTCCATGGACAATTATAGACTTCATACTTGATCGAGAAATTACATTTTATTGCTGTCACCCAGAAGGTCCAGAACTGATAGAAATATGACCTTTTACAGTTTGAGAAACCATGTGAAATAACCATTTAATGATTACTCTTTCTACTCCTACCAAGATGCATAGCATAAGCTGGTAAGATAATACTAGGTACTTCTGGTTATAAATTCATCGTAGGTTTTGAATGATGTTAAGGCTTGAGCATTGTTGTGAAATAACCATTCAATGGTTCATTTTTCTGCTGCTACTCAGGTTCTTAGCATAAACTGGATAAGAAAATGCTGATTATGCAGGTAGTTCTGGATGCAAATTGGCTGCAGGCTTTGAGTGATGTTATGGCTAATGAACTTCTAGAAATTGTAGCTTAGTCTGCAAAGGTAAAGAATGAACGGGAAATTTATTGTAACTTCTGATTTAATGTTTTTTAGGTATCACAATAGTATTGTATCCTTCGGAAAGATGCAGATGCAGGAAGATTTATAGTCAATGGTATGACTAGCATTGAAAGTGAGACACCAGCCCTAATGTTCGTTTCAAATGCAATGCTCTAATTTTGTGTCAAGTCCAAGCTTTCTCTCTCTCTTAAAACCCAGGAAGTGAAGCCCTATTCAATCCTCAACCTCTCTCGCTGCTGTGCCCAGCCTGCTGTGTTGCACCAATTAAGAAGAGTTGGGGGCACTTGATGAGGAGGATGGCGACAAGGAGAAGTGAAGGGTTTCGTGAGGACAGAAACAACAAGAGAGATAAGACATACTCCTCTAATGTATTGATTTTAGACTGTTCGATGTGCTGCTGTGGCGCAATTTGGTTCCATGCTTCGGGTTCATGGCAGGAGCTCTCCATCCGGGGGTAAGTTGTAGGGGCACGCAAGCACGCATATGCTCATGCATCTCGGAGTGTGGACACAGACTCCTCTCTCTTTGTAGTTCAGGGTTAGAGCGATCATATATGGTTTGAGATATTGCATAGGAAAAGGATCTACCAAACCATCAATACAATACAGGACATCTCAATTTAATCGTGTCTCTCTTTTCTTATGAAAGGGCCAGATGAGTGGAAAGGTGTACTTTGAGCTATTAGCTGCCGGTACTTTGAGCTTAACCACACACCTGATTGTTATGTATGAAACGACAATCCTGTCAAATACTCTTCTTTTTTTCTTGGGTTCTGGTGAGAATCTTCAAGTTACCTAGTTGTTATCTCAACAAGTCACATATCTGAAAGTTCAATACAGACTTGCACATGAGTTTACATTTGATGTGGGGCTCCTCTGTTCCAGATACACTATTTCCTATTTATTTGATTTAAGTGTAGGTAAGTGCTAAATTGAACCATGCTAATTCAATCATGTTTGGGTATACACATAGCTGGAAATTTGAGTGATAAAAAATAACAGCTAAACCTATTAAATTGTGTATGGATGGATAAAAAAATTGGTATATTGAAGACTCAAAATACTAAAGGGTTATAAATGATATAGCAAAAGCACTGTTGTACCAAATGCACATAAAGCTCATCGCATTGGGATTAATCATGTTTATCGTGAATATGTGAATAACGTGACCATATCGGCAATGGTGGTGAATAGGAAATCCAACAACAAGCATAGGTCATGCGGGGTGTGTCAAGTTTTTTTCTCCCATTGCAACGCACGGGCTTTTTTGCTAGTAAGGATAAAACTGGTGTTTATCATAAGCCGGTACGGTTTTATCGTAAACCGGCAAACATGGAAGGAGTCATCAATACTCCAGATTGGTGTTATCAGCCGTATTATAACAATAGATTGGTCAACCAACGAGGTGATTCAATGTAACATGTATCATATTTTTTATATCTGGTTGTTTTTAAATACAACCTTGGCTCTACACCTAGGCTATATATTTGGGCATCATGACCCGTCCAGCAGTAAACCACCAGGACACTTTCAATCTCTTGTATGCAGGAACAAGTTAAAATACAGCCACTGCGGATTATGCATATAATAGATCCCAAAAGCATGGCGAGTTATCAGTATCAAGCAAAATAAGTATGCTCGATGGCATAACAGACAAGTGTTTGAACTAGCCTATTACAAGGCGCTTTCATGCCCATACAGAATAATTGTTCCAGCAAGAGTGGTAGGCTGCGACAGGCTAAACCGGCCTCCGGTTTAGGATTCATCACCAGGACGACTTGAAGATTGGGGATCATCTTGTGTCGGTGCATCTTCCTCCTCCCTACCCAGTGGCTGGAAATCAATGGTTGCCCAATCGATTCCAGTTAAGGCTTGGAACACGACTTCTTCACTTATAAGGTTGGAAGGATCAATGTCAGGGGCATAAGTGTGCTTACGAATTGGCGGAACAAGATCTTCTCCATCATGTGTTGGCGCAGGATATCTTTTCTGATCAGCATCATAAACTGGCTAATAATGAGAGAGATCGGTTTCTTCCACCAATTTGCTCGCTAAAGGTCGCATTTCCCTTGTCAGCCTTCGGAGATCATCATTGTTAAATTCTGAACCATCTTCCTTCACGCCAGGATAGCCTTTGCCAATATCTGACGGTTCAAGATCTGGAATCCATGCCTTGGCCCGGATTACCGCAGTCATACCGCCTGACCTTGCAGCTGATCTTTTAAGTTCATCCAACCGGGCAGGCAACATTGACAGTTTCTCAATAGTTTCTTTTATGAACGTTGGAGGAGGCTTGTTATGAGCAGCGCTGCAAATAGCTTGTTGGGCTCCGAAATATAATTGCTCTATCAACATATAGGCGGCCTTCAGCTTTATCCACATGTCAGAGCCCAGATGGGTAATGCGGGTCCTGTGACATTGCAAGCATCAGTAAACCGGTAACTGATGAGATAAAATGAATTGAAAAACATCAAACGAGGATACTTACCAAATACAGCAGAGGTCATAGCGTTTATTTGTCGCTTTAAACCAGTCAGTTCTTCGACCACCAGTTTAAGGGCTGCTTCTGCGTCCTCGGCTCTCTTTGCTAAAGCGGCTTTCTCTGTATCCCAATCCGCCCGTTCCTTATTAAAGGACTCCTTCAACTTCTCCATGGCAGCTAAGATATTGATCAGTTCCTCCTTGGCTTTAGAAGCCTCCGCTTGTTGAGATTTAATGTTTTCTTGAAGGTCAGCGGTTTGAGTGTCCTTTTTGCTCAGCTCAGCCTATAAAGGAAAGACATATCATCAGTGGGCTCTATATATTTGAAGTACCAAGCACATAGCAATTTATGCACTTTGCACTTGGGGGCTATTGCCTATTTGCTTCATTATCAGAAGAAAAAAATTCAAGTCCCAAGTGTAATACAAGCATTATTCTTGGCACTTGGGGGCTAATGTATGTCTACTCAAAGTAACAGTGCTTAAAGTCCCGGTTCACGTTGGAAAGATAAACCGGCCCTTGGGGACTACACAGGCGCAAAGTTGTTCTAAATAAGTATGCAGAGTTGAGATATTGCAAAGTCCTAGTTTTTGATTGCCATCATAAATCGGCCCTTGGGGGCTACTAGAGTTGGTATTTACAATTGGACTTTAGAGAGAAAAGGTTATGTAATTTCCTCATAACGCTCCTTCATCAGATTCACCAAATTGGCTTCGTAGTCATGGTTTGTGTGCAGACGATTTAAAAAACCAGAATGGAGTTCCTGGGCGTTGAGGTGGGCATAGCTTGATAAATCGGTGCTCCATTTGCCACTTTCCATAGCAGAACATTCCTCCTTGGCGCTGTGCTTTTATAATGCAACAGGGTTGCTAAGGGAGGTGTGGCCAACGCCAGTGATGATAACATCATCTTCCTTGTCACCGGTAGCCTTCACTGGAGTTGATGGGATATCAACAGCCTTAACCGGACTAGATGGTCCATCATCAGTATGGACCGGGCTCGTCAGTTTATCAGCATGGTCTGCTGTTTCAACTTCCACTTGTTCATCAAAATCATGATCTTGAGGGGGGCGGTTCATCAAACATGGCGTCAGCATTTGGACCTTCCGATTCTGGAATTTTCTCCGGTTCAACAACCACATGGTCGTCAGACGGTTTATTCGCCCTAGCCTTCTTGCAGGGTCTAGCCTTGGCTCTCAAAGGAAAAAGATGCAAGGGTTAGTATAGCATGCAAGTATAAAGCGTCAAAAGATTCAGTTAAAATACTTACCCAACAACTGTCTTAAGAGGAGGGAGTTGTGTGGCCGTCGACTCGCCAAATGATGAATGAGGTGTTCCCTAATAATTTGAATCGGACGGATTAAGAGGTTGTCGGAAATAACCTGTCTTGGGATAAGAAGTATCAGAAGTGGGTGAGACCTCAGGTCGACGTTTCCAAACCGGATTGTTCGGTAAACCGGCCGAAGTGACCACTTGGCCGCTGTGTCGGGTTGTGCGGCGAGCTTCATGTTGCTGCTTCTTCAAAAGAAATTTTGGGTCCAAGTGAGCAAGGGGGTGAGAAAATTTTATTTTCCGGATTGTTTGACGGAGTGTCTAAACCGGAGGGAAGAGTAATTACCTCTGCGTCGTCAGCCTGGCTGCCTTCAGCATCATCCTGATAATAATCATTGTCAATGAGGTGTATGAAAAGCGAACCAAGAGAGTCAAGTTCTACCTCCGAGTCCGGATTATCGAGGTCTTCGTCGAGGTTTAGCCCGGTGGATTCAACCGCCTTCTTCTTGGGAGGCCTCTTGACCACCTTCATCTTAGGTCGAGGGGTTTTCACCGTTTTTTCTTGAGGTTTCTTCTTCCAAAATGGGTCATCGCCCTGTTAAAAGAATTGACAAAAGTTATAGGAGATTACACAGATTAAGTACAAGCAGGCGTGAGGCAATGCTTATAGCTGGCGGTTTATTCAAAGTGTAGTAGCGACTTAACCCGGTCCTGCTACAGACAAGCTCCGATTCATTCAGTGTCTTCTTGACAGTTTTGTTGGGGAACGTTGCAGAAAACAAAATTTTTCCTACGGTTTCACCAAGATCCATCTATGAGTTCATCTAGCAACGAGTGATTGGATGCATCTACGTACCTTGTAGATCATGAGCGGAAGTGTTCAAAGAACGGGGATGAGGGAGTCGTACTCGACGTGATCCGAATCACCGGAGATCCTAGCGCCGAACGGACAGCACCTCTGCGTTCAACACACGTACGGTCAGTGTAACGTCTCCTCCTTCTTGATCCAGCAAGGGGGAAGGAGAGGTTGAGGAAGATGGCTCCAGCAGCAGCACGACGGCGTGGTGGTGATGGAGCTGTAGTACTCCGGCAGGGCTTCGCCAAGCTCTATGGAGGAGGAGGAGGTGTTGGAGAGGGAGAGGGAGGCGCCAGGGCATAGGTGTGATGGCCCTTCCTCCCCCCACTATATATAGGGGGCCTAGGGGGAGCGGCGCCCCTAGGAGATGCAATCTCCTAGGGGGGCGGCGGCCAAGGGGTGGGGGGCTTGCCCCCCAAGCAAGGGGGCACCCCCTTTAGGGTTTCCCCCACCCCAGGCGCATGGGCCTTAGGGGAAGTGGCGCCCCAGCCCACTATGGGCTGGTTCCCTTCCCACTTCAGCCCATGGGGCCCTCCGGGATAGGTGGCCCCACCCGGTGGACCCCCGGGACCCTTCCGGTGGTCCCGGTACAATACCGGTGACCCCGAAACTTGTCCCGGTGGCCGAAATAGCACTTCCTATATATAATTCTTTACCTCCGGACCATTCCGGAACTCCTCATGACGTCCGGGATCTCATCCGGCACTCCGAACAACATTCGGGTTACTGCATATACATATCCCTACAACCCTAGCGTCACCGAACCTTAAGTGTGTAGACCCAACGGGTTCGGGAGACATGTAGACATGACCGAGATTGCTCTCCGGTCAATAACCAACCGCAAGATCTGGATACCCATGTTGGCTCCCACATGCTCCTCGATGATCTCATCGGATGAACCACAATGTCGAGGATTCAAGCAACCCCGTATACAATTCCCTTTGTCAATCGGTATGTTACTTGCCCGAGATTCGATCGTCGGTATCCCAATACCTCGTTCAATCTCATTACCGGCAAGTCACTTTACTCGTACTGTAATGCATGATCCCGTGACCAGACACTTGGTCACTTTGAGCTCATAATGATGATGCATTACCGAGTGGGCCCAGTGATACCTCTCCGTCATACGGAGTGACAAATCCCAGTCTTGATCCGTGTCAACCCAACAGACACTTTCGGAGATACCCGTAGTATACCTTTATGGTCACCCAGTTACGTTGTGACGTTTGGTACACTCAAAGCACTCCTACGGTATCCGGGAGTTACATGATCTCATGGTCTAAGGAAAGGATACTTGACATTGGAAAACTCTAGCAAACGAACTATACGATCTTGTGCTATGTTTAGGATTGGGTCTTGTCCATCACATCATTCTCCTAATGATGTGATCTCGTTATCAATGACATCTAATGTCCATAGTCAGGAAACCATGACTATCTGTTGATCAACGAGCTAGTCAACTAGAGGCTTACTAGGGACATGTTGGTGTCTATTATTCACACATGTATTACGATTTCCGGATAACACAATTATAGCATGAATAAAGACAATTACCATGAACAAGGAAATATAATAATAATGCTTTTATTATTGCCTCTAGGGCATATTTCCAACAAGTTTCAGTAACTTCAGCTTCTGTCAGCTGAATATCAACATGACGTTGAGAGTCTTTTGAGTCACTAGTATACTCGCACATTAAACTGGGACGATGGCTTAAAGGCAATATACTCCATGAAATCGAGCACCGAACAAAATCAACTCCTGTTAGACCATTGGCCATAAAGGCTCTGAGCTTGGAGAGCTGTGGAGCATATGTAGCCCGCTCTTTGGTAGTCAACCGTTGCGGAAATGGATGTGTGTTGTTAAGCCGGTGAGGACGGTAACCCGGCAGAGGATTCTCATCATCAGGGGAGGTATCTTTACAATAAAACCAAGTCTGGTTCGAGTCTTTAGGATGGCTATGGTGTTTGGCATGAGGGAAACTAACATCTTTTCTCTTCTGAATTGAAACGCCACCCAGTTTGGTATTGAGCCCGTGTACAAACTCAGTACGACGGTTCAAATAGAAGAAGTCCCAGAATAGCTCAACAGTTGGCTCCTCTTGCAGGTATGCTTCACAAAATACTTGAAAGTCGCAAACATTCCACACAGAGTTTGGTCCAATGTCTTGAGGATGGATCTAGAAATTGGCAAGCACATCACAAAAAAATGTAGACCCGGGCGGTTTAAAGCCACGGCTCATGTGATCAGCAACACTACTACTTCGACGTCTCTCGGGGTAGGAGGGTTTTCTGGACCAGGAACTCGCCACTGGATTTCACTCCGCTTCGGTAAAGTGCCAATTCTGACACATCCATCCAGTTGCTCCTCAGTAACCCGGGAAGGGACCCAGTTACAAGCATAAAATTGTTTGGCCATTGCAAGTGAAGAGATGGAAAAGATTAATGTCGGTTTACGATTCATGATTCACAAAGCATAAAGCGCAACTTGTTAAGAAAAAGGAATTCAAGCATGCAAAATTGTTAAACAGCAGGTTGATGCTGTCATAAATGGTAAAGCGACGGGCGGTTTACAAGGGGACTAATGGCATATGACAGGTTATCTTCTAAAAAGATAAACCGTCTACGCAGATGAGGAAGGTACAGACCTGAGGCAAAAATAGACTAAGTGAGGAAAAATAGGTTTCACAAGTTCACATTAGCATTTTGGATCTACCACAGGTCAAGAAAAGAAAAAGATTTAGACCTAAAAAGTTGATTCTGGAGCAGTTCGCAAAAGTCCAGATCGGTTTTTATACATAGAAGGCATGGTTTGATAGCCAAGATAAAGACTGCTAGATCTACCACATGGAATGCATCAAAGTTGAGGTCTGTTGTGTATGAACTGACGAAGAACAAGAGAAGGACACCATGAACCCGTGTGAACCCTAAGTGGATCTACAGAGGAAAGAGGGAAAGACTTACCGAAGTTGTGAAAGTAGCGGAGGTGCGCCACATTTTTCTGGTGTGATCAGGCTGATGCAGCGGCCGACGGTGAGGCAGAGGCGAAGCTTGACGACGGCGGCGGCACTCGGGTGCAGAGGCATCGCGAGGTGGAAGAAGAGATGAAGAGGCAACAGGAGGAAAAAGAAAGGGATCCTCAGCCCTATTTATAAGGCAAAGATATAAACGACAGGCGCGGGAATCGAGGAGCCCAAAAAATGGATATATAACAAGGTTGTCGCCTCGATTGTTGGATACTCATTAATAATGGGTATCTTCAGCTTTAATGAATAGATGAAGCCATGGTGGTTTACTACAAATCTGGAGGATGACGTCACGGGGGTTTACAAGATTTATGCGAAGGTGCAAAAGGAGGAATTTTTCTAAGTGTTGAAGATTGACATGAACAAGTTCAAATCAATCTGGGGCCTAATGTTGGGGATATTACTATTAAGTATAAACCGGCCATAAGGGGCCGGGTTATGTTTACAAGCAATTAGTCATGTTTGAAGCCCATGTTGATAAACCGGCCATAAGGCGATTACATCTACGGGATCTAACATGAATGCCCAGAGCCTGAAGGCGATTAGGTCCCGTAGATGTAAACCACCATATGATATGTAACTTATATTGTAAGGCAAGGAAAGGTAAAAACCGATCCCTGCACGTTTATGAACCGGCCTCGAGATTCTGTAGACCGCCGGCCGTCAACCTCTGTATATAAAGGGACGACCCGGCAGCGTTTTAGGGACAACAAACAATAACTCGAGAACCAGGCAAAGCGGATTCGCTCCCTGGTTATCGAATCCTAAGCAATTCCATCAAAACTGGACATAGGCTTTTACCTTCACCGCAAGGGGCCGAACCAGTATAAACTCTTGCGTCCTTTGTCCGCTTTAACCCCTTTAAGCTAACCCGTAGCGATGGCTCCACGACTAAGTCCTTTCACAAGGACATCTGCCGTGACAAAACCATGACAGTTGGCTCCCACCGTGGGGCTATCGCACGATGGTTTCGAGTTCTTGAAGGGCAGCTTCGAAGGACTCAAGGGATACGCTGTGGGCCGGATGACTAAGAGTCGTCGCGGCAAGCTCTACATCGGCGATGCAGGATGGAGCCCCAAGGCCAGCTCAATTGAGTACGGGTACCGGCTCCCCTTTGGCAGGATTCACGTCTTCATCAGCAAGATTGGCGAATCGGGCCCTGAGCCGGACATCTGCACCAACATCATCGAGACGGCTCAGCGTGCAAGATCTGCCCGAGTTCAGCCCGTGATAACCCACAAGTATAGGGGATCGCAACAGGTTTCGAGGGTAGAGTATTCAACTCAAATTTATTGATTCGACACAAGGGGAGCCAAAGAATATTCTCAAGTATTAGCACCTGAGTTGTCAATTCAACCACACCTAGCAACTTAGTATCTGCAGCAAAGTGTTTAGTAGCAAAGTAATATGATAGTGGTGGTAATGGTAACAAAAGTAAAGACAGCAAAAGTAATATTTTTGGTATTTTGTAGTGATTGTAACAGTAGCAGCGGGAAAGTAAATAAGCGAGAACCAGTATATGGAAAACTAGTAGGCACCGGATCAGTGATGGATAATTATGCTGGATGCGGTTCAGCATGTAAAAGTCATAACATAGGGTGACACAGAACTAGCTCCAATTCATCAATGTAATGTAGGCATTTATTCCGTATATAGTCATACGTGCTTATGGAAAAGAACTTGCATGACATCTTTTGTCCTACCCTCCCGTGGCAGCGGGGTCCTATTGGAAACTAAGGGATATAAAGGCCTCCTTTTAATAGAGAACCAGAACAAAGCATTAACACATAGTGAATACATGAACTCCTCAAACTATGGTCATCATCGGGAGTGGTCCCAATTATTGTCACTTCGGGGTTGCCGGATCATAACACATAGTAGGTGACTATAGACTTGCAAGATAGGATCTAGAACTCACATATATTCATGAAAACATAATAGGTTCAGATCTGAAATCATGGCACTCGGGCCCTAGTGACAAGCATTAAGCATAGCAAAGTCATAGCAACATCAATGTCAGAACATAATGGATACTAGGGATCAAACCCTAACAAAACTAACTCGATTACATGATAAATCTCATCCAACCCATCACCGTCCAGCAAGCCTACGATGCAATTACTCACGCATGGCGGTGAGCATCATGAAATTGGTGATGGAGGATGGCTGATGATGACGACGGCGATGAATCCCCCTCTCCGGAGCCCCGAACGGACTCCAGATCAGCCCTCCTGAGAGGTTTTAGGGCTTGGCGGCGGCTCCATATCGTAAAACACGATGATTTCTTCTCTCTGATTATTTCCTCTCCGAAAGCAAATATATAGAGTTGGACTTGGCGTCGGAGGGTCAACAGGGGGCCCACGAGGTAGGGGCGCGCCCTAGGGGGGCGCCCCCCACCCTCGTGGAAAGGGTGTGGGCCCCTGGTCTTCATAATTGGCGAGGATTTTTTATTGTTTTTTCTAAGACCTCCCGTGGAGTTTCAGGTCATTCCGAGAATATTTGTTTTCTGCACGTAAAACAACATCATGGTAATTCTGCTGAAAGCAGTGTCAGTCTGGGTTAGTTCCATTCAAATCATACAAGATAGAGTCCAAAACAAGGGCAAAAGTGTTTGGAAAAGTAGATACGACGGAGACGTATCAACTCCCCCAAGCTTAAACCCTTGCTTGTCCTCAAGCGATTTAGTGGACAAATTGAAAGAAAGAAAAACTTTTACAAACTCTATTTGCTCTTGTTGTTATAAATATGTCTAGCTAGCATTCAAGTTTTCAGCAAAGATTATAACTAACCACATTTGCAATAATTCTTAGGTCTCATGATTACCCATATCAATAGCATAATCAACTAGCAAGCCATAATAATAAATCTCGGATGACAACACTTTCTCAAAACAATCATAATATGATATAACAAGATGGTATCTTGCTATCCCTTTTTGAGACCGCAAAACATAAATGCAGAGCACCTTTAAAGATCAAGGATTGACTAGACATTGTAATTCATGGTAAAAGAGATCCAATCATAGTCATACCCAACATGGATTAATAGTGATGAATGTAAATGACGGTTGTGCTCTCCAGCTAGTGCTTTTTAATAAGAGGGTGATGACTCAACATAAAAGTAAATGGATAGGCCCTTCGCAGAGGGAAGCAGGGATTTGTAGAGGTGCGAGAGCTCGGTTTTGAAATAGAGATAAATTGTATTTTGAGCGGTACACTTTCATTGTCAACGTAACAACTAAGAGATGGCGATATCTTCCGTGCTAAACACATTATAGGCGGTTCCCAAATAGAATGGTAAAGTTTGTACTCCCCTCCACCAACAAGCATCAATCCATGGCTTGCTCGAAACAACGAGTGCCTCCAACATACATCAGGTCCCAGGGGGAGTTTTGCTTGCAATTAATTTTGATTTAGTTTGCATAAAGCATGGGATTTAGCATCCCGGTGACCAGCGATTTTCTCGTGAGTGAGGAGCGGAGTCCACTCCTCTTGAGAATAACCTGCCTAACACGGAAGATAAGGACAGCCTTTGTTGATACATGAGCTATTCGAGCATACAAAACAGAATGTTTATTTGAAGGTTTAGAGTTTGGCACATACAAATTTACTTGGACCGGCAGGTAGATACCGCATATAGGAAGGTATGGTGGACTCATCTGGAATAACTTTGGGGTTTAAGGGATTGGATGCACAAGTAGTATTCCCGCTTAGTACAAGTGAAGGCTAGCAAAAGACTGGGAAGCGACCAACTAGAGAGCGACAATAGCCATGTACATGCATTAAAATTAATAAACATTAGATGCAAGCATGAGTAGGATATAATCCACCATGAACATAAATATCGTGAAGGCCATGTTGATTTGTTCCAACTACATGCGTGAACATGTGCCAAGTCAAGTCACTTAAATCATTCAAAGGAGGATACCACCCCATCATAGCACATCATAACCATCTCAATAGCATGTCGGCACACAAGGTAAATCATTATAACTCATAGCTAATCAAGCATGGCACAAGCAACTCTGATCTCTAATTGTCATTGCAAACATGTTTATTCATAATAAGCCGAATCAAGAACACGGGACTCATCATATTTACAAAAAAAGAGGTCAAGTTCATACCAGCTTTTCTTATCTCAGTCAGTCCATCATATATCATCATAATTGCCTTTCACTTGCACGACTGAACGGTGTGAATAATAATAAGAGTGCACGTGCATTGGACTAAGCTGGAATCTGCGAGCATTCAATAAAGAGGAGAAGACAAGGTAATACAGGCTCTTGGGTTAATTCAACAATAATGCATATAAGAGCCGCTTCATCAATTTAATTATGGTCTTCTCCTACTGACCCCCAAAGAAAAGAAAAGAAATAAAACTATTTACACGGGAAAGCTCCCAACAAGCAAAAGAAGAACGAGAAATAATTTTGGGTTTTCCTTTTGATTATAACTACTACAGCAGAAAAATAAACTACTACTATTTTTTTTGTTTTTCTTAAGGTTTAACAATCACACAAGAAGAAAGCAGGAAAAAGAAAATAAACTAGCATGGATATTACAGTGAAAAAGTATGAGCACCGACATCTAGCAATGAGTGTGTGAACATAAATGTAATGTCGGTGAGAAATACGTACTCCCCCAAGCTTAGGCTTTTGGCCTAAGTTGGTCTATGGCCACGGCTGGCCTGGCGGATATCCATAATAATAGTTGTTCGGGTCGTACAGTGACGAAGAAGAATAGTTGGGATCATATTGTGATGAAGAAGAAGACTCTGACTGCCACTGGCTGACAGTCATCTCTGGATCCCAAGAATAAACAGATTGTCGTGGAGGCTCATCGTGTGGTTCCTGTTCTGGCTCCTCGGTAGGTGCAGGGTTCTGGTAGGCGTGAATAGCCATCAACGGAACAAGGTATGTGCCTGCAGTCAAATCAAACAAAGAAGGAGCGGGCAAGGTGATAGTCTCGGGATGATGTTTATTAAAGAACAATTGATATCTAAGCTCCCCTGCCCTATTTTTAACAATAAAATCATGTGCCACCATACTTTTATGATCTAGATAAACACGGGGTAGCACTTTTTCTTCCTTCTTAGCATGCCTAATAGGTATGTTAAAATGTGCGGCTAGGCGTGTGACATAGATGCCTCCAAAGATGGGGCCCTTAGTACGGTTCATGTTTAACCATCTAGCAATAATACCGCCCAAACTAAAAGTGTTATCACTGTATAAACCTTGGAGCATAATAATTAAATTAGGGATACTCGGGTTTCCAGAATTTCCGCGTCCAATTAAACAACGACTAGCAAATAGTGCAAAGTAACGCAAAACAGGAAAATGTATGCTAGTGATTCGTGCATCGGAAACCTTCCTGGTTTCTCCTACGGTGATATTATCAATAAACCCAGCCACATCATCATGATGTGGTTCTTCTGTCTTGCCCTCAAAAGGGACTAAACAAATCCGACAGAAATCATAAAGTGACATCTCCTTAGGCTCATCATATAAATGAAATTCCACCGTAGGTGGTGAGTTCCTAGGATAAAAAATAAAAGTTTTGCACAAAGGTATTTGTGAGTAAGAGATACTGATCGCATTGGTCGTGGAGGAAAGCGGTGAGGCCTGCATTGTGAGCCAATTCATGAAAATCTTCATAGATACCGGTTGCTCTCAAGAAATCTTCAGAAGGCCATTCACACGCCCGAATCTCCGTGGTGCGTGGCAAATTATACTTAGGCTTGGGTGCCTTTTCCTTCGAGCTTTGGCTAGATGAGCCCCTCAATAATCTCATCATCATTTTCTAAAATAATCTGAAATTTTTAGTAACTTCAAAATAAAAGTAACCGAACTCAATAAAACTGATAGCAACTACTCCTACAAGTGCCTAGAGCCTATATCAAGCATTAGAACTACTTGGAACCATATAAATTTGACATGCAAGCTCAAGAACATGGTCACCTATGCAGCTTAAATTTGCAATGAATAAAGCACTAGAACAAAAACTAATTGGACCAATGGAGGAGTCACATACCAAGGAACAATCTCCCCAAGCAGTTTTGCAAGGGATGCTTTGAGCAAGGAGATCGAAAATCACAGCAAAAGTGGCTGGAACTCGTGCTTGAGTTGGTTTTTCGGGTTTGTGTGAGACAGAGGAAGAATATGGGTGCTAGGATAAGTGGAGGAGGGCCACTGTGGGCCCACGAGGCAGGGGGCGCGCCCTATAGGAGGGGCGCCCACCACCCTCGTGGCCAGGTGGCAGCTCCTCCCGCGGTGATTTTTGCACAGTAAATCCTCAAATATTCCCGAAAAAACCATATTAAATTGGCATGTTATTCTAAGGACTTTTATTTTCGGGTTATTTTTATATTGCATGGATAATCAGATAACAGACAGAAAAATACTATTTTACTTTATTTAATATAAATAACAGAAAATATAAAGAGGGTACAGAAGTTTGTGCTTCTAGTTTCATCCATCTCATGCTCATCAAAAAGAATCCACTAACAAGGTTGATCAAGTCTTGTTAACAAACTCATTCCGATAATCATGAAACCGGAGAAATTTCGAATAACACTAAGTTACCTCAACGGGGATATGCACATCCCCTATAATAAGAATATCATATTTCTTCTTAACAGTAGGAAGAGGAAATTCAAAACCTCCAAATATAATCGATGGAATTTTTCCAATAGAGTTGATACTATGAACTTGAGGTTGTTTCCTCGGAAAGTGTACCGTATGCTCATTACCATTAACATGAAAAGTGACATTGCCTTTGTTGCAATCAATAACAGCCCCTACAGTATTAAGAAAAGGTCTTCCAAGAATAATAGACATACTATCATCCTCGAGAATATCAAGAATAACAAAGTCCGTTAAAATAGTAACGTTTGCAACTACAACAGGCACATCCTCACAAATACCGAAAGGTATAGCAGTTGATTTATCAGCCATTTGCAAAGATATTTCGGTAGGTGTCAACTTATTGAAGTCAAGTCTACGATATAAAGAGAGAGGCACTAACACCGGCTCCAAGATCACATAAAGTAGTTTTAATATAATTTCTTTTAATGGAGCAAGGGATAGTAGGTACTCCGGGATCTCCAAGTTTCTTTGGTATTCCACCCTTAAAAGTATAATTATCAAGCATGGTGGAAATCTCAGCTTCCGATATCTTTCTTTTATTAGTAATAATATCCTTCATATATTTAGCATAATGATTTGTTTTGAGCACATCAGTTAATCGCATACGCAAAAAGATAGGCCTAATCATTTCAGCAAAGCGCTCAAAATCCTCATCATCCTTTTTCTTGGATGGTTTAGGAGGGAAAGGCATGGGTTTCTGAACCCAAGGTTCCCTTTCTTTACCATGTTTCCTAGCAACAAAGTCTCTTTTATCATAACATTGATTCTTTGATTGTGGGTTATCAAGATCAACAACAGGTTCAATTTCTACATCATTATCATTACTAGGTTGAGCATCATCATGAACATCATCATTAATATTTTTACTAGGTTCATGTTAATTACCAGATTGTGTCTCAGCATCAGACATAGAAATATCATTTGGATTATCAGGTGGTTCAACAATAGGTTCACTAGAAGTTTGCACAGTTCTATCATGTTTCTTCCTCTTCTTTTTAGAAGAACTAGGAACATCAATATTATTTCTTTGAGAATCTTGCTCGATTCTCTTAGGGTGGCCTTCAGGATACAAAGGTTCCTGAGTCATTCTACCAGTTCTAGTAGCCACTCTAACAGCATAATCATTTTTCTTACTATTTATTTCATCAAGCACTTCTTTTTGAGCCTTAAGTACTTGTTCTATTTGAGTGGTAACCATAGAAGCATGTTTGCTAATAAGTTTAAGTTCACCCTTAATATCAGCCATATAATCACCCAAGAGTCTAATCATATAAGCATTTTCTTTTAATTGTCTACCAAAATAAGCATTGAAGTCATCTTGCTTATACATAAAGTTATCAAACTCATCCAAGAGCTGACTAGCAATTTTAGTAGGAGGAACTTCAGCTTTATCATATCTATAGAGAGAATTTACCTTTACTACCTGTGTCGGGATATCGGGATCAGGAGGTTCTTCAACAAATAAATAATTGAGATCATAAGTTTCTTCAGCAGGCGGTGAATTAAGACCATGTATTTCTTCAATAGGAGGTAAATTCTTAACGTCTTCAACTTTAATACCTTTTTCTTTCATAGATTTCTTTGCCTCTTGCATATCTTCGGGACTGAGAAATAGAACACCTCTCTTCTTCGGAGTTGGTTTACGAATAGGCTCAGGAGGTGCCCAATTATTTTCATTTGTCAACATATTATTCAATAGAATTTCAGCTTCATCTGGTGTTCTTTCCCTGAAAAGAGAACCAGCACAACTATCCACGTAATCTCTGGAAGCATCAGTTAGTCCATTATAAAAGATATCAAGTATTTCAGGTTTCTTAAGAGGATGGTCAGGCAAAGCATTAAGTAGCTTGAGAAGCCTCCCCCAAGCTTGTGGGAGACTCTCTTCTTTGATTTGCACAAAGTTGTATATTTCCCTTAAAGCAGCTTGTTTCTTATGAGCAAGGAAATATTTAGCAGAGAAGTAATAAATCATATCCTGGGGACTATGCACACAACCAGGATCAAGAGAATTAAACCATATCTTAGCATCACCCTTTAATGAGAATGGAAATATTTTGAGTAAATAGAGGTAACGTGATCTCTCATTATTAGTGAACAGGGCAGCTATATCATTTAACTTAGTAAGATGTGCCACAACAGTTTCAGATTCATAGCCATAAAATAGATCAGATTCAACCAAAGTAATTATATCAGGATCAACAAAGAATTCATAATCTTTATCAGGAACACATATAGGTGAAGTAGCAAAAGCAGGGTCAGGTCTCATTCTATCTCTAAGTGATTCTTTGTTCCATTTAATTAATAACCTCTTAAGCTCATATCTATCTCTGCAAGCTAAAATAGCTAGAGAAGCATCTTTATCAAAAAGATAACCTTTAGGAATAACAAGCATGTTTTCATCATCACTATCATCATCATATTCAGATTCAATAATTTCTTTTTCTCTAGCCCTAGCAATTTGTTCTTCTAGAAAATCACCAAGGGGCACAATAGTATCAGACATAGAAGCAGTTTCATCATAAGTATCATGCATAGTAGAAGTGGCATCATCAATAACATGCGACATATCAGAACGAATAGTAGAAGCAGGTGTAGGTGTCGCAAACTTACTCATAACAGAAGGTGAATCAAGTGCAGAGCTACATGGCAGTTCCTTACCTCCCCTCGTAGTTGAGGGACAGATCTTGGTTTTTGGATCTCTCAAGTTCTTCATAGTGTCCAGCAGATATAAATCCCAAGTGACTCAAAGAATAGAGCTATGCTCCCCGACAACGGCGCCAGAAAAAGGTCTTGATAACCCACAAGTATAGGGGATCGCAACAACTTTCGAGGGTAGAGTATTCAACTCCAATTTATTGATTCGACACAAGGGGAGCCAAAGAATATTCTCAAGTATTAGCAGCTGAGTTGTCAATTCAACCACAACTGGAAACTTAGTATCTGCAACAAAGTGTTTAGTAGCAAAGTAATATGATAGTGGTGGTAACGGTAACAAAAGTAAAGACAGCATAAGTAATATTTTTGGTATTTTGTAGTGATTGTGACAGTAGCAGCGGGAAAGTAAATAAGAGAGAACCAGTATATGGAAAACTTGTAGGCACCAGATCAGCGATGGATAATTATGTCGGATGCGGTTCATCATGTAACAGTCATAACATAGGGTGACACAGAACTAGCTCCAATTCATCAATGTAATGTAAGCATGTATTCCGTATATAGTCATACGTGCTTATGGAAAAGAACTTGCATGACATCTTTTGTCCTACCCTCCCATGGCAGCGGGGTCCTATTGGAAACTAAGGGATATTAAGGCCTCCTTTTAATAGAGAACCGGAACAAAGCATTAGCACATAGTGAATACATGAACTCCTCAAACTATGGTCATCACCGGGAGTGGTCCCGATTATTGTCACTTTGGGGTTTCCTGATCATAACACATAGTAGGTGACTACAGACTTGCAAGATAGGATCTAGAACTCACGTATATTCATGAAAACATAATAGGTTCAGATCTGAAATCATGGCACTCGGGCCCTAGTGACAAGCATTAAGCATAGCAAAGTCATAACAACATCAATCTCAGAACATAATGGATACTAGGTATCAAACCATAACAAAACTAACTCGATTACATGATAAATCTCATCCAACCCATCACCGTCTAGCAAGCCTACGATGCAATTACTCACGCACGGCGGTGAGCATCATGAAATTGGTGATGGAGGATGGTTGATGATGACGACGGCGACGAATCCCCCTCTCCGGAGCCCTGAACGGACTCCAGATCAGCCCTCCCGAGAGGTTTTAGGGCTTGGCGGCGGCTCCATATCGTAAAATACGATGATTTCTTCTCTTTGATTTTTTCTCTCCGAAAGCAAATATATAGAGTTGGAGTTGGTGTCGAAGGGTCAACAGGGGGCCCACGAGGTAGGGGGCGCGCCCTACGGGGGCGCCCCCACCCTCGTGGAAAGGGTGTGGGCCCCCTGGTCTTCATATTTGGTGAGGATTTTTTATTGTTTTTTCTAAGACCTCCCGTGGAGTTTCAGGTCATTCCGAGAATATTTGTTTTCTGCACATAAAACAACATCATGGTAATTCTGCTGAAAACAGCATTAGTCCGGGTTAGTTCCATTCAAATCATACAAGATAGAGTCCAAAACAACGGCAAAAGTGTTTGGAAAACTAGATACGACGGAGATGTATCAGCCCGCCATAAAGCGCGCCTTCGTATGTGTCATCCACGAAGCGGAATATGAGGTAAATCAGCATCTGGTGGCGAAACCATTGTCTACTCTGATGACGAGTCTTCAACCGGAGAGACTGAGTCACTGTATCAGCTGCAGGATGGCCGGACTAGTGATGGTTCCGATGGCGATAGTATTCCGGACCCCCTTGATCCGCCGAGTCGGGTCGCGGTCTTCATGGCCGGTACACAAGCAGTGCCACACTCTTCTAGCATCGCAGCAGTGATTTCCGGTTCAGCAGCCACAACACCAGCAGGAGCAGGGGGCTCTACACCGCCTCCGGCTCAGGTTTTGTCTGATTTGTTCGACGCTTTGGCAACATTGCTGGCAGCAGAGGTTGATGCGATATACCAGGATCAGCACAACGCGGAGATTGCAAAGGTGAAGGATCAGATAACTCAGGCTAAAGCGGACCTGGCGGCAGAGAACACCAGGATGGCTACAGAGCGGGCCGAGTTAGAGGCTCAGGCTTACCGGCTTATGATGGATCAGAGTGCGTCAGGTGATGTCATGAGGAGAAGATACCGGTTGCACCTTACACCAGTTTTTGAGGCAAGAAATCTCTTTAACACGCCAGGAGCAGGCACCAGCAACCAGCCAGTGGTAAACAGGGCAGAGGCGCCTGGGACCGGGGCACCGGTTCAGCCGCGCGTGATGGATCCACCCCCTCAGCCTCGTCAGAACGATGTCCCATCACGACATGTCTCGACGCCTCCGGGTCATTATTCTAACCCGTTGGATAACATCGTTGCCGCCACTTCACGATTGGCGGCTCTCTCGATTGATGGCGAGTCCCCAGTAGCAGTTGAAACACGACAGGCTAGGGAGCTCCTTCAGACGGCCTTGACTCAGCAGCAGGCTTATTCATATAGCAGTGAAAGGATTCATTCTACTCCCCGCCCGAGCCGGAGCTACAGCAGGCATATCGATGAACTGGCCGTATCAAGCAGTGCGCGGAATCGTAATCCACCCCGTGGCCATAACCCGGCGGGTGGCGGTGCAATGCTCAGGATGTAGTGGATCGCGCTAGGGCACGTCGAGAGGCCGATTCAGTAGCAAAGCATGAGGCCCGCCAACTCACTCCGGTTCTTCCAACAATGTCGGTGGAACTAGGGGTTACCTCCAGTTCTTTGGGGGTACCATGTCTCGTCCCAGCACCACGCAATGTATGGCTACCCAAGGATTTCAAAGGCCGGCGGAAGGTGCCAAATTACACTGCCAATTTATCCCCCGAGTCATGGGTGGAAAGCTATGAGATGGCAATGGAGATGCTGGATGTGGATGAAGCAGCGTGCGCAAAATACTTTACCATGATGTTGGAAGGAACAGCTCGCAGATGGTTGATAAACCTGCCGGCCAACTCCATTGGGTCGTGGGCCGAGTTAAGGGACTGGTTCATCCAGAATTTCAAGGATACGTGCAAGCAGCCCATCTCAATCGTGGATTTAGCTGCCCGTGTCCAGGAGGAAGGAGAATCAACAACCCGTTGGGTGCACCGGGTTTCGAAGATTTTGCATTCATCAGACTGCATCAACGCAGACACAACAGTTTTAACATTGGAAGGTAATTGCTGGTTTGCACCTCTGAAGTTGAAGTTGGGACGGCTCAAACGCCATTGCAATGACATGGGAACACTTATGGTGGCTCTGGTGAAGTATGCCGACTCTGATAGTACCAAGGACCCCGAGGCTGATGACGACAAGACAGGGAAGGGAAAGATGAGCAACAGCACAAAAGGGCAGCAGCATAACCCAGCAGGTCACGGGGATAACGGTAAATGCAAGGCGGATAATAGCTTGGACTTTGTGGCTAACACCAACACCCAGGATAATGGTCAGCGGCGTAAGGGTAAACCGCCCCAGCGGGGTGGAGGGTCAGGCCCCAATCTTGAGCGCCTGTTAAATCAGCCTTGCCTAAAGCACGGATCGAAGAAGAGGCCAGCTACACATCTTTGGAAGGATTGCTTCATTATGCGGGAGTTCAAAAATTCAATAATCTTTCATTACGACAATGGACTGCCGGGCGGTTCAGGAGGCGGTTTCCATGGGCCGGGTTATGGTGGTGGCAGCTCCGGTTCAGGATTCCAAGGCAACCAAACCGGACATGGCAGTCAAGGCAGTCAGGGCAATCAGGAAGGTTATAACCATCATGGGAATCAACAGCAGCAGCAATCGGGTTATCAGAGCAATCCGAAGCAGTTGAATAGTGGGCAGTACCATGTCTTCACCCCTAGCTTATGTAAGAGCGATCAGAAGCTTCATAAAAGGACCGTGAACTCCATTGAACCGGCTGTACCTCGTTATCCGCGCTGGTCTAAACAGCCCATTTTGTGGAGTCGAGAGGATCATCCACCCTGGGTTGATAATTCGGGTCATCTGGCCTTGGTGGTGGCACTTCAGGTTGGGGGTATAAGTTCACCAAGGTGCTTATGGATGGAGGAAGCAGTATCAATATCCTTTAGTATGAAACCTTCCATCGCATGGGGTTGACAGATAAGAATCTTAAACCGCCGAACACCATTTTTCATGGTGTGGTGCCTGGTAAATCGGCGTACCTAGTTGGCAAGATAGCTCTGGAGGTTGGTTTTGGAGATGATCATGATTCAAGATCATAGGTGTTCACTTTTGAAGTGGTGAAAATCAAGAGTCCATATCATGCCCTGTTCGGATGGCCGGCTTATGCTAAGTTCATGGCAAGGCCTTGTAATGTTTATCTGCAGCTTAAGATGCCGGGTCATAAGGGGACCAACACAGTGCATGGGATCCGGAAGATTGCTTTGGAATGTGAAGAACGTGATGCGGCTTATGCTGAGTCGGTTTGTGCCACAGAGGAGCAGAATTTTTATAAGGACAATGTTGATCCGGCAGATATGACTTCTCTGAAAAAGCCAACTACAGAGCATGATCCGGCGCTGAAATTTAAATCGGCTGAGGAGACGAAGCTGGTTGACTTTGTTCTTGGCGATTCATCCAAGTAGTTCAGCATCAGCGCTCACCTGGATCCGAAATAGAAAAGCGCACTCATCGAGTTCATTCGTGAGAACCGGGACATCTTTGCATGGAAACCTTCTGACATGCCAGGTGTATCGAGGGAACTCGATGAGCATACTCTTAACATAGATCCTCAGTTTAAACCGGTTGGGCAGTTTCTCCGTCGCTTCGATGAGGAGAGGCGTAAGGCTATTGGTGAGGAGGTAGCCCGGCTTTTGCAAGCAGGGTTTATTGTGGAGGTCTTTCACCCTGAGTGGCTAGCTAATCCGGTGCTGGTACTTAAGAAAAACGGCACTTGGCGCATGTGTGTGGACTACACAAACTTGAACAAGGCATGTCCAGCTGATCCCTTTGCCCTCCATCATATCGATCAAATTATTGATGCTATGGTAGGTTGTGACCGTTTGTGTTTTCTGTATGCTTATTCTGGTTATCATTAGTTCAAAATGGCAATTAAAGAACCAGGAGAAGACAGCTTTGATAACTCTCTTTGAAGATTTCTGCTATGTATCTATGCCTTTTGGGCTCAGGAGTGCCTAGGCGACTTATCAGCGTTGTGTCCAGAATTGTCTTCATAAAGAGATTGGGCGCAATGTTCATGCTTATGTGGATGATATTGTGGTGAAGTCCAGAAAGGAGGAAACATTGATAGATGACTTGAAGGAAACTTTTGATAACCTCCGGGTTTATAAGATGATGCTTAATCCGGCCAAATGTGTCTTTGGTGTACTGGCAGGCAAGCTCTTGGGTTTTCTGGTATCTAACAGGGGCATTGAAGCTAATACAGAGAAGATCACGACTATCATATCCTTGGTTAAACCGGCGTGTATCAACGATGTTCAGCGTTTGGCGGGCCGGATTGCAACCTTAAGCCGGTTTATCAGTCGCCTTGGGGAGAAGGCTATCCCCTTGTATCAGATGCTAAAGAAGACGGATGACTTCGTCTGGAGTGATGCTGCGGATAAAGCGTTTGAGGACTTGAAGATACAGTTAGCCAAGCCACCTATCCTTGTGGCTCCGGTCGATAAAGAGCCCTTATTGTTATATGTGGCTGCTAATGCACGGGTTATTAGTGTGGCTATTGTTGTGGAGCGCAAGGAGGCCTGAAAGGAGTATCCGGTTCAACAGCCGGTTTATTATATCAGCGAGGTGCTTATTGAATCCAAATAGAGATACCCACATTGGCAGAAACTGGTGTATGGGTTTTTCATGGCAAGCTGGAAGCTCAAGCATTATTTTCAGGGCCATCCTATCAAGAACTCGAAACCATCGTGCGATAGCCCCACGGTGGGCGCCAACTGTCATGGTTTTGTCACGGCAGATGCCCTTGTGAAAGGACTTAGTCGTGGAGCCATCGCTACGGGTTAGCTTAAAGGGGTTAAAGCGGACAAAGGACGCAAGAGTTTATACTGGTTCGGCCCCTTGCGGTGAAGGTAAAAGCCTATGTCCAGTTTTGATGGAATTGCTTAGGTTTCGATAACCAGGGAGCGAATCCGCTTTGCCTGGTTCTCGAGTTATTGTTTGTTGTCCCTAAAACGCCGCCGGGTCGTCCCTTTATATACAGAGGTTGACGGCCGGCGGTCTACAGAATCTCAAGGCCGGTTCATAAACGTGCAGGGCTCGGTTTTTACCTTTCCTTACCTTACAATATAAGTTACATATCATATGGTGGTTTACATCTACGGGACCTAATCGCCTTCAGGCTCTGGGCTCTTATATGCATTATTGTTGAATTAACCCAAGAGCCCGTATTACCTTGTCTTTTTCTCATGTTTATTGAATGCTCGCAGATTCCAGCCTAGTCCAATGCACTTGCACTCTTATTATTATTCACACCGTTCAGTCGTGCAAGTGAAAGGCAGTTATGATGATATATGATGGACTGACTGAGATAAGAAAAGCTGGTATGAACTCGACCTCTTTTGTTTTTGTAAATATGATGAGTCCCGTGTTCTTGATTCGGCTTATTATGAATAAACATGTTTGCAATGACAATTAGAGATCAGAGTTGCTTGTGCCATGCTTGATTAGCTATGAGTTATAATGATTTACCTTGTGTGCCAACATGCTATTGAGATGGTTATGATGTGCTATGAAGGGGTGGTATCCTCCTTTGAATGATTTAAGTGACTTGACTTGGCACATGTTCACGCATGTAGTTGAAACAAATCAACATGGCCTTCACGATATTTATGTTCATGGTGGATTATATCCTACTCATGCTTGCATCTAATGTTTATTAATTTTAATGCATGTACATGGATATTGTCGCTCTCTAGTTGGTCGCTTCCCAGTCTTTTGCTAGCCTTCACTTGTACTAAGCGGGAATACTGCTTGTGCATCCGATCCCTTAAACCCCAAAGTTATTCCAGATGAGTCCACCATACCTTCCTATATGCGGTATCTACCTGCCGGTCCAAGTAAATTTGTATGTGCCAAACTCTAAACCTTCAAATAAACATTCTGTTTTGTATGCTCGAATAGCTCATGTATCAACAAAGGCTGTCCTTATCTTCCATATTAGGAGGGTTATTCTCAAGAGGAGTGGACTCCGCTCCTCACTCACGAGAAAATGGCTGGTCACCGGGATGCCCAATCCCATGCTTTATGCAAACTAAATCAAAATTAATTGCAAACAAAACTCCCCCTGGGACCTGATGTATGTTGGAGGCACTCGTTGTTTCGAGCAAGCCATGGATTGATGCTTGTTGGTGGAGGGGAGTATAAACTTTACCATTCTATTTGGGAACCGCCTATAATGTGTTTAGCATGGAAGATATCGCCATCTCTTAGTTGTTACGTTGAGAATGAAAGTATACCGCTCAAAATACAATTTATCTCTATTTCAAAACCGAGCTCTGGCACCTCTACAAATCCCTGCTTCCCTCTGCGAAGGGCCTATCCATTTACTTTTATGCTGAGTCATCACCCTCTTATTAAAAAGCACTAGCTGGATAGCACAGCCATCATTTACATTCATCACTATTAATCTATGTTGGGTATGACTATGATTAGATCTCTTTTACCATGAATTACAATGTCTAGTCAGTCCTTGATCTTTAAAGGTGCTCTGCATTTATGTTTTGCGGTCTCAGAAAGGGATAGCAAGATACCATCTTGTTATATCATATTATGATTGTTTTGAGAAAGTGTTGTCATCCGAGATTTATTATTATGGCTTGCTAGTTGATTATGCTATTGATATGGGTAATCATGAGACCTAAGAATTATTGCAAATGTGGTTAGTTATAATCTTTGCTGAAAACTTGAATGCTAGCTAGACATGTTTATAACAACAAGAGCAAACAGAGTTTGTAAAAGTTTTTCTTTCTTTCTTTCAATTTGTCAACTGAATCGCTTGAGGACAAGCAAGGGTTTAAGCTTGGGGGAGTTGATATGTCTCCGTCGTATCTACTTTTCCAAACACTTTTGCCCTTGTTTTGGACAATATCTTGTATGATTTGAATGGAACTAACCCAGACTGACGCTGTTTTCAGCAGAATTACCATGATGTTGTTTTATGTGCAGAAAACAAATATTCTCGGAATGACCTGAAACTCCACGGGAGGTCTTAGAAAAAACAATAAAAATACTCCCCAATTATGAAGACCAGGGGGCCCACACCCTTTCCACGAGGGTGGGGGGCGCCCCCCCTAGGGCGCGCCCCCTACCTCGTGGGCCCCCTGTTGACCCTCTGACGCCAACTCCAACTCTATATATTTTCTTTCGGAGAGAAAAAAATCAGAGAGAAGAAATAATCGTGTTTTACGATATGGAGCCGCCGCCAAGCCCTAAAACCTCTTAGGAGGGCTGATTTGGAGTCCGTTCGGGGCTCCGGAGAGGGGGATTCATCGCCGTCGTCATCATCAGCCATCCTCCATCACCAATTTCATGATGCTCACCGCCATGCGTGAGTAATTGCATCGTAGGCTTGCTGGACGGTGATGGGTTGGATGAGATTTATCATGTAATCGAGTTAGTTTTGTTAGGGTTTGATCCCTAGTATCCATTATGTTCTGACATTGATGTTGCTATGACTTTGCTATGCTTAATGCTTGTCACTAGGGCCCGAGTGCCATGATTTCAGATCTGAACCTATTATGTTTTCATGAATATATGTGAGTTCTAGATCCTATCTTGCAAGTCTATAGTCACCTACTATGTGTTATGATCCGGCAACCCCGAAGTGACAATAATTGGGACCACTCCCGATGATGACCATAGTTTGAGGAGTTCATGTATTCACTATGTGCTAATGCTTTGTTCCGGTTCTCTATTAAAAGGAGGCCTTAATATCCCTTAGTTTCCAATAGGACCCCGCTGCCACGGGAGGGTAGGACAAAAGATGTCTTGCAAGTTCTTTTCCATAAGCACGTATGACTATATACGGAATACATGCTTACATTACATTGATGAATTGGAGCTAGTTCTGTGTCACCCTATGTTATGACTGTTACATGCTGAACCGCATCCGGCATAATTATCCATCGCTGATCCGGT
Source organism: Triticum monococcum (assembly GCA_034509565.1). NCBI lineage: Eukaryota > Viridiplantae > Streptophyta > Magnoliopsida > Poales > Poaceae > Triticum > Triticum monococcum. Next base: position 601,564,759 of record CM067842.1, read on the forward strand.
GCCTACGAGTTTTCCATATACTGGTTCTCGCTTATTTACTTTCCTGCTGCTACTGTTACAATCACTACAAAATAACAAAAATATTACTTTTGCTGTCTTTACTTTTGTTACCGTTACCACCACTATCATATTACTTTGCTACTAAACACTTTGCTGCAGATACTAAGTTTCCAGGTGTGGTTGAATTGACAACTCAGCTGCTAATACTTGAGAATATTCTTTGGCTCCCCTTGTGTCGAATCAATAAATTTGGGTTGAATACTCTACCCTCGAAAGCTGTTGCGATCCCCTATATTGTGGGTTATCACGGGCTGAACCCGGGCAGATCTTTCACGCTGAGCCGTCTCGATGATGTTGGTGCAGATGTCCGGCTCAGGGCCCGATTCGCCGATCTTGCTGATGAAGACGTGAATCCCGCCAAAGGGGAGCCGGTACCCGTACTTAATTGAGCCGGCCTTGGGGCTCCATCCTGCATCGTTGATGTAGAGCTTGCCGCGACGACTCTTAGTCACCCGGCCCACAGCATATCTCTTGATTCCTTCGAAGCTGCCCTTCAAGAACTCGAAACCATCGTGCGATAGCCCCATGGTGGGCGCCAACTGTCATGGTTTTGTCATGGCAGATGTCCTTGTGAAAGGACTTAGTCGTGGAGCCATCGCTATGGGTTAGCTTAAAGGGGTTAAAGCGGACAAAGGACGCAAGAGTTTATACTGGTTCGGCCCCTTGCGGTGAAGGTAAAAGCCTATGTCCAGTTTTGATGGAATTGCTTAGGATTCGATAACCAGGAAGCGAATCCGCTTTGCCTGGTTCTCGAGTTATTATTTGTTGTCCCTAAAACGCCGTCGGGTCGTCCCTTTATATACAGAGGTTGACGGCCGGCGGTCTACAGAATCTCGAGGCCGGTTCATAAACGTGCAGGGCTTGGTTTTTACCTTTCCTTGCCTTACAATATAAGTTACATATCATATGGTGGTTTACATCTACGGGACCTAATCGCCTTCAGGCTCTGGGCCTTCATTGTTAGTCATATTAACTTGTGGCGGCATAAAATTTTCTCACCCCCTTGCTCACTTGGACCCAAAATTTCTTTTGAAGAAGTAGCAGCATGAAGCTCGCCGCACAACCCGACACAGCAGCCAAGTGGTCACTTCGGCCAGTTTACCGAACACTCCGGTTCGGAAACGTCGACCTGAGGTCTCACCCACTTCTGATACTTCTTATCCCAAGACAGGTTATTTCCGACAACCTCTTAATCGGTCCGATTCAAATTATTAGGGAACACCTCATTCATCATTTGGCGAGTCGATGGCCACATAACTCCCTCCTCTTAAGACAGTTGTTGGGTAAGTATTTTAACTGAATCTTTTGACGCTTTATACTTGCATGCTATACTAACCCTTGCATCTTTTTCCTTTGAGAGCCAAGGCTAGACCCTGCAAGAAGGCTAGGGCGAATAAACCGTCTGACGACCATGTGGTTGTTGAACCGGAGAAAATTCCAGAACCGGAAGGTACAAATGCTGACGCCATGTTTGATGAACCGCCCCCTCAAGATCATGATTTTGATGAACAAGTGGAAGTTGAAACAGCAGACCATGCTGATAAACTGACGAGCCCGGTCCGTACTAATGATGGACCGTCTAGTCCGGTTAAGGCTGCTGATATCCCATCAACTTCAGTGAAGGCTACTGGTGACAAGGAAGATGATGTTATCATCACTGGCGTTGTCCACACCTCCCTTAGCAACCTTGTTGCATTATAAAAGCACAGCGCCAAGGAGGAATGTTCTGCTATGGAAAGAGGCAAATGGAGCACCGATTTATCAAGCTATGCCCACCTCAACACCCAGGAACTCCATTCTGGTTTTTTAAATCGTCTGCACACAAACCGTGACTACAAAGCCGGTTTGGTGAATCTGATGAAGGAGCGTTATGAGGTAATTACATAACCTTTTCTCTCTGAAGTCCAATTGTAAATACCAACTCTAGTAGCCGCAAGGGCCGATTTATGATGGCAATCAAAAACCAGGACTTTGCAATATCTCAACTCTGCATACTTATTTAGAACAACTTTGCGCCTGTGTAGTCCCCAAGGGCCGGTTTATCTTTCCAACGTGAACCGGGACTTTAAGCACTGTTACTTTGAGTAGACATACATTAGCCCCCAAGTGCCAAGAATAATGCTTGTATTACACTTGGGACTTGAATTTTTTTCTTCTGATAATGAAGCAAATAGGCATTAGCCCCCAAGTGCAAAGTGCATAACTTGCTATGTGCTTGGTACTTCAAATATATAGAGCCCACTGATGATATGTCTTTCCTCTATAGGCTGATCTAAGCAAAAAGGACACTCAAACCGCTGATCTTCAAGAAAACATTAAATCTCAGCAAGCGGAGGCTTAAAAGCCAAGGACGAACTGATCAATATCTATCTGCCATGGAGAAGTTGAAGGAGTCCTTTAATAAGGAACGGGCGGATTGGGACACAGAGAAAGCCGCTTTAGCAAAGAGAGCCGAGGACACAGAAGCAGCCCTTAAACTGGTGGTCGAACAACTGACTGGTTTAAAGCGACAAATAAACGCTATGACCTCTGCTGTATTTGGTAAGTATCCTCATCTGATGTTTTTCAATTCATTTTATCTCATCAGTTACCGGTTTATTGATGCTTGCAATGTCACAGGACCCGCATTACCCATCTGGGCTCTGACATGTGGATGAAGCTGAAGGCCGCCTATACGTTGATAGAGCAATTATATTTTGGAGCCCAACGAGCTATTTGCACCGCTGCTCATAACAAGCCTCCTCCAACGTTAATAAAAGAAACTATTGAGAAACTGTCAATGTTGCCTGCCCGGTTGGATAAACTTAAAAGATCAACTGCAAGGTCAGGCGGTATGACTGCGGTAATCCGGGCCAAGGCATGGATTCCAGATCTTGAACCGTCAGATATTGGCAAAGGCTATCATGGCGTGAAGGAAGATGGTTCAGAATTTAACAATTATGATCTCTAAAGGCTGACAAGGGAAATGCGACCTTTAGTAGGAAAATTGGTGGAAGAAACGGATCTCTCTCATTATCAGCTGGTTTATGATGCTCATCAGAAAAGATATCCTGCGCCAACACATGATGGACAAGATCTTGTTCCGCCAATTCGTAAGCACACTTATGCCCCTGACATTGATCCTTCTAACCTTATAAGTGAAGAAGTCGTGTTCCAAGCCTTAACTGGAATAGATTGGGCAACCATTGATTTCCAGCCACTGGGTAGGGAGGAGGAAGATGCACCGACACAAGATGATCCCCAATCTTCAAGTCATCCTGGTGATGAATCCTAAACCGGAGGCTGGTTTAGCCTGTCGCAGCCTACCACTCTTGCTGGAACAATTATTCTATATGGGCATGAAAGCGCCTTGTAATAGGCTAGTTCAAACACTTGTCTGTTATGCCATTGAGCATACTTATTTTGCTTGATACTGATAACTCGCCATGCTTTTGGGATCTATTATATGCATAATCCGCAGTGGCTGTATTTTAACTTGTTCCTGCATACAAGAGATTGAAAGTGTCCTGGCGGTTTACTGCTGGACGGGTCATGATGCCCAAATATATAGCCTAGGTGTAGAGCCAAGGTTGTATTTAAAAACAACCAGATATAAAAAAGATGATACATGTTACATTGAATCACCTCGTTGGTTGACCAATCTGTTGTTATAATACGGCTGATAACACCAATCTGGAGTATTGATGACTCCTTCCATGTTTGCCGGTTTACGATAAAACCGTACCGGGTTATGATAAACACCAGTTTTATCCTTACTAGCAAAAATGCCCGTGTGTTGCAACGGGAGAAAAAAACTTGACACACCCCGCATGACCTATGCTTGTTGTTGGATTTCCTATTCACCACCATTGCCGATATGGTCACGTTATTCACATATTCACGATAAACATGATTAATACCAATGCGATGAGCTTTATGTGCATTTGGTACAACAGTGCTTTTGCTATATCATTTATAACCCTTTAGTATTTTGAGTCTTCAATATACCAATTTTTTTATGCATCCATACACAATTTAATAGGTTTAGCTGTTATTTTTTATCGCTCAAATTTTCAGCTATGTGTATACCCAAACATGATTGAATTAGCATGGTTCAATTTAGCACTTACCTACACTTAAATCAAATAAATAGGAAATAGTGTATTTGGAACAGAGGAGCCCCACATCAAATGTAAACTCATGTGCAAGTCTGTATTGAACTTTCAGATATGTGACTTGTTGAGATAACAACCAGGTAACTTGAAGATTCTCACCAGAACCCAAGAAAAAAAGAAGAGTATTTGACAGGATTGTCCTTTCATACACAACAATCAGGTGTGTGGTTAAGCTCAAAGTACCGGCAGCTAATAGCTCAAAGTACGCCTTTCCACTCATCTAGCCCTTTCATAAGAAAAGAGGGACACGGTTAAATCGAGATGTCCTGTATTGTATTGATGGTTTGGTAGATCCTTTTCCTATGCAATATCTCAAACCATATATGATCGCTCTAACCCTGAACTACAAAGAGAGAGGAGTCTATGTCCACACACCGAGATGCATGAGCACATGCGTGCTTGCGTGCCGCCACAACTTACCCCCGGATGGAGAGCTCCTGCCATGAACCCGAAGCATGGAACCGAATTGCGCCGCAGCAGCACATCGAACAGTCTAAATTCAATACATCAGAGGAGTATGTTTTATCTCTCTCGTTGTTTCTGTCCTCACGAAACCCTTCACTTCTCCTTGTCGCCATCCTCCTCATCAAGTGCCCCCAACTCTTCTTAATTGGCGCAACACAGCAGGCTGTGCACAACAGCGAGAGAGGTTGAGGATTGAATAGGGCTTCACTTCCTGGGTTTTAAGAGAGAGAGAAAGCTTGGACTTGACACAAAATTAGAGCATTGCATTTGAAACGAACATTAGGGCTGGTGTCTCACTTTCAATGCTAGTCATACCATTGACTATAAATCTTCCTGCATCTGCCTCTTTCCGAAGGATACAATACTGTTGTGATACCTAAAAAACATTAAATCAGAAGTTACAATAAATTTCCCGTTCATTCTTTACCTTTGCAGACTAAGCTAAAATTTTTGGAAGTTCATTAGCCATAACATCACTCAAAGCCTGCAACCAATTTGCATCCAGAATTACCTGCATAATCAGCATTTTATTATCCAGTTTATGCTAAGAACCTGAGTAGCAGCAGGAAAATGAACCATTGAATGGTTATTTCACAACAATGCTCAAGCCTTAACATCATTCAAAACCTACGATGAATTTATAACCAGAAGTACCTAGTATTATGTTACCAGCTTATGCTAAGCATCTTGGTAGGAGTAGAACGAGTAATCATTAAATGGTTATTTCACATGGTTGCTCAAACTGTAAAAGGTCATATTTCTACCAGTTCTGGACCTTCTGGGTGACACCAATAAAATGTAATTTCTTGATCAAGTATGAAGTCTATAATTGTCCATGGAAGAGAACAAAAATGTAATAAAATTTATTATGAGCATGCTATATATTGCTTTTTGCCAGCTCATGACTCGATATGTTCAAACAACAAAACTTGCGTTATTTTTAATTAAAACCACAATCTTGAGCCAACCTACCAAAATTTATCTTTTTCTTCTTAATTTTATATTTCAATTTATATATTAACTCCATGGCGTATAAATTCCCATGCTAAAGGAAGCATTCCAAGAACCACATCACCTGCACCCAGGTGATTCTCTTTTGAATCAACAACATACAAGAAGCTCGTAGTAGCCGCTTTGGAACATAGTTTATCATCTATGAATAGAAAGTTTGTTAATGGTATAAGAGACTCTAGAATGGTATAAGAGACTCCAGAATGGCTGCTCTGGAAAGTACTACATGTAGGTTGCTGATCAAATAAATAATTAATTAAACATAAAATGATAAGAAGAGAAAGCATTGAAGAAGATGTTATTTTAGAAATTACTACCAGGTAGAAAAATCCTACTGTCCACGAATTACAAATAATTCTTATTGTACCATGAGTCAGGCATGAACAAAAATCCACTGCAAAGGACTACAGTAATACTGTAAGAAATTGTAGAAACTGAATTCATCTACTAACGAAGATCCAGAGTCTGCAAAAGATGATCATGAGGGAAACAACAATGGAATGAAAATATTAGTAAACATAGACATGCTAGCTTTTTTGCAAGTCCAATTCTCAAGCCTAAATATTAAGGAATACGAGACTGACTGCATGGACTTGTTTACCACTGTTTATGTTAGGTGACAGCGCCATCCTCCTCGCCACACTGCTGATTGCTAGATGTCCATCTCCTTGTTTTTTTCTCATGTAGGCCAATCCTTTTATTGTAATGTTTCACATGGCATACCTAGTCCTCTTCCTGAGTTATCATCCTCGCACATCTTCACCTCTGTTGCTTCCCCTCCCCCTCTTATTGTTGTCAACTCATCCACAAAATTGAAAGGAGCAAACCATTAGATTATTTCCCAGAAAAAAGGACGGGTCTTCTTCCCATGGCTGTCCTTCTGCTACACACACAACTTGGACCCTTGTAGCCCTTGCACTGTGTCATCATCCAAATGTCGTGGTAGCAGCGCCTTGTGCTCGCCGGCGTCCTCCTTTGAGACTTTTTGCCATGGTAAGGACACCCAGAACATCGCTGTCAGGGCAGGCAAGGGAGAAGAGGCCGGGTTCTTACCACAGCCACCATTGCGCACCCTTGATGGAGGAGAAGGTGACCTTATGGGGTGAGTGAACGTGGTTCGGCTGGATGAATTTGTCGGCGTCGAGCTTGAGGTCAGACTCGATGAAGTTCTGGCCGAGCTTGTTAGCGCATGTCGAGCACTCCCTCTACATGTAGCTCATGAAGCTTGGGCTGCTGTTGTGGGCAGATGACGCACGGCAATGTGGCATGACCGGGTGGAAAGGATCCGATGGGGGTGCACGGTGGGGTGCTGTATACGGTGGCGATCTGGGGCAGCCGCGAGCAACGCCCAACGCTGGGGGCGACACGAACGAATGGTGGTCGGACGGAGAATCGTCGAGCTCGGAGCATGGACGGACGACGATGTCGACCGGGAAGACTTGCGGCGGCCGTTGGGACCGTGCTAGCGGCGGCGGCGGCATCGCATCCCGTAACCCTAGACATGGACGGGGGATTGAACCCGAATGGGATGGGATTTCAGAATTAGGCATAGACACCCCTGTGTGTTGGAGGTTTGTTTGGTGCCCGACCAAGCGAGCAAAGGCTTGTGGAGGAGCAAGCATGGGCCGAGGCGGCCCAACGCAGCGATTCCGATTATGAAGCGTTTTTACACCGGGTTGAAGTGGGTAAATATTAGTACCACCTCGCGTATATGTTTTAAATTCAACCTGAAAGCGTAAAATCATGGAAAGAAACGTATTATGAAGGTGAATCCGGAGACTCAATCTGTGCTTTATTATTAGGGAGAGATAATACTGGTGACTTGTAGTCAAAACCAGACCGGATCAATAAGTGCCGGATTATAACTGATCAGGTACTGACAACTTAGCGCTGAAAGCAACGTCGGGTTTTAATAAACGTCGGTTTATCCGAAAATATTTATGAATCTTATCAAAGGAAAGAAAACTTTGCAAAAACACAAGAAGAATATGCAAGGCTTTTCATGGGCTACCAGGCCCTAAATCGAGGCTTTTCATGGGCTGCCAGGCCACTGGGTTAAACCATTTTTCAAAGCCTTTTAAGATGGACCTCAATCTTTAACCAATCATTGTTTTAACTTTGACAAGTTCAGGGTCTATGAGATTGACTTGTCAAACGTTCGACGGGTCATACCAGGTTTACCTGGACGGAGTGGCTTACTTAAAGAGGCAGGATAACTCAGGGTTTTAGGTGAATACACCTGGCTTCCAAGCCTGGCTTGATAGCCTATTGCAAGGGTGCAAACTCTTTGTTCTTTGAGAAGCAAAGAGCCCCCAAGCAACATTTGAGTTGTGCTCGGTGGGTGCCTATGTTTGAGTTGTGCTGGTGCAACACTCTCTTTGACCCCACATAATTTCCTTTTGGCCTTAAGCCTATCAAGAGGTGTAGCTATGGTGCAAATACAACCAAGCCCCCTAGTGATTTCCCTTTGGCCTTAAGCCGATCAAGAGGCATAGCTATGGTTCAAATATGACCAAGCCCCCTAGTGATTTCCTTTTATATGTGTGGCTTTATAAGCTGGATCAGTAGAACTCCGCTTTATAAATAGAAGCCCCCATGTAAACACGCATGATGTAAAAACAATAGAGACCCTGCTTTAGCTAAGGCTCCAGTTTATTATATTGATCATAATATATACATTGTCATAATTATGTACGTAAGAAGAGCATGTGGCTCAAGTATAGTAAGGCCGAAGATTAGCTATATTCCACAGCCGCTGGGTCTCCTCCTCCGATTTACGTGAGTCTTTGTGCTCTCGAACATCGATAAGGTAGTATGATCCATTGTGCAAATTTTTGCTAACCACAAAAGGCCCTTCCTAAGGTGGGGATAACTTGTGCACATCAGTCTGATCCTGGATGAGCCGGAGCACCAGATCGCCTTCTTGAAAAGTTCTGGTTTTAACCCGGGGGCTGTGATAACGTCATAGATCTTGTTGATAAATCACCGAACGTGCCGCTGCAAGATCACACTCCTCATCTAACAGGTCCAGTGAGTCCTGACGTGCTTTCTCATTATCAGCTTCAACATCATCCACCACACGGCGCGAGTCATGACAGATTTCACTAGGGAGAACCGCCTCTGCTCCGTAAACCATGAAGACTCCCGTAGATATATTCGGTGTGGTGTTGATACTCCATAACACGGAAGGTAACTCCTCCACCCAACAACCCGGCGTCCGCTTTAAAGTAACTATAAGCCGGGGTTTGATACCTCTAAAAATCTCTTGATTGGCCCTCTCTGCTTAACCATTAGACTGGCAGTGAGCCACTGATGATACGTCAAGCCGGATGTGCTCACGTTGACAAAATTCTTCCATAGCACCCTTGGACAGATTAGTACCATTATCAGTTATAATGATGTGTGGAAAACCAAACCGAAAGATCACCTTTTTGATGAATTGGACCGCCGTGGCCGCATCACACTTGCTGACTTGCTCTGCCTCTATCCACTTGGTGAACTTATCAACCGCCACAAATAAGTGGGTCTTCTTGTCCTTGGACCTCTTAAAGGGTCCAACCATATCCATCCCCCAAGTTGCAAACGGCCAAGTGATTGGAATCATCCTTAATTCTTGGGCTGGAACATAAGCGCGGTGTGCAAACTTCTGACAACCGTCACACCTCTTTACCAAATCCTCAGCATCAGCATGAGCTGTTAACCAATAGAAGTCGTGACGAAAAGCCTTAGCCACCAAGGATTTTGAACCGGCGTGGTGACCACAATCTCCTTCGTGGATCTCATGCAAAATCTCACAACCTTCTTGAGGAGACACATAACGCTGAAACGCCCCTGTTACGCTGCAATGATGCAGCTCCCCATTGACAATGGTCATGGACTTGGATCGCCGGATTATCCGCCGGGCCAAAGTTTCATCGTCTGGTAACTCATCCCGGTTCATGTATGCCAGGTATGGGACCGTCCAATCCGGAATAATGTGAAGAGCCGCCACCAATTGAGCCTCTGGGTCAGGCACAACCAAATCCTCCACCGTAGGTATCTTGACTGGCGGATTATGCAGCACATCTAGAAAGGTATTGGGTGGCACCGGTTTACGTTGAGAGCCTAAGCGACTTAAAGCATCTGCCGCTTCATTCTTTCGCCGGTCTATATGGTCAACCTGATAACCCTTGAAATGACCAGCCACTGTATCCACCTCTCGTCTATATGCCGCCATGAGTGGATCTTTGGAATCCCAAGTGCCAGACACCTGTTGAGCTACCAGGTCCGAGTCACCAAAGCACTTAACCCGGCTCAAATTCATCTCCATAGCCATCCGAAGACCATGGAGCAAGGCCTCATATTCAGCTGCATTATTAGTGCAAGGGAACATTAAACGGAGAACATAACAAAACTTATCACCTCATGGGGAAGTTAATATGACTCCAGCCCCTAAGCCCTCCAGTTGTCTGGACCCATCAAAATGAATAGTCCAATAAGTGTTGTCTGGCTTTTCCTCCGGTGCCTGCAACTCTGTCCAATCATTGATGAAGTCCACAAGTGCTTGGGATTTGATTGCTGTGCGAGGCGTATATTTTAACCCGTGAGGTCCAAGCTCAATAGCCCATTTGGCAATCAGGCTAGTTGCTTCTCTGTTTTCGATGATATCTCCCAAGGGGGCTGAACTGACCACTATGATAGGATGACCCTGAAAATAATGCTTGAGCTTCCGGCTTGCCATGAAAAACCCGTACACCAGTTTCTGCCAATGTGGGTATCTCTGTTTGGATTCAATAAGCACCTCGCCGATATAGTAAACCGGCTGTTGAACCGGGTACTCCTTTCAGGCCTCCTTGCGCTCCACAACAATAGCCACACTAACAACCCGGGCATTAGCAGCCACATATAGCAATAAGGGCTCTTTATTGGCCGGAGCCACAGGGATAGGTGGATTGGCTAACTGTCTCTTCAAGTCCTCAAACGCTTTATCAGCAGCATCACTCCAGACGAAGTCATCCGTCTTCTTTAGCATCTGATACAAGGGGATAGCCTTCTCCCCAAGGCGACTGATAAACCGGCTTAAGGTTACAATCCGGCCCGCCAAACGCTGAACATCGTTGATACACGCCGGTTTAACCAAGGATATGATAGCCATGATCTTCTCTGGATTAGCTTCAATGCCCCTGTTAGATACCAGAAAACCCAAGAGCATGCCTACCGGTACACCAAAGACACATTTGGCCGGATTAAGCATCATCTTATAAACCCGGAGGTTATCAAAAGTTTCCTTCAAGTCATCTATCAATTTTTCCTCCTTTCTGAACTTCACCACAATATCATCCACATAAGCATGAACATTGCGCCCAATCTGTTTATGAAGACAATTCTGGACACAACGTTGATAGGTCGCCTGGGCACTCTTGAGCCCAAAAGGCATAGATACAGAGCAGAAGGTTCCAAAGGGAGTTATGAAAGTTGTCTTCTCCTGGTCCTTAACTGCCATTTTGATCTGATGATAACAAGAATAAGGATCTAGAAAACACAAACGGTCACAACCTGCCATAGCATCAATAATTTGATTGATACGAGGGAGGGCAAAGGGATCAGCTGGATAGGCCTTGTTCAAGTCTGTGTAGTCCACACACATGTGCCAAGTGCCGTTTTTCTTAAGTACCAGCACCGGATTAGCTAGCCACTCAGGGTGAAAGACCTCCACAATAAACCCTGCTGCCAAAAGCCGGGCTACCTCCTCACCAACAGCCTTACGCCTCTCCTCGTTGAAGCAGCGGAGAAACTGCCTGACCAGTTTAAACTTAGGATCTATGTTAAGAGTGTGCTCAACGAGTTCCCTCGGTACACATGGCATGTCAGAAGGTTTCCATGCAAAGATGTCCCGGTTCTCATAGATGAACTCGATGAGCGTGCTTTCCTATTTCGGATCCACGTTAGCGCTGATGCTGAACTGCTTGGATGAACGCGTGTCTCGCGAGGCGGAAACTACTTCAGGCATTGGGGAACACGCATCTCGCGAGGCAGAAACTACTTCAGGCACATCAAGCTAAGTTATTCCTACGCGCATACATAAAATGTGACACTGCAACATGACACAATAATGATAAACATAGCACAGCTACATGGAAATCATAACTGTTGCACGCCACAGCGGGTCCCCGTACTTGTCTCTCTCTTAATGTAGGAAGGAAAGGAAGAACGAAACAAAAGCAGAATGTGCTCCCATGGCAAGTCGCGAGGACAGGCCCGAGGCGCTCTCCTGAGCTCAGCCAAACCCCTCCTCGTGCTTCACTGAAGCGTGGCGATGAGACGACCCGCTACCACCTTCAAAGCGGGCGCAGCGGCGTGGCGGCTGTTCGTAGCCGCCGTTGCTGGAGCTGTCACCATAAGAAGAGTCGCCATAGCTGGACGAGTCATGGCCCGCGCCGAGGGCGAGCCCGCCTTCACTCTCGTCGCGGCCGTCGCCGAGGCCGAGCACCTCACCGCCATCGTTGTCCTTGGGGAAACACCCGACGCAGCGGCCATCTTCCCCGAACACCCTCACATACAGGGTCGCGTTGCCATCGTACTTGAAATGGAGGGAGCACCTCCAGCCCAGGCCGCGCGCGCGGGTAAACATCTGCCAGCCGCGGGCCAGGGCTGCATTGCCTACGGCGGAGACCTCGACCACGCCCCACGAAGCCTTGTTGCAGCAGCCGTCCGCCTGCACCAGTGGTTGGCAGCTCGCCGACAAAGAAGCGCGGGAGATGAAGCCAAGTGCCGGCCGGGTTCTCTAACCACACGAAGAACTCCGGCAGCACTTTCGCAGAGTGGAAGTGCGGCCTGGGCGGCTGCGCGACCATGGCGTGCCTCCCTTCATCGACGGGGCCCCCACGACTTGGGCGACCACCAGCACGCGAAGAAGCGCCACTGCCACCACGAGGAGCCGCGACAGGGGTCATGGTGTGCTTGCGGGGACGGCCGCACCCCCTCTTGGGCGGCGGTGAGCCAGGCCCCTCCTGGCGAGCCTTCCCCTTCTCCGCATCTGAGAGCCTCTTCGCAGGCGCCATGGGTGTCGCTACTGGCAGTGAAGCGAGGAAGAAGAAGGAGCAGGAGAAGCAAAGGAAGAGATGGGCGACAGGGGCTCTGCCCCCTATCCATTTATAGCCAAGAGGAGGCCAACCGCTGACCTCCATGATCTAAGGTAATAATGATCTTTTTCTGCATGCAGCATGGACTCGTCAAGTCTGGTGGTTTCCGAGACCTCCAAAGGGCAAGTCCAATCAATCTCCACGCGTCAAGCGGGGCCGCAGGCTGTTGGGGCCCGTGACGCTTCACACTTGCCCTTTGGCTTCGCCTCGAAGCCAAGTCCGAGGGCGCCTTGGGCCTGAGGGCTACTGTAGGCATCCTAGGAACGGGGGTCCCCAGACTTGCCTTCCTGCGGCCCACAACGTGGCTCCATCAACGAACCTGTACGGCCCATCTTCACCAACAAACACTGAATACCCTTGCGAGGGTCCAAGCCTCACGAGGCAGACAATGCAAGACCTCCTCAAGGGCGGCCTCACCAGGTTGGCTCGCGACGAGCGGAGAGATCAAGGCATGTGATACCTCGCGAGGTTTGTGTGACGCAAGCCATGACGACTGGAGCCAGGCGGGCGCCAGGCGGTTGCCAGCACGTGCAGTGTCCTTGTTTCCTCTTTGGTGCTAAAGGGGCCAGCGCAGGAGAGGAGTCCCGAGGCATCAAGCAAAGGTTTCCATATTGGTGCAGCAAGACCAAGACCAGCAGGATGCTACCTCTTGAGCACTGCGTTGGTTTTCCCCGAAGAGGAAGGGATGATGCAGCAAAGTAGTGTAAGTATTTCCCTCAACTTTTGAGAACCAATGTATCAATCCAGTAGGAGGCTACGTGCGAGTCCCTCGTACCTGCACAAAACAAATAAATCCTCGCAACCAACGCAAATAGGGGTTGTCAATCCCTATAAGGTCACTTATGAGAGTGAGATCTGATAGATATGATAAGATAATTTTTTTGGTATTTTTATGATAAAGATGCAAAGTAAAATAAAGGCAAAGTAAATAGCAAAGGAAATAACTAAGTAGTAGGAGATTAATATGATGAAGATAGACCCGGGGGCCATAGGTTTCACTAGTGGCTTCTCTCGAGAGCGTAAGTATTCTACGGAGGGTGAACAAATTACTGTTGAGCAATTGACAGGATTGAGCATAGTAATGAGAATATCTAGGTATGATCATGTATATAGGCATCACGTCCGAGACAAGTAGACCGACTCCTGCCTGCATATACTACTATTACTCCACTCATCGACCGCTATCCAGCATGCATCTAGAGTATTAAGTTAAAAACAGATTAACACCTTAAGCAAGATAACATGATGTAGAGGGATAGACTCATGTAATATGAAGAAAACCCCATCTTGTTATCCTCGATGGCAACAATACAATACGTGCCTTGCTGCCCCTACTGTCACTGGGAAAGGACACCGCAAGATTGAACCAAAAGCTAAGCACTTCTCCCATTGCAAGAAAGATCAATCTAGTAGGCCAAACCAAACTGATAATTCGAAGAGACTTGCAAAGATAACCAATCATACATAAAAGAATTCGGAGAAGATTCAAATATTGTTCATAGATAGACTTCATCATAAACCCACAATTCATCTGTCTCAACAAACACACCGCAAAAAGAAGATTACATCGAATAGTTCTCCACAAGAGAGGGGGAGAACATTGTATTGAGATCCAAAAAGAGAGAAGCCATCTAGCTAGTAACTATGGACCCGTAGGTCTGAGGTAAACTACTCACACTTCATCGAAGAGGCTATGGTGTTGATGTAGAAGCCCTCCGTGATCGATGCCCCTCCGACGTAGCTCCGGAACAGGCCCCAAGATGGGATCTCATGGATACAGAAAGTTACGGCGATGGAATTAGGGTTTTGGCTCTGTATCTGATCGTTTGGGGGTATGTAGGTATATATAGGAGGAAGGAGTACGTCGGTGGAGCAACAGGGGGGCCACGAGGGTGGAGGGCGCGCCTGGGGGGGGGGGGGTAGGCACGCCCCCTACCTCGTGGCCTCGTCTTTTCTTTCTTGACGTAGGTTCCAAGTCTCCTGGGTCTTGTTCGTTCAGAAAAAATCGTTCCCGAAGGTTTCATTTCGTTTGGACTCCGTTTGATATTCCTTTTCTTTGAAACCCTAAAACAGGCAAAAACAGTAATTTTGGGCTGGACCTCCGGTTAATAGTTCAGTCCCAAAAATAATATAAAAGTGGAAAATAAAGCCCAATAATGTCCAAAACAGTAGATAATATAGCATGGAGCAATCAAAAATTATAGATACGTTGGAGACGTATCAAGCATCCCCAAGCTTAATTCCTGCTCGTCCTCGAGTAGGTAAATGATAAAAAACAGAATTTTTGATGCGGGGTGCTACTTGGCATAATTTTAATGTAATTCTTATTAATTGTGGTATGAATATTCAGATCCGAAAGATTCAAGACAAAAGTTCATATTGACATAAAAAATAATAATACTTCAAGCATACTAATAAAGCAATTATGTCTTCTCAAAATAACATGGCCAAAGAAAGTTATCCCTACAAAATCATATAGTCTGGCTATGCTCTATCTTCACCACACAAAATATTTAAATCTTGCACAACCCCGATGACAAGCCAAGCAATTGTTTCATACTTTTGACATTCTCAAAACTTTTCAATCTTCACGCAATACATGAGCGTGAGCCATGGATATAGCACTATAGGTGGAATAGAGTGGTGGTTGTGGAGAAGACAAAAGGGAGAAGATAGTCTCACATCAACTAGGCGTATCAACGGGCTATGAAGATGCCCATCAATAGATATCAATGTGAGTGAGTAGGGATTGCCATGCAACGGATGCACTAGAGCTATAAGTATATGAAAGCTCAAAAAGAAACTATGTTGGTGTGCATCTAACTTGCTTGCTCATTTTGAGGAAGCCCGTCATTGGAATATACAAGCCAAGTTCTATAATGAAAGGTTCCCACTAGTATATGAAAGTGATAACATGAGAGACTCTCTACTATGAATATCATGGTGCTACTTTGAAGCACAAGTGTGGTAAAAGGATAGTAACATTGTCCCTTCTCTCTTTTTCTCTCATTTTTTGGGCCTTTTCTATTTTTTATGGCCTCTTTTCTTTCTCCCTTTTTTCATCCGGAGTCTCATCCCGACTTGTGGAGGAATCATAGTCTCCATCATCCTTTCCTCACTGAGACAATGCTCTAATAATGATGATCATCAAACTTTTATTTTTCTTACAACTCAACAATTACAACTCGATACTTAGAAAAAAATATGACTCTATATGAATGCCTCTGGAGGTGTACCGGGATATGCAATGACTGATGAGTGACATGTATGAAAGAATTATGAATGGTGGCTTTGCCACAAATATGATGTCAACTACATGATCATGCTAAGCAATATGACAATAATGGAGTGTGTCATAATAAACGGAACGGTGGAAAGTTGCATGGAAATATATCTCGGAATGGCTATGGAAATGCCATAATAGGTAGGTATGGTGGATGTTTTGAGGAAGGTATATGGTGGGTGTATGATACCGACGAAAGGTGCGCGGTATTAGAGAGGCTAGCAAAGGTGGAAGCGTGAGAGTGCGTATAATCCATGGACTCAACAATAGTCATAAAGAACTCATATACTTATTGCAAAAATCTACAAGTTATCAAAGCAAAGTATTACGTGCATGCTCCTAGGGGGATAGATTGGTAGGAAAAGACCATCGCTCGTCCCCGACCGCCACTCATAAGGAAGACAATCAAAAAATAAATCATGCTCCGACTTCATCACATAACGGTTCACCATACGTGCATGCTATGGGAATCACAAGCTTCAACACAAGTATTTCTCAAATTCAAAACTACTCAACTAGCACAACTTTAATATCACCATCTTTATATCTCAAAACAATTATCAAGCATCAAACTTCTCATAGTATTCAACACACTCATAAGAAAGTTTTATTATTAATCTTGTATACCAAGCATATTAAGATTTTAAGAAAATTACCATGCTATTAAGACTCTCAAAATAATCTAAGTGAAGCATGAGAGATCAATAGTTTCTATAAAACAAATCCACCACCGTGCTCTAAAAGATATAAGTGAAGTACTAGAGCAAAATTATATAACTCAAAAGATATAAGTGAAGCACATAGAGTATTCTAACAAATTCCAAATCATGTATGGCTCTCTCAAAAGGTGTGTACTGCAAGGATGATTGTGGTAAAATAACAAATAAAGACTCAAATAATACAAGACACTCCAAGCAAAACACATATCATGTGGCGAATAAAAATATAGCTCCAAGTAAAGTTACCGATAGAAGTAGACGAAAGAGGGGATGCCTTCCGGGGCATCCCCAAGATTTGGCTTTTAGGTTTCCTTAGATTATCTTGGGGGTGCCATGGGAATCCCCAATCTTAGGCTCTTGCCACTCCTTGTTCCATAATCCATCAAATCTTTACCCAAAACTTGAAAACTTCACAACACAAAACTTAAAGTAGAAAATCTCGTGAGCTCCATTAGCGAAATAAAACAAAAGACCACTTAAGGTTACTGTAATGAATTCATTATTTATTTATATTGGTGTTATACCTACTGTATTCCAACTTCTCTATGGTTTATAAACTATTTTACTAGCCATAGATTCATCAAAATAAGCAAACAACACACGAAAAACAGAATCTGTCAAAAACAGAACAGTCTGTAGTAATCTGTAGCTAGCGCAAGATATGGAACCCCAAAAATTCTAAAATAAATTTCTGGACGTGAGGAATTTATCTATTAAAAATGTTAAAAACGAATTACCTAAATATCACTTTCCAAATAAAAATGGCAGTAGTTCTCGTGAGCGCTAAATTTTCTGTTTTTTACAGCAAGTTAAACAAGACTTTCCCCAAGTCTTCCCAACAGTTCTACTTGGCACAAACACTAATTAAACACAAAAAACACAACCAAAACAGAGGCTAGATAAATTATTTATTACTAAACATGATCAAAAAGCAAGGAATAAAAATAAAATTGGGTTGCCTCCCAACAAGCGCTATCGTTTAACGCCCCTAGCTAGGCATAACAAGCAAGAATAGATCTAGGTATTGCCATCTTTGGTAGGCAATCCATAAGTGGATCTCATAATAGATTCATAAGGTAATTTAATTTTATTTCTAGGAAAGTGTTCCATGCCTTTCCTTAATGGAAATTGGAATCTAATATTTCTTTCCTTCATATCAATAATCGCACCAATCGTTCTAAGGAAAGGTCTACCAAGAATAATAGGACATGAAGTATTGCAATCTATGTCAAGAACAATAAAATATATGGGCACATAATTCCTATTTGCAAAAATAAGAACATAATTAATTCTTCCCATAGGTTTCTTAATAGTGGAATCCACAAGGTGCAAGTTTAGAGAGCAATCATCAAAATCATGGAAACCTAACAAATCACACAAAGTCTTTGGAATCGTGGAAACACTAGCACCCAAATCACATAAAGCATAGCATTCATGATCTTTAATTTTAATTTTAATAGTTGGTTACCACTCATCATAAAGTTTTCTAGGGATAGAAACTTCCAATTCAAGTTTTTCTTCATAAGATTGCATCGAGGCATCAACGATATGTTTAGTAAATGCTTTATTTTGACTATAAGCGTGAGGAGAATTTAGCACGGATTGCAACAACAAAATACAATCAATCAAAGAGAAATTTTCATAGTTAAATTCCTTGAAATCCATAATAGTGGGTTTAGCAACATCTAGGGTTTTAATTTCTTCAATCCCACTTTTATCAAATTTAGCATCAAGATCAACAAATTCCGAATTCTTAGAACGCCTTCTAGGTAAAGGTGGATCATATTCAGTCCCATCATTATCAAGATTCATATTTCAAAACAAATATTTAATAGGGGACACATCAATAACTTTTAGATCTTCATCTTTATTTTCATAGGAACTAGAAGAACACACTCTTATAAAGGCATCTTTCTTAGCACGCATCCTAGCGGTTCTTTCTTTGCACTCATCAATGGAAATTCTCATGGCTTTGAGAGACTCATTGATATCATGCTTAGGTGGAATAGATACAAGTTTCAAAGAATCAACATCAAGAGCAATTCTATCAACGTTCCTAGCCAAATCATCAATCTTACGCAATTTTTCTTCAATCATAGCATTAAAATTCTTTTGCGAAGTAATAAATTCTTTAATATTAGATTAAAAATCAGAGGGCATCTTATTATAATTTCCATAATAATTGTTGTAGGAATTACCATAATTATTAGAGGGGTTACTAGGATAAGGCCTAGGATTAAAATTTCCTCTATACGCGTTGTTACCAAAATTGTTCCTACCAACAAAATTCACATCCATAGATTCATTATTATTCTCAATCAAAGTAGACAAGGGCATATCATTAGGATCAGAAGAAACAGTCTTATTAGCAAATAATTTCATAAGTTCATCCATCTTTCCACTCAAAACATTAATTTCTTCTACCACATGCACCTTTTTATTAGTAGATATTTCAGTATGCCATTGAGAATAATTAACCATAATATTATCTAGGAGTTTAGTAGCTTCTCCTAAAGTAATTTCCATAAAAGTTCCTCCCGCAGACGAATCTAAAAGATTTCTAGAAGCAAAATTCAATCCGGCATAAAAATTCTAAACAATCATCCACAAATTTAAACCATGAGTAGGGCTGTCGGTGTCAAAACCGGCAGATCTCGGGTAGGGGGTCCCGAACTATGCGTCTAGGCTGGATGGTAATAGGAGGCAAGGAACATGATGTTTTACCCAGGTTCGGGCCCTCTTCATGGAGGTAAAACCCTACGTCCTGCTTGATTAATATTGATGATATGGGTAGTACAAGAGTAGATCTACCACGAGATCAAGGAGGCTAAACCCTAGAAGCTAGCCTATGGTATGATTGTTGTATGATGAAGTTGTCCTACGGACTAAAACCCTTCGGTTTATATAGACACCAGAGAGGGTTAGGGTTACACAAAGTCGGTTACAATGGTAGGAGATGTTGAATATCCGCATCGCCAAGCTTGCCTTCCACGCCAAGGAAAGTCCCATCCGGACACGGGACAAAGTCTTCAATCTTGTATCTTCATAGTCCTGGAGTCCGGCTAAAGGTATAGTCTGGCTACCCGAACACCCCCTAATCCAGGACTCCCTCAGTAGCCCCTAAACCAGGCTTCAATGACGACGAGTCCGGCGCGCAGATTGTCTTCGGCATTGCAAGGCGGGTTCCTCCTCCAAATTCTTCATAAAATTTTGTGAACACCAAGAGTAGTGTCCGGCTCTGCAAAATAAGTTTCCACATATTGCCACAGGGAGAATAATATTAACACAAATCTAATCCGCTGACGTATTCCGCAGCGTGACATCACACTATGGCCAAGCCTTTATTCGAATCGTTTTCACTTCTCCACCTCAGCGTGTTTTGCGAGGCGGTTTCCTTGGCACGTCTTGTCAAAGCAGAGATCATGTCCCCTTTATTTACGGGATTCTCGTTAATACGGACGTGGGTAACCCAACCGCGCCATTTATCACGATGCTTGGGAGGCAAGCGAGTTTTACTAGGCTGGTGGGATGCACAGTCGCATCCTCCCATATAAGGGGATAAGGATCCACCTTTTTACCTACGCCTTCTTCCTCCTTTGCCTATCCATCTTCTGCACACCCGAGCTCCAGCGCCCAAGTCCGCACTTCCTACCTCAACCTTCTCCAACAATGTCCGGAGCGGGAGGCAAGTGGATGGTCTCCTCCGTCACGTAGGGCCATGTCAAAAAGCTAAGGAAGGCCGGATACTTGTCCAAAGACATCACGCACCGGCTTCCTGAGGAGGGCCAGCTTCTCCCCACCCCAAGTCCCCATGAGAGGGTAGTATTTCTTCCCCACTTCCTCCGCAGACTGGGTTTTCCTCTCCACCCATTTGTCCGCGGGCTCATGTTCTACTATGGCCTAGATTTCCACAATCTGGCCCCGAACTTCATCCTCAATATCTCGGCGTTTATCGTCGTGTGCGAGGCTTTCCTCTGCATCTGCCCCCATTTTGGCCTCTGGCTCAAGACCTTCAACGTCAAGCCAAAGGTGGTGTGTGGCAACTAGGCGGAGTGCGGAGGTGCCATGGCGAGCAAAATAGCCAACGTCCTATGGCTCGAGGGCTCCT
Organism: Triticum monococcum; assembly: GCA_034509565.1. Classification (NCBI taxonomy): domain Eukaryota; kingdom Viridiplantae; phylum Streptophyta; class Magnoliopsida; order Poales; family Poaceae; genus Triticum; species Triticum monococcum. The sequence goes on from CM067842.1 coordinate 601,585,680, forward strand.
TTGTGGAGACCTTGAAGGGGTGGCAGTCAAGGTGGTTTTACATCACCGAGCCACGCGATCCGAAGTGGATCGCAACCCCTGAATTCCGATCCGGACCCCCTACACGGCTCACGTCCTGGAAGGAGACGGGCTTGTCGTGGGGCGACGAAGAAGAGGTGACCGGACTGCAAAAATGCATCCAGTCCCTGGTGAACAAGCAGCTCAAGCTTGTCAATGTAGTCCAGGTCATGCTTGTCCATCGGATCCTTCCATGTAAAGAACGGGACTTCAATTTGTGGGAGTTCAACCCGGCGCAGCACCGAACTCTGAGCAGCCTCTTCGACACGACGTACGAAGATGTCTAGAAGGGGCTAACCAAAGGCGCTGAGGATCCCGCATCCGCCCCCGAAGACCGAGGATTTAGCTCACAGCGTCCTGCTGGCGAGGTAAGATATTTTCATCTTTTACAAGATGTTAAGTTTTTTTACAGTTTGACTCTATGCGGGATCTAAACTCCGTCACCTTTGACAGGATTGGCAGGCGAAGTCCGGACTGATTAACTGTCCGGCTCCCTTGCCCGAAGACCCAGCCCATGCTCTCCTAGTGAAGCTGCTGGTTCCGGCACCTTATGTGGTGCCGGAGAAGAAGGCCAAGAAGAAGAAGGCCACAGGGACTCAAAAGAGTTCCCGGCATATGGTGGTGTCGGACTCGTTGTCCAACGAGTCCAAGACGCACTCCTCTCGTGAAGACGAGGAGGAGGAAGAAGAAACCTCTCCCCCTCTGGCGGGGGGAGGAAAGAAGAGGAAGGCCGCCACAGTAGGGGAGGCCGAAGGGTCCAAGAAGAGGAAAACCCCTCCGCCGGACTATGCCCCCAACGCCGATGAGGACGAAGAGGAGTGGCCGGACAGGGCCAAGCGTCCGGCGAAATCGTAAGTGTTCGGATACCAGAGTAACTCATGATATTCCTTTTGTTGCACAGCTTTCCCTAATGTCGAATATAATCATGTAGCCCGCCCAAGGACGGGCTCGATGAGTCGTCGAGCGGCTCCCTGGATTCATCGGACGTGAATTCAGTTCCGCCCGCTGCCTTCCCCTGTACTACGGATGACGTCGAAGTGGCATCGCGACAAGCTCCGGGGCAAGAGGAGGTGGTCCAGGAGGAGCCGCGAGGCAACCTCTCGGACTCCAGGAGTAAAGGGGACAAGACCACCCAGGGCTCCAAGTCCGGCTTTAAGCCGGACACCGCGCCGGAATCATCAACGGTTCTGGACCGCGGTAGGTGGACTCCTGCCAAGAGGAGCAAGCCTATAGAGCTGGCATCCTCCGTCCAACCGGAGGAGTCGGACAATCTGCTGGAGGCGCTTAAGGGCGCCTCCATCGACGAGGAGCACCATACCATCATGAGTACGGTGGTCCAGAAGGTTCGGTCCGCCAAAAGCGGACTAACTGAAGCTTGTGCTAGCCTTCTAACAGGCTTCGAGGTAAGTAAAAATATGTAAAAATATTACCGTATAGACAGTAGCCCCTGATGCTTTGTTTGGCGTTCGGAAAGAAAAGCTGAATAGAGGATCTATTAAATATCGCAGGAGTCTAACTAAAAAGGAGTCGATATACGTATGCAGGCTTCGCTGCTGGCCACCGCTGCACTGACTATGGAGGTGGGTGCCCTGAAGCAGGGCCTCGAGCGGACCGAGCAAGAGCTTGGCCTTGGCAAACGGCAGCTCGAGGAGAAAGAAGGTAAGAAATACCTTATAGAAAAAATGCCTATAAGAAGACGCAATTGCAAAAAATGACCGGAGTACACTACTTATTGTAGGGGCCACAACCGAGGTGGCGAGCCTCAAGCAGGCGTTGTCCGAGGCCGAGAACAAAGCGGCCACGGAGCGCACTGAGCGGGAGAAGTTTGAGGCGCAGGTCGGCGAGGTGTAGCGAGAGCTTCAGGCTCTCACGAAAAAACATGAGATTTTGGAGCTAGACTCAAAGACGCGAGTGTCCGAGCTTGCTGCAGCCCTTAAAACTGCCCAATCTGCCAAGGCCGAAGCCTAGAAGGCCCTCCAGGAATTGGATGCGGTGAAAAAGATAGCGGCGGGTAAGGCATTCTCTATGCAAAGCAGACATATAAAAGTAAACTACTTGTTACTTACCCGAATTCGGAGCTCTCCAGGGGCATTCGCAGATCTTCCCCGCAGTGTATCCGATGGCGCCGCATTCTACCGAGCCGAGGAAGGCAGCTTGACGGAGAAGGTGTTCTGGTCTTAGTACGCTGAGGCCGGACACCCTGTGCCCTTGAGCGACCAGCTGAAGCAGCTGGTTGAGCTCCACAAGGCGGCCGAACAGGCCCTGAAGGGCTTCATAGTTCGGCTGTGGCCTGGAGAGGCCCTGCCTGGGAGCTACTTCGGACTGGTGCGGCGGCTGGTGGAGGCTTGTCCAAGGCTCGAGGTCATCAAGCGCCCCGTCTGCATCGAAGGTGCCCGTAGGGCCCTTGCCCGTGCAAAGGTGCACTGGGTAAGCTAGACGGTGAGAAGCTTGTGAGGGACGGGCCGCCGCCGGGGAAGGAGCATCGCAAGCCCGAGAACTATTACAAGGATGTTCTGGCTGGTGCCCGCCTTATGGCGGATGAATGTACCAAGGATGTAATTTTTGAATGAACTCGCTCGTGTTATCCTGTGCGCTGAAAACTTGTTCATATGCGCTAAGCAATGCTTGTTGAATTTAAAATATTACTTTCTGTGTGGTCGTTTATCAAAAAATTGAGAGATGGCCAGTCGCCAGCTTCTGCCCCCATGCCACTAGTGCTGGGGTGTTCGGGATAAACCTGAGCGCTCTTTTTCCCATGATTGGGTCTGTCGAGGGAGGCGATCAGCACAACAAACAAGGCAATCGGACTATAATGCTTGAACACTCTCACTTAGCCATAGAACTCTATAATTTTAAATTTCGGTGAAGCCCCTAGTATTCGGAAGACCGAGTTCGGCGCGCTATCCACGCCTTGGCCGGACAAAGCCGGTTCCTCGCTTGAAGCGGCATAAGTCTTTAAGGACTCGAAAAACCTCTCGAACAGCGACCGGTCTCTCGCTTCATCATGACAGTCGGTTTTAGCTTTCTCTACTGAGATGCTCAGCCCAGCTCAACTGGGGCACAATCGCAGTAGTTCTCCTAGTGCTACCTTAGCCAATATAGCGGAACGTAAGGCACCAAAACATAGGAGCCGGGCAAACCCAACCATTGACCCAAATCATGATTCGGAGCCGATGCATATAGTGCTATAAGTTTAGGGTGCCGCACTTGTGAAAGTGTACGGACTTCTCACGCCATATAGATGGGTACTGAAGCCCCTGGCATATTTTGCCGTACCACAGTGTACGGATGCGACATGTTATTAATAAACATATATAAAAAGAGGATAATGCAACAATAGACAAGAAGCTATGCATTGTTTATAGAAAGGTTGCTATGAAAGCGGAACGATACAAATAGTGCGATAAGCAAAAGAAATTGGACTATTTAACATGTACCGGCCAGGAGCAGGCCGCGGAGTTTGTATTAAAAAAATAGGTATACTGCTCACAATAGAGACCACCTGGGAGTTCCATAATGCGGCATGGCTTGTCTGCTTTCCTGGATCTTGCATCGTTTGTGTGGCAGTTGAATTGCCGAACGGGTCATCCGAAGTATGGAGTCCAGGGAGTAAGAGAAAAAAAGAAAAAAAAAAGGAATCCGGCAGCCCCTGGTGCAGTTTAAGCCGTATTTCGGGCGTGCCGTGATAGTGCCCCTTCCCCTGTGCCCATGGTATTTCAAGAGCGTAGTTATGTACGCGAAGCACTGGTTTCGTTATATCGCAAGGGCTAGGGTTGGGGCCGCATTGCTACGCTAGCTCAGAACGTGCCAGGAGGTCTTGTTGTAGGGTACTCCGGGCGCGCTTGACAGTGTCCGGCTTTTTGAAGGCCGAACTGGAGAACCGCCTAGAGAGGCTGCTTTGCACTTCTGCTGCGAGCGCTGCCGTGTGCTCCTCTGTTTGGAGGGAGCGTTCAGTGTTCCCATTGACCCTGATCACTCCTCTAGGGCCTGGCATCTTGAGCTTGAGGTATGCATAGTGCAGTATCGCATTGGATTTTGTGAATGCGGTTCGTCCGAGCAGTGCGTGATAGCCACTATGGAACAGGACTATGTCGAAGATTAACTCCTCGCTTCAGATGTTATCCGGAGATCCGAAGTCCACTTCTAGTGTAACTGAGCCTGTACAGTTGGCTTCTACACCTGGTATGATGCCTTTAAAGGTCGTTTTGGTGGGCTTGATCCTCGAGGGATCTATGCCCATTTTTCGCACTGTATCCTGGTAAAGCAGGTTCAGGCTGCTGCCGCCGTCCATGAGGACTCTTGTGAGATGAAATCCGTTAATGATTGGGTCTAGAACCAGTGCGGCAAAGCCGCCGTGACGGATGCTAGTGGGGTGATCCCTTCGATCAAAGGTGATCGGGCAGGAGGACCATGGGTTGAACTTTGGGGCGACTGGCTCTGTCGCATATACGTCCCGTAACGCATGCTTCCGCTCCCTCTTGGGGATGTGGGTTGCGTATATCATGTTCACCGTCCGCACTTGCAGGGGAAATCCCTTTTGTCCACTGTTGTTCGGCGGCCTGGGCTCCTCCTCGTCGTCGCTATGCAGCCCCTTGTCTTTGTTTTCGGCTCTTAACTTGCCTGCCTGCTTGAACACCCAACAATCCCTGTTGGTGTGATTGGCTGGCTTTTCGGGGGTGCCGTGTATCTGGCACAAGCGGTCGAGTATTCGGTCCAAACTGGACGGGCCCTGAGTATTTCTTTTGAATGGCTTTTTCCGTTGACCGGATTTGTAGCCTCGGAATCCGGCATTAAATGCCGTATCCTCGTTGTTGTCATTGTTAACGCGGCGCTTTTGTTTGTTCCGACGCGACCTATCACTTTTGTCCTTGGTATTTGAATTACCAGGGTTCTTGGTTAAGTTGTTGCTGCGAGCTAGCCAGCTGTCTTCTCCCGTGCAAAAGCGGGTCATGAGTGTCATGAGGGCTGCCATAGATTTCAGCTATTCCTGTCCCAGGTGCCGGGCAAGCCACTCGTCACGGATATTATGCTTGAAGGCCACTAAGGCCTCTGCGTCCGGACAGTCGACTATCTGGTTTTTCTTTGTTAGGAACCGTGTCCAGAATTGCCTGGCCGATTCCTCTGGCTGCTGAATTATGTGGCTTAGGTCATCGGCGTCTAGTGGTCGCACATAAGTGCCCTGGAAGTTGTCAAGGAATGCGGCTTCCAGGTCCTCCCAAGAACTGATTGAGTCTGCTGGCAAGCTGTTGAGCCAATGCCGGGCCGGTCCCTTAAGTTTGAGTGGGAGTATTTGATGGCGTGTAGATCATCATCGCGGGCCATGTGGATATGAAGGAGATAATCCTCGATCCATACCGTAGGATCTGTTGTGCCATCGTACGATTCGATGTTTACAGGTTTGAAGCCCTCAGGGATTTTATGATCCATTACTTCATCTGTGAAGCATAGTGGGTGTGCGGCGCCTCTGTATTGGGATATATCACGACGCAGCTCGAAGGAGCTTTGTCTGTTGAGTTCGGCCCGGCCGGATTTATTGCATCCGGAGTGACGATCACCGTCACGTGCCGTGGGGCGCCTGCGTGACCCATAGATCGATCTTGTTTGCCTTGCCTTGTCCTCCAGTATGTCGCGCAGGTCGGGCGCATTTTCTCGTGCCTTAGTATGCTTGACGCGGCGTCGGGGCATGGCTTGAGTGGAGGGCCAAGAGGCCTCTCTGTCGCGGCCACGAGGTGGCCGGTCGGCCGTGTCATGCGCTGGTGATGTAGGTGCTTCCTCCTCTAGTCGGGGTAGCAGCCTGCGCTTTGGATAACTCTTGGAGGGGCGTTCGAGTTCATACTCTTTGGCCGCAAGGACTTCAGTCCATCCGCCAGCTAGCAAATCCTGATCAGCTCTAAGCTATTGCCGCTTTTTCTTGAGGCTGCTTGCCGTGGCCATAAGCCTGCGTTTAAAACGCTCTTGTTCGGTTGGATCCTCTGGCACGACGAACTCGTCGTCGTCGAGGCTTGCCTCGTCTTCGGAGGGAGGCGTATAATTATCGTCCTCAACCTCTTGGTCCACCGCCCTCTCATGAGGGCTGGCTTCTCTGTCCTTCTGTGCTGAATCTTGCTGGAGGGGGTGTTCTTCGGCGCTATCCGAAGTAGTATTATCTCCCGTGCTGGAATCACCGTTTTTGCTTTGGCGGGATTTAGAGCGGCGCCGCTGACGCCGGCGCTTGGGCTGTTTCTTAGAGGTATCGTCCCTTGCTGTTTCATCGCCATCTCCATCCTTTGGAGTGTCCACCATATATATGTCATATGACGAGGTGGCCTTCCAGCACCCTACAGATGCTGGTTCTTGTTCGTCTCCTGCATCGTCGTCCATGCAGTCGATGTCTTCGGAGTCGAAATCAAGCATGTCGGTTAAGTCATCGACAGTGGCTACGAAGTGGGTGGTGGGTGGGTTTTGAATTTCTTCATCGTCCGTATCCCAACCTTGCTGACTGTAGTCCGGCCAGGGCTCTCCTGATAAAGAGAGAGCCTTTAGGGAATTCAGGATGTCACCGAAGGGCGAGTGCTGAAAGATGTCCGCGGCAGTGAACTCCATTATCGACGCCCAATCGGATTCGATCGGCAGGGGCGCGGGGGGCTCGGAGTTCGGAGAAGAATCCGGCTACTCAGAGTCACGGGCCATGCGGGGTGCAGGGCTGGAGTTCGGCTTGATTGCCTCTGAGATCGCAGCCCCTGAGGCAGCGTCCAACCGCTGATCCTCGATCGGTGCAGTAGGCTCCGAATCAATGGTCGGAACCGGTGCGTGTGCGGCCTCCAAAGCGCTGTTCAGCGGCAGAGCTATATCATGCCCATCGAGACAGTGCGGCGCGCTTGGCTGTGGCTCGAATCCGTCAAAGATCAAGTCCCCGCGGATGTCAGCCGTGTAGTTTAGGCTTCCAAACCTGACCTGATGGCCAGGGGCATAGCTTTCGATCTACTCAAGGTGGCCAAGCGAATTGGCCCGCAGTGCGAAGCCGCCGAAGACGAAGATCTGTACGGGGAGAAAAGTCTCACCCTGGACTGCATCGTTGTTGATGATCGAAGGATCCATCGGGCCTAAAAGCGACGACACAGAGGAACTCTCAATGAAAGCACCAATGTCGGTGTCAAAACCGGCGGATCTCGGGTAGGGGGTCCCGAACTATGCGTCTAGGCTGGATGGTAACAGGAGGCAAGGAACACGATGTTTTACCCAGGTTCGGGCCCTCTTGATGGAGGTAAAACCCTACATCCTGCTTGATTAATATTGATGATATGGGTAGTACAAGAGCAGATCTACCACGAGATCAAGGAGGCTAAACCCTAGAAGCTAGCCTATGGTATGATTGTTGTATGATGAAGTTGTCCTACGGACTAAAACCCTCCGGTTTATATAGACACCGGAGAGGGTTAGGGTTACACAAAGTCGGTTACAATGGTAGGAGATCTTGAATATCCGCATCACCAAGCTTGCCTTCCACGCCAAGGAAAGTCCCATCCGGACATGGGACGAAGTCTTCAATCTTGTATCTTCATAGTCCTGGAGTCCGGCTGAAGGTATAGTCCGGCTACCCGAACACCCCCTAATCCAGGACTCCCTCAAGGGCAATTACGTATCATTAGTTTCATTCTCTCCCAAGGTTGTGCAACATGTTCATGATCAAGTTGCTTAAAATTCATAATATCATTTCTAAGAGAGATGATCTTAGCAGGAGGAAAATACTTAGAGATAAAAGCATCTTTGAACTTATTCCATGAATCAATACTATTTTTAGGCAAAGACAAAAACCAAGCTTTAGCACGATCTCTAAGCGAAAAAGGAAATAGCTTCAGTTTAACAATATCATTATCTACATCTTTCTTCTTTTGCATGTCACACAAATCAATGAAGCTATTTAGATGGGTAGCGGCATCTTCACTAGGAAGGCCGGAAAACGGATCTTTCATGACAAGATTTAGCAAAGCAGTATTAATTTCACAAGATTCAACATCGGTAAGAGGAGCAATCAGAGTGCTAATAAAATCATTGTTGTTGGTATTGGTGAAGTCACACAATTTAGTATTATCTTTAGCCATCGTGACAAGCAAGCAAACTAACACACAAGCAAACAAAAATCAAGGGGGCAAAAAGAGGCAAATAGAGAAAGAGAGGGAGGATAGAGAGAGAGAGAGAGCGAATAAAACGGCAAGGGTGAAGTGGGGGGAGAGGAAATCGAGAGGCAAATGGCAAATAATGTAATGCGGGAGATAAGGGTATGTGATGGGTACTTGGTATGTTGACTTTTGCATAGACCTCCCCGGCAACGGCGCCAGAAATCCTTCTTGCTACCTCTTGAGTACTACGTTGGTTTTCCCCGAAGAGGAAGGGATGATGCAGCAAAGTAGCGTAAGTATTTCCCTCAGTTTTTGAGAACCAAGGTATCAATCTAGTAGGAGGCTACGTGCGAGTCCCTTATACCTACACAAAACAAATAAATCCTCGCAACCAACGCAAATAGGGGTTGTCAATCCCTATTAGGCCACTTACGAGAGTGAGATCTGATAGATATGATAAGATAATATTTTTGGTATTTTTACGATAAAGATGCAAAGTAAAATAAAGGCAAAGTAAATAGCAAAGGAAATAACTAAGTAGTAGGAGATTAATATGAGGAAGATAGACCCGGGGGCCATAGGTTTCACTAGTGGCTTCTCTCGAGAGCATAAGTATTCTACGGTGGGTGAACAAATTACTGTTGAGCAATTGACAGAATTGAGCATAGTTATGAGAATATCTAGGTATGATTATGTATATAGGCATCATGTCCGAGACAAGTAGACCGACTCCTGCCTGCATCTACTACTATTACTCCACTCATCGACCGCTATCCAGCATGCATCTAGAGTATTAAGTTAAAAACAGAGTAACACCTTAAGCAAGATAACATGATGTAGAGGGATAGACTCATGCAATACGAAGAAAAACCCATCTTGTTATCCTCGATGGCAACAATACAATACGTGCCTTGCTGCCCCTACTGTCACTGGGAAAGGACACCGCAAGATTGAAACCAAAGCTAAGCACTTCTCCCATTGCAAGAAAGATCAATCTAGTAGTCCAAACCAAACTAATAATTCGAAGAGACATGCAAAGATAACCAATCATACATAAAAGAATTCAGAGAAGATTCAAATATTGTTCATAGATAGACTTGATCATAAACCCACAATTCACAGGCCCCAAGATGGGATCTCATGGATACAGAAAGTTACGGCGGTGGAATCAGGGTTTTGGCTCCGTAAATGATCGTTTGGGGGTACGTAGGTATATATAGGAGGAAGGAGTACGTCAGTGGAGCAACAAGGGGCCCACGAGGGTGGAGGGCGCTCCTAGGTGGGTGGGTAGGTGCGCCACCCTACCTCATGGCCTCCTCTTTTTCTTTCTTGACGTAGGGTCCAAGTCTCCTGGGTCTTGTTCCTTGAGAAAATCACGTTCCCGAAGGTTTCATTCCGTTTGGACTCCGCTTGATATTCCTTTTCTTCAAAACCCTAAAACAGGCAAAAAAACAGCAATTCTGGGCTGGGCCTCCGGTTAATAGGTTAGTCCCAAAAATAATATAAAGGTGGATAATAAAGCCCAATAATGTCCAAAATAGTAGATAATATAGCATGGAGGAATCAAAAATTATAGATACGTTGGAGACGTATCACAGGACAGCAGGACGGAGGTCACCGTGGAGCCCAAGACGGCGTCACCGCCAGAGCCTTTGGCAGGTGGAGACTACTTTTGTCAGGATAGCTTGTACTAGCTTTCCCCTTCAAATTGGCCGTTGTGGGATCCCTTCCTGCCTAATATTTGGGAATAGGACCCGGGCCTCTATAAATAGGGCTAGCCACCACCTTAGAAGGGGAGAGGATCCTGGACCGCATCAACTCACCAAGCACAAGAACACCTCTCCTCAGGAGGCTGTTCTTCCCTTGTAACTGTTCATCCTCAGCCCGAGAGGCAATCCACCACACCACACTAGAGTAGGGTATTACACCACATCGATGGCCCGAACCAGTATAAACTCTTGTGTCTCTTGTTCTTTGGGTTCGTCGAGCTAGGCCGTGAGATCAGGTTGTGCGCGAGCTAGAGAGGGGGAGAGATCTTTGTGCGCGCCCAGTGTTCGAACCTCAAGGGTTTAGCCGGAAACTGAAATCCGACAAAGTGGGTAGAAGCTATTCCAACTAGTAGTGCTGATCATAACACCTGTATTAAGATGCTTAAAGAAGTTATTTTTCCGAGGTTTGGAGTGCCTAGATACTTAATGACTGATGGTTGTTCACATTTTATTCATGGTGCTTTTCGTAAAATGCTTGCTAAGTATGACGTTAATCATAGAATTGCATCTCCATATCATCCACAGTCTAGTGGTCAACTAGAACTGAGTAATAGAGAGCATAAATTAATTTTGCAAAAGACTGTAAATAGATCCAGAAAGAATTGGTCCAAGAAACTTGATGATGCATTATGGGCTTATAGAACTGCATATAAAAATCCTATGGGTATGTCTCCGTATAAGATGGTTTATGGAAAAGCATGTCACTTACTCTCAAACTCGAACATAAGGAATATTGGGCCATTAAAGAGCTCAATTATGATTTCAAACTTGCCGGTGAGAAGAGGCTTTTTTACATTAGTTGACTTGCTGAATGGAGAACCCAGGCTTATGAGAATGCCAAACTGTTTAAAGAAAAAGTTAAAAGATGGCATGACAAAAGGATACAAAAATGTGAGTTTAATGTAGGTGATTATATATTTCTATACAACTCTCGTTTAAGATTTTTTGCAGGCAAACTTCTCTCTAAATGGGAAGGTCCTTACGTTATTGAGGAGGTCTATCGTTCCAGTGCTATAAAAATCAACAAATTCGAAGGAACAAATCCGAGGGTGGTGAACGGTCAATGAATCAAACATTATATCTCAGGTAATCCCATAAATGTTGAAACTAATGTTATTGGAACCGTAACCCCGGAGGAATATATAAGGGACACTTTCCAGAACGTTTCAGACTCCCAAAAGGAATAGGTATGAGGTAGGGTAAGTAAATCAACTCCAAAACAATTCTAATAGCATTTTTTCTCGTTTTGGAATTTTTAAGAAAATAGGAAAAAAAGAAGTAGTCCGGGAAGGACACAAGGCTTCCGCGAAGGTGGAGGGCGCGCCCCCTGCCTTGTTGGCACCTCGTGTGCCTCCCGGACTCCGTTTTCTTGCACGATACTTCTTTTGGTCGGTAAAAATTCATTATATAATCTCCCGAAGGTTTTGACCACCGTATCACGCAAATATCTTCTGTCTTTGTTTTGAGCTATTTTTCTGATAGATCTAGATCGCCATGGCATCTTCAAGTGCCCCCAAGGACAAGTTCTTCGAGAAGGTCATCAACCCCTACCTCGCGGAGGTGCTGCAACACCCTCAAACCATTGAGATGCATGAGGGGTTGCTGCACATCCGCGATGTTGAGGGACCAAGGAGGACTGGAAGCGTGGCGACAAGACTCGAAGCAATGGAGCAACTAGTTTTCAAGTGCCAGGAGATGGTGGAACATGGAGTCGACACCAACCACATAATGATCACGGAGTTCACCAACATTGCCAAGCTAGATGCCAGAAACATCAGCGAGACCATCTTCAAGCTTCACGAGAAAATCGATCATCTCCAAGCCCAGATCTATGACCTGCAAAACCAAAACTGTGAGTATGAATATAGATTCAAGAGGATGAGTTTCCCTACAAATTTGAGGATCTCGGAGACTCGATCATCCTTCTATGATGGTGAGCCTATGCCTTGGAAGATGGATGACAAGCCTAGATCATCAACAACTCCATCATCGCCACCTCCGAGGAAGGAGACATAAACACATGGGTATGGGCACTCCCCTTGGCAACTGCCAAGCTTGGGGGAGTGCCTCGCTATCCTATCATCATCACACCTTTATCTTTAGCGTTTTTCTTAGTTCGATCCTTTTGGTTATATCTTAATCTAGTAGAATAAAGTTTTAGTATGATTTAGTTTTGAGTTTTGCTTTATGATCCTTCTATGTAATCGAGTCCGTGAGCTATATATAATAAAGATTAGTGTTGAGTCAAGGGCTTGATTATCTTGCTATGATCTAGAGGGAATAAAATAAAAGAGAGAATAAAAAGAATTAAAGAGATCATATGGATCTTATGGAGAGTAATGACTTCACATATAAAAAGTATGATGAATAAAAGTTGTTGAGAGTTGACAAACATAGTTTTTGTCATCGTTGCAATTAATAGGAAGTAATAAAGAACGAGAGGTTTTCACATATAAATATACTATCTTGGACATCTTTTATGATTGTGAGCACTCATTAAAATATGACATGCTAAAAAGTTGATGTTGGACAAGGAAGACAACATAATGGGTTATGTTTTCTTACATCTGAAACAAATTATATTGTCATGGATCATCCAACATGTTGAGCTTGCCTTTCCCTCTCATGCTAGCGAAATTCTTTGCACCAAGTAGAGATACTACTTGTGCTTACAAATATCCTTAAACCTAGTTTTTCCATGAGAGTCCACCATATATACCTATGGATTGAGTAAGATCCTTCAAGTAAGTTGTCATCATTGTAAGCAATAAAAATTGCTCTCTAAATATGTATGGCTTATTAGTGTGGAGAAAATAAGCTTTGTACGATCGTGTGATGTGGAAGAAATAAAAGCGACGGACTGCATAATAAAGGTCCATATCACAAGTGGCAATATAAAGTGACGTTCTTTCACATTAAGATTTTGCGCATTCAACCATAAAAGCACATGACAACCTCTGCTTCCCTCTACGAAGGGCCTATCTTTTATTCTTATCTATTACTTCATATAAGAGTCATGGTGATCTTCACCTTTTCTTTTTACATTTTATCCTTTGGCAAGCACAATGTTTTGGAAATATCCATATATATATATATATATAGCTAATTGGATGTAAATTTTCATCAACTATTATTGTTGACATTACCCTTGAGGTAAAAGGTTGGGAGGAAAAACTATAAGCCCCTATCTTTCTCTGTGTACGATTAAGACTTCATACCCATAAGTATTGTGTGAGTCTTAGCAATTGTGAAAGACTAAATTATAGTTGAGTATGTGGACTTGCTGAAAAGCTCTTATATTGACTCTTTCTGATGTTATGATAAATTGCAATTGCTTCAATGACTGAGATTATAGTTTGTTAGTTTTCAATGAAGTTTATAATTCATACTTGAAATTGTGAATGAATTGTTAATTTAGCATAAGAGATCATGATGCCCTCGTGTCCGTATTTTATTTTATCAACACCCCTATCTCTAAATATGTGGACATATTTTTCGATATAGGCTTTCGCTTGAGGACAAGCGGGGTCTAAGCTTGGGGGAGTTGATACGTCCATTTTGCATCATGCTTTTATATTGATATTAATTGCATTATGGGCTGTTATTACACATTATGTCACAATACTTATGCCTATTCTCCCTTATTTTATAAGGTTTACATGAAGAGGGAGAATGTGGGCAACTGGAATTCTGGGCTGGAAAAACGAGCAAATTAGAGACCTATTCTGCGCAACACCAAAAGTCCTGAAACTCCACGGGAATTATTTTTAGAATATATAAAAAATATTGGGCGAAGAAAGTACCAGAGGGGCCCACCCACCGTCCACGAGGGTGGGGGCGCGCCCCCCTGCCTTGTGGGCCCCCTGTCAACCTTCTGATGCCCATCTTTGGCTATCTGGAGTCTTTCGTCCTGGAAAAAATCAGAAGCAAGCTTACGAGACGAAACTCCGCAGCCACGAGGCGGAACCTTGGCGGAACCAATCTAGGGCTCCGGCGGAGCTGTTCTACCGGGGAAACTTCCCTCCGGGAGGGGGAAATCATCACCATCATCATCACCATCGATCCTCTCATCGGGAGGGGGTCAATCTCCATCAACATCTTCACCAGCACCATCTCATCTCAAACCCTAGTTCATCTCTTGTATCCAATCTTTGTCCCAAAGCCTCAGATTGGTACCTGTGGGTTGCTAGTAGTGTTGATTACTCCTTGTAGTTGATGCTAGTTGGTTTATTCGGTGTAAGATCATATGTTCAGATCCTTTATGCATATTAATACCCCTCTGATTATGAACATGAATATGATTTGTGAGTAGTTACTTTTGTTCCTGAGGACATGGGAGAAGTCTTGCTATAAGTAGTCATGTGAATTTGGTATTCGTTCGATATTTTGATGAGATGTATGTTGTCTCTCCTATAGTGGTGTCATGTGAACGTCGACTACATGACACTTCACCATTGTTTGGGCCTAGAGGAAGGCATTGGGGAGTAATAAGTAGATGATGGGTTGCTAGAGTGACAGAAGCTTAAACCCTAGTTTATGAGTTGCTTCGTAAGGGGCTGATTTGGATCCATATGTTTCATGTTATGGTTAGGTTTATCTTAATACTTCTTTTGTAGTTGCGAATGCTTGCAATAGGGGTTAATCATAAGTGGGATTCTTTTCCAAGGAAGGATAGTACCCAAGCACCGGTCCACCCACATATCAAATTATCAAAGTACCGAACGCGAATCATATGAACATGATGAAAACTAGCTTGACGATAATTCCCATGTGTCGTCGGGAGCGGTTTCCTTTATATAAGAGTTTGTCCAGGCTTGTCCTTTGCTACAAAAAGGATTGGGACATCTTGTTGCACTTTATTTACTTTATTTACTTGTTACCGGTTACAAATTACCTTATCACAAAACTATCTGTTACTGATAATTTCAGTGCTGCAGAATATACCTTACTGAAAACTACTTATCATTTCCTTCCGCTTCTCGTTGGGTCCGACACTCTTACTAATCAAAAGGACTACGATAGATCCCCTACACGTGTGGGTCGTTAATTGATTAATTGGATGAATTCTTGAACACTGACATCATATACACATAGACCTGGCTCATGATGGCACTGTTGGGAATTGTTACATGAAAAAACAAAAAAAAATCTACGCACACGCAATGAACTATCCATGGAGATGCATAGTAACGAGGGGGAGTGTGTCTTCGTACCCTCATAGACCGTAAGCGGAAGCGTTTCTCAATGTGGTTGATGTAGTCGAACTTCTTTGCGCTTCAACCGATCAAGTACTGAATGCACGCCACCTCCGCGTTCTGCACATGTTCAACTCGGTGACGCCCCTTGCCTTCTTGATCCAGCAAGACGTCGAGGTAGTAGATGAGTTCCGTCAGCATGACGGCATGGTGACGGTGATGGTGAAGTGATCCTCGCAGGGCTTCGTCTAAGCACTACGAAAATATGACCGGGGGTGTAAACGGTGGTGGGCGGCGCCGCACACGGTTAAAAAATTGTTTTTGGTGTGCTAGGCACCCCAAGTAGGACCGCATGCTACTTGTGCTTCTCCCAAGCCGCGCGCCCCCTTCCATATATATCAGAGGGGGAAGGAAAGAGAGGGGGAGACGGAAGGAAGGGGGAATCCTATTCCTCTCTTTCCTTTCCCTTCCTCTCTTTCCTTCTCCTCCTTGGCCGGCCCATATATGGGGGGCGCACCAGCGCATTGTGGCCGGTGCATTTCCCCTCTTGGCCCATAAGGCCCATATCTTTTGTCGGAGGTGCTTGGAACCCCTTTCGGTGACCCGATAAGTACCCGGTACCCCCCTAAACACTTCCGATGTCCGAATACTATCGTCCTATATATCAATCTTTACCTCTCGACCATTTTGTGACTCCTCGTCATGTCTATGATCTCATCCGGGACTCCGAACAACATTCGGTCCCCAAATCACATAACTCATATAATACTATATCGTCATCGAACGTTAAGCGTGCGGACCCTACAGGTTCGAGAACTATGTAGACATGACCGAGACACCTCTCTGGTCAATAACCAATAGCGGTACCTGGATGCCCATATTGACTCCTACATATTCTACGAAGATCTTTATCGGTCGAACAGTTATGACAACACACGTAATTCCGTTTGTCCATCGGTATGTTACTTGCCCAAGATTCGATCATCATTATCTTCATACCTAGTTCAATCTCGTTACCGGCAAGTCTCTTTAATCTCTTTGTAATACATCACCTCGTGGCTAACTCCTTAGTCGTTTGCTTGCAAGCTTGTGATGTCTATTACCGAGAGGGCCCAGAGATACTTCGCCGGTACTCGGAGTGAGAAATCCTAATCTCGATCTATGCCAACTCAACAAACACCTTTGGAGATACCTATAAAGCATCTTTATAATCACCCAGTTACGTTGTGACGCTTGATAGCACACAAGGCATTCCTCCGATATCCGGGAGTTGCATAATCTCATGGTCGAAGGAATATGTATTTGACATGAAGAAAGCAATAACAATAAAACTGAACGATCATTATGCTAAGCTAACGGATGGGTCTTCTCCATCACATCATTCTCCTAGTGATGTGATCCGGTTATCAAATGACAACCCATGTCCATGGTTAGGAAACTTTATCCATCTTTGATCAACGAGCTAGTCTAGTAGAGGCTCACTAGGGACATGGTGTTTGTTTATGTATTCACACATGTATTAAGGTTTCCGATCAATACAATTCTAGCATGAATAATAAACCTTTATCATGAATAAGGAAATATAAAATAACAACTTTATTATTGCCTCTAGGGCATATTTCCTTCACTAGATGCATGCTGGATAGCGGTCGATGAGTGGATTAATAGTAGTAGATGTAGGCAGGAGTCGGTCTACTTGTCTCGGACATAATGCCTACATACATGATCATTGCCTTGAATATCATCATAATTATGTGTTTTTCTATCAATTGCCCAACGGTAATTTGTTTACCCACGGTATGCTTTTTGTTCGAGAGGTAAGCCTCTAGTGAAAACTATGACCCCCAGGTCTACTTTTATCATATATAAAATCCAAAAATACCTTACTGCAATTTATTTACCGTATTTTATTTTATTTTTTATTTATCTATCTATCACCAACATATTTGATCCTTACAAATAATCGCGAAGGGGATTGACAACTATTTAATCGTGTTGGGTGCAAATATTTGCTATTTTGTGTGTAGATGCTGTTAACGAGGTTCCACGTCGTTCTTCTATCGAATTGATAACCTTGGTCCTTAACTGAGGGAAATACTTATCTCTACTATACTGCATCATTCTCTCCTCTTCGAAAAAATCCCAACGCAGCTTACAAATAGCAATGATGTACAGTCGGAGAAAAAAGAAGACTAGTATGCTTTTTATATATTTTTTGTATCGGCCATTCTGTGTCCAGTTGTCTATCCATTATACTAGCATTTTCTTTCCTCGATATTAATCAGATTTAAGATGCATTTTGAGTGTCTTTATTAAAGAAAAAATCATGTTATGTGAGGCCATTTAGAATGCCGACGCTGACACCGGACGCTAGCATTAATTCCTTGGCCCCCTAAAAAGGATTAATTCCTAGGCCGTTAGTTATGGTTCGAGTTTGAATCGAGTAAATTGGCTAGCATCGATTCTAAAACGAGAAAGGAGGGGGCCCGCTTTCCCCTGACTATTTGTTATCTGCGTGTAAGGGTACTCGACGTTGATCCACAACATGGAAAGGAGTGGGAACTTGAGTGGAGTACGTGTGTCCCCTGGTGCATTGCTAATGTTCCATTTGTTTTTATGATGTTGAAGAGTAAGCTTTCAAGGATATTTTTGTGCTATATGAAAAATGCTCTGGCTAGAGTACTTATAACCACAAGTGGCAAACCGAGGGCTCTAAACGCCCATGGACGCGTCCAGACGCGTCCATGAACAGTGACCGGACAATACATAAAATTTGTCCTTCACAATTGGATCATCAAACTGAAACCTCAAATCCATATTATTCTCATGCAACGTACCTACGTAACTAAACACATGTCATCGGACTATCAAAAATACGCAGCCTACCCTATCAGGCTGCCCAAATTTCTTTTTTGCGAAAATATGCTACAAGGGCAACCATTGGTGGGTGTTTTTTGGGTTCAAAATCGTATAAAATGGCTAGGCCCTAAAATAGGGCTGCCATTGAAGATACTCTAACAAGATGTCATCTGTAAGAGTTGTACATCAGATGTAAGTTTATTTTGTACTGATAAGTTTCAAACACTTTTGAGGAACAAACTGTTGTTTATCAGTTTCATGGCTATGCAATTGGGAGCGATGCTCCTACATTTGAAGAAAAAAATTGTCAGGTACTACCACAAACAGTAAACATAGCCAAGCTACAACCATCGGCAAGCTCCAGGATTATAAGAAAAAATTTCTCGGACATCCATCGCTCATGCACAGATATATAGTACAAAACACGCTACATCACGAGAAAAACCAGCCTCTTCTCGTTGCGCCGCTGCATCAAAACCCCTCCCCCCAGAAGATGTCCTGCGACCCGAACTGCAAGTCCTGCTGTAAACACACACACGAGACAAGGAGATGAGTCATGAGCATTGAGAAATATGCACTGGAAAACGCGGTGGTACTCGGTGCACTTACGGGGAAGATATCCGGAGGCATTCCGAGGTCGGGGAACCCCTGAAGTGCCTCCGCGTCAAGAGGCAGGGCCTGCCCCTCAGGGTCAGGGTAGGCGGCGTCCAGGGTTCCGCCGTGTGGCAAGCGTTCATCCAAGCCAGACAGTGGCGCATCCTCCAGGGCATTCGAATGCGATGAGGTTCCAGCAAACCAAGAGGCCATATGGGAGAAACCCGGAGGTATTCTGGGGTCGGGCAACCCCTGAAGAGCGTCCAGGCCAAGAGGAAAAGGTTGCATGTCAGGGTACACGGAGTCCGGGGTTGCACCACGTGACGGGCGTTCATCCGGGCCAGATAGCGCTGCGTGCTCTTCCTACCACAATCACAGCGGTAACATGAATGACAGTGAAATGAAGGAGTTATAAGTTATAACAGTTTACAAGGTCACCCGCAAAAACATTTTACAAGGTGACAGCACGATACTTGAGGGGGTTATCTTAGTAGCAGAAAAAGTAAAATGCATGTCCTATTTAAGACGTGATTTGGGTTCATGGAAAGACTGGCACACAAGCTCAAAGGTTTATTGTAGTAATCAGGTAGTGAAGGAGTTTGAAGGCTTGATAATATGAGGTACTACTCTAAGTTGTTAAGCATTGATCTTTGTATGGAACTAAAAGCTTCTGATATTTTTGTGAGACTGTTGGATGCACTCTTAACATAAAGAGAAATTTTTCATGTACAATAGGAGTATATTGTTATTTTTGTACAGTATATTTTTTTCAAAAGGAGGATAACCCCCCGGCCTCTACATCGAGTTTGTTCAGTATATAGCATCTGTACTACATGAACCTATAGTTGAGAATAAACTGTTCAAACGGTGGGATCCTAGTATTGCAAGGCATTGTTTCAAGGGCTCCCAATAATTCATCCACAGATCAATATTATTGATCCTTACTCTATAATTCTACAAGCCAAAGTATTTTATAACATGGTCCATAAAGTT
This sequence comes from Triticum monococcum, assembly GCA_034509565.1. Classification (NCBI taxonomy): domain Eukaryota; kingdom Viridiplantae; phylum Streptophyta; class Magnoliopsida; order Poales; family Poaceae; genus Triticum; species Triticum monococcum. The sequence goes on from CM067842.1 coordinate 601,605,246, forward strand.
AGACAAAAGCTTTCACAAAGTTGATGACAGTTTCATTGGTCAATGAAGATTTACCTGATTCTGCTCGGTTCTGGATGGGCTACTGTTTGGGGAACGAGGATGCGGAGGGTATGTCATTGGGGTTGTAGTATCGATTTCCCCAGCAAATGGATCAGATTCTTCATTAACAGGGCACATTACAGGCTGCTCATCTTTCTTTGACTGATAAAAGACTTTGGAAACAACAAGCTCCCCGTGCTTTTCATCTTGATCTACCCCAAGGTGACATTGATGCATCGTCCAATTAGTTTTTGTACGCGAGGTGATACCGTCTTTCCTAGAACACATCATAAGAACCAATATTTTCTTCCACCCTTTTATGACACCGTTCTTATCTGAGATTTCTTTGGATTTTCCAGTTTTCTGCCATCTGAAATGCACATCACAAACAACATGGTCACTGTTGCTAATCTTGCGACGCTTGCGCTGGCCAACATCGTATGCATTTGATATTTTATGGAAGAAATGATTCTTTCTCCCATCCATCTTGGTACCTACAGGGGTATATGAGTTAACTAACCAAGAATTACTCCGAATAGTCTGAGCTAGCTATTTAATTTAGAAGGCCATGATAATAACAAGTCTAAAATAAGAAACATGTACCAGGGAGATTTTCAGGATGTGTATAGCAGATTCCTTCAGCCTCCTCTATGGTTGGAATAAAATCATCTATTAGGTCATGGGACGGTGCCCTACCAACCTTTCCTTCTAAATGTTCAAGCAGTTCGAGACCAGTTGGATCAAATTTAACACCTGCAGGGAGTCCTGGCCACTGTGATAAGAGCTGCAATGCAAAGCATGAAGTGCAACCACAAGATTCCAAGAAATCATGAGATTTTTAATGGTTGGAAACTAGAAGAGAACCAAGAATAAAAGTAAATGCAACAGTCATGTTAAATAGTTAATGGTACTTACATCAATGTGGTATTTGCAGTTTGGGCACTCAATCTGGCTAGGCAGGGAATGAGTTGAGTTTCTTATCACCGCAACAATTGTCGTGACCAATGAACTGATGAATCTGTGAGATAAATCTATTTTAGTAATCATCTTTTGATGCCTAACAGTTAACAAATTTAATCAACAAAACATAATAAATGTAGCAACTAAGCTAAATGGATACATATGAGATAACTTTTGCACAAACAGGCATCTATCTCATTTCTAGGTTCAATCATAGGATATTAACTGACGTAAACATATTTAAAGGGAAACGCTAATGCTCCGCCCGCTGATCGCATGGAGAGTTCCGCCACCCGCGCAACTGTTGGATCGCCTTGATCCATGCGCTGTCACGCACGCTCGCACACAGCCCGTTATTTCCCTTGCCTACCACGTATCACTTTACTTCATCTTGCAACAACAGCGGCATTGCAAACCATAGCGGCGAACGAAGACTGCAACTTAGACAAGCTTTTGCCACATCAGCTCTGTTGCAAAAATACTGCAACAAAACCTCTGTTGCAAAAAAAATCTACGACAAAAACTCTGTTGCAAAAAAGTCCCACAACACAACCTATGTTGCAAGAAATATATCTGCAACATAACCTTTGTTGTAAATGTTTCTGCAACAACACCTTTGTTGCGAAGTAGGGGGAGACTTTGAGCCACTGGATTGTGCCACATCCAACGACTCGTGAGGCGGCAGATCTTTTTAAAAGATCCGCGGGCCAACGCGTAGCTGCCCCCATATTTAAAGCCAACGAATCAAGGATAGTCATGTTCACTAACTCGGAGAAAAATCATAGGAATGAAGATATAATTAATTATGTACTAATTATGATAAATTTGATAGATTAACACTTGTTTGCAAATCTTTTGCCTTGCATTGCTATTTTCAACGTATTTAGCCAGAGACAAAAATATAAATTCAATTGCATTGTTATGTTTCAGAAGAAATAGGAGAGTAACGCAGAGCAAGCCCATTGATCTGCACAGCCAATGATTTAAACAACAAGCAACATATCGAATGATGATCATGTTGGCAGTGTCACCGACAGTTTGCAGCGAGCAGCAGTGGAATCTATGGCGCTCCCATTAAACCTGTAGCAAACAGAAACCTGAATAAGTTAAATCCTGAATCAGCAAACATTAAACAGCGAGGCTAAGCAGAAGAGTTGTGAATAAGTTTTCGCTGGCAGATAGAGATGGAGGGCCCAACAGCGAACATGTTCGAGTTGTCACACAGGCAAGTCGATGATCCAACAGCACAAATCTGCAATCTCTCTACCCCGCCCCCCCCCCCCCCCCCCCCCCCCCCCTCATCTTACTCCTTGGCCGCTACCACTACCACGGCCGAGAGCTTGTAACAACAGAAGCATCTTCGCTGTGACCAGAGCAGTCTCCACTAAACAGAACAGAGCAAAACGGAACAGAACCCTTGTCTGCTTCCTCCTCCACCACCACTTCAAGCAGATCGTGAAACCCCTGCACCGCCGCTGCGACGACGAGTAAAACCGGGCCGGATTCACGACGGCGGCGTGGAGGCGCTCACGACATCTCGGCTTTCGTCTTCTTTTTCCCGAGAACTTCACTGCTTCCTTCGAGATGAAGACCCCTCCGCCGCCATCGTAGTCCCAAAAAGGAAAAACCGCACCGTCACTGCAACTACGAGGGAAACCTGGCCGGAATCACGTCGGCGGCGTCACACTGGGCTGCTCTGCTCTCCGACGATCTCACTCATCGCTCCCTCAAACTGACATCTCCTCTGCCACGCGCTCAAGCTAAGGTTATCAGCATCCGGCCTCCACCAAAACCACGCACCCGAATCCACCACTCGCCGAACAATCGCGACGCCCCTCCGGATGAAGCCGAAACCCAGCCCCCTCAAGACACAGATAATACCCCCAGACCGCGTGCGTGAGAAGATAAAACAAACAAGATCCAGAGCAGCAGCAAAAAAAAAAAAGAAGGACAGAGAGGACGAGCGGAGAGTTGGAGACCAGAAACAGAGGCCGACGCGGCGTACTTACGCTGCCGATGCCATGGCGGGCGCACGGCTGCGCCGCGACGGCAGGATTGGGGATGGCGGTGAGAAACTTGAGAGCGGAACGGGGAGCGAGAACCGAGAAGAGAGGAGTGTGCGAGGAGCAGCAGGCGGGGGGGGGGGGGGGGGGGGGGGGGGGGGGGGGGGGGGGGGGTGTGGAAGTGTCCGAGCCTGCGGTGTGCGCGGCACTAAATAGGCGATGGCTGAGAAGGCGCGGACCGGGACCACCGGCGCCTGTGGGAAATGTTTTGTCCACTGCAGCAAGCAAAACCCCCCTGCTCTGTAGGCTCGGGAGGGCTGGGAGCTCTGGGTTCGGTCGCTCCGCGGGAAACAGGGCTTGGACGTGTACTTGGTTTTGCCATGGGTGTCTTTGCTTGTTATTCTTTTCAAGAGGGAAACTCTGTGAGAAGCCTTTTGCGATCAGTACTTATTTGCCTAATACTCTAAGAAATAGCAGTATGCTTTTTTTGACAGGCTAAAAAAGATTAGTACTTTTTGCACTACAAGGGAGTGTTTTCATGACAAGAGCGGATTATCTATCTCTTGGTAAGCAAGGGAAGTGAGTTATACCATGGAATAAAAACAAGACTTTGTCCAATTCCCTCAAAAGTGGTCCATCCATACTACTTCATTCCAAAAAGAAGTTGCGAAAACTGCGTGCGCCGCGCGGGGGGCGGGGCGGGGAGGGGGGGGGGGGGGGGTAGCCGTCGCTACACGTGGAGGACCGAATGGGCGGGGCGAGGTTCGGGAGTAACGTGCGCGTCTTTAGGATCGGGGAGCGGGAAGACCGAAATGGGTGCTATTTTTAGCAGTATATAAACGCATCCTGAAACGGACGCATGAGTGTCTTCTTTTGCGTAATTCACGTGGAACGTTTCCTGCTTCTTTAAGGATAAGTATTCAGTAAAAACCTGAGTTTTCGTCCTCTTAGTGACAGTGATTTGTGCGGAGAGGCTCTGTAACGCTTAATGCGACCTTGCCGATAACCCCCTCAAGTGGTCGAGGCAGTGTGCTTGCAAAGTCTGATCTCACTTCGCCGCGAAAAAATTCCAAATTCCGTTGTTGTTGTGTCCATGTGCCACTACTACTCATAAGAAGCATGTTGGTGTTGTGAGACCCCCGGTACCGTCGAGAGATGACAGATTTCTTCGGAGGGGATGCAAGTGACAAATCTAGATGTTAGCACATAAGACAGTCCGTTTACCCAGGTTCGGGCTCTCCCTAAGGAGGTAACACCCTGCTCCTGCCTCTGGTGATTGTATTGCACGATTGCTCACGGCGGTCGATGTTTCTTGTGTTACAAGCTCGGACGTGGCAGCGGACAAGGAGGAAGATGAGGGGTAGGTGAAAATCCTAGGTAGATGGCTCGCGAATGCCATGTCTGTCGGTGTCAAAACCGGCGGATCTCGGGTAGGGGGTCCCGAACTGTGCGTCTAGGCCGGATGGTAACAGGAGGCAAGGAACATGATGTTTTACCCAGGTTCGGGCCCTCTTGATGGAGGTAAAACCCTACGTCCTGCTTGATTAATATTAATGATATGGGTAGTACAAGAGTAGATCTACCACAAGATCAGAGAGGCTAAACCCTAGAAGCTAGCCTATGGTATGATTGTATGTTATGGTTGTTGTCCTACGGACTAAATCCCTCCGGTTTATATAGACACCGGAGAGGGTTAGTTTACACAAGGTCGGTTACAAAGGAGGAGATATTCATATCCGTATTGCCTAGCTTGCCTTCCACGCCAAGTAGAGTCCCATCCGACACGAGACGAAGTCTTCAATCTTGTATCTTCATAGTCTAATAGTCCGGCCAATGGAGATAGCCCGGCTGTCCGGAGACCCCCTAATCCAGGACTCCCTCAGTAGCCCCTGAACCAGGCTTCAATGACGATGAGTCCGGCTCGCAGTATTGTCTTCGGCATTGCAAGGCGGGTTCCTTCCCCGAATACATCATGGAAGAATTTGAATATGAGGATAGTGTCCGACCCTGCAAAATAAGTTCCACATTCCACCGTAGAGAGAATAATATTTTCGCAGATTTAATTTGCCGGCTTGTTTTGGCAGCATGACGTTACGTCATGGCCCGGTGATTATTCAAACCGTTTCTTTTAACTAGCCCTGCACATAACGCGAGGCAGTTTTTCGACACGTCTTGTCAAAGCCGCGATCGTGTCCCCTTATTACGGGATTCTCATCAATACGGGCGTGGGTGACCCAACCGCGCCATCAATTGCGGCGCTTGGGGATAAGCAAGTTCTACCAGGCAAGTGGGGACGCTTAGTTTCATCCGCCCATATAAAGGGATAAGGATTCACCTTTCTATCCACGCCTTCTTCCTCCTCTGCTCATCCGTTTTCGTACACTCGAGCTCTAGCGCCCAAGTCCGCACTTCCCACCTCGACCTTCTCCAATCATGTCTGGAGCGGGAGGCAAGTGGATGGTCTCCTCCGTCATGGAGGGAGACATCAAGAAAATGAGGAGAGCCGGATACCTGCCCGACGACATCGCGCACCGGCTCCCAGATGAGGGGCAGCTCATCCCCACCCCCAGGCCCCATGAGAGGGTGGTATTCTTCACCCATTTCCTCCGCGGACTAGGATTCCCTCTCCATCCCTTCGTCCGGGGGCTCATGTTTTATTACGGCCTGGATTTCCACGACCTGGCCCCGAACTTCATCCTCAACATCTCGGTGTTTATCGTCGTGTGCGAGGCCTTCCTCCGCATCAAGCCCCACTTCGGTTTATGGCTGAAGACCTTCAATGTCAAGCCGAAGGTGGTGGACGGCCGCCAGGCGGAGTGCGGAGGCGCCATGGTGGGCAAGATGCCCAACATAACATGGCTCGAGGGCTCCTTTGTGGAAAGCATAAAGGGGTAGCAATCGGGGTGTTTCTATATCACGGAGCCGCGCGACCCCGCATGGGTAGCGGCCCCCGAGTTCCGATCTGGCATCCCCATGCGGCTCACCTCCTGGAAAGAGAAGGGCCTGTCCTGGGGTATTTCGAAAGAGCTGACCAGACTCCAAACATGTATTCAAAACATGGTGGACAAGAAGCTCAAACTTGTCAACATAGTCTAGGTTATGCTCATCCACCGGATACTCCCGTGCCAACAATGGGAGTTCACCTTGTGGGAGTTCAATCCGGCGCAGCACCGGACTCTGAACAAGCTCTTCGATACGACTCATGAAGACGCCTGGAGGGTGCTGTTCAAAAGTACCGATGTCCCCCCTATTACTGAGGATCGTGGATTCAGCGCGAAGCGCCAAGCCAGTGCGGTAAGCTGCTTTACCTTTCACAGGATACTTATTTTTTTATAGATTGATTCCATGCGGGATCTAAACTCCTGTACCTTTGACCGGACTGACAGAAGATGGCCGGACAGATCGACTGTCCGGCTCCTTTGCCCGAAGGCCCCGCAGACACTCTTCTGGCGAAGATGTTGACTCCGGCCCCTTATAAGGTGCTGGAGAAGACCAAGAAGGCCAAGGGAGCTCGAAAGAGTTCCCGATGCCAGGCATCGTCGGACTCACCGTCCGATGACTCTGCAGCGCACTCTTCCCCCGAAGACGAGGAAGAAGAAGAAGATGCTCCCCCATCGACTGGGGGAGACAGAAAAAGGAATGTCTCCCCAACTGGGGAGGCCGGAGGGTCCAAGAAGGGAAAGACTCTCTTTTCGGACAGTTCCACCGCCGCCAACGAAGGCGAAGGCGAGTGGTTGCCCAGGTCAAGCCCCCAGGGAGATCGTAAGTATTCGGATACCAAAGTAACCCATAGGATTCCTTTGTCGCACTGCTTTCCCTAATCGCCGGACATAATTATGCAGGCCGCCACGAGCCAATATCGAGGTATCATCGGACGGCTCCCTGGTCTCGTCGGACATGGATAGCGATCCAGTCCCAACCGCCACCTCCCCTCATCCTGCCGACGACGCTGAGGTGTTGTCTCAAGAGGCACCGGATCGAGGGGAGACAGTCCCGGAGGCGCCTCAAGGCGACCTTCCGGACTCCGGGAGCCGAGGGGACGGGGCCCCCGAGAGCTCCGAGTTTGGCCCTCAGCCGAACACCGCGCCGGACCCTCCAGCGGTTCCGGGCTCGGGCAGGCGGCCTCCTTCTAAGAGGGGCAAAACGCCTGTGCCGGTGACCTCTGTCCATCCAGAGGCGTCGGACAACTTGCTGGAAGCGCTTCGCAGCGCTTCCATCGACGAGGAGCACCGCACCATCATGAGTGCGGTGATCCAGAAGGTTCAGTCCGCCATGAGCGGATTGACTGAAGCCTGTGCCAGCCTTCTAACAGGCTTCGAGGTAAGTGTTTAAAAATGTAGTAGAAATATTACCGCATAGACAGTAGCCCCTCATGCTCTGTTCGGTGTTCACAAAGAAAAGCCGAACAGAGGATCAAACAATATCGCAGGAGTCTAATATAAGTATGTCAATATGCGTATGCAGGCTTCGCTGTTGGCGTCCGCCGCACTGACTGCGGAGGTCGCCGTACTGAAGCAGAACCTTGAGGGGTCCAAGAAAGAGCTCGGCCTTGCTAAGAGGCAGCTTGAGGAGAACAAGGGTAAGTAATACCCCATCTATAGATATGTATATATAAAAAAGGACGCGATTGCAAAATGACAGGATCATTGTATGTTTGCCAGGGGCCACGACTGAGGTGGTGACCCTAAAGCAAGCGATGACCAAGGCTGAAGATGCAGCGGCCAAGGAGCGCATCGAGCGAGAGAAGCACGAGGCTCGGGTGGGCGAGGTGCATCAAGAGCTCCAGGCTCTTGTGGCAAAGCACGAGGCGTTGGAGCTTGACTCCAAGGCGCGGGAGTCTGAGCTTGCCGTGGCCCTCAAGTGTGTAAAAAGTGCCAAGGCCGAAGCCCAAAAGGCCCTCCAAGAGATCGACGCGATGAAGAAGATAGCGGCGGGTAAGGCTTTCTATATGCAAAGCAAGCATGTAAAAGTAAATTACCGATTACTTACCCGGATCCGGAGCTCTTCAGGAGCATTCGCAGATTTGCTCCGCAGTGTGTCCGATGCCGCACAATTTTACCAGGCCGAGGACGGAAGCTCGACGGAGAAGCTGTTCTGGTCTCAGTATGCTGAGGCTGAACATCCGGTGCCAATGAGCGACCAGCTGAAGCAGATGGTCGAGCTACATAAGGCGGCCAACCAGGCCATGAAGAGGTTTATAGTCCGGTTGTGGCCTGGCGACACCCTTCCGAATAGCTTCTTCGGCCTGGTGAGGCGGCTCGTGGATGCCTGCCCACGGCTGGAGGTCGTCAAGCGATCTGTCTACATTGAAGGTGCACGCCGGGCTTTCGCCCGTGTGAAATTGCAGTGGGTCAAGCTAGACGCCGTGAAGCTGATCAAGGAGGGGCCGCCAGAGGGCAAGGAGCACCGCTACCCCGAGATGTACTACGAGGGTGTTCTGCCGGGCGCCCATCTCATCGCGGACGAGTGTTCGAAAGATGTAATATTTGAATGAGACTTGCTCGTTTTATCCTGTATGTATGAAAACTTGTTTCATATGCGCTATGCAACGCTTGTTGGAATTTAAAATATTACCTTCTGTTTGGCTGTTTATCCAATCTGAGAGATGGCAAGTCCTCGGCTTCTGCCCCCATGCCACGAGTGCTGGGGTGTTCGGGATAAACCTGAGCACTATTGTTCCCATGTTTGGGTCCTTCGAGGGAGGTGCTCAGCACAACGAACAAGGCAACCGGACTAATAATGCTTTATCACTCTCACTTAGCCATAGAATTCTATAATTTTAAATTCCTGCGAAGCCCCTGGTATACGGAAGGCTGAATTCGAGGCGCGATACACGCCTGTAAGCCGGACAGGGCCGGCCCCTCACCCTAAGTGGCATAAGTCTTTAGGGACTCAAAAAACCTCGCCGAACAGCGACCAGTCTCTCGCCTTATCATGATAGTCAGTTTTAGCTTTCTCTACTAAGGTGCTCAGCCCGGCAGAACCGGGGCACAATCGCAGTAGTTCTCCTAGCGCTACCTTAATCGATAGAGCGGAACGTAAGGTACCAAAACATAGGAGCCGGGCAAACCCAACATTCGACCAAAGACATGATTCAAAGCTGTTGCATATAATGCTATAAGTTCGGGGTGCCGCACTTGTGAAAGTGTTCGACTTTTCACACCACATTGTGGGGTACGTAAGCCCCTGGTGTATTGGCCGCACCAAAGTGTACGGTTGCAAGGCGTCATTAGTGAACACATAGATATACATATATATAACAAGAATGCAATAATAGTCGTAATGTCATGCATTGTTTATTGAAAAATTGCATTAAAGCAGAGTGATACAGATAGTGCGATAAGCAAAGAGTAGGACTATGTCCCTCCCAAGGGCAAGCTGAGGAATGATATGAAATCAAATATTTCGCTCGTTACTGTAATCAACCTGGGAATTATGTGGTATAACGTAGCTGTCTGCCTCCTTGGTTGCTTCATCATGTGTTCGGCAATAGTGCTGCCAGACAGTGTTTCCAGAGATTAAGGTCCTGAAAGAAAAAGAAAAATAACCAAACGGGAAGCCCCTAGTGCGGTTTAGGCCGCGTCTTGGGGCGTGCCGCAGTTGTGCTCCCCTCCCCACCTGTGCCCATGGTATTTTTAATGCGTAATTATGTACGCGCGGCACGAGTTTCGCCGCTGGGCTGGGATTGGGGTGGCCGCCGTATTGCTACGCGAGCTCAGATCGCGCCAGGCGGTCTATTTGCCGATTGCCCCGAGCGTGCTTGAAGGTGTCTGGGCTTTGAAACGCCGAACTGGTTGATTGCCTTGAGAGGCTGCTTTGCGCTTCTGCTGCGAGGGCCGCGGTGTGCTCCTCTGTTCGGAGAGAGCGCTCTGTGTTTCCATTGACTGTAATAACTCCGCGAGGTCCTGGCATCTTGAGCTTGAGGTATGCATAATGTGGTACCGCATTGAATTTAGCAAATGCGGTTCGCCCGAGCAGCGCATGATAACCACTGCGGAACGGGACTATATCGAAGATTAACTCTTTGCTTCGGAAGTTATCCGGGGATCCGAAGACCACTTCCAGTGTAATTGAGCCTGTGCAATGGGCTTCTACGCCTGGAATGACGCCCTTGAAGGTCGTTTTTGTGGGTTTGATCCTTGAGGGGTCTATACCCATTTTGCGCACTGTGTCCTGATAAAGCAGGTTCCGGCTGCTGCCGCCGTCCATAAGGACTCGAGTGAGATGAAATCCATCGATGATTGGGTCTAGGACCAGTGCGTCGAATCCGCCATGACGGATACTAGTGGGGTGGTCCCTGTGATCGAAGGTGATCGGACAGGAGGACCAAGGGTTGAACTTTGGGGCGACTGGCTCCAACGCATATACGTCCCTGAGCGCACGCTTCCGCTCCCTCTTGGGGATGTGGGTTGTGTATATCATGTTCACCGTCCGCACTTGCGGGGGAAACCTCTTCTGTCCTCCAGTGTGCGGCTGTCGAGGCTCCTCCTCGTCATCGCTATGCGGCCCCTTGTCCTTGTTTTCGGCAATTAACTTGCCGGCCTGCTTGAACACCCAACAATCCCTGTTGGTGTGATTGGTTGGCTTGTCTGGGGTGCCGTGTATTTGACACGAGCGATCGAGTATGCGGTCCAAGCTGGACAGACCCGGTGTACTTTGTTTGAATGGCTTTTTCCGCTGACCGGGTTTAGAGCCTTTGAATCCGGCATTGACTGCCGTATCCTCAGTATTTTCGCTGTTAATGTGGCACTTATGCTTATTGCGACGTGACCTGCTATTGCCGTCCTTGGTATCTAAGGTACCATGGTTCTTTGATATGTTATTACGGCGAGCCAGCCAGCTCTCTTCTCCCACACAAAAGCGGGTCATGAGCGTCGTGAGAGCTGCCATAGATTTCGGCTTTTTTTGACCAAGGTGCCGGGCTAGCCACTCGTCTCGGATGTTGTGCTTGAAAGCCACTAAGGCCTCCGCATCCGGAAAGTAGACGATTTGATTTTTCTTTGTAAGGAACCGAGTCCAGAATTGCCTAGCCGACTTTTCTGGCTGCTGAATTATGTGGCTCAAGTCATCGGCGTCTGGTGGTCGCACATAAGTGCCCTGAAAGTTGCTGAGGAATGCGGCTTCCAGATCTTCCCAACAGCTAATGGAGTCCGCTGGCAAGCTGTTAAGCCAATGTCGCGCTGGTTCCTTGAGCTTTAGTGGGAGGTATTTGATGGCGTGTAAGTCATCGCCGCGGGCCATGTGAATGTGGAGGAGGAAGTCCTCAATCCATACCGCGGGATCTGTTGTGCTGTCGTATGTTTTAATATTTATAGGTTTGAAACCTTCTGGGAATTGATGTTCCATTACTTTGTCTGTGAAGCATAAGGGGTGTGCGGCGCCTTTGTATTGGGCTATATCACGACACAGCTCTAATGGGTCTTGCCTTGTCGGGGTAAATAGCCATGGGTAGCCCAGCCGGCTTCCCCTGGCCCCTCAGAAAAAATTATGAGCCCATCCGGCTCATAAGGAGACTCAAGACCTGGGCCGCCTCCCCCCCTAGCCGACTGCCATCCTAGCCGGCTTCGGGGGCGGCCCGCCCCTTTTTACCCCCATGAAGAAAACTGTGGAAGGCCGGCTACGGCGAGGCCGGCTATGGCAGGGCCGGCTACTACCGGGCTGGCTCTGATAAAGCAGTCAACGCCGTACCCGCGATGTACGCGTCTGCTCTGCGATGATGAAGCGGGGCGTGGCTACAGTGGAGCCCGCCACCCCCAAAACCCGGAGCACGCCTGGTACAGCGCGTTGTGCGGGCAGCTGCGGCCCGCCCGGCGCGGCACTGTTGCCACGGCGGCTTTGACACCATCCACGACGGGCCGCCAGCATGGCCCCCGAGGCGGTGGGCCCCTTCGGGCAGAGAGATGCCGAAGGGGGCCGCACCCCCTCTCAAGCCGGCAAGACAGAGGGCCGGCTTCGCGTAGCCGGCCTGCCGCCCTCCTCGAAGGAGACGCCCATTAAGGAGACAAGGTGCGGCGGGGCTACAGTAATCGCCCGCCAGGGCGGCGTTACTGTAGCCACGCTTACCCCGACCAAGCCTGCGCCGACAAACACGGGGCAACAGTAGCCAGCCGCCGACCAGGCCCTGGCCGGTGGGGCCGGCCTGGCAACCCAAGAGCCGGCAGCCGGCGGGCCCCGGAAGCCGGCGGAGAAGCCGGCGAGCATAGTCACAGACAGCTGGGCCCCGTACCCAGTCGGATTACCATTGTACCCCCGGGGGGTAGGCCTATATAAACCCCCCGGTGCACCCATGCAAAGGGTTGAACTTTCTTCCTAGACCTAGACACATATAAGGAGAAGAAGCAAGCTGAGCTAAGCCCTTCTTCCTCCTTCCACCCCAAACAGCTCAAGGAGCATTGTAGCCACCTGTGAACTTAGTAACCATGCGGAGACCCCGCAGAGCAGCAGTAGGGGTGTTATCTCCCCGGAGAGCCCTGAAGCTGGGTAAGATTCGCCGGCGTGCATGTCTACGCCTCATCCCGTTTCTAGGCACCGGCGACGTTCTATTGGCCCCCGCAATGATAAGCCACCCATTGGCATATGTCGATCCTACCACCCGACATTTGGCGCCCACCATGGGGCCAGGTGCACCGTCGTCCGGAGACCTGTTCTGGACGGGAACCCTTTTCCTTCCTCGCGGGCGTAGCCAGCCCGGCTCGCCCGATGGCGCTGGCCGCGACGCGCTGCATGGCGTCGCCGACGTCTGCGCGGGAAGCAACCTCGCCAACCTCCTCGGCCAGCTCCACGTCTCCAGTGAGCCCGCTGCGGACTTGGAGTCGGTTGGCTCCACCGACCCGATGCCCGTCGACTCCGACTCGGCATCCTACGACACCTTCCCCACCAACGTCACGGTCTACAACGACCCGCTCCCTCCGGCTGGCGATCGCGATCCTGACGCCCCCGAGGTGATGGTTATCGGCCTCGACGGCCCGACCGGCGAGGGCGCCCGCGACACCCCACTCGCGGCTGCCTAAGACTTGTCCGCCCCCCTTCCGGCGGACGCCAGCGACGAAGTTCTGGAGGTACGCCGCCTCGCCCTCCTCGCGGAGGGCCGGCGGCTGGCCTCCGTAAGACGCCTCACCGAGGCCTACCAGCGCGAAGCTGACCGCGCCGCCTTCGGCACGCCGGCTCCGGCTGGCCCTAGCCGGGCCGGCGCTGTCAGGCAACGCGGCACCGTCATCGCCGACATGCTTGGGGTGGATCGCCCAGTCTACGCCACCCCGCTCGAGAACCTGCGCGCCGCCCAGGCAGCCGTAGACGAGCTGGACGGCTTGGAAGCCGAAGATCTCCCCCATATGACACGGCGCATCCAGCAACTAATCGATGCGGCCGCACGATGGCAGGAGGCCGACGCCTACGCGGGGAGCCCTCCCCCGCGCCGCGAACACGGTGCGACCTTCCGGTCGCCGACTACCAGCTACACCCGCGCGCGGCGCGAGAAAGAACCGGCTTCCAGCCGAAGCCGGACCCAAGTCTCCATCGAGCGAGACGCGGACGGCCGCCCCCGAGCCATGGAATGGCGGGGCACCCCGCCTCCGCCTCGAGCTCGCGGAGAGAGATATCCTACCCCGCCTCCAGTGGCTCACCCGACTCTCAGCGGCCGGCTTGGTCGTCGTGAGGGAATCGGCGAAAACGACGCCCGCCACCGGATCGACCGCCTGGCCCGATCCCTGGCGCTAGAAGAAGAAGACGATGTCGGCCCGCCTTGCTTCGGCCCCCGCATCCGCGACGAACCATTCCCCAAAGGGTTCTCACTCCCAAGAGACACGCCCAAGTACAACGGCTCAATGAAGCCGGAAGATTGGCTGATCGACTACTCCACAGCCGTCAGCATCGCCAATGGCAACCGGCGTGTTGCCGCAAAGTACGTGCCCCTCATGCTGCAAGGCACGGCGCGGACTTGGCTTAACAGCCTCAAGCCCCTCAGCATCAACAGCTGGGTGGATTTCACTAAGGCCTTCGTTCGCAACTTCACCAGCACCTACAAGCGGGCTCCCAAGCCCAGACAGCTCTCCCTGTGCGTACAGGGCCCAACCGAGTCCACTCGCGACTACCTGACGCGTTGGGCCGAGCTCCGCAACTCCTGCGAGGGGGTGCACGAGGTGCAAGCCATCGAATACTTCACAGCCGGGTGCCGAGAGGGCACCCTCCTCAAGCACAAGCTTCTCTGCGATGAGCCGACTACCCTCGACGAGCTCCTGAACATCACCGACAAGTACGCCACCGCCGACTCCTCAATGAAGACCGAGCTCCGGGTAGACGCATCCGGAAAGGTGCTCAACCCGGCGCCCAAGGGGCCGGCTGGAGACGGCGGCCGACGCCAACACCAGAATGATCAAAAGCGCAAGGGCCCTGCGCCGCCTCCCGCCAGTCGGCAGGTGGCCACGGTCGAAGACGCGCCGCCTGAAGGGCGGCCCGCACCCAAGAAGCCCAAGGGCGGCAGGCCGGCTTGGCAGCCGGCCTTCTCCTACGAGCAAACCCTTGATGCCCCGTGCAAGTTCCACAGCGGCGCGAAGCCGTCCAACCACACGACCCGCAAATGCAACTGGCTCGCCCGAATCTCGAAGGGCGAAGGGCTCACGCCGACTCCGCCTGCCGGCCCGCCGCCGCCGGCTCCGCCGCCCAAGGCCGCCCGGCCCACGGTCGACGCCGTGCAGGACGAGTTCCCCGACGAGCAAGCGTCTTATGTCGTCTTCACGAGCCAGCCCGAAGACCGGCGCAGCAAGCGCCGAGAGCAACAGGAGGTCAACGTGGCCGCCACCAGCCCAGCCGGCCACATGCACTGGTCGGAGAAACCCATCAGCTGGAGCCGGGCCGACCACCCAGAGGTGATGCCATCCCCCGGCTCCTACGCATTGGTCCTGGAGGCCACCCTCGCAACGGATACGCGCGCCGCACGCTTCTCCCGCGTGCTGATCGACGGCGGAAGCAGCATCAACATCATGTACCGCGACACCATGGAGAAGCTGGGCGTCAAGGCAAAGCAACTTGCGCTGACTCGAACGGTGTTCCACGGCAACGTACCCGGCCTGTCCTGCGCCCCCATCGGCAAGCTCAAGATCGATGTACTCTTTGGGGGCAAGGATCATTTCTGCCGGGAAGCAATCTGGTTCGAGGTGGTGGACCTGGAGAGCCCTTATCATGCCTTGCTCGGCCGACCCGCCTTGGCCAAGTTCATGGCGGTCCCCCACTATGCTTACCTCAAGATGAAGATACCGAGCTCCAAGGGTGTCATCACCATCGCCGGCGACTACAAGAAGTCCGCCGACTGCGCCGCGGCCAGCAGCCGGCTGGCCGAATCCCTCGTGATCGCCGCCGAGAAGAAGATGCTGGACCGGGTCGTGGCCCTGGCCAGCAAGCAGCTAAACCAACCCGCCGACTCCAAGGAGTACGATGCCCAAGGATCTTTCCAGCCGGCCAAGGAGACCAAGAAGATACAGCTCGACCCCGGGCACCCCGAGAGGTTTGCTGTCATTGGGGCGAGCCTGGATAGCAAATAGGAAGGCGAGCTCGTCGATTTCCTCCGTGAGAATCGGGATATCTTTGCATGGTCCCCCAAGGACATGCCGGGTGTTCCGAAGGATTTCGCCGAGCACAAACTGCACGTGCGAGAGGACGCTAAACCAGTCAAACAGCCCCTCCGCCGACTGTCAGAGGAGAAGAGAAGGATCGTAGGGGAGGAGATAGCCCGGCTTCTCGCAGCCGGCTTCATCATGGAAGTTTTCTTCCCTGAGTGGCTCGTGAACCCGGTTCTCGTGCTGAAAAAGAATAACAAGTGGCGCATGTGTATAGATTACACGAGCCTCAACAAAGCCTGCCCAAAAGATCCCTTTGCTCTGCCCAGGATTGATCAAGTGATAGACTCCATAGCCGGATGCGAGCTGTTGAGCTTCTTGGATGCCTACTCGGGATACCACCAGATCAAGCTGAACCCGGATGACCAACTGAAGACCGCCTTCATCACGCCGTTTGGAGCCTTCTGCTACCTGACTATGACGTTCGGCTTGAGGAATGTCGGCGCCACTTTTCAGCGTTGCATGCAGAAGTGCCTCCTCACGCAGCTCGGCAAGAAAGCCCACGTTTACGTGGATGATGTTGTGGTGAAGACGGAGAAGCATGGCACTCTGCTGGAAGACTTGAAGGAGACATTCGAGAACCTGCGCCGGTTCCGGATCAAGCTCAACCCGGAGAAATGCGTGTTCGGAGTGCCAGCCGACCAGCTCCTAGGCTTTCTGGTCTCTGAACGCGGCATAGAGTGCAACCCTGTGAAGATCAAGGCCATCGAAAGGATGGCGGTCCCAACCAAGCTCAGAGAGATTCAGAAGTTCACCAGGTGCCTGGCCTCTCTTAACCGCTTCATCAGCCGGCTTGGAGAAAAAGCTCTCCCCCTCTACCGCCTCATGAAGAATAGCACTCACTTTGAGTGGAACGACCAGGCCGACCAAGCTTTCCACGACCTGAAGAAAATGCTATCCCCGCCGCCTGTCTTGGCGGCACCGACTGAGAAGGAGGCCATGCTCCTATATATTGCCGCCACTAGCCGGGTGGTCAGCACCGTCATTGTGGTCGAACGCCCCGAAGAAGGCCGAGCCCAGCCGGTCCAAAGGCCGGTTTATTACCTGAGCGAGGTGCTGTCCGCCTCGAAGCAAAATTACCCGCACTATCAGAAGATGTGCTATGGCGTGTACTTCGCCGCCAAGAAGCTGAAGCCGTACTTTCAAGAGCACCCCATCACGGTCGTATGCACTGCCCCGCTGGCCGACATCATAGGCAGCAGGGATGCATCCGGCCGGGTGGCCAAATGGGCCATCGAGCTGGGCCCCTACACGATCTTCTACCAACCCCGCACCGCCATCAAGACGCAAGCGCTGGCCGAATTCCTCGTCGACTGGGCCGAGACCCAGTACTTACCACCAGCGCCCGACTCCACCCATTGGCGCATGCAGTTTGACGGATCAAAGATGCGCACCGGCTTGGGGGCCGGCGTCGTCCTTACCTCTCCAAAGGGCGACAAGCTCAGATACACGTTGCAGATCCACTTCGCCGCCTCCAACAACGTAGCCGAGTACGAGGCGCTCATACACGGGCTCCGGCTTGCCAAGGAACTTGGCATTCGCCGGATCCTGTGCTATGGTGACTCGGATTTGGTGGTGCAGCAGTCTTCTGGCGACTGGGACGCCAAGGACGCGAACATGGCGAGCTACCGTTTCCTGGTGCAGCAAATCAGCGGATACTTCGACGGGTGCGAGCTCCTTCACGTGCCGCGAGCCGACAACGAGCCAGTAGATGCTCTGGCCCGAATAGGCTCCACGCGGCAAGCAATACCAGCCGGCGTCGCCCTGCAGCGCCTCCTCAAGCCTTCAATCAAGCCGTCTCCGGAGTCCGACTCCATTTTCGTGCCGCCTAACCCCGAGGGGGCCGGATCTGGCTCAAAGAATCAAGCAACCGGCTTGGGGACTTCAATATTTGGCTCGGGGACTGCAGTACCAGGCCCGGGGACTGCCGCACCCGGCCCGGGGACTGCGGTAGCCGGCCCGGGGATTTCTTCAGCACAGGAAGCGGCGGCCGACTCCAGCACTGCACTGCCCAACCCGCCCACCCTGGTGGCTGTGGCCACGTTGGTGGCAGAGGAGGTCGCCGCCCCATCATGGGCCCAAACCATCCGCAACTTTTTGGTGAACCACGACCTGCCGGCTGATAAAAACGAAGCAAGACAAGTTCAGCGCCGGGCTGGAGCATACACAAATCGTTAACAGAGAGCTTGTCAAGCGCAGCGCCACCGGAGTCTTGCAGCGATGCGTCGAGCAGGAGAAAGGCATCGCGATCCTCAGGGATATACACCAAGGAGAGTGCGGCCACCACGCCGCATCTAGATCACTGGTCGCCAAAGCCTTCCGCCACGGTTTCTTCTGGCCGACTGCTTTGGACGACGCCAAAGAGCTAGTCAAACACTGCAAAGGCTGCCAGCTTTTCAGCTCGCAGCAACACATGCCGGCTTGAGCACTCAAGACCATTCCCATCACCTGGCCCTTTGCCGTCTGGGGATTGGATATGGTGGGCCCATTCAAGACGGCGCGCGGCGGCATGACACATTTGCTCGTCGCTGTCGACAAATTCACCAAGTGGATCGAGGCGAAGCCGATCAAGAAGCTGAATGGGCCGACTGCAGTGACCTTCATTGCAGATATAACAACTCGGTACGGCGTACCGCACAGCATCATCACCGACAACGGCACGAACTTTGCCAAAGGTGCCTTGGCACGGTTCTGTGCTGCGCAAGGTATCCGGCTGGACCTTGCGTCAGTCGCCCACCCGCAGTCAAACGGCCAAGTGGAGCGAGCAAATGGCCTCATTCTGTCCGGCATCAAGCCTCGACTGGTCGTACCCCTGGAGCGTTCAACCGGCTGCTGGCGCGATGAGCTGCCGGCTGTCCTATGGAGTCTGCGCACTACTCCCAACAGATCAACCGGCTTCACTCCCTTCTTCCTTGTATATGGTGCCGAGGCGGTCATCCCAACAGACATCGAGTTCGACTCGCCTCGGGTAACCATGTACATGGAAGCGGAAGCCAAAGAAGCACGAGAAGACGGCGTCGACCTGCTGGAAGAGGCCCGGCTGTTAGCCCTCAGCCGGTCTGCCATCTACCAGCAGGGTCTGCGCCGCTGCCATAGCCGGACGGTCCGCCCAAGATCCTTCCAGGAGGGCGACCTTGTGCTCCGGCTGATCCAGCGAACAGCCGGCCAGCACAAGCTCGCAGCCCCCTGGGAAGGCCCCTTCATCATCAGCAGAGCCTTGGGCAATGACGCCTACTACCTCATCGACGCGCAGAAGCCGAAGGCACGCAAGAGAGACGACTCCGGCAAGGAGTCAGAGCGACCATGGAACGCAAATCTCCTTCGGAAGTTTACAGTTAAAACGCAGTATGTGTTATGCCCACTTTTGTATTTAGTACCAAACAGTAGGCTCCCCGAGAAAGACTCCGGGACTGCCACCCTTTATCTTATGAATGAAAGTCATCATGCGCATGATTTTACCTCTTCATTTATTTTGTCCGGTACCGGGCCCGACGAGTCGGCCCGGGGACTGGCCGACTAGAGTTATATTAGGAGCCCTACCCGCAGTCAGACAAGTAATGTGCCGACACCCAGGCTTGGCTCTTGCCGAAGTCGCAGCTCGAAGAACCGACTGCCCGGCTGGCAAGAGCCACAAGCCGGAAAGGGTGCCCACATGAAAAACGGCTAGGGACCAAACAGGCTCACATATATAACAAAAGCCGGCTGACTGCCTCACGCCGACCGACTACCAGAGTAGCCGGCCGGCCTACATTCATTCTACTTCAAATCCAAGAAAGCCCAAGTACTTGCCTTCCCAAAGAGGGAAGGCGGCAAAGGAAAGAGCCTAAGGACAAAAGGTACACTTGGATGAACGCCAACACATGCATATATTAATATTTACACAAAAAGCCTCCAGAGAGGTCGACGTCCAACATTGTTCGATACACCCCCAGTGGGTGGAATTGCAGAAACTTAAATTTGTCCAAAAAGTAAAACAGGAACAAAAAGAACGGCAGATCAAGCCGGCGGGGCCGCAGACGAGCCGGGCTAGGCGGTAGAAGTAGTCGCGCCGGCTGGAGGAGCGGCCGGCTGGCCAACCTCGGCATGATCGTTGCCTCCGGCAGAGGGCGCACTCCCGCGTGGCTCGTTGCTGGAGGCACGGTCGGCTGGGGGACGGTCGGCCGTCTCACCAGTCGGGTCGGCATCTTCGCCGTCCTCCTCCTCGTCGTCCTCGCCCTCGTCGCTGGAGGCGATCTCTTCGGCCGAGTCCTCGCCGTCCGCCGGGTTCAGCCCGAACCATTCCTCCGGCTGGGCGGCGCCATCGTCGTTGAGCTCCGGCGCGAAGACGCTGGTGTCGGTGCACTCGGTGATCGTCGAGGCGCGTTGCGCGATCGCCGGCCGCACCTCCTCCAGCTCGGCGTCGGCTTCCGACCGCCACGTCCGCAGCTGGTCCAGGCTTAGCCCTTGGTACCACGCGCGGACGAACTCCAGCGCGCGCCCGGCTCCAAGACGGGCCGCGGACGCCTTCCAGGCCTCGAAGCGGCCGACTGCGACTTCGAGCCAGTCGGCCGTCCGGCTTGGGGTGCGGGGAATTGTCTGGCCGGGCCAGAGCGCGGCCAGCATCGTCGCCCCGACGCGTTGGAGCCGACGGAGCAACCAGTGGGCCGGCTGCAGCCGCGCCTGGACGGCGATGAGCTGCTCCGACAACGTCCGGTTCGCATCCGGCGGAATCACAACCCCGGCCTGACGGCGCTCCTCGCAGTAGGCTTCGATGGCTTGGGCGGCAAGGACGGACTGGCCGGGGAAGTACTCTGCGCAAGACAGCAAAGACAAGTCAAAACAAAACCATAGGCGGCCGGCGAATGGAAGAAGAGCAAGAAAGACAACCTACCATCGATGAGATCCTCGATCCGGCCGAAGCCTTCTTCCAGCGCCCGGCGCGTCTCAGCCCAGCTCGCCTCCCTGGCCTCAAACTCCGCCTTCAGGGTAGCCTCGCCGTCCTGCGCCTTTTGCAGGGCCGCCTTGTGGCTCTCCTCTTGGTCGGCCAGTTTCGTCGCCAGGCGGTCGCGCTCTTGAGCCAAGTCAGCGTACTCGGCGTCCTTGGCACGAAGAGCGGCCTGCACCACGCCGAGTTCCCTCCGCAGGTCGGCGTTGGCCTCTGCACGAGCAAAAGATAAAGAGAAAAGTCAGCAAAGGAAAAGTCGTCGAGTAAGATCCGACCCGACTGCGTTGCAGTCGGCCCGGATCTCGGGGACTACACCCAGTGGGTGCGCTGTCGCGCCCCCACGAGAAATTAATAAGGACAAAACACTTACGCCAGCTGCTGGCGAGGTCTTCGGTCCTCCGGCTTAGCTCCCGAGCCTGGGAGTTGAAGGCGGCAGCGCGAGAATTGTGATAATCCTGGAGATCAGAAAAAACAGTCAAGATAGTCGTCAAGTAAGATCCGACCCGACTGCGCCGCAGTCGGCCCGGATCTCGGGGACTACACCCAGTGGGTGCGCCAGCGCGCCCCCACGGAAAAAATTCGAAGGACCAGAACGGTCAAGGAGTGAAGACTTCCCCGGATTGCAGACCGCGTCGACAGAAACTCCTGAGTAAATTGCCTCAGGAGGCCAGCCTGTGCCTGCAGCCGGCTCCGAACCTCTTGAGCCGCGACGTTCAGCTCGCCGCTCCCTCCGCTAGGAGTCCAGCCGGACGTAGCGGAGCTGGCCGCCTCCAAGGCGTCTGCCGTCCGCTCAGCCCCCGCGGCTCGGCGCGTGTCCGGCGGGGCCGTGCTCCCTCCGGCGGGCCGGCCCGCCGCCAGCTCGATCTCAAGGCCGGCTCCGGCCTCGGGCGCGGCCCGGGCCGGCCCCTCCGGCACCGCCGACGATTGGCCGCCTTCGCCTACTCCGGCTGGCGCTGCCGGCGACGTCCTCTCGACGGATACCTCGAAGACTTCGCCCCTCTGCACCGACGGCTGCTCGGGGATAATCTCCTCCGCCGTGGGCAGAGGGATATCTGGATCCAAAGTCTGGAGGGGGATGGCGAGTAGCGGAGTCTGGCTACGCGCGCCTTCCACCTCCGTCTCCGCGGCCGCCCGCTCCGACGGAGTCTCGGCCGCCGCACTCGCTCGCCCTGGCGCCGTCTGGGCGGCCTCCCGCACCGCCGCCTCCCGCTCCGCCGCCTCCCTCTCTCGGCGCGCCTCGCGAGCGTTGCGCTCCGTGGCTGCGTCAAGTTCGGCGCGGGGGTCCACTCGGTGGGACCCTGAGGATCCGGCGCTCGGCCCGACCACGGAGCCGGCTGGGCCTCACTCGAGGGAGAGCGGCGCCCTGCTCAGAAAATCAGAAAAGCATTCAAGGAAAGGAAACTTCAGAATAACAAGCACGTAAGCGGCTACTAGACTTACGCGGACACTGAGGGGGGTTTCTTCACCGCCTTCCAGAAGCGGGCCGCCTTCGCCGCCGCCTCCTCGCGCTTCGTGGCCGCGGCGGAGGCCTTCGGCCTCTTCGGCCGGCTTCCGAAGAGCGGGAGCGCGGCCCGGCGCTTCCCCTTTCCGCCACCGGCAGTCGGCGCGGCAGACGAGCTCGCGCCGCGGCGGTCGGTTGCCGGCTGGTGGCGTGGGAGTTCTTCGGCTTCATAATCGTCCGGCTAGTCGTCGAAACTGGACGAGAACCCGGTGCCGCCGGGCTCGGCGGCGTCCCCCGTGGCGGCGTCCTCCATGGCGACGGCGGAGAGACCCGGGTCGTCGGGGTCGTCCACCGTGCGGTCCGGGGCGTACTCTCGGTCGACTCCGGCTGCCCCGGCTGGCAGCGGGAGGAGAGGATTCTGATGAAGAGAAAAAAGAAAATAGCCGCCTGGTCAGAGGCCGGCTGACCCAAGCCGGCAGACGACGAGAAGAAAAACTTACCACAGGCGGAGGATGGGCGCGGGAGTACGGCGCCTTGCCGAATTGCCACTCGTTGGTGAGCTTCAAGTTGGCGACGTAGTTTGCCATCAGAGCCACCTCAGCATGGGGCATCTCCCATGTGCTCAGCCGGCAAGGATCGAACCGGCCACTCATTTGGCACATCATGTGCGGCCGGCTTTGGAGAGGCAGGATCCGGCGCTCGACGAAGGCGGTTACCAAGTTGGATGCGCGCAGACCTTTCGACTGGATCATCACCCGAAGCCGGGAGATGGAAGCATTCCCAGCTAGAGACAAGGACTTCGACCGGTAGCCCCAGGTCCGCCGCCTCCCAGCCGGCGGGCCGGCTACGTAAGCCGGCAGGTTGACGTAGTCGCCGTGCGGGGCGACGTTCTTGACGTAGAAATAAGATTTCTGCCATAGCTTGACAGACTGGATCAGAGGAATGTGGGGGAAGGGGTTGTCATCGCTTGCCCTCTTCATCGCGATAAAGGCGCCGCAGGGAGCCGGCACGCCGGCGGAGACGGTGCCGAGCTTGTTCTAGAACAGCTCCGCCCAGAGCTCCAGCGTCGGCAGCACCCCCAAGAACCCTTCGTTGGGCGTGACGTGGTGTGGTTGGAGGTTGTACAATTCAAGAAAGGAGCGCATGAAGCTGCTCGCCGGGAAGCCGAAGCCCCGGAGGAAGTGCGCACGGAAGACGACGCGCTCGCCTTCCTCCGGCACCGGCGAGACCTCCTTCGCGGGTGCCAGACGCACCTGCACGAGGTTGGCGGCGGGCAGGCGCCGGGTCTGGCGGAGGAACTCGATGTGATCCTCGTGAACGTTGGACCCGTCCCACGAGCTGGACAAAGCCAGAGACATGGTGGCGTGGGTGGGCTGCGGCGCGAAACTGCGTCGGGCGCGAGGAAGAAGAAGAGGAGGAAGAAGAGCAGGAGGGACGGGGAGCGGGGGAGCGAACAGGCCTGTGCCTCTCCCCCTCCCCCCCTACTTGTAGGCGCATGTGCCAGAGACGAGGAGGCGCGGCGTGGGGGATCGTGGGGATCGATCGTGCCCATCTCCCCCACGCCTGCGTTATTTACGCGCCTTGATGACGCGAAGTAACGGCCGCGCGCAGGCGAGCAGTCCCCTCGGGCCACAGAAGATCCGCGCCCGGGCCGAGGCCAGGGAGTGGCGGGCCCGGGCCTGCGGCGGCATCCCGTCGCGCGCGTGCGACGGCAGAGCTTCCCCGCCACGTGGCTCGACGTGGGGCCCGCGGCCAGCCCGCGGGTCAACCACAGTCACCCTAATAATGAGAAGTGCTCCGAAGTCCGCTACAACGACGAGGTCGGTCCCTCACGGTATGAAGCCGGCCAAGCTTCCCGTCCTTCCGTCTGCCGTGAAGCTCGCCCGCCTTCGGGGACTACTGTCGGGGTAAATAGCCATGGGTAGCCCAGCCGGCTTCCCCTGGCCCCTCAGAAAAAATTATGAGCCCATCCGGCTCATAAGGAGACTCAAGACCTGGGCCGCCTCCCCCCCTAGCCGACTGCCATCCTAGCCGGCTTCGGGGGCGGCCCGCCCCTTTTTACCCCCATGAAGAAAACTGTGGAAGGCCGGCTACGGCAGGGCCGGCTATGGCAAGGCCGGCTACGGCGAGGCCGGCTATGGCAGGGCCGGCTACTGCCGGGCCGACTCTGATAAAGAAGTCAACGCCGTACCCGCGATGTACGCGTCTGCTCTGCGATGATGAAGCGGGGCGTGGCTACAGTGGAGCCTGCCACCCCCAAAACCCGGAGCACGCCTGGTACAGCGCGTCGTGCGGGCAGCTGCGGCCCGCCCGGCGCGGCACTGTTGCCACGGCGGCTCTGACACCATCCATGACGGGCCGCCAGCGTGGCCCCCGAGGCGGTGGGCCCCTTCGGGCAGAGAGATGCCGAAGGCGGCCGCACCCCCTCTCAAGCCAGCAAGACAGAGGGCCGGCTTCGCGTAGCCGGCCTGCCGCCCTCCTCGAAGGAGACGCCCATTAAGGAGACAAGGTGCAGCGGGGCTACAGTAATCGCCCGCCAGGGCGGCGTTACTGTAGCCACGCTTACCCCGACCAAGCCTGCGCTGACAAACACGGGGCAATAGTAGCCAGCCGCCGACCAAGCCCTGGCCAGTGGGGCCGGCCTGTCAACCCAAGAGCCGGCAGCCGGCGGGGCCCACCAGCCGGCGGGCCCCGGAAGCCGGCGGAGAAGCCGGTGAGCATAGTCACAGACAGCTGGGCCCCGTACCCAGTCAGATTACCATTATACCCCCGGGGGGTAGGCCTATATAAACCCCCCGGTGCACCCATGCAAAGGGTTGAACTTTCTTCCTAGACCTAGACACATACAAGGAGAAGAAGCAAGCTGAGCTAAGCCCTTCTTCCTCCTTCCACCCCAAACAGCTCAAGGAGCATTGTAGCCACCTGTGAACTTAGTAACCATGCGGAGACCCCGCAGAGCAGCAGTAGGGGTGTTATCTCCCCGGAGAGCCCTGAAGCTGGGTAAGATTCGCCGGCGTGCATGTCTACGCCTCATCCCGTTTCCAGGCACCGGCGACGTTCTATTGGCCCCCGCAATGATAAGCCACCCGTTGGCATATGTCGATCCTACCACCCGACATGCCTGCTGTGTTCGGCCCGGCCGGATTTGCTTTTACTGTATCCGGCGTGACGTTTGTCGTCTCGCAGAGTGGTGCGCCCTCGTGATCCGTAGATCGATCTTGAATGCTTTGCCTTGTCCTCCAATATGTCTCGCAGGTCTGGCGTATCTCCCCATGCCTTTTTATTTGAACGGCGTTGGGGTGGAGGCTGAGCTTTTGGCTGGAATGCCTCTCTATCACGGCCACGAGGTGGCCGATCAGCCGTATCATATGCTTCTTCCTCCAGTCGGGTTAGTAACCCGCGCCTTGGGTAACTCTTGGAGGGGTGCTCGAGTTTATATTCCTCGGCCGCGAGGACTTCAGTCCATTTGTCAGTTAGCAGATCTTGATCAGCTTGAAGCTGCTGCTGCTTTTTCTTCAGGCTATTTGCCGTGGCCATAAGCCGGCGCTTGAAGCACTCTTGTTCGACGGGAGCCTTTAGTACGGAGAATTCATTGTCACCGAGGCTTGCCTCGTCTTCGGAGGGGGGCATGTAGTCATCCTCCTCCTCTCCGTCTGCCGCTCTCTCAGGAGAGCTGGCTCCTTCATCCTCTTGCTCTAGATCTTGCTGGAGGGGATTGTTGTTGTCTTCGGCACTATCCGGAGTGTTATTATCTCCTGTGCCGGTATCACCACTTTTGCTTTGGCGGGACTTAGAGCGATGCCGCTGACGTCGGCGCTTGGGTTGCTTCTTGGAGGGGTCATCCTCCACTATCTCGTCGCCATTACCTTCGTTGGGTGTATCCACCATGTATATATCATATGATGAGGTGGCTTTCCAGTGCCCTATAGGCGCTGATTCATGTTCGTCTCCTACATCGTCGTCCATACCGTCGATGTCTTCGGAGTCGAAGTCGAGCATGTCGGTTAAATCATCGACAGTGGCTACAAAGTGGGTGGTGGGTGGGCGTCGAATTTCTTCGTCGTCCGCATCCCAATCCTGTTGGCCATAATCTGGCTAGGGCTCTCCTGACAAAGAGAGAGACCTTAGTGAATTCAGAATGTCGCTGAAGGGCAAGTGCTGAAAGATATCCGCGGTGGTGAATTCCATGATTGGCGCCCAATCGGATTCGATTGGCAGGGGCGTAGATGGTTCGGAGTCCGGAAAAGAGTCCGGCACCTTGGAGTCACGGGCTACGCAAGGGATTATGCTGGTGTTTGGCTCGATCTCCGTTGAGACTACAGCCCCTGAGGCGGTGTCTAACCACCCGTCCTCGATTGGCGCTGTTGGTTCCGAGCTAAGGGTCGGAGCTGATGCGGGAGCGGCCTCTAGGGCACTGTTCGGCGGCAGAGCTAGGTCATACCCGTCGCGGCAGTGTGGCGCGCCCGGCTGTAGCTCGAATCCGTCGAAGATCAAGTCTCCGTGGATGTCGGCCGTGTAGTTCAAACTTCCAAATCTGACCTGATGGCCAGGGGCGTAGCTTTCAATCTGCTCTAGATGGCCAAGCGAATTAGCCCGCAGTGCAAAGCCGCCGAACACGAAGATCTGTCCGAGGAGAAAAGTCTCACCCTAGACCGCATCACTATCGTTGATAGTAGGAGCCATCAAGCCTAACGGCGACGCCACAGAGGAACTCTCAATGAAAGCACCAATGTCGGTGTCAAAACCGACAGATCTCAGGTAGGGGGTCCCGAACTGTGCGTCTAGGCCGGATGGTAATAGGAGGCAGGGGACACGATGTTTTACCCAGGTTCGGGCCCTCTTGATGGAGGTAAAACCCTATGTCCCGCTTGATTAATATTAATGATATGGGTAGTACGAGAGTAGATCTACCATGAGATCAGAGAGGCTAAACCCTAGAAGCTAGCCTATGGTATGATTTATGTTATGGTTATTGTCCTACGGACTAAAACCCTCCGGTTTATATAGACACCGGAGAGGGTTAGGGTTACACAAGGTCAGTTACAAAGGAGGAGATATTCATATCCGTATTGCCTAGCTTGCCTTCCACGCCAAGTAGAGTCCCATCCGGACACGAGACGAAGTCTTCAATCTTGTATCTTCATAGTCTAACAGTCCGGCCAATGGAGATAGTCCGGCTGTCCGGAGACCCCCTAATCCCGGACTCCCTCAATGTTCCTCTCCTGGTTCCTATCCTAGCTCACATTATATACTCGGTCGATCTAGGCTTACATCACTCGGTCAAGTCCAAGATGGGCTTACACAACTAGAACGGCCTGGACCAACCCTGTCGGTGCTCTCGGACTGGGGGTACACAGGCCAGTCTGCCTGCGGCCCATCGTGTGGCATCGTCAAAGGCCCGGTATGGCCCAACGTCAGGACTTCGCGAGGGCCCCCACCTTACGATGCGAACTACATGAGGGCCTCCCGAGGGCCCCCCATTGGGCGGTCTCCCGAGGTTACCTCACGAGGCCCTCCCGAGGCCCTCCCAAGGGGCGTATACTTCTAGGCTCGCCACCTAGCCTCACGAGGCGCGTGGTGATGTAAGCCATGACGAGCGAAGCCATGAGGGCGCCAGTGGGCGCATGCAAGGACACTTACCTCTTTGGTGCTAAGGAGGCAAGGACGTACGCGGGTTCCCAAGGAATCCCCCAAAGGTTGCCATGCCGGTGCAACGAGACCAAGACCATAGATGTCGGGGCGAAGGTCATCACCGAGCCCACCTGCGCGTCACGACTAGAAGCTTTGCAGGCGAAGACCACTATTAGTCAGGATAGGATGTACTCATGTCCCCCTTCAAATTGGCCGCTGTGATATCCCTTCCTGCCTAGAGCTTTGGGGGAAGAGGAAAAAGGCCAATATAGGTTTGTCTCGACCGTAGAAGGGATCGAGTCTTGGCATCCCTAGAGATCGATCCTTGAGCCCTCCCAAGGCAGTTTACCCCTTGTACGAGTTCATACTCATCCTCCTTGCAAGGCAATCCACCACAAAGCAGGAGTAGGGTCTTACACCGCAAGGTGGCCCGAACCTAGGTAATCTTGTGTTCCTTTCCTCTCCTGCTCGCTCAAGCACGACGGAGCTAGGCGTGAGGCAGTGGGCAGCAAGCCATAGCCTAGCGGTGTCCTTCGCGCACACCCCAAAGTTCGAAACTTGTTTTGGGTCCGCGGGGTGATATGTCCATTTCGCATCATGCTTTTATATCGATATTTATTGCATTATGGGTTGTTATTACACATTATGTCACAATACTTATGCCTATTCTCTCTTATTTTACAAGGTTTACGTGAAGAGGTAGAATGCCGGCAGCTGGAATTCTGGGCTAGAAAAGGAGCAAATATTAGAGACCTACTCTGCACAACTCCAAAAGTCCTGAAACTTCACGGGAGCACGTTTCAGAATATATAAAAAATATTGGGCAAAAGAAGTACCAGAGGGGGGCCACCCACAATCCACAAGGGTGGGGGCGCGCCCTACCCCCCTGGGCGCGCCCCCTGCCTCATGGGCCCCCTGGCAGCCCTCTGATGCCCATCTTCTTCTATATGCAGTCTTTCGTCTGGGGAAAAATCAAAAGCCAGCTCACGGGATGAAACTCCGCCACCACGATGCGGAACCTTGGCGGAACCAATCTAGGGCTCCGGCGGAGCTGTTCAGCCGGGGAAACTTCCCTCCGGGAGGGGGAAATCATCACCATCGATGCTCTCATCGGGAGGGGGCCAATCTCCATCAACATCTTCACTAGAACCATCTCATCTCAAACCCTAGTTCATCTCTTGTATCCAATCTTTGTCTCAAAACCTCAGATTGGTACCTATGGGTTGCTAGTAGTGTTGATTACTCCTTGTAGTTGATGCTAGTTGGTTTATTCGGTGGAAGATCATATTTTCAAATCATTTATGCATATTAATACCCCTCTGATTATGAACATGAATATGATTTGTGAGTAGTTACGTTTGTTCCCGAGGACATGGGAGAAGTCTTGCTATAAGTAGTCATGTGAATTTGTATTCGTTGGATATTTTGATGAGATGTATGTTGTCTCTCCTCTAGTGGTGTCATGTGAACGTCGACTACATGACACTTCACCATTGTTTGGGCCTAGAGGAAGGCATTAGGGAGTAATAAGTGGATGATGGGTTGCTAGAGTGACAGAAGCTTAAACCCTAGTTTATGAGTTGCTTCGTAAGGGGCTGATTTGGATCCATATGTTTCATGCTATGGTTAGGTTTACCTTAATTCCCATGTGTACCCAAGCGCCGGTCCACCCACATATCAAATTATCAAAGTATCGAACGCCAATCATATGAACGTGATGAAAACTAGCTTGACGATAATTCCCATGTGTCCTCGGAAGCGCTTTCCTTTATATAAGAGTTTTTCTAGGCTTGTCCTTTGCTACAAAAAGGATTGGGCCATCTTGCTGCACCTTATTTACATTATTTACTTGTTACCCGTTACAAATTACCTTATCACCAAACTATCTGTTACCGATAATTTCAGTGATTGCAGAGAATACCTTACTGAAAATTGCTTATCATTTCCTTCGGCTCCTCGTTGGGTTCGACACTCTTACTTATCGAAAGGACTATGATAGATCCCATACACTTGTGGGTCATCAAGACTCTTTTCTGGCACCGTTGCCGGGGAGTGAAGCGCCTCTGGTAGGTGAAATTTGGTAAGGAAAAATTTATATAGTGTGCTGAAATTTACTGTCACTTGTTACTATGGAACATAATCCTTTGAGGGGCTTGTTCGGGGTATCTTCACCCCGGCCAGTAGAGCAAAGAGTTTCTCCTCAACCTACTGAACCTACTGAAAATGTTTACTTTGAAATTCCTTCAGGTATGATAGAGAAACTACTAGCTAATCATTTCACAGGTGATGGAACATTACATCCCGATTTGCACCTAGTCTATGTGGATGAAGTTTGTGGATTATTTAAGCTTGCAAGTATGCCCGAGGATGTTATCAAGAAGAAGGTCTTCCCTTTATCTTTGAAGGGAAAGGCATTGACATGCTTTAGGCTATGTGATGATATGGGATCATGGAACTACAACCGATTGAAATTGGAATTTCGTGAGAAGTTTTATCCTATGCATCTTGTTCATCATGATTGTAATTATATATATAATTTTTTCCTCGCGAAGGAAAAAGCATCGCTCAAGCTTGGGGAGGCTTAAGTTAATGTTATATTCATGCCCCAATCATGATCTCTCAAGAGAAATTATTATTCAAAAAAATTATGCTCGGCTTACTCTCGATAATCGCTCCATGCTCGATGCTTCTTGTATTGGCTCTTTTATGATGAAGACTATTGAATTCAAATGGGATTTCTTGGGAAAGAATTAAACGCAACTCTGAACATTGGGATCTCGACGAAGGTAATTATGACGATGTATGATGGACTCATTGAGATGAGAAAAGATGGTATGAACTCGACCTCTGTTGTTTTTGTAAATATGATTAGTTCATCGTTCCTGATTCAGCCTATTATGAATGAACATGTTTGCAAAGACAAATAGAGATTATAGCTTCTTATGCCATGCTTAATTAGATAGGAGCTTATAATGGTTTACCTTGCATGCCAACATGTTATTAAAATGGTTGTGATGTGGTATGATAGGGTGGTATCCTCTTTTGAACGATTAGAGTGGCTTGACTTGGCACATGTTCACGCATGTAGTTGAAACAATATCAACATAGCCTCTATGATATTTATGTTCATGGTGCATTATATCCTACTCATGCTTGCATTCGGTGTTGATTAATTTTAATGCATGTTCATGACTGTTGTCGCTCTCTAGCTGGTCGCTTCACAGTCTTGTTCTAGCCTTCACCTGTACTAAGCGGGAATACTGCTTGTGCATCCAATCCCATAAACCCCAAAGTTATTCCATATGAGTCCACCATACCTACCTATATATGGTATCTACCTGCCGTTCCAAGTAAATTTGTATGTGCCAAACTCTAAACCTTCAAATAAACATTCTGTTTTGTATGCTCGAATAACTCATGTATCAACTAGGGATGTCCGTATCTTCCATGTTAGGCGGGTTATTTTCAAGAGGAGTGGACTCCGCTCCTCACTCACGAGAAAATGGCTGGTCACCGGGATGCCCAGTCCCATGCTTTATGCAAATCAAATCAAAATAATTGCAAACAAAACTCCCCCTAGGACCGTTGTTAGTTGGAGGCACTCGTTGTTTCGAGCAAGCCATGGATTGATGCTTGTTGGTGGAGGGGGAGTATAAACTTTACCATTCTGTTTGGGAACTGCCTATAATGTGTGTAGCATGGAAGATATCACCATCTCTTGGTTGTTATGTTGACAATGAAAGTATACCACTCAAAATATTATTCACCTCTATTTCAAAACCAAGCTCCGGCGCCTCTACAAATCCCTGCTTCCCCCTGTGAAGGGCCTATCTATTTATTTTTATGTTGAGTCATCATCCTCTTATTAAAAAGCACCAGTTGGAGAGCACCGCTGTCATTTCCATTCATTACTGTTAGTTTACATTGAGTATGACTTGACTGGATCTCTTTTACCATGAATTACAATGTCTAGTCAGTCCTTGATCTTTAAAGGTGCTCTGCATTTATGTTTTGCGGTCTCGGAAAGGGCTAGCGAGATACCATCTTGTTATATCATATTATGATTGTTTTAAGAAAGTGTTGTCATCCGAGATTTATTATTATTGCTCGCTAGTGGATTATGCCATTGATATGAGTAAACATGAGACCTAAGAGTTATTGGGAATATGGTTAGTTCATAATCTTTGCTGAAAACTTGAATGCTGGCTTTACATATTTACAACAACAAGAGCAAACAGAGTTTGTAAAAGTTTTTCTTTATCACTTTCAGTTTGTCAACTGAATTGCTTGAGGACAAGCAAAGGTGTAAGCTTGGGGGAGTTGATACGTCTCCGTCGTATCTGCTTTTCCAAACACTTTTGCCCTTGTTTTGGACTATAACTTGCATGATTTGAATGGAACTAACCCGGATTGATGCTGTTTTCAGCAGAATTGCC
The DNA here is from genome assembly GCA_034509565.1 of Triticum monococcum. NCBI lineage: Eukaryota > Viridiplantae > Streptophyta > Magnoliopsida > Poales > Poaceae > Triticum > Triticum monococcum. Next base: position 601,637,291 of record CM067842.1, read on the forward strand.
ATGGTGTTATTTATGTGCAGAAACAAATGTTCTCGGAGATTATTTTTGGAAATAATAAAAAATACTGGCAAAGAATCAAGGCCAGGGGCCCCACACCCTAGCCACGAGGGTGGTGGGGCGCCTGCCCCCTGGGCGCGTGTCACAGCCCTAGCTAAGCCTTTGCTTGTCCTTGCATGATTGTCATATCATCATGTTTAATTTTCTCAGAAACTTGAAATGGGGATGGCAGAAACCCCCAGCACCACTCAAACCAACTAGGGTTACTAAAATACTTTTTCAATGATCCAGAATGCCCTTTGGAAATGTTCATGATTTCTGATAAAGGTGAAAACCTCTACCAAAAATGATGAATATAATTATAGGTCATTCCTCGATTTTTGAACTAAATCATAATGTATTTGAATTGGGGCATTTGAATTCTATATATATTTTAGAATGCCCCAAATATTCTGGAATAATTTGTGGCCCGTTGGAATAAACCAACTAGTGTCCACAATTTGTCTCAGGAGTTTTAAAAAATGAATTAGCATTTTTACTAATTCAAAACAGAGGAATAAAAATAGAAAACAAAAATAGAAAGAGAGAGATAGAGTTACCTGGCCTTACCTAGCTGGCCCAGGTTCTGTGCAGCCCATCTGGTGGCCCAGCCCACCACCGCTGCCAGTCGTCTCCCACCTCTGCCAGAAGGCAGAGGCATGTCGACGCGTGAGCAATCGCCGTGGCCACCTCCCTGCTTGCTTCCTCTCTTCCCCGACCCTTCTCGAGACGCCAGGCGACACGCACAAGCCCCCTCTTGCTCTCCTCTCTCTCTATGGTCGATCTCCCTCACTCGCCGCTCTCTCTCCCCTCCCTTGGCTCTCTCCGTTTAGCTCACCCGAGCGAAGCCGTCGCCGTCGACCAGCGACCGCGCGGCCACAGCCACCCCCTTGCTCCCCTGACGCGTCCGAGAGCTCTGCCACGTCGCCCTCATCTTCTTCACCGAGTCACAGGAGCTGGGTCGCCCTATGATGCCGCCAACATCATCTTCTTCCTCGCCGGTCGCCGGAGATCCCCCTTGCTGCCCCGACTGCTCCGGACAGTCTCCGAGCTCGCTGACCTCCTCGTCTGACTCGCCGTGAGCCTCTGACCCTGCCCATCCCTCTCTTCTTCCCTGTAGGCCTTCGTAGCCACTGAACCGCCTACGCCCGAACCCACCGCCGCCTGCGCTCCCGCCGACGCAACTCCGACAACCAAATGGTCCGCCCGGCACGTCCAACCCACTCACCGCATCGCATAGGCCCCCGATAGCGCCTCAGCTTGCTAGCCCGCGCACTGCAGCATTGCCCGCGCTCACGTCCGAGCTCCGGCCACCGCACTTGTCGTCGTTGCCATTGCTACGGGCCGCCCTAGCCACTGCGGCTTGCACTGCTCGATGCGGACGAGCACGGGCAACACGTGGATGCCCTCAAACGCGCTTTACGCCACCGGAGGAGGAATTCCGGTGAGCCTCCGTCGTGCGTGCTGTCGCTGCCGGCTAAACTCCGGCCTAACCACAAGTTAATTAAGCTAATTACCCTGCTAATCTAATCATGGGTCATTGACATGTGGGCCCCGGCCCCACTGACATTTTAGTTAGGTTTAAATTAAGGCTAATTAACTATATTAATTAGCTGAGTGGATGACATATGGGTCCCACTATCAGGTTTGACTCTAGTTAGGCACTGTTGACCAGCTGACATCACAATGATACAGTGCTGACGCAATAACTCATTTTCTGGATTTATTCTTATTCAGGAAATTCTAGAAAATGCCCTAAACTTCCAAAAATCATAGAAATTCAACCGTAACTCCAAATGAAATAATTTATATATGAAAAATTATCAAAAAAATTCAAGGAATCTGTTTATGGGATTTGCATGCATGTTTTAACAAACTAAGGTTGCTGTACATGGCAATTTGCATAATTGACAATTAAATAAGCACATATGGAGTTTGAATTTGAACCCTTGGTTCAAACCAATTTCATTTAATATGGTTGCTAGTTGCATTAGCTCAATCAACATCATATTGCCATGTCATTATCATGCATCATAATTGTTGCATTGCATTGATTGTGTTCTTCCTTGTTTGTCGGTAATTGTCCCCTCTCGATAGACAAAGTTTCGACGATGAGATCGATGACACCGATGAAGAACTATATTATCTTCAGAAGTGCCAGGCAAGCAAAACCCCCTTGTTCATTCCGATACAATCCCACTCTCCCGCTCTTGCTCTCTTTTACTGCATTAGGACAACAACGATTCAACTGTTACTTGCTGCGGTAGTTGAACCCTTATCCTCTGCATGACCTGTCATTGCCACAGTAAATAGATGAAACCCACTAGCATGAGTAGGACTTGTTTGAGCCCTGATGTGCCTACTCATTCATGCTTGTTTATCATGCCTGCTACTGCTTAGAGTTGAGCCAGGTCTGATTCATCGGGGATGAATTGGAACAGTGATGAACATGTCCTACTGTGTGTGAGCTAAGTGTGTGAACACGATTTGGTAAAGGTAGCGGTGAGAGGCCATGTACGAGTACATGGTGGGTTGTCTCATTGAAACCGTTCTTAGGAACTGAGTTCTGTGTTTGTGATCCATGAACAGCTACTACCACGCATTGGGCCCGAAACCAATGGACCCTCTCGACTTATTAACTGCCCTTGTCCTCTGTCCAGGAGTTGCAACTAGTTTCTGGTGTTGGTAGGATATGTGTTGGTGGCCGTGCATAGCGCTGACCCTAGGGGTGGGCCATGATGCGGTAGATACACCGTGGCATGGTGTGCCGGGCGCCCGTTTGGTGTCTCGGGAACCCTCCACACATCATTTGGGGCTGTGAGCGAAACTCCGGCCGGATCTCCTCGTGGATGGAACCCGAATAGGCAATAAACCTGAACTAGAGACTTGTGGGGTTAGTCAGGTCGTGGTCGACTCCCTCGCCAGGCTTCTGCTTGAAGGTTGCCGAGATACACGACGTGTACATGGTGGTAAGTGGCGAGAGCGTGTGTGAAGAAGTACGCCCCTGCAGGGTTATAAATGATCTATTCGAATAGCCGTGTCCGCGGTAAAGGATTTCTGGGTTGCCTATAACAGTTCATAGACAAGTGAAAGTGGATACTCTAAAACTCGCAAGATAAGTGTGAGTGCTATGGATGGCCTTCTCGTAGGGAGACGGGAGCGGATCCATAGTGGTGTATTGAATGGTGAATATGTGGACTCGTGTGCGCCGCCTCAAAGGAGTTGCTTGCAGTCGTAGTTCAGGTTAGCCACTGAGTCAAAGCTGGCTTGCTGCAGTTAAACTCCACCACCCCCTTTATTGATACTGATGCATATGTAGATAGTTCTGATGTAAGTCTTGCTGGGTACATTTGTACTCACATTTGCCTATTTTATGTTTTGCAGAGAGACGTTAGTCTTGCTAGTAGTTCCATGTGGACTTCGACGTTTAGCTTGATACCTCAGCTACGATCTTGTGCCCTCGGCGGGATCTGGTAGATAGTCAGGCTTCTTAACCTTTTCCATTTGTAGATGTCTGTACTCAGACATGTTAAGCTTCCGCATGTGCTTTGATTTGTATGCTATGATTGTTGGGTCATGAGACCCATGTTTGTAATATCTCGCTCCTCGGAGCCTAATGAATAAATGCTTGAGTCGTAGTGTTATGTTGTGATGCCATGTTGTATTTACACATATCGAGCATGTTGTGTGCATGATTGAAATGCTTGGTATGTGTGGGATCCGACAATCTAGTTGTTTATCCTAGGCAGCCTCTCTTATGGGGAAATGTAGTCTAGTGCTTCCAAGAGCCATAGTAGTCCGCTACAGCCCGGTTCACCGGAGTCCTGCTAGTCCAGCACTACTACTCAAGACACTTGACTGGCCGGCATGTGTTTCACTTCGTTCCTGTGTCTGTCCCTTCGGGGAAATGTCACACGGTGACATCCGGAGTCCTGCCTAGCCTGCTACAGCCCGAGTTCCCGGAGTCCTGTTAGCCAGTGCTACAGCCCGGATTCACACGCTACTGACCGACATGCTCGATGTGATTCATGTATGCCTGTCCCCATAGGTTAGTGCCACTTTGGGTTCACGACTAGCCATGTCGGCCCGAGTTCTCTGTCATATGGATGCTAGCGACATTATCATATACGTGAGCCAAAAGGCACAAACGGTCCCGGGCCATGGTAAGGTGACACCCGTGGGAATATCGTGCGTGAGGCTGCAAAGTGATATGAGGTGTTACCGGCTAGATCGATGTGACTTGGAATCGGGGTCTTGACAGCTTTGGTATCAGAGCCTGACTGCATGTAGGATTGCCAAGCCAAACCGGTCGAAGTTGTGTCTAGAAATGCTTTAGTTATGTAGGGGAATTGATTGTGGAAGGGAACGTAAGGCTCTTTTTACTCCTTTACCTTATGCCCTCTGATCTGAGTCATTCTCTTCTCATTCTACGCGGGTTAAGAAACTAGGCCTTCTCATCTATCTATCAGGATGACGTGTTACTAAACCGTAGTTGCCTAGGATTGTTGAGTTCAAGCCCCAGTTCAGTTCCTACTATCTTCTGTATGTTCGTAGTTGGTCTCTGTACCTCGATATTGTGATTCTGAGTGGCTATGCCACCATTTTTGTAGCATGTCTCCAATCTTTTTGAGCATTTACAGCCGTTATGCTGCCCGAGTCATCCCAGGTTTCTAAATAGTTCGATGCATTTGCAAATTCCTTCCTCCCGTTCTCGATGTTCCTTTGGGCTAGATTAACCACACCAATAGCCGAGTTGAGCTACTCTATTGCCTCGACATATATGTTGGAGCTATTATTATGACCCTAGGTGTTTTAGGGAGTCACCTAGTAATCTAGCCATGTTTTGTGTTTCCGGTGTGATGATTCTGGCCACCATTCTTGAAAGCATCCCGTGATGCCATTTAGTAGTAGGTATTCTATTCCTGGGTTCTTTAACCCAAGATTCACCCTACTTACCTCATGTTGATAGTGTTGCTAGTTCCTTTAGGATATTAGTAACCTTTGCATTAGTCCTCGAGGTCCGTGGTATATCATTCTTCCAAATACTACGAACCGCCTATGGCAGAAGTTCTTTGAACCAAAAGATCACAACCAGAGTGCTCTTGATGAGTTCTCCATTCTTCATTGTGAATCTACCAGTCCTACCTTTCTGCATGGGTTATCCGAAAGGAATGTTGAGCTTTGCTCGACATACTAATCTATGCATCCACAACTCAGAAAATTATATGTTCCTTGAGTTGTTTCTCTCCAGTTGTATCCCGACCATCCTCTATCAGTTGATAGCCAAGAGTATGCGTGCATTTGTGTTCATTGATGCCTTTTATTCTTGTGGTCCATCAAGCCATTCTATTCCGGAATGATTAGGAGAAAACAAACTCCAGCACCTCATCCATTTCTTGGCCTGGTCAAAGTAGTTGTATTTCGCTGATCAAAATGCCAATCCAGCTTTTTCTCTGTTCTACCTCGGAGTATTACCCCTTTTTTGTCAGGATTGTCATGAGAATTTCACCATCTCTCACGAATTCCTGATGCAGTGATACTTCTCGCCATCATCATTCACTCCTCGGTTCTGTGTTGTTGCAACCAGAATACCGACAAGTTAACCGTGATGTGTGAAATCAATACTCCTAGCAACTAGTTGCTTGGTAGTAAATGGACAATATTCTCATTCTTAGCGTGTTGGTTATTGGATCATCATTCTAAGATAGATTGTGCTACCTAGTCCTTATTTCCGGTGCACTCTTCGATCAATGAGTTAGGATTATTCAATCCCATGCTTATTTGATCATATCGTCTTGTTCTAAAAAGCAAGATTGTTCTCGAGCTTAGTAACATATCGGTGGTTCATGATTTTCCGAAGATCTTCTCGGAAGTATTACCTGGCTGTCACATGACCGCTATGTTGAGTTCGTGATCAAGTTGGTTTTCTTATAAATTACCCCTTCTCCAAGAATCTATGTTGGATATCCCTGAGCTAGTTGGTTGAGCTAGACAACAACTTGGAGAATTGGAAGATAAAAGCTTGTCTGACTTAGTTCATGATAAGGGATATCTTCTGTGTGTGTGTGTTGAAGAAAGATGATATCTCCATCAATTGGTCCTCGTGATCAGTTGTTGAATCTATTGCCGTGTCAAAACTTTGACTTGAGTATGGGCTATCATCAAGTCAAATCAGAACCAACGATGTTTGTAATTTTGTCTTACCCGTGGTTGATCCCTCAAGCATACACCATTACATCTTTTGGTCTAACCAATACTATCATCGTGTTCACATGATGGTGGAAGTCCAGTGATATGGAAATTCCGATGAGTTGTTGTTGAGCCCATCAGCGGCATTTTGTCTCCCCCATGATTCATGTTGAACATCAACCTAGTGTTGGAAACTTTATAAGCAATGCCTTCGTGTTCCGTTCATGAAGCTTATGCTTGGATGGAAGAAGTGACTTCCTTGAATTCATGTGCATTTGGTGCAAGTTGCCGCCGTGAGTTCGAGAAAGATTGTTTTTGTTTCCCCTGGTACCATCCCAAGTCAGTTATGCATGTGTGAATGTATTCTATGGTTTGTTAGATTAATTACCTCCACTCCATATGTATTCCCTAGCACACCAAGCCACTGATTGACTTGTTCAAGGCAAAGAAGTCTACGCTTGGGATCTAATCCATGGACTGCGTAAAGACTTCGAAATCCTTGATGATGGTTCCCGGCCAGAACTCGATAGTGTTTTATTATAAGACTACTATGTGGTCACTCTTGTCTTGGACAACATGCTCACATGTGTGTAGCAGAACCAGCTCATTTTTGGAGCTTACTATCGTAGTTCATTTCCCGAGAATATCGCAACATCATCTCATCGATTTGTGTTACAAACTTTCTTTTCCAGACATGCCGTCTGAAATATCCTGTTTCCAACCAGATCTGAATCTCAGGTAGATATGATGATTGAACATTCCCAACATTTGCATTTTGTCCCCAGCTTGCACCCCATCGTGCCAATTTTCCATGGGCTGTCCTTCACAGCAGTTCCTGTCCAGGATCATCTTCAAAAGTTGTCTTGTCATGGGTCCCATCCATTTCCGGTGATAAGCAAAAGTCATCCATTGCGTTGTCTTCAACAAGGTAGTCCACATCATCCATTCTAGCCCAAGTGTGCCGTTCTTCCAAACTTCTTCAAACGGTTGTTTGTGAATTTCCTTAGGCTGGTATAGAGAGTTCCAATGATCTCTGTATCAAAAGTAATTCTTTTTGCCACTTAAGGGATGATTCTACAGGTCACCCTCCTCCAAGATGTCTCGTTTCAGCGTCTTGGAAACTCAACTCCTCGCTATGTTGGCAAGCGTTCACCACCCTCTTAGATGTGGAATTGTTGCCTACCTAGTGATCCTTTGTCATGTGTTTCACTCCATCCCTCTGGACATATGCTCCGTGTCTCAGCTCGAGAGATGTTTCAGCGTCTCGCTCCATGAGTTGATACTAAGTTGTTCGATCTTCGATAAGATCGATCCTTCTAGAGATTTCCTTTCCTCTCATTTGTCATGGTAGTTGGAGTTATCAGAGCAGGACATCAAGACAATGATGGTGATCGAATCAACGTTCTTATCAAGTGCAACTTGGATCGTGAAGATTGTGTTAGTTGCGTTCCCCTTTATCTTACCCTACGCTTGAATCTCGGGACGTGATTCTTGTTAAGTGGGGGTGAGTTGTCACAGCCCTAGCTAAGCCTTTGCTTGTCCTTGCATGATTGTCATATCATCATGTTTAGTTTTCTTAGAAACTTGAAATGGGGATGGCAGAAACCCCCAGCACCACTCAAACCAACTAGGGTTACTAAAATACTTTTTCAATGACCCAGAATGCCCTTTGGAAATGTTCATGATTTCTGATAAAGGTGAAAACCTCTGCCAAAAATGATGAATATAATTATAGGTCATTCCTGGATTTTTGAATTAAATCATAATGTATTTGAATTGGGGCATTTGAATTCTATATATATATATTTTAGGATGCCCCAAATATTCTGGAATAATTTGTGGGCCATTGGAATAAACCAACTGTTGGGGAACGTAGCAGAAATTCAAAATTTTCGACGCATCACCAAGATCAATCTATGGAGTAATCTAGCAACGAGGGGAAGGAGAGTGCATCTACATACCCTTGTAGTCGCTAAGCGGAAGCGTTCAAGTGAACGGGGTTGATGGAGTCGTACTCGTCGTGATCCAAATCACCGATGATCCTAGTGCCGAACGGACGGCACCTCCGTGTTTAACACACGTACAGCCCGGTGATGTCTCCTACGCCTTGATCCAGCAAGGGTAGAAGGAGAGGTTGGGGAAGACTCCATCTAGCAGCAGCACAACGGCGTGGTGGTGGTGGAGGAGCGTGGCAATCCTGCAGGGCTTCGCCAAGCACCGCGGGAGAGGAGAAGGACTTGGGAGAGGGGGAGGGCTGCGCCAAGACTTGGGTGCGGCTGCCCTCCCACGCCCCACATATATATAGGGGCAAGGGAGAGGGGGGGCGGCCCCCTCAGATCCCATTTGAGGAGGGGGCGGCGGCCAGGGGGGTTGCCTTGCCCCCCAAGGCAAGGGGGGCGCCCCCTTTTAGAGTTCCCCCAAAACCCTAGGCGCATGGGCCCTAGGGGGGAGGTGCCCAGCCCACTAAGGGGCTGGTCCCTCTCCACATACAGCCCATAGGGCCCTCTGGGGCAGGTGGACCCTCCCGGTGGACCCCCGGAACCCCTTCGGTGGTCCCGGTACAATACCGGCAACCCCCCGAATTATTCCGGTGACCGTAGGATGACTTCCTATATATAAATCTTTACCTCCGGACCATTCAGGAACTCCTCGTGACGTCCGGGATCTCATCCGGGCTCCGAACAACATTCGGTAACCACATACAAACTTCCTTTATAACCCTAGCGTCATCGAACCTTAAGTGTGTAGACCCTACGGGTTCGGGAAGCATGCAGACATGACCGAGACGTTCTCCGGTCAATAACCAACAGCGGGATCTGGATACCCATGTTGGCTCCCACATGTTCCACGATGATCTCATCGGATGAACCACGATGTCGAGGATTCGATCAATCCCGTATACAATTCCCTTTGTCTAGCGGTATTGTACTTTCCCGAGATTCGATTGTCGGTATCCCGATACCTTGTTCAATCTCGTTACCGACAAGTCTCTTTACTCGTTCTGTAACACATCATCCCATGATCAACTCCTTTATCACATTGTGCACATTATGATGATGTCCTACCGAGTGGGCCCAGAGATACCTCTCCGTTTACACGGAGTGACAAATCCCAGTCTCGATTCGTGCCAACCCAACAGACACTTTCGGAGATACCTGTAGTGTACCTTTATAGCCACCCAGTTACGTTGTGACGTTTGGCACACCCAAAGCACTCCTACAGTATCCGGGAGTTGCATAATCTCATGGTCTAAGGAAATGATACTTGACATTAGAAACGCTTTAGCATACGAACTACATGATCTTGTGCTAGGCTTAGGATTAGGTCTTGTCCATCACATCATTCTCCTAATGATGTGATCCCGTTATCAACGACATCTAATGTCCATGGTCAGGAAACCGTAACCATCTATTGATCAACGAGCTAGTCAACTAGAGGCTTACTAGGGACATGGTGTTGTCTATGTATCCACACATGTATCTGAGTTTCCTATCAATACAATTCTAGCATGGATAATAAACGATTATCATGAACAAGGAAATATAATAATAACCAATTTATTGTTGCCTCTAGGGCATATTTCCAACAGTCTCCCACTTGCACTAGAGTCAATAATCCAGTTCACATTGATATGTGATTAACACTCAAGGTCACATCCCCATGTGACTAACACCCAAAGAGTTCTGGGTTTGCTCATGTTATGCTTGTGTGAGAGGTTTCAGTCAACGGCTCTGCAACATTCAGATCCGTATGTACTTCGCAAATTTCTATGTCATCTTCTAGATGCAGCTACCACGTTCTATTTGGAGCTATTCCAAATAACTGTTCTACTATATGAATCCAGTTTACTACTCAGAATAATCTGGATTAGTGTCAAAGTTTGCATCGGCGTAACCCTTTACGACGAACTCTTTTACCACCTCCATAATCGAGAAAGTTCGTTAGTCCACTAGTTGCTAAGGATAACTTTGACCGCTGTCCTGTGATCCATTCTTGGATCACTCTTGTACCCCTTGACTGACTCATGGCAAGGCACACTTCAGGTGCGGCACACAGCATAGCATACTGTAGAGAGCCTATGACAAAAGCATAGGGGACGACCTTCGTCCTTCCTCTTTCTTCTGCCATGGTCGAGCTTTAAGTCTTAACTTCATACCTTACAACTCAGGTAAGAACTCCTTCTTTGACTGATCCATGTTGAACACCTTCAAGATCATGTCAAGGTATGTGCTCATTTGAAAGTACCATTAAGCGTTTTGATCTATCCTTATAGATCTTGATGCTCAATGTTCAAGTAGCTTAATCCAGGCTTTCCATTGAAAAACACTTTTCAAATAACTCTGCATGCTTTCCAGAAATTCTACATCATTTCCGATCAACAATATGTTCACAACATATACTCATCAGAAATTCTACATCATTTCCGATCAACAATATGTTAACAACATATACTCATCAGAAATTCTATAGTGCTCCCACTCACTTCTTTGGAAATACAAGTTTCCCATAAACTTTGTATACACCCAAAACTTTGATCATCTCATCAAAGCATACATTCCAACTCCGAGATGCTTACTCCAGTCCTTAGAAGGATTGCTGGAGCTTTGCATACTTGTTAGCATCTTTCAGGATTGACAAAAACTTCCGGTTGTATCACATACAACCTTTCCTCAAAAATCGTCGAGGAAACAATGTTTTGACATCCTATCTACAAGATTTCATAAATAATGCAGTAATTGCTAATATAATTCCAACAGACTCTTAGCATCGCTACGAGTGAGAAAGTCTCATCGTAGTCAACTCCTTGAACTTGTCGGAAAACATCTTAATGACAAGTCGAGCTTTCTTAATGGTGATACTTACCATCATTGTCCGTCTTCCTTCTAAAAATCCATCTGTACTCAACAGCCTTACGACCATCGAGCCGTTCCGCCAAAGTCTACACTTTGTTTTCATATATGGATCCTCTCTCGGATTATATGGCCTCGAGCCATTTTGGAATCCAGGCCCACCATCGCTTCTCCATAGCTCGTAGTTTCATTGTTGTCTAGCAACATGACTTCCAAGACAGGATTACGTACCACTCTGAAGTAGTACGCACCCTTGTCATCCCACGAGGTTTGGTAGTGACTTGATCTGAAGTTTCATGATCACTATCATAAGCTTCCACTTCAATTGGTGTAGGTGCCACAGGAACAACTCCCTGTGCCCTGCCACACACTAGTTGAAGAGACGGTTCAATAACCTCATCAAGTCTCCACCATCCTCCCACTCAATTATTTCGAGAGAAACTTTTCCTCGAGAAAGGACCCGATTCTAGAAACAATCCCTTATTGCTTTCGAATCTGAGACAGGAGGTATACCCAACTGTTTTGGGTGTCCTATGAAGATGCATTTATCCGCTTTGGGTTCGAGCTTATCAGCCTGAAACTTTTTCACATAAGCGTCGCAGCCCCAAACTTTTAAGAAATGACAGCTTAGGTTTCTCTAAACCATAGTTCATATGGTGTCATCTCATCGGAATTACGTGGTGCCCTTTTTAAAGTGAATGTGGTTGTCTCTAATGCCTAACCCATAAACTATCATGGTAATTCGATAAGAGATATCATGGTGTGCATCATATCCAATAGGGTGCAGTTATGATGTACGGACACACCATCACACCATGGTGTTCCTGGCTGTATTGGTTGTGAAACAATTTCCACAATGTCTTAATTCTGTGCCAAACTCGTAATTCAGATATTCATCTCTATGATCATATCATAGATATTTTATCCTCTTGTCACGACGATCTTTCAACTTCACCCTAAAATTACTTGAACCTTTCAATAATTCAGACTCATGATTCATCAAGTAAATATACTCAACATCTACTCAAATCATCTGTGAAGTAAGAACATAACGATATCCACTACACGCCTCTGCACTCATTGGACTGCACACATCAAAATGTATTACTTCCAACAAGTTGCTTTCTAGTTCCATTTTACTGAAAACGAGGCTTTCAGTCATCTTGCCCATGTGGTATGATTTGCATGTCTCGAGTGATTCAAAATAAAGTGAGTCCAAACGGTCCATTTGCATTGAGTTTCTTCATGCATATACACCAATAGACATGGTTCGCATGTCTCAAACTTTTCAAAAACGAGTGAGTCCAAAGATCCATCAACATGGAGCTTCTTCATGCGTTTTATACCGATATGACTTAAGTGGCAGTGCCACAAGTAGGTGGTACTATCATTACTATCTTATATCTTTGGCATGAACATGTGTATCACTACGATCGAGATTCAATAAACCATTCATTTTAGGTGTAAGACCATTGAAGGTATTATTCAAATAAACAGAGTAACCATTATTCTCCTTAAATGAATAACCGTATTGCGATAGACGTAATCCAATCATGTCTATGCTCAATGCAAACACCAAATAACAATTATTTAGGTTTTAATACCAATCTCGATGGTAGAGGGAGTGTACGATATTTGATCAACCTTGGAAATACTTCCAACACATATCGTCATCTCACCTTTTAGCTAGTCTCCTTTTATTCCGTAGCCTTTTGTTTCGAGTTACTAACACTTAGCAACCGAACCGGTATCTAATACCATGGTGCTACTAGGAGTACTAGTAAAGTACACATTAACACAATGTATATCCAATATACTTCTATCGACCTTGCCAGCCTTCTCATCTACCAAGTATCTAGGGTAATTCTGCTCCAGTGGCTGTTCCTCTTATTACAGAAGCACTTAGTCTCGGGTTTGGTTTCAACCTTGGGTTTCTTCACTAGAGCAGCAGCTGGTTTGCCGTTTCATGAAGTATCCCTTCTTTCCCTTGCCCTTCTTGAAACTAGTGGTTTCACCAACCATCAACAATTGATGCTCCTTCTTGATTTCTACTTTTGTGGTGTCAAACGTCGCGAATATCTCAAGGATCATCATATATGTCCCTGATATATCATAGTTCATCACGAAGCTCTAGCAGCTTGGTGGTAATGACTTTGGAGAAACATCACTATCTCATCTGGAAGATCAACTCCCACTTGATTTAAATGATTGTTGTACTCAGACAATCTGAGCACAAGCTCAACAATTGAGATTTTCTCCCTTAGTTTGCAGGCTAAGAAAATTGTCGGAGGTCTTATACCTCTTGACATGGGCACGAGCCTGAAATCCCAATTTCAGCCCTCGAAACATCTCATAAGTTTTGCGACGTTTTAAAACGTCTTCGGTGCCTCAACTCTAAACCGTTTAACTGAACTATCACGTAGTTATCAAAACGTGTATGTCAGATGTTCGCAACATCCACAGACGACGTTCGAGGTTCCGCACACTGAGCGGTGCATTAAGGACATAAGCCTTCTATGAAGCAATGAGGACAATCCTCAGTTTACGGACCTAGTCCGCATAATTTCTACTATCAACTTTCAACTAAATTTTCTCTAGGAACATATCTAAACAGTAGAACTGAAGCGCGAGCTATGACATAATTTGCGAAGACCTTTTGACTATGTTCAGGATAATTAAGTTCATCTTATGAACTCCCACTCAAATAGACATCCCTCTAGTCATCCAAGTGATTACATGATCCGAGTCAACTAGGCCGTGTCCGATCATCACGTGAGACGGACTAGTCAACATCGGTGAACATCTTCATGTTGATCGTATCTTCTATACGACTCATGCTCGACCTTTCGGTCTCTTGTGTTCCGAGGCCATGTCTGTACATGCTAGGCTCGTCAAGTCAACCTAAGTGTTTCGCATGTGTAAATCTGGCTTACACCCATTGTATGTGAACATAAAAATCTATCACACCCGATCATCACGTGGTGCTTCGAAACGACGAACTTTCGCAATGGTGCGCAGTTAGGGGGAACACTTTCTTGAAATTTTAATGAGGGATCATCTTATTTACTACCGTCGTTCTAAGCGAATAAGATGCAAAAACATGATAAACATCACATGCAATCAAATAGTGACATGATATGGCCATCATCACTTTGCTCCTTTTGATCTCCATCTTCGGGGCTCCATGATCATCATCGTCACCGGCATGACACCATGATCTCCATCATCATGATCTCCATCATCGTGTCTTTATGAAGTTGTCTCGCCAACTATTACTTCTACTACTACAGCTAACGGTTAGCAATAAAGTAAAGTAATTACATGGCGTTGTTCAATGACACGCAGGTCATACAATAAATAAAGACAACTCCTATGGCTCCTGCCGGTTGTCATACTCATCGACATGCAAGTCGTGATTCCTATTACAAGAACATGATCAATCTCATACATCACATATAATTCATCACATTCTTCTTGGCCATATCACATCACATAGCATACCCTACAAAAACAAGTTAGACGTCCTCTAATTGTTGTTTGCATGTTTTACGTGGCTGCTATGGGTTTCTAGCAAGAACGTTTCTTACCTACGCAAAAACCACAACGTGATATGCCAATTGCTATTTACCCTTCATAAGGACCCTTTTCATCGAATCCGATCCGACTAAAGTGGGAGAGACAGACACCCGCTAGCCACCTTATGCAACTAGTGCATGTTAGTTAGTCGAACCAGTCTCACGTAAGAGTACGTGTAAGGTCGGTCCGGGCCGCTTCATCCCACGATGCCACCGAATCAAGATAAGACTAGTAATGGCAAGTAAATTGACAAAATCAACGCCCACAACTACTTTGTGTTCTACTCGTGCATAGAATCTACGCAATAGACCTAGCTCATGATGCCACTGTTGGGGAACGTAGCAGAAATTCAAAATTTTCTACGCATCACCAAGATCAATCTATGGAGTAATCTAGCAACGAGGGGAAGGAGAGTGCATCTACATACCCTTGTAGATCGCTAAGCGGAAGCATTCAAGTGAACGGGGTTGATGGAGTCGTACTCGTCGTGATCCAAATCACCGATGATCCTAGTGCCGAACGGATGGCACCTCCATGTTCAACACACGTACAGCCCGGTGACGTCTCCTACGCCTTGATCTAGCAAGGGGAGAAGGAGAGGTTGGGGAAGACTCCATCCAGCAGCAGCACAACGGCGTGGTGGTGGTGGAGGAGCGTGGCAATCCTGCAGGGCTTCGCCAAGCACCGCGGGAGAGGAGAAGGACATGGGAGAGGGGGAGGGCTGCGCCAAGACTTGGGTGCGGCTGCCCTCCCACCCCCCACATATATATAGGGGCAAGGGAGAGGGGGGCCGGCACCCTCGGATCCCATTTGAGGAGGGGGCGGCGGCCAGGGGGGGTGCCTTGCCCCCCAAGGCAAGGGGGGCGCCCCCTTTTAGGGTTCCCCCAAAACCCTAGGCGCATGGGCCCTAGGGGGGAGCTGCCCAGCCCACTAAGGGGCTGGTCCCTCTCCACATACAGCCCATAGGGCCCTCCGGGGCAGGTGGACCCTCCCGGTGGACCCCCGAAACCCCTTCGGTGGTCCCGGTACAATACCGGCAACCCCCCGAATTATTCCGGTGACCGTATGATGACTTCCTATATATAAATCTTTACCTCCGGACCATTCCGGAACTCCTCGTGACGTCCGGGATCTCATCCGGGACTCCGAACAACATTCGTTAACCACATACAAACTTCCTTTATAACCCTAGCGTCATTGAACCTTAAGTGTGTAGACCCTACGGGTTCGGGAAGCATGCAGACATGACCGAGACGTTCTCCGGTCAATAACCAACAGCGGAATCTGGATACCCATGTTGGCTCCCACATGTTCCACTATGATCTCATCGGATGAACCACGATGTCGAGGATTCGATCAATCCCGTATACAATTCCCTTTGTCTAGCGGTATTGTACTTGCCCGAGATTCGATTGTCGGTATCCCGATACCTTGTTCAATCTCGTTACCGGTAAGTCTCTTTACTCGTTCCGTAACACATCATCCCGTGATCAACTCCTTGATCACATTGTGCACATTATGATGATGTCCTACCGAGTGGGCCCAGAGATACCTCTCCGTTTACACGGAGTGACAAATCCCAGTCTCGATTCGTGGCAACCCAACAGACACTTTCGGAGATACCTGTAGTGTACCTTTATAGCCACCCAGTTACGTTGTGACGTTTGGCACACCCAAAGCACTCCTACGGTATCCGGGAGTTTCACAATCTCATGGTCTAAGGAAATGATACTTGACATTAGAAAAGCTTTAGCATACGAACTACATGATCTTGTGCTAGGCTTAGGATTGGGTCTTGTCCATCACATCATTCTCCTAATGATGTGATCCTGTTATCAACGACATCTAATGTCCATGGTCAGGAAACCGTAACCATCTATTGGTCAACGAGCTAGCCAACTAGAGGCCTACTAGGGACATGGTGTTGTCTATGTATCCACACATGTATCTGAGTTTCCTATCAATACAATTCTAGCATGGATAATAAACGATTATCATGAACAAGGAAATATAATAATAACCAATTTATTGTTGCCTCTAGGGCATATTTCCAACACCAACTAGTGTCCACAATTTGTCTCAGGAGTTTTAAAAAATGAATTAGCATTTTTACTAATTCAAAACAGAGGAATAAAAATAGAAAAAAAATAGAGAGAGAGAGAGAGAGTTACCTGGCCTTACCTGGCTGGCCCAGGTTCCGTGCAACCCATCTGGTGGCCCAGCCCACCACCGCTGCTAGTCGTCTCCCACCTCTGCCAGAAGGCAGAGGCGTGTCGACGTGCGAGCAATCGCTGTGGCCACCTCCCTGCTTGCTTCCTCTCTTCCCCGACCCTTCTCGAGACGCCAGGAGACACGCACGAGCCCCCTCTTTCTCTCCTCTCTCCGTGTGGTCGATCTCCCTCACTCGCCGTTCTCTCTCCCCTTCCCTGGCTCTCTCCGTTTAGATCACCCGAGCGAAGCCGTCGCCGCCGACCAGCGCTCGCAAGGCCACAGCCACCCCCTTGCTCCCCTGACGCGTCCGAGAGCTCTGCCACGTCGTCCTCATCTTCTTCACCGAGTCACAGGAGCTGGGTCGCCCTGTGAGGCCGCCAACATCATCTTCTTCCTCACCGGTTGCCGGAGATCCCCCTTGCTGCCCTAACTGCTTCGGACCGTCTCCGAGCTCACCGACCTCCTCGTCCGACTCGCCGTGAGCCTCTGACCCTGCCCATCGCTCTCTTCTTCCCCGTAGGCCTCCGTAGCCACCGGACCGCCTACGCCCGAACCCGCCGCCGCCTGCGCTCGCCGCCGACGCAACTCCGCCGACCAAATGGTCCGCCCGACGCGTCCAAACCACTCACCGCATCACGTAGGCCCCCGCTAGCGCCTCAGCTCGCTAGGCCGCACAATGCAGGACTGCCCGCGCTCACGCCCGAGCTCCGGCCACCGCACTTTTCGCCGCTGCCATTGTTATGGGCCGCCCTAGCCACTGCTGCTTGCAGTGCTCGATACGGATGAGCACGGGTAACACGTAGATGCCCTCCGCCGCGCTTTAGGCCGCCGGAGGAGGAATTCCGGTGAGCCTCCGCCGTGCGTGCTGTCGCCGCCGGCTAAACTCCAGCCTAACCACAAGTTAATTAAGCTAATGACCCTGCTAATCAAATCCTGGGTCATTGACATGTGGGCCCCGGCCCCACTGACATTTTAGTTAGGTTTAAATTAAGGCTAATTAACTATATTAATTAGCTGAGTGGATGACATATGGGTCCCACTGTTAGGTTTGACTCTGGTTAGGCGCTGTTGACCAGCTGATGTCACAATGACGCAGTGCTGACGCAATAACTCATTTTCTGGATTTATTCTTATTCAGGAAATTCCAGAAAATGTCCTAAACTTCCAAAAATCATAGAAATTCAACCGTAACTCCAAATGAAATAATTTATATATGAAAAATATCAGAAAAATTCAAGGAATCTGTTTATGGCATTTTCATGCATGTTTGAACAACCTAAGGTTGTTGTACATTGCAATTTGCATAATTGACAATTAAATAAGCACATATGGAGTTTGAATTTGAACCATTGGTTCAAACCAATTTCATTTAATATGGTTGCTAGTTGCATTAGCTCAATCAACAGCATATTGCCATGTCATTATCATGCATCATAATTGTTGCATTGATTGTGTTCTTCTTGGTTTGTCGGTAATTGTCCCCTCTCGATAGACGTGGTTTCGACGATGAGATCGGTGACACCGATGAAGAACTATATTATCTTCAGAAGTGCCAGGCAAGCAAAACCCCCTTGTTTATTTCGATACAATCCCACTCTCCCGCTCCTGCTATCTTTTACTGCATTAGGACAACAATGATTCAACTGTTACTTGCTGCAGTAGTTGAACCCTTATCCTCTGCATGACCTGTCATTGCCACAGTAAATAGATGAAACCCGCTAGCATGAGTAGGAGTTGTTTGAGCCCTGATGTGCCTACTCATTCATGCTTGTTTGTCATGCCTGCTACTGCTTAGAGTTGAGCCAGTTATGATTCATCGGGGATGAATTGGAACAGTGATGAACATGTCCTACTGTGTGTGAGCTAAGTGTGTGAACACGATTTGGTAAAGGTAGCGGTGAGAGGCCATGTACGAGTACATGGTGGGTTGTCTCATTGAAACCGTTCTTAGGAACTGAGTTCTGTGTTTGTGATCCATGAACAGCTACTACCACGCATTGGGCCCGAAACCAATGGACCCTCTCGACTTATTAACTGCCCTTGTCCTCTGTCCAGGAGTTGCAACTAGTTTCTGGTGTTGCTAGGATGTGTTGGCGGCCGTGCGTAGTGCTGACCCTAGGGGTGGGCTATGATGTGGTAGATACACCGTGGCACGGTGTACCGGACGCCCGTTTGGTGTCTAGGGAACCCTGCACACATCGTTTGGGGCTGTGAGCAAAACTCCGGCCAGATCTCCTCGCGGATGGAACCCGAATAGGCGATAAACCTGGACTAGAGACTTGTGGGGTTAGTCAGGTCGTGGCCGACTCCCTCGCCAGGCTTCCGCTTGAAGGTTGCCGAGATACACAACGTGTACATGGTGGTAAGTGGCGAGAGCGTGTGTGAAGAAGTACACCCCTGCAGGGTTATAAATGATCTATTCGAATAGCCGTGTCCGCGGTAAAGGACTTCTGGGTTGCCTATAACAGTTCATAGACAAGTGAAAGTGGATACTCTAAAACTCGCAAGATAAGTGTGAGTGCTATGGATGGCCTTCTCGTAGGGAGACGGGAGCAGATCCATAGTGGTGTATTGAATGGTGAATATGTGGACTCATGTGCGCTATCTCAAAGGAGTTGCTTGCAGTCGTAGTTCAGGTTAGCCACTGAGTCAAAGCTGGCTTGCTGCAGTTAAGCTCCACCACCCCCTTTCTTGATACTGATGCATATGTAGATAGTTCTGATGTAAGTCTTGCTGGGTACATTTGTACTCACATTTGCCTATTTTATGTTTTGCAGAGAGACGTCAGTCTCGCTAGTAGTTCCGTGTGGACTTCGATGTTTAGCTTGATACCTCAGCTACGATCTTGTGCCCTCGGCAGGATCTGGTTGATAGTCAGGCTTCTTAGCCTTTTCCATTTGTAGATGTCTGTACTTAGACATGTTAAGCTTCCGCATGTGCTTTGATCTGTATGCTATGATTGTTGGGTCATGAGACCCATGTTTGTAATATCTCGCTCCTCGGAGCCTAATGAATAAATGCTTGAGTCGTAGAGTTATGTTGTGATGCCAAGTTGTATTTACACATATCGAGCATATTGTGTGCATGATTGAAATGCTTGGTATGTGTGGGATCCGACAATCTAGTTGTTTGTCCTTGGCAGCCTCTCTTATGGGGAAATGTAGTCTAGTGCTTCCATGAGCCATAGTAGTCCGCTACAGCCCGGTTCACCGGAGTCCTGCTAGCCCAGCACTACTGCTCAGGACACTTGACTGGCCGACATGTGTTTCACTTCGTTCCTGTGTCTGTCCCTTCGGGGAAATGTCACGCGGTGACATCTGGAGTCCTGCCTAGCCTGCTACAGCCCGGGTTCCCAGAGTCCTATTAGCCATTGCTGTAGCCCGGATTCACACGCTGCTGACCGACATGCTCGATGTGATTCATGTATGCATGTCCCCATAGGTTAGTGCCGCTTTGGGTTCACGACTAGCCATGTCGGCCCGGGTTCTCTGTCATATGGATGCTAGCGACACTATCATATACGTGAGCCAAAAGGCGCAAACGGTCCTGGGCCATGGTAAGGCGACACCCGTGGGAATACCGTGTGTGAGGCCGCAAAGTGATATGAGGTGTTACCGGCTAGATCGATGTGACTTGGAATCGGGGTCCTGACAGCGCGCCCCCTGCCTCGTGGGCCCCCTGGAGCTCCATCAACCTCAACTCCAACTCCATATATTCGTGTTCGGGGAGAAAAAATGGGGAAGAAGGATTCATCGCGTTTTACGATACAGAGCCGCCGCCAAGCCCTAAACTCTCTCGGGAGGGCTGATCTGGAGTCCGTTCGGGGCTCCGGAGAGGGAAATCCATCGCCATCGTCATCATCAACCATCCTCCAACACCAATTTCATGATGCTCACCGCCGTGCTGTAATTCCATCATAGGCTTGTTGGATGGTGATGGGTTGGATATTTATCATGTAATCGAGTTAGTTTTGTTATGGTTTGATCCCTAGTGTCCACTATGTTTTGAGATTGATGTTGCTATGAATTTGCTATGCTTAATGCTTGTCACTAGGGCCCGAGTACCATGATTTCAGATCTGAACCTATTATGTTTTCATCAATACATGTGAGTTCTTGATCCTATCTTGCAAGTCTATCGTCACCTACTATGTGTTATGATCCGGCAACCCCGAAGTGACAATAATCGGGACCACTCCCGGTGATAACCGTAGTTTGAGGATTTCATGTATTCACTATGTGTTAATGCTTTGGTCCGGTACTCTATTAAAAGGAGGCCTGAATATCCCTTAGTTTCCACTAGGACCCCGCTGCCACGGGAGGGTAGGACAAAAGATGTCATGCAAGTTCTTTTCCATAAGCATGTATGACTATATTCGGAATACATGCCTATATTACATTGATGAATTGGAGCTAGTTCTGTGTCACCCTAGGTTATGACAGTTACATGATCGATCGCATCCGGCATAATTCTCTATCACAGATCCATTGCCTACGAGCTTTCCATATATTGTTCTTCGCTTATTTACTTTTCCGTTGCTATTGTTATCATCACTATAAAACACCAAAAATATTACTTTTGCTATCGTTACCTTTTGCTACTGTTACCACTACTATCATATTACTTTGCTACTAAACACTTTGCTGCAGATATTAAGTTTCCAGGTGTGGTTGAATTGACAACTCAACTGCTAATACTTGAGAATATTCTTTGGCTCCCCTTGTGTCGAATCAATAAATTTGGGTTGAATACGCTACCCTCAAAAACTGTTGCGATCCCCTATACTTGTGGGTTATCATGCCTGTACCAGTGGTTGTCAGCTCACCGACAAAGAAGTGCGGGAGCTGAAGCCAAGTGCCAGCTGGGTTCTCTGATCACACAATGAACTCCGGCAGCACTTCTGCAGAGTGGAAGTGCGGCCTAGGCGGCCGTGCGACCATGGCGCGCCTCCCTTCATCGACGGCCCCCCACGACTCAGCTGACCACCACCACGCGAAGAAGCGCCACTGCCACCGCGAGGAGCCGTGACGGGGGTCATGGTGTGCTTGCAGGGACGACCACGCCCCCTCTTGGGCGGCGGTGAGCCAGGACCCTCCTGGAGAGCCTTCCCCTTCTCCGCATCCGAGAGCCTCTTCGCAGGCACCATGGGTGTCGCTGCTGGCAGTGAAGCGAGGAAGAAGAAGGAGTGGGAGAAGCAAAGGAAGAGATGGGCGATAGGGGCTCCGCCACCCTATCCATTTATAGACAAGGGGAGGCCAACCGCTGGCCTCCATGATCTAAGGTAATTATGATCTTTTTTTCTCCATGCAGCAAGGACTCGTCAAGTCAGGCAGTTGCCGAGGTGGCATGGGGAAGCGGAGACGCCCACGTCCAATCAATCGCCACACGTCAAGCGGGGCCACATGATGTTGGGGCCCGCGACACTCTGCACTTGCCCTTTGGCTTCGCCTCGAAGCCAAGTCCGAGGGCGCCTTGGGCCCGAGGGCTACTGTCAGCGTCCTAGGAACGGGGGTCCCTAGACTTGCCTTCATGTGGCCCACAGCATGGCTCCATCAGCGGCCCTGTACAGCCCATCTTCACCAACAAACACTCAAGACCCTAGCGAGGGGCCAAGCCTCACGAGGCGGACGGCGCAAGACATCCTCAGGGGCGGCCTCACCAGGCTGGCTCGCGAGGGGCAGAGAGATCAAGGAAAGGGATACCTCGCGAGGTTTGTGTGACGCAAGCCATGGCAACTGGAGCCAGGTAGGCGCCAGGCGGGCGCCAGCGTGCAGTGTCCTCGTTTCGTCTTTGGTGCTAAAGGGGCAAGTGCGGGCGAGGAGTCCTGAGGCATCAAGCAAAGGTTTCCATATCGGTGCAACAAGACCAAGACCAGCAGGACAACAGGACGGAGGTCACCGTGGAGCCCAAGATGGCGTCATCGTTAGAGCCTTTGGTAGGTGAAGACTACTTTTGTCAGATAGCTTGTATTAGCTGTCCCCCTTCAAATTGGTTGTTGTGGGATACCTTCCCGCCTAATATTTGGGAAGAGGACCCGGGCCTCTATAAATAGGGCTAGCCACCACATTAGAAGGGGAGAGGATCCTGGACCGCATCAACTCACCAAGCACAAGAACACCTCTCCTCAGGAGGTTGTTCTTCCCTTGTAACTTTTCATCCTCAGCCCGAGAGGCAATCCACCACACCACACTAGAGTAGGGTATTACACCACATCGGTGGCCCGTACCAGTATAAACTCTTGTGACTCTTGTTCTTTGGGTACGTCGAGCTAGGCCGTGAGATCAGGTTGTGCGCGATCTACACAGGGGGAGATATCTTTGTGCGCACCCCAGTGTTCGAACCTCAAGGGTTTAGCCAGAACCTGAAATCCGACAAAGTGGGTAGAAGCTATTCCAACTAGTAGTGCTGATCATAACACCTATATTAAGATGCTTAAAGAAGTTATTTTTCTGAGGTTTGGAGTCCCTAGATACTTAATGACTGATGGTGGTTCATATTTTATTCATGGTGCTTTTCGTAAAATGCTTGATAAGTATGATGTTAATCATAGAATTGCATCTCCATATCATCCACAGTCTAGTGGACAAGTAGAACTCAGTAATAGAGAGCTTAAATTAATTTTGGAAAAGACTGTAAATAGATCCAGAAAGAATTGGTCCAAGAAACTTGACAATGCATTATGGTCTTATGGAACTGCATATAAAAATCCTATGGGTATGTCTCCGTATAAGATGGTTTATGGAAAAGCATGTCACTTACCTGTCGAACTAGAACATAATGAATATTGGGCCATTAAAGAGCTCAATTATGATTTCAAACTAGCCGGTGAGAAGAGGCTTTTTGACATTAGTTCACTTGATGAATGGAGAACCCAGGCTTATGAGAATGCCAAACCGTTTAAAGAAAAAGTTAAAAGATGGCATGACAAAAGGATACAAAAACGTGAGTTTAATGTAGGTGATTATGTATTGCTATACAACTCTCGTTTAAGATTTTTTGCAGGAAAACTTCTCTCTAAATGGGAAGGTCCTTACATCATTGAGGAGGTCTATCGTTCCGGTGCTATAAAAATCAACAACTTCGAAGGCACAAATCTGAGGGTGGTGAACGGTCAAAGAATCAAGCATTATATCTCAGGTAATCCCATAAATGTTGAAACTAATGTTATTGAAACCATAACCCTGGAGGAATACATAAGGGACACTTTCCAGAATGTTTCAGACTCCGAAAAGGAATAGGTATGAGGTACGGTAAGTAAATCAACTCCAAAACAGTTCTAATAGCAATTTTTCTCCGTTTTGGAATATTTAAGAAAATAGGAAAATAAGAAGCAGTCCGGGAAGGACACGACGCTTCCGCGAGGGCGGAGGGTGCGCCCCCTGCCTCGTGGGCACCTCGTGTGCCTCCTGGACTCCGTTTTCTTGCACGATACTTCTTTCGGTCGGTAAAAATCCATTATATAATCTCCCGGAGGTTTTGACCACCGTATCACGCAAATATCTTTTGTCTTTGTTTCAAGCTGTTTTTCTGACAGATCTAGATCGCCATGGCATCTCCAAGTGACCCCAAGGGCAAGTTCTTCGAGAAGGTCATCAACCCCTACCTCGCGGAGGTGCTGCAACACTCTCAAACCATTGAGATGCGTGAGGGGTTGCTGCACATCCGCGATGTTGAGGGAGCAAGGAGGACCGGAAGCATGGAGACAAGACTCGAAGCAATGGAGGAAAAAGGTTTCAAGTGCCAGGAGATGGTGGAACGTGGACTCAACCCAAACCACCTAATGATCACGGAGTTCACTAACACCGCCAAGCTAGATGCCAGAAACATAGGCGAGACCATCTTCAAGCTTCACGAGAAAATCGATCATCTCCAAGCCCAGATCTATGACCTGCAAAACCAAAACTGTGAGTATGAATATAGATTCAAGAGGATGAGTTTCGCTGCAGATTTGAGGATCCCAGACACTCGATCATCCTCCTATGATGGTGAGCATATGTCTTGGAAGATGGACGACAAGCCTACATCATCAACAACTCCATCATCACCACCTCCAAGGAAGGAGACATAAACACATGGGTATGTGCACTCCCCTTGGCAACTGCTAAGCTTGGGGGAGTGCCCCGGTATCATATCATCACACCTTTATCTTTACTATTTTTCTTAGTTCGATCCTTTTGGTTATATCTTAATCTAGTAGAATAAAGTTTTAGTATGATTTAGTTTTGAGTTTTGCTTTATGATCCTTCTATGTAATCGAGTCCGTGAGCTATATATAATAAAGATTAGTGTTGAGTCAAGGGCTTAATTATCTTGCTATGATCTTGAGGGAATAAAATAAAAGAGAAAGAATTAAAAGAATTAAAGAGATCATATGGATCTTATGGAGAGTAATGACTTCACATATAAAAAGTATGATGAATAAAAGTTGTTGAGAGTTGACAAACATAGTTTTGGTCATCGTTGCAATTAATAGGAAGTAATAAAGAAAGAGAGGTTTTCACATATAAATATACTATCTTGGACATATTTTATGATTGTGAGCACTCATTAAAATATGACATGCTAAAAAGTTGATGTTGGACAAGGAAGACAACATAATGGGTTATGTTTTCTTACATATGAAATAAATTATATTGTCATGGATCATCCAACATGTTGAGCTTGCCTTTCCCTCTAATGCTAGCCAAATTCTTTGCACCAAGTAGAGATACTACTTGTGCTTCCAAATATCCTTAAACCCAGTTTTGCCATGAGAGTCCACCATATATACCTATGGATTGAGTAAGATCCTTCAAGTAAGTTGTCATCGTTGCAAGCAATAAAAATTGCTCTCTAAATATGTATGATTTATTAGTGTGGAGAAAATAAGCTTTGTACGATCTTGTGATGTGGAAGAAATAAAAGTGACGGACTGCATAATAAAGGTCCATATCACAAGTGGCAATATAAAGTGACATTCTTTCGCATTAAGATTTTGTGCATTCAACCATAAAAGCACATGACAAGTTCTGCTTCCCTCTGCGAAGGGCCTATCTTTTATTCTTGTCTATTACTTCATACAAGAGTCATGGTGATCTTCACCTTTCCTTTTTACATTTTATCCTTTGGCAAGCACAATGTGTTGGAAAGATCTAGATATATATATATATAGCTAATTGGATGTAGGTTTTCATGAACTATTATTGTTGACATTACCCTTGAGGTAAAAGGTTGGGAGGCAAAACTATAAGCCCCTATCTTTCTCTATGTCCGATTAAGGCTTCATACCCATAAGTATTGCGTGAGTGTTAGCAATTGTGTCGGCATTCTGGGAACCGGGGTCCCCAGACTTGCCTGCCTGCAGCCTGCGGCGTGGCTCAAGTGGGCGCCCAGCGCGGCCTATCTTCATCAACACGAGGCTCAAGACCCTCGCGAGGGGCCAAGCCTCACGGGGCGGACGACGCGGCGCATCCTCAGGCACAGCCTCGTCAGGCTGGCTCGCGAGGAGGTAGAGAGTTCAAGGCGGGGTACCTCGCGAGGTGCCCATGACGACACGGGGCACCAGGCGGGTGCCAGCGCACGCATCGTCCCTCTTTCCTCTTTGGTGCAAAGGGGGCAAGCGTATCCGCGGAGTACCGAGGCATGAGGCAAAGGTTGCCACTTCGGTGCAACGAGACCAAGACCAGGAGGACTACGAGACGGAGGTCACCATGGAGCCCAGCGCGGTGTCATCACCAGAGCCTTTGGCAGGCGAAGACTGCTTTTGTCAGGATAGATGTACTCGCTGTCCCCCTTCAAATTAGCCCGCCATTGTTGGATCCCTTCCCGCTCAATATTTGGGGAGAGGACCAGGGCCTCTATAAATAGGACTAGCCACCCACATAGCAAGGGGTTCGATTACTGGTTGTTCGGTCCAGGATCTGAGAGAGAAAGAGAGAGAAAGGTGACTGAACTCTTCATAGCAGTTCATCACCACAGCCAAGACCAGACCCTCGCGAGGCTGTTCTTCCTTGTATTGTTCATCCACACCAGCCCCAGGAGGCAATCCATCCACCACACACTGGAGTAGGGTATTACACCACATCGGTGGCCCCAACCAGTATAAATCTTGTGTCTTTCGTGCAGCTCTTTTAGTAGTTTAGATCCCATCGAGACAGAGAGGTTGAAGGCGAGATTTCCGCGACCACCCCAGTGTTCGAACCTTAAGGGTTGGAACCCGAAATCCGACATTTGGCGCGCCAGGTAGGGGTGCGCCGGAATTCGTCTCCCACCGCTCCGCTCTCCTCCGACCGTCGCATCCATGTCAGACGCTCGTCGGGCCCGCGCCGAGCGCCGGGCCGCCATCGCTTCTCGCGTCGCCCAGACGGCCCCCGTCAGTGGGCGTCCTCGTCGTTCCCTGTTGCCCGCCGTCAACGCCGCCACCGGCCCGGTGAGGGGCGAGCAGCAGGCCTCATCTCAGTACCCGCCCGCGTGACGGAGTGACTACACCATGGCGCCGACGCCTCCAGTCATCGCGGCCCTCCTGGGTGGCTCGCAGGCGCCGCCCACCTGTCGCCACGTCAAGCCCTTTGCCCGCCGGATTAGCACCGTCTCTGCACGGCAGGGGGCTCCCCCGGACCGGGCGGCACCCGAGGTCGGCCTGACCTTCAGCTCGGCGGCCCACCCCACCAACCCGGTCGGCTCTGGCGCGCTCCCGCTGCTGTGCACACCCACTATCTGCCGGGTGGCCATCACCAGGACCCTCATTGACGGTGGCGCGGGTCTCAGCGTGCTTTTGGTCGAGACTTTTAGCCTCCTCCGCATACCTCGGGAGCGGTTGCGACCCAGTTGATCCTTCTCAGGTGTCGGGGGCGGATCGTCCAACTCCCTAGGACAGATCCGGCTCCCAGTAACCTTCAGCACCTACGACAACTTCCGCACGGAGATGGTCGACTTCGACATCGCCCCCATCGGCCTCCCTTAGAACGCCATCCTCGGCTACCCAGCTTTGGCTCAATTCATGGCCGCCACGCACCCGGCGTACAACCTCATGAAGATGCCTGGGAGCAGCGGTACCCTCACCGTGCATGGGGACACCGGGGATGCCCTGCAAGTACTCAAACTCGCCTTCAAGACCGCGGCGCCGGCACGGCCCGTTGATGCGGAGACCCCAGAGCCCAAGGGGGCTGCGCCCGCCAAGAAGAAGCAGTTGTTCCCCCAGGACAAAACAGGGACAAGGAAAGCCTGCAGGAGTCACAACCACAGCTGAGGAGGGTCAGCAGCCGGCAAATGCACCGGGGGCAGGAGAGGCCACCCGACCATGTAGTCCACCTCCCGAGGCCGCGACGCCTCTCAAGGCGCCCTCACCTCCCGAGGGCACGGCAACCCCAGATGCTCCCAGTCTTGTCGAGCACCCAGTTTACTTTGTCAGCACGGTGCTACGGGACGCGAGGGCACGGTACCCAATGCCTCAGAAGCTCCTCCTCGCGCTATTGATAGCCTCGCGCAAGCTGCGTCACTACTTCCAGGCTCACCCCATCAAAGTCGTCTCGTCATACCCCCTGGAGAGGGTGCTCAGGAGCCCTAACTCAGCCGGAAGGGTCGCTGAGTGGAACATAGAGCTGCAAGCGTTTCAGCTCGAATTCAGCACAACCAGGGTCAACAAAGGAGCAGCGTTGCCAGATTTTGTGGCAGAATGGACAGAGGCACCAGGCCTCAAGGTCGACGAGGATCGGTCCCTCTTCCCGAGAAGCGAGGCGCCAGAAGGCTGGGTCATGCACTTCGACGGGGCGTTCTCCAGACATGGTGCTGGGGTTGGAGCGGTGCTTATATCGCCCACCCAGGACAAGCTCTACTACGCCATACAGCTCTGCTTCCAACAAGGTGAAAAGGTCTCCAACAACATAGCGGAATACGAGGGTCTAATAGCGGGCCTGAAGGCCGCGGCAGCCCTGGGGGTGAAGCGCCTTACCATTAAGGGCGATTCACAGCTCCTCGTGAACTTCTCCAACAAGGTGTACGAGCCGAAAGACGAGCACATGGAAGCTTACCTTGCGGAGGTCCGCAGGATGGAGAAGCAGTTCTGGGGGTTGGAGTTGCAGCATGTGCCCCGTGGCACCAATCAGTAGGCCGATGACATCGCCAAGCGGGCATCCAGGCGGCTGCCTCAGGAGCCTGGCGTCTTCGAGGAGAGGCTCTTCAAGCCCTCAGCCTTGCCGTCACTATCAAACACGGCTCAGCCTCGGGAGGAGCTCCCCCAGCCACCTGCCTCAGGAGCCCAGGTCTGTGGCCCAGCCTCAGGAGCACGCCTGCTCCTGACGATGGAACCTCAGGAGGAGTGCTGGATCACGGAGCTCCGGAGTTACTTGACGCAAGGGACCATGCCGGAGAAGGAGGAGGAAGCAGAGCGGGTGGCGCGGCAGGCCACTGCGTACTACATCAGAGACGGAGAACTCTACCAAAAGCGACCAAACGATGTACTCCTGCGTTGCATTTCCATGGAGCAAGGAAAGGAACTACTGGAGGACATACACGGCGGAGACTGCGGGCACCACTCATCATCGCGGACCCTCGTCGGCAAGGCGTTCCGTAGTGGGTTTTATTGGCCTACCGCACTCAATGACGCCGTAGAGCTGGTGAAAGCTTGTGAGGCCTGCCGGTTCCACGCCAAGCAAATCCATCAGCCGGCCGGAGGCCTGCATACTATACCCCTTTCATGGCCATTCGCAGTCTGGGGGCTGGATATCCTGGGCCCGTTTCCTCGAGCGCCAGGGGGCTACCGCTACCTCTACGTCGCCGTGGACAAGTTCACCAAGTGGGCTGAAGTGGAGGCCGTCCGCACCATCCCCGTGGGCTCCGCGATCAAGTTCATCAGGGGCATCGTGAGCCGGTTCGGGGTGCCGAACCGCATCATCACAAACAACGGTTCGCAGTTCACCAGTAACCTCTTCAAAACATACTGTGCTAACCTTGGAACGCAGATATGCTACGCTTCAGTGGCGCACCCTCGAAGCAACGGCCAGGCTGAACGAGCCAACACAGAGGTCCTGAGAGGCCTCAAGACCAGGACGTTCAAGAAGAAGCTGGAGGCCTGCAGCCGAGGTTGGTACGACGAGCTTCAATCCGTGTTGTGGTCCATCCGCACCACCGCGACCAAGCCGACTGGAGAGACCCCATACTTCCTGGTCTATGGAGCGGAGGCAGTCCTCCCTCATGAGGTCAGGCGTCACTCTGCGCGGGTCCTGGCGTTCGACGAGGCGCAGCAGGACGCCATGCGGGGGACGGACCTTGTGTTGGGGGAGGAACAACGACGGGAAGCCGCACTGCGGGCGGCGAGGTATCAGCAAGCGTTGCGGCGATACCACTGCCGCAACGTCCGCCCCAGGACCCTCGAGGTAGGAGACCTCGTGCTCAGGCGGGTCCTCTCCAGGGAGGGTTTGCACAAGCTCTCTCCCATGTGGGAGGGCCCGTTCAAGGTTGTTCATGTTTCCATGCCCGGCTCCGCGCGCTTGGAGACTCAGGAGGGAGTGCCGGTCCAGAACGCGTGGAAGATCCAGCACCTCCGGAGGTTCTACCCCTAAGAAAGGCCCGGAGCCTATGAAGCAAGGCGAGTGCCTGTGAAGATCATCTCTTTTGGAAAGGCCCGGAGCCTGTGAAGCAAGGCGAGTGCCTGTGAAGATCATTTCTTTTGGAAAGGCCCGGAGCCTGTGAAGCAAGGCGAGTGCCTGTGAAGATCATCTCTTTTGGAAAGGCCCGGAGCCTATGAAGCAAGGCGAGTGCCTGTGAAGATCATCTCTTTTGGAAAGGCCCGGAGCCTGTGAAGCAAGGCGAGTGCCTGTGAAGATCATCTCTTTTGGAAAGGCCCGGAGCCTGTGAAGCAAGGCGAGTGCCTGTGAAGCCCTCGCGCTCAAGGAAAAGGCCCAGAGCCTATGAAGCAAGGCCAATGCCTGTGAAGCTCGCCGCCCCGTGACACTCTCATGTAATAATGAGTGGGGTTGTACACGCCCCGGAGTCTCAGGAGCGCCGGCCTCAGGCCCTGGGGCTCCCTCCCATGCCCAGTGGCAGCACTTAGCTCCGCGCTGGTGAGAAGACGTCGAAGACTAGATTAGGTTCCGGACGCGGCTTTTCCATTTGCTTTTCGTAGTTGACGTGTTCGTTTGCATTTGGAGTCTTATTGGAGTTATCGCTATTGCTGATTTATGGTTCGTCGATTTTCGCCCCTCGCTTTGGTTTCTCTCGTGAACAACCTCGCGAGGGATGGTGCTCAAACGCCCTCGCGAGGGTTTCTGCCCTAGCCACAGGAGGGTTTCACGGCCCTGGTGCATTACAGGAGCACCCCTCCTAGTCCGTGCCCCTCGGGTACCACGACGCGCACACAGGGCCAGGGTCGGTCGCCCCACTCCCCGGCAGGGGTCGAAAGCTATCTACGCACAGGCAGGAAATCAGGAAGTACAAAAATGAGATCAAGGTAATAGCTGAAGCGGCAACATTTCCCAACACGCCCCAAGGGGGCTCCATGCATCTATTCTATTTTACACAGGGAACAAAAGAGAAAGGAAAAAGACGAGCCTGGCGCCGCCCCTCCCGCATCGGCCCACGGCAGCGACACAGGCTGCCTCAGGGCCTCAGGCGGACTCCCTCTCGCGCTTCACCGGGGCACGACGGCGGGCGGACGAACCACCACCTCCTAGGCAAACCCGGCGGTGCGGGGGAGGACTGCTGCCACCACTGGAGGAGTCGCTTGAGGAAGAGCTGACGAAGCTGGGGGAGTCGCTGACGCCGCCGCCCGCTCGGGTGCTATCTCCCCCATCACCATCGGAGCGGGGCCCGCGGACGCGGTCATCGTCCTCAGGGCAGCACCCCGCACGGCGACCATCTTCCCCAAACACCCTCACGTAGAGGGTGGCGTCGCCATCGAACCTGAAGTGCAGAGTGCACCGACGCTCCAGGCCGCGAGCGCGGGCGAACGCCTGCCAGCCGCGAGTGAAGGCCAAGCCCCCACTGGCGGAGACCTCCAGCGCGACCCACGAGGACCTGCTGCAGCAGCCCTCCGCCTGGAGCCAGAGCCCGCCAGGAGCGCCGGCCGGGAGTTCGCCAAGGAGGAAGCGAGGGAGCGGGAGCCGGGCGCGAGCCGGCTCCGCCGACCAAACGACAAATTCCGGCGGCGCCTGCATGGCGCGAAAGCGTGGCCTGGGGGAGCGCGCAACCCAGGCGCACCCTCCGGCTGCGGCGGCTTGCCCGCCGCCGCGCTGGGAGCCCCCCCCCCCCATGGCCGCTGGAAGCTGCCGGGGCGGCCACCGGGTGCTTCCGAGGGCGCCCGCGACCACGCTTGGGTGGGGGAGAGGCAGGACCGACCTGGAGGGCCTTCCCCTTCTCTGCGGCTGAGTACCTCCTCGATGGAGCCATCACACCAAGACGGAGCAAGAACTGAGGCGAAGGAGAGAGCAAGAAGAGATGGACTGGACGAGCACGCGCGGTGCCGTACTTATAGCCGGCGAAGGCCAACCGCCGGCCCCCACGATCACAGGTAATCATGGCACGATCTGCATGCAGGGACTTGCCCAGCTCGCACGATCACCAAGGCATCGTGGGGAAGCGGAGACGCCACGGCCAATCAACCGCCACGCGGCTCCCAAGGCCGCAGGCTGATAGGGCCCGCGGCGCTTCGCCCTTGCCATTTCGCCTCTCGGCACGGCCCGGTCCATGCGCGCCTTGGGCCCGGGGGCTACTGTCGGCGTTCTAGGAACCAGGGTCCCCAGACTTGCCTGCCTGCGGCCTGCGGCGTGGCTCAAGTGGGGGCCCAGCGCGGCCCATCTTCATCAACACGAGGCTCAAGACCCTCGCGAGGGGCCAAGCCTCGCGAGGCGGACGACGCGGCGCATCCTTAGGCACAGCCTCGTCAGGCTGGCTCGCGAGGAGGCGGAGAGTTCAAGGCGGGGTACCTCGCGAGGTGCCCATGACGCAAACCATGACGACACGGGGCACCAGGCGGGTGCCAGCGCGCGCAGCGTCCCTCTTTCCTCTTTGGTGCAAAGGGGGCAAGCGTATACGCGGAGTACCGAGGCATCAGGCAAAGGTTGCCACTTCGGTGCAACGAGACCAAGACTAGGAGGACTACGAGACGGAGGTCACCATGGAGCCCAGCGCGGCGTCATCACCAGATCCTTTGGCAGGCGAAGACTGCTTTTGTCAGGATAGATGTACTCGCTGTCCCCCTTCAAATTAGCCCGCCATTGTTGGATCCCTTCCCGCTCAATATTTGGGGAGAGGACCAGGGCCTCTATAAATAGCTCTAGCCACCCACATAGCAAGGGGTTCGATTCCTGGTTGTTCGGTCCGGGATCTGAGAGAGAAAGAAAGAGAAAGGTGACTGAACTCTTCATAGCAGTTCATCACCACAGCCAAGAACAGACCCTCGCAAGGCTATTCTTCCTTGTATTGTTCAACCACACCAGCCCCAGGAGGCAATCCATCCACCACACACTGGAGTAGGGTATTACACCACATCGGTGGCCCGAACCAGTATAAATCTTGTGTCTTTCGTGCAGCTCTTTTAGTAGTTTAGATCCTATCGAGACGGAGAGGTTGAAAGCGAGATTTCCGCGCGCACCCCAGTGTTTGAACCTTAAGGGTCTGCCGGAACCCGAAATCCGACAAATTGTGAAAGACTAAATGATAGTTGAGTATGTGGGCTTGCTGAAAAGCTCTTATATTGACTCTTTCTAATGTTATGATAAATTGCAATTGCTTCACTGACTGAGATTATAGTTTGTTAGTTTTCAATGAAGTTTATAATTCATACTTGAAACTATGAATGAATTGTTACTTTAGCATAAGAGATCATATGAATATATATATATATATATGTGTGTGTGTGTGTGTGTGTGTGTTGTTGTTATAATAATAATCATGATGCCAGCATGTCCGTATTTTATTTTGTCGACACCTCTATCTCTAAACATGTGGACATATTTTTCGATATCGGCTTTCACTTGTGGACAAGCGGGGTGTAAGCTTGGGGAGTTGATACGTTTGCATCATGCTTTTATATTGATATTAATTTCATTATGGGCTGTTATTACACATTATGTCACAATACTTATGCCTATTCTCCCTTATTTTATAAGGTTCGCATGAAGAGGGAGAATGCCGGCAGCTGGAATTCTGGGCTGGAAGAACGAGCAAATACTAGAGACTTATTCTGCACAACTCCAAAAGTCCTGAAAATCCACGAGAATTATTTTCAGAATATATAAAAAATATTGGGTGAAGAAAGTAACAGAGGGGGGCCACCCACCGTCCACGAGGGTGGGGGCGCGCTCTACCCCCTGGGAGCGCCTCCTGCCTCGTGGAGCCCCTAGCAACCTTCTGATGCCCATCTTTGGCTATATGGAGTCTTCCATCCTGAAAAAAAATTAGAAGCAAGCTTACGAAATGAAACTCCACCGCCACGAGGTGGAACCTTGGCGGAACCAATCTAGGGCTCTGGTGGAGCTGTTCTGCCGAGGAAACTTCCCTCCGGGTGGGGGAAATCATCACCATCAATCCTCTCATCGAGAGGGGGTCAATCTCCATCAACATCTTCACCGGCACCATCTCATCTCAAACCCTAGTTCATCTCTTGTATCCAATCTTTGTCCCCAAGCCTCAGATTGGTACCTGTGGGTTGTGAGTAGTGTTGATTACTCCTTGTAGTTGATGCTAGCTGGTTTATTTGGTGGAAAATCATATGTTCAGATCCTTTATGCATATTAATACCCCTCTGATTATGAACATGAATATGATTTCTGAGTAGTTACTTTTGTTCCCGAGGACATGGGAGAAGTCTTGCTATAAGTAGTCATGTGAATTTGGTAATCGTTCGATATTTTGATGAGATGTATGTTGTCTCTCCTCTAGTGGTGTCATGTGAATGTCGACTACATGACACTTCACCATTGTTTGGGCCTAGAGGAAGGCATTGGGGAGTAATAAGTAGATGATGGGTTGCTAGAGTGACAGAAGCTTAAACCCTTGTTTATGAGTTGCTTCGTAAGGGGCTGATTTGGATCCATATGTTTCATGCTATGGTTAGCTTTACCTTAATACTTCTTTTGTAGTTCCGGATGCTTGAAATAGGGGTTAATCATAAGTGGGATGCTTGTCCAAGGAAGGACAGTACCCAAGCACCGGTCCACCCACATATTAAATTATCAAAGTACCTAACACGAATCATATGAACATGATGAAAACTAGCTTGACGATTCCCATGTGTCCTCGGGAGCGCTTTCCTTTATATAAGAGTTTGTCCAGGCTTGTCCTTTGCTACAAAAGGATTGGGCCATCTTGTTGCACCTTATTTACTTTATTTACTTGTTACCCGTTACAAACTACCTTATCACAAAACTATCTGTTACCGATAATTTCAGTGCTTGCAGAGAATACCTTACTGAAGACTGCTTATCATTTCCTTCTGCTCCTCGTTGGGTTCGACACTCTTACTTATCGAAAGGACTACGATAGATCCCCTACACTTGTGGGTCACATGTGTTATTCGATTTGGCCACCCTACGAGTAGAGATTAACTAGCCCGTTAACTGATTAGTTGGATGGATTCTTGTACACTGATATCATCTACACATAGACATGGCTCATGATGCCACTATTGGGAATCGTTACATGAAGAAACAAAAAAAATTCTACGCACACGCAATGAATTATCCATGGAGATGCATAGCAACGAGGGGGGAGTGTGTCTACGTACACTCGTAGACCGTAAGTGGAAGCGTTTCTCAATGCGGTTGATGTAGTCGAACTTCTTTGCGCTTCAAACGATCAAGTACTGAACGCACGCCACCTCCGCGTTCTACACACGTTCAACTCGGTGATGCCCCTCACCTTCTTGATCCAGCAAGACGTCGAGGTAGTAGATGAGTTCCGTCAGCATGACGGCATGGTGACGGTGATGGTGAAGTGATCCTCGAAGGGCTTCGCCTAAGCACTACGAAAATATGACCGGGGGTGTAAACGGTGGTGGGCGGCACCGCACACGGTTAAAAAAAAATTGGTGTGCTAGGCACCCCAAGTAGGACTGAATGCTACTTGTGCTCCTCCCAAGCCGCGCGCCCCCCTGCCATATATATTAGAGGGGGAAGGAAAGAGAGGGGGAGAGGGAAGTGAAGGAAATATGCCCTAGAGGCAATAATAAAGTTATTATTTATTTCCTTATATCATGATAAATGTTTATTATTCATGCTAGAATTGTATTAACCGGAAACATAATACATGTGTGAATACATAGACAAACAGAGTGTCACTAGTATGCCTCTACTTGACTAGCTCGTTAATCAAAGATGGTTATGTTTCCTAACCATGGACAAAGAGTTGTTATTTGATTAACAGGATCACATCATTAGTTGAATGATCTGATTGACATGACCCATTCCATTAGCTTAGCACCCGATCGTTTAGTATGTTGCTATTGCTTTCTTCATGACTTATACATGTTCCTATGACTATGAGATTATGCAACTCCCGTGTGCCGGAGGAACACTTTGTGTGCTACCAAACATCACAACGTAACTGAGTGATTATAAAGGTGCTCTACAGGTGTCTCCAAAGGTACATGTTGGGTTGACGTATTTCAAGATTAGGATTTGTCAATCCGATCGTCGGAGAGGTATCTCTGGGCCCTCTCGGTAATGCACATCACTTAAGCATTGCAACTAATGAGTTAGTTGCGGGATGATGTATTACGGAACGAGTAAATAGACTTGCCGGTAACGAGATTGAACTAGGTATTGGATACCGACGATCGAATCTCGGGCAAGTAAAATACCGATGACAAAGGGAACAACGTATGTTGTTATGCGGTCTGACCGATAAAGATCTTCGTAGAATATGTAGGAGCCAATATGAGCATCCAGGTTCCGCTATTGGTTATTGACCGGAGACGTGTCTCGGTCATGTCTACATTGTTCTCGAACCCATAGGGTCCGCACGCTTAAGGTTTCGATGACAGTTATATTATGAGTTTATGAGTTTTGATGTACCGAAGGAGTTCGGAGTCCCAGATGAGATCGGGGACATGACGAGGAGTCTCGAAATGGTCGATACGTAAAGATCGATATCTTGGACGACTATATTCGGACATCGGAAAGGTTCCGAGTGGTTCGGGTATTTTTCGGAGTACCGGGGAGTTACGGGAATACGGGAGAAGAAGTATTGGGCCTTATTGGGCTTTAGGGGAGAGGGAGAGGCAGGCCGCCCCCCCCCCCCAAGGCCTAGTCCGAATTGGACTAGGGGGAGGGGCTGCGCCCCCTCCTTCCTTCTCTTCCCTCTTCCCCTTCCTTGTCTCCTACTCCTACTACATGGAAGGACTCCTAGTTGGACTAGGAAAGGGGGAATCCTACTCCCAGTGGGAGTAGGACTCCCCTAGGGCGCGCCATAGAGAGGGCCGGCCCTCCCCTCCTCCACTCCTTTATATACGGGGGCAGGGGGCACCCCATAGACACACAAGTTGATCCACGTGATTATATTCTTAGCCGTGAGCGGTGCCCCCTTCCACCATAGTCCTCGATAATATTGTAGCGGTGCTTAGGCGAAGCCCTGCGACAGTAGTACATCAAGATCGTCACCATGCCGTCGTGCTGACGGAACTCTTCCCCGACATTTGCTGGATCGGAGTCCGGGGATCGTCATCGAGCTGAACGTGTGCTAGAACTCGGAGGTGCCGTAGTTTCGGTGCTTGATCGGTCGGGCCGTGAAGACGTACGACTACATCAACCGCGTTGTGCTAATGCTTCCGCTGTCGGTCTACAAGGGTACGTAGATCACACTCTCCCCTCGTTGCTATGCATCACCATGATCTTGCGTGTGCGTAGGAAATTTTTTGAAATTACTACGTTCCCCAACAGGAAGGAAAGGGGAATCCTATTCCTCTCTTTCCTTTCCCTTCCCCTCTTTCCTTCTCCTCCTTGGCCGGCCCATATATGGGGGGCGCACCAGCCCCTTGTGGCTGGTGTGTTTCCCCTCTTGGCCCATAAGGCCCATATCTTTTGTCGGGGGTGCTCGGAACCCCTTCCGGTGACCCGATAAGTACCTGGTACCCCCCTAAACACTTCCGGTGTCTGAATACTATCATCCTATATATCAATCTTTATCTCTCGACCATTTAGAGACTCCTCGTCATGTCCGTGATCTCATCCGGGAATCCAAACAACATTTGGTCCCCAAATCACATAACTCATATAATATTATATCGTCATTAAACATTAAGCGTGCGGACCCTACGGGTTCGAGAACTATGTAGACTAGACATGACCGAGACACCTCTCCAGTCAATAACCAATAGCAAAACCTAGATGCCCATATTGGCTCCTACATATTCTACGAAGATCTTTATCGGTCGAACAGTTATGACAACACACGTATTCCGTTTGTCCATCGGTATGTTACTTGCCCAAGATTCGATCATCATTATCTTCATACCTAGTTCAATCTCGTTACCGGCACGTCTCTTTACTCGCTCCATAATACATCACCTCATGACTAACTCCTTAGTCGTTTGCTTACAAGCTTAAGATGTGTATTACCGAGAGGGCCCAGAGATACTTCTCCAATACTCGGAGTGACAAATCCTAATCTCGATCTATGCCAACTCAACAAACACCTTCAGAGATACCTATAAAGCATCTTTATAATCACCCAGTTACGTTGTGAAGCTTGATAGGACACAAGGCATTCCTCCGGTATCCAGGAGTTGCATAATCTCATGGTCGAAGGAATATGTATTTGACATGAAGAAAGCAATAACAATAAAACTGAACAATCATTATGCTAAGCTAACAGATGGGTCTTGTCCATCACATCATTCTCCTAGTGATGTGATCCCGTTATCAAATGACAACTCATGTCCATGGTTAGGAAACTTTAACCATCTTTGATCAACGAGCTAGTCTAGTAGAGGCTCACTAGGGACACGATATTTGTTTATGTATTCACACATGTATTAAGGTTTCCGATCAATAAAATTCTAGCATGAATAATAAACTTTTATCATGAATAAGGAAATATAAAATAACAACTTTATTATTGCTTCTAGGGCATATTTCCTTCACTAGATGCATGCTGGATAGCGGTCGATGAGTGGAGTAATAGTAGTAGATGTACGCAGGAATCGGTCTACTTGTCTCAGACATAATGCCTATATACATGATCATTGCCTTGAATATCGTCATAACTATGCGCTTTTCTATCAATTGCCCAATGGTAATTTGTTTACCCACGGTATGCTTTTTGTTCGAGAGATAAACCTCTAGTGAAAACTATGACCCCCGGGTCTACTTTTATCATATATAAAATCCAAAAATACCTTACTGCAATTTATTTACCGTATTTTATTTTATGTCTTATTTATCTATCTATCACTAATATATTTGATCCTTACAAATAACCGCAAAGGGGATTGACAACTACTTGATCGTGTTGGGTGCTATTTGCTATTTTGTGTTTAGGTGCTGTTAACAAGGTTTCGCGTCGTTCTTCTACCGAATTGATAACCTTGGTTCTTAACTGAGGGAAATACTTATCTCTACTATATTGCAT
Organism: Triticum monococcum; assembly: GCA_034509565.1. Taxonomy (NCBI): domain Eukaryota; kingdom Viridiplantae; phylum Streptophyta; class Magnoliopsida; order Poales; family Poaceae; genus Triticum; species Triticum monococcum. Next base: position 601,676,694 of record CM067842.1, read on the forward strand.
CATTCTCTCCTCTTCGAGAAAATCCCAACGCAGCTTACAAATAGCAATGACGTACAATCGGAGAAAAAAGAAGACTAGTATGCGATTTATATATTTTTTGTATCGGCCATTCTATGTCCAGTTGTCTATCCATTGTACTAGCATTTGTTTTCCTTGATATTAATCAGATTTAAGATGCATTTTGAGTGTCTTTATTAAAGAAAAAATCATGTTATGTGAGGCCATTTAGAATGCTGACGCTTACACCGGACGCTAGCATTAATTCCTAGGCCCCCTAAAAAAGGATTAATTCCTAGGCCGTTAGTTATGGTTCGAGTTTGAATCGAGTAAATTGGCTAGCATCGATTCTAAAATGAGAAGGAAGGGGCCCACTTTTCCCTGACAATTTGTTATCTGCGTGTAAGGGTTCTTGACATTGATCCACAACATGGAAAGGAGTGGGAACTTGAGTGGAGTACGTGTGTCCCCTGGTGCATTACTAATGTTCCATTTGTTTTTATGATGTTGAAGAGTAAGCGTTCAAGGATATTTTTGTGCTATATTAAAAATGCTCTGGCTAGAGTAATTACAACCACAAGTGGCAAACCGAGGGCTCTAAATGCCCATGGACGCGTCCAGACGCATCCACGAACAGTGACCGGACAATACATAAAATTTGTCCTTCACAATTGGATCATCAAAGCGAAACCTCAAATCCATATTATTATCATGCAACGTACCTACGTAACTAAACACATGTCATCGGACTACCAAAAATACGCAGCCTACCCTGTCAGGCTGCCCAAATTTCTTTTTTTGCGAAAATATGCTACAAGGGCAGCCGTTGGTGGGTGTTTTCTTGGTTCAAAACCGTATAAAACGGCTAGGCCCTAAAATAGGGCTGCCATTGAAGATACTCTAACAAGACGTCATCTATAAGAGTTGTACATTAGATATAAGTTTATTTTGTACTGATAAGTTTCAAACACTTTTGAGGAACAAACTGTTGTTTATCAATTTCATGGCTATGCAATTGGGAGCGATGCTCCTACATTTGAAGAAAAAATTGTCTGGTACTACCACAAACAGTAAACATAGCCAGGCTCACTCATCGGCAAGCTCCAGGATTATAAGCAAAATTTTCTCGGACATCCATCGCTCATGCACAGATATACAGTACAAAACATGCTACATCACGAGAAAAACCAGCCTCTTCTCCTTGCGCCGGTACATCAAAACCCCGCCCCCCAGAACATGTCCTGAGGCCTGAACTGCAAGTCCTGCTGTAAACACACATGAGACACGGAGATGAGTCATGAGAATTGAGAAATATGCATCGAAAAATGCATCGGTACTCGGTGCACTTACGTGGAAGATATCCAGAGGCGTTCCGAGGTCGGGGAACCCCTGGAGCGCCTCCACGTCAAGAGGCAGGGCCTGCCCCTCAAGGTCAGGGTAGGTGGCATCCAGGGTTCCGCCGTGTGGCAGGCGTTCATCCAGGCCAGACAGTGGCGCATCCTCTAGGGCATTCGAATGCGATGAGGTTCCAGCGAACCAAGAGGCCATATGGGAGAAACCCGGAGGCGTTCTGGTGCCGGGCAACCCCTGAAGAGCGTCCAGGCCAAGAGGAAAAGGTTGCATCTCAGGGTACACGGAGTCCGGGGTTGCACCGCGTGATGGGCGTTCATCCGGGCCAGATAGCGATGCGTGTTCTTCCTGCCACAATCGCAGCGGTAACATGAATGACAGTGAAATGAAGGAGTTATAAGTTATAACAGTTTTCAAGGTCACCCGCAAAAAAACAGTTTACAAGGTGACAACACAATACTTGAGGGGGTTATCTTAGTAGCAGAAAAAGTAAAATGCATGTCCTATTTAAGACGTGATTTGGGTTCATGGAAAGACTGGCACACAAGCTCAAATGTTTATTGTAGTAATCAGGTAGTGAAGGAGTTTGAAGGCTTGATAATATGCAGTACTACTCTAAGTTGTTAAGCATTGATCTTTATAAGGAATTAAAAGCTTCTGATATTTTTGTGAGACTGTTGGATGCACTCTTAACATGCAGAGAAATTTTTCATGTATAGTAGGAGTATATTGTTATTTTTGTATAGTACTTTTTTTTCAAAAGGACGATAACCCCCCGGCCTCTACATCGAGTTTGTACAGTATATAGCATATGTACTACATGGACCTACAGTTCAGAATAAACTATTCAAACGGTGGGATCCTAGTATTGCAAGGTATTGTTTCAGGGGCTCCCAATAATTAATCCACGGATCAGTATTGTTGATCCTTACTCTATAATTCTACAAGCCAAAGTATTTTATAACATGGTCCATAAAGTTAGACAAAAGCTTTCACAAAGTTGATGACAGTTTTATTGGTCCATGAAGATTTACCTGATTCTCCTCGGTTCTGGATGGGCTACTTTTTGGGGGACGAGGCTGCGGAGGGTATGTCATTGGGGTTGTAGTATCGATTTCCCCAGCAAATGGATCAGATTCTTCATTAACAGGGCACATTACAGGCTTCTCATCTTTCTTTGACTGATAAAAGACTTTGGAAACAACAAGCTCCCCGTGCTTTTCATCTTGATCTACCCCAAGGTGATACTGATGCATCGTCCAATTAGTTTTTGTACGCGAGGTGATACCGTCTTTCCTAGAACGCATCATAAGAACCAATATTTTCTTCCACCCTTTTATGACACCGTTCTTATCTGAGATTTCTTTGGATTTTCCAGTTTTCTGCCATCTGAAATGCACATCACAAACAACATGGTCACTGTTGCTAATCTTGCGACGCTTGCGCTGGCCAACATCGTATGCATTTGATATTTTATGGAAGAAATGATTCTTTCTCCCATCCATCTTGGTACCTACAGGGGTATATGAGTTAACTAACCAAGAATTACTCCGTGAGCTAGCTATTTAATTTAGAAGGCCATGATAATAACAAGTCTAAAATAAGAAACATGTACCAGGGAGATTTTCAGGATGTGTATAGCAGATTCCTTCAGCCTCCTCTATGGTTGGAATAAAATCATCTATTAGGTCATGGGACGGTGCCCTACCAACCTTTCCTTCTAAATGTTCAAGCAGTTCGAGACCAGTTGGATCAAATTTAACACCTGCGGGGAGTCCTGGCCACTGTGATAAGAGCTGCAATGCAAAGCATGAAGTGCAACCACAAGATTTCAAGAAATCATGAGATTTTTAATGGTTGAAAACTAGAAGAGAACTGAGAATAAAAGTAAATGCAACAGTCATGTTAAATAGTTAATGGTACTTACATCAATGTGGTATTTGCAGTTTGGGCACTCAATCTGGCTAGGCGGGGGATAAGTTGGGTTTCTTATCACCGCAACAATTGTCGTGACCAATGAACTGATGAATCTGTGAGATAGATCTATTTTAGTAATCATCTTTTGATGCCTAACAGTTAACAAATTTAATCAACAGAACATAATAAATGTAGCAACTAAGCTAAATGGATACATATGAGATAACTTTTGCACAAACAGGCATCTATCTCAGTTCTAGGTTCAATCATAGGATATTAACATAGGATATTAACTGACGTAAACATATTTAAAGGGAAACGCTAATGCTTCGCCGGCTGATCGCGTGGAGAGTTCCGCCACCCGCGCAACTGTTGGATCGCCTTAATCCATGCGCTGTCACGCACGCTCGCACACAGCCCGTTATTTCCCTTGCCTACCACGTATCACTTTACTTCATCTTGCAACAACAGCGGCATTGCAAACCATAGCGGCGAACGACGACTGCAACTTAGACAAGCTTTTGCCACATCAGCTCTATTGCAAAAATACTGCAACAAAACCTCTGTTGCAAAAAAAATCTACGACAAGAACTCTGTTGCAAAAAAGTCCCACGACACAACCTATGTTGCAAGAAATATATCTGCAACATAACCTTTGTTGTAAATGTTTCTGCAACAAGACCTTTGTTGCGAAGTAGGGGGAGACTTTGAGCCACTGGATTGTGCCACATCCAACGACTCGTGAGGCGGCAGATCTTTTTAAAAGATCCGCGGGCCAACGCGTAGCTGCCCCCATATTTAAAGCCAACGAATCAAGGATAGTCATGTTCACTAACTCGGAGAAAAATCATAGGAATGAAGATATAATTAATTATGTACTAATTATGATAAATTTGATAGATTAACACTTGTTTGCAAATCTTTTGCCTTGCATTGCTATTTTCAACGTATTTAGCCAGAGACAAAAATATAAATTCAATTGCATTGTTATGTTTCAGAAGAAACAGGAGAGTAACGCAGAGCAAGCCCATTGATCTGCACAGCCAATGATTTAAACAACAAGCAACATATCGAATGATGATCAGGTTGGCAGAGTGTCACCGACAGTTTGCAGCGAGCAGCAGTGGAATCTATGGCGCTCCCATTAAACCTGCAGCAAACAGAAACCTGAATAAGTTAAATCCTGAATCAGCAAACATTAAACAGCGAGGCTAAGCAGAAGAGTTGTGAATAAGTTTTCGCTGGCAGATAGAGATGGAGGGCCCAACAGCGAACATGTTCGAGATGTCACACAGGCAAGTCGATGATCCAACAGCACAAATCTGCAATTTCTCTACCCCCCCTCATCTTACTCCTTGGCCGCTACCACTACCACGGCCGAGAGCTTGTAACAACAGAAGCATCTTCGCTGTGACCAGAGCAGTCTCCACTAAACAGAACAGAGCAAAACGGAACAGAACCCTTGTCTGCTTCCTCCTCCACCACCACCTCAAGCAGATCGTGAAACCCCTGCACCGCCGCTGCGACGACGAGTAAAACCGGGCCGGATTCACGACGGCGGCGCGGAGGCGCTCACGACATCTCGGCTTTCGTCTTCTTTTTCCCGAGAACTTCACTGCTTCCTTCGAGATGAAGACCCCTCCGCCGCCATCGTAGTCCCAAAAAGGAAAAACCGCACCGCCACTGCAACTACGAGGGAAACCTGGCCGGAATCACGTCGGCGGCGTCACACTGGGCTGCTCTGCTCTCCGACGATCTCACTCATCGCTCCCTCAAACTGACATCTCCTCTGCCACGCGCTCAAGCTAAGGTTATCAGCATCCGGCCTCCACCAAAACCACGCACCCGAATCCACCACTCGCCGAACAATCGCGACGCCCCTCCGGATGAAGCCGAAACCCAGCCCCCTCAAGACACAGATAATACCCCCAGACCGCGTGCGTGAGAAGATAAAACAAACAAGATCCAGAGCAGCAGCAAAAAAAAAAGAAGGACAGAGAGGACGAGCGGAGAGTTGGAGACCAGAAACAGAGGCCGACGCGGCGTACTTACGCTGCCGATGCCATGGCGGGCGCACGGCTGCGCCGCGACGGCAGGATTGGGGATGGCGGTGAGAAACTTGAGAGCGGAACGGGGAGCGATAACCGAGAAGAGAGGAGTGTGCGAGGAGCAGCAGGCGGGGGGGAAGTGTCCGAGCCTGCGGTGTGCGCGGCACTAAATAGGCGATGGCTGAGAAGGCGCGGACCGGGACCACCGGCGCCTGTGGGAAATGTTTTGTCCACTGCAGCAAGCAAAACCCCCCTGCTCTGTAGGCTCGGGAGGGCTGGGAGCTCTGGGTTCGGTCGCTCCGCGGGAAACAGGGCTTGGACGTGGACTTGGTTTTGCCATGGGTGTCTTTGCTTGTTATTCTTTTCAACGAGAGGGAAACTCTGTGAGAAGCCTTTTGCGATCAGTACTTATTTGCCTAATACCCTAAGAAATAGCAGTATGCTTTTTTTGACAGGCTAAAAAAGAGTAGTACTTTTTGCACTACAAGGGAGTGTTTTCATGACAAGAGCGGATTATCTATCTCTTGGTAAGCAAGGGAAGTGAGTTATACCATGGAATAAAAACAAGACTTTGTCCAATTCCCTCAAAAGTGGTCCATCCATACTACTTCATTCCAAAAAGAAGTTGCGAAAACTGCGTGCGCCGCGCGGGGGGCGGGGCGGAGAGGGGGGGGGGGGGGGGGGGGGGGGTAGCCGTCGCTACACGTGGAGGACCGAATGGGTGGGGCGAGGTTCGGGAGTAACGTGCGCGTCTTTAGGATCGGGGAGCGGGAAGACCGAAGCGGGTGCTATTTTTAGCAGTATATAAACGCATCCTGAAACGGACGCATGAGTGTCTTCTTTTGCGTAATTCACGTGGAACGTTTCCTGCTTTTTTAGGGATAAGTATTCAGTAAAAACCTGAGTTTTCATCCTCTTAGTGACAGTGATTTGTGCGGAGAGGCTCTGTAACGCTTAATGCGACCTTGCCGATAACCCCCTCAAGTGGTCGAGGCAGTGTGCTTGCAAAGTCTGATCTCACTTCGCCGCGACAAAAATCCAAATTCCGTTGTTGTTGTGTCCATGTGCCACTACTACTCATAAGAAGCACGTTGGTGTTGTGAGACCAGCAGTACCGTCGAGAGATGACAAATTTCTTCGGAGGGGATGCAAGTGACAAATCAAGATGTTAGCACATAAGACAGTCCGTTTACCCATGTTCGGGCTCTCCCTAGGGAGGTAACACCCTGCTCATGCCTCTGGTGATTGTATTGCATGATTGCTCACGACGGTCGATGTTTCTTGTGTTAGAAGCTCGAACGTGGCAGCAGACAAGGAGGAAGATGAGGGGTAGGTGAAAAATCCTAGGCAAATGGCTCTCGAAAGCCATGTCCCTCTCCTGGTTCCTATCCTAGCTCACATTATATACTCGGTCGAGCTAGGCTTACATCACTCGGTCCAGTCCAAGATGGGCTTACACCACTAGAACGGCCTGGACCAACCCTGTCGGTGCTCTCGGACTGGCGGTACCCAGGCCAGTCTGCCCGTGGCCCATCGTATGGCATCGTCACAGGCCCGGTATGGCCCAACATCAAGACTTCGCGAGGGCCCCCGCTTTACGACGCGAACTACACGAGGGCCTCCTGAGGGCCCCCCGTCGGGCGGTCTCCCGAGGTTACCTCACGAGGCCCTCCCAAGGGGCGGATACTTCTAGGGTCGCCACCTAGCCTCACGAGGCGCGTGGTGATGTAAGCCATGACGAGCGGAGCCAGGAGGGCGCCCGCGGGCGCAGGCAAGGACACTTTCCTCTTTGGTGCTAAGGAGGCAAGGATGTACGCGGGTTTCCAAGGAATCCCCCAAAGGTTTCCATTCCGGTGCAACGAGACCAAGAACACGGATGTCGAGGCGAAGGTCATCACCGAGCCCACCTGTGCATCACGACCAGAAGCTTTGCAGGCGAAGACCACTGTTATTCAGGATAGGATGTACTCATGTCCCCCTTGAAATTGGTCGCTGTGATATCCCTTCCCGCCAAGAGCTTTGGGGAAGAGGACCGAGGCCAGTATAAGTATAGGTTAGTCTCGACCGTAGAAGGGATCGAATGTTGGCATCCTTAGAGATCGATCCTAGAGCCCTCCCGATGCAGTTTACCCCTTGTACGAGTTCATGCTCATCCTCCTCGCAAGGCAATCCACCACAAAAGCAGGAGTAGGGTCTTACACCGCAAGGTGGCCCGAACCTAGGTAATCTCGTGTTCCTTTCCTCTCCCGATCGCTCAAGCACGACGGAGCTAGGCGTGAGGCAGTGGGCAGCAGGCCATTGCCTAGCGGAGTCCTTCGTGCACACCCCAAAGTTCGAACCTTGTTTTTGGTCCGCGGAGTGATATGTACATTTTGCACCATGCTTTTATATCGATATTTATTGCATTATGGGCTGTTATTACACATTATGTCACAATACTTATGCACATTCTCTCTTATTTGACAAGGTTTACATGAAGAGGGAGAATACCGGCAGCTGGAATTCTGGGTTGGAAAAGGAGCAAATATTAGAGACCTATTCTACACAATTCCAAAAGTCCTGAAACTTCACGGGAGCACGTTTCAGAATATATAAAAAATATTGGGTGAAAGAAGTACGAGAGGGGGGCCACCCACCATCCACGAGGGTGGGGGCGTGCCCTGCCCCCTAGGCGCGCCCCCTGCCTCATGGGCCCCGTGGCAGCCCTCTGATGCCCATCTTCTGATATATGAAGTCTTTCTTCTGGGAAAAAAATCATAAGCTAGCTCACGGGACGAAACTCCGCCGCCATGAGGAGGAACCTTGGCGGAACCAATCTACGGCTCCGGCGGAGCTGTTCTGCCGGGGAAACTTCCCTCCGGGAGGGGGAAATCATCACCATCGTCATCACCATCGATCCTCTCACTGGAAGGGGGTCAAGTTCCATCAACATCTTCACCAGCACCATCTCATCTCAACCCCTAGTTCATCAAAACCTCAGATTGGTACCTGTGGGTTGCTAGTAGTGTTGATTACTCCTTATAGTTGATGCTAGTTGGTTTATTCGATGGAAGGTCATATGTTCAGATCCTTTATGCATATTAATACCCCTATGATTATGAACATGAATATGATTTGTGACTAGTTATGTTTTTCCTAAGGACATGGGAGAAGTCTTGCTATAAGTAGTCATGTGAATTTTGGTATTCGTTCGATATTTTGATGAGATGTATGTTGTTTCTCCTCTAGTGGTGTCCTGTGAACATCGACTACATGACACTTCACCATTGTTTGGGCCTAGAGGAAGGCATTGGGGAGTAATAAGTATATGATGGGTTGCTAGAGTGACAGAAGCTTAAACCCTAGTTTATGAGTTGCTTCGTAAGGGGCTGATTTGGATCCATAGGTTTCATGCTATGGTTAGTGAGGGAGTCCTGGATTAGGGTGTCTCCGGACAGCCGGACTATAACCTTTGGCCGGACTATTGGACTATGAAGATACAAGATTAAAGACTTCGTCTCATGTCCGGATGGGACTCTACTTGGCGTGGAAGGCAAGCTAGGCAATACGGATATGTATATCTCCTCCTTCGTAACCGACCTTGTGTAACCCTAGCCCTCTCCGGTGTCTATATAAACCGGAGGGTTTTAGTCCTACGACAACATACAATCATACCACAGGCTAGCTTCTAGGGTTTAGCCTCTCTGATCTCGTGGTAGATCTACTCTTGTACTACCCATATCATCAATATTAATCAAGCAGGACGTAGGGTTTTACCTCCATCAAGAGGGCCCGAACCTGGGTAAAACTTCGTGTCCCCTGCCTCATGTTACCATCCGCCTAGACGCACAGTTCGGGACCCCCTACCCAAGATCCACCGGTTTTGACACCAACATTGGTGCTTCCATTGAGAGTTCCTCTGTGTCGTCGCCGTTAGGCTTGATGGCTCCTTCTATCATCGTTAGCAATGCAGTCCAGGGTGAGACTTTTCTCCCCGGGCAGATTTTTGTATTCGGCGGCTTTGGACTGCGGGCCAATTCACTTGGCCATCTGGAGCAGATTGAAAGCTACGCCCCTGGCCATCAGGTCAGGTTTGGAAGCTTAAGCTACATGGCCGATATCCGTGGAGACTTGATCTTCGACGGATTCGAGCCTCTGCCTTGTGCGTCACGCGGTCATGATGAGTACGATTTAGCTCTACCATCTGACAGCATTCAGGCGATCGCACCGGCAGCCGCTCCGACCCTCAATTTGGAGCCAGTTGCGCCGTCCATGGACGGGTGGATGGACCCCGCCACGGAGGCCTTACCCCCATCGGCGACCAAGCCAAACATCGACCTTACTCTGCGCGAGACCCGTGTTGACAAACTGTTGGATCTCTCTCCGGCCACGGACTCCGAACCGCCTGCGCTCGTTCCTAGTGAATCCAATTGGGCGCCGATCATGGAGTTTACCACTGTGGATATTTTTCAGCACTCGCCCCTTGGCGAGATACTAAACTCATTAAGGCCGAACTATGTCCGGCAGGATTGGGATGCGGATGGCGTCAAAATTCACCGCCCACCCACCACCCACTTAGTAGCCACTGTCGATGACCTAACCGACATGCTCGACTTCGACTCCGAAGACATCAAACAAGAACCACTGCCCACAGGGCACTGGACGCCCACTTCATCACATGACGTATACATGGTGGACACACCAAAAGAAAATGACCATGAGAAACAGAAGGACGCAATGAAGGGTTGTCCCCTCGAGAAGCAGTCAAAGCGGCGGCGTAAGCGCCGCTCCAAATCCCGCCTCGGCAGAAACAATGATCACACAGACCCAACGTTAGAGCAGGGTGAACCATCACCGGACCACGGCAACACGTAGAATCAAACCGAACAACCTGATTCTGTCAAAGATAACAGTCTAGATGACATCACACCGGACAGACACCCGGAGCAACAGAATGCCGGTCAAAGGCTCGTTGCCACCGCGAGGAGTCTAAAAAAGCAGAAGCAAAGGCTCAAGGCTGCGCAAGACACACTTAAAATCAGATGGAGTAAAGTATGCAATACAGCAGCGAAGTACGGCGGTAATTGCCCCACCAAGAGCTACCCGAAGCGGAAGTTGCTACCTGAATTCGATGAGGAGGCCTTAGATCCCTCGCAACCAAAAATTAAAACGGCCACCTGGCCGGACAGACGACCTCACGGCCAACATAGAGCGGCAAACAACGCCGCACATAAGCCAATACGCGATTCACGCGAGGGCTCGTACCAAAAGGACGGCGCAACCAGATCCATCTATGGACCACGCAAGCGCGCTCTAGCATACGATGCAACACAACAAACATCCGAACAACATGATAAACCCAGATACAGGGGTGTCGCACACCCCTATGTTTCACGGATGAGGTGCTGGACCATGAATTTCCATAGGGATTCAAACGTGTAAACATAGAGGCATACGACGGAACAACAGACCCTGGGTCTGGATTGAGGACTATATCCTCCATATACATATGGCTCGAGGAGATGATCTCCACGCCATCAAGTACTTACCACTCAAGCTCAAAGGGCCAGCACGGCACTGGCTTAAAAGCCTCCCCGAAAACTCCATTGGAAGCTGGGAAGAGCTCGAAGATGCTTCTCGGGAAATTTTCAAGGGACTTATGTCCGACCTTCGAATGCGGATGATTTGAGTCCTATAACTCAACAGCCTGGAGAGTCAGCCCGAAAGCTTTGGAACAGGTTTCTTACTAAAAAGAACCAAATAGTCGACTGTCCGGACGCCGAAGCCTTGGCAGCTTTTAAGCATAACATCCGTGACGAATGGCTTGCCAGACACCTCAACCAAGAAAAGCTGAGAACAATGGCAGCATTAACAAGCCTCATGGCCCGCTTTTGCAAGGGTGAGGACAACTGGCTAGCCAGATGCAGCACCAGCGACCCAAGTACATTCGAAGTTAGAGATGAAAATGGGAAATCACGACGCAGCAAAAATAATAAGCGTCGGAATAAAGAAGACAACCCGAAGAGCACGGCAGTAAACGCCAGATTCAGAAGCTCTCGGCCAGGTCAGCAAAAGCCGCCCCCTAAAGGCGCCAAAGATGAACTGTCCAGCCTGAACAAAATTCTGGACCAAGTATGTCAGATCCATAGCACCCCTGGTAAACCCGCTAATCATACCCACAGAGAATGTTGGGTCTTCAAGCAGTCCGGCAAGCTGAACGTCGTACACAAGGGGGAGGATACACCAAGTGAAGACGAGGATAAGCCTCTCAAGCACGACACTGGGGGACAAAAGAAATTTCCACCAGAAGTCAAAACAGTAAACGTGTTACACGTGATCAAGGGGAGAAATAAAGCGGCACTCCCAGAGAAATATGCCCAAGGGCCTATCACCGCGGAGTCCTGCCACTGGTCGGCTCAACCTACCACTTTCAACCATCGGGATTACTCAGCAAATATCTGGCATGCAGGATGGGCTGCCTTGGTATTAGACCCAATAATTGACGGATACCATTTCACACGAGTCCTGATGGACGGTGGCAACAGTCTAAACCTGATATATCAGGACACAATCCGCAAAATGGGGATATACCCAACAAAAATTCGCCACAACAATACTACCTTTAAAGGAGTAACGCCAGGCCCAGGGGCTCACTGCATGGGCTCCCTGCTACTAGAAGTTATATTCGGCTTTCCCGATAACTTCCGTAGCGAAAAATTAACCTTCCACATTGCTCCGTTCCAAAGTGGCTATCAAGCACTACTTGGACGCGAAGCTTTCGCTCGCTTTAATGCAATACCGCACTACGCTTCCCTCACACTTAAGATGCCCGGTCCACGTGGCATCATTACAGTAAATGGAAATATGGAGCGATCCCTACGCGCCGAAGAGAATGCAGCTGCCTGGGCAGCCGCACACTAAAACGGCCTCACCAACTATTCGATAGGTCGTCAAGACCACGGACACGGTTAGACGAGTCCGGCGCAGCTGTATGTACTTCGTACAGGCTTGATGAACACACCCCTATCACAAATACAAGGGGCTCAACGCACGCAGACAAGTGGCAATTTTTACTCATCTTGAATTATACATGTTTTTTTTTCAAAAAACCTACCTTTTCGCACGACAACTTTTCACCTAAGTTCCTCTCTTTTACAGATGACCACCGTGCTACACCCGTCCAGGATATGGCACAACGGAGACACAGGCGCAGATGTGCAACAGGGACCCGCTCCAAGGATTCTTTTTAGATTAAGACCCTACGTCAACCTTTTTTACTATCTCTTGTTGATACACATCCCTCAGATTCTCAATACAATTGAGAAGGATGCTGGCATCTTTGCATGTGGCCACGTCAGAATAATGCACGTACCTGCACACAAGGGGCTTCTTACAAAGGGCACTGATTAGGCCCGGTTCATACCATAAAGACCGAATACCTTAGGGAGTGTTCGGCGTCGCGAGTTTGGCCCTATATGCATCAGCTCCGAATCATGTCTTTGGACAAATGTTGGGTTTGCCCGGCTCCTATGTTTTGGTACCTTACGTTCCGCTCTATCGTCTAAGGTAGCACTAGGAGAACTACTGCGATTGTGCCCTGGGTCATCCGGACGATCACCTTAGTAGAGAAAGCCGAAAACTGACTGTCATGATATAGTGTGAGGCTGGTCAACCACTCGATGACCTATTGGAACATTAGAATTTCTTCGCCTTAACGAAGGGCCGTTTCCTGGCTAGGCATGTACGCACCCCGAATTTGGGAGAGTGTGGAGCCACCAGGGGCTATATAGTAGCCCCACCGTCAAACTCCTATGGCTAAGTGAAAGTGTTAAAGCATTATAGTCCGATTGCCTCGTTCGCTGCGCTATCACCTCCTTAATAGGACCAAGACGTTGGGTTAAGTGTGAACACATATCTTCTGCGAACACCCCCACATTATATGCGTGGGGCTAAAGCCGATGACTGCAATCTTTCAGGTTATACACATGTATACATAAACGGCCGCGCAGGAGGCATCATATTACTTTCAGGCAAAAGTATAAACACGGCCTTAATAAATTTCATAAAAACATTGTGTTTACAATGGGAATACATGTCACTCAAACATAATATTCTTCGAGCACTGGGCCTCTATCAAACGAGCACCCTCGAGAACCTCTTCGAAATAGTGCTCGGCAGCCACTCGGCCTATGGCTGAACCCTGCGCCGCAACAGTGGTAGCATCCATCTCCGCCTAGTATGCTTTAACACGGGCAAGGGCCATCCGCGAGCCTTCTATGCACGCCGACCTCTTCATCGCATTGATGCGCGGCACCGCACCAAGGAACTGCTGCACTAAGCTAAAATAGCTGTTCGGCTTCGGCTTCTCCGGCCACAGCTGATCCATGACAGACCTCATGGCGAGTCCGGACAACCTATTGAGTTCGGCCCATTCGGCTAGCTGATCAGTCAATGGAAGTGGACGCTCTGGAATGTTAAATTGCGACCAGAACAGCTTGTCCACTTCACGATCTGTTTGATCTTGGAAGTATTTGGCCGCATCGACAGCGCTCACCGCCAAGTCCATGTATGCGTCTGCCGAACTCCACAGCCGATCCAGAGGGGCATACCGTGGATCTCCGACCTTCCTCCGCAGCATAAAGGGCTTCCCAGCCGCAATATCCCCGGCTTCACGCAGCTCCTCCTTCTTCGCTCTCATAGCAGAGCGGGTGTCTTTGTTCGCCATCATGGCCTTTTCAAGGTCCGTTGCCTTCGCTCAGTTTTCTTTTTCAAGGAACTGGCAACGGTCGGCAGTGCCTTTTAACTTTACGGCCATCTTGGCCATCTTCTCTTTGCTCTCGCAATGCACAGCCTTCTTGGTTTTCAACTCTTCGGCTGCCTTCACAGCAGCCGCATTACTAATCCTTGCTTGTTCTTTGGCTCGGGCAAGTTCCGCCCGCAGGGTTTCCACGATGGCAGCTCCATCTGCAGTCACAACATATTAAAGATACTGGCATCATGCTGCTCTTACTATGTGGCATTCACCAGAAAATACCACTTACTCTGTGCCTCGTCAAGCCTCTTGTTAACAAGCTCGATGTCGGCATCCGCCGCATCCAGTTGCCGCTTCAGTTTGGCAAACTCATGAGTCCGGCTAGCCACCGGAGCTCCCACTACATGCACATTAAAGTGGTATGGTTATTGCCTGGGACTACGATCCTCTGTTTGCCGCCGTTCTCGGCGACAACCAGAGTCTCAGGGGCTACTACCTACACAGGGCACACCTAAAAATGTGCGGTCCCATCACAAATGTACATCATTTTACGTACCTCAAAGCCCGTCAGTAGACTCATAAAGGCATCATGCAACCCGCTTTCGGCGGATGAAATCCTTTCCATCACCGTACCCATCAATGTGCGGTGTTCTTCTGAGATGGCCACTCGCTCCAATAGCTCTCTCAGTACGTCCGACCGCATACTAGACGGTGACGGACTCTTTTGTTTGCTCTCTTCAAGAGCCGGACGCTGGGGACTTCGGGTGACTATAGGATTATCTTCTGGCCTCACCGGATCCGGAGAGGCCCTCCATGACGACACCTCAAGGTCCCGGGGAGGCGTTTCGCTCTCCATCATCTCCGGAAGAAGATCCCCCGAAGACGAGCTCTGCTGAGAAGGGCTAAGATACGAACTGCAAGATAAATACTTTGGTTATTTTCCTCAGAGGTAAGGTAATATATCTTCACTGTTAAAGTACTTTTTACTTACATCTCGTTAGAGGGCTGATCCCCGCGCGGACTTTGTGCGGCAAGAGCACCCTCCAAGGCAAAACCCTCTGGTGGAGATTTCTTCTCCTGCTTGGAAACCTTGGTTTCCGGATCTTCAGAGGTAGTCCTCTTCCTTCCCCGGGGTGAGAGAATGTCAGATTCCTTCCCTCGGTTATCCTCCCTCGTGGAGGCGCTCGTTCCCTCGGTCGGAATAGGTAGCGGTGGAGGCCCGCTTTCACCCTCATTATTCCCCCCTTTGTCTTCCTTCGAGGGCTCCGGGCAAGGTGCTAGCTCAAGCATCTTTTCCAGTACCGGATTTTCCAAACCCTCGGGAAGGGGGGCCGAACACCGAATCATATTTGTCTTTGTTATCTAGTCCTGGTCAAAGAGCGATTTCTCAGAATAACGTCATGATAAATGAAAGACGGTGTGTTCGGCTAGAGGCTAACTTACTTGGTCGGCGGTGCGGTTGCTGCTCAGGCCCACGTCCTCGGTAGTATCCGGACACTCTATCTGGGTTCCGAAGAATGATCTATACATCTCCTCATGCGTCAGGCCGAGGAAATTCTGAATAGCGCGCGGTCCTTCTGGGTTGAACTCCCACATGCGAAGAGGCCAGCGTTTGCATGGCTAGATTCGTCGAACCAGCATGACTTGCATTACCATAATCAAACTGAAATCTCCTTCGAAGAGATTTTGGATGCGGCTTTGCAGTACAGGCACATCCTTGGCGGGACCCCAGCTTAGCCCTTTGCTAATCCATGACATCATTTGTGGTGGAGGGCCTGAGCGGAAAGCAGGGGCAGCCGCCCACTTGGCACTTCTGGGAGCTGTGATGTAAAACCACTCCCGTTTCCATAATCCGGACACCTCTGGAATAGAACCCTTTGGCCATGGAGCTCCGGCGATCCTGCTTATTAATGCGCCTCCGCACGCTACATGTTGCCCCTCGACCATCTTCGGCTTCACGTCAAAGGTCTTGAGCCATAGGCCGAAGTGAGGGGTAATGCGGAGGAAGGCCTCACAAACAACAATAAATGATGAGATGTGGAGAAAGGAGTCCGGCGCTAGATCGTGGAAATCTAGCTCGTAATAAAACATCAGCCCCCTAACGAAGGGATCCAGAGTGAGGCCTAGACCTCGGAGGAAGTGGGAGATGAACACGATGTCTTCGTTGGGTTCAGGAGTAGGGACGACCTGCCGTCGGGCTGGCAGCCGATGCGAAACCTCGGCGGTCAGGTACCTGGCCTCCCTCAACTTCTTGATATCTTCTTCTATAACGGAGGAGGGCATCCACCGGCCTTGAAGGCTGGATCCGGACATGATTGAAGTTCTGGAGCACCTGACCCGGGCTTCGGGTGTTAGAACTCGAGGCGCGGGAAGGATTCGATTGAGCACGGGAGGGAAAAAGTAAAATCCTTGTCCCTTTATAAAGAAGGTGAATATCAAGCGTCCTCTCCGTAGCCGTTTGGGACTTGCCTATAATCTAGGAGTCCTAGATGCGGTTGGGTTACCCACGACCGTATTGATGAGAATCCCGTAATTAGGGGAACACGATCTCTGCTTTGACAAGATGTGTCAAGAAACCGCCTCGCGTTGTGTGTGAGGCTGGTTGAAGAAAAACGGTTCGAATAATTACCGGGCCATGGCATAATGTCGTGTTGCCGAAACGTGTCAGCAGATTAGATTTGTGGAAATATTATTCTCTCTACGGTGGTATGTGGAACTTATTTTGCAGGGTTGGACATTATCCTTGTGTTCAAATTCTTCTGTGATGTATTCGGAGGAGGAACCCGCCTTGCAATGCCGAAGACAATACTGCGTGCCGGACTCATCGTCATTGAAGCTTGGTTCAGGGGCTACTGAGGGAGTCCTGGATTAGGGGGTCTCCGGACAGCCGGACTATGACCTTTGGCCGGACTATTGGACTATGAAGATACAAGATTAAAGACTTCGTCTCGTGTCCGGATGGGACTCTACTTGGCGTGGAAGGCAAGCTAGGCAATACGGATATGTATATCTCCTCCTTTGTAACCGACCTTGTGTAACCCTAGCCCTCTCCGGTGTCTATATAAACCGGAGGGTTTTAGTCTATAGGACAACATACAATCATACCATAGGCTAGCTTCTAGGGTTTAGCCTCTCTGGTCTCGTGGTAGATCTACTCTTGTACTTCCCATATCATCAATATTAATCAAGCAGGACGTAGGGTTTTACCTCCATCAAGAGGGCCTGAACCTGGGTAAAACTTCGTGTCCTCTGCCTCCTGTTACCATCTGCCTTGACGCACAGTTCGGGACCCCCTACCCGAGATCCGCCGGTTTTGACACCGACAGTTAGGTTTACCTTAATACATCTTTTGTAGTTGCGGATGCTTGCAATAGGGGTTAATCATAGGTGGGATGCTTGTCCAAGGAAGGGCAGTACCCAAGCACCGGTCCACCCACATGTCAAATTATCAAAGTATCGAACGCGAATCATATGAACGTGATGAAAACTAGCTTTACGATAATTCCCATGTGTCCTCGGGAGCACTTTCCTTTATATAAGAGTTTGTCCAGTCTTGTCCTTTGCTACAAAAAGGATTGGGCCATCTTGCTGCACCTTATTTACTTTATTTACTTCTTACCCATTACAAATTACCTTATCACAAAACTATCTGTTACCGATAATTTCAGTGCTTGCAGAGAATACCTTACTGAAAACTGCTTATCATTTCCTTCTTCTCCTAGTTGGGTTCGACACTCCTACTTATCGAAAGGATTATGATAGATCCCATACACTTGTGGGTCATCAAGACTCTTTTCTTGCGCCATTGCCGGGGAGTGATGCGCCTTTGGTAGGTGGAATTTGGTAAGGAAAATTTTATATAGTGTGCTGAAATTTACTGTCACTTGTTACTATGGAAGATAGTCCTTTGAGGGGCTTGTTCGGGGTATCTTCACCCCGACCAGTAGAGCAAAGAGTTTCTCCTCAAACTACTGAACCTACTGAAAATGTTTACTTTGAAATTCCTTCGGGTATGATAGAGAAACTGCTAGCTAATCCTTTCACAGGTGATGGAACATTACATCCCGATTTGCGCCTAATATATGTGGATGAATTTTGTGGATTATTTAAGCTTGCAAGTATGCCCGAGGGTGTTATCAAGAAGAAGGTCTTCCCTTTATCTTTGAAGGGAAATGCATTGACATGGTTTCAGCTATGTGATGATATGGGATGATGGAACTACAACTGATTGAAATTGGAATTTCATCAGAAGTTTTATCCTATGCATCTTGTTCATCGTGATCATAATTATATATATAATTTTTGGCCTCGCGAAGGATAAAGCATCTCTCAAGCTTGGGGTAGGCTTAAGTCAATGTTATGTTCATGCCCCAATCATGAGCTCTCAAGAGAAAGTATTATTCAAAAAATTTATGCTCGCCTTTCTCTCGATAATCGCTCCATGCTTGATGCTTCTTGTACTGGCTCTTTTATGATGAAGACAATGGGATTTATTGGAAAGAATTAAACACAACTCTGAACATTGGGATCTCGACGAAGGTAAGGAGCAGGTATAACACCTAATTTTGATTGTGTTAAATATTTTATGGATACCGATGCTTTCCGTGAATTTAGCACTAAATATGGACTTGACTCTGAGATAGTAGCTTCTTTCTATGAATCCTTTGCTACTCATGTTGATCTCCCAAAGGAGAAGTGGTTTAAATATAATCCTCCCATTGAAGTAAAAGTAGTTGCACCTATTAAAGTTGAATAAAATACTATCACTTATAATGATCCTATTGTTCCTACTGCTTATATCGAGAAACCACCTTTCCCTGTTAGAATAAAGGATCATGCTAAAGCTTCAACTATGGTTCGTAAGAGTAATACTAGAACACCTACCCCCTCTAAGCAAATTAAAGTTGAACCTAGTGTTGCTATGGTTAAAGATCTCTTGGCCGATAATATTGATGGGCATGTTATTTACTTAAGTGATGAAGCTGCTAGAATTGCTAGGCCTGATACTAAAAATAAACATAGACCTGTTGCAGGCATGCCTCTTATTTCTGTTGAAATAGGAGATCATTGCTATCTTGGCTTATGTGATATGGGTGCCAGTGCAAGTGCAATACCTCATTCCTTATATAAAAAATTATGCATGATATTGCACCTGCCTAGATAGAGGAAATTGATGTCACAATTAAGCTTGCCAATAGAGACACTATTTCACCAGTTGGGATTGTTAGAGATGTTGAAGTCTTGTGTGGGAAAGTTAAATATCCTACTGATTTTCTTATTCTTGGTTCCCCACAAGATAACTTTTGCCCCATTATATTTGGTAGACCCTTCTTGAATACTATTAATGCTAGGATCGATTGCAAAAAGGATGTTGTTACTATTGGTTTGGGGGATATGCCTCATGAGTTTAATTTTGCTAAATTTCGTAGACAACCCCATGACAAAGAATTGCCTAGTAAAGATGAAATTATTGGTCTTGCTTCTATTGTCGCGCCTCCTAGTGATCCTTTAGAACAATATTTGCTAGACCACGAAAATGATATGTTTATGAATGAAAGAAGGGAAATAGATGAAGTATTCTTTAAACAGGGACCTATTTTGAAACACAACTTGCATGTTGAAATCCTAGGGTATCCTCCTACACCCAAGGGTGATCCCGTGTTTGAGCTTAAACCTTTACCAATATGCCTATCTTGATGAGAAAGAGATATATCCTGTTATTATTAGTGCTAACCTTTCAGAGCATGAAGAAAATAAATTATTGAAAACTCTTAAGAAGCACCATGCTTCTATTGGATATACTCTTGATGATCTTAAGGGCATTAGTCCCACTCTATGCCAGCACACAATAAAATTGGAGAAAGACGCTAAACCGGTTGTTGATCACCAACGACGGTTAAATCCTAAGATGAAAGAAGTTGTAAGAAAAGAAATACTAAAGCTTCTTGAGGTAGGTATAATTTATCCTATTGCTGATAGTCAGTGGGTAAGTCATGTCCATTGTGTCCCTAAGAAGGGAGGTATTGCTGTTGTTCCTAATGATAAAGATGAATTGATCCCACAAAGAATTGTTACATGTTATAGAATGGTAATTGATTTCCGCAAACTAAATAAAGCTACTAAAAAGGATCATTACCCTTTACCTTTTATTGATCAAATGCTAGAAAGATTATCCAAACATACACATTTTTGCTTTCTAGATGGTTATTCTGGTTTCTCTCAAATACCTGTGTCAAAAGAGGATCAAGAAAAGACCACTTTTACTTGCCCTTTCGGTACCTTTCCTTATAGACGTATGCCTTTTGGTTTATGTAATGCACTTGCTACCTTTCAAAGATGTATGACTACTATATTCTCTAACTTTTGTGAAAAGATTGTTGAGGTTTTCATGGATGATTTCTCCATATATGGAACTTCTTTTGATGATTGCTTAAGCAACCTTGATCGAGTTTTGCAGAGATGTGAAGAAACTAATCTTGTCTTGAATTGAGAGAAGTTCCACTTTATGGTTAATGAAGGTATTGTCTTGAGGCATAAAATTTCTAAAAGAGGTATTGAAGTTAATAAAGCTAAAGTTGATGCTATTGAAAAGATGTCATGTCCTAAAGACATCAAAGGTATAAGAAGTTTCCTTGGTCATGCCGGATTTTATAGGAGGTTCATTAAGGACTTCTCTAAAATTTCTAGGCCTCTGACTAATCTCTTACACAAAGATGTTCCTTTTGTCTTTGATGATGATTGTGTAGAAGCATTTGAAATACTTAAGAATGCTTTGATTTTTGCACCTATTGTTCAGCCACCTGATTGGAATTTACCATTTGAAATTATGGGTGATGCTAGTGATTATGCTGTAGGTGCTATTCTGGGACAAAGAGTTGATAAAAAATTAAATGTTACCCAATATGCTAGTAAAACTCTAGACAGTGCCCAGAGAAATTATGCTACTACTGAAAAGGAATTTTTAGCATTTGTATTTGCTTGTGATAAGTTCATACCCTATAATGTTGATTCTAAAGTAATTGTTCACACTGATCATGCTGCTATTAAATATCTTATGGAAAAGAAAGATGCTAAACCTAGACTCATTAGATGGGCTCTCTCTCTACAAGAATTTGATTTGCATATTATTGATAGAAAGGGAGCTGAGAACCCCGTTGCAGACAACTTGTCTAGGTTAGAGAATGTTCTTGATGACCCACTACCTATTGATGATAGCTTTCCTAATGAAAAATTAGCTGTCGTAAATGCTTCTCGTACTGCTCCATGGTATGCTGATTATGCTAATTATATTGTTGCTAAATTTATACCACCTAGTTTCACATACCAGCAAAAGAAAAAGTTCTTCTATGACTTAAGACATTACTTTTGGGATGACCCACACCTTATAAAGAAGGAGTAGATGGTGGTATTAGACGTTGTGTACCTGAGCATGAATAGGAACAGATCCTACGCAAGTGTCACTCCCAGGCTTATGGAGGACACCATGCTGGAGATAAAACTGCACATAAGGTACTCTAATCCGGTTTTTATTGGCCTACTCTCTTCAAGGATGCCCGTAAGTTTGTCTTGTCTTGTGATGAATGTCAAATAATTGGTAATATTAGTAGATGTCAAGAAATGCCTATGAATTATTCACTTGTTAGTGAACCATTTGATGTTTGGGGCTTTGATTATATGGGACCATTTCCTTCCTCTAATGGGTATACACATATTTTAGTTACTGTTGATTACGTTACTAAGTGGGTAGAAGCTATTCCAACTAGTAGTGTTGATCATAACACCTCTATTAAGATGCTTAAAGAAATTATTTTTCCGAGGTTTGGATTCCCTAGATACTTAATGACTAATGGTGATTCACATTTTATTCATGGTGCCTTTTGTAAAATGCTTGCTAAGTATGATGTTAATCGTAGAATTGCATCTCCTTATCACCCACAGTCTAGTGGCCAAGTAGAACTGAGCAATAGAGAGCTTAAATTATTTTTGCAAAAGACTATTAATAGATCTAGAAAGAATTGGTCCAAGAAACTTGATGATGCATTATGGGCTTATAGAACTACATACAAAAATCCTATGGGTATGTCTCCATATAAAATGGTTTATGGAAAAGCATGTCACTAACCTCTTGAACTAGAACATAAGGCATATTGGGCCATTAAAGAGCTCAATTATGATTTCAAACTTGCCGGTGAGAAGATGCTTTTTGACATTAGCTCACTTGATGAATGGAGAACCCAGGCTTACGAGAATGCCAAACTTTTTAAATAAAAAGTTAAAAGATGGCATGACAAAAGGATACAAAAACGTGAGTTTAATGTAGGTTATTATGTATTGTTATACAACTCTCATTTAAGATTCTTTGCAGGCAAACTCCTTTCTAAATGGGAAGGCCCTTACGTCATTGAGGAGGTCTATTGTTCCGGTGCTATAAAAATCAACAACTTCGAAGGCATGAATCCCAGGGTGGTGAACGGTCAAAGAATCAAACATTATATCTTAGGTAATCCCATAAATGTTGAAACTAATGCTATTGAAACCTTAACCCCAGAGGAATACATAAGGGACACTTTCCAGAGCGTTTCAGACTCCGAAAAGGAATAGGTATGAGGTACGGTAAGTAAACCGACTCCAAAACAGTTCTATTAGCAATCTTCCTCCGTTTTGGAATATTTAAGAAAATAGGAAAACAAGAAGCAGTCCAGGAAGGACACGAGGCTTCCATGGGGGTGGAGGGTGCGCCCTACCTCCCTGGGCATGCCCCCTGCCTCGTGGGCACCTCGTGTGCCCTCTGGACTCTGTTTTCTTACATGATACTTCTTTTGGTCGGTAAAAATCCATTATATAATCTCCTGAAGGTTTTGACCACGGT
Source organism: Triticum monococcum (assembly GCA_034509565.1). NCBI lineage: Eukaryota > Viridiplantae > Streptophyta > Magnoliopsida > Poales > Poaceae > Triticum > Triticum monococcum. Next base: position 601,699,606 of record CM067842.1, read on the forward strand.
ACCACGCAAATATCTCCTATTTTTGTTTCGAGCTATTTTCTGCTAGGGTTGTCAAGGCTAGGCATCATGTCGTCTCCCTCCTCCTCCAACAATGAGGGCAACAATGCTTGGCTAATGAAGATAGAGCTGAAGGGAGAAGAGCCCGGAGAGATCAACAAGGATGATGGGGTCAAGAGGGCCATGGGGGATCAAGTTCCGGCAGTAGTAGATGATGACATCCTTCAACCTCATCACAATCTCTTTACCCCAATGGAGATTGAAGCTTTCAAGATGATTGAGTTAGCTCGCATTCAAAACAAGTATCTCACAAGTGAAAATATTTTGTTGAAGGAGCATATCATCGCACTCAAGGGCATTATCCGCAAATTGGAGGACCTCCTACGCACGATGTGTGACTATCCATCATCACCAACACCTTGTTCACCAACAAAGAAGAACCGAGTCGGGTATGGGCACTCCCCTTGGCAACTACCAAGCTTGGGGGAGTGCCCCAGTATCGTATTACCATCACACTTTTATCTTTAGCGTTTTTCTTAGTTCGGTCCTTTTGGTAATATCATGATCTAGTAGAATAAAGTTTTAGTATGATCTAGTTTTGAGTTTTGCTTTATGATCCTTCTATGTAATCGAATCAGTGAGTTATATATAATAAAGATTAGTGTTGAGTCAAGGGCTTGATTATCTTGCTATGATCTTGAGGGAATAAAATAAAAGAGAAAGAATAAAAAGAAATAAAGAGATCATATGGATCTTATGGAGAGTAATGACTTCACATATAAAGAATATGATGAATAAAAGTTGTTGAGAGTTGACAAACATAGTTTTGGTCATCGTTGCAATTAGTAGGAAGTAATAAATAAAGAGAGGTTTTCACATATAAATATACTATCTTGGACATCTTTTATGATTGTGAGCACTCATTAAAGTATGACATGCTAAAGAGTTGATGTTGGACAAGGAAGACAACGTAATGGGTTATGTTTTCTTACATCTGAAATAAATTATATTGTCATGGATCATCCAACATGTTGAGCTTTCCTTTCCCTCTCATGCTAGCCAAATTCTTTGCACCAAGTAGAGATACTACTTGTGCTTCCAAATATCCTTAAACCCAGTTTTGCCATGAGAGTCCACCATATCTACCTATGGATTGAGTAAGATCCTTCAAGTAAGTTTCAATTGTTGCAAGCAATAAAAATTTCTCTAAATATGTATGATTTATTAGTGTGGAGAAAATAAGCTTTATATGATCTTGTGGTGTGGAAGAAATAGAAGCGACGGACTTCATAATAAAGGTCCATATCACAAGTGGCAATATAAAGTGACGTTATTTTGCATTAAGATTTCGTGCATCTAACCATAAAAGCACATGACAACCTCTACTTCCCTCTACGAAGGGCCTATCTTTTATTATTGTCTTATACTTCATATAAGAATCATGGTGATCTTCACCTTTCCTTTTTACATTTTATCCTTTGGCAAGCACAATGTGTTGGAAAGATCCAAATATATATAGCTAATTGGATGTGAGTTTTCATGAACTCTTATTGTTGACATTACCCTTGAGGTAAAAGGTTGGGAGGCAAAACTATAAGCCCCTATCTTTCTCTGTGTCCGATTAAAACTTCATACCCATAAATATTGCATGAGTGTTAGCAATTGTGAAAGACTAAATGATAGTTGAGTATGTGGACTTGCTGAAAAGCTCTTATATTGACTCTTTCTGATGTTATGATAAATTGCAATTACTTCAATGACTGAGATTATAGTTTGTTAGTTTTCAATGAAGTTTATGATTCATACTTGAAACTATGAATGAATTGTTACTTTAGCATAAGAGATCATATGACTATATATATATATATTGCTGTTATAAGAATGATCATGATGCCCTCATGTCTGTATTTTATTTTATCGACACCTCTATTTCTAAACATGTGGACATATTTTTCGATTTCGGCTTTCGCTTGAGGACAAGCGAGGTCTAAGCTTGGGGGAGTTGATACATCCATTTTGCATCATGCTTTTATATCGATATTTATTGCATTATGGGCTCTTATTACACATTATGTCACAATACTTATGCCTATGCTCTCTTATTTTACAAGGTTTACGTGAAGAGGGGGAATGCTGGCAGCTGGAATTCTGGGCTGGAAAGGAGAAAATATTAGAGACCTATTCTGCACAACTCCCAAAGTCCTAAAACTTCACGGGAGCATGTTTTAGAATATATATAAAATATTGGGTGACAGAAGTACCAGAGGGGGGACACCCACCATCCACGAGGGTGGGGGGCGCGCCCCTGCCTCGTGGGCCCCGGGCAGCCCTCTGATGCCCATCTTCTGCTATATGAAGTCTTTCATCTGGGAAAAAAAATCATAAGCTAGCTCACGGGACGAAACTCCGCCGCCACGAGGCGGAACCAATCTAGGGCTCCGGCGGAGCTGTTCTGCCGGGGAAACTTCCCTTCGGGAGGGGGAAATCATCACCATCGTCATCACCATCTATCCTCTCATCGGGAGGGGGTCAATCTCCATCAACATCTTCACCAGCACCATCTCATCGCAAACCCTAGTTCATCTCTTGTATCCAATCTTTGTCTCAAAACCTCAGATTGGTACCTGTGGGCTGCTAGTAGTGTTGATTACTCCTTGTAGTTGATGCTAGTTGGTTTATTCGGTGGAACATCATATGCTCAGATCCTTTATGCATATTAATACCCTCTGATTATGAAAATGAATATGATTTGTGAGTAGTTACGTTTGTTCTTGAGGACATGGGAGAAGTCTTGCTATAAGTAGTCATGTGATTTTGGTATTCGTTCGATATTTTGATGAGATGTATGTTGTCTCTCCTCTAGTGGTGTCATGTGAATGTCGACTACATGACACTTCACCATTGTTTGGGCCTAGAGGAAGGCATTAGGGAGTAATAAGTGGATGATGGGTTGCTAGAGTGACAGAAGCTTAAACCCTAGTTTATGAGTTGCTTCGTAAGGGGCTGATTTACATCCATATGTTTCATGCTATGGTTAGGTTTACCTTAATACTTCTTTTGTAGTTGTGGATGCTTGCAATACGGGTTAGTCATAAGTGGGATGCTTGTCCAAGGAAGGGCAGTACCCAAGCACCGGTCCACCCACATATCAAATTATCAAAGTACTGCACACGAATCATATGAACGTGATGAAAACTACAAAGCCCCAATTCCGACATTTGCCGCGCCAAGTAGGGGCTTGCTGAAGTTCTTCTTCGTCGCTTCATCTTAGCTTCACCAACCCCATGGCCAACGCTCATTGTGTTCGTGCCGAGCGCCGGGCCACCCGTGTAGCCAGACGGCACCGGCGGGCCGCAACGCTCCTCGCCACTCTGCTTCTTCCGCGGCCAACACCGCCACCGACCCTATTGCTCATGAGCAGCATGAATCCTCTCTGCCACCCTCCGTGCAGTGCGATGGCCGCACCATCACGCCCTCCCTCACTCTAGCCACGGCTTCATCCTCCCGCGCTCGTCGTGGGCCAGCGAACGCGCAGGCTGTGCTACCGCCCCGCCAATGAAGGCTATGACGCCTGGCTGGGCCGCATCATCGAGCTCATCAATGCCGCGAGTGAGGCCCCGTCGCCCTCCCACTCACTCCGTCCACCGCCGCTTCGCGCGGACGACATGGCGCATGGCACGCCTCTGCCTACTGCCCTGCGCAAAGACTATGTCAAGCTGAGGCACGAGGCACAGCCGCACGACTCGCCGTGTGGAGCGCCAGCACCGGCACGCGACGAGGCCAACTCCAAGTTATGCACCAGCCGCTGTATGACGCGCAAGCGCTTCCGGCACTGCCGCGTCAACACCAATATCGGGCTGCTCTGGAAGTTGCAGCACGTGGGCGTCAAGACTACGCACTCTCACGCGGGCCACGCGTGTGAGCACAGCGAGCTGCCGTGCCTTCACTTGCGAGCTGCGACGGGTGGTCTGGCCAATCGAGTTCAAACCGGAGCTACCCCACGTTACGACGGCATCCCCTACCCAACGGAGTTCCTCCACCTCTACGCGCTGAGCATCGAGGCGGTGAATGGCGATTACAAGGTCATGGCGAACTGGTTCCCCATGGCCCTTGATGACCCACAAGTGTAGGGGATCAATTGTAGCTCTTTTCGATAAGTAAGAGTGTCGAACCCAGCGAGGAGCAGAAGGAAATGACAAGTGGGTTTCAGCAAGGTAATATCTGCAAGTGCTGAAATTGTAAGTAACAGAGTAGTTTGATAGCAAGATAATTTGTAACGAGCAAGTAACAATAATAGTAGCAAAAGTGCAGCACGGTAGCCCAATGCTTTTGAGGCAAAGGAAAGGCCAAAACGGTCTCTTATGATAAGCAAAGCATTCTTGAGGGTACACGGGATTTCCATCTAGTCACTTTCACCATGTTGGCTTGATTCGTGTTCGCTACTTTGATAATTTAATATGTGGGTAGACCAGTGCTTATGTGCTGCTCTTACTTGAACAAACCTCCTACTTATGATTAACCCTCCTGCAAACATCTACAACTACGACAAAAGTATTAAGAATAAATTCTAACCATAGCATTGAATTTTCGATCCAATCGGTCCCTTACGGAATAGCGCATAAACTGGGGTTTAAGCTTCTATCACTCTCGCAACCCATCATCTAATTGCTACTCCACAATGCATTCCCTTAGGCCCAAATATGGTGAAGTGTCATGTAGTCGACGTTCACATGACACCACTAAGGGAATCAGAACATACATACTATCAAAATATCGAACACATATCAAGTTCACATGATTACTTGCAACATGATTTCTCTCGTGACCTCAAGAACAAAAGTAACTACTCACAAATAATAATCATACTCAAGATCAGAGGGGTATTAAATAGCATATTGGATCCGAACATATAATCTTCCACCAAATAAACCATATAGTAATCAACTACAAGATGTAATCAACACTACTAGTCACCCACAAGCACCAGTCTACAGTTCCAGTAACAAGATTGAACACAAGAGATGAACTAGGGTTTGAGATGAGATGGTGTTGTTGAAGATGTTGATGGAGATTTCCCTACTCAAGATGGGAGAGTTGTTGGTGATGATGATGATGATTTCCCCCTCCGGGAGGGAAGTTCCCCAGGTGGTATCGCTTCGCCGGAGGGCAAAAGTGTTGGGGAACGCAGTATTTCAAAACTTTTCCTACAATCACGCAAGATCTATCTAGGAGATGCATAGCAACCAGAGGGGAGAGTGTGCCTACGTACCCTCATAGACCAAAAGTGGAAGCGTTGAGTAACATGGTTGATGTAGTCGAACGTCTTCGCGATCCAACCGATCAAGTACCGATCGCACGGCACCTCCGCGATCTGCACACGTTCAGCTCGGTGATGTCCCACGAACTCTAGATCCTGCTAAGGCCGATGGAGAGTTTCGTTAGCACGACGGTGTGTTGATGGTGATGATGAAGTTACCGACGCAGGGCTTTGCCTAAGCACTATGCCAATATGACCAAGGTGGAAATCTGTGGAGGGGGGCACCGCACACGGCTAAGAAATCAACTTGTGTGTCTATGTGGTGCCCCTCTCCCCCGTATATAAAGGAGGAGAAGAGGAGCAGGGCCAGCCACAAGGGGCACGCCCAAAGGGTGGATTCCTACTCCTAGTAGGAGTAGGTTTCCCCCTTTCCTAGTCCAAGTAGGAGAAGAAGGAAGGATAGGAGAGGTAGAAGGAAAGAGGGGGGGGCGCCGCCCCCTCCCTAGTCCAATTCGGACCAGCCCATGGGGGGGCGCGACCTCCCCTTGTGGCCCTTCTCTCCTTTCCACTAAGGCCCATGAAGGCCCAATACTTCCCCTGGCGAATTGCCGTAACTCTCCGATACTCCGAAAAATACCCGAACCACTCAGAACCTTTCCGATGTCCGAATATAGCCTTCCAATATATCGATCTTTACGTATCAGCCATTTAGAGACTCATCGTCATGTCCTTGATCTCATCCGAGACTTCGAACAAACTTCAGGTAACAAAGCACATAACTCATAATAAAAATCGTCATCGAACGTTAAGCGTGCGGACCCTACGGGTCCGAGAACTATCTAGACATGACCGAGACATATCTCCAATAAATTAGCAATAGCGGAACCTGGATGCTCATATTGGCTCCTAGATATTCTACGAAGATCTTTGTCGGTCAAACCGCATAACAACATACGTTGTTCCCTTTGTCATCGGTATGTTACTTGCCAAAGATTCGATCATCGTTATCATCATACCTAGTTCAATCTCGGTACTGGCAAGACTCTTTACTCGTTTCGTAATGCATCATCCCGTAACTAACTCATTAGTCACATTGCTTGCAAGGCTTATGGTGATGTGCATTACAGAGAGGGCCCAGAGATACCTCTCCAACAATCGGAGTGACAAATCCTAATCTCGATCTATGCCAACTCAACAAACACCACCGGAGACACCTCTAGAGCATCTTTATAATCACCCAGATACGTTGTGACGTTTGATAGCACACTAAGTGTTCCTCTGGTATTCGGGAGTTGCATAATCTCATAGTCATAGGAACATGTATAAGTCATGAAGAAAGCAATAGCAACAAACTAAACGGTCATAGTGCTAAGCTAACGAATGGGTCTTGTCCATCACATCATTCTCTAATGATGTGATCTAGTTCATCAAATGACAACATATGTCTATTGTTAGGAAACTTAACCATCTTTGATAAACGAGTTAGTCAAGTAGAGGCATACTAGGGACACTCTGTTTGTCTATGTATTCACACATGTACTAAGTTTCCGGTTAATACAATTCTAGCATGAATAATAAACATTTATCATGATATAAGGAAATAAAAGTAACAACTTTGTTATTGCCTCTAGGGCGTATTTCCTCCAGTCTCCCAATTGCAATAGAGTCAATAATCTAGTTCACATCGTCATGTGATTTCACACCAATAGTTCACATCTTTATGTGATTAGTTCACATCTCCATGTGACTAATACCCAAAGGGTTTACTAGAGTCAATAATCTAGTCCACATCGCTATGTGATTAACACCCAAAGAGTGATCATGTTTTGCTTGTGAGAGAAGTTTAGTCAACGGGTCTGCCACATTCAGAGCCGTATGTATTTTGCAAATTTTCTATATATGTCTACAATGCTCTGCACGGAGTTACTCTAGCTAATCGCTCCCACTTTCAATATGTATCTAGATCGAGACTTAGAGTCATCCAGATCGGTGTCAAAGCTTGCATCGACATAAATCTTTACGACGAACTCTTTGTCACCTCCATAACTGAGAAATATTTCCTTATTCCACTAAGGATAATTTTAACCGCTATTCAGTGATCCACTCCCGGATCACTATTGTACCCTCTTGTCAAACTCATGGTGAGGTACACAATAGGTCTGGTACACAACATAGCATACTTTATAGAACCTATGACTAAGGCATAGGGAATGACTTTCCATTCTCTTTCTATTTTTTGCTGTGGCCAGATTTTGAGTCTTTACTTAGTTTCACACCTTACAACTCAGGCGAGAACTCCTTCTTTGACAGATCCATTTTGAACTCCTTCAAAATCTTATCAAGGTATGTACTCATCGAAAGTCTTATCAAGCGTCTTGATCTATCTTTATAGATCTTGATGCACAATATGTAAGTAGCTTTACAGGTAATTCTTTCTTTGAAAAACTCCTTTCAAATTCTCCTTTATGCTTTCCAGAAAATTCTACATCATTTCCAATCAACAATATGTCATTCACATATACTTATCAGAAAGGATGTAGTGCTTCCGCTCACTTTCTTGTAAATATAGGCTTCACCGCAAGTCTGCATAAAACTATATGCTTTGATCAACTCATCAAAGCGTATATTCCAACTCCGAGATGCTTGCACCAGTCCATAGATGGATCGCTGGAGCTTGCTCACTTTGTTAGCACCTTTAGGATCGACAAAACCTTCTGGTTACATCATATACGACTCTTCTTTAATAAATCCATTAAGGAATACAGTTTTGACATCCATTTGCCAGATTTCATAAAATGCGGCAACTGCTAACATGATTCAGACAGACTTTTAAGCATCGATACGAGTGAGAAAATCTCATCGTAGTCAACACTTTGAACTTGTTGAAAACCCTTTTGTGACAATTCAAGCTTTGTATATAGTAACACTACTATGAGCGTCCGCCTTCCTCTTGAAGATCCATTTATTCTGAATGGCTCACCGATCATCGGGCAAGTCAATCAAAGTCCATACTTTGTTCTCATACATGGATCCCATCTCAGATTTCATGGCCTTAAGCCATTTCACGAAATCTGGGCTCATCATCGCTTCCTCATAGTTCATAGGTTCGTCATGGTCTAGTAACATGACTTCCAGAACAGGATTACCGTACCACTCTGGTGCGGAACATACTCTGGTTGACCTACGAGGTTCGGTAGTAACTTGATCTGAAGTTTCATGATCATCATCATTAACTTCCTCACTAATTGGTGTAGGCATCACTGGAACTGATTTCTGTGATGAACTACTGTCCAATTCGGGAGAAGGTACAATTACCTCATCAAGTTCTACTTTCCTCCCACTCACTTCTTTTGAGAGAAACTCCTTCTCTAGAAAGGATTCACTCTTAGCAACAAAGATCTTGCCTTCGGATCTGTGATAGAAGGTGTACCCAACAGTTTCTTTTGGGTATCCTATGAAGACACACTTGTCCAATTTGGGTTTGAGCTTATCAGGCTGAAACTTTTTCACATAAGCATCGCAACGCCAAACTTTAAGAAACGACGGCCTAGGTTTCTTGCTAAACCACAGTTCACACGGTGTCATCTCAACGATTTTTAGATGGTGCCCTATTTAATGTGAATGCAGCTGTCTCTAATGCATAACCCCAAAACAATAGTGGTAAATCGGTAAGAGACATCATAGATCACATCATATCTAATAAAGTACGGTTATGACGTTCGGACACACCATTACGCTGTGGGGTTCTAGGTGGCGTGAGTTGCGAAACTATTCAAGATTATTTCAACTAAAGGCCAAACTCACAACTCAAATATTTAGTCTCCGCGATCAGATCGTAGAAACTTTATTTTCTTGTTACGATGATTCTCCACTTCACTCTGAAATTCTTTAAACTTTTCAAATGTTTCAGACTTGTGTTTCATTAAGTAGATATACTCATATTTGCTCAAATCATCTGTGAAGGTCAGAAAATAACGATACCCGCCGCGAGCCTCAACACTCATCGAACCGCATACATCGGTATGTATTATTTCCAATAAGTCAGTGGCTCGCTCCATTGTTCCAAAGAACGGAGTCTTAGTCATCTTGCCCATGAGGCATGGTTCACAAGCATCAAATGATTCATAATAAAGTTATTCCAAAAGTCCATACGCATGTATTTTCTTCATGCGCTTTACACCAATATGACCTAAACGGCAGTGCCACAAGTATGTTGCACTATCATTATCAACTTTGCATCTTTTGGCATCAATATTATGAATATGTGTATCAGTACGATCGAGATTCAACAAACCATTTATATTAAGTGTATGACCATAGAAGGTTTTATTCATGTAAACAGAACAACAATTATTCTTTGACTTATATGAATAACCGTATTGTGATAAACATAATCCAATCATATTCATGCTCAACGCAAACACCAAATAACATTTATTTTAGGTTCAACACTAATCCCGAAGGTAAAAGGAGTGTGCGATGGTGATCTTATCAACCTTGGAATCATTTCCAACACACATCTTCACCTTTCCCTTAGCTAGTCTTTGTTCATTTTCCAACTCCTGTTTCGAGTTACTAATCTTAGCAACTAAACCGGTATCAAATACCCTGGGGTTACTATGAACACTAGTAAAGTACACGTCAGTAACATGTTTGTCAAATATACTTTTGTTCACTTTGCCATCCTTCTTATTCGCCAAGTATTTGGGGTAGTTCCGCTTCTAGTGACCATTCCCTTTGAAGTAGAAGCACTCAGTTTTAGGCTTAGGTCTAGCTTCGGGCTTATTCACGGGAGTGGCAACTTGCTAGCCATTCTTCTTGAAGTTCCCTTTCTTTCCCTTGCCCTTTTTCTTGAAACTAGGGGTCTTTTCAACCATCAAAACTTGATGCTTTTTCTTGATTTCTACCTTCGCCAATTTCAGCATCGCGAAGAGCTTGGGAATCATTTCCGTTATCCCTTGCATATTATAGTTCATCATGAAGTTCTAGTAACTTGGTGATAGTGACTAGAGAACTCTGTCAATCACTATCTTATCTGGAAGATTAACTCCCACTTGATTCAAGTGATTGTAGTACTCAGACACTCTGAGCACATGCTCACTACCTGAGCTATTCTCCTCCATCTTGTAGGCAAAGTACTTATCAGAGGTCTCATCCCTCTCGACTCGGGCATCAGTCTGAACTATCAATTTCAGCTCTTGGAACACATTATATGCTCTGTGGCGTTCAAAACGTCTTTGAAGTCCCGGTTCTAAGCCGTAAAGCATGTCACACTAAACTATCAAGTAGTCATCATACCGAGCTTGCCAAACATTCATAACGTCTGCATCTGCTCCTGCAATAGGTCTGTCACCTAGTGGTGCATCAAGGACATAATTCTTCTGTGGAGCAATGAGGATAATCCTCAGATCACGGAGCTAGTCCGCATCATTGCTACTAACATCTTTCAACATAGTTTTCTCTAGGAACATATCATAAATAAAATGGGGAAGCTATATGTGAGCAATTGATCTACAACATAGATATGCAAATACTATCAGGACAAAGTTCATGATAAATTTAAGTTCATTAATCATATTACTTAAGAACTCCCACTTAGATAGACATCCCTCTAATCATCTAAGTGATCACGTGATCCATATCAACTAAACCATGTCCGATCATCACGTGAGATGGAGTAGTTTTCAATGGTGAACATCACTATGTTGATCATATCTACTATATGATTCACATTCGATCTTTCGGTCTCTGTGTTCCGAGGCCATATCTGCATATGCTAGGCTCGTCAAGTTTAACCCGAGTATTCTGCATGTGCAAAACTGGCTTGCACCCGTTGTATGTGAACGTAGAGCTTATCACACCTGATCATCACGTGGTTTCTTGGCATGAAGAACTATCGCAATGGTGCATACTCAGGGAGAACACTTATACCTTGAAATTTTAGTAAGGGATCATATCATAATGCTACCGTCGTACTAAGCAAAATAAGATGCATAAAATATAAACATCACATGCAATCAAAATATGTGACATGATATGGCCATCATCATCTTGTGCCTTTGATCTCCATCTCCAAAGTACGGTCATGATCTCCATCGTCACCGGCATGACACCACGATATCTATCAACGTGTCGTCATATGGTCATCTCGCCAACTATTGCTTTGGCAACTATTGCTATCGCATAGCGATAAAGGAAAGCAATTGTATGGCGCTTGCATCTTATGCAATAAAGAGACAACCATAAGGCTCCTACCAGTTGTCGATAACTTTAACAAAACATGATCATCTCATACAACAATTTATATAATCACGTCTTGACCAAATCACATCACAATATGCCCTGCAAAAACAAGTTAGACATCCTCTACTTTGTTGTTGCAAGTTTTACGTGGCTGCTACGGGCTTAGGAAGAACCGTTCTTACCAACGCATCAAAAACCACAATGCGGTATAGTGATTTCTTTTTGATCTTCAGATAGAACCCTGTTCATTGAATCCGATTCAACTAAAGTTGGAGAAACTGACACCGCCAGCCACCTGTGTGCAAAGCATGTCGGTAGAACCAGTCTCATGAATGCGGTCATGTAATGTCGATCCGAGCCGCTTCATCCAACAATACCGCCAAATCAAGAAACAACTAGTGACGGCAAGCAATATGTATATACCCATGCCCACAACTCCTTTGTGTTCTACTTGTGCATATAACATCTACGCATAGACCTGGCTCTGATACCACTATTGGGGAATGCAGTATTTCAAAAACATTCCTATGATCACGCAAGATCTATCTAGGAGATGCATAGCAACGAGAGGGCAGAGTGTGTGTATGTACCCTCGTAGACCGAAAGCGGAAGCGCTGTGTAACGCAGTTGATGTAGTTGAACGTCTTCGTGATCCAACTGATCAAGTACCGAATGCACGACACCTCCGTGATCTGCACACGTTCAGCTCGGTGACGTCCCTCGGACTCTAGATCCAGGTAAGGCCGAGGGAGAGTTTCGTCAGCATGATGGTGTGTTGATGGTGATGATGAAGTTACCGACGTAGGGCTTCGCCTAAGCACTATGACAATATGACCCATGTGGAAATCCGTGGAGGGGGGCACCACACACGGCTAAGAAATCAACTTGTGTGTCTATGGGGTGCCCCCTCCCCCGTATATAAAGGAGGGGAGGAGGAGGAGGGCCGGCCACAAGGGGCGTGCCCAAAGGGGGGATTCCTACTCCTAGTAGGAGTAGGTTTCCCCCTTTCCTAGTCCAAGTAGGAGAAGAAGGAAGGAGAGGAGAGGGAGAAGGAAAGAAGGGGGCACCGCCCCCTCCCTAGTCCAATTCGGACCAGCCCATGGGGGGCCTCCCCTTGTGGCCCTTCTCTCCTTTCCACTAAGGCCCATGCAGGCCCAATACTTCCCCCAGCGAATTCCCATAACTCTCTGGTACCCTGAAAAATACTCGAACCACTCAGAACCTTTCCGATGTCCGAATATAGCCTTCCAAAATATCGATCTTTACGTATCGACAAATTCAAGACTCCTCGTCATGTCCGTGATCTCATCCGGGACTCCGAACAAACTTCGGTCATCAAATCACATAACTCGTAATACAAATCGTCATCAAACGGTAAGCGTGCGGACCCTACGGGTTCGAGAACTATGTTGACATGACCGAGACCTATCTTCGGTCAATAATAAATAGCGGAACCTGGATGCTCATATTGGCTCCTGCATATTCTATGAAGATCTTTATCGGTCAAACCTCATAACAACATACGTTGTTCCATTTGTCATCGGTATGTTACTTGCCCGAGATTCGGTCGTCGGTATCATCATACCTAGTTCAATATCATTATTGGCAAGTCTCTTTACTCGTTCTGTAATGTATCATCCCGTAACTAACTCATTAGTCACATTGCTTGCAAGGCTTATGGTGATGTGCATTACCAAGAGGGCCCAGAGATACCTCTCCAACAATCGGAGTGACAAATCCTAATCTCGATCTATGCCAACTCAACAAACACCATCGGAGACACCTGTAGAGCATCTTTATAATCACCTTGTTAAGTTGTGACGTTTGATAGCACACTAAGTGCTCCTCCGGTATTCGGGAGTTGCGTAATCTCATAGTCATACGAACATGTATAAGTCACGAAGAAAGCAATAGCAATAAACTAAACGATCATAGTGCTAAGCTAATGGATGGGTCTTGTCCACCACATCATTCTCTAATGATGTGATCTCGTTCATCAAATGACAACACATGTCTATGGTTAGGAAACTTAACTATCTTTGATTAACGAGCTAGTCAAGTAGAGGCATACTAGGGACACTCTGTTTGTCTATGTATTCACACATGTACTAAGTTTCCGGTTAATACAATTCTAGCATGAATAATAAACATTTATCATGATATAAGGAAATATAAATAACAACTTTATTATTGCTTCTAGGGCATATTACCTTCAAAAAAGTGCTCCTGCCCAAGTTCCGCATCGAGACGGCGGTGCTCCATCCCGAAAGTCCTCTCCTTATTTTTTTTCTAGGTCAAAATGACTTATATACCAGAATATGGGCACCGGAGGTGGGCATGGGTGAGTACAACCCACCAGGGCACGCCTGGGCTCCCTGGCATGCCCAGGTGGGTTGTGCCCACCTGGTGGGCCCCTCTGGTACTTATTTCCTCCAATATTCTTCATATGTTCCATAAAAATTCTCCGTGAAGTTTCAGCTTGTTTGGAGTTGTGCAGAATAGGTAGCCTGACTTAGCTTTTCCAGGTCCAGTTTTCCAGCTGCAGGAATTCTCCCTCTTTGTGTATACCTTGCATTTTATGAGAGAAAAGGCTTTAGAATTACACCAAAAAGCATTATTATGGATAAAAACATCATAAATAATTGTAAGTAAACATGATGCAAAATGGACGTATCGACTCCCCCAAGCTTAGACCTCGCTTGTCCTCAAGCGAAAACCAAAATCGAAAAACATGTCCACATGCTTAGAGAGAGAGGTGTCGATAAAAAACATGGACATAGAAGTATCATGTTCATTATTATAACAACAACAAATTTAAACATAAGACTTTTATCAAAGAACTTTTATCATAGACTTCTCATTAATAAGGGATAATTCATCACACTATTGAAGTATAAAGCAAAAACTCTATTAGAAACCAACAAACTATGTTCACAGTCAACTTTGCAACTACAATTCATCATCTTTTCAGGAAGGGTCACGTGTCGGAGCCTTTAGGCAAGTCCACATACTCAACCATCATATAGTCTTCGATGATTGCTATCACTCACCGCATACACATGAGCAAAACGTTTCAACCGGACATATAAAAAGATAGGGGCTTGTAGTTTCGCCTCCCAATGTATTCACCTCAAGGGTGATGTCAACAATAATAACTCATGCTATCTATATTCAACTAGACATATGCGCCTAGATCTTTCCTCACCACATGATGCTTGCCAAAGGAGAAAATAAAAAGGAATATAGGGAAAACTTTCACTCTTTGCATAAAAGTAAATACATAAAAGTAAAAGATAGGCCCTTCTTAGAGGGAAGCAGAGGTTGCCATGCGCTTATTTGTTTGTATGCTCAACCCCTTAATGCAAAAGAACGTCACATTGCATTGCCCTTTGTGATAGCGACCTTTATTATGCAGTATGCCGCTTTTATTCTTCACCATCACAAGTTCGTGCAACACTCAATTTTCTCTTACACTAAATGATCTCACACTTTTAGAAGAAATTTTTATTGCCTTTTTGTACCGATGACAACTTACTTGAGGGATCTTGCTCAATCCCTAGGTAGGTATCTTGGACTCTTAAAAATAAGATTTGGGTTTAAGGGTTATTGGATGCACAAGTAGTATCTCTACTTAGTGTGGAGTTTTTGGCTAGCAAAGATAGGGCAAGCACCACACGTTAAAGGATCCATGACAATATGACTTCTACGTGAATATAAACAAACATAAACCATTAGGTCGTCTTCCTTGTCCAATGTCAACAATTTTGGCATATAATATTTTCATGAGGGCTCTCAATCACAAAAGATTTCTAGGATAGTATATTTATATGTGAATCTTCTCTTCCCTTATTAATTCTTTCATGAGTTGCATAATTGACTAATGCTATGTTTGTCAATCTCTAACAAAATTTTCCACTTCTACTTTTCTTTGTGTGGTGTCATCACCTACCATAAGATTAGCATATGATCTTTTCATTTATTTCTTTTCTTTCATTTATTTCCTTTCTTTTAATTTCAACATGAAAATAAAGAAAGCAAAAACTCAAACTAAACTTTATTATATATCTCGCACATGATTACAAGGATAGATCACTAAGCAAACTCTCGAAAAGAAAGGATTGAACTAAAATTTTATTCATCTAAAGCAAAAGATCGAACTAAAATAAGTAAAGGAAAAAATATAGTGGGGATGATACGATACCGGGGCACCTCCCCCAAGCTTGGCGGAAGCCAAGGGGAGTGCCCATACCTGATACTCCACTACAAAAAAATACACTTCAGTGATGATACGTGTTTGTCACAGTAGGTCGCATTTTTTTCATGCATGTACATCCATGACAAATTTATGAAAGAATCAAGATAGTCATACCTATGCTGTCATAGAAGTGTTCCATGACATTACCAAAATTATCATCACGGAAGTGTCCACTTCCATGACGATAAATCACGCGTCACAGAAGTGCTTTCGTCAAGGGTGACCGACACGTGGCATCCACCATAGCGGAACACCGTTAAGCTATCGGGTCGGGTTTTGGATCCGATAACCCGTTAACAGCCCCGACCAATGGGAAATTTCCACGTGTAAAATTCTTATTGGTTAGACGAAACACGTGTCAGCTCGTTAGTGGGTCAGATAGGTGCCTATGATATGTCGACACGTGCCACGGCCCACCACTGGCCCATTTAGCTTACAAAGTCGGCCCGTTTGACTTGGTCAAAAGTTAACTGGCTGGCCCATGAAAAGCCTGTTAACGGTCTCTTCGCAAATAGCCCATTTTACGGCCCGTTAACTCACAGCCCGTTAGGCCCTAAAGGAAATCGGCCCAACAACACCATGTAGGCCGTCGAATATAACACCAACCCATTTCACTTTCGGCCCATGTATGGCCCACGACGTCTTTCGGCCCATATGAGGCCTTCGTATCTTTCGGCCCTTTACAGGCCCACGGTGACTCTAGCCCATAATGAACAGTAATTTTCTTTATACCCGTTAACGGCTCGTGATTTACATGGGCCATTTCCAGCCCGTGTTAGCTTTCGGCCTATTGACGGCCCATACGTTCTTGGGCTCCTTTTCGGCCCTCGATTACTCCCGGCCCATTACTGGCCTGTTCCCCTAATGGGCCAAATTCAGCCCATGGCAAGAGTCGGCCCGTTACTGGCCTGTTACCCTAATGGGCCAAATTCGGCCCATGGCAAGAGTCGGCCCGTTTCTGGCCTGTTAACCCATTGCGCTGTTTCCAGCCCGTCCTATGTTCTGGCCCATTAACAACCCGTTATGCCTGTGACAGAATTAAGCCTTTACTGTCCTACGGCCTATTACCGTGTTGGGCCGATGCCAATTACGCCCGATTATGACCCATGTAGACCCATTTATCCGATGGCCCGAGGCCCACCGATTACAGGCCCATTTATCGACGGCCCGTAGGAGACCCATGGATCCTACGGCCCGTATATGGCCCATGGTAGTTGCGGCACTAGCAAACCATGGAAAAAGAAGACTAGGAAATAAATAAGGCCGAAACTAACGCTAGGCTATTAAGGCGATTGCACAGATTACTTCCACTCGGCATCAAAGATCGCCACCAGTGCAAATATAGGGAACACCCTACACTATACAAAAATGTCTTGCTGTTTTCTTCAGCCGGTGGCTGCACGTTAAGAATAAATTTTGTATCGCACCAAAACAAATTACAACTATATAACAAAAGGAAGGTTGGCATAAAACTTAACAATCTAGCAGATAAATACACCACCAGAAGTTCAGAAGCTCAGTTCATTTGACCCGACTGCTATGTTTTCATGTTGTATTGTCCGATGGAGCACCATAACCCTCGCCTTCATTTCCCCTAGGCTCCTGAACAACATAGCAAATGTCTGATAGTCTGGTTTCAAAACCATGCATATCTTGACGACATTGAGCAATGTTTCTCCTTGTTTCACAAAGGGTCTCTATTAGGGAATGGACATGTGTCTGGAGCACAGATACAACATTGCTTGGAGCTTGCATATCTTGATCATGAGGCAGTTTGGACGATATTGCCTTAACAACCAACCTAGTATTACGCAGGAATGTGCTTTTGGCACTGTTAGTGGACAGGTACTAACCCACTGCAGCAAGAGCTGACATTGCGGTTATAGTTGCCTGACCACCTTCAGAAGGTGGCGGTTCCACCATATTTTCCATAGCTCGCTGAAAAGTTGAGGTTTTACATTAGTAGTACCAGAACAGAAGATATTAAGGAGGCAACAAAACCAAACAAAATAGCTTTGGTCTATATACAAAACTTATCCTGGTGAACCCATGTAAAATATTAGTTGTATTTTATTGCAAAGTACATAATAAAACCAGGTTCCAAACATATGACCATGTACCATCGCTAATGTATTGTCTATTTCTTCACATTGTATTGAGGGCTAAGGATAAAGAGACGAAGTTTATAATATGGTAAGCATAGTATGACATCATTCATATCACAAAACAACTGAGAACAAACAAACAGACAATTGTAACGTTGTTTGGGCAAGTCCAGCACGGAACTAGATTACGGGTCAAGATCAAAGGAACATCACTCCTCTCTTTTAAACCTTGTAAGGTGCAATGATACGCTAAGACAATTGTGTATAAAATTGAAAAGAGTAATAGACATTGGCTGCAAACCATGCAATTCAAGGCACAAGTCAGAGTAAGTAGTAGTTAAAAGACATGAGGATTAAGGACTTACAATAGCGGCTTTGACTGGTGTAGTCATGCCCTTCTTCTTGCTGGTGTGACAGTCCTTGAAGATTTCCCCAGCATTTGGTTCAGGTACTTTTTGGTCCTTGCGGGCTTTCCTCTGCATTTTGAACAAGTCAATATAGATCTAATAATATGGTACAACAAAAAGAGTGAAACAGCAGCTAATTACAAGAGCCTCGCAATGTGCAATATAGCTACGAGATCCTGTTTTCTGTTGGAATTTTACTTTCATACGGTTGGACGTGTTCTTTGAACAGTTCACCTACAAGAAGATAGATTTGTATGGCACATGCGTAAATAGGACTTCAACATGTGATCTGATCACATATATATAATGTACCTGATACTTCGGATCAGACCAGTGTTTAACAAGGCCCCTCCAGTCTTCATCTGATATTTTTTCCACTGGAGATGTTTGGGAAAGTTCACTGTTAGACTTGCCTTCAAAGTGAGTTTTCCTCAAGTTATACCGATATTGTCGCAAAGCAGACTTGAAAACATGGGTGCAAGCTTGTCTGGTTGCATCATCTTGGCTATCCAACTTGAACCTCATCTGTTGAAAATTATGGGAGTCTCATTATCAGCAACCTAGAAAGTATGGGACAGCGCAAGACAATATTACTAGTTTCCATACATAAACATACTTACAGATAAATGGTCAAGGAAGGTGTTGAACTGGGTTTCGTCTTTGTCATTCATGTACTGAATCCATGTTGGGAGGATACTTACATGACACCTAACGGCAATTGCTGCCTCTGATACTAACTTGGCTGACTCTGTAGCATCACGTGGCCTTTTTAAACCTACCTCAAAATGGATCTCCATTCTTCCTCCTCTAGATTTAGTTAACCTATCGAGCATTATCCCTAATGTTTGTTTCCTCTTGCGCCTAGGTGCTAGTCCAACAATGAACATAGGAAGTGTTAGTGTACATCAAACTGTGAGACTACATATAAAGAAGCATGCAACTGTAACTTGACTCTAGCAACTACCTTCTTGCTGTTGAAGCTCACAAGGTTCATCTGATATTGCCAACTCGTCTTGTGTCAAGAGTGCTTGGGAAGTAGTGTCAGGTGGCAAGGGAGCTTGGGAACGTGCTGCTAGCTCAGTTGACGCACGAGTAAGTCGTGCAGCTCGTAGTACTGTGGTAGGTGTTACAAGAACTAGGGCTGTCTCTGCTTGTTTGGTGGCAGCTATTTGTTTCTGTTTGGCTTTTTGCAACTCATGTAGCATGGGATGCCGTGTTTGTAGAATTTTCTGCTGCACTTTGACCTTCTATTGCACCATCAGTACCAACAGGATCTGCAGGATTCATCCGCTTCTCATTCCCTGCCATTTTGTGTTTCTCCCTCTTTCTCTGTGCCATGTTAAGTCAAGCCGACAAGAAAAATGAATAACAATTTAGTTCTTCAGAACAAATTGATGCGTGATGCAGACGAACTGAACTTTGATGTTAGACAACCACATGATAGGAGGATGTAATATGTATGAAAAACAGGA
This sequence comes from Triticum monococcum, assembly GCA_034509565.1. NCBI lineage: Eukaryota > Viridiplantae > Streptophyta > Magnoliopsida > Poales > Poaceae > Triticum > Triticum monococcum. The sequence goes on from CM067842.1 coordinate 601,719,342, forward strand.
TGGGAGAGATAACCAGAACTATGATGTGTAAACTAAGAAGAAGACATTTCACCAAATTAGAAGCAATGCAATGGAAGTTAGACACCATATGAAAGATGCTACAAATATCGCTCTGCCAAGTTAACAGTGTCTCATCATAAATGGCGTTTAAACAAATGTGAAGCAGTACAAGAAATAAATCATATGCAAGATGCAAACAACATCACACTACCATGTTAGAAGTCTCTCGTCATTAGTGCCATTGCATATTCACAGCATTGCATATTCACAGCTTATGATGTGTAAACTAAGGAGAAGGCATTTCAACAAATTAGAAGCAATGAAAGCTAGACACCATATGAAAGATGCAACGAATATCACTCTACCAAGTTAAAACTGTCTCGTCATAAGTGTCATTTCAACAAATTAGTAGTACAAGCTAGAAAAGAATGTGAGATGTAACCTATATCACACTCCGAAGTCAAACGTGTCTTATGATAAGTGATTGTTGCAGGTTACACAACAGTAGTAATTTGATGTAAGAACATGGTGTGATAGACAGATATTGTATGTTCTAGAAACAGGAACACGTGTCTTATTCAAGTATAATGTGTAAAGTAAGCAGATGGAATTCAACAAAATTAGAAGCAATACAAGCTAGACATCACACATAACATTCAACCACATATAACAATGCCAAGTTAGAGGGAGCACCAGTGATGCTGCACTAGGGGAGACGTACTCATCATAAACACAGCTTTGTCGAGTGTCTATGCATGTGTTGTCTTGGAAATCATCTTGGGGGTGTGGAGGAGTAGAAACTGTAGAGGCCCTCCATTCAGAAGGAGCACCGTTATCTGTTGCCTTGCTAACTTCCTTCCGCTTTATTGATTTTGAATTGTCAAGTAAAACCGACAAGAAAAGCAATAAAATTCTCTCTTCAGAACTCATTCATGCATGATACTGAAAATCACTACTTTGATGTAAGGCAAACACATGATAGCAGGATGGAATATGTACGAAAAACAGGACGGCATGGCATGTTCACAACTGTTTGTGAAAACTAAGCAGAAACCATTCCAGCAAATAAGAAGCAATGCAAGCTAGATACCACATGAAAGATTCAACCAATATGACTCTGCCAAGTTAAAAGCATCCCATCATAAATGGAATTTCAACAAATTAGAAGCAGTGCTATAAATCATATGAAAGATGCAACTAATATCGCACTGCATATACTAAAGGTGACTCATCATGTTGATTGATGCGGGATACAAAAAACGATAGTTTTATGTAAGGACATGCTTAATAGACAGATGTACTATGTACTAAATACAGGAAGGCATGTCACATTAACAGGTATAATGTATAAGCTAAGCAGACTAGCACATGTAGTTTAACCAGATTGGAAGAATTACAATCTAGACACCATATGCAACATGCAACCACATATCACGCTGCCAAGTTAGAGCAAGCACCTGCGATGCTAGTGTAGGGGAAATGCTGTAATCAACTACAGAGCTACGTTCACTATCTTCATCTAGCATTTCTGTTTCTTGAGAATCATGTTGGGAGGCTGACGCTGCATTCTTTAAATGAGGAGTAGTCCCCTTGCCTGCCTGCCTCATCATAAGTGATTGATGAGGGATACACCAGAACATTAGTTTGATGTAAGAACATGGTTAATACACAGATGTACTAGTATGTACCAAAAACAGAAAGGCATGTCATATTCAAAGGTATAATGTGTAAGCTAAGCAGATGCAATTTAACCAAATTGGAAGCAATACAAGCTAGACATCCGGCTGGAGTGGTGAGCATGATCATCTAGGACCTGAGAGGCTGGTGGGAGGCGGGCTGCTTTGCCACCATCGCAGCTTTTTAGTTGGCTTCCAGGTGATGCCTATCTTTGCTGGGCTTGTCACTAGCTCGGCCAGTGCCCTGACTAGCTATTTGTCTTCCGATGCTCACGGGATGGTGGTTCATGTAAAAAACATCTTTCCTTATCTTACCGACTTCGGCCTTTCGAATACAAGCTAGAGACCATATGGAACATGCAACCACATATGACACAGCGAAGTTAAAGCAAGCACCTGGGATGGTGGTTCATTGCGAGCGAGGTCATCAACTCCAGAGCTACGTTTACCGTCTCCATCTGCTGACACTGCACCCTTTATAGCGATGTAACGTGTCTTGCCTACCCGCATACGAAGCTGGAGCGACTTCTCTCTTTTCCTTTTGGCTTCTCTCATGGTAGCAGAGTCTGGAATACCCTTGCATAAAAACACAATAGTGAGAGTAAGGGTGAAGTGTGTGCAGAACTAGTGCACTGTAAAAGTAGCAGATAGCAGGTGGCTGAAAAATAAATGACAGGAGACATATGTTAGCTCTATAACTTTACATGGCAAACAAAATTAGATTCTACTCCGTATGATTTTGTAATATATGAGCACAGGAAATGCAGGTACTCCTCCAGCACACCACCACATGTGGTCATATCTAAGATAACAGTCGACTGAAAATAAATAGGCCAGTCGATTTTTTTAATGAACCGTCCGATCTATAAGGAACGGGCAGATGGCCTTCGTCTACCTCCCACCAGTCACTGTTGACGATCTTTTTCAAACTGCCAGCGACCACCGGCCCAGACCCCTGCCTCCGCTGCCCCGCCCTCCCATCGACCTCACACCACCGCCGTGCTTGGCAGCGCCCCCAGGCCATCCCTTTAATCCCGGCCGACCTCCAGATCGGGTGCTGGTAGCTCTAGGCCGCACACGCCCCTAAGATAAACACCAAGGTGCTGCTTCCCTGGCGCAATAGGCATACTAGCGCCTGTTACGCCGGGGAATGCTTCCGTTAATTGGGAATCAACTGGCCAGAAATTGAAATTCAGGGGGGGCGACGGACCTCTAGCTAAGGTGAAATAGTATATGAGGAGAAACCTTGTGCATCACGAGTTACTAGGAACATCTAGTATCAAGAAGAAGCGGTCAACTAGTGTCTTCTGTGGGATGAATACCGTGCAAGCAGAGACGTAAGATTTTCACGAATAAGGGAAGAGGAGTACCTTTTTCGGTTGCCGATGTGGTCACCTCGACATGTCGCGCCGATCTTCTTTTTACCAGGGAAACCGATGTTCTGGAGGGTGCAGGCTTGGATGAACCCATGGCCAAATTGTTGACTGTGTTGTCGTGGCCGTATGTCGGCGGAGGGGAAGCAGATCCGAGACGGTGAAGGACGGCGTAGCAGGAACAGCTTCGGTGCGGTGGAGGGTGGCAAAGTTGGAGCGGCAGCGGTGAGGCGTAGGATGGTGTGGTTGAATTGGCTCGGGTACGGACGGCTTGGCCTCGGCTTCAACTACTAGCCATGGAGGGCGTTGCGGTTGAGGTTGCGGTGGACAACGACGTCGGGGTATCGGCTCCGGCGTGATGGAGGAGGGCGGCGGTTGATGGGTGGGATGGGGTAGCGGACAGAGGACGCCAGGGTTTCGCGGCTGGTGGAGAGGTAGTTTTGGTGCCCACGGAGTACGAATGGGGAATCAGACGGGTGGGGGGAACCATGTTTCAGTCTGGGACGCGCTTGTTTTTGGCTTTTTTGAACAGAAGATGGGGTGCGCTTGTTTGAAATTTGGGGAAAGTACAAACTTTGCCCCCCCCCTCTTAAATTTTGGACCTACTGTGGGTCGGGGGTAGGATGGTAATCCCAGGTGTCCCAAATAGTGGGCGGGAGCGATTTCGGCCGCGCGCATGTGTGCTTAGGCGGCCATTGTGTATGAATGTTTTTCGGATGCGGTTGCGTGGCGTCTAGATGAAGCTACAAACCTACCCCGGTTTAGACCTTTGGACGTCGGGTCGGTAGGTTTCATGAGTCGGAGTTATTAGAAAAGTAATTTCCTTGTACTACCAAACATTGGTCTCACGCGGTTTCGGGCGAGTAGAGGCTCTTTTAGCGCTTCGTTCGAAATTTTGAAACACAAGCATTCATGTTTAGAGTACTCTTGAACTATGAGGATTGACCTAAATAGACAACGTTATATTTGACCTTATATGTTTGAAAACCTCATTAAATTATCCGCTTATTTTTGAAATTTTGACACTTGAAAATCCTATAACTACGATTATTTTGGAATGGAGGAGCTAAATTTGAATCTATTTTGTACACGACTACATATGCTATTATGTACAAAATCAGAGCAAAGATTGGTGCCCCCATAATTTAGGTATGGTTTACAAATGCCATGATATCAAATTCAAATAATTGAATGGACTTCGTGTTGAATTCGATTTTTTTAAACCACCTTAAGTTGAATTCAAATGTATGCTAGTTCATAGGTAGCTATTTGTAATGTCCATTGTGTAACTTTCGTATGTATAATGTGCTTTACACACACAACATGAACTATACTCACGTTTATATTCGATTGCTAAAGCGATGCATTGTCTAGAGTTCAAAATACTAACTATGTGGATCAATTGTGTCGAATAATAACATAGACATGCTCAAATTCGATAGAATCTAGATGTCTGATGGATCAATGACCGCTCCTTATGCAAATTGCAAATATCATGATCCCATCCTAATATTTGGATACCATTTATATCTTTAATCAATGTGTAGAGCAGTCTTTTACGTGTAGTTTCACTCTCCATCGATGGTCTCTCACACATGCTCACACACTCTCTCCCGAGGTGTCTTTCTCGCACACATGCTCTAGATATAACCCTCCCTCCCTCTCGTAACCATTTACAACTATTTCCACTAACCTTTATTACAAGCACTCTTCCTCTTGCAAACATACACACGCACAATCCTCATCGACCCTTTCTATATACATGGACCTGCCTACCTGTCTCATGTACGCACATTATCTTTACGCCTATCTCTCATGCATTGTCTCACACCTCTCTTCCTAATCGACGAGTATGACTCTAGCAGAGCATTCTGTAGGATGCCCCTTAGAGTTAGGTTGGATGAATAGTAATATCAGAGATAAAGGGGTTACCTTAGTCCGAGAACCTAGGGTTACAAATCCTAGCCGGCTTTGTCAGTGGACATAGAGTCCTTCACAATTCTACTATCTTTGTCTTGTACGACTAGTCATCCATGGGTCTTCCTAAATGCGTCACGGGCCGACCAATGTGGCGCAGGACAGAACCGAACTAAGGGCCTCACCTCGACCCACCGGACCTCACGCGGTGACACACCCTCTGCCCCCACGTCTCATTATCTTCTCACACCCACACATACCAACACAAACACCACACACACAGAAAATTTCTCCTGGTGCCTCTATTCCCTCCCCCTTTGCATATACACACTAAAGGGAATGGAATCTCTTGTCGTGATGTCATATTCCTCTCTCTCTCTCTAGACCACTCTCATTTCTCGTTCTATCTCTCCCACGCCCCCCGTCGGCCCCTCTATCCATGCCTCTCTCGAATACGTAATACACACACATACCTCTCTAGGCCCCGCCAAATGCATCAACTACACATTCACACATGTTACATCACGTACCCCATTGATCTAAAAAGCCCTCTCTTCACGTTTATTTCACATAAAACATTCCTTTTGAATAAAGTGTGCCCAAAAAATTATTTTAGAGTTTCTACATATATACAACATTACAAAGTTATATGAAGGAGTACGAACGCTAATTTGCATTGCATGGTGCCCACAATTATATTTATTCCGCACTGTGAATTTGTATTTTTATACTATATACAAAGTTAGTCATAATAAAGAGAAACGAAGAGCATCTCTCTCCATCGCATACCCCCCCGTACGCCCCTTTCACGTATGCACACAAAACTATCTCCAGGTCCTCTAAAAGTAAGCCCCCGGAAAATTCACGCATGTTTCATCTTTCTCTCACGATATATGAAATGATGATCATTGTATTTGAAGCGAAAGCACGATACGTACATTGGACTTCAGAACCCACTCATTACGGTCACCATTTACATTTAGTGGTTATTATACAGTCACGGGCTCACCGTACAACTCTGTATTTGCTCATGACATGACTAGTTGACCAGTTAAACGCTCCACGTGGCACCTCTAGTGTTGCATCACATTATCTCACTACCATCATGCCCACCTGTCGACTTGTATCTACTCTACATCTACACTCTTATAAAAACAGAGTTGGTGATGATGGTGTGCCTACCATCCTGCAATATAGGCCGTCCGATTTATATCTGACGGATAGGAAAGAAACTATGGCAATTTTGCAAAAAGGTACCCACACACCTCTCCACATTTGCAAATAAGGCCTTCCCGCATTCATCCTTTTCTCTCACAAGATAAACAAGTCATACAAATGCATCTGGATGTTACGTGCAATGCACGTGCATCTTGCTAGTAAGAATGAAAACAAACGACAAAAATATATTTGGACGGTGGTTCGAAGTCATGACCGTGGGCACAGCGGACAAGGTGGCCTTGTATTGGTATGCTAAGCCGTCTGTTTTAACACACAAGAGATGGTGTGGTGATTGTACACACAAGCACGCATTCACACGAACTGCATCCACGCAACACTCACACAAACACATGCACCCACGCACGCACGCAACACTCACACGTACACACACAGGCACGCACGCACGCAACACTCACACGCACGCACGCAACACTCACACGCATGCACGCAACACTCACACGCACACACACACGCATGCATGCACACACTAGTACACCACACGACCAACACACACTCTCACGCTCAAGTGCTCAACCTACACGTGCATGCGCACACATCAGGCCCTGACAAACACATACACAACCCGGTGATTCCCACGCACGGGTTGGAGCCTTGTCGTGTCTGCGTAAATTTGTGTTTATCTAACCTTTTGCCTATGCGAACTGATAGGTGGGACCCACAAGGAACATGGTCAATTTAACTAGTCAACATGGCGCCACGCAGACTATTTGGCCGGTCAACAGAGTGCAATCCGATGCTGAACTATGAGCAAGTGACCGTATAATCACCGCAAAATGTATATAGTGACCGTAATCAGCTTATTCTGAAGTTCGGTGACCGTATTACGCTTTTCTCTCCATAGGCCCTCCAAAACTACATCTCTACACGTTCTCGCATGTTACATCTAACAACTATGCAATACAGCACTACTACTACACTCTAACACAATAAATCATATGTGTTTTTAGTTTTACTAGATATCATATTGTTACTTATAATTATTCAGTTTGCATACATTAAAATTGTCTTTGAAATGTATGGCCAGTATCATCTACCGCGCGGGAAAAATCCCGCCCTTTCCTGTTTAATCGGGTTTGTATCAATGGATCGTGCGAAACAGCAAAACTATAGTACTATACAGTACAAGTGACAGTTCACTGGGCCGTCGTGTCGTCTACTCGTCCATTGTAAGAGTGGAACGCTCGCTTTCATAAATCTTCTAGTCCCTTTTGCCGACATGTGGGACATCAAGCTACCGGGTCCACATGCCATACCGGTATACAGTGCAGAGCAGCGGGGGTGAAGCACCCCAGTCATGGCGCCAGCGTAGTAATGAGCAATGAGGCGTCAAATCACAAAGCTGCACCTTTCCCGCAGTTAAGTTGGAGGGATGAAGCAACCATCATTTCACTCATTGCTGAATCCGCTTCTCCCTCGTCTTCTTCAACTTAACCACGTGTTGCTTCTGCTGTTGTTCTGCCTCATGTGGGACGCGGATTGGCTTGGTAAAGCATTGACACGTGGGACCGCATGTTAGCAAACCGCCAGGACAACGTCCTCCGAAAATAAGAAGCCTAATCCTAGACTTACAAAGGGCTACATAGCTGCTGCATATACTTTCCATCTAATCTATATATGCCCCCCTGATTTTCAGGTGGGGTGGGCCTAATCCTCTCCTTTAATCCAATCAAATAGTCCCACATCACATCAGTTCGTAACTTTACATAAACCATTACGTGGATGTAGCATTGCTCAAATAAGAAACCTCCCCCGCCATCCGCGCGGCAAAATCACCTCCTTTTTACTAATCTTCATTCTATAATTTTTTAGATCAATATAACTGAGATTTGTATAGATAGCACACAGGAGAAAAACCAAGTGGTACGGTTAAGGGCATCCACAATGTGTAGCCAAATGTGAAAATAGCTTTTGGCATCGTGGGAACCATTGTGGACGGTGTTGCCAAAGCCAAAAAGATGGAACCGAAGCTCCCTGATTGATTGAAGGAATAGAAAAATGCAACGTCTCTCCTCTTTCTCCCATGCTTGGACGCATGTAGTACAGTATAGAGCATAGAGTCTACTCCCCTGTCCCTTCTATCACAAATCACAAAGCAGTGAGGCATCAAATCACAAAAGCACGGACGAAGCAACCATCATTTCACTCTTCCCTGACTCCAGTTCTCCATCGTCTTCTTCGAGAAACCATCTCACCGCACTAGTACTCCTAGTAGTACTCCCTCGGGTCCTTTTTTGTCCACGTCTAAGAAAATTTCGTTTTCCCCACAATGCTCTGCGCATTGGCATTTTTTCGCTGCTCTTTCCAACCGGGCCCTCCATCCCTTTCCACTGCATGCGTGCATGCAGTAATCCCATCTCTCTTTCCCATGTGATTCGCATCTTCCCAAGGCAAAGAGAGCTTCTTGCATGCAGAAACAGGAGAGAGAGCGAGAGGCGCATGCGTGCAGAGAGATGGACATGGGGGAGAGAGACGACATGCATGCAAAGTCTGAGCCAATCTCGCATGCAATCAGGGTCTCCTTAGATGAATCCAGGGGCAAAATAGTCCATTTTTTTTGCTAATTGCTCCTCTCCTTGGTATACAGGCCGGACCCTAGACGCAAAGAAAAAAGGACCGGAGGGAGTACTAGTAAAGGACTTCCTGGATGCAAATAAGGCGGTTGTCTCGGCTTGCAGGCGGCACTTGCGAACGACTTACCGTGGTCTCCCTCAATGGTGTTCTCCGTTGAACGCACTTCGCCAAACCACCAAAAAAGATATCGTCGACGTCACCGCAATGGGGAAGCAAGTCAAATATAGTTACTACCTCCATTTTTGTACACAAGGCCAGTATATCAAAATTACAATTTGCAAAGGGCCACTAACACTAATCGAGGCAAAATTGATGGGGTTAGTAACCAAGGACATTAATATCCCCTGCATGCATGCGGAAGTGAGAAGGTTGGTTTGCATGGCGCTGCATTAATCAAGCGATGAGGATTGAGATGGTTAGCTCTTTGGTCTTTGGACAAAAAAATACGCATTAATTGACACATGAAACAAGGATTTGTATCGATTAAATCCCGCGAAGGAAAACCTCGCCTTTCTTTTTTAACACTAGTACTCCTAGTACGTACGTACTTATCCTATTTGGGTCTAGGCCTTGCATTGTCAAATTTCGCCACACATTTTTTCCAAGCTTGCCTAAAGTTTTCAAAATGAGAAGGAGGTACACTTGTGCACGGCTTTCGCGGTCGCACCGCACCCTCACACGGTCGCTCATGCACGCCGCGGTCGCACCGCACCCTCATACAGTCGCTCCTGCACGCCGCAAACCCAACCAAGGGAACGCACCATCACTGACACGTGCTGTCACATGTGAACAAACCAAACTCAGCCATCCTATCGCTGACACATAATTTTTGTTCATAGAGTATGTTTATCCAACCGCATGTTGGGGGGTATCCGTATGGCTCGTGCGGTGGTCTGTTGGGGAAGAAGAAGAGGTGATGAAGAAGGAAAGAAGGGTTAGGAGACGTAGGATATTCATCCAACCGCCTGAAATGGTAGACTAACTCAAGTCAGGCGACTTGCATAACAAATATATGTTTTTACACAGCAAAAGATCCATAAAAACAACAACATCAAGAAAAACTATCACTGCTCGCGGAAAGAGACGGCCTCGTCGTCTTTGGCTGCCGGTGCAAACCAGCCGTCGCTACCGATGTGTGTCTCTGCACCGTGGTTGTCCTTGGCCTCCAGCTACTCGTTCAAGCGGAGCGTGCAGGTGAGCACAGCCGGTTCAAGTCGAGGACGTCCGGTTCCGCCTGCAGGAGGGCCTCGATGGCAGCGGCATCCACGCGCTCGGCATCGAGTCGAGCCTCCGTCGCCCGGTTCAAGTACAGGACGTCCGGTTCCGCCTGTAGGAGGGCGTCGATGAGAGCGGCATCCGCGCGCTCTGCATCGAGTCGAGCCTCTGCCACCCGGTTCAAGTCCAGGATGTCCAGTTCCGCTTGCAGGAGGGCCTCGATGGCAGCGGCATCCGCGCGCTCCGCCTCAAGTTGAGCCTCCGCCACCCGGTTCACATCCACGACATCCGGTTCTGCCTGCAGGAGAGCCTCGATGGCAGCGGCATGCGCGCGCTCCGTGTCGAGTTGAGCCTCTGCCTCCCGGTCCTCCTTTAGTATTGCCATGTTGAACCGCTGGTCCGCCTGCACCATGGCGGACTCGGACGCCGGCACGAAGTCGACGTCCATCATCTCATACCCATTGGGGGTCTTCTGCACCGCGACCTCCGCCATGAACATTGGATCGGCTTCCTCCTCTTCGTAGCTTGGCTCCAGAGAACTCGGGGATTGGCCCGCCGCAAAGCGAGCTTGGGAACGGAGGTCTGTGGCGCCGACAGCCGCCGCGATTTCTGCGCGGCGCTCCGGTGTCAGCATCTTGTAGTAAGTGATCTTGCGGCGCACCATGGCTTTCCAGCGAACTAGGGGACACTTGATGCGGGCTAGGGGGTCGAAAGGTGGGGGAATGGGCTAGAGATTTGGTGTGGTTTTAGGGCAGTGGATGGCGTAGGCCGAGCAGCGAAGGTTCTGGTGTGAATAGTGGTTCCGATGACGACCGGTCAATCGGTTTTAACTGTACATCGCTCTTGTCGCGTTCGCGTTGCAGCCCAGCATGCTGGACCCTCCACGTCGCTCACCGAATGGAACGCTCTTCGTCTTGCATTTTCGCTCGCTTGTGGGACCGCAGTTGACAGCAAACCGACGTCCCTCCCCCTCCCCCACCCGCGTCATTTATTATACCACCACTCCCTCCGTTTTATGCGGAGTAAATAAAAACAGAGGGAGTATACTACGGATGAGGATCCCCTGACGTGGTCGAACCCATTGAGTAACTGACATGCGGGGCCTAGTAAGCATGGGGTCCGCCAGTAAGTGACCGAAAGGGAGGGTAAGGCATGGATACCTACGTCAGAGGATCCACTTCCACTATACTACTTTGACCAAATGTTAGAGTAATAATATATGACATGCAACTTACACAAATGTTAGAGTAATAATATATGACATGCAACTTACACAAAGCATACAGGGTCTAATGCATTTTTCGAGGCTAACTTTGACCAAATGTTAGAGTAATAATATATGAAATGCAACTTACACAAAGCATACAGTCAAATTCGTATGTGAAAGGAGTTTCCAATGATATAATTTTCACATTATACATCTCATGTACTATTAATCTTCTCAATAGTCAAATTGGAAACCATCTCGAGTACAAATCTAGGAGTACGTATGAATCTAACAATATTGATTGGGAGTTGTTGAATGTTGACACCTTTTTGATCAAAGTAGAGATACTTTGACTACACATAAAACTTATATGTAAACTAGAAAGGATAGGAGGGAGTATATTGTACGTTCAATAACGAAATGAACGTTGAATACCCTTTATATATGATTTGCGGATGCTATGATCACCGGTTCAAAATTTTGAATCCGCCTTAGGTATCACGTGCCCCCACTCGTTCCCCCTCGATTTCATCTCGGGGTCCGAAGATCTATTGAAATAGGACTAGGGTGGGTACATGCGAATGATACTCGGCGGAATGTTCAAATGAGGCATGCGGGAGGATGGCCTCGACTGGAGGGCGACATGATCGATGGAGAAGAGGGTTGGAGAGGAATGAGAAATAAGCAAACGCCACATGATTATACTTGAACGGCTCAAATAAACAATAAGTTGTCTCGCTTGGCCTACATAGTGAAAGGCATAATGCGCAACACGGAGCACTGACGCTCGAATATGGCTGGGAAAACAGGGAAACCGACATGTGGGGTACACCCGTGGGGACGACGTAGCGCAGACTAGTCCAATGGAGGAGCTGGCCCACGACCTCCTCGCCACCGACAACCGTTCATGTGGGTCGTTGGGGCCAACAACGGGGCGCAGCTCCAGCACCGCCTCTGGACACGGCGACCGCGGTGAGCGACACGCTCATATTGTAGCTAGACACGATCGGTTTCAGTGTGCCGAGGGTGGCGTTAGTGTTGTGGCATGACCAACGGTATGTTTGGTTTGTGCCCAAGGTTGCCCCATCAAAGCATTGGGTAGCCAAAATTTTGGTTGAGGTATTGGTTGCCCATGATTTGGCCGACATTGGCAAGAAAAATGAACTAGAGTTGGCTAGAGTTCATTAGCATGCCAAAGAAATGGCAACCATCCAAACAAAGACCAATCTTTGGGTCATGACCAAAATTTTGGTTGAGGTATTGGTTGCCCATGCTTTGGCCGACATTGGCAAGAAAAATGAACTAGAGTTGTCTAGAGTTCATTGGCATGCCAAAAAATGGCAACCATCCAAACAAAGACCAATCTTTGGGTCATGACCAAAATTTTGGTAAGGTGCACTTTGGCCACAATCCAAACACACCCCAACACCCGGCTCGTCGAGGATGCACAGGGCACCGCGACGCGTCCGCGGAGTGGTGTAGCGCGGCCAACTACATCCTCTGGACCTGAGACCATGCCGGGTCATCTTGCTTTTTCAATGACATGCGGGGATCACATGTGAGCAAAGGGCATCTCCAACGTTGCCACGGCCGCAGCTGACTACCCTGGCACACCAAAACCCTCGTCCCTCACGCCGTCGCGTGATGCGTTCCCAGCCGGCTCCAGCTGCCCGCATTCATGCCGTCCGTTCGTATGTCGTCGTTAAGAGGCTCGGTGCCCGAGGAACCAACTCCGGCAACTTAATGACGCACCCGGACGCTTGGCCTCACCGAAATGCGCTACTTAAAGCAGCAACGCCCAGCTAACCTCCACACCATAGCGCATCGTCCTCCTACCTGGCACCACATCCGCCATGACCGCAAGTGCGAACACTCTGTTGGAGAGCTTGTCTTCGAGGATGAAGCTCGAGGTCACCGCCCTCGCTCAAGTCGCCTCTCGCGACGCAATAGCGGCATAACCGGACACGGACGCGATCGCTCAAGCGGTGGCCACGCTGGCGGCCAACAACGGGAGCACCGCGGCCACGCGTCCTACTTGCCGCCGTCCAACGTCTGGCACCGCCGAGGTCGGGGACTCCTCCGAGGATGAGTAGGGCATGGGAGGCGGCAGGGCATGGTGTGCCAACTGGCCAGTCCATATCCCGTGTTCTACTCTTCCTCGCCGGAGACCGCACCTTCACTTCACGGGTCTTGAACCCCGCCCCCATACATAGAGATCATAGATGGAGGACGTCGGTCACCGCCGTAGAATAGGTTTAGGGTCGGGTTTCTTTTATTTTTCTGTCCTATAAAAGTTCGAAATGTAATGAAAATCTGCCGTGTTTGCATTAATCTCGGCCGGTGTATATGAACTTTCACAATAATATACATATTGTAGGAGTACTAGCAAGATGCCCGTGCGTTGCACGGAAGATCAAGATCTTGATGGAGAAAAGGATGAACGAGGGAAAGCCTTATCTACAAATGTGGAGAGGAGTGCGGGTAAATTGTCATAGTTTCCTTCCTATCCGTTAGATATAGATCAGACGGCCTATATTGCAGGATGACAGGCACACCATCATCACCAACTCTGCTTTTTATTGAACCGAGACAAATCTAACATGCGAAGTAAAATAAACACATAGGGTCTATACATACACAAATTATCTTAGGCACTCCAATAGTATGTCCACTACATTCATGCATTTCACATCTTTCTACATCTACGGGAACCTACGGAAGGGTTAACGTAAATTTCCTCTCTCTCTCTCTCCTCCCCTGATTTTCATGGTGGTGGGCCCCTCCCTCCCCCCAATCTACAATCAACAGCTCACATGTTTCACATTACGTTAATTACGTAACTGGGATTACGTAGGTGTAGCATTACTCATCCTAAAAAACCCAACTAAGCTAACCTCGCAGCATATCGCACGGGAAAAGACCCCGGTCGCCCTGTTTTAGTCGGGATTACCGGATTACTAGTAGTAGTATCGATGGATCGCGCGAAGCAACAATTTTTTTTTTGAAGGGGCGAATCACCTAGTTTAAAAGGAAAAAAGGTGGTACACTCACAGCACTCCTATCGCGGTCGCATTGCACCCCACACACGTTCGGTCCAGCACACGGCTCACGCAAATGAAACACGCTTTGGCTTGCCTCTTCACTGACACGTGGGACTGCACTTGGAGAAACCGACCATGCGCCAAACTCCCCCCGCCCACCGCACGAAAATCCTCCCCCCCACACCCAAAAATTCCCCCCAAATCCGATTCAACCGCCCTTCGGCCAACTAACCAATAATATTCCCCAAACCCCCTCCCCCTGTCCCCCTCCACTCCATTCGCTCCGCCAAAGCCGCCCTCCCCACCGCGTCGATACGTCGGCGCCGTGGTTCGGCGATCCTCTCGCTCCCACAATACGCTCTCGTAGACTGTCGTCCTCTAGCCGCGCTGCCACCTCTGGCTACTTTCTTGTGGAGGCGCACGGGGGTCAGCGCCGCCACTGCTGGAAACGTTCGTGTGGAGACGCACGGCGGTCATCTTCTCCCACGGTATGCAGATTCTAGACTGAGGCCCCGTTCATGTCGGTGTAGCGCTGAATGTTAGCTGATAAACGTTGTTAATCTCACTGTTTGCCAAAGTAGTTTACTGTCAATATGCTCTGCTTAAGAAGCTTCCTTGCCCTATTCTGCACTCAATCTGCTTAGCTGAGATGGCATGCCAAGGCCGATTAGTTGCTAAAATATCCTGCCATATATTTATTGTGACGTAGATTGCCATGGTCTAGTAGCCAATCTGTTAGGTGAAATAGCTCTACACCGTTTTATACTCGATCTTTGTTGCTGCGATGGCCTTCGATAGTTCGATGGCTATGTGCTCGGCCTCATTGACTGCTGAAACAACCTGCCATAATTTGGCACTCAAATATGTTTGCTGAATTAGCTTTACATATATTTCGTTACTTAGATTTGCTCGTCCAAATATCTTGCCATAGCTTTAGACATCGACCTAGGTATTTTTTTCTGGGCTTCATAAAAAAGCATATATGTTTTTCCTGTAATATCTAGTAGAAGAACTAATTTGTATGTCTAACAGATGGACTGGACTTGGATAACTTCTTCTCGAAGATTCTCCGCTGCATATGTCGAGGGGGTTGAAAACTTCATGAACTTTATCAGAGCTGAGTACGGTGGTCCGAAATCAGATGTGCTCTACCCGTGTAGCAGTTGTATGAATTCAGTTACAAGACCCCAGTCAACTGTGCAAAATCATCTACACTTGTATGGGATGTCGGTCACATATACTAGGTGGGTTCATCATGGTGAAGCTGTGAACGTCAATGTTATTGACTACGTGGAAGCAGAAGATCACCATCTTGATCTGCCTGATGCTTAGGTGGAAGAGGAGGAGGAGGTGGTGGTGGCGGAGCCAGTGAGTTTGACCAACATTGAAACAATGCTACGAAATGCTCGTGCATTCCGTGAACTTCCACCCGTAGAAGAAAAACGGTGGGCCCGCATGTTGGAACAATGCAACGTTGCTGCCACCCCAGGAAATAAGTTGTCAGTATTCTCAGCTATGATCACCTTTCTTTAGGTGAAGACATCTGAGCGAATGACCAACAAATAATTTGATGCGATGTTGATTGCTTTCCGCAAATCTTTTCCAGATGCATCTGAGCTGCCACACCTACAGTAAAATGAAGAATTTCCTTCGCGCAGTTGGAATTGGATATGATATGATCCATGTTTGTAAGAATAATTGTGTTATGTTCCGGAAGGATTATGCCAACTTAAGTGAATGCCCAAAATGCAAATCATCAATATGGAAAGATGGCGATGCTGTCAAGAGGATTCCTCATAATGTTCTGAGACATTTTACAATTACACCAAGATTGCAGAGGTTGTTTCATGATGCTGAAACAAGAGAGGATGTACTGTGGCATTCTAGGAACCGGGAGTACAGAGATCAGAATGTAATGAGCCATCCATCTCATGGTAGTGAGTGGAAAAGCTTCAATGATAAACACAAAGAGTTTGCTGCTGACCCGAGAAACATTAGACTTGGCTTAGCTTCAGATGGATTTAACCCATTTGGCCACCATAGCGCCACATATAGCATGTGGCCAGTGCTTGTTATCCCTTACAACATGCCTCCAAATGTCTGCACCAAAGAATCAAACTACATGATGGCCTTGCTCATCCCAGGTCCAAAAAGTCCTGGAAAGGATTTTGATTTGTTCATGGAGCCTCTTGTGGAGGAACTTCAACAACTATGGAAGGGTGTTCTCACTCGAGACCTATATAGCAGCCCACCAGCTGATTTCTTTCTGCATGCTGTTATAATTTGGTGCATCCATGATTATCTGGCTTTGGGCACTATGTCAGGGCGAATGACACATGGTTACAATGCGTGTGTTCGCTGTGACAGGAATCTGCTGTCATACGCAATACTTAGCAAGATCTGTTACATTGGACACCGTCGTTTCCTTGCCAAGGACAAGCCGCATCCTAGAAAATACCGAAGACATGTGTTCAATGCAAATCATGAAAATCGTGATGCGCCAAAGAGGCTCACCGCCGATGAGTTGCAAGTGGAATTAGAGAAGGTCAGACATATTACACCAGGAAACCATCCTGGTAATGGTAGCGGGAAAAGAAAGTGTGGCAGGGTAGAAGAGAGATTATTGTTTACCCGCAGGTCCACTTTGTGGGACTTGGAGTATTGGAAAGATTTGGATCTGCGGCATAATCTTGATGTGATGCACATCGAGAAAAATATATGTGACAGCATTATTGACACACTTCTTAATATTGAAGGCAAGATGAAAGATACCTTAAAATCTAGGATTGATTTGACACACCTGGGTATCAGAAAGGATTTGCAGGTGCAAGATGAAGGTAAACCACGGGATATGGCACCAGCTGTGTACGTCTTGGACAAGGTAAAAAGAAGAGAATTCTGTGAGGTCCTGTCAGTGTGAGATTCCCACATGGATTTGCTTCCAACCCTGAAAGGAGAGTCAGTGCAGATGGAAACAAGGTACAAGGGTTGAAAGCTCATGAATGCCACGTCCTACTTCAAAGGGTTTTACTAGTTATCCTTATAGGATTGGGCCACCCTGACTTATACAGAGCAGTTGCAGAGTCGGGGCAATTCTTCAGGGAACTCTGCAGTAGGAATATCATGATAGATGCTTTGGAGCATCTTAGAGACAAGATACCAACTATCCTATGCGACCTTGAGAAGATATATCCTCCGGCCTTCTTTGATGATGGTGCATTTGGCTGTTCATCTACCTAATGAGGCACTACTTAGAGGTCCAGTACAGTATGGCTGGATGTACCCTATTGAAAGGCGGCTAGGCACTTTCAAGGGCTATGTTAGGAACAGAGCTGATCAGCTTAGCAAAGAGGTGAGTGAAGACAATCCCGGGATCAATGTTTTCGATTATTCTGTTCGAGTTATAGGGAAGAGTCGGCAAGAGGACAAACCTAAAGATTTGGACAAAATGGTTTGTATGTCTTGAATAACTGTCTTGAGATACTACCTTATATCAAGTAAGTGCAGTACTGCAGCTTATACATCGTAATCTACTAAACTTGCAACACCTTCTTATATATTTAGATGTTTGACGCGATCACTATGTTGTGCATCATCTACAAAGAGGAGTTACTGCCGCAAAATCCAAGAAACATTGACAAACTGGTTATGGCAGGATTTGCGAAATGGTTCAAGAACCATGTAAGCTTTTGAAGTGCACTGTCAGTTTTTTTAATATATTGAGTACATAAGATGATCAACTTGTCTATTTTCTAACCATAGGTTAAGAAGATGCGGGAGGATGGGCAGGCAATTGATGATGCCCTTTACTCACTAGCAATGGGTCCTGATACTCGGGTAAGACATTATGAATCTTGTGTTGTTGGAGATGTGCGCTACAACACCCTTGCACGAGACGAAGGCAGGAAGACACAAAACAGTGCCATCATGAGCACGGATACGTATGACAAAGAGACAACTGAAATGTATGCTAACATAACAGACATTGTTCAGTTGCAGTATATCTCCAGTTTCGAGGATCATCGGTGTGTGGTTATGTTATGCTGTCGTTGGTATAACCTGTTTTCCAGGATCGCAAAACCCAGAGCTAATGATTATTTCAAATCCATCAATGTCAAGGCGGCGTACCAGACCAACGAGCCCTTTATTTTGGCGAATCAAGCAACACAGATATTTTTCTTGGAAGACACATTTGCACGTAGCGATGACTGGAGAGTATTGCAAAGGTTTCAGCAGAGGAATTCGTTTAATGAAGTTGCACAACAAGATGATGCTTACACTGCTCCTGATGTACAAGATAACACAGATGTTCCTAATATCTTTGAGAACCATCACGTCAATGACGCCGGCAAAAATATTGCCTGTCGTGTTGTGGACATACAAGAGTTGATCAAGAAGAAGCCAATGTTCGAGGACGTTGAGGACGAAGAAGAAGATGACACCGTGGGGAATTACGAATCAGACTGATACACATGGCGAAGATGTTGACGCTGCTGCTGCGGATGATGATTACATTGCTTTTGTCGTATTTGCCTGTCAGAAGATGTTTTTTATCTACTATGTGAAGTTGTGTTTGCTATGACAACTGAAACCTGATGAACATGTTGTTTAGTATTTTGTTGTGAGAACATCACTTGTTATGTATGCTGATTTGTGTTTGGTGATTGTATGACAACAAAACATGATGACATTGTTGTTTAGTTGTACTCATATTTGGCTGTGAAACTTGAATTTGATGGCATAGTTTGCTGTTGGACTGCAATTTGCTCTACGTCTTTGAATGAGAACAAAGCTGACCCGACAGGGTCTCTGCTATTATTTATTTATAGGAGCAAAAGGGGATACCCCCTGATTTCCGTTAATAGAAATCATTAGATGTTCACAACACTACGCCCAGCCTGCTACATAGGTTTCATTCATTACTAGTTTCAGCAAAGTGCTCATGTCGTAGCCATTGAATACATCACGAGTGCTACATACACTGCAAATAAAGATACAATCATCCTACAGAGCACATTGATTATGCCCATTATCTTCACAAGCTCTTTCATCTCCTCATTGCTGTCAAGGTCGTTCAGCAGCTATTGCTTGGCCATGATCAGAGGAACTGCATCTTTAACCTTCTTCTCTGCATCTTCCTCTTCTGCCGTTCCTTCAGTTACTTGTCCAACACCCCAACCTGCTGGTATTGGGATTCCTCAGCTAACCAAATAATCAGCATAGTTGCATTCCCCCACATTAGCAACTTCCTAGAAATACAAATCACACGAATCTTCCCTTTTCTACATGAATCAAATTGGAAGATCATCAACCAAACTATTAAAAAATCAGCAACTAAAAGCAGGAGAACACCACTTAAACATATTATTACCCCATGATTCGGGCATTTGTAGAAGACTCGGCTAGGGTTGCGGATTGTGGTTGAGACGCGACGGATGACTCTATGATTTGCAGCAGTGGCACCACACCAACGACAGCGGGTTGAGATGAGCAATCGGCTACGGTGCGCGTGCCGGCGGGGGTGTGATGAGACCCACAGGCGATGGTACAGGTGGCGACTTGGCGCATATCTGGTTGTTGCCTGCTGAAGAGCAGGTGGACGAGCAGCCAGCGAACATGGTTGCTGCGGCCAGAGCTTCTGATGCTAGGCAGAGTAAGTAGAGAAGAGGAGAAGCGAATGTTGGATATGTCAGTTTCATTACTTGCAGAGTAGCATAGCACCATATATAGTCATACTCTAGGTTTGGATTCGAACCAGCTATAGGAGCACGTCTTTCTTTTTTCTAAAACTCGGCAACGTCTCTTTACTGGTACACTAGCTTGTTCTGTACGCCTTCCCAAGTCTTTGATTTTCTTTCTATATATAAAAAAGTATGCTACTTGGTGTCTGCTTAGTCAACAAATGATTGTGCCAACCTTGACCGTTGGATTGACATTGAACGTCTGTCGCGTTTCTTCAGTCTCTTCTTCCTCGAGCCGCCAAAGCCAAACCAGCACCGGCGGGACCACCTGCTCCCGCCTCCCAAGGCTGGCTGTGATCTTCCCCGGCTCCTGTTCGTTCCCGTCTGAGGCCTCACCATCGTCCTCCGCCTTGGTTCGCTCACCGCGGTGCCGCCCTTCGGTGTTGTCAACATGGTCAACAACCGAGAGGAATAAGGAGATGATTGTACATGGTGAGGAAGATAGTAGGGACCCAGCAGCGCGCGCAGTAATTTTTTTCGGGGCGGAGAAGGGTATCAACTGGGTTGTGCGGGACCCGTGGCCCGTCTAGCCCAGGCTTTTATTTCATATGTTTAGCACATGACCAGCCCAGTTTGTTTTTTTCCTTTCCGAAAATGGCTAACCAGCTATTTTGTTTTTTGCAGAATAACCAACGTAGGCCTACTTGCTTTCCTACGCCCTGCTGGGCCGGAAATCTTTCAAGACAAGGAGGGATGCATTTTGCCCAGAAAATGGGCTATAAGTAATAAGAAATGGGCTATAAGTAATAATAAATGGGCTATAAAATGAAAAAATATAGCAAACAGGCAATTAGTTCCAAAATACTGTTTTCTTTCGGATTTTGATATTTTAAATTTCATTGTTTTTGTGCCGATAAAATTTCATTGAATTTAAATTAAGGTATATTTAGATTTAAAATTAATTTGTATCTGGCTAGAAATTTTGAGCTGAATGCTGTTTGGGACAGATTTGGTGGCTGACTTGTGGGTCTACTAGGTTGACGTGTACTTTGGCTTTGTCAACTTAGTCCACAAACGATTCTAGCAGCAGTGACCGTTGGATGTTAATCCAACGGCCGTGTTGCTTCTTCAATATCTGATCTTCTTGCTCCATCCACCCAAACCAGCTCCGGTGGGACTGCCTGCTCCCGCCTCCCGAGGCCGGCTGTGCTGCCGCATAGGCCGCACCGCCCCACCCTACTTCATTGCTGGCCAGGCCATTCCTCTACTCACCCACACCTCCTGTTATTTTCCGGTGATGGCAGTCGGACCAGTAAACCCTCGTACTCCCCACCGCGTGGGCAACCATTGCCGAGTCTTCCCCGGCTCTATGTCGTTCCCTTCCTAGGCCTCGCCGTCGTCCACCGCTATGGTGCTCTCGGCGCGGCCTAGTCAACGTGGTCAACGAACGACATCCATCGGTCGTGGACTGTACGCGTAAAATAATGATTCCTCCACCTGACAGCTAGGACCCACCGGAAGGGCCTTTGTATTTTGTGAAAAAACGTTCCCCCCGCTGACATGTCGGACCCACCAGCTATATCTTCGCACACAAGGAAGTGCCTCCTTATTAAGCACAAAAAATGAATACCCCTTGCTAGCTGGGACCCACCATTGTGGGAGGCTGCCTTGTGGGCCTACTAAGTTGACGGGGACAGATGGCTTTGTCAACTTAGTCAATATGAACGATTCTAGCTCCAGTGACCGTATGATGTCCACCCAACGGCCGTAGCGCTTCTTCAACCTCTGGTCTTCTTGCTCCAGCCGCCCAAAGCAGCGCCGGTCGTGCCGCATGCTCCTGCCTCCCGTGGCCGGCTGTGCTGCCGCGGAGGCCTCACCGCCCCCTACTATTCCCACCGCTGGCCAGGCCCTGCGGTGATGGCAGCCTCACACCGCAGCCGAACCAGTGAACCCTCGTACTCCTCTCCGCGCGGGCTTCCACTGCCGCGTCTTCCCCGGCTCCACGTCATCCCCTTCCTAGGCCTCACCATAGTCCACCGCCGTGGTGCTCTCCGCGTGGCGTGGTCAACATGGTCAAGGAACGACTTCCATCGGAAGAGTACTATACATGGAGAGGCTGACGGCTGGGTCCATGGCCACAACCCAGTTTTTTTGTGATTTGCCAAGTAAGTCGCTTTGTCAGGCCTGTTGGGCTGCAAATCTTTCAAGACGGGGAGAGCTTTCATTCGGCTGGCCGAGAAAATGGCCCATCAGTAATGAGAAATGGGCTGGACATTTTTAAAACACATCAAACCGACAATTAGTTTCGAATATCTTTTTTTTATTTCGAGATTTTAAATTACATTAATTTTTATGCGTGGAGAATTTATTGGATTTTATATTGATATACATTTATTTTTAAAATTAGTTTGAATGTGAGTCGAAATTTCAGGATTAAAAACAGTTCGGACCGCACCAAAATATACAAAATTCCGTATAATTTTTTAACCGTGGCCACAATATGGGCTGTAATGCTAACAAAAAGAATATGGGCTCCAAAAAACCTTAAGAATTAGCAAATGGGTTGTAAATTATTAGAAATAATGGCAGATGGGTTGTATGCTGTTTTCCACAAATTTAAGGCTTTCCTAAAAAAGGTTGACGCACAAGCAGTGACTATTGGATGTCCATCGAACGGCCATCGTGCTTCTTCAATCTTTGCTCTTCCTGCTCCAGCTGCTCAAACAAGCGCCGGTGGGACTGCCTGCTCCCTCCTCCCCGCGGACGGCTGTGCTACCGCAAAGGCCTCACCGCCCCACCGTACTCCCATTGCTGGCCTAGCCATCCCTCTACTCACCACCTGTTGTTATTCTCCGGCGATGGCAGACGAACCAGTAAACCCTCGTACAGTCATACTCCCCTCCGCGTGGCAAACAACTGCCGAGTCTTCCCTGCCTCCATGTCATTCCCTTCCTAGGCCTTGCCGCCGTCCACCGCCCTGGTGCTCTCGGCGCGGACTGGTCAACATGGTCAACGACCGACATGCATCTGAAGTGGACTGTACGTGGAGAGGCCGATAGCTGGGTCCACGGCCGCACGCAAGGAAATGCCTCCTTATTAACCGCAAAATAATGATTCCTCCACCTGACATCAGGGACCCATCGAAAGGGCCTCTGTATTTCATGAAAAAAACGTTACCGCCGCTGACATCTCAGACCCACCAGCTATATCTTCGCACACAAGGAAGTGCCTCCTTATTACGCACAAAAAATGAATACTCCCCTTGTTAGCTGGGACCTAGTATAGTGGCAGGCTGACTTGTGGGCCTACTTAGTTGACAGGGACGGAGGGCTTTGTCAACTTAGTCAATATGCACGATTCTAGCTCAAGTGACCGTACGATGTCCATCCAACGGCCGTAGTGCTTCTTCAACCTCTGGTCTTCTTGCTCCAACCGCCCACACCAGCGCTGGCCGTGCCTCGTGCTCCTGCCTCCCATGGCCGGCTGCGATGCAGCGAAGGCCTCACCGCCCCCTACTACTCCCACCGCTGGACAGGCCATCCCTCTACTCACCAACACCCACTGTTATTCTGCGGCGACGGCAGCCTCACACCGCAGCGAACCAGTGAACCCTCGTACTTCTCTGCGTGTGGGCATCCACTGTCGCGTCTTCCCCGGCTCCGCGTCATCCCCTTCCTAGGCCTCGCCGTCGTCCACCGCCCTGGTGCTCTAGTTGCGGCGTGGTCAAGGAACGGCTTCCATCGGACGTGGACTGTACATGGAGAGGCTGACAGCTGGGTCCACGGCCGCAGAAAGGAAGTGTGTCCTTATTACGTGCAAAATAATTATTCCTCCACCTGACAGCGGGGACCCACCGGATGGGCCACCGTATTTGGCGGAAAAAAATGTTTGCCCCTGACTGCTGGGACCCACCAGCTACATCTTCGCATGCAAGGAAGTGCGTTCGGGCAAAAAAATGATTCGCCCCCTGACTGCTGGGACCCACCAGCTACATCTTCGCACGCAAGGAAGTGCCTGACAGTCGGGACCCACCTAGTCGAAGCGTACGTAGCGTTGTCATTCTGGTCGCGAACGTGTACGTACATATATACTGGTGGATGTAGAGGCGTGCACGTGTCGTAGTAGAGGCGCGTACGTGTCGTAGTAGAGGCGCGCACGTAGCATGTACACGTACGTACAGTGGCCAGGGTGCAAGAAAGAAAATACGGCCACGTATGTGTACATACGGGCGGGGTCTCGAACGCCTACTCGCGCATACGTACGGCCAGGGCTCGTGTACATGGCTGGGTCGCAACGGAGAAACAACGTCGTCGTCGTGTTCATGGGGATGCAACGGAATGCGTCATGTTCATGGGGATGCAATGGAATACGTCGTGTTCATCGGGAGGCAACGGAACGCGTGGGAGCCAACCGGCTGGGTCAGAACGGGATGCGTGGTCATGTTCATCGGGAGGGCTTGTATGGAACATGCGATGGACACGAGCCTGGCGTACCGCACAACAGAGGAAACAGACCTCCTACGTTCAGAACGGAGTCCTGTTGATCGGGAGGGGTCTGGCGTACCACAAAACGGAGGTAACGGACCTCCTACGGTCGAAATGGGGATCCTGTTCATCGGGAGGGGTGTGGCATACCGCAAAACGGACGAAACAGACCTCCTACGGTCGAAACGGGGGTCCTGTTGATCGAGAGGGGTGTGGCGTACCGCAAAACGGACGAAACGGACTTGTCTTGGAGCGCTACGGTCAAAACGAGGGTCATGTTCATCGGGAGGGGTGTGGCGTACCGCAAAACGGGACTCCACGGGATACTGTTCATCTCCACCGTCGACCTCCTCCAGCCTCCATGGACTACCGTCAACCTCCTCCAGCCTCCACGGGCTCCTGTTCATCCAGCCTCCACCGCGCGCTACTCCACCGGCTACTGTTCAACCACCCCTCCACGGGCACCCCTCCACCGTCTACTGTTCATCCAGCCCTCCACACCACGGGGTCCTGTTCAACCACCCCTCCACGGGCACCCCTCCACCGTCTACTGTTCATCCAGCCCTCCACCACACCATGGGGTCCTGTTCATCCAGAGGCAACGCCACCGCTCACTGTTCATCCAACCCCCCCCCCCCCCCCGCAACACTCACTGTTCATCCCAGAGGCAGCATCAATCGGCTTCAGTTAGCAGCAGTAGCGAAGGAATCACTCGATCAGGTTCAGTTAACAGCCATCAATCGATCGCTCGGGTTCAGTAACGCGTAACCTGCAGTGCAATCACTCGGGTTCATTTAGAGCCCAACGCCTCGCTCGGGTTTAGTTAGATCCAACGCCTCGCACACACGCGCGTACGTGTACGAGAGAAACGCGCACCGCTCGGCCCCTGACCTCCCACCGTAACCGGGA
This sequence comes from Triticum monococcum, assembly GCA_034509565.1. Lineage (NCBI taxonomy): Eukaryota > Viridiplantae > Streptophyta > Magnoliopsida > Poales > Poaceae > Triticum > Triticum monococcum. The sequence goes on from CM067842.1 coordinate 601,744,655, forward strand.
ACTCCCCAAAATTTTCCTCGCCCTCGCTTCTACCATGGTTTTTTCCGTCATGGACGGCCCAAAGAATTTCATGCAGCTGCGTCTCCGGCCCGCCCAGGACGAAAAGCCCATTTTTCTGTCATGATTTTTTGTCATAGAAGTAGGAGCCCACCACATCTATGATGATACCGGGTTTTGTCACAATTATCGTCATAGAAGTGTCATATGTATGACAGAAAAAAAATTCGTTCGGTCCAAAATGTCACGGATGTGTCTTTTTTTGTAGTGCTCAATTCTCTTTTGGTGATGAAGAGATCTTGTTCTCGTATTTCCATGGCAGTGTCCAACCATCATAAGAGGAGGAGTGAGTCTCACGGGTCCTGCAACTAGCAGCCAAACTCATACCTTTAAACCTCACCTCATATTCAAAGACTTGGTTTTGGAGATCATAGATCTGGCTTTGGAGGAAGTTGATTTGCTCATTGAGGGTGAAGACGATGTCCTTCATGGGCTTGCCATCCACCTTGAGATTACGGATCATGAGGTGATTGGCATTGAGTCCACGCTCCACCATCCCGTTGCAGCAGAAGACATCTTGTTTCATAGCTTCAAGCCTGGCCTCCACGGTTCCCATCCCCTTAGGATCAGGCACATCGCGGAGGTGAAGCACCCCCTCATGCATCTGGATGACTTGAGGGTGCTACACCACCTCCCTGAAATATGGGTTGATGACGTTCTTGAAGAACTTGTCCTTGGAGGAGCTTGAAGCGGCCATGGTAGATGGGATCTGACAGAAAACAACAAGAAAAGAAAACAGAGGATTTCTCTGCGATACAGTGGTCAATAGGTTCGGGGGGTATATAAAGATTTTTTTATCTTGGGAAACAAGCAAACTGTAGAAAAACGGAGTCCGGAAGGTACCCCGGGTGGGCACAACCCACCTAGGCATGCCTAGCAGGTGGCTTGTGCCCACCAGGGTACACTTCCTGGAAGTTTCTTATTTTCCTAATTTTCTCAATATTCCAAAACTGACAAAAAATATTTTTGCGGATTTTTCGGAGTCCGTTTACTTACCGTGTCACGTACCTCTTTATTTTCACAATTCTAGAGTGTTCTGGAAGGACTCTTTTATGTGTTCTTCTGGAGTCAAAGTTTGGATAATATTACTTTCAACATTAATAGGCGTACCTAAGATATAATGTTTTATTCGTTGCCCGTTAATAACCTTCGGGTTAGTACCTTCGGCATTATTTATTTTGATGGCTCCAGAATGATAAACCTCCTCGATGACATAGGGGCCTTCCCATTTTGAGAGGAGTTTTCCTGTAAAGAATCTGAAACGAGAGTTGTACAAAAGAACATATTCTCCTACTTTAAACTCACGCTTTTGGATTCTCTTATCATGCCACCTTTGACTTTTTCTTTAAACAACTTGGCATTTTCATAATCTTGGGTTCTCCATTCATCTAAGGAGCTAATATCAAATAACCTCTTTTCACCGGCAAGTTTGGAATCATAGTAGAGTTCTTTGATTGCCCAATATGCTTTATGTTCTAATTCAAGAGGCAAATGACAAGCTTTTCCATAAACCATTTTATAAGGAGACATACCCATAAGATTTTTATATGTTGTTCTATAAGCCCTAAGTGCACCATCTAATTTCTTAGACCAATTCTTTCGGGACCTATTGACAGTCTTTTACAAGATTAATTTTATTTCTCTATTGCTAAGTTTAACTTGACCACTAGACCGAGGATGATAAGGTGATGCAATTCTATGGTTAACATCATACTTGGCAAGCATTTTACGGAAAGCACCATGAATAAAGTGTGAACCACCATCAGTCATTAAATATCTAGCGACTCCAAACCTTGGGAAAATAACTTCCTTAAGCATTTTAATAGAGGTGTTGTGATCAGCAATACTGGTTGGAATAGCTTCTACCCATTTAGTAACATAATCAATAGCAACCAAAATATGTGTATACCCATTAGAGGAAGGAAAAGGTCCCATGTAATCAAATCCCCAAACATCAAATGGTTCAACAGAAAGTGAATAATTCATAGGCATTTCTTGACGCTTACCGATATTACCTATTCTTTGGCATTCATCACAAGATAAGACGAACTTACGGGCATCTTTGAAGAGAGTAGGCCAATAAAATCCAGATTGCAATACCTTATGAGCAGTTCTATCTCCAGCATGATGCCCTCCATAAGCTTCGGAACGACATTTCCGTAGGATTTGTCCCTATTCATGCTCAGGTACACAACATCTAATAATACCATCTACTCCTTTATAAAGATGTGGGTCATCCCAAAAGTAGTGTCTTAAATCATAGAAGAATTTTTTCTTTTGTTGATAAGTAAAACTAGGTGGTAAATATTTAGCAACAGTGTAATTATCATAGTCAGGATACCAAGGAGTGTTGTGAGCAACATTTATTGCAGCTAACTACTCATCAGGAAAACTATCATCAATAGGTAGTGGGTCACCAGACACATTTCAAGCCTAGACAAGTTATATGTAAATCAAATTCTTGTAGCAAGAGAACCCATCGAATAAGTCTAGGTTTAGCATATTTATTTTCCATAAGATATTTAATAGCAGCATGATCAGTGTGAACAATTACTTTTGAATCAACAATGTAAGATCTAAATTTCTCACAAGCAAACACCACTGCTAAGAATTCTTTTTAGTAGTAGCATAGTTTCATTGAGCACTGTCTAGAGTTTTACTAGCATAATGAATAACATTCAGTTTCTTATTAACTCTTTGTCCTAGAAAAACACCAACAACATAATCACTAGCATCACACATAATTTCAAAAGGCAAGTTCCAATCAGGTGGTTGAACAATAGGTGCAGAAATTAAGGCTTTCTTAAGTGTTTCAAAGGCTTCTAAACAATCATCATAAAAAAGGAATATCCTTTTCCAACAGATTCATAAGAGGCCTAGAAATTTTAGAAAAATCTTTTATAAATCTCCTATAGAAACCAGCATGACCTAGGAAACTACGAATACCTTTGATATCCTTTGGACATGGCATTTTCTCAATTGCATCAACCTTAGCTTTGTCCACTTCAATACCTCTTTCAGAAATTTTGTGACCCAAGACAATGCCTTCATTAACCATAAATCTGCACTTTTCCCAATTCAAGACAAGATTTGTTTGCTCGCATCGCTGCAAAACTCAGTCAAGATTGCTTAAACAATCATCAAAAGACTTCCCATAAACAAAGAAATCATCCATGTAAACCTCAACAATCTTTTCACAAAAGTTGGAGAATATATCAGTCATACATCTTTGAAAGGTAGCAGGTGCATTGCATAAACCAAAATGCATACGTCTATAAGCATAAGTTCCAAAGGGACAAGTAAAAGTGGTCTTTTCTTGGTCAGGTTGAGAAACAGGTATTTGGGAAAAACCAGAGTATCCATCAAGGAAGCAAAAATGTGTGTGCTTAGATAATCTTTCTAGCATTTGATCAATAAAAGGCAGAGGGTAATGATCTTTTCTATTTGCTTTATTTAATTTTCTAAAATCAATTACCACTCTATAGCCTCTAACAATTCTTTGTGGAATAAGTTCATTCTTATCATTAGGAACAACAGTTATACCTACCTTTTTGGGGACACAATGAACATGACTTACCCATCTACTATCAGCTATGGGATAGATTATACCTGCTTCCAGAAGTTTTAATATTTCCGTTCTTACCACTTCTTTCATCTTCGGATTTAACCGATGTTGGTGATCAACAACGGGTTTAGCATTAGGTTCCATATTAATTTTGTGCTGACATAGAGTGGGACTAATGCCATTTAAATCATCAAGAGTATATCCAATAGCAGCTCGGTGCTTCCTTAGAACTTTCAATAATCTTTCTTCTTCATGTTCTGAAAGGTTAGCACTAATAATAACAGGATATATCTTCTTTTCATCAAGATAAGCATATTTCAAAGTGTCTGGCAATTGTTTTAATTCAAACACAGGATCACCTTTAGGTGGAGGAGGACCTCCTAGAGTTTCAATAGGCAAATTGTGTTTAGGGAGAGGACATTGTCCAAAGAAAATCTTATCTATTTCATTTCTTTCATGCATATGTAAATCATTTTCATGGTCTAGCAAATATTGTTCTAGTGGATCAGTAGGAGGCACAACAATAGAAGCAAGACCAATTAATTCATCCTTACTAGGCAATTATTTTTCATGAAGTTTTCTACTAAACTTTGAAAAATTAAACTCATGAGACTCATCACCAAAACTAACACCGACAGTTTGTTTCTCACAGTCTATTCTATGATTAATGGTGTTCAAGAAAGGCTTACCAAAGATAATGGGACAAAAGTCATCTTGTGGGGAACCAAGAACAAGAAAATCAGTAGGGTATTTTATTTTCCCACACAAGACTTCAACATCGCTAACAATCCCAATTGGTTATATAGTGTCTCTATTAGCAAGTTTGATAGTAACATCTATGTCTTCTATCTCTGCGGGTGCTATGTCATTCATAAGTTCTTGATATAAGGAATAAGGAATAGCACTCATGCTAGCACCTATGTGACATAAACCATGATAACGGTGATCTCCTATTCTAACTGAGACAACGGGCATGCCAACAACAGGTCTATGTTTATCCTTTTTATCAGGTTTGGCAATTCTAGCAGCTTCTTCATAGAAGTAAATAACATGCCCATCTACATTTTCTTCCAAGAGATCTTTAAACATAGCAATACTAGGTTCTACTTTAATTTGTTCATTAGGTTTAAGTGTTCTAATATAACTTCTGTTGACCACAGTTGAAACTTTAGCATGTTCCTTTATCCTAACAAGGAAAGGTGGTTTCTCAATATAAGAAGTAGGAACAACTAGGTCTACATTATAAATTATAGTTTCTTGTTTAACTGGTACCGGTTCTTTAATTTCTTCTTTAATAGGTGGGTCATATTTAAACCACTTCTCTTTCAGGAGATCAACATGAGTAGCAAATGATTCACAAAAGGAGGCTACTATCTTAGAGTCAAGTCCATATTTGGTGCTAAACTTTTGAAAAGCATCGGTATTCATAAAAGATTTAAGACAATCATATTTAAGTTTAATACCCAACTCTTTACCTTGATCAAGTTCCCAATCTTCAAAGTTGCATTTAATTCTTTCCAAAAGATCCCACCGAAATTCAATATTCTTCTTCATAAAAGAACCAACACAAGAAGTATGAAGCATGGTTTGATCGTTACGAGAAAGCCGATCATAAAAATTCTGGATAATAATTTCTCTTGAGAGCTCATTATTGGGGCTTGAGTGTAACATTGACTTCAGCCTCCCCCAAGCTCGAGCGATACTTTCTCTTTCATGAGGCCAAAAATTATATATATAATTCTGATCACGATGAAGTAGATGCGTAGCATAAAAAAATTGATGGAACTCCAATTTTGATCGATTCCAATTCTAGGATCCAATATCATCGCATAGCCTATACCATGCCATTGCTTTTCCCTTTAGATATAAAGGGAAAACCTTCTTCATAACTTCATCTCCGGGTAAACCTGCAAGCTTGAACAATCCGCAAATTTGTTCTACATATATCAAGAGCATATCAGGATGTTTGGTTCCGTCTCTTGCATAACGATTAGCTAGCAGTTATTCTATCATACCCGAAGGAATTTCATATTCAATATTTTTAGTAGGTGCAGTAGGTTAAGGGGTAGCTAATTGTGGTTTTGTTCGAGGTGAAGATAACCCGAACAAGCCCCTCAAAGGATTGTTTTCCATAGTAAGAAGTGACAATAAATTTCAGCACACTATATAAATGTTTCCTTACCAAAGGGACTTGATGACCCACAAGTATAGGGGATCAATTGTAGCTCTTTTTGATAAGTAAGAGTGTTGAACCCAACGAGGAGCAGAAGGAAATGACAAGTGGTTTTCAGCAAGGTAATGTCTGCAAGTGCTGAAATTGTAAGTAATAGAGTAGTTTGATAGCAAGATAATTTGTAACGAGCAAGTAACGATAATAGTAGCAAAAGTGCCGCAAGGTTTCCCAATCCTTTTGAGGCAAAGGACATGCCAAAACGGTCTCTCATGATAAGAAAAGCGTTCTTGAGGGTACACCGGATTTTCATCCAGTCACTTTCACCATGTTGGCTTGGTTCGTGTTCGCTACTTTGATAATTTAATATGTGGGTGGACAGGTGCTTAGGTGTTGTTCTTACTTGAAAAAACCTCCTACTTATGATTAACCCTCTCGCAAGCATCTACAACTACGACAAAAGTATTAAGAATAAATTCTAACCATAGCATTAAACTTTTGGATCCAATCGGTCCCTTACAGAATAGCGCATAAACTGGGGTTTCAGCTTCTGTCACTCTCGCAACCCATCATCTAATTGCTACTCCATAATGCATTCCCTTAGGCCCAAATATCACTACTAGGGAAAAGCCTAGCAGCAGCGCGGGTTTTGGGCCTATTAGCAGTGCGGGGGCCGGCGCTACTAATAAGGCGCTACAGCTAACGTATAGCAGCAGCGCGGGTGCCACCCGCGCTACTACTACGTCCGTTAGTAGTAGCGTGGGTAAAAACCCGAGCTACTACTAACCCGCGGATTTTTTTTTCGAATTTTTGCGCGAATTTTCAAATTTCTGAATTATTTTAACCTCTAATCTCTAATCACCCTCATCGCTGCTCAATTTAATCTCTAATCACCCCTCATTATTCCAAATCATCTAACTTCCCGGACGGTCACCCATCCTATCACTACTTCAGCCTGAGCACGCTTAACTTCCGGGTTCTATTCTCCCTCGATTCCAAGTCTGCACTTGTTGTTTTCCTGACAATAGTAAGATGTCAATCCTATTAACCCTCGGGAGTTTAGCTTGAGTATGAAGTCACACATTTCGCTGTTTGAGTTTAAAACTATTCTTCTAAAAAACAATAATTATTTAGTAACACTAATATTTCTTGAATAAGGAGTTTGACCACATTTTGACCAAAGTTTGACCACAGTTTGACCAGATTTGACCAAAATTCCAAAAAACTAAAATAATTATTTAGTAACACTAATATTCTTGAATAATTATTTAGTAACACTAATACTTCTTGAATAAGTAGTTTGACCACAGTTTGACCAGATTTGACCAAAATTAAAAAAAACTGAAATTTGAGCATAATTTTTTTTCCTTTTAGAATTTGAGGATTCTAAAAATTTTCAAACAGGCCGTAGGCGGTCTCCACGTATGTGGATTTTCGTGCTGGACATTTTGATATATTATACGTTTTTTTCTGACATCGTATGCAAAAGTTATAGCCGTTTTACATTTTCCCTGCACTTTTTGCAAAACATGTCCAAATTTAAGTTTTTAAATTTTCCTAACTAGTAGATGTAGTAACATAACTACATATCGAAGGATTTTAATTTTTGAAACATTTTGATATATTATACGTTTTTTTCTAACATCGTATGCAAAAGTTATAGCCGTTTTACATTTTCCCTACACTTTTTGCAAAACATGTCCAAATGTAAGTTTTCAAATTTTCCTAACTAGTAGATGTAGTAACATAACTACATCTCGAAGGATTTTAATTGTTGAAGCTTTTATCATTTTCTTTTGCTTTTTACAAAACCGAAAAGGCGATCCACAGGGGGGGTAGAGTTTCAAAATGGGACCTTTAGTAGTAGCGAGGGATTTTACCCCTCGCTACTACTATGGCATGTCCCGGAGGGGCACGGTTGAGACCTCTTAGTAGTAGTGAGGGGTAAAAACTTAGTAGTAGCGCGGGTTTATAACCCTCGCTACTACTATGGCATGGCCCAGGGGCACGGTAGAGACCGCTTAGTAGTAGCGAGGGGTAAAAACCAGCGCTACTGCTATCAACTTAGTAGTAGCGAGGGTTAAAAACCCGCGCTACTACTATGGCATGTCCCGGGGGGCACGGTAGAGACCGCTTAGTAGTAGTGAGGGTAAAAAACCAGCGCTACTGCTATCAACTTAGTAGTAGCGAGGGTTAAAAACCCGCGCTACTGCTACTTAGCAGCAGCGCCTGATTTTAAAGCGCGCTGCTGGTAAGATTCTATGTATAGGCTTTTCCCTAGTAGTGTATGGTGAAGTTTCATGTAGTCGATGTTCACATGACAACACTAAGGGAATCACAACATGCATACTATCAAAATATGGAACACATATCAAGTTCACATATCTAATCAACTACAAGATGTAATCAACACTACTAGTCACCCACAAGCACCAATCTATAGTTCCGATAACAAGACTGAACACAAGAGATGAGCTAGGATTTGAGATGAGATGGTGTTGTTGAATATGTTGATGGAGATTGCCCTCCCCAAGATGGGAGAGTTGTTGGTAATGATGATGACGATGATTCCCCCGGTGTAATCGCTCCGCCAGAGGGCAAAAGTGCTCCTGCCCAAGTTCCGCCCCGAGATAGCGGCGCTCCGTCCCGAAAGTCCTCTCCTTATTTTTTCTAGGTCAAAATGACTTATATACCAGAAGATGGGCACCGGAGGTGGGCCTGGGAGAGCACAACCCACAAAGGCGCGCCTAAGCTCCCTGGTGCGCCCAGGTGGGTTGTGCCCACCTGGTGGGCCCCCCTCTGGTACTTATTTGCTCCAATATTCTTCATATATTCCACAAAAATTCTCTGTGAAGTTTCAACTTGTTTGGAGTTGTGCAGAATAGGTAGCCTGACGTAGCCTTTCCAGGTCCAGATTTCCAGCTGTCAGAATTCTCCCTCTTTGTGTATACCTTGCATATTATGAGAGAAAAGGCATTAGAATTACTCCAAAAAGCATTATTATGGATGAAAGCATCATAAATAACAGTAGGAAAACATGATGCAAAATGGACGTGTCAGCCCTCATGGACGGCGCGCACTCCTGGCTCATGCACCTCCCAGAGGGGTCGATCTCCTCGTGGGATGTGCTCCGCGAGCGTTTCATTGCTAACTTCCACGGCACCCGTGACCGCGCCCTCACCATCAACGACCCATGACGAGTGAAGCAGCGCCCGGGTGAGACTCTCTGCACGTACATTCAGCGCTTCACCCAAATTCGCCTCAAGATTCCAAAGGCCTCAGACGAAGCCATCATGTCTGCGTTCACTAACAGCGTAACGGGCGTAAGGATGAGTGAGGAGCTCGCCATCAACAATGACTTGTGCACCGCGCTGCAGCTGTTCAAGCTGATTGACAAGTGTGCGAGGGCGGAGGAAGGTTGCCTCTTCCTACTCAACAACCCGGACGTCGATCTCGAGGACAAGAAGGCCAAGGCTAAGGAAGCAAAGCGCAAGGGCCCCACCATGCTGGCGGCGGAGCCCGAGCTGAAATGCGGTCGCGATCGTGACAAGCCTTCCAAGGACGGGCGTCCATTCTGCATCTTCCATGATGTGCACACCAACAACACCGATGACTGTCAGGAGCTCAAGGCACCCCGGGACGAGCGCCTGGGTGATAACCCACAAGTATAGGGGATCGCAACAGTTTTCGAGGGTAAAGTATTCAAACCAAATTTATTGATTCGACACAAGGGGAGCCAAAGAATACTCTCAAGTATTAGCAGCTGAGTTGTCAATTCAACCACACCTGGAAACTTAATATCTGCAGCAAAGTGTTTAGTAGCAAAGTAATATGATAGTAGTGAGAACGGTAGCAAAAGGTAACAGTAGTAAAAGTAATGTTTTTCGTATTTTGTAGTGATGATAGCAATAGCAACGGAAAAGTAAATAAGCAAAGAACAATATATGGAAAGCTCATAGGCAATGGATCAGTGATAGAGAATTATGCCGGATGCGGTTCATCATGTAATAGTCATAACCTAGGGTGACACAGAACTAGCTCCAGTTCAGTGATATAATGTAGGCATGTATTCCGAATATAGTCATACGTGCTTATGGAAAAGAACTTGCATGACAACTTTTGTCCTACCCTCCCGTGGCAGCGGGGGTCCTTACGGAAACTAAGGGATATTAAGGCCTCCTTTTAATAGAGTACCGGAACAAAGCATTATCACATAGTGAATACATGAACTCCTCAAACTATGGTCATCACCGGTAAGTATCCCGATTATTGTCACTTCGGGGTTAACGGAGAATAACACATAATAGGTGACTATCGACTTGCAAGATAGGATCAAGAACACTCATATATTGTTGAAAACGTAATAGGTTCAGATCTGAAATCATGGCACTCGGGCCCTAGTGACAAGCATTAAGCATAGCAAAGTCATAGCAACATCAATCTCAGAACATAGTGGATACTAGGGATCAAACCCTAACAAAACTAACTCGATTACATGATAGATCCCATCCAACCCATCATCGTCCAGCAAGCCTACGATGGAATTACTCACGCACGGCGGTGAGCATCATGAAATTGGTGATGGAGGATGGTTGATGATGACGATGGCGACGGATTCCCCTCTTCGGAGCCCCAAACGGACTCCGGATCAGCCCTCCCGAGAGGTTTTAGGGCTTGGCGGCGGCTCCATATCGTAAAACGCGATGATTTCTTCTCTCTGATTTTTCTCTCCCGAAACACAATATATGGAGTTGGAGTCGGAGAGCCAACAGGGGCCCATGAGGTAGGGGGCGCGCCCTAGGGGGGTAGGCGCCCCCCCCCCCACCCTCATGGAGAGGTGGTAGGCCCCCTGGCCTTCATCTTTTGCAGGTATTTTTCATATTTTCTGAAAAGTGGCTCTGTGAAGTTTCAGGTCATTCCGAGAACATATGTTTCTACACATAAATAACACCTTGGTAATTCTGCTGAAAACAGCGTCAGTCCGGGTTAGTTCCATTCAAATCATGCAAGTTAGAGTCCAAAACAAGGGCAAAAGTGTTTGGAAAAGTAGATACGTTGGAGACGTATCAACTCCCCCAAGCTTAAACATTTGCTTGTCCTCAAGCATTTCAGTTGACAAACTGAAAGTGATAAAGAAAAACTTTTACAAACTCTGTTTGCTCTTGTTGTTGTAAATATGTAAAGCCAGCATTCTAGTTTTCAGCAAAGATTATAACTAACCACATTCACAATAACGCATAGGTCTCAAGTTTACTCATATCAATAGCATAATCAACTAGCGAGCAATAATAATAAATCTCGGATGACAACACTTTCTCAAAATAATCATAATATGATATAACAAGATGGTATCTCGCTAGCCCTTTCTTAGACCGCAAAACATAAATGCAGAGCACCTTTAAAGACCAATGACTGACTAGACATTGTAATTCATGGTACAAGAGATCCAGTCAAGTCATACTCAATGTAAACTAACAGTAATGAATGCAAATGACAGCGGTGCTCTCCAACTGGTGCTTTTTAATAAGAAGATGATGACTCAGCATAAAAGTAAATAGATAGGCCCTTTGCAGAGGGAAGCAGGGATTTGTAGAGGTGCCAGAGCTCGGTTTTGAAACAGAGGTGAATAATATTTTGAGCGATATACTTTCATTGTCAACATAACAACCAAGAGATGGCGATATCTTCCATGCTACACACATTATAGGCGGTTCCCAAACAGAATGGTAAAGTTTATACTCCCCCTTCCACCAACAAGCATCAATCCATGGCTTGCTCGAAACAACGAGTGCCTCCAACTAACAAGAGTCCTAGGGGGAGTTTTGTTTGCAATTATTTTGATTTAGTTTGCATAAAGCATGGGACTGGGCATCCCGGTGACCAGCCATTTATCTCGTGAGTGAGGAGCGGAGTCCACTCCTCTTGAGATACAGACGGCCCTAGTTAATACATGACCTATTCGAGCATACAAAACATGATATTTATTTGAAGGTTTAGAGTTTGGCACATACAAATTTACTTGGAACGGCAGGTAGATACCGTATATAGGTAGGTATAGTGGACTCATGTGGAATAACTTTGGGGTTTAAAGAGTTTGGATGCACAAGTATATTCCCGCTTAGTACAGGTGAAGGCTAGCAAAAGACTGGGAAGCGACCAACTAGAGAGCGACAACAGTCATGAACATGCATTAAAATTAATCAACGCCGAATGCAAGCATGAGTAGGATATAATCCACCATGAACATAAATATCGTGAAGGCTATGTTGATTTTGTTTCAACTACATGCGTGAACATGCGCCAAGTCAAGTCACTTAAATCATTCAGAGGAGGAAACCACCCTATCATACCACATCATATCTGTCTCAATAGCATGTTGGCACACAAGGTAAACCATTATAACTCATAGCTAATCAAGCATGGCACAAGAAACTATGATCTCTAGTTGTCATTGCAAACATGTTTATTCATAATAGGCTGAATCAGGAGCGATGAACTAATCATATTTACAAAAACAAAAGAGGTCGAGTTCATACCAGCTTTTCTCATCTCAGCCAGTCCATCATATATCATCATAATTGCTTTTCACTTGCACGACCGAATGATGTGAATAATAATAATAATAGTGCATGTGCATTGGACTAAGCTGGAATCTTCAAGCATTCAATAAACAGGAGAAGACAAGGCAATATGGGCTCTTTTGTTAGATAAACAATAATGCATATAAGAGCCACTTCAACAATTTAATCATGGTCTTCTCCTATCGACCCCCAAAGAAAAGAAAAGAAATAAAACTATTTACACGGGAAAGCTCCCAACAAGCAAAAGAAGAACAGGAAATGTTTTTGGGTTTTCTTTTTAATTACTACTACAAGCATGGAAATTAAACTGATTAAAAGCTACAACTAAATTTTTTGGTTTTTCTTAAGGTTTATTAAACACACAAGAAGAAAGCATAAAAAGGAAATTAAATTAGCATGGATGATACAATGAAAAAGTACGAGCATCGACATCTAGCAATGAGTGTGTGAACATAAATCTAATGTCGGTGGGAAATACGTACTCCCCCAAGCTTAGGCTTTTGGCCTAAGTTGGTCTATGGCCACGGCTGGCCTGGCGGATATCCATAATAGTAGTTGGGGTCGTACTGAGAAGAAGAAGAGGAAGACTCCGATTGCCACTGGCTGACAATCATCTCCGGATCCTCTAGTAATTAGACTGTCGTGAAGGATCAATTTGTGGTTCCGGCTCTGGCTCCACGGCTGGTGCAGGTTTCCGGTAGGCGTGAATAGCCTTCAACGGAACAAGGTACGTGCCTAAAGATAAATCAAACAAAGAAGGAGCAGGCAGGGTAATAGTCTCAAGATGATGTTTATTAAAGAACAATTGGTATTTAAGCTCTCCTTCCCTATTCTTAACAATAAAATCATGTGCCACCATACTTTTGTAATCTAGATAAACACGAGGCAGCACCTTTTCTTCCTTCTCAAAATGCCTAATAGGTATGTTAAAATGTGCAGCTAGGCATGAAGCATAGATGCCTCCAAAGATGGGGCCCTTGGTACGGTTCAGACTTAACCGTTTAGCAATAATGTCGCCCATACTAAAAGTGTTATCATTGTATAAACCGTGGAGCAGAATAATAATATCAGGGATACTAAGGTTTCCACAGTTTCCGTGACCAATTAAGCAACGACTGGCAAATAATGCAAAATAACGTAAAATAGGAAAATGTATGCTAGTGATTTGTGCATCGGAAACCTTCCTTGTTTCCCCTACAGTGATAGTATCAATAAACCCCTCCACATCATCGCGATGTGGTTCTTCTGTCTTGCCCTCAAAAGGGACTAAACAAATCCTACAGAAATCATAAAGTGACATCTCCTTATGCTCATCGTATAAATGAAACTCCACCGTAGGTGTCGAGTTCCTAGAATGGAAATGAAAGTTTTGCACAAAGGTATTTGTGAGTAAGAGATATTGATCGCATTGGTCGTGGAGGAAAGCGGTGAGGCCTGCATTCTTAGCCATTTCATGAAAATCTTCATAAATACGGGCTGCTCCCAAGAAATCATCAGAAGGCCATTCAAACGCCTGAACCTCCGTGGTGCGAGGCAGATTATACTTAGGCTTCGGTGACTTTTCCTTCGAGCTTTGGCTCGATCAGCCCCTCAAAAGTCTCCTCATCATTTTCTGGAAAATTCTAAAAAATTTAGTAACATCAAAATGAAAGTAAACCAAACTCAATAATATTGATAGCAACTACTCCTACAAGTGCCTAGGGCCTATATCATGCATCAAGACTACTTTTGACCATATAAATTTGACATGCAAGCTCAAGAACAGGGTCACCTAAGCAGCAAAAATTTGCAATGAATAAAGCACTAAAATAAAAACTAATTGGACCAATGGAGCAGTCACATACCAAGGAACAATCTCCCCAAGCAGTTTTGTGAGAGGTGCTTTGAGCAAGGAGATCGAAAATGGCAGCAAAGTGAGCTTGAACTCGTGCTTGAGCTGGATATTCGTGTTTGGGGGAGGAAGAAGGAGTGTGTGGGTGAAAGAATTAGTGGAGGAGGGCCACCGTGGGCCCACGAGGCAGGGGGCGCACCCTCCACCCTCGTGGGCAGGTGGTTGACCCCCCTGCTGTGTTCTCAGTGCCAAATATTCTCAAATATTCTAGAAAAAACATATTTAAATTTCAGGGCATTTGGAGAACTTCTATTTTCGGGGTATTTTTATATTGCACGGATAATCAGATAACAGACAGAAAAATATTTATTTTTATTTTATTTAATATAAATAACAGAAATTAAAAGTGGGATACAGAAGGTTGTGCCTTCTAGTTTCATCCATCTCATGATCATCAAAAGGAATCCACCAAGAAGGTTGATCAAGTCTTGTTAACGAACTCATTCCGAGTAACATGGAACCGGAGAAATTTCGAATAACACTATGTTACCTCAACAGGGATATGCACATCCCCAATAATAAGAATATCATATTTCTTCTTGATAGTAGGAAGAGGAACTTCAAAACCTCCAAATATAATCGATGGAATTTTCCCAATAGAGTTGATACTATGAACTTGAGGTTGTTTCCTCGAAAAGTGTACCGTATGCTCATTACCATTAACATGAAAAGTGACATTGCCTTTAGTGCAATCAATAACAGCCCCTGCAGTATTCAAAAAAGGTATTCCAAGAATAATAGACATACTATCGTCCTCGGGAATATCAAGAATAACAAAGTCCGTTAAAATAGTAACGTTTGCAACTACAACAGGCACATCCTCACAAATACCGACAGGTATAGCAGTTGATTTATCAGCCATTTGCAAAGATATTTCAGTAGGTGTCAACTTATTCAAATCAAGTCTACGATATAAAGAGAGAGGCATAACACTAACACCGGCTCCAAGATCACATAAAGCAGTTTTAACATAGTTTCTTTTAATGGAGCATGGTATAGTTGGTACACCGGGATCTCCAAGTTTCTTGGGTATTCCACCCTTAAAAGTATAATTAGCAAGCATGGTGGAAATTTCAGCTTCCGGTATCTTTCTTTTATTTGTAATGATATCTTTCATGTACTTAGCATAAGGATTGGTTTTGAGCATGTCAGTTAATCGCATACGCAAAAAGATAGGTCTAATCATTTCAGCAAAGCGCTCAAAATCCTCATCATCTTTTTTCTTGGATGGTTTGGGAGGCAAAGGCATGGGTTTCTGAACCCAAGGCTCTCTCTCTCTTTACCATGTTTCCTAGCAACAAAGTCTTTATCATAACGTTGATTCTATGATTGTGGGTTATCAAGATCAACTGCAGGTTCAATTTTATATCATTATCATTACTAGGTTGAGCATCCTCATGAACATTATCATTAATATTACCACTAGTTTGAGGTTCATTACCAGATTGTGTTTCAGCATCAGAAATAGAAATATCATTTGGATTCTCAGGTGTTTCAACAATAGGATCACTAGAAGCATGCAAATTCCTATCATTTTTCTTTTTCTTCTTTTTAGAAGAACTAGGTACATCTATATTATTTCTCTGAGAATCTTGCTCAATTCTCTTAGGATGGCCTTCAGGATACAAAGGTTCCCGAGTCATTCTACCAGTTCTAGTCGCCACTCTAACAGAATTACCATTATTCTTATTATTCAATTCATTGAGCAAATCATTTTGAGCTTTAAGTACTTGTTCTGCTTGAGTGGTAACCATGGAAGCATGTTTACTAATAAGTTTAAGTTCACGTTTGACATTAGCCATATAATCACCCAAGTGTTCAAGCATATTTGAATTGTATTTCTATTGTCTACCAAAATAAGCATTAAAATCTTCTTGCTTAGCCATAAATTTATCAAACTCATCCAAGCATGGGCTAGCAAACTTAGTAAATGGGATTTCAGCTTTATCATATCTATAGAGAGAATTTACCTTTACTACCTGTGTCGGGTTATCAAGACCATGAGTTTCTTCAATGGGAGAAGGATTTGGATTATATGTTTCTTCAACAGGCGGTAAATTAAGACCATGTATTTCTTCAATAGGAGGTAACTTCTTAACATCTTCAGCTTTAATACCTTTTTCTTTCATAGATTTCTTTGCCTCTTCATATCTTCAGGACTGAGAAATAGAATACCCCTGTTCTTCGGAGTTGGTTTAGGAATAGGCTCAGGAATTGGCTCCGGAGGTGTCCAATTATTTTCATTTGTCAACATATCATTCAATAGAATTTCAGCTTCATCCGGTGTCCTTTCCCTGAAAACAGAACCAACACAACTATCCAGGTAATCTCTGGAAGCATCGGTTAGTCCATTATAAAAGATATCAAGTATTTCATTTTTCTTAAGAGGATGACCAGGCAAAGCATTAAGTAATTGGAGAAGCCTCCTCCAAGCTTGTGGGAGACTCTCTTCTTCAATTTGCACATAATTATATATATCCCTTAAAGCAGCTTGTTTCTTATGAGCAGGGAAGTATTTAGCAGAGAAGTAATAACTCATATCCCGGGGACTACACACACAACCAGGATCAAGAGAATTAAACCATATCTTAGCATCACCCTTTAATGAGAACGGAAATATTTTGCGAATGTAAAAGTAACGAGTTCTCTCATCTTTAGTGAACAGGGTGGCTATATCATTCAACTTAGTAAGATGTGCCACAACAGTTTCAGATTCATAACCATGAAAAGGATCAGATTCAACAAAAGTAATTATATCAGGATCAACAGAGAATTCATAATCCTTATCAGTAACACAGATAGGTGAAGTAGCAAAAGCAGGGTCAGGTTTCATTCTAGCATTTAGAGATTGCTTACTCCATTTAGCTAATAACCTTTTGAGTTCATTTCTATTTTTGCAAGCTAAAATAGCAAAAGAAGCTTCTTGATCAAAAACATAACCCTTAGGACAAGTGATTCTTCATCATCACTTTCATCAGTATCATCAGATTCAATATTTTCAATCTCTCTAGCCCTAGCAAGTTGTTCATCAAGAAAATCACTAAGTGGCACAGTAGTATCAGGCATAGAGGTAGTTTCATCATAAGTATCATGCATAGCAGAAGTGGCATCATCAATAACATGCGACATATCAGAACGAATAGTAGAAGCAAGTTTAGGTGTCGCAAGCTTACTCATAATAGAAGGTGAATCAAGTGCAGAGCTAGATGGCAGTTCCTTACCTCCCCTCGTAGTTGAGGGATAGATCTTGGTTTTTGGATCTCTCGAGTTCTTCATAATGATAAGCAGATATATATCCCAAGTGACTCAAAGAATAGAGCTATGCTCCCCGGCAACGGCGCCAAAAAATAGTCTTGATAACCCACAAGTATAGGGGATCGCAACAGTTTTCAAGGGAAAAGTATTCAACCCAAATTTATTGATTCGACACAAGGGGAGCCAAAGAATACTCCCAAGTATTAGTAGCTGAGTTGTCAATTCAACCACACCTGGAAACATAATATCTACAGCAAAGTGTTTAGTACCAAAGTAATATGATAGTAGTGATAACGGTAGCAAAGGTAACAGTAGTAAAAGTAATGTTTTTGGTATTTTGTAGTGATGATAACAATAGCAACGGAAAAGTAAATAAGCGAAGAACAATATATGGAAAGCTCATAGGCAATGGATCAGTGATGGAGAATTATGCCGGATGCGGTTCATCATGTAACATTCATAACCAAGGGTGACACAGAACTAGCTCCAGTTCATTGATATAATGTAGGCATGTATTCCGAATATAGTCATACGTGCTTATGGAAAAGAACTTGCATGACATATTTTGTCCTACCCTCCCGTGGTAGTGGGGTACTTACGGAAACTAAGGGATATTAAGGCCTCCTTTTAATACAGTACCGAAACAAAGCATTAACACATAGTGAATACATGAACTCCTCAAACTACGGTCATCACCGGTAAGTATCCCGATTATTGTCACTTCGTGGTTAACGGATCATAACACATAATAGGTGACTATAGACTTGCAAGATAGGATCAAGAACACTCATATGTTGATGAAAACATAATAGGTTCAGATCTAAAATCATGGCACTCGGGCCCTAGTGACAAGCATTAAGCATAGCAAAGTCATAGCAACATCTATCTCACAACATAGTGGATACTAGGGATCAAACCCTAACAAAACTAACTCGATTACATGATAGATCCCATCCAACCCATCACAGTCCAGCAAGCCTACGATGGAATTACTCACGCACGGCGGTGAGCATCATGAAATTGGTGATGGAGGATGGTTGATGAGGACGATGGCGACGGATTCCCCTCTCCGGAGCCCCGAATGGACTCCAGATCAGCCCTCCCGAGAGGTTTTAGGGCTTGGCGGTGGCTCCATATCGTAAAACGCGATGATTTTTCTCTTTGATTTTTTTCTCCCCAAAACACAATATATGGAGTTGGAGTTGGAGTCGGAGAGGCAACAGGGGGCCCACGAGGTAGGGGGGCACGCCATAGGGGGTAGGCGCGCCCCCACCCTCGTGGAGAGGTGGTGGGCCCCCTGGCCTTCATCTTTTGCAGGTATTTTTCATATTTTCTGAAAAGTGGCTCCGTGAAGTTTCAGGTCATTTCGAGAATGTTTGTTTCTGCACATAAATAACACCATGGTAATTCTGCTGAAAACAGCGTCAGTCCGGGTTAGTTCCATTCAAATCATGCAAGTTAGAGTCCAAAACAAGGGCAAAAGTGTTTGGAAAAGTAGATACGTTGGAGACGTATCACTGGGCCGCTGCCACGAGCGCAGCGAGCGTTTCTTTGGCCGCGGTGGAGGCTGCGGTGGAGGCTGCTGGGACAACCGCAACCCCCACTAGGGCTGGCGTGACTAGCCCCGCGAGGGTGGCTGGCGTGACCAGCCTCGTGCTGGGGCCTGGCGTGATCAGCCTCGCGAGGCCCATCCTCAGGGCAACGTTGGCCTCCCACCTCTGCCGCCGCCGCCCAGGAGGAACAACGTCAACCAGCAAGACGAGGGGCCTGGGGGCTATCATGAACCTCACGTGATTGCTTGCATCCTCGGTAGTGCTCAGGCATCCACCTCGAACCGCCTCTTCAAGCAGTTCTCTCATGAGGTGAACGCAGCCCTCCCGAAGCTCAAGGATATGCATCCCCTCAAGTGGTCACAATATGCCATCACTTTCGATTCCAAGGACCACCTTAGGTGTGCGGCCACTGCTGGCGCGCTCCCCATGTTGTGCGCGCCCACCATCAAAAATGTTTCAGTCACCAAGACACTCATCGATGGCGGCGGCGGCCTCAACATCCAACTGCCTTATGACCAGATCATGCCCACCAGGCCATTCTCTAGGGTGACCGACGGCTCCACCACTCCCCTGGGGCAGGTGCGCCTCCCTGTCACCTTCAACAAGTGCGATAACTACCACACCGAGATGGTCGACTTTGATGTGGACCAGATTGGCCTCCCGTACAACTCCATCCCGCGGTACCCCGCCCTTGCCAAGTTCATGGCGGCTACCCCACCATGGCTACAACGTCCTCAAGATGCCGGGGTGCAGCGGCGTCATCACTGTCTCCTGTGATGAGAAGGATGTGGTCTGCTCCCTTGAGCATGCTTATCGGGCCACAGCGGCCGATAACTCCGACGGTGCAGGGCGATCGGCGAGCTTCAGGAGGCGCGGGCCATGTGTGGCAAGCGTCACCGTGCGCGCCCACCGACTCAGCTGCTGCTCCCGATGCGGGCGGAGAGCTGCGAGCCTGCGTCAACATTCTAGTCCTTGATGACCCACAAGTATAGGGGATCTATCGTAGTCCTTTTGATAAGTAAGAGTGACGAACCCAACAAGGAGAAGAAGGAAATGACAAGTGGTTTTCAGCAAGGTATTCTCTGCAAGCACTGAAATTGTCGGTAATAGATAGTTTTGTGATAAGACAAATCGTAGCGGGTGACAAGTAATCTAAGTAAACAAGGTGCAACAAGGTGGCCTAATCCTTTTTGTAGCAAAGGACAAGCCTGGATGAACTCTTATATAAAGCAAAGCGCTCCCGAGGACACATGGGAATTGTTGTCAAGCTAGTTTTCATCATGCTCATATGATTCGCGTTCGTTGCTTTAATAATTTGATATGTGCGTGGACCGGTGCTTGCGTGCTGACCTTCCTTGGACAAGCCTCCCACTTATGATTAACCCCTCTCGCAAGCATACGCAACAATGAAAGAAGTATGAAGGTAAACCTAACCATAGCATGAAACATATGGATCCAAATCAGCCCCTTACGAAGCAATGCATAAACTAGGAGCTTCTATCACTCTAGCAACCCATCATCTACTTATGTAGCGACCCGACCCGAATGGATCAAGTCTCTGTTCTTAAGTGTCATCCCTAGATCGGTATGTTGACACACACAGTACTCGAGGATTTATAACAGAGTTAAATCACATGTATAAAGTAACATAAATACTATTACCTCAATCCATATAGTGTAAGTAACAACAAAATTGAGGATTCCCATCAACACCAATGACAAAGTTGAGTGTAGACATCGTAACCCTAACGTATCACTTACTCGTCGTGTGGCACCCCGGCTCAGAGAAACCGGAACGCCCCGTATTCCAGCCCAGAGACCGAGGAGAAGTCTTCTAGAATACGACACTGCTTAGCATAGAACAAATCAGCTCTTTATTGCAATCTATTGGGGTACAAGGGGATTACATCGGCATGGCGATGCTACACCTGCCACGGTTGCTCTATGCAAGCAGCAGAACAACATGACACAGCGGAATGACTACTGGCAGCGGAACAACGATGGGTGATGAACTCCATTCCGCAGGGATTCTGACTGGAACGCTTATCCTAGCGCGCAAACAAGGAATCCACAGCAAACAAGCAATCAAACCCTGCATGACCTGCAAACTGGCATGACACGCCAGGTCAGTACATTGAATGTACTTGCAAGCTCACAGCAACCAAAGCAATCAAGACAGACAACAACATGGCAATTACAGGTTAACAAGGATTACATGATACTATCAGATCAATTATAGCATGAACAAGATGATACAGCTAGAACAATACGAGCATGGAATAAACATATGACAATACTAGCATGCAACATGATGATGCTATCATGCACCAACTTACTCTTTTTGGGTTACCTCGTAACCATCACCTGTATCACTTACCATCACGGATATCACACAATCATCTCAGGATCCAATCAAGCTTGGTATTAACAATACCGTAGTAATCATTTATGACCACAAGGAGCTTGACCTTTACCCTTGACTCTCGCATGACATCACAAATATCCATCAAGTTGGTACTCACGATATCACAGTGATCCTCTCACGATCACATAAATATCAACCAACTTCTTTCATCATCGAACCAGGGTTGTTATTAAGAACATCATTATTATTACTTTTGACCCATAGTGTGACCGACACGAATTGGGCCCATATCCGCGGGCGCGGCTATCGATAGATTGAACACAGACTCTACAGAGGTAGCACACTGTACCCATAGCACAGAACCCATGGCCTCGCACTCCCATTTGGGTGGACCAACAGCGTTCCGACAAAACAGATCTACTGCCATGACACTCTCCCAGCCACTCCGACCAACACCCCCTTTGGGTTCAGTCCTGGGTGGCCCGTGCCTACCAAAGGTCTTATGACCACCGTCGTGGCAAAACAAAAACGGTCCCAAACGGGGACAAAAGTGTGCAAACAACTTGGGCACACAAGGCTTATGTCGTCCTACCCGTCCAAGGTAGCGCCCGTGCATAACCTTCCCTCGTTGGAGGCACCAGCGAGAGGCATGACAATAGACTGCTAGGGCCCTGCCCATACCCAAGGCAAATGTGGTTGTAGTGGTCAGCTCGATATGGTGGCACCATGACTCAGCCAACAGGTGTTCAAGTTCAATTAAGTCCGGCTAAACTTGAATGCAATACGCTGAGTCATATGAAAATAACAGGATGCAACTACGATGCTTGAACATGATATCAAAATAAGCATGGAGGTGCAACATAATCAACGAGCATAACAACAACATTTAATCATTTATCCAGATGAGCATGGCATACTGACGAGCATGAATATCACAACTAGCACACTACTCATAGCATGACATGACACTAGCATCAACAATAAATACCATGCAATAACGATAAAACTACCATGCAAGTATTTAATCAACTAGATGTAAAGAAACATGCATAACGTCGGTACTCGAAACAGACGATAGTCATGCACCGAAGACCATCACCAACATGTACTACTACCAAACATGGTCCAATATTAAAATAGTACTACCATGAAGAACATAATAACAGAGTGCAAGAAAACATAGCAAGACGGTAAACACTGATCCATAAGCATAACCGAAATACTGACAACCGTAGCAAAACAAACAAACAATTATTAAAGATTCAAGTTGAAAACCAATGCTTATACATGGCTATCATGCGAATGGTGGTTGTGGCTTACCTGGGGATGGAGAAGGCTCTGGGAAGAAGTGCGGAATGACCGCGGGAGGAATCGCCGGAAAGGGTACTCCCACGGAGGGGGCTGATTGGGCCAAGGGCAAAATGGTCATTTTTAGAATGTTGAAACATAGTGAAAATGGTGGGAACAGAACGGGCTCGACAAGACGAAGACGTGGGCGTTGGATTCACCTCAATCGAAGTTACGGATGACAAGTTAGGAGGAGTTTTCTACTAGGGACCTATCTGCAAGAAACATATTTTCAAACAGGGCCTGGACAGAAAAACTGAATGCGTATTCGAGTTAATACGTTTCCTTTAAGGGAAAACGCACTTTCAGCCGCAGGTAACACAGAATACGCTTTCCTTACACGAAAACGTTTTATGGGAACTGCACTTCCACTTAACTGACGTGGCAGTGGCGGGGCCGGGCTTATCTCGCTGACGTGCGGGTACCACGGGGCGGGGCCCGTCACTTATCCACGCTGGCCAGGCAGCGTCAACGTGGGGCCGGCTCCGGGTCAATGACGTGTGGGGCCCGCGGCTGACTCTCTCTCCTCCCTCGTTCCTTCTTCTTCCTCCCGCGCTCGAGAGAGACAGAGGTGAGGCCGGCCACCTCGACGGCGAGTCCCGGCGACTCTGGTCATCTCCCGCGGATCTCGGCACACCGGCGTGTTCAGGAAGAGGCGGCGCACCAGATGGCGTAGGCACGGCCACCGAGGAGCACTGAGGCGAGGGCAGTTTCAAGGACGGCGGATGGCGGCTACGGGTGACTATGGGTCTCGTGGCCAGAGGCCATAGGAGGGAGGGGCGATGGGCAGGGGATGCTCACCGTGGTCCGAGTGGTCCTCAGGTGAGGTCAGGAGGGAGGGGGAGGGCTTGGTTGCCACGAATTTTGGGAGGGGCCAGAGGCGGTCATGGCGGCGATGGGATGAAAAGACAGCTCCCCGAGCTCAGGTGAGGGTCTAGGGAGGGCTTTGGGAGTGAGGGAGGAGTGCTAGTGTGCTCGGGAGGGGTCAGGGCTGGCTTAAATAGCCATGGCAAGGCGGTTCGATGAGCACGGCCGTCGTGACGCGTGTGCCGTCGCGCTGGCGCGAGCAGACGCACGGGGAGGGCTCGGGAAGGCGACGAGCAGCAGAGCGTCACGGAGACGAGGCAGAGCTCGGGGACGAGGAAGGAAGAAGCCACGGCGCCATTAATGCCTTGTCGGCACTGTGCGTCCGTGGGCGAACGGCGACGAGCGCTAGCGAGGAGGCTTCGGGAGGGGGAGATAGGTCCAGGGGGATGGCGATGACGCGTGCTAGCTGTTAGACACGCTCACGCGCGCGAAGAGAATGAGAGGAGGAGGGGCACGAAGCAAACGACGCTCAGCTCGCGTCCATTGCTGCCAGAGCGCGTGCAAACGATGCGGTCACCACTGTGGCCGGCAAGGAGGGGACGCAAGAGGCAGGGAAACGTTGTCTAGTGTTTAGTACTTACATACTAGAGGCCTAGGGAGGTGATGGATCACGCAGAAGTTCGAAGGAGAGATGTGAGTGATCGCCTGAAGTTTGCTGTATCAGACTTTGACAAGCACTGCTGATCAACAGGAAAGGTCTTGGAGCCAAATGGGTTGTCTGGTGTGTTTAGGATAGGAAGTACTACAATTCTGGAAATTTTGAGGGGAAATGGATCACAAAACAACAGGGTTGTTTTGTAACCTCAGATTAGGTCCAGAAACTTGATCATGATGATGCTCTCACATGGAGTACCCACTTGATATTAAATTAGGCAAGGCATTATGATTTGGACATATAGAGATTGTGTGAAAATTTCATACCAATTGGATTCATCAAAATGGTACTTCCTTCACAGCTATTCTCTCTGTCCAGAAACTTGCAAAAATTCTAGAGGAACATTTGCTAGATGGAATATGCCCAAATTGGCTGGAGATAGGTTATATGGACAAGAGAAGGCCTAGGAAACTTTTCAGACATAATGGAGCAAGATAAAATATACTTGCTTCACTAACTGAAAATTTGGGCAGAAACAAAGATTTGAAGCTGTTCTCACATGGAGGCATTACATGAGCTCAAATATTGTGGAGAGCTTTTATTTGATGATATTAAAGACCATGCAAAAATTCAACTTAATTGGATTAACCTAGCTAGTACTTCCTTCACAACCAATTCCCTCAGACAGGAACTTTGAAAAATTGCTCAGGAATATTTACTAGGAAAATTAAGTTGAAATTTGTCACGAGGCAATTATTTGGACATGAAAAGGTGTCCAAGAAGTTTGGAGTCAATTTGGCAAAGATAAATGGCACTTGCTTCACAATATGCCTTTCAGGACAAAATAGGAATAGAATTATTTGAGGATGATGGGAAACATGGCCAATGAAATATTTTGCCATATTTGAGAAATATATGAGCCACACAATTTATGAGAATTATTATGGAATTTTAGGGGTGATGGAGATATAGGTTGCTTCACAACCTGGGGCAATTAGGGTTATTCCTTCAATAGAAAAGGAATATTCCTAGTAAAAGAATATTGGGATTTGGGCTAGGTTGAAATGGAAAGGCCTAGGGAAGTATTTGGTTATGACAGGCCACTCTGGAAGCAAAGAAGAGTTCATATTCTTCAGTTTCCAGACCACATAGCCACGGAAAAAGAGCTCAAGCAGAAATCTCAGAAAAACAAAAGAAAAAGAAAGGGCCAAAAATCAGGCTGTGACAAACCTTCACCCGTTAAAGAAATCTCGTCCTCGAGATTTGGTTGCTCAAGGAACAAGTATGAATATACTGACTTAAGGAAACCGTTTCCAATTCGGGTATCCTTTTTCCTCATTGATTGTTCCCATTAAATTCTTCATCTGACTGGCTCGGGGGCGGTTTGCTTTACTGTATCCATATCCTGGTAGATCTTACTTCCCATTTTCCTTCTTATACTGGCTCCAATTCTATTCATATCCGCTGACTTATCTGAGATTGCCATGACTGAAATATATGTCTGTCTCACAAATCCGAGGGTGATTTCCGATTGCTGTGTTTGTACTGACAACTATCCATGAACTGGTGATCAGATTTTTCCTGATGCATACCCAAGCTCTGGCTCCTTGCATTGGGTTTCTCCGCTAAATGCAGGTTCTTCGGGTTCCAAACAGAGAGTTGATGCATAACCACTTTCCTGACAGATTCTAACTTATCGCATGAATTTCTGAATCACGCTGACTAGCTCCACTGTCTTGAGTACCAGATCTGTACCAAATATTTGATTGTCGCGTGTCGTGGCCAGCATAAGGGGTATGACCTTATACAATAATATCCTTATCCTTGGCTGACATTGGTTCAAAATTGAGTAGACCCCTTAGGTGAATATCCATGGCGGTTGATCCTGACTAAGACTATCCGGGGTATCTGCACCATGTGAATCATGCAACAATTATCAGTCTGGCTCCTTCATTACTGTTTTCCTTGCCTGGATCCTTGGGTGAAGGAGCAGGGTCATATTGCTTCTTCGTGTGACCATAGGTTCTGTCGGTTGCAATATTCCGACAGGCATACTTTTATCCTCATCTCCTGACATGGTAGCATCATTCCCATTGCAGGTTCATCGCCTCTCAAGTTTTAACTATAGGAAAATGATCATCTGAATCCTTACAAGAAATCGGCAAATAAATCAGTAGCCACCAGAATGGTCTTTACAACTCAGATCTGGGACATTACTGAAGTAACTCAACCATGGTTCAAGACGGCTGAAAAGCAGCTCAGAGCATGAGACCGAGTCGATAAGAAGAAAGTGACAGCTCCCTAAAATAGCCAAAAGAAGCTATAGGGCTACTGTCATAAAAATAAACTCAACAGCTGTATGAGATGGCCGAAAAGCAGCTTAGAACTCATGACAGTCGTTGAAGAGAGAAATAAAAATCGGCATCCACCCCATATGGCCAAAAACAGCTTAGAACACAGGCGTGATGCTGTTCCAAGAGAAAAGAAGACAAGGGTTCATCAGGATCATATTCCAGGTTCAGCGGTACTTGTACAGAGCTTAGTGTTGTCGTCAATCCTCATGGTCCTTTGTCACACTGAGGTGTATATCTGGCTTCCTTCACATATATTTGAGATTCTGATTCCCGAGGTAGACTTGTGTTCTGACTGATTCTTGATTCTGACCAACTATTGCGGATCTGATTTTGCCATCTGCTATCAGTTCACAATGTACTATCGTGCATCAGTGTCGTACTGAGGACGGCTGGATGGCTTATGCTGGAAACCATCGAGAGTATCTTGCTGAGGAAGACTGGGTTTCATGCTGCAGAAGCTTCTCATTGTGAGGTGCAGACTAATTACCATATATATCCACCATCTTAATATTTCTGCTGTTGATTTCTTGCATGAAACAGGATTTGCTGGACCATCCTCCTTTCTGAATATGTGGCACATTCGTGCTTTCTTCCAAGCATATCATATTTCCAAATCATCCTCAACGAAGAATCAAACCTTGTATCTGAACCATACCTTTGACTGAAATTGCACTATTGGTCTTGCACATAACTTATCTTCTAGCTGATCTGATCATTTCTATCATGAAGAGTGCACGTTGAGGCAAACTTGATTATCCG
Source organism: Triticum monococcum (assembly GCA_034509565.1). Taxonomy (NCBI): domain Eukaryota; kingdom Viridiplantae; phylum Streptophyta; class Magnoliopsida; order Poales; family Poaceae; genus Triticum; species Triticum monococcum. The sequence continues at coordinate 601,772,014 of CM067842.1, forward strand.
TACTGTTGTAAGGAGTGCACACTAATGTAACACATGATACTGATTGTCCATGCAGGATTCCTTTTTTCCATTCAGACGAGATATTCCAAATTTCGCTGCAGTCTGCTGATAACTTCATTCCATTTATCTGAGCTTCCAAACCTTTGAACTCCTTGCTGATTCTTCAGGCCCGGTGTCGGTTGATGAGCAACTTCAATGAGGGGAAAGTAATGCCACGCCGAAGGCCCAAAGAAACAAACAAAAGAAACGACGAAAACAGAAGCACACAAGCATACTTATAATATAAATAATCAAGCAACATCACATATTACTGCTAATCACAACAATAATATGCATGCATACCTAAGCACACAAATCTAGCGGAAACTCCGGTATTGCGGTCTATTATGCTGTGATAGTGTGCATGAAAGTGAATGCACGTGTGGAAGGAGTTGGCGTAACCAATACTACACCAAACGCTGGCTGAACACCGGCTGGATCTGGATAGATACGGAGGCGAGGACGGACTTGGCGATCATGTAGCGAGGCACACGGGCACGACTACCTCATCATCAAGCGTATGAAGGGAATCGTACCCGTCCAAAGAATGAAATGACAAGGCAAGATAATAGTGGAACAATTTCATTAAATAGAGTGATGAGATCAAATCAATAATTCAAGTACCAGATACTCAAGATGTCCATAACCAGGGACACGGCTAATCATGATTAGTTTGTACACTCTACAGAGGTTTGCGCACTTATTCCCACAAGACTTAATCTCCTCCGTTGAATTTCTCGCACTGCATGATGTTTGAGAAACGGATGACCGAGACACAGTCTTCCCGAAGAGGTCCCCTTAACCGATAGATAGGCTGGTACACCTACAATCCCCTACATCTCCTAGCCTATCATGGAAAGGATTCCCACAACTTACTCAACTATGCCAGAGCCCATATTGGCATGTGGCTGCACACGGAAGTTTCTAGCATGAATAATATTATGATCCCTTCGAGCCTGGGTGGCAAGCCATAGGATGATCACACGGATACCCCGAGATCTCCTTGGAATTCCCCAGGTGCCCACAAACCAATCCACCCAGATGTGTATTAAAGTCGCCACCTTAAGTTAAACCTTGGTTAACAATAACTCTCACATCTTTCATATAGCATACCACATCTACGAGCATAGCATACCAGTATAATCACAACGTAGTAAATACCCAGGGTTTTAATATAGGACAATAGGTACTACCTCATTAACCACTTCCCAATACCCACATGTTAATCAAATCCTACTCATGCAATGTTTGAGGGTTGGAACTAATGCATAAAAACTAGGTATAAAGGGATATGATCAAAGTGTGAACTTGCCTTGTACTGTTGATGAAGATGATTCGCACTCATAACTCCTGATAGTTCTACTCGTCACACTCTGTTCAATCTATCGTGAGCAAGCAATTGCATACAAAAGCACCCATTCAAAAGAATCGAAGAAAAAAATCTCGGAAAACTTCGAAAACAAGCAACTAACTCTTGCAAACAGAAAACAATTTCTAACAGTACCAAAATTAGGTGGATTTGGTCTTACCGGAAAGTTTAGGTCAAGAGCTTCGATTTGCAAAAAGGATGAACCCAATCAGTTACGAAACTCAAGTTATAATCAAAAGAAGTTTGTATATGAATCTGAACAAATTTAGAAATTTGAAAATTTCCAAATTTTGATGTGACGGGCTCACTGGATAGGTGAAAAGAAGACGAAACTATAGGCGCTGGTTTCATCTAAATTGGATGAACGAGTAAAAAGTTATGGCCGGTCTGCTGACTATGTTGCGCCCTTGGGCGACAGATAGTTATAGGCCGCACGCGCAGTTTGTTTTTTAAAATAGAAATAGAAAAGGAAAAACTGAATAAAGAAAACAAAAATAAAATTTTCTATAGGCATATTATATATCAAAATTTTCAGAAAAAGATTTTCTACAACATGATCATTTTTCTAGCATCAAATAAAATCCCAATAATTTAGATAAAGCAAACAGTGTGACTGTCGCACTAAAACCTCATAAAAATCATTTTAAAATTCCCAAAATAATTTCAAATTTATTCCTCTCCATTTTTCTACTGTAGGGAATCATTTTACCCTAATTTCCATATATTTTGTTTTTGGAGAAAAGTAATTTGAATAAAAACCAAATAACTCCAAATTAAAAATAATTTCAAACAGACTTTCAATTTGATTCTTTTAAACTTCCAACTCATATTTCATATGTTTTGAAGAAGTCATTTTATCTTCTCTCATGAAAATCATTGAGTTGCTTAAAGTTTCTGAATTTGAAATAGTTCCAAATGGAATTCAAATCTTTTCAAAACCCTTTTCATTTATTTAAATGGAAGAAGTCATGTCATCTTCTCTCTAGGGTTTTGTGATGAAATGAATTTGAATTCATGGAGATCATAAATGCGAGGTGAAAGTTTGGGAAAGTCCTTTTATTCCCTCTCATTTAACTTTCAAAAAGTTTCAAATTTCACTCAATTTCACACAAGCAACCACACCACAATCAAACAATCCATCGAAACTATTTATTTAATACAACATTCCAAAATTTAGAATTTTGGGATGTTACAATCCTACCACCCTTAAGATGAATCTCGCCCTTGAGAGTCGGAGAGGCTAGCAAGAAATGGGTTAGGTTCGGGGTCTTCTCAAGATCCATCGATCGTCACAGGGGGTCTGAGGTGCTACCACCCTTAGGAACATGGTTACAGTTCCATCGAAACTCATATACTCCATCCTTATTGATGACAGGGTCGATCTTCTCAGATTTTCAGGATAATTCCTTCTCTGGCTCTTCCGGTAGTTGCATAATCTTTTTCCTCAATTCATGTGCCCATTTCATCTTGGTACGATGCTTCTGTGACTGGGCCTTCTTATCTGATGGGTCTGGCACCAATACTAAACAACTATCGATATCTCATGGTGGTCATCAATTTGTGGTTTCTCCTGCGGGAAACGGGTCTGGGTTGAACCTCATCGTATGACCTACAATTGGCAACAGCTGCCTTGTACAAGGAGAAAAATTGTAATACCATTCTAAGGTTTAAACAAGGTTTTGATATCGTCGTCTCTCTAATATGGGTAAGTCACTCAGATTTACGATCCCATATAGCAAGGCGAATAGTAAGAGTAAGTCGGTATGATGATCAATCCATACCGCACCCAAATCATTACCTTGTATATGGTTTAGCGAATCTCACATTCTAACACTTGGTCATCCACACAAGCATTGAAGAATTTCTATTGTCGATGAACCAAGTTCGGATAAATTCATGGATTCTGAAAGCCAAACAAACATCTATCGTTCCTTCACAACTCTCAGGTTTTTGCGTTACTCCTATAAGATCGTCTGTTGGTAAAGTCGTAACTTATTCCAGGGCTTTTCTTCAGCAAGAGTGTGCTTGCTTCTTGGCAGGTCCTGGGGCCTGTGGGTTATGGCCCATCTCATCACTTGTAAACCATGAACTCATCCTCGGGGGCAGCTGATCATTATTCCAACATCCAGCTTCCTCGCATTCTTCAATCCAACCAATTGTATTGTCTCCCTTCCTTCTATTGGTACCAAGCTAAGACGTGATTACCCAGACTCATCATGGAGTTACAATTGTTGGGGAACATAGTAATATTTTTTCAAAAATTTCCTACGCACACGCAAGATCATGGTGATGCATAGCAATGAGAGCGGAGAGTTTCGTCCGCGTACCCTCGTACACCGTAAGTGGAAGCGTTATGAGAACATGGTTGATGTAGTCGCACGTCTTCACGATCCGACCGATCCAAGTACCGAACGTATGGCACCTCCGAGCTCAGCACACGTTCAGCTCGATGACGTCCCACGAACTCCGATCCAGTAAAGATTTATAGGAGAGTTCCGTCAGCACGACGGCATGATGACGGTGATGATGTTGCTACCGATGCAGGGCTTCGCCTAAGCACCGCTACAATATGATCGAGGTGGATCATGGTGGAGGGGGGCACCACACACGGCTTGGAACAATCAACTTGTGTGTCCTAGGGTGCCCCCTTGCCCACGTATATAAAGGAGGGACGAGGAGGAGGCCGGCCCTAGAGGGGCGCGCCAAGTGTGGGGAGTCCTACTAGGACTCCCAAGTCCTAGTAGGATTCCCCTTTTCCTTTCCGAAGTAGGAGAGAAGAAAGAGGGAAAGAGAGAGGGAGTAGGAAAGGGCAAGGGGGGGGGGGGCGCCGCCCCCTTTCCCCTAGTCCAATTCAGACCCATGGGGGGGGGTGCCTCCTTCCCTTTTGCGTGCCTCCTCTATTCCCGTATGGCCCAATAAGGCCCAATACTTCTCCCCGCGAATTCCCGTAACTCTTCGGTACTCCATAAAATACCCGAATCACTCAGAACTTTTCCGATGTCTGAATATAGCCTTCCAATATATCGATCTTTACGTCTCAACCATTTCGAGACCCCTCGTCATGTCCCCGATCTCATCCGGGACTCTGATTAAACTTCGGTCATCAAATCACATAACTCATAATACAAATCGTCACAGAACGTTAAGCGTGCGGACCCTATGGGTTCGAGAACTATGTAGACATTACCGAGACACATCTCCGGTCAATAACCAATAGTGAAACTTGGATGCTCATATTGGATCCTACATATTCTATGAAGATCTTTATCGGTCAAACCGCATAACAACATACGTTGTTCCCTTTGTCATCGGTATGTTACACTGCTTGCCTTATAGTGATGTGCATTATAGTGATGTGCCTTATAGGTATCTCTGGACCCACTCGGTAATGCATCCTCATAATGAGCTCAATGTGACCAAGTGTTTGGTCACGGGATCATGCATTACGGTTCAAGTAAAGTGACTTGCCAGGAACGAGATTGAATGAGGTATTGGGATACCGATGATCGAATCTCGGGCAAGTAACGTACCGATTGACAAAGGGAATTGTATACGGGATTACTTGAATCCTCGACATCGTGGTTCATCCAATGAGATCATTGAGGAGTATGTGGGAGCCAACATGGGTATCTAGATCCCGCTGTTGGTTATTGACCGGAGATTTGTCTCGGTCATGTCTGCGTGTCTCCCGAACCCGTAGGGTCTACACACTTAAGGTTCGGTGATGCTAGGGTTGTAGAGATATTAGTATGCGGTAACCCGAAAGTTGTTCGGAGTCCCGGATGAGATCCCAGATGTCACGAGGAGTTTCGGAATGGTTCGGAGGTGAAGATTTATATATAGGAAGTCCAGTTTCAGCCATCGGGAAAGTTTCGGGGGTAATCGGTATTGTACCGGGACCACCTAAAGGGTCCTGGGGGTCCACCGGGTGGGGCCACCTATCCCGAAGGGCCCCATGGGATGAAGTGGGAGGGGAATCAGCCCCTGGTGGGATGGTGCGCCCCCCATGGGCCTCCCCCTGCGCCTAGGGTTGGAAACCCTAGGGGTGGGGGGCGCCCCACCTAACTTGGGGGGCAAGTCCGCCCTTGGTCGCCGCCCCCCCTTGGAGATGGGATCTCCTAGGGTCGGCACCCCCCCTAGGGGCCCTATATATAGTGGGGGGAGGGAGGGCAGCCGCACCCCAAGTCCCTGGCGCCTCCCTCTCTCCTCGTAACACCTCTCCCTCTCGTTGGAGCTTAGCGATACCCTGCCGAGATCACCGCTGCTTCCACCACCACGCCGTCGTGCTGCTAGATCTCCATCAACCTCTCCTTTCCCTTGCTAGATCAAGAAGGAGAAGACCTCTTCCCCAACTGTACGTGTGTTGAACGCGGAGGTGCCGTCCGTTCGGCGCTTGGTCATTGGTGATTTGGATCACGATGAGTACGACTCCATCAACCCCGTTCTCTTGAACGCTTCCGCTCGCGATCTACAAGGGTATGTAGATGCACTTCCCTCTCTCTCGTTGCTAGATGACTGCATAGATTGATCTTGGTGACGCGTAGAAAATTTTAAAATTCTGCTATGTTCCCCAACAATGGTATCAGAGCTAGGTCTATGCATAGTTTCTATGCACGAGTAGAAAACAAGTTGTTGTGGGCGTCGATTTTGTCAATTTGCTTGCCGTTACTAGTCTTATCTTGATTCGGCGGCATCGTGGGATGTAGCGGCCCGAACCGACCTTACACGTACGCTTACGTGAGACTGGTTCCACCGACTGACATGCACTAGTTGCATAAGGTGGCTAGCGGGTGTTTGTCTTTCCCACTTTAGTCGGATCGGATTCGATGAAAAGGCTCCTTATGAAGGGTAAATAGAAATTGGCATATCACGTTGTGGTTTTGGCGTAGGTAAGAAATGTTCTTGCTAGAAACCTATAGCAGCCACGTAAATTTTTTGCAAACAACAATTAGAGGACGTCTAACTTGTTTTTGCAGCATGTGCCGTGTGATGTGATATGGACAAAATGATGTGATGAATGATATATGTGATGTATGAGATTGATCATGTTCTTGTAATAGGAATCACGACTTGCATGTCGATGAGTATGACAATCGGCAGGAGCCATAGGAGTTGTCTTAATTTATTTATGACCTGCGTGTCAACTTATACGTCATGTAATTACTTTGCTTTATCGCTAACCGTTAGCCATAGTAGTAGAAGTAATAGCTGATGAGACAACTTCATGAAGACACGATGATGGAGATCATGATGATGGAGATCATGGCGTCATGCCGGTGACGACGATGATCATGGCGCCCCGAAGATGGAGATCAAAAGGAGCAAAATGATATTGGCCATATCATGTTACTATTTGATTGCATGTGATGTTTATCATGTTTTACATCTTATTTGCTTAGAACGACGATAGCATAAATAAGATGATCCCTCGCAATAATTTCAATAAAGTGTTCCCACTAACTGTGCACCGTTGCTAAGGTCCGTTGTTCCGAAGCACCATGTGATGATCGGGTGTGATAGGTTCTAACATTCGCATACAACGGGTGTAAGCCAGATTTACAAACGCAATACACTTAGGTTGACTTGACGAGCCTAGCATGTACAGACATGGCCTCAGAACACGGAAGACCGAAAGGTCGAACATGAGTCATATGGAAGATACGATCAACATGGAGATTTTCACCGATGATGACTAGTTCATCTCATGTGATACGGTCTAGTTGCGTCGGATCATGTATCACTTAGATGACTAGAGGGATGTCTAATCTGAGTGGGAGTTCATTAAATTTTTTTGATTAGATGAACTTAATTATCATGAACTTAGTCTAAAAACCTTTGAAAAATGTCTTGTAGATCAAATGGCCAACGCTCATGTCAACCTCAACTTCAACGCGTTCCTAGAGAAAACCAAGCTGAAAGATGATGTCAACAACTATACGGACTGGGTCTGGAACCCGAGGATCATCCTCATAGCTGCCAGGAAAGCATATGTCCTAGAAGCACCGCTAGGTGAAGCACCCATCCCAGAGAACCAAGACGTTATGAATGCTTCGCAGTCACGTGCTGATGATTACTCCCTCGTTCAGTGCGGCATGCTTTACAGCTTAGAACCGGGGCTCTAAAAGCGTTTTGAGCAACACGGAGCATATGAGATGTTCGAAGAGCTGAAAATGGTTTTCCAAGCTCATGCTCGGGTCGAGAGATATGAAGTCTCCGACAAGTTCTACACTTGTAAGATGGAGGAAAATAGTTCTGTCAGTGAGCACATACTCAAAATGTCTGGGTTGCACAACTGCTTGTCCCAACTGGACATTAACCTCCCGGACAAGGTGGTAATTAACATAATCCTTCAGTTGCTCCCACCTAGCTACAAGAGCTTTGTGATGAACTACAATATGCAGGGGATGGTGAAAACTATTCCTGAAGTATTTTCAATGCTGAAATCAGCGGAGGTGGAAATCAAAAGGGAACATCAAGTGTTGATGGTCAATAAAACCTCTAGTTTCAAGAAAGGCAAGGGTAAGAAGAACTTCAAGAAGGACGGCAAGGGAGTTGCCGCGGCCGGTAAATCAGTTGCCAGGAAGAAGCCAAAGAATGGACCCAAACCTGAGACTGAGTGCTTTTATTGCAAGGGAAAGGGACACTGGAAGCGGAACTGCCCCAAATACTTAGCGGACAGGAAGGCCGGCAACACTAAAGGTATATGTGATATACATGTAATTGATGTGTACCTTACCAGTACTCGTAGTAGCTCCTGGGTATTTGATACCGGTGCGGTTGCTCATATTTGTAACTCAAAACAGGAGCTGTGGAATAAGCGGAGACTGGCGAAGGACGAGGTGACGATGCGCGTCGGGAATGGTTCCAAGATCGATGTGATCGCCGTTGGTACGCTACCTCTACATTTACCTACAGGATTAGTTTTAAACCTCAATAATTGTTATTTAGTGCCAGCTTTGAGCATGAACATTGTATCTGGATCTCGTTTAATACGAGATGGCTACTCATTTAAATCCGAGAATAATGGTTGTTCTATTTATATGTGAGATATGTTTTATGGTCATGCCCCGCTGGTCAATGGTTTATTCTTAATGAATCTCGAACGTGATGTTACACATATTCATAGTGTGAATACCAAAAGATGTAAGATTGATAATGATAGTCCCACATATCTGTGGCACTGCCGCCTTGGTCACATCGGTGTCAAACGCATGAAGAAGCTCCATACAGATGGACTTTTGGAGTCTCTTGATTTCAAATCATTTGACACGTGCAAACCATGCCTCATGGGTAAAATGACCAAGACTCCGTTCTCCGAAACAATGGAGCGAGCAACCAACTTGTTGGAAATTATACATACTGATGTGTGCGGCCCAATGAGCGTTGAGGCTCACGGTGGCTATCGTTATGTTCTCACTCTCACTGATGACTTAAGTCGATATGGGTATGTCTATTTGATGAAACACAAGTCTGATACCTTTGAAAAGTTCAAGGAATTTCAGAATGAGGTAGAGAATCAACATGACCGAAAGATAAAATTCTTACGATCAGATCATGGGGGAGAATATTTAAGTCACGAATTTGGTACGCACTTAAGGAAATGTGGAATCGTTTCACAACTCACGCCGCCTGGAACACCTCAGCGTAACGGTGTGTCCGAACATCGTAATCGCACTCTATTGGATATGGTGCGATCTATGATGTCACTCACTGATTTACCGCTATCATTTTGGGGATACGCTCTAGAGACAGCTACATTCACTTTAAATAGGGCACCATCTAAATCCCTTGAGACGACACCGTATGAATTATGGTTTGGGAAGAAACCTAAGTTGTCATTTGTAAAAGTTTGGGGATGCGATGCTTATGTCAAGAAACTTCAACCTGAAAATCTTGAACCCAAGTCGGAAAAATGCATCTTCATCGGATACCCTAAGGAAACCATTGGGTATACCTTCTACCTCAGATCCGAAGGCAAGATCTTTGTTGCCAAGAACGGGTCCTTTCTGGAGAAAGAGTTTCTCTCGAGAGAAGTAAGTGGGAGGAAAGTAGAACTCGATGAAGTACTGCCTCTTGAACCAGAAAGTAGCGCAACTTAGGAAGATGTTCCTGTGGTGCCTGCACCGACTAGAGAGGAAGTTAATGATGATGATCAAGGTACTTCGGATCAAGTTGCTACTGAACTTCGAAGGTCCACAAGGACATGTTCCACACCAGAATGGTATGGCAACCCTGTCCTGGAAATCATGTTGTTAGACAACGGTGAACCTTCGAGCTATGAAGAAGCAATGGCTTGAAGCCATGCAATCCGAGATAGGATCCATGTATGAAAACAATGTATGGACTTTGACAGACTTGCCCGATGATCGGCGAGCGATAGATAATAAATGGATCTTTAAGAAGAATACGAACGCGGATGGTAATGTTACCATCTATAAGGCTCGACTTGTCGCTAAGGGTTATCGACAAGTTCAAGGGGTTGACTACGATGAGACCTTCTCACCCGTAGCGAAGCTGAAGTCCATCCGAATCATGTTAGCAATTGCCGCATACTATGATTATGAGATATGGCAAATGGACATCAAAACGGCATTCCTTAACGGCTTTCTTCAGAAAGAATTGTATATGATGCAGCCGGAAGGTTTTGTCGATCCTAAGAATGATAACAAGGTATGCAAGCTCCAGCGCTCCATCTATGGGCTGGTGCAAGCATCTCGGAGTTGGAACATTCACTTAATGAAATGATCAAAGCATTTGGGTTTATGCAGACTTATGGAGAAGCCTTTGTTTACAAGAAAGTGAGTGGGAGCTCTGTAACATTTCTCATATTATATGTGGATGACATACTTTTGATGGGAAATGATATAGAACTTTTGGACAGTATTAAGGCCTACTTGAATAAGTGCTTTTCAATGAAGGACCTTGGAGAAGCTACTTACATATTAGGCATCAAGATCTATAGAGATAGATTGAGACGCCTCATAGGTCTTTCACAAAGCACATACCTTGATAAGATATTGAAAAAGTTCAATATGGATCAGTCCAAGAAGGGGTTCTTGCCTGTGTTGCAAGGTGTGAAATTGAGCTCAGCTCAATGTCCAACCACGGTAGAAGATAGAGAAAAGATGAGTGTCATCCCCTATGCCTCAGCCATAGGGTCTATCATGTATGCCATGTTGTGTACTAGACCTGATGTAAACCTTGCCGTGAGTTTGGTAGGAAGGTACCAAAGTAATCCCGACATGGAACACTAGACAGCGGTCAAGAACATCCTAAAGTACCTGAAAAGGACTAAGGATATGTTTCTCGTATATGGAGGTGACGAGGAGCTCGTCGTAAAGGGTTACGTCGACGCTAGCTTCGACACAGATCTGGATGACTCTAAGTCACAAACCGGATACGTGTATATTTTGAATGGTGGGGCAGTAAGCTGGTGCAGTTGCAAGCAAAGCGTCGTGGCGGGATCTACATGTGAAGCAGAGTACATGGCAGCCTCGGAGGCAGCGCATGAAGCAATCTGGATGAAGGAGTTCATCACCGACCTAGGAGTCATACCCAATGCGTCGGGGCCGATCACTCTCTTCTCTGACAACACTGGAGCTATTTCCCTTGCCAAGGAGCCCTGGTTTCACAAGAAGACCAGACACATCAAGCGTCGCTTCAACTCCATTCGTGAAAATGTTCAAGATGGAGACATAGATATTTGCAAAGTACATACGGATCTGAATGTCGCAGATCCATTGACTAAACCTCTTCCGCGAGCAAAACATGATCAACACCAGAACTCTATGGGTGTTCGATTCATCACAATGTAACTAGATTATTGACTCTAATGCAAGTGGGAGACTGTTGGAAATATGCCCTAGAGGCAATAATAAATGATTATTATTATATTTCCTTGTTCATGATAATTGTCTATTATTCATGCTATAATTGTGTTATCCGGAAATCATAATACATGTGTGAATACATAGACCATAACATGTCCCTAATGAGCCTCTAGTTAACTAGCTCATTCATCAATAGATAGTCATGGTTTCCTGACTATGGACATTGGATGTCATTGATAATGGGATCACATCATTAGGAGAATGATGTGATGGACAAGACCCAATCCTAAGCATAGCACAATATCGTGTAGTTCGTTTGCTAGAGCTTTTCCAATTTCAAGTATCATTTCCTTAGACCATGAGATCATGTAACTCCCGGATGCCGTAGGAGTGCTTTGGGTGTACCAAAGGTCACAACATAATTGGGTGACTATAAAGGTATACTACAGGTATCCCCAAAGGTATCTGTTGGGTTGACACGGATCGAGACTGGGATTTGTCACTCCGTATGACGAAGAGGTATCTCTGGGCCCACTCGGTAATGCATCATCACAATGAGCTCAATGTGACCAAGTGTTTGGTCATGGGATCATGCATTACGGTACGAGTAAAGTGACTTGCCGGGAACGAGATTGAACGAGGTATTGGGATACCGATGATCGAATCTCGGGCAAGTAACGTATCGATTAACAAAGGGAATTGTATATGAGATTACTTGAATCCTCGACATCGTGGTTCATCCGATGAGATCATCAAGGAGCATGTGGGAGCCAACATGGGTATCCAGATCCCGCTGTTGGTTATTGACCAGAGAGTCGTCTCGATCATGTCTGCGTGTCTCCCGAACCCGTAGGGTCTACACACTTAAGGTTCGGTGATGCTATGGTTGTAGAGATATTAGTATGCGGTAACCCGAAAGTTGTTCAGAGTCCCGGATGAGATCCCGGACATCACGAGGAGTTCCGGAATGGTACGAAGGTGAAGATTTATATATAGGAAGTCTAGTTTCGGCCATCGAGAAAGTTTCGGGGGTAATCGGTATTGTACCGGGACCACCAGAAGGGTCCCGGGGGTCCACCGGGTGGGGCCACCTATCCCGGAGGGCCCCATGGGCTGAAGTGGGAGGGGAACCAGCCCCTGGTGGGCTGGTGCGCCCCCCACGGGCCTCCCCTTGCGCCTAGGGTTGGAAACCCTAGGGGTGTGGGGCGCCCCACCTGACTTGGGGGGCCAGTCCCCCCTTGGCCGCCGCCCCCCCTTGGAGATGGGATCTCCTAGGGCCGCCCCCCTAGGGGCCCTATATATAGTGGGGGGAGGGAGAGCAGCCGCACCCCTAGTCCCTGGCGCCTCACTCTCCCCTCGTAACACCTCTCCCTCTCGTTGGAGCTTGGCGAAGCCCTGCCGAGATCACCGCTGCTTCCACCACCACGCCGTCGTGCTGCTAGATCTCCATCAGCCTCTCCTTCCCCTTGCTGGATCAAGAAGGAGGAGACGTCTTCCCCAACCATACGTGTGTTGAATGCGGAGGTGTTGTCCGTCCGGCGCTTGGTCATCGGTGATTTGGATCACGACGAGTACGACTCCATCAACCCCGTTCTCTTGAACGCTTCCGCTCGCGATCTACAAGGGTATGTAGATGCACTCCCCTCTCCCTCGTTGCTAGATGAATCCATAGATTGATCTTGGTGATGCGTAGAAAATTTTAAAATTCTACTACGTTCCCCAACAATCACATCATTCTCTAATGAGGTGACCCCGTGAATCAAATAACAACTCATCTCTATGGTTAGGAAACATAACCATCATTGATTCAACGAGCTAGTGACACTCTGTTTGTCTACGTATTCACACATGTACTAAGTTTCCAGTTGATACAATTCTAGCATGAATAATAAACATTTATCATGATATAAGGAAATATAAATAACAAGTTTATTATTGCCTCTAGGGCATATTTCCTTTAGTCTCTCACTTGCACTAGAGTCAATAATCTAGTTCACATCATCATGTGATTTAACACCAATAGTTCACATCTTTATGTGATTAGTTCACATCTCCATGTAACTAACACCCAAAGGGTTTACTAGAGTCAATAATCTAGTTCACATCGCTATGTTATTAACACCCAAAGAGTGATCATGCTTTGCTTGTGAGAGAAATTTAGTAAACGGGCCTGCCACATTCAGAGCCGTATGTATTTTGCAAATTTTTCTATGTCTACAATGCTTTGCATGGAGCTACTCTAGCTAATTGCTCCCACTTTCAATACGTATCTAGATCGAGACTTAAAGTCATCCATATCGGTGTTAAAGCTTGCATCAACGTAACACTTTACGACGAACTCTTTATCACCTCCATAACCGAGAAACATTTCCTTATTCCACTAAGGATATTTTTGATCACTGTCCAGTGGTCCACTCCTGGATCACTATTGTATCCTCTTGCCAAACTTATGGCGAGGTACACAATAGGTCTGGTACACACCATGGCATACTTTGTAGAACCTATGACTGAGGCATAGGGAATAACTTCTCATTCTCTTTCTATTTTCTGCCGTGGTCATGTTTTTGAGTCTTTACTCAACTTCACACCTTGCAATATAGGCAAGAACTCCTTCTTTGGTTGTTCCATTTTGAACTACTTCAAAATCTTGTCAAGGTATGTACTCATTGAAAATATGTCAAGCATCTTGATCTATCTCTATAGATCTTGATGCTCAATATGTAAGTAGCTTCACCGAGGTCTTTCTTTGAAAAACTCCTTTCAAACATTCCTTTATGCTCTCCAGAAAATTCTACATTATTTCCGATCAACAATATGTCATTCACATATACTTATCAGAAATGTTTTAGTGCTCCCACTCACTTTCTTGTAAATATTGTAGAATTTTAGTGTTGAACTACTTTCCAATAAGGAAGAAGGTACAATTACCTCGTCAAGTTGTACTTTCCTCCCACTCACTTCTTTCAAGAGAAACTCCTTCTCTAGAAAGGATCCATTCTTAGCAACGAATGTCTTGCCTTAGGATCTGTGATAGAAGGTGTACCCAACTATCTCCTTTGGGTATCCTATGAAGACACATTTCTCCGATTTGCGTTTGAGCTTATCAGGATGAAACTTTTTCACATAAGCATCGCAACCCCAAATTTTAAGAAATGACAGCTTTGGTTTCTTGCCAAACCATAGTTCATACAGTGTCATCTCAACGGATTTAGATGGTGCCCTATTTAACGTGAATGCGGCTGTCTCTAATGCATAACCCCAAAATGATAGCAGTAAATCAGTAAGAGACATCATAGATTGCACCATATCTAGTAAAGTGCGATTACGACGTACGGACACACCATTACGCTGTGGTGTTCTAGGTGACGTGAGTTGTGAAACTATTCCACATTGTTTCAAATGAAGACCAAACTCGCAACTCAAATATTCTCCTCCACGATCAGATCGCAGAAACTTTATTTTCTTGTTATGGTGATTTTCCACTTCACTCTGAAATTCTTTGAACTTCTCAAATGTTTCAGACTTATGTTTCATCAAGTAGATATACCCATATTTTCTCAAATCATCATGAAGATCAAAAAATAACAATACCCGCCGCGAGCCTCAACACTCATCGGACCGCATACATCAATATGTATTATTTCCAATAAGTCAGTTGCTCGCTCCATTGTTCCGGAGAACGGAGTCTTAGTCATCTTTCCCATGAAGCATGGTTCGCAAGCATCAAGTTATTCATAATCAAGTGATTCCAAAAAACCCATTAGCATGGAGTTCCTTCATGCGCTTTACACCAATATGACCTAAATGGCAGTGCCACAAATAAGTTGCACTATTATTATTAACTTTGCATCTTTTGGCTTCAATATTATGAATATGTGTATCACTACGATCGAGATTCAGTACACCATTTATATTGAGTGTATGACCATAGAAGGTTTTATTCATGTAAATAGAACAACGATTATTCTTTGACATAAATGAATAACCGTATTGCAATAAACATGATCCAATCATATTCATGCTCAACGCAAACACCAAATAACATTTATTTTAGGTTCAACACTAATCCCGAAGGTAAAGGGAGTGTGCGATAGTGATCTTACCAACCTTGGAATTGCTTCCAACACATATCATCACCTCGCCCTTAACTAGTCTTTGTTTATTTTGCTACTCCCATTTCGAGTTACTACCCTTAGCAACTGAACCAATATCAAATACCGAGGGGTTGCTATAAACACTAGTAAAGTACACATCAATAACATGTATATCAAATATATACTTTTGTTCACTTTGCCATCCTTCTTATCTTATCTAGGGCAGTTCCACTTCCAGTGACCATTTCCTTTGTAGTAGAAGCACTCAGTTCCAAGCTTGGGTCTAGCTTTGAGCTTCTTCATGGGAGTGGCAACTTGCTTGCCTTTCTTCTTTGAAGTTCCTCTTTATTTCCCTTTGCCCTTTTCTTGAAACTAGTGGTCTTGTTAACCATCAACACTTGATGCTATTTCTTGATTACTAGCTTCACCGATTTCAGCATCGCGAAGAGCTTGGGAATTAATTTCGTCATCCCTTGCATATTATAGTTCATCACTAAGTTCTAGTAACTTGGTGATAGTGACTAGAGAACTTTATTAATTACTATCTTATTTGGAAGATTAACTCCCACTTGATTCAAGCAATTATAGTACCCAGATAATCAGAGCACATGCTCACTGGTTGAGCTATTCTCCTCCACCTTGTAGGCAAAGTACTGTCAGAGGTCTCATACCTCTCGACACGGGCATGCGTATGAAATACCAATTTCAACTCTTAGAACATCTTATATGTTTTGTGGCGTTCAAAATGTTTCTGAAGTCTCGGTTCTAAGCCGTAAAGCATGGTGCACTAAACTATTAAGTAGTCATCATACCGAGCTTTGTCAAACGTTCATAACATGTGCATCTGCTCCTGTAATAGGTCTGTCACCTAGCGGTGTATCAAGGACATAATTCTTCTATGCAGCAATGAGGATAATCCTCAGATCACGGACCCAGCCTGCATCATTGCTACTATCATCTTTCAACTTATTTTTATCTAGGAACATATCAAAAATAAACGAGGAGCTGCATCGCAAGCTATTGATCTACAACATAGATATGCAAATACTATCAGGACTAAGGTCATGATAAATTATAGTTCAATTAATCATAGTACTTAAGAACTCCCACTTAGATAGACATCCCTCTAGTCATCTAAATGATCACGTGATCCAAATCAACTAAACCATGTCCGATCATCATGTGAGATGGATGTAATGCCCCATATGTAACCTGCCATATTTGTATTCCAACTCTTGCCATTTTCGACACTAAGTTATGATATTTCCTCGTTGTTGGGTTTTGTCTTCATGTTGCTTTTGCCTTTGGCATGCATCTCATATCATGTCATCATGTGCATCGCATTTGCATATGTGTTCGTCTCATGCATCCGAGCAATTTCCCCGTTGTCCGTTTTGCATTCCGGCGCTCCTATGTCCTCCGGTGTCCCCTTTTACTTCTTTTCGTGTGCAGGTCTTAAACGTTCTCGGATTGGACCGAGACTTGCTAGGAGGCATTGGTTTACTATCGGTAGACCGCCTGTCAAGTTTCGTGCCATTGGACTTCGTTTGATACTCCAACAGTTAACCGAGGAACCGTAGAGCTCCCGTGTGTGTTGCAGCCCAACACCCCTCCAAAGTGGCCCAAAACCCAGCTAAACCCCCTCCATCATCTCGGTCGTTCGATCACGATCGTGTGGCCGCAAACCATGCTCAATTTGGAGCCTCCTAGCTCTCTCTAGGTATAAATATGCGCACCCCGTCCAAATCCTGGATCGAACCCTAACCTCACCCTCTCCTTGCGCCGCCGGACGAAAAACAGCCCGCCGGACGTGTCCGACCCGCGCCGCCGCCGCCACGTGGCAGCGTGCCATTCGCCGCGGACCGCGCCCACTTCCCCCGCACCGCCGCGTGCCGGCCCGCCGGGGCCCAGTCGGGGCCCTCCCGGCCCGTATGCGCCCGCCCGCACGTCCGACCGCACCGCCCGGCCTCCTCCTCCACGCCGGCGAGCCCTCGACTCCGGCCGCCATCCGCCATCGCCGGTCGCCGCGAGTTCGGCGGACCCCGCCGCCAAGCTCCGCGCCCGCGGCGCCTTCGTCTTCCCCGGCGTCGCCCCGCGCGCCGCCTCGGCCTCCTTCGCTCTCCTTCCTCCACTCCGGCCAAACTCCGGCGTGGACTCCGGTGAGAACGGCGACGAACCTTGGGAAGCGTGCAGATCCAGATCCAGATCCGATTAGGGTTGACTTTTGCCCTAGTTTTCAGTATTTTTAGCATATTTCATCATGCAATAACTTTGCATCCGTGGTTCCGTTTTGGGCATGTAGCATATCAAAATTTTCCACCTCGATGTGTACTTCATTTCATTCCATTGCACCATGTTCATTTGAGTTCATCTTGTTGCCCTAAATGCTGTTGCAAGAGTGCTATGTAATGTTAGATTCAGATTCTTAACAGATATTGGACATTTGTTATTTTTGCCATGTTTAATGTGTGCCTCCTATGAACTTGAGCCCTACATGTGTTTTGAAGTATGCCATGCCATCTTTACAGGGGTGTATGCCATCTATTTTTGTGATCTTTGTGGTGACTAGCACAAGCATGCCAAGTAGCTCTCGTGATGTTGTTGATTTCAGGGACTTAGAATTCTTTTAAGTATTGACCCTGATGATATTTTTATGCCTTGTATTCATGTTGCTACAGAGTGATCCATGCCTCTTTTGAGCATGTTCAGTTAGGATGATTTTGAGATATTGTTATGCTCTATCCATCCATGTCTTTGTTTGAAATTATGGAGCACTCTAGCATGACTCAATCTTGCTCTTCTTTTGCTATAAAATATTCCTGGTAGATTGTTTACATGTTAATCAATTTTGCTGAGGCTGTTGTAGTTTATCCTTGCATGCTATGAGAGTGTTCTGGCCATGGTTAGCTTATTTATCATGTCTTCTTGCTGGATGTATGCTTAGTTTGTCATGCAATGCCTTGTGGTGAGTGCATCGAGCTCGCAAACATGCCTACGTAAATCTATTTTGCCATGTTCCAGTTTTCTGCTAAGTCTGAATCTGTAAACGAAACTTGCTATGTTCACATGGTTGCCATTGTATTTTCTGATCCCTTTTGGCTTATGGTTAGTAAGGGACTTTTGTTATATGCTTTGTGAAGATTCATGCCATGCCTTTCTTTGCCATGATATGTTCCTGTAGCATGTTATTATCTTGCTCTAAACATTGCTTCCTAATGTTAAATCCTGACATGTTGTTATTTTCACTAAGTGTGTGAACCTGATATCTTTTGCACTTTTGCCATGCTCGTTTGAACCTGCTATTGTGTGAATTTGCCGTAGCTCAGCGTTCATCTTTTGTCAAGCATCGTGAGTGGATCACTTCCATGTGCTTTGTTGTTACGTTAGAGTGCAGTAGCTTATTGTTCTTGATGCATTTAGATGGCCTCGTGCTGTTAATCGCAGATCGGTGCCATATTTGTTTTGCTTGCTATTTGCAAACCGTGCATCCGTTTTCGGTGATCTTTATGTCGATTTCGATCGAAATCAACCCATATTTCCAGCGGCACTCTTGGATTTCCAAGTTGAGGCCTGGTTCAATCTTTCCTTTCCGAAGCATGCATATGCATTGCATATCACGTCCCGCACATCATGCCAAGTTTTGCATCATGTTGCTTGCGCATTGCACTGTGGTTGATTGTGTCTCCCTTTTCATGTGTTCTTGCTTTGGGTAGAGCCGGGAGACGAGTACGTGATCGAGGAACCCGTTGAGTACGCTTACAAGGATCAAGCTAACGTCAACTCGGAGAACTTTGCAGGCAAGATGACCATACCCTCGAAATCACTTCTATCTTTGCTTGCTAGATGCTCGCTCTTTTGCTATGCCTATGCTATGATACCTACCACATGCTTTATCATGCCTCCCATATTGCCATGTCAAGCCTCTAACCCACCTTGTCCTAGCAAACTGTTGTTTGGCTATGTTACCGCTTTGCTTAGCCCCTCTTATAGTGTTGCTAGTTGCAGGTGAAGTTTGGAGTTTGTTCCTTGCTGGAACATGTTTATTGTTGGGATATCATTATTATATCTTGTTTTACCTTAATGCATCTATATACTTGGTAAAGGGTGGAAGGCTCGGCCTTATGCCTGGTGTTTTGTTCAACTCTTGCCGCCCTAGTTTCCGTCATATCCGTGTTATGTTCCTTGATTTTGCGTTCCTTACATGGTTGGGTTCTAATGGGAACCCCTTGACAGTTCGCCTTGAATAAAATTCCTCCACCAAGGCCCAACCTTGGTTTTACCATATGCCACCTAGCCTTTTTCCCTTGGGTTTCGCGGACTCAAGGGTTATCTTTATTTTAAACCCCCCTAGGCCAGTGCTCCTCTGAGTGTTGGTCCAAACTAGAGCCCCTTGCATTGCCACCTCGGGGAAACTCGAGGGTTGGTTTTAGTTGTACGGATTTCTTATCCGGTGTGCCCTGAGAATGAGATATGTGCAGCGCCTATCGGGATTTGTCGGTACGTTTGGGTGCTTTGCTGGACTTGTTTTACCATTGTCAAGATGTCTTGTAACCGGGATTCCGAGTCTGATCGGGCCGCCCTGGGAGAAGGAATATCCTTCGTTGACCGTGAGAGCTTGTGATGGGCTAAGTTGGGACACCCCTGCAGGGATTTGAACTTTTGAAAGCCGTGCCCACGGTTATGGGCAGATGGGAATTTGTTAATTTCCGGTTGTAGAAAACCTGAAACTTAACTTAATTAAAATGGATCAACAGAGTGTGTGACCGTGATGGTATCTTTTCGGCGGAGCCCGGAAAGAGAACATGGTCTCGTGTTATGCTTGAACGTAGGTTGTTTTAGGAGCACTTCTTGATCTTAGTTTCTCGACCGTGCCTTGCCTTCTCTTCTCGCTCTCATTTGCGTATGTTAGCCACCATATATGCTAGTGCTTGCTGCAGCTCCACTTCATACCTTTTCCCCACCTATAAGCTTAAATAGTCTTGATCGCGAGGGTGTGAGATTGCTGAGTCCCCGTGACTCACAGATTACTTCCAAAACCAGATGCAGGGACCGATGATACCGCTCCAGGAGATGCGACTGAGCTCAAGTGGGAGTTCGATGAGGACTCTGGACGATACTACGTTTCCTTTCCAGACGATCAGTAGTGGAGCCCAGTTGGGGCGATCAGGGACATTATGCATTTGGGGTTGTCTTTATTTTGGTTATGTAGTCGGACCTTGATTGTATTTGGTTGATTGTAATGTTATATTTATGTATTGTTTGAAGTGGCGATTGTAAGCCAACTATGTACCTCTTTTCTTATTCAGTACATGAGATGTGTAAATATTACCCCTCTTGCGACATTGCCTACAATGCGGTTATGCCTCTAAGTCGTGCTCCGACACGTGGGAGATATAGCCGCATCATGGGTGTTACAAGTTGGTATCAGAGCCTTCCTGACTTTGGAGCCCCCTGCTTGATCGAATCGCTGGTGTTGTTGAGTCTAGAAAAATGTTTTGAGTCTTATAGGATTATATATATCGGAGAGTAGGATTCTTTTTACTCCTCAATCCCTTCGTCGCTCTGGTGAGGCATCCTGACGTAGAGTTTTGATTCTTATCTTCTCAAATTTCACTAAATTTTTTTTAGGATCACACAGGTATCTTGGAATTGTTCTGATGGTTTTGTGACGAGAACATTGTTCTTGGTGCCTCCTGACATTTAGGGGTTGTGGCAGTGTCCCGGGGAGTTCAGCTCCGAGGTGTTGTCGTCACAATTTAACGTTGCAGTTCTGGAATACCTGAGTTTCGTCGACATCAAAAATCTCTTTTATGTAGTTGTTGGTGAGATAACCTTGACGCCACCCAGTACTGGGGCGGGAGTTCGGGAGTATTGCCATAACTCGTATAACAGATGCTTTTCGAAGGTTGAGGTAAATGATTTCCGAAGGTTTCTTGGTTACGCACTACAAAAAAAAGACACATCCGTGACATTTTGGGCTGAACGATTTTTTTTCTGTCATACATATGACACTTCTATGATGATAATTGTGACAAAACCCGGTATCATCATAGATGTGGTGGGCTCCTACTTCTATGACAAAAAATCATGATAGAAAATGGGCTTTTCGTCCTGGGCGGGCCGGAGACGCAGCTGCATGACATTCGTTGGGCTGTCCATGACGGAAAAAACTATGGTAGAAGCAAGGGGGAGGAAAATTTCGGGGAGTTCCCGGTTATGGTGGGAGGTTAGGGGCTGAGCGATGCGCGCTTCTCTCGTACACGTACGCGCGTGTGTGCGAGGCATTGGCTCTAACTGAACCTGAGCGAGGCATTGGGCTCTAACTGAACCCGAGCGATTGCACTGCAGGCTACGCGTTACTGAACCCGAGCGATTGCACTGTAGGCTACGTGTTACTGAACCCGAGCGATCGATCGATGGCTGTTAACTGAACCCGATCGAGCGATTCGTTCACTACTGCTGCTAACTGAAGTCAATCAATGCTGCCTCTGGATGAACAGTGAGCGTTGCGGGGGGGGGGGGGGGGGTTTGGATGAACAGTTCCCGGTGGGGGTGGATGAACAGGACCCCGTGGTGTTGCCTCTGGATGAACAGGACCCCGATCGATCGAGCCGGTTGGGGCTGGATGAACAGGACCCCGTGGAGGGCTAGATGAACAAGACCACCCCGTGGAGGGCAGGATGAACAGTAGACGGTGGAGGGCAGGATGAACAGTAGCCCGTGGAGGGGTGGTTGAACAGGAGCCCGTGGAGAGGGCTGGTTGAACAGTAGTCGGTGGAGTAGCGCGTGGTGGAGGCTGGATGAATAGGAGCCCGTGGATGAACAGTCGCAGGTTGAGGCTGGAGGTGGTCGATGGTGGATGAACAGTAGCTCGTGAAGGCTGGAGGGGGTCGATGGTGGAGATGAACAGTATCCCGTGGAGTACCGTTTTGCGGTACACCACACCCCTCTCGACGAACAGGACCCCCGTTTCGACCGTAGCGCTCCAACACAAGTCCGTTTCCTCCGTTCCGCGGTACGCCACACCCCTCCCGATGAACAGGACCCCCGTTTCGACCGTAGGAGGTCTGTTTCCTCCGTTTTGCGATACGCCAGACCCCTCCCGATCAACAAGATCCTGTTTCGAACGTGGCCAGTCGAACACAAGGCTGTTTCCTCCGTTCTGCGGTACGCCAGGCCTTGTTTCCATCGCCTGTTCCGTCCAAGCCCTCCCGATGAACACGACGCATTCCGTTGCCTCCCCATGAACACGACACATTCCGTTGCCTCCCCATGAACACGGCGACGACGCTGTTTCCCCGTTCTGACCCAGCCATGTACACGAGCCCTGGCCATACGTATGCGCGAGTAGGCGTTCGAGACCCCGCCCGTATGTACACATACGTGGCCGTATTTTCTTTCTTGCACCCTGGCCGCTGTACGTACGTGTACATGCTACGTGCTCGCCTCTACTAAGACACGTGCGCGCATCTACATCCACCAGTATATATGTACGTACACGTTCGCAACCAGAATGACGACGCTACGTACGCTTCGACCAGGTGGGTCCCGATTGTTAGGCATTTCCTTGCATGCGAAGATGTAGCTGGTGGGTCCCAACAGTCAGGGGCAAACGGTTTTTTTCACGAAATGGCCCGTCCGGTGGGTCCCCGCTGTCAGGTGGAGGAATAATTATTTTGCATGTAATAAGGAGGCACTTCCTTGCTGCGGCCGTGGACCCAGCTGTTAGCCTCTCCACGTACAGTCCACGTCCGATGGAAGCCGTTCCTTGATCACGTTGACCAAGCCGCGCCGAGAGCACCAGGGTGGTGGACGACGGCGAGGCCTAGGAAGGGGACGACGTGGAGCCGGGGAAGACGCGACAGTGGATGCCCACACGTAGAGGAGTACGAGGGTTCACTGGTTCGCTGCGGTGTGAGGCTGCCGTCGCCGCAGAATAACAGGGGGTGTGGATGAGTAGAGGGATGGCCTGGCCAGCGGTGGGAGTAGTAGGGGGCGGTGAGGCCTCCGTCGCATCGCAGCCGGCCACGGGAGGCAGGAGCACGAGGCACGACCAGTGCTGGTTTGGGCGGCTGGAGCAAGAAGACGAGAGGTTGAAGAAGCACTACCGCCGTTGGATGGACATCGTACGGTCACTAGAGGTAGAATCGTGCATATTTACTAAGTTGACAAAGCCCTCCGTCCCCGTCAACTTAGTAGGCCCACAAGTCAGCCTCGCACCAAGGTGGGTCCCAGCTAGCAGGGGGTATTCATTTTTTGTGCATAATAAGGAGGCACTTCCGGTGGGTCCGAGCTAACAGCAGGTGGAACGTTTTTTTTCACGAAATACGGTGGCCCGTCGGGTGGGTCCCAACAGTCAGGGGCAAACGCTTTTTTCGATATATACTGGTGGGCGTCCGGTGGGTCCCTGCTGTCAGGTGGAGGAATAATTATTTTCCGCGTAATAAGGAGGCACTTCCCTGCGGCTACCGTGGACTCAGCTGTCAGCCTCTCCACGTACAGTATTCTTCCGATGGAATACGGTTGTTGACCACATTGACCACGCCGTGCCGACAGCACCACGGCGGTGGACGACGGCGAGGCCTAGGAAGGGGACGACGCGGAGCCGGGGAAGAAGCGGTAGTGGATGCCCACGCGGAGAGGAGTACGAGGGTTCACTGGTTCGGCTGCGCTGCCGTCGCCGCAGAATAACAGGGGGTGTGGGTGAGTGGAGTGGAGGGATGGCCTGTCCAGCGGTGGGAGTAGTATGGGGGTGGTGAGGCCTCCGCGGCAGCACAGCCGACCATAGGAGGCAGGAGCAGGCGGCACGACCGGCGCTGCTTTGGGCAGCTGGAGCAAGAAGACCAGAGGTTGAAGAAGCACTACGGCCGTTGGATGGACATGGTATGGCCAGTCGAGCTAGAATCGTGCATATTGACTAAGTTGACAAAGCCCTTTGTCCCCGTCAACTTAGTAGGCCCACTATACTGGGTCCCAGCTAGCAGGGGGAGTATTCATTTTTTTGTGCGTAATAAGGAGGGACTTCCTTGCGTGCGAAGATATAGCTGGTGGGTCCGTGCTGTCAGCGGCGGTAACGTTTTTTTTCGCAAAATACAGAGGCCGTTTCGGTGGGTCCCAGATGTCAGGTGGATGAAATCATTATGTTGCGCGTAATAAGGAGTCATTTCCTTGCGTGCAGCCGTGGACCCAGCTGTCAGCCTCTCCACGTACAGTCCACTTTAGATGCATGTCGGTCGTTGATCACGCTGACCACGCCACGCCAAGAGCACCAGGGCGGTGGACGACGGCGAAGCCTAGGAAGGGAACGACACGGAGGCAGGAAAGACTCGGCCGTTGTTTTTGTTTTCCATGCGGAGGGGAGTACGACTGTACGAGGGTTTACTGGTTCGTCTGCCATCGCCGGAGAATAACAACAGGTGTGGGTGAGTAGAGGGATGGCTAGGCCAGCGACGGGAGTACGGTGGGCCGGTGAGGCCTGCGCGGCAGCACAGCCGGCCGCGGGGAGGAGGGAGCAGGAAGTCCCGCCGGCGCTTGTTTGAGCGGCTGGAGCAGGAAGAGCAGAGATTGAAGAAGCACGACGGCTGTTGGATGGACATCCAACAGTATACATGCCATCTGTGGAAAGCCTCAAATCTATGGAAAACAACATACAACCGATCTGCCATTATTTCAAATAATTTACAGCCCATTTGCCAAATCTTACGGGTTTTTTTGGAGCCCATATTCTTTATGTTAGCATTACAGCCCATATCGTGGCCACGGTTAAAAAATTATACGAAATTTTGCATATGTCGGTGCGGTCTGAACTGTTTTTAATCTCGAAATTTCGAGTCACATTCAGACTGATTTTAAAAATAAATGTATATCAATATAAAATCCAATAAATTGTCCATAAAAATCAATGCAATTTAAAATCTCGAAATGAAAAAAGATATTTGAAAATAATTGCTGGTTTGATGTGTTTTAAAAATGTACATCCCATTTCTCATTACTGATGGGCCATTTTCTCGGCCAGCCGAATGAAGCTCTCCTCATCTTGAAAGATTTGCAGCCCAACAGGCCTGATAAAGCGACTTACTTGACAAATCACAAAAGAACTGGGCTAGCCATTTTCAAAAAGAAAAAAAAACTACTGGGCTGGTCTGTGGTAAACATAAAAGAAAATGCTGTCTAGACAGGCCAGAGTGTCCCGCACAGCCCAGTTGACACCCTGCTTCCTTCTAAAAAACAAATTAGATAAATGCCACTCCAATTATGGCGATTCATAAAAATGCCACTACAATTTCCAAACTTTGAAAAATGCCACTGCAATTTTTGAAAACTTTGAAAAACGCCACTCCAGACATCAAAAAATGCCACTAGAAATGGCATGAAATGGGATTTTTTAAAGTTTGGAAATTGCAGTGGCATTTCTCGGATACACCAGATTTGGAGTGGCATTTATCAAATTAACGCAAAACAAAAATAACTGGGCGAGCTGCTGGGTCCCTGGTGTCAGCCGCTCGTTGTGCAATTCTCTCGTTTATTGACTACATTGACAATGGCATGGGACCCAGATGTCACAAATCCACTAGGAGGAGCCATTTTTTATTGACTTGAAATAAGGAGGCACTTGCTTGCATACTGCCATGACCTTGGCGGGTCCCTGCTGTCATCCTCTCCATGTACAATCATCTCTTGATTGTGTACACGTCAACTTGCTAGGCCCACAAGTCAGCCTCTAACCCGTGGAGGACAAATACAGCCCATTTAAAAAAATAACAGCCCATTCCATACATTCAAACGAAAAGTTCAACATTCAGAGCAAAGTAACAGGTCTGATCCACATATAGAGTACTGAACTTCCACGTTGACAACCATCATAGCCAAGTTAACTATCTACTCCCACTAACACTCTAGTAGCGTACAAGTACTAACTTACTCTTAGCTAACTAGACGATGCCGGCCGCCATATGCTCTCCATGCTAAACGCTGGCACCGGCGTCCTCCGCCTCGCCTGGGAGTTGCCAGAGGTGCGATAGGGCGCGTTGCTCGCGCGTGTTGGCCCTTTCCATGCTGGCGTGGTCCACCGAAGCTTCGGCTTCCAAGCGGGAAACCCACTTGACGAGCTGGTAGTAAAAATTGGCGTCGTGAACGCGTCCATG
Source organism: Triticum monococcum (assembly GCA_034509565.1). Taxonomy (NCBI): domain Eukaryota; kingdom Viridiplantae; phylum Streptophyta; class Magnoliopsida; order Poales; family Poaceae; genus Triticum; species Triticum monococcum. The sequence continues at coordinate 601,798,490 of CM067842.1, forward strand.
CCCGATAGCCTCCAGCGCTATTTGTCGGGCGCCGGCCTCCACGTAGTCGGCCTAGTTGCGGGCGCTCTGCTCGCGACTCAGAGCGTCGGTGCGCTGCTGCTCCATGTCCCGCTGGCGGCGCAAATCGGTGATTCGCTGCTCCTCCGCCAGGCGGTCGCGCTCCAACAAGTCCTGCTCCTCCGCCATGCGGTCGCGCTCTGACAACTCCTCGATCTCCGCATTGCCATCTAAAGACAGATAGAATGCCTCCTCCCTCCGTCTGCCTTCCGGTGAAAACCCGAACACTAGTTCCGGCGGTGACCGCCTCCGCCGTCGCCTACCACGGACGGGCGGGGGCATGGCGGACGTGGCGAGCAACGTCGGGCCGGTGGGGCCTTATGAGGATATGGCGAGTTGGGTCACGGTGGCACCTGAGAAGGCCGGGAAACAGTACTTATAGGCGAAAGGTAGCGCGACGGTCATCGAAATTCAATGCATAATGGCTTAGCGCGCCAGCTTGCCGTGGAAAACTAGAGAAACTGAAATTATGACTGTGCCGTCCCGTCCCGTCTGGGTCGCACGCCGGAATGGTGGTCAAACGAGTGCACTCGAATCATCTCCCTCCTTGTCAATAATGATTGCACGGATTTAAAGCGTATCTTTTTTCGCATCAGTTAGCTGCCTTAATTATGGCCGGCTGCATGCAGGCACTCAAAATCGCTTGCAGGCAGTACGCGAAGCAACATGCATCGAGTCGCAGCCGAGGGCATGCATGCAACCACTTAAATCGCTAGAATTAATTAGGCTTAAACTTCTGCATGCCGTTAATTATTGCCATGCCTTGGTCTTGCTGCTTTGCTCACGGGACTAATAAATCCCGGACGGAGGGAGTACCTTGGTTGGTGAGAGGTTTGAATTAAGCCCTGCAAACCAGAAAGAAGGTACTAGTACGTGCATGATCCGCTATTTATTCGTGTAGGATCGAGTAGGTTGTTTCTTGAATTGAGCCCTGCAAACTGGAAAGGAGGTAGTATGTGTGTGATCCGCTATTTATCCGTGTAGGATCAATAGTGTAGCTTGTCAGTTTCTTCAAAGGTAGGCATTTTTATCCGTGTAGGATCGATAGTGTAGCCTGTCAGTTTCTTCAGAGGTAGGCATTTTTATTCAAAAAACTGCCACTTCGCATCTTGCGTCCCAAATAAAACTGCTAGGAGCACATTTGTAGGCTAGCTAGTGATCGATCAGTAACTTGTAAACACCGAGCGAACAGAAATAAGTAACTATTAATGCATCTCAATGATTCACAGATCATATACAAATATGTAGCTCCAAAAGCAAAGATCAGCCACTTCGGATCTTGCGTCGCAACTAAAACTAACTAGTATGATTCCCATACATAAGATCAAATTGTTAATGCATCTCAATGATTCAAAGATCATATACAAATATGTAGCTCCAAAAGCAAAGATCTAGAAAAAACATCTGTTCTTCCTACTAACATGGATGCTTCTCTTGGCCAACATTCAGTACAGACTGAAAGACAAATTTGTTTGTGAAGTCTACAATTCCTCTTGCAAACATAAGTGGTTTCACCAACAGCTGGAACCATGAGAATGAACCTCACATGATAGAGGAACATCCACTGCAATATGATTTGGTCTTCTCTCGATCACACGGCGAGACTATTTTCAAAATATAAACTTTAACTTAGGCAAAATGATGCCCATTGTATAATTAGACTGAAGCAATGAAGCACCTAGTGGTGGCATGGGCCATCACTAGCATTCACGTCTAGCAGTACGGCACACACCACCCACACGAGTCCCATCCGACACCAATTTTCTTGGAGTCCGTGCTATAGCCATCCCTTCTCCCTCCTGTTTTCTCAGCCATCGCATGGTGGGCGGGGTGGGGGTTTGCCGATAGTCGGTTTGCACAACTGCGATCCCACTTGTAAGTGAAAATGCAACACTACATGCATTCCCGCTTGAGCGGCGTGCCAGACCTACCGTGTGGGGGTGCGACGCGAACACGGCAGGCTTTTCCTTTTGAAATCGTAACTTGTAAAATTTGGTTCTGCTCCATGGCGCGACCGATAGATAGAAAATAACGATTTTGCCTAGAGTAATGAGAAGTTTGGTTCTGGCGTCGTTCATGCATGGAGTACGTACAAAAATTTTGAAGTTGATGCGAAAGGTAAGATAATTACTGTAGTATCATATACTACTACATGGATTTGACGGAAAGATAAAAATACATACGGATCCATCAACGTTCAACGACATCCTCATGACCTAGTGCTTCGGGTCACCAACCGACGTGTGAGGAGCAGCGGCGTCGGCGGCGAGCTCAACGTGCTTCTGAACAGTGCCGTCCAAGGTTGCATGTGCTCCAAGAAGGCCATCATCCTATCGTCCTCCTCTTGCATGTAGTAGTCCTTGTGGACGATTTGCACGTAGACGTGGGTGATTATGTCGATGGTGTCTTGCTGCGCCAGGCGCTGCGCGGCGAGTGCGACCTCGAGGTGGACATTCTCCGGCGCGACGGCGGGCAGTCATAGGGCCACCAGTGTGTCGAAGAGGTTGTTACCATAGTGGCTATTGAGGGTGGCGGGCATCGCAGAGCCTAGGCGCGTCGGCTAGAGGCTTACGTCAAAGTCGTCCGCAAGCTTCTTGACGATGGTGAACTTGTTGAGGAAACCGACGAGGACCTCGTCGAACAAGGAGACGAAGCTGTCATCCAAGCGGCCGCTCGCCCTAGCGGCCTCAAGCAATACTACATGGAGACGTTCCTCGGTGATGGGCCGTAGGCCGATGTCGTGTACCATCTGGCACAGCCGGCTGATGCTCGCGCTCATCGCCTCCATGGGACTAGCCTAGATTCTAGTCAACTGATCTTGCGATTCGAGTGATCACTCAGCCCTTGGATAGCGTGCATAGGTGCGTAGGATTTCGTACTACTCCTCGGCCCTCTACTGCACCTGCCTTTGGCTGTATGATAGGTGGGCCAGCCACCCCTAGGGCCATGTGTCATTCACCCAAAGGCAGTTGCCGTAAGTTAATGAAGTTATGTCCCCCTCCGTGCCGGTGCACTATAGTCATCTCACCGGACCTCTAGTTGGGGCCAAACGAGAGAAGTTTGATGTTTACTGGTTTATTGGTCCCCTTTGCATTTTGCGCCAAGTTTTGACCTTTGATTTAACTAATAAAATGATAATGCATGTAAACAAAAATGTTGTGTAAGTCACCTTACGAAAACCAAATAATCCCAAAATACTTAGGCACGGTGCATTAACTCCCTCCTTGTTTCATATTTCATGACATATCAACCAATGAGAGATGTGGGCCGTGCATGCTTTCAATGACTTGAGACTACCAAACATGACATGCAGTGTTTAGTTCAGTGCATGTAATCCTATTAGTACTCTAGTTAGGAGTAGCAAAAAAACATTAAGTTCTCTCGCCGATAGGAATAAAACACCATCTATTTATTTACAGAGGGAGTAGTACATTTTTGGTGACATGCATTACTAGATATTCCTAGTCAAATACTAAAATCTAGATGGACGTGGTAGTACTCCTAAATCCAGATGGTGGTGCTACTAGTACTAGTAGTAGTACTACCAATGTAGTAGTAGGAGTACTAGCACTGTACTACCCGTTGGTCAAATTATTACGTGCTGCTCCTCACAGTGAAGTGACAAGACCCTGCGCCGGAGATGACACCTAAGTATAGGCGCTGTGTTCGGCATACCATAGTCAGCCTCACCGTCTGCAGTCACTATCATCATGGCTGTAGAGCTAGCCTGCTTACAACTAGCCCTGTTCGACATAATTTCCCGTGTGTAGATGCCCGTGCATTGCACGGAACACCAAGATTGGGGGTGGACGGCTCCGGCAGCAGCCATCGCGTCAGATTTTTCCACAGCGTTCTACTCCTAGATGTGGTGGGGAGGAGATGAGGCTGATTGTGAGAGACAAGGAGTTGTTTGTAAATAGGGAACAAGTGCAGGCATCTTTTTGCAAAAATGGAGAAGCTTGGTTTGTATGCGTTAGATCTAGATCCGACGACTATTGGTGAAAGATGGGAGGCACAACATCATCACCAACTCAGGACCTGTTTGATTCGCAGGATTTGGAAAACGCGGGAATAGGACACAACAATATTACAAGTTTCAAACTGATATTACAAATGTTAGGAGTAATGCTGCGCCTACGAAGAGGGAATTACTAGGAAGTTTACGTAAGAACTTTCATTACTTTAGGTGGATGCAACATTATTGTACAAACTAAAATCCACCGCCCTGACAAGTCACTAATGGGCAAATAAGTTCCCAAGTCTCCGGCCACTTGATGTTTCAAAAACAAATTCAGCTTCTGCGAAGACTTTGTCATTTAGGCTTAGACGCTTGCGGTGATTAGCACGCCATTCATTGTTGCGCCAGAGAACGCCAAACCTCATTACCTTGAGCACACTTGCCTCCAGAACAAAGAACCTGGCCAATTTAATCTCAGATGTGCTGCCTTGGTAGTCGATCAAATCAATTTCTGTAAGATGGATATCAAGGCATTCGATGAGATTGTTATATTGCAGCACATTTTTCACTTTCGGGCCTTTTTTATCTGCAAAAGAAGAGAACATATTAGATCAGCTAGCTGCATAAGATTGCCGGGTCATCAAGAGATACCAATATCATTCACTCATACGATAGGGTTGGCTGGCTAGTGATATTTTTTCACTCTCTCTCTCTCTCTCTCTCTCTCTCTCTCTCTCTTTCTATTTCCTCTCATTTAACTAGGAGAACGTGAAGAGCTTGGGCATTTGTTTCCTTCCACTATGTGGCCGATGCCATATTTCGCAAAAGTATGCCACATAACACGCATCGATATCAAATCAAAAGATTTTGGCACCGCTCTCGCGATGAGAGAGAGTTGGCACCGCTGTGCACACAGACCCAAATGTATAAACAAATCAATCAAACCAACTACACCGGAATCGAGCAACGTGTCATCGAGGAGGCTGCTGATGAAGTCCAGGCTTGCCGGATGCGGTTTTGGCTCGAGACGCCTCCGCTTGTTGGCTGCCTTGCCGTCCAGCTTAACCGGCAGCGACGCCGGTGTACACGTGTGCTGGTGTGTGTTGTGTGCTGGGTGTGCGCGAGTGCGTCCTTCTGTGCATGCTGCCGCGTAGTGGTGAATTGTGCGCGAGTGCGTCCTTCGCGTGCAATAAGTTTGTCCTCAATGCGCCCTCAATTTACTAGCGTGCGGGGTGCTATCCCGAGTGGTTTCAACTTTGTTTACTTCACCACGTGTCAGATGGGCCTCTAGTTTACTTATTTTCACCCACTGCCACATGGGCCAGCACACGAAGATACAAAACACGGGCTGACAAGGCAACACGTGGATTGGTTGACCGGTCAACTAAACAATATACGGAGCTATACGCTGACACAATGAGCGTATAACCCGTCGGTATAGAGAGTTCAAGTGAGAGGGGAGGCCCGTGAGAGATAGCAGAGAGAGAGAGAGAAAGAGCTACTCCCTCCGTTCGATAATGTAGTTCCAACATTTTTTTAAGTCAAACTTTTGAAACTTTGACCAAGTTTATAAAGAAATTATTTATATCTACAATACCAAAGATAAATGATAGTATGAAGTAAGTACATGTTGTGATGAATCTAATGATCGTTCCAGATGTAAATGTTTTTCTCCACATATACTTGGTCAAACGTTTCTGAGGTTTGACTTTTCAAAACATCCATATGCTTATGGACGTGACAGAGTCCCTAACAAGAGAGAGAGAGAGAGAGAGAGAGAGTGAAAAAAGTGTGTGTGCATGTGTGAAAGAGACATGGACAACACACGATAAAAGTAGAGAAAAAGCATGCGTGTCTTATGCAAACATATCACAGATGCATCTTCGACAACAGAGGCAAGGTGAGGAGATAGTGTGTGGTTGTTTGGAACCGAGAGAGAAAGACCCCTAACACGTGGCCAAGAGGGGTCTGACAAACAAGGGAGAGAGGTCGAGAGAGACGTACGGAGAAAATGCAGACATGGGGAGGAGAGAGTGTATGTTTTTCATAGAGAGATCCCCTGGAGATCGTGATGGGACTACATGGGTGGGAGATCGAGTGACAAGGTGTGTGCGCGATAGAAGATGCCCCGAGAGATATCGAGATAGACGTATGGATGGAAGGAGACAATACGTGTGTTCCTAATGGCTAGTAAGAGATAATCATACTTAGGAGGGGGGGGGGGAGTGCTTGCGCCTATGATGGATTGAGGGATTATGGTACTTAGGGGGGTGCGTGCCACATGGAGAGAGAACAAGGGAAGAGAGTGTTGGATGGGTCTATATGTATAGCACGAGCGAGACATGTGTATGTGTGAACCAGGGAGATATTAGGCCAGTTTAGCTTGCGTCCCGAGCATCTTTTGCCTACCTTGGGGTTGTGGCTGCATTTCATGCACGCTTGTTTGGTTGCTACCCTGTGAAAAAGAAAGCCCGCCTGGCCTGGGTTCCCTTGCACTTTAATTAGCATGGCTCAACTCCAGACACTGCAAGTAGCCTGGCTCAGGCGACCGATTTCGAACGCCTGGTCGTGCCTGGTCGTGTGGCCACGAGGCTAACAGCAACATGGATGGATATTAGCATTAAATAATTGATGCATGGATTGATTGATGGGACGTTGATGCTTTGCCTGGCCCAGGCATGAACCAAACGCTTCAGCACCACACAAGCCTGGCCAGGCAGAAATATTTTACATCTCACGTCCACACCAGGCAGTACCAGCCATCAAGGCATGAGGGCCAGGTCACGAACCAAACTGACCAATAAAGTTTGAGAGAGATTGAGGAGCCCCGATAAGGCTGAGTGGTGCGTCAGATAGCTGAGAGGGGGAAAGAGATATTCCATCCGCTCGATAATGCAGTGCATGTAAATTTTTTAGAAGTCAAACTTTGGAAACTTTGATCAAGTTTACGCAAATGTTATTTATATCTACAATACCAAAGATACATCATACAAAACTACATCTCATGGTGAATCTAATGGTATATGTTTGCTGTACTAGATGTAATTCTTTTTCTCCACATACATGGTCAAACTTTGTGATGTTTGACTTTTCAATAAATCTATATGCTATGGACCGAGGAGAGTGCCTCAGTTGAGATAGATCAAGTGCGTGTGAAGGAGAATGAGTAAGTGTGCAAAAAGAGTATGTGTGTGAAAGAGAAAGTGACAACAAACGATAAATTAGAGAGCGTGTGTGTTTTTTTGTTTCTTATGCGAACATATCACGCATGCATCTCCGAGATGGAAAAACGAGGCGAGGAGATACATGAAGATAGCTAGTGTGTGCTTGTTTGCAATGGAGAGAGACACCCTGTAGCACATGTCCAATAGAGGTGTGGCCAACAAGGAACAAAGGTCGAGAGGGACACATGGATGACATGGATGCATGGGGAGGGAGAGAGGGTGCGTTTGTGATAGAGAGATCCCGTCGAGATCGTGAGGGGACTATATGGGTGGGAGATCGAGGGAGTGCGTGCGCGATAGAAAGATGCCCCGAGAGAAATCGAGATAGACCACGCACATGTTTGTGATGGAGACTAAGATTAGCTAGTCATATACATATAGGGGGGACTGCGTGTGCCAACAATTGAGTGAGAGACCATCATACTTGGCTAGCTGGGCATGAGATTGTGTGTGTGCGCGTGTGAGATGGAGAGAGAACGAGGGGGAGATATAGAGTTTTCGATGGGCCTATCGAGTGTGAGTGAGATATGCATGTGTATGTGTGACCCAGGTGGATGGAGAGTTTGAGAGAGGGGGGAAGAGCTCCGAGACGACATAGTGGTGCGTGAGAGAGTTACAGGCAAAGAGCCAAGGAATCTGTGTGCGTACGATGAGTGCACCCAAGATATCTAGCTTGGACTAGCTAGAGTATCATACATAGTGTGCGAGAGAGACCTATAGATGGTGTATATATGCATGCGAACTAGAAAGACCCCCCCCCCCACACACACAAAGAGAGAGAGAGAGAGAAAGGGAGAGGGACGAACAAGGTTTTTGTGTCGGATGCGTGCGACAGAATTGAAGATTGTCGGTGAGAGAGAGAGAGAGAACGGGAGTCCGGGAGAGGGGGAGGTCGCGTTTTATGCATCAAAGACTGATATAAACCATGTTTCGATATAAACTTGCATTCAAATATTTAAATTGGAGAACATGTTGTCTGCAATCCACACATGAACGGATATATGCGTATATCAAACAAGTTCATTAATTTGACTTTCAACATGTTCATGGAGTACTATAATACTGTACAACATGCTACTCGATTGAGGTGTTCAATTTTGGATTTAGTTCACTATTTTGACCTACTGAACGAGCTATTTCATTGAATCGAGATATTTCATTTTGGGTTTGATTCACGTTTTTGAGTGGGTCAACTATTTTTCATATAGTAAATCGCTAGCAACGAGCATGTAAAAACACATTACTCCCAAGCATCATCTCTCCATCTAAAAAAGAAGTGGCAAGCTAATATTTCAAAATTTGATCCGAATCGACTTGGTAAGGTAGACGTGGATGCTTGTTCTCCCAAAATTTGAACGAACCATTAAACATCCTCTCTGCTCGGTGGAATTCGCCCGAGAAAATAAATGGGAGACGCGAAATTACCGTCCTATGTGGGACACGCATCAATTAGCCCGTTGTACATCGAGGGTAGGTTCGTAACTTCATCCAAGCGCGCCTTCTCCTCGGCCGAAATGACATGTGCCGAATAATTCATAAACCATGGTCGGCAAAACACGCTCTCCTCGCCCAAAATAGCTCGCGCCCACTATTTCAAAACACGCTCTCCTCGCCCAAAATCACTCGCGCCCACTATAGTTCAAAACACGCCCTCCTTGTCCGAAATCGCTCCCGCCCAGAGAAGAAAAGTTACTCTACTATCCCCGACCCTCAGTACACATTTCAGACAAACGCGTCTGTAAGACATGGTTCCACTCCCCTCCCAATTTCCCCCGCCCGCCCCCATTCATACCTCGTGGGCGCCAAATCACCTTCTCCCCGGGAAGCTCCCTTCTCCCGAGCCACGAAACCTCAGCCCCACCTCCATGGCGCCCCACCGCACCAATTTCATAGCCGCCCTCCTCCCTAATGCCGGAGACGTTGTCCATTTGCCGTCGTGCACTGGGCCGTGTGCCTCTTACTCCATGCTGCTGGTGCTGCCTCGATGACGGCCGCGTGAACCGTACCGGAGCCAATTCACCCCCGCCGTTGTTCACGGCGCCGGAGCGGCTCCAACTTCGGATCCGTCATGAGTCCTGGCGCTGCTTTGGCGTAGCCGTCGACCATCGCGACATCACTCTTTCCCTGCTGCCGGCCGCCACCGCAACCGCGCCGGCCTCACCGACTCGGCAGCTGGACCTGCCTACTTCACCATGCCGCCAGATAGGTCACACCCTCATCTCAAATCACTTTATTTAGGCATCAGTTGTCTGAATTTTTATTCTGGGCCAATCGATTTGCAATGGGAAGCAGCACCCCTCGAGGCGGCGGAGCTCCTAGGCTGTCGGTTGGCTGGTGTCTAACGTAAGGGTGCGGGGCTGCAAGTTCGCCGCGGAAGCAGCGCTTAGATGGCTATCTTTTAGAGTTGCGTGGGTTGAAGGTACTGCCGCCACCGGATCTGGATGACGGGGAGTCTTTGTGGATTGGCCCGGGGGCGGCGCAACCATGGCAGTGCGGTGGGGCGGGGAGCGGGGTTTTGGCCGGGGCCACGGACGGCGGAGGCAGGCTGCTCTGCCGTTGGTCGCTGGCTCTTCGGGGAAGATTCCGAACAGTGTCAGCCGGGAGGCACAAGACGGCCAGCCATCCTGCGTAGATTGGATAGTACCAAAATAAAATAAAATTGTGTGACCCCAGTTTAGTCTTCAGTCAATAGACGTGTGACCACTCTCGTACCTTGCTGTTGATCTCTTAGTGTATTTCTTCAGATCAAAGAGATATGTCGTTCTTAACATTATGCGTTATCTGCATCTTCAAACACACCATCTTCCGACTCACCGCAGCTGCTCCAACAAGGGAAGCATACACCAGAAGGGAGCTATAGTCCCCACTCAATAGTTCCCTGCATCGAATGCGCGTGCCCGACATGCACAGCCATAACAACTGCAGGGCCATCGACAAGTCAACACATGATGCTCACTCCTATGGATGGCAGCCAGATAGATTGTACCCTCATCTTACTTGTGTGCAACATTTATGGCTTTGTTATTCATCTAAGCATGGAAAATAGATCATCACATTTCACTGTATATTCATGCTGATTTCTTACGGGTCTTGTTCAGGAGTTAACGCTGTTCCATAGTTCAGCTAAGATACTTGTTCTTTAGGTAACACTGTTCCATAGTTATCATCCATCAGCCAATGCTATCCCACAGGCTGGTGATTATAGTATTATACCACTTCTAGTATTTCCTATGTTGTTCTTTAATACTTTTGTGTGCCATCTAGTTACTCTCGAGTACAAACGATACATATTCTGTAGCTTTCATCTGTGTTCTCCCTTTAGTTTATGAGACCTATTGCTGCTAGTTAACCCAGTCCTACTATTTCTGTCGTCTCCTACAGGCACTCATTACATAAATCTAACTACTAGTTGTCTTCCATGCATGTGAGATATAATTGCACACACTGATATATCCACAAGAACCTCACGGAACAATGTAAAGGCCAATAAACTTGATGTCAATGATACCCAATATGATGGAACATGTAAAGGCAGTTCTTCAGAAGACTTGTAGAAAGATGATGAATCCTCTTCACCCCACAAGGTCCTTGCTCTAACTTGGCCTGTGATATGGGTACAACATGCATATAATGTCCTAGAGTGTATCTACTCTGTTGTAATGCCATGTGCTTAGCAAGCTGATCATGCATGTAAATATGTCATGCCTTCCTGTTTTTCAGTACCTATTCCATTCATGATAACATGTTTTCAAATTCAAGTACTGTCATTCTACTCTATCTCAATGCCATCTGCTTAATTTGGACATCATGCTTCTGAATATCTTATGCATTGTTATTCATCAGTATGTACTTCATCTGTCTACCATACCATGTTTTTTTACATTGAAGTGTTGTTCTAGTGCTCTGTTGCAATGCCATCTTATTTTCCCAATCATACACGTGTATGTTGCCTTAGTTATTTCTGTACGTATTCCGCTAGCATACAGTTTTACATTCAACTAGTGTTTTTTGCTATGTTGTCCTGTAGTATCCCTAGCTCTTACACCATACTCCCTCAGTCCGGATTACATGTTGCAGAAATGGATAAAAAAGGATGTATCTAGAACTGAAAGACGCCTAGACCCATCCATTTTTTTTCTGGATGGAGGGAATACATGTCAATATGTCATGCCTTTCTATTCTTCAGTACCTATTCAATCTCTCTGCTGCCGCATGTTTTATAATTAAAGCACCATTCTTCTATACAAGGCATGCAAGGGGAAGACGACTATGTTAGAATCTGAAGGGTTACAAACAAGGCCTTTGCAAAAGATCCAAACGCCAGGAGATAATAAACCAACTCCAGTTTTTATAGATACTGCTCCAGCATAGAGAAACCCAACTCCTACTAATAGTAAGCAGATTCCAGTGGCCAAAGAACTAGTCCGCTCTAGTCCAGCAAAAATATGCCAACTCAATTCTAAGAAGCGTGTGCGTATCCTTGCATCATGAAATTTTATAGCATGCTGATCATATTTTCTACATGTTTCTTACCCATCTCTCTTTTAGAAAATAAGCTTAACAGATAGAAGATTTTCTGCAATGGTATCGTTTATGAGGAAAGATTCTTGCAGGAATTCTCTGTGCTCCAATGTAGATGTAAGTACCTATTGTATATCACTATATTTTTTACATCAGCATGTATTTTGTTAATCGGCGTGACTCCAACCTTTATCTGATCTAAATTTAGTTGTAGCAAAATGTATGATTAAAGGCCACAATGTTGATTTTTGCAAGGAAAACTGCCTGGTAGTTTTGCTCCTGAGCTGCACGAGTGTACTATCTGATATCAGTGGGTTTGAATACTTTGGTTCTGCAGTGGTTTTTTTTAGTGTTTTTACTGTGTTGTCCTATCGTATCCCTAGCTCTTACATCATACTCCCTCCGTCCGGATTAAATGTCGCAGAAATGGATAAAACTGGATGTATCTAGAACTGAAATATGCCTAGACCCATCCATTTATTTCCGGATGGAGTGAATACATGTCAATATGTCATGCCTTTCTATTCTTCAGTACCTATTCCATCTCTGCTGTAGCATGTTTTATAACTGAATCACCATTCTTCTATATAAGGCATGCAAGGGGAAGACGGCTATGTTAGAATCTGAAGGGTTACAAACCAGGTCTTTGCAAAAGATCCAAACTCCAGGAGATAATAAACCAACTCCATTTTTCATAGATATTGCTCCAGTGCAGAGAAACCCAACTCCCACTGATAATAAGCAGATTCCAGTGGCTAAAGAACTAGTCTGCTCCAGTCCAGCAAAAGAATGTCAAATCCATTCTAAGAAGCGTGTGTGTATCCTCGCATCATGAAATTTTATAGCATTCTGATCATATTTTCTACATGTTTCTTACCCGTCTCTCTTTTAGAAAATAAGGTTAAACGATACAGGACTTCCTCCGTTGGGATCATGTTCGAGGAAAATATCTTGCTCCAGTGCTGATGTAAGTACCTGTTGTATATCACTATATTTTTACATCAGCATGTATTTTGTTAATCGGCGTGAATCTAACCTTTATCTGATCTAAAATTAGTTGTAGCAAAATGTTAAAGGTGCCAATGTTGATTTTTTTAAGGAAAACTGCCTGGTAGTTTTGCGTACTGAGCTGCATGAATGTGCTATCTCATATCACGCACATTACTGAATTGTAGTGCTTCTCTGGTTGCCCATTCATTCATTGTGTCAATGTTGCTTTCGTATTACGTTACCTGGCTGATGATAGCTGTGTCATATTGCGTTAATTTGGTGTAGGCTAGTTGCGCAAATGTTCATTGTCTCAATGTTGCTTTCCTATTATCTGACTTGGCCAATGATAGCAATGCTAGTGTGTTAATTTTGTGCAGGCTGCTGAAGATAAGAAGACAAACTCTGAAAACAGCAAGGCAACCCCATTGTTTCTTTCCAGTAAATCTAGGCCAGGTAATATGGCAATAACTCATTGTCGGAGTAAATAGCCATGGGTAGCCTAGCCGGCTTCCCCTGGCCCATCAGAAAAAATTATGAGCTCGTCCGGCTCTCAAGAGGACTCAAGACCTGGGGCCGCCTCCCCCCTTGCCGGCTATCTTCTAGGCCGGCTTCGGGGGCGGCCCGCCCTTTACCCTCATGAAGAAAGTTGTGGGAGGGCCGACTGCAAGAAGCCGGCTGCAACGAGGCCGACACCAAGAGGCCGACTCCCATAAAGCGGTCAAGGCCGTACCCGCAAAGTACGCGTCCACCCCGCGATGATGAAGCAGGGAGTGGCTACAGTGGAGCCTGCCACCCCCAAAACCCAGAGCACGCCTGGTACAGTGCGCCGTACGGGTAGCCACGACCCGTCCGGCGCGGCACTGTTGCCACGGCGGCCCCGACGCCATCCACGACGGGCCACCAGCGTGGCCCCCGAGGCGGTGGGCCCCTTCGGGCAGAGAGATACCGAAGGCGGCCGCACCTCCTCCCAAGTCGGCCTGATGGAGAGCCGGCCCCCCATGGCCGGCTCGCCATCCTCCTCGAAGGAAACGCCCATTAAGGAGACAAGATACTGCGGGGCTACAGTAATCGCCAACCTCCTTGGCCAGCTCGCCAACCTCCTTGGCCAGCTCCACGTCTGCAGCGAGCCTGCTGCAGATTTGGAGTCACTTGGCTCCACCGACCCGATGCCTGTCGACTCCGACACGGCATCCTACGACACCTTCCCCACCAACGTCGCGATCTACAATGACCCACTCCCTCCGGCCGGCGATCGCGATACTGTCACCACTGAGGTGATGGTTATCGGCCATGATGGCCCGGCCGACGAGGGCGCCCATGACGCCCCGCGTGCGGTGGCCCATGACTTGTCCGCCCCCCTCCCGGCTGATGCCGACGACGAAGTACTGGAGGCACGCCGCCTCGCCCTCCTCGCGGAGGGCCGGCGGCTGGCCTCCGTAAGACGCCTCACCAAGGCCTACCAGCGCGAAGCTGACCGCGCCGCCTTCGGCACGCCGGCTCCGGCTGGCCCAAGCCGGGCTGGTGCTGTCAGGCAACGCGGCGCCGTCATCGCCGACACGCTTGGAGTCGATCGCCCGGTCTACACCACTCCGCTCGAGAACCTGCGCGCCGCTCAGGCGGCCGTAGACGAGCTGGACGGCTTGGAAGCCGAAGACCTCCCCCACATGGCGCGGCACATACAACAACTAATTGACGCGGCCGCTCAGCGGCACGAAGCCGACGCCTGCGCGGGGAGCCCTCCACCGCGCCGCGATCACGGCGCGACTTCCCGGTCGCCGACTACGAGCAACACACGCGCACGGCGCGAGAAAGAGCCGGCTTCCAGCCGAAGCCGGACCCGAATCTCCATCGAGCGAGACGCAGACGGCCGTCCCCGAGCCATGGAATGGCGGGGCACACCGCCTCCGCCTCGAGCTCATGGAGAGAGATACCCCACCCCGCCTCCAGTGGCGCACCCGACTCTCAGCGGCCGGCTAGGTCGCCGCAAAGGAGTCGGCGAAAACGACGCCCGCCACCGGATTGACCGCCTGGCCAGATCCCCGGCGCTAGAAGAAGAAGATGATGTCGGCCCGCCCTGTTTTGGCCCCCGCATCCGCGACGAGCCCTTCCCCAAAGGGTTCTCGCTCCCGAGAGACACGCCCAAGTACAACGGCTCGGTGAAGCCGGAAGACTGGCTGACCGACTACTCCACAGCCGTCAGCATCGCCAACGGCAATCGGCGCATTGCCGTGAAGTACGTGCCCCTCATGCTGCAAGGCACGGCATGGACTTGGCTTAACAACCTCAAGCATCTCAGCATCAACAGCTGGGTAGATTTCACTGAAGCCTTCATTCGCAACTTCACCAGCACCTACAAGCGGGCTCCCAAGCCCAGACAGCTCTCCCAGTGCGTACATGGCCCAGCCGAGTCCACCCGCGACTACCTCACGCGTTGGGCCGAGCTCCGCAATTCTTGCGAAGGGGTGCATGAGGTGCAGGCCATCGAATACTTCACTGCCGGGTGCCGAGAGGGCACCCTCCTCAAGCACAAGCTCCTTTGCGACGAGCCGACTACCCCCGACGAGCTCCTGAACATCGCCGACAAGTACGCTACCGCCGACTCCTCGATGAAGACCGAGCTCCGGGTAGACGCGTCCGGGAAAGTGCTTAATCCGGCGCCCCAAGCACCGGGGGGAGATTCCGGCCGACGCCAACACCAGAATGATCAGAAGCGCAAAGGCCCTGCGCCGCCTCCCGCTAGCCGGCAGGTGGCCACGGTCGAAGATGCGCCACCTGAGGGGCGGCCCGCGCCCAAGAAGCCCAAGGGCAGCCGGCCGGCTTGGCAGCCAGCCTTCTCCTACGAACAAACTCTTGACGCCCCGTGCAAGTTCCATAGCGGCGCGAAGGCGTCCAACCATACAACCCAAAAGTGCAACTGGCTCGCCCGAATCTCCAAGGGCGAAGGGCTCACGCCGACTCCGCCTGCCGGCCCGCCGCCTCTGGCTCCGCCGCCCAAGGCCGCTTGGCCCGCGGTCGACGCCGTGCAGGACGAGTTCCCCGACGAGCAAGCATCTTACGTCGTCTTTACGAGCCAGCCCGAAGACCGGCGCAGCAAGCGCCGAGAGCATCAAGAAGTCAATATGGCCGCCGCCAACCCAGCCGGCCACATGCATTGGCCAGAGAAATCCATCAGCTGGAGTCGGGCCGACCACCCAGAGGTGATGCCGTCCCCCGGCTCCTACGCTTTGGTCCTGGAGGCCACCCTCGCGACGGACACGCGCGCCGCCCGCTTCTCCCGCGTGCTGATCGACGGTGGAAGCAGCATCAACATCCTGTACCGCGACACCATGGAAAAGTTGGGTGTCAAGGCAAAACATCTTGTGCCGACTCGGACGGTGTTTCATGGCATCGTACCCGGCTTGTCCTGCGCCCCCATCGACAAGATCACGATCGATGTACTCTTTGGGGACAAGGATCATTTCCACCGGGAAGCGATCTGGTTCGAGGTGGTGGACCTGGAGAGCCCTTACCACGCCTTTCTTGGCCGACCCGCCTTGGCCAAGTTCATGGCGGTCCCCCACTACGCGTACCTCAAGATGAAGATACCAAGCTCCAAGGGCGTCATCACCATCACCGGCGACTACAAGAAGTCCGCCGACTATGCCGCGGCCAGCAGCCGGCTGGCCGAATCCCTCGTGATTGCCGAAGAAAAAAAGACGCTGGACCGGGTCGTGGCCCTGGCCAGCAAGCAGCTGAACCAGCCCGCCGACTCCAAGGAGTATGATGCCCAAGGATCTTTCCAGCCGGCCAAGGAGACCAAGAAAATACAGCTCGACCCCGAGCACCCCGAAAGGTTTGCCGTCATTGGGGCAAGCCTAGACAGCAAATAGGAAGGCGAGCTCGTCGATTTCCTCCGTGAGAATCGGGATATCTTTGCATGGTCCCCCAAGGACATGCCGGGTGTTCCGAAGGATTTCGCCGAGCACAAATTACATGTGCGGGAGGACGCAAAACCAGTCAAGCAGCCTCTCCGCCGACTGTCAGAGGAGAAGAGAAGGATCGTAGGGGAGGAGATAGCCCGGCTTCTTGCAGCCAGCTTCATCATGGAAGTTTTCTTCCCCGAATGGCTCGCGAACCCGGTTCTCGTGCTGAAAAAGAATAACAAGTGGCGCATGTGTATCGACTACACAAGCCTCAACAAAGCTTGCCCCAAGGATCCCTTCGCCCTGCCCAGAATTGACCAAGTGATAGACTCCACAGCCGGATGCGAGCTGTTGAGTTTTTTGGATGCTTATTCAGGATACCACCAGATAAAACTGAACCCGGATGACCGGCTGAAGACCGCTTTCATCACGCCATTCGGAGCCTTCTGCTACCTGACCATGACGTTCGGCTTGAGGAATGCCGGCGCCACCTTTCAGCGTTGCATGCAGAAGTGCCTCCTCACGCAACTCGGCAAAAACGCCCACGTCTACGTGGATGATATCGTGGTGAAGACGGAGAAGCGCGGCACTCTGCTGGAAGACCTGAAAGAGACATTCGAGAACCTGCGCCGGTTTCGAATCAAGCTCAACCCCAAGAAATGCGTGTTCGGAGTGCCAGCCGGCCAGCTCCTAGGCTTTCTGGTCTCCGAACGCGGCATCGAGTGCAACCCAGTGAAGATCAAGGCCATCAAGAGGATGGCGGTCCCAACCAAGCTTCGAGAGATCCAGAAGTTCACCGGGTGCCTGGCCTCTTTGAACCGCTTCATCAGCCGGCTTGGAGAGAAAGCTCTCCCTCTCTACCCCCTCATGAAGAAAAGAACTCACTTCGAGTGGAATGACCAGGCCGACCAAGCTTTCCACGAGCTGAAGAAAATGCTGGCCATGCCGCCTGTCCTGGCGGCGCCGACTGAGAAAGAGCCCATGCTCCTTTATATTGCCGCTACTAGCCGGGTGGTCAGCACCGTCATTGTAGTCCAGCGCCCTGAAGAAGGCCGAGCCCAGCCGGTCCAGAGGCCGGTGTATTATTTGAGCGAGGTGCTGTCCGCCTCAAAACAGAACTACCCGCACTACCAGAAGATGTGCTACGGCGTGTACTTCACCGCCAAGAAGCTGAAGCCGTACTTTCAAGAACATCCCATCACGGTCGTATGCACTGCCCCGCTGGCCGAGATCATAGGCAGCCGGGATGCATCCGGCCGGGTGGCTAAGTGGGCCATCGAGCTGGCCCCGTACACGATCTTCTACCAACCTCGCACCGCCATCAAGTCACAAGCATTGGCCGACTTCCTTGTTGACTGGGCCGAGACCCATTACTTACCACCAGCTCCCGACTCCACCCACTGGCGCATGCACTTCGACGGATCAAAGATGCGCACCGGCTTGGGAGCCGGCGTCGTCCTTACCTCTCCTAAGGGCGACAAGCTCAGATACACGCTGCAGATCCACTTCGCCGCCTCCAACAATGTAGCCGAGTACGAGGCGCTCATACATGGGCTCCGGCTTGCCAAGGAACTCGGCATCCGCTGGATCCTGTGTTATGGCGACTCGGATTTGGTGGTTCAGCAATCATCTGGTGACTGGGACGCCAAGGACACAAACATGGCAAGCTATCGCTTCCTAGTGCAGCAAATCAGTGGGTACTTTGATGGATGCGAATTCCTCCACGTACCGCGAGCCGACAATGAGCCAGCAGATGCCCTGGCCCGAATAGGCTCCATGCGGCAAGCAATACCAACCGGCGTCGCCCTACAACGCCTCCTCAAGCCGTCCATCAAGCCGTCTCTGGAATCCGACTCCATCTTCGTGCCGCCTAACCCCGATGGGGCCGGGTCCGGCTCGAAGAATCAAGCAGTCGGCCCGGGGACTTCAGTACTCAGCTCGGGGGCTGCAGTAGCCGGCTCGGGGACTGCCGCACCCGGCTCGGGGACTGCCGCACACGGCTCGAGGACTGCGGTAGCCGGCCCAGGGACTGCGGTGGCCGGCCCGGGGACTTCTTCAGCACAGCAAGCGTCGGCTGACTCCAGCACTTCATCACCCAGCCCGCCCACCCTGGTGGCTCTAGCCACATTGGTGGCAGGGGAAGTTGCAGCTCCATCATGGGCTCAATCCATCCTCAACTTCCTGGTGAACCAAGATCTGCCGGCTGACGAAATAGAAGCGAGACAAGTCCAACGTCGAGCCGGAGCATACACAATCGTCAACAGAGAACTTGTCAAGCGCAGTGTCACCAGAGTCTTACAGCGATGCGTCGAGCAGGAGAAGGGCATTGCAATCCTCAGAGATATACACCAAGGAGAGTGCGGCCACCACGCCGCCTCAAGATCACTTGTCGCCAAAGCCTTCCGCCATGGTTTCTTCTGGCCGACTGCTTTGGACGACGCCAAAGAGCTAGTCAAACACTGCAAAGGCTGCCAGCTTTTCAGCTCCAAGCAACACATGCCGGCTTCGGCACTCAAGACCATTCCCCTCACCTGGCCCTTTGCCGTCTGGGGACTGGATATGGTGGGCCCTTTCAAGACGGCGCGCGGCGGCATGACACATTTGCTCATCGCCTTGGACAAATTCACCAAGTGGATCGAGGCAAAGCCGATCAAGAAGCTGAATGGGCCGACTGCGGTGACTTTCATTGCAGATATAACAACCCGGCACGGCGTACCGCACAGCATCATCACCGACAACGGCACGAATTTTGCCAAAGGTGCCTTGGCACGATTCTGCGCTACACAAGGTATCCGGCTGGACCTTGCGTTCGTCGCCCACCCGCAGTCAAACAGCCAAGTAGAGCGAGCAAACGGCCTCATCCTGTCCGGCATCAAGCCCCGACTGGTCGTACCTCTGGAGCGTTCAGCCGACTGTTGGCTCGACGAGCTGCCGGCTGTCCTATGGAGTCTGCGTACTACCCCAAACAGATCAACCGGCTTCACTCCTTTCTTCCTTGTATATGATGCCGAGGTAGTCATCCCAACAGACATCGAGTTCGACTCGCCTCGGGTAACCATGTACACGGAGGCGGAGGCCAAAGAAGCACGAGAAGACGGCGTCGACCTGCTGGAAGAAGGCCGGCTGTTAGCCCTCAGCCGGTCTGCCATCTACCAGCAGGGTTTGCGCCGCTACCACAGCCGGAAGGTCAGGCCAAGATCCTTCCAGGAGGGCGACCTTGTGCCCCGGCTGATCCAGCGAACAGCCGGCCAGCACAAGCTCGCAGCCCCTTGGGAAGGCCCCTTCGTTGTCAGCAGAGCTCTAGGCAACGATTCCTACTACCTCATCGACGCGCAGAAGCCGAAGGCACGCAAGAGAGATGACTCCGGCAAGGAGTCGGAACGACCATGGAACGCCAATCTCCTTCGAAAATTTTACAGTTGAAATGCAGTATGTATCACGTCCACTTTTGTATTAAGTACGAGACAATAGGCTCCTCGAGGAGGACTCGGGGACTGCCATCTTTTATTTTATGAATGAAAGTTATCATGCGTATGATATCACCTGTTCATTTATTTATTTCGTCCGGCACCGGGTTCGACGAGTCGGCCCGGGGACTAGCCGACTGGAGTTATATTAGGAATCCTACCCGCGGTCAGACAAGTAATGTGCCGACACCCAGGTTTGGCTCTTGCCAAAATCGCAGTTCGAAGAACCGGCTGCCCGGCTGGCAAGAGTCATAAGCCGGAAAGGGTGTGCACATGAAAAACGGCTAGGGACTAACGGATTTATATAACAAAAGCCGGCTTGCCGCCTACCGCCGACCGACTACCAGAGTAGCCGGCCGACCGGCTTGCATTCAGTTTGCTTCAAATCCAAGAAAGCTCAAGTACTTGCCTTCCCAAAGAGGGAAGGCGGCAAAGGAAAAAGCCTAAGGATAAAAAGTGCACTCGAATGGAAACCAAAACATGTATACAATAATATTTACACAAAGGACCCCCCAGAGAGGTCAGCATCCAACATTGTTTGATACACCCCCAGCGGGTGGAATTGCGGAAACTTAAAAGTTGTTCGAAAAAACAAAAGCAGGAACAACAGGGACGGCAGATCAAGCCGGCGGGGCCGCTGACGAGCCGGGCCGGGCGGTGGAGACGGTTGCGCCGGCTGAAGGAGCGGCCGGCTGGCCAACTTCGGCCTGATCACCGCCTCCGGCAGAGGGCACGCTTCCGCGCGGCTCGTTGCTGGAGGCACGGTCGGCTTGAGGGCGGTCGGTCGTTCCACCGGCTGGCTCGGCGTCTTCGCCGTCCTCTTCCTCGTCATCCTCGCCCTCGTCGCTGGAGGCAATCTCCTCGGCCGAGTCCTCGCCCTCCGCCGGGTTCAGCCCGAACCACTCCTCCGGCTGGGCGACGCCGTCGTCATTAAGTTCCGGCGCGAAGACGCTGGTGTCGGTGCACTCGGCGATCGTCGAGGCGCGCTGGGCAATAGCCGGCCGTACCTCCTCTAGCTCTGCGTCGGCCTCCAGCCGCCAAGTCCGCAGCTGGTCCAGGCTTAGCCCTGGGTACCATGCGCAGACGAACTCCAACGCACGCCCGGCTCCGAGACGGGCTGCCGACGCCTTCCAAGCCTCAAAGCGGCCGACTGCGACTTCCAGCCAGTCGGCGGTCCGGCTCGGGGTGCGGGGGATCATCTGGCCGGGCCAAAGCACGGCCAGCACCTGTGCCCCGGCACGTTGGAGCCGGCGGAGCATCCGATGGGCCGGCTGCAGTCGCGCTTGGACGGCAATGAGCTGCTCCACCAGCGTTCGATTTGCATCTGGCGCAATGACAACTCCAGCCTGACGGCGCGCCTCACAATGGGCCTCGATGGCTTGGGTGGCGAGGACGGAGTGGCCGGGAAAGTAATCTGCGCAAAGTAACAAGCACAAGCAGATTGAGGAAGGGCAAGAAAAGTGGCTTACCATCGATCAGATCTTCGATTCGGCCGAAACCTTCCTCCAGCGCCTGACGCGTCTCGGCCCAGTTCGCCTCCTTGGTCTCGAACTCCGCCTTCAGGGCAGCCTCACTGTCCTGCGCCTTCTGCAGGGCCGCCTTGTGGCTCTCCTCCTGGCCGGCCAGTTTCTTGACCAGGCGGTCGCGCTCCTGGACCAAGTTGGCGTACTCGGCGTCCTTGGCGCGAAGAGCGGTCTGCGGCTCGCCAAGCTCCCTCCGCAAGTCGGCGTTGGCCTCTGCATGAGCAAAAGACAAAGAGAAAAAGTCAGCAAGGGAAAGGTCGTCAAGGAAGATCCGACCCGACTGCTCAGCAGTCGGCCCGAATCTCGGGGACTACACCCAGTGGGTGCGCTGTCGCGCCCCCACAAGAAACAGATCAGAGCAAGGTACTTACGACGGCTGCGGGCCAGGTCATCGGTCCTCCGGCCCAGCTCCTGAGCCTGGGAGTTGAAGGCAGCAGCACGAGAGTTGTGACAATCCTAAGGACCAGACAGAAAACAGAGTTAAGATAGTCGTCGAGAAAGATCCGACCCGACTGCGCTGCAGTCGGCCCGGATCTCGGGGACTACACCCAGTGGGTGCGCTAGCGCACCCCCACGGAAGAAATCAGAGAGCCAGAGCGGTCGACAAGTAAAAAACTTACCCAGATTGCAGACCGCGTCGACAAGAACTCCTGAGTAAATTGCTGCAGGAGGGCGGCCTGAGCCTGCAGCCGGCTCCGAACCCCTTGGGTTTCCACGTTCAGCTCGCCACTTCCTCCGCTGGGAGTCCACCCGGACGTGGCAGAGCTGGCCGCCTCCAAGGCTTCTGCCGACTGGGTTGGCACCCGCGGCTTGGCGCGTGTCTGGCGGGGCCGTGTTCCCTCCGGCGCGCTGGGTCTCCGCCAGCTGAATCTCAAGACCGGCTCCGGCCTTGGGTGCGCCCCGGGCCGGCTCCTCCGGCACCGCCGACGACTGGCCGCCTTCACCCGCTCCGGTTGGCGCTGCCGGTGGCGTCCTCTCCGCGAAGACCTCGAAGAGCTCCTCACTCTGCACCGGCGGCTGATCCGGGGTGATCTCCTCTGCCATGGGCAGCGGGATGTCCGGGTCCACGGTGCAGAGGGGGATGGCGAGCAGCGGAGGCCGGCTACGCGTGCCTTCCACCTCCGTTTCCGCGGTCGCCCGCTCCATCGGAGTCTCGGCTGCCGCGTCAGCCCGCTCCTTCGCCGCCCGGGCGGCCTCCCGCTCCGCCGCCTCCCTCTCCTCTCGCGCTTCACGGGCGTTCCGCTCCGTGGCTTCCGCAAGGTCGGCGCGGGGGTCCACACGGCGGGGCCCTGAAGATCCAGCACCCGGCCCAACCACAGAGCCGCCTGGGCCCCGCTCAAGGGAGAGCGGCGCCCTACTTGGAAAATGGTGGAGAGTTAGAACAAAAGAAGACAACGAAAAATAAACACACAAGCGGCCGAAAACTTACGACGAAACTGCCTGGGGCTGCTTCACCGTCCTCCGGAAGCGAGCCGCCTTCGCCGCCGCCTCGTCCCGCTTCATTGCCGCGGCGGAGGCCCTCGTCTTCTTCGGCAGGCTGCCAAAGAGAGGAAGCGTGGCCCGGCGCTTCGACGTCCCACCACCGGCAGCCGGCGCGGCGGACGAGCCCGCGCTGTGACAGTCGGCTGGCGGCTGGCGGCGCGGGATTTCTTCTTCATCGGCGTCATCCGGCCAGTCGTCAAAACTGGCCGAGAGCCCCGTGCCTCCGGGCTCGGCGACGTCCCCCGTGGCGGCGTCCTCCATCGCGGCCGCCCCCAGATCCAGGTCGTCAACATCATCTGCCACACGGTCGGGGGCATACCGGCGTTCGACTCCTGCCGCCCCGGCTGGCGGCGGAAGAAGAGGGTTCTGATAAGAAGGAACCACCTAGTCAGAAGCCGGCAGGCATAAAGCCGGCTGATGACAGAAAGAAGATAGAAAGAAAGACTTACCACGGGCGGTGGATGGGCGCGAGAGTACGGCGCCTTGCCGTATTGCCAGTCGTCGGCGAGCTTAAGGTTGGCAATGTAGTTTACCATAAGCGCGACTTCGGCATGGAGCATGTCCCATGTGCTCAGCCGGCACGGGTCGAAGCGGCCGCTCATCCGGCTCAGCATGTGGGGCCGGCTCTGAAGGGGGAGGATCCGGCGCTCGACGAAGGCGGCCACCAAGTCGGCTCCGCGCAGGCCTTCCGACTGGATCATTACCCGAAGCCGGGCGATGGCGGTGTTCCCAGCCGGTGACAAGGACTTGGATCTGAAGCCCCAGGACGGCTGCCTCCCAGCCGGCGGGCCGGCTACGTAAGCCGGCAGATTAACGTGGTCTCCTTGCGGGGCGATGTTCTTGACGTAGAAGTATGATTTTTGCCAGAGCTTCACCGATTGGATTAAAGGGATATGCGGGAAGGGGTTGTTCTCGCCTGACCTCTTCATCGCGATGAAGGCCCCGCAGGGGGCAGGCACGCCGGCGATGACGGTGCCGAGCTTGTTCTGGAAGAGCTCCGCCCAAAGCTCCAGTGTGGGCAGCACTCCCAAGAAGCCTTCGCAGAGGGCGACGAAGGCCGACAGCAACATCACCGCGTTGGGCGTGAGGTGATGCGGCTAGAGGTGGTAGAAGTCGAGGAAGGAACGCATGAACCCACTCGCCGGCAGGCCGAAGCCACGGAGGAAGTGCGCGCGGAAGACGACCCGCTCGCCTTCCTCCGGCGCCGGCGAGATTTCCGCCTCCGGCGCCAGACGAGCCTGCACGAGGTTGGCGGCGGGCAGGCGTCGGGTCCGGCGAAGGAACTCTATGTGCTCGTCGTGGACGTTGGAGCTGTCCCACGAGCTTGACAGCGCCATGGACATGGAGGCGTGGGGAGGCTGCGACGGGAAGTTGCGCCGGGCGCGAGAGGAAGAAGAAAGGAAAGGAGAACAAGGAGGGACGGGGAGCGGGGGAGCGAGCAAGCCTTTGTCTCTCCCCCTCCCCCTCCTACTTGTAGGCTAGTGCGCCGGAGCCAAGGAGGCGCGGCGCGGGGGGTCGTGGGGATCGATCGTGCCCACTCCCCCCACGCCCCGCGTTTATTGCGCACTAAAGACACGAAGAAACGGCCGCGGGAAGGCGAGCAGTCCCCTCGGGCCACAGAAGATCTACGCCCGGGCCGAGGCCAAGGAGTGGCGGGCCCGGGCCTGCGGCGGCGTCCCGTCGCGCGCGTGCGACGGCAGGACTTCTTCGCCACGTGGCCCGTCGTGGGGTCCCGCGGGCAGCCCGTGGGTCAACCACGGTCATATTAATAAACAAGAAAGTTCTCTGAAGTCGGCCTACAACGGCGAGGTCGTCTCGTCAGGGTATGAAGCTGACCAAGCTTCTCGTCCCTCTGTCCGCCGCGAAGCTCGCCCAGCTTCGGGGACTACTGTCGGAGTAAATAGCCATGGGTAGCCTAGCCGGCTTCCCCTGGCCCATCAGAAAAAATTACGAGCCCGTCCCGCTCTCAAGAGGACTCAAGACCTGGGGCCGCCCCCCCCCCTTGCCGGCTATCTTCTAGGCCGGCTTCGGGGGCGGCCCGCCCTTTACCCTCATGAAGAAAGTTGTGGGAGGGCCGACTGCAAGAAGCCTGCTGCAACGAGGCCGACTCCAAGAGGCCGGCTCCCATAAAGCGGTCAAGGCCGTACCCGCAAAGTACGCGTCCACCCCGCGATGATGAAGCAGGGCATGGCTACAGTGGAGCCTGCCACCCCCAAAACCCGGAGCACGCCTGGTACAGTGCACCGTACGGGTAGCCACGACCCGTCCAGCACGGCACTGTTGCCACGGCGGCCCCGACGCCGTCCACGACGGGCCACTAGTGTGGCCCCCGAGGCGGTGGGCCCCTTCGGGCAGAGAGATACCGAAGGCGGCCGCACCTCCTCCCAAGTCGGCCTGATGGAGAGCCGGCCCCCCATAGCCGGCTCGCCATCCTCCTCGAAGGAAACGCCCATTAAGGAGACAAGATACTGCGGGGCTACAGTAATTGCCCGCCAGGGCGGCGGTACTGTAGCCACGCTTACCCCGACCAAGCCTGCGTCAACAGTACGGGGCAACAGTAACCAGCCACCAACCAGGCCCTAGACAGTGGGGCCTGCCTGTCGACCAAGGAGCCGGCAGTCGGCGGGACCCATCAGTCGGCGGGCCCCAGCAGCCGGCGCAGAAGCCGGCGAACACAGTCACAGACAGCTGGGCCCCGCGCCCAGCTGGATTACCATTGTACCCCCGGGGGTAGGCCTATATAAACCCCCCGGTGCACCCATGCAAAGGGTTGAACTATCTAGATAGACTTAGACACCACACAAGGAGAAGAAGCAAGCTGTGCCCTTCTTCCTCCTCCCACCCGAACAGCTCAAGGAGCATTGTGTAGCTACTTGTTCATTTAGTCACCATGCGGAGACCCCGCAGAGCAGCAGTAGGGGTGTTATCTCCCCGGAGAGCCCTGAAGCTAGGTAAGATTCGCCGGCGTGCATGTTTTCGCCTTATCCCGTTTCCAGGCACCGGCGATGTTCTATTGGCTCCCACAATGATAAGCCACCCGTTCGCATATGTCGCACCTACCACCCGACACTCATGATTAATTTGTTTGGTTCCCGTCCTAATTTATGTTATGATGCAGTGGTCAAGACACTCTCCACTATCAATAATACAAGCTTGCCAAAATCGCCATCTGAATCTGTTCAGTATCCTCTATCTCGAATGCAACGGAATAAATGTATGTTTGTGAACCAATTAATGGCTGAAGCAATGATGGAATGGTGGATGAATCAGAGGTGCAGAGTCGTGCGACACAACAACTGATCAATGTTTTTAGAGACAGTGTGGCAAAGCAGCAAGAACTTGCCCACATGCTTATGGGCGTCATCTGTGCTAAGGTTGCAGATTGTGACATTGTAGATGGTTATGTTTTGCTCATTTATTTGCACCGGCATCAATCTTTGGTTGCCCAGTGGATGTAATTTCCTGTAATATATTCTGGATGTGCAATGTTATTCTCTGTATGCCGTACCTTTACTCGTCGTAATGGGCTCAAATTATCTAATTTGGCCTAAAGACTTGAACGAACTTTAGTGGGCCCATTAAGTTAATGGGCCGTTACTAGGCCAAAAGTTAATGGCCGGCCCTCTTACCTCCCGGGTCGTTAACAGGCCGACATCGAAGCAGGCAACAGGTGGCCCCAATTTATTTCACGGGCCATTAACAGGCCATTACTAAGT
The DNA here is from genome assembly GCA_034509565.1 of Triticum monococcum. Classification (NCBI taxonomy): domain Eukaryota; kingdom Viridiplantae; phylum Streptophyta; class Magnoliopsida; order Poales; family Poaceae; genus Triticum; species Triticum monococcum. Next base: position 601,825,330 of record CM067842.1, read on the forward strand.
TTGGGCTACATATGGCCCAACTATACTGTAGGCCTTTAGCAGGCCGAAATAGACAGCGGGCTTGTATTGGACCATGAAGAGCATGGGCCGCTAAGAGGCCGAAAGTCAGGTCGTATTGTAAACGGCCCAACTGTGTTGTGGGCCTTTAGCAGGCCGAAACTAAGGTCCGACTACAAATGGCCCAACTCATTTATGGTCCGTTAACTGGCCGAAAGGCATACAGGGCCGGGAATTGGCCCAACACTTAAATGGGTCGCTAAAAGGGAAAAATTCATGTCCAACTACAATTGGCCCAACTGATTTATGGGCCGTCAATAGGCTGAAAGTGACACCGGGCTAGAAATTGGCCCAACACTTAAATGGGCTGCTAAAAGGCCGAAACTCAGGTCCGACTACAAATGGCCCATCAGATTTTTGGGCCGTCAACAGGCTGAAAGACACACCGGGCCTAAAATTAGCCCAACATTTAAATGGGTCGCTAAAAGGCCGAAAGATGTACATCCTAAAAATTGGCCTATCCATTAAATGGGCCATTAACAGGCCGAAATCTCATCGGGCCGATATTGAGCCCAAATATATAGCGGGCTGTTAACGGGCTCGAACTGACGATGGGCTGCAATGGTGTCAAATCTTTAACGGGCCGAATTGGCACATCTTGTATGGGCCGTGGGCTTAAATGGACCTGACATAAGTAGGCCTTATATGGGCTGGCCTGCTAATTTTTACTGGGCCGACCTTTTTCATCGGAATGGGCCACTGTTGGGCCGTGCCATGTGTCGACCTATCATAGGCGGCTCCTGTCCAATGAGTGGTTGACATCTGTCCCACCGATGAGCCGACACATGTTTCCTCTAGCCAACGATGATTTTACACGTGGAAAATCCCCATTGGTCGGGGCTGTTAACGGGTTATCGGATCCAAAACCTGACCCGATAGCTTAACGGCGTTCCGTTACGGTGGATGCCACGTGTCGGTCACCCTTGACGAAAGCACTTTTGTGACGCGCGATTTATCATCATGGAAGTGGACACTTCTGTGATGATAATTGGTAATGTCATGGAACACTTCTACGACAACACATGTATGACTATCTTGATTCTGTCATAAATTTGTCATGGATGTACATGCATGACAAAAAACGTGACCTACTATGACAAACATGTATCATCACGGAAGTGTTTTTTTAGTGATGTGTTGAAGGATGGATACAGCTGGATGTACGATTTGCTAGATTTGGGTGAGATATTATGCTTCCCCTGTATCCCCAACACCTGATTGCATAACCGGGAAAATTTCGGGAGTTTCATAGGTGGGAATTCATGCAGCTCTAGTATTTCTTCTGCAGATATTTGGTTTGTGATTGGGTAATCCTTACCAAGTATTTGTTCATGTCTGTACCTTGTTGTTTTATTCATCTACCTCTATCTAAGTGGGTTCTCAATTTATGGAAGTGTGACCATTTAATTTGGAATGCATTCATTCATTCTTGTTCGAATGTTAAAACTATATGTTGCAATTTCAATCCATCGATTCAGCTTGAATATATGTTTGTCAAGATGCTAACGGATGTCACCCTCTTCTGGATGGCTCCTCCAACTCGTCAGAATCCGGAACCACCGCCGCCACCACCTCCACCGCCGGAGGCATGGCAAGCTGTGATGGCCGCTACCAACGCCAACAAGCAGCTGATTATGCAACTCTTGCAAGAGCGCAACCAAGGAAATCAAGGCCATGGCAACAATCAGAATCAGTTTGCTACACTCAACCAGTTCCTCGCAAACCAGCCAAAGACCTTTAGTAACTGTGTCGAGGCAACAGACGCTGATGATTGGCTCGTGGATATCTGCAAGCATTTCGAGTCCAGCAACGTCAGGCCTGAGGACTTTGTCAAGTTTGCCTCGTTCCAACTCAAATACCAAGCTGCAGAGTGGTATCAACAATACAAAGATTCCAGAGGAGGTCGCGTGATTACCTGGGATGAATTCCGTCAAGACTTCAAAGCTCACCACATTCCTCAGAGTGTTGTTGAGAGAAAGCGTGAGGAGTTCCGCAATCTGAAGCAAGGCAGCTTGTCTATTTACCAGTATAACATCATGTTCCAGAAGCTCGCTCGTTTCGCTAAGCAAGACGTCCCTGACGAGAAGAGCATGTTTTATTAGTTCTGAGGTGGCCTTAGAGAAGATCTGCAACTAGCTCTCGTGCTTTTTGAGCCGAAGAAGTACGATGAGTTTTACAACATGGCACTGAAACAAGAGACTGCTCAGCTCAAGTGTGATGCTTCCAAGAAGCGAGTTAGGGATGCAACTCCTTCTTCCTCAACTCAAGTGGCAACTAAGCAGCAAAAGTATTGGTTGCCTCCTCCTCCTCCGTTCCGTCAGCCTTATCAGCAGAAGAGCAAATGTGGAAATGGATCTTCCCACCCACCCAACCCAGGCTTTCAGAACAAGAGTTCGTCTCATGCTCCAAGATCAAGTGCTCCGTATCACCGTCCGCTCTCGGAGGTCACGTGCAACAAGTGTCAGCAGAAGGGTCACTATGCAAACAAATGCTTCAATATGAGGCGTCTTCCTCATCCTCCTCCTGTGAGATCTGCCAGCACCGCAGTGGTCAAGCATAATCCCAAGTTTGCAAAGGTCAACATGATGAACGCAGCTCAGGCAGAGGACTCGTCATAAGTGATTATGGGTAACCTTCCTGTTAACGATATTCCTGCAAGAGTTCTTTTCGATACTGGTGCATCGCATTCTTTCATTTCAAGACCTTTTGTGGCTATGCATGATTTGGTTACTCAAGTTTTGCCGAGACCGTTGTCTATTGTCTCTCCGGCCCGACAAATGACTTCCAGCGTTTTCGTTCTGGATGTCTCTATCACGTTGGGCGACATAAGTTTCTGTCTTCTCCTAATGTTCTTGGTGTCTCGGATATTGATCTTATTCTCGGAATGGACTGGCTTTCTAAGCACAAGGATCAGCTTGATTGTGCTGCCAGGCAGATTCAATTGACATTCGTCTGAGGATGTAATCGTCTTTGCCGCTCATGATGATACCATTCGACTGTTTTCTCTCAACGAGAAGGGCGAGTTGGATGCCATCTCTTAGATTCCAGTCGTTTGTGAATATCAAGATGTCTTTCCAGAAGAGCTTCCAGGAATGCCTCCTCACCAGCCAGTTGAATTCGTCATTGATCTTGAGCCCAACACGGAACCTGTTTGCAAACATCCTTAGAAGCTTGGACCTGAAGAGTTGAAGGAGCTGAAGAAACAACTCGATATTCAAGAGCATATGGGTCTCATCCGACCAAGTTCTTCTCCATGGGGTTGTGGTGTTCTTTTTGTCAAGAAGAAGGATGGAATGGACCGACTTTGTGTCGACTACCGTCCATTGAACGAGAAGACAATAAAGAACAAGTACCCACTTCCCAACATCAATGAGATTTTCGAACAACTCAAAGGTGCTCAAGTATTCTCCAAGCTTGACCTCCATATGGTCTATCATCAGATTCGTATTCGTGAAGAAGATATCCCCAAGACAGCTTCCAGAACAAGCTATGGTTCATATGAATACACTGTCATGTCTTTCGGGCTTGTCAACGCCCCTCCAACATTTTCTCGCATGATGAACTTCATCTTCAGCCCCTACACAAATGACTTCGTCTTGGTCTACCTCGATGACATTTTGGTCTTTTCCAAGAACAAGGAGGATCATGCCAAGCACTTGAGATTGGTGCTGGATAAACTCAGAGAACATCAGTTCTATGCGAAGTTTTCAAAGTGCGAGTTTTGGCTCGATGAGGTTCTCTACCTTGGGCATATCATCTCCGCCAAGTGCATAGCTGTTAATCCTGAGAAGGTGTCTACAATTGTGAATTGGGAACCGCCTCAGAATGTGAAGCAACTCTGGAGCTTCATTAGGCTTGCAAGCTATTGTCGAAGGTTCGTTGAGAAATTCTCTAAGATCACGAAGCCTCTTTCAAACCTCCTCCAGAAGCATGTGAAGTATGTCTGGTCACCTGAGTGTGACATCGCTTTCAAGACCCTCAAAGAGAAGTTAGTCACAGCTCCAGTTCTGACTCCTCCTGATGAATCCAAACCATTCGAGGTCTTCTGTGATGCTTCCCTTCAAGGTCTCGGTGCAGTGTTGATGCAAGAGAATAAAGTCGTGGCCTATACCTCTCGCCAGTTAAAGCCCAACGAAAAGAACTACCCCACTCATGACCTCGAGTTGGCGGCAGTTGTCCATGCTCTTTTAACATGGAGACATCTCTCGTTGGGAAGGAAAGCGGACATCTTTACTGATCATAAGAGTCTCAAGTACATTTTCACTCAGCCCGACCTCAACCTCAGACAGACTCATTGGGTCGAAATGATTCAAGAGTATAATCCGAGTATCGAATATACTCCAGGCAAGGCTAATGTCATTGTTGACACATTGAGCAGGAAGGCTTACTGCAACAGTTTGATTATCAAGCCCTACCAACCAGAGCTTTGTGAAGCTTTCTGCAAACTTAATCTCCAAGTTGTTCCTCAAGGATTCCTTGCCAACCTCCAAGTCTCTCCTACTTTGGAAGATCAGATTCACGAGGCTCAACTTCTTGATGCTATGGTGAAAAAGGTGAAGATTGGGATTGCCAAGAGCCAACCCAAGTACAAGTGCTATCGCCTTGATGACAAGGATACTCTATTCTTCGAGGATCGCATTGTTGTTCCTAAAGGTGACCTTCGTAGTCATTATAAACGAGGCTCACAATTCACTCCTCTCTATTCACCCTGGAAGTACAAAGATGTACCATGACCTCAAGCAGTCGTATTGGTGGACTCGAATGAAGCACGAGATTGCTTAGTTCGTGAATGAATGTGATGTCTGTAGAAGAGTGAAGGCAGAACACCAACGACTAGCTGGTCTCCTCCAACCTGTTGCCATTCCAGAATGGAAGTTTGACCATATTGAGATGGACTTCGTGACTGGATTTCCCAAGTCCAAGCGTGGCAATGATGCTATCTTCGTTGTCATCAACAAGCTCACTAAAGTGGCTCATTTTCTTCCTATCAAAGAATCTATCACAACAGCTCAGTTGGCAGAGCCATATACCTCTAGGATTGTCTCTCTGCACGGCATTTCGCAGTTGATTTCTTCAGATCGTGGAAGCATCTTCACCTCTAAGTTCTGGGATTCTTTTCAGAAGGCCATGGGCACCAACATTCGCTTCAACACAGCTTTCATCCTCAAACTAGTGGCCAAGTCGAGCGAGTAAATCAAATTCTTGAAGATATGCTCAGGGCATGTGTCATTTCTTTCGGTATGAAGTGGGAAGATTGTCTTCCATATGCTGAGTTCTCCTACAACAACAGCTTCCAAGCGAGATTCTCTATGGCAGAAAGTGTCGTACTCCTCTTAACTGGTCAGAGACCGGTGAACGCCAACTTCTTGGCAATGACTTGATCACAGAGGCTGAAGAAATGTGCAAAGTCATTCGTGAAAATCTCAAAGCCACGCAATCGCACCAGAAGAGTTACTATGATAGCAAACATCATGACTTGGCTTTCGAGATCGGAGACCATGTCTACCTCCGCATCTCTCCAATGAAAGGTACTCGTCACTTCGGTATCAAAGGGAAGCTTGCCCCTAGATACATGGGTCCTTTCAAGATCATTGGCAAAAGAGGCGATCTCACCTATCAACATGATCTTCCATCCAACTTTGCAAACATGCATGACGTGTTTCACGTGTCTCAACTCCGCAATTGTTTCAAGACAACTGGCCGCACCATCAACTTCGAAGAGATTGATCTTCAAGAAGACCTGTCTTATCATGAGCATCCCATTGCTATTATTGAAGAAACTGAGCGCAAGACTCGCAACAACTCTATCAAATTCCTGAAAGTGAAGTGGTCACATCATTCCGACCATGAAGCCACCTGGGAACGCAAGGACCACCTCCGTTCCGAATATCCGGAGTTTTTCCAGTCCTAGATCTCGGGACGAGATCCTTTCGTAGTGGTGGAGTGTTGTAACGCCCCATATGTAACCTGCCATATTTGTATTCCAACTCTTGCCATTTTCGGCACTAATTTATGATATTTCCTTGTTGTTGGGATTCGTGTTGCTTTTGCCTTTGTCATGCATCTCATATCATGTCATCATGTGCATCGCATTTGCATACGTGTTCGTCTCATGCATCCGAGCATTTTCCCCGTTGTCCGTTTTGCATTCCGTCGCTCCTATGTCCTCCGGTGTCCCCTTTTACTTCTTTTCGTGTGCAGGTGTTAAACATTCTCGGATTGGACCGAGACTTGCCAGGCAGCCTTGGTTTACTACCGGTAGACCGCCTATCAAATTTCGTGACATTTGGACTTCGTTTGATACTCCAACGGTTAACCGAGGAACCATAGAGGCCTCGTGTGTGTTGCAGCCCAACACCCCTCCAAAGTGGCCCAAAACCCAGCTAAACCCCCTCCATCATCTCGGTCGTTCGATCACGATCGTGTGGCCGCAAACCGTGCTTAATTTGGAGCCTCTGTCGGATTTCGGGTTCCGGCCGACCCTTAAGGTTCGAACACTAGGGTGCGCGCGGAAATCTCGCCTTCAACTTCTCTGTCTCGATGGGATCTAAACTACTAAAAGAGCTGCACGAAAGACACAAGATTTATACTGGTTCGGGCCACCGATGTGGTGTAATACCCTACTCCAGTGTGTGGTGGATGGATTGCCTCCTGGGGCTGGTGTGGATGAACAATACAAGGAAGAACAACCTCGCGAGGGTCTATTCTTGGCTGTGGTGATGAACTGCTATGAAGAGTTCAGTCACCTTTCTCTCTCTTTCTCTCTCAGATCCCGGGCCGAACAACGAGGAATCGAACCCCTTGCTATGTGGGTGGCTAGTCCTATTTATAGAGGCCCTGGTCCTCTCCCCAAATATTGAGCGGGAAGGGATCCAACAATGGTGGGCTAATTTGAAGGGGGACAGCGAGTACATCTATCCTGACAAAAGCAGTCTTCGCCTGCCAAAGGCTCTGGTGATGACGCCGCGCTGGGCTCCATGGTGACCTCCGTCTCGTAGTCCTCCTGGTCTTGGTCTCATTGCACCGAAGGGGCAACCTTTGCCTGATGCCTCGGTACTCCACGGATATGCTTGCCCCCTTTGCATCAAAGAGGAAAGAGGGACGCTGCGCACGCTGGCACCCGCCTGGTGCCCCGTGTCGTCATGGCTTGCGTCATGGGCACCTCGCGAGGTACCCCGCCTTGAACTCTCCGCCTCCTCGCGAGCCAGCCTGACGAGGCTGTGCCTGAGGATGCGCCGCGTCGTCCGCCTCGCGAGGCTTGGCCCCTCGCGAGGGCCTTGAGCCTCGTGTTGATGAAGATGGGCCGCGCTGGGCCCCCACTTGAGCCACGCCGCAGGCCGCAGGCAGGCAAGTCTAGGGACCCCCGTTCCCAGAACGCCCACAGTAGCCCCCGGGCCCAAGGTGCACATGGACCGGGCCGTGCCGAGGGGCAAAAGGGCAAGGGCAAAGCGCCGCGGGCCCTATCAGCCGGCGGCCTTGGGCGCCGCGTGGCGGTTGATTGGCCGTGGCGTCTCCGCTTCCCCACAATGCCTTGGTGATCGTGCGAGCTGGGCAAGTCCCTGCATGCAGATCGTGTTATGATTACCTGTGATCGTGGGGGCCGGCGGTTGGCCTTCGCCAGCTATAAGTACGGCACCGCGCCTGCTCGTCCAGTCCATCTCTTCTTGCTCTCTCCTTCGCCTCAGTTCTTGCTCCGTCTTGGTGTGATGGCTCCATCGAGGAGGTACTCGGCCGCAGAGAAAGGGAAGGCCCTCCAGGTCGGTCCTGCCTCTCCCCCACCCAAGCGTGGTCGCGGGCGCCCTTGGAAGCACCCGGTGGCCGCCCCGGCAGCTTCCAGCGGCCATGGGGGGGGGGGGGGGGGCTCCCAGCGCGGCGGCGGGCAAGCCGCCGCAGCTGGAGGGTGCGCCTGGGTTGCGCGCTCCCCCAGGCCACGCTTTTGCACCGTGCAGGCGCCGCCGGAATTCGTCGTTTGGTCGGCTGAGCCGGCTCGCGCCCGGCTCCCGCTCCCTCGCTTCCTCCTTGGCGAACTCCCGGCCGGCGCTCCTGGTGACCCGCGCGGAGCGACGTCTGACCTCGTGAGGGAGGACTGCCTCCGCTCCATAGACCAGGAAGAATGGGGTCTCTCCAGTCGGCTTGGTCGCGGTGGTGCGGATGGACCATAGCACGGATTGAAGCTCGTCGTGCCAACCTCGGCCGCAGGCCTCCAGCTTCTTCTTGAACGTCCTAGTCTTGAGGCCTCTCAGGACCTCTGCGTTGGCTCGTTCGGCCTGGCCGTTGCTTCGAGGGTGCGCAACTAAAGCGTAGCATATCTGCGTTCCAAGGTTAGCACAATATGTTTTGAAGAGGTTACTGGTGAACTGCGAACCGTTGTCTATGATGATGCGGTTCGGCACCCCGAACCGGCTCACGATGCCCCTGATGAACTTGACCGCGGAGCCCGCGGGGATGGTGCGGACGGCCTCCACTTCAGCCCACTTGGTGAACTTGTCCACGGCGACGTAGAGGTAGCGGTAGCCCCCTGGCGCTCGAGGAAACGGGCCCAGGATGTCCAGCCCCCAGACTGCGAATGGCCACGAAAGGGGTATAGTCTGCAGGCCTCCGGCCGACTGATGGATTTGCTTGGCGTGGAACTGGCAGGCCTCACAAGCTTTCACCAGCTCTACAACGCCATTGAGTGCGGTAGGCCAATAAAACCCACTGCGGAATGCCTTGCCAACGAGGGTCCGCGATGATGAGTGGTGCCCGCAGTCTCCACCGTGTATGTCCTCCAGTAGTTCCTTTCCTTGCTCCCTGGAAATGCAACGCAGGAGTACATCGTTTGGTTGCTTTCGGTAGAGTTCTCCGTCTCTGATGCAGTACGCAGTGGCCTGCCGCGCTACCCACTCCGCTTCCTCCTCCTTCTCCGGCATGGTCCCTTGCGTCAAGTAACTCCGGAGCTCCATGATCCAGCACTCCTCCTGAGGTTCCATCGTCAGGAGCAGGCGTACTCCTGAGGCCGGGCCACAGACCGGGGCTCCTGAGGCAGGTGGCTAGGGGAGCTCCTCCCGAGGCTGAGCCGTGTTTGATAGTGATGACAAGGCTGAGGGCTTGAAGAGCCTCTCCTCGAAGACGCCAGGCTCCTGAGGCAGTCACGTGGATGCCCGCTTGGCAATGTCGTCAGCCTCCTGATTGGTGCCACGGGGCACATGCTGCAACTCCAACCCCCAAAACTGCTTCTCCATCCTGCGGACCTCCGCAAGGTAAGCTTCCATGTGCTCGTCTTTTGGCTCGTACACCTTGTTGGAGAAGTTCATGAGGAGCTGTGAATCGCCCTTAATGGTAAGGCGCTTCACCCCCAGGGCTGCCGCGGCCTTCAGGCCCGCTATTAGACCCTCGTATGCCGCTATGTTGTTGGAGACCTTTTCACCTTGTTGGAAGCAGAGCTGTACAGCGTAGTAGAGCTTGTCCTGAGTGGGCGATATAAGCACCGCTCCAGCCCCAGCACCATGTCTGGAGAACGCCCCGTCAAAGTGCATGACCTAGCCTTCTGGCGCCTCGCTCCCCGGGAAGAGGGACCAATCCTCGCCGGCCTTGAGGCCTAGTGCCTCTGTCCATTCTGCCACAAAATCCACCAATGCTGCTCCTTTGATGACCCTGGTTGTGCTAAATTCGAGCTGAAATGCCTGCAGCTCTATGTTCCACTCAGCGACCCTTCCGACTGAGTTAGGGCTCCTGAGCACCCTCTCCAGGGGGTATGACGAGACAACTTTGATGGGGTGAGCCTGGAAGTAGTGACGCAGCTTGCGCGAGGCTATCAGTAGCACGAGGAGGAGCTTCTGAGGCATTAGGTATCGTGCCCTCGCGTCCCATAGCACCGTGCTGACAAAGTAAACTGGGTGCTCGACAAGACTGATAGCATCTGGGGTTGCCGCGCCCTCGGGAGGTGAGGGCGCCTCGCGAGGCATCGCGGCCTCGGGTGGTGGACTACACGGTCGGGTGGCCTCTCCTGCCCCCGGTGCATTTCCCGGCTACTGACCCTCCTCAGCTGTGGTTGTGGCTCCTGTAGGCTTTCCTTGTTCCTGTTTTGTCCTGCCCGGGCTGCCGCTACGGCCTTGACTTTGCGTTCCTCCCTAACCGCCACCAGGGCTGCACTGGCGGAGTAGGGTGTGGCAGCGAGGTACAGTAGTAGGGGCTCCTGAGGGCGTGGAGCCACCATGACTGGGGGACTGGTTAGGTACCTCTTGAGATCTTGAAACACCTTATCTGCTTCTTCCGTCCACTCAAAGGTCCCTTTCTTCTTCATCAGCTGGAAGAAAGGCAGTGCTCGCTCCCCCAGTTTGGAGATGAAGCGCCCTAGCGTGGTCACGCGCCACGTGAGCTTCTGCATTTCTCTGAGGGTCTTTGGCGGGCTCATGTCCTCGACTGCTTTGTCCTTCTTGGGGTTGGCCTCGATGCCACGATGGGACATGAGGAATCCCAAGAGCTTGCCCGAGGGGACACCAAACACACATTTCTCCGGGTTGAGCCGCAGGTTTACTGCGTCGAGGCTCGCGAAGGTCTCCTCCAGGTCTTGTATCAAGGTATTGGCCTCCCGAGACTTTACCACTATGTCATCGATGTAGGCTTCGACATTCCTTCTGAGCTGCTGACCCAAGGTGATGTGCATCAGTCGCTGAAAGGTTGCCCCTGCGTTACGTAGCCAGAATGGCATGCATGTATAGCAGTATACCCCGCACGGGGTCAATAAAGCAGTCTTCTCGACGTCTTCCACGGCCATCTTGATCTGGTGATACCCGGAGAAGGCATCCAGGAAGCATAGCAGGTCGCACTCCGCAGTGGAATCGACAATCTGGTCGATACGGGGAAGCGGGAACGGATCTTGCGGGCATGCCTTGTTGAGGTTGGTGAAGTCGACACACATGCGTTCTTTCCCCCCCTTCTTGGGCACAACAACAGGGTTGGCCAACCAGTCCGGGTATCGGACCTCGCGAATGACCCCTGCAGCCTCTAGCTTGTGGGTCTCTTGGGTGATGAAAGCCTGCTTCTCCGTGGACTGCCGCCTGGCCTTCTGCTTCACGGGGCGTACATTTGGGAATACGTTGAGGTGGTGCTCGACGACACTTCTAGGGATCGCCGCCAGCTGATCCGGCTCCCAAGCAAATACCTTCTTATTCGAGCGCAGGAACTTGACCAAGGCCTCCTCCTGCTCGGGCTCTAGGTTGGCGCCTATGGTGAAAGTGGCGCTGGAGGACCCGTCCTCGTCGACGGGTATCTGCTTGGTTTCTTCTTTGTCCTGGGTGAACAACTGCCTCTTCTTGGCGGGCGCAGCCCCCTTGGGCTCTGGGGTCTCCGCATCAACGGGCCGTGCTGGCGCCGCGGTCTTGAAGGCGAGTTTGAGTACTTGCAGGGCGTCCCCAGTGTCCCCGTGCACGGTGAGGGTACTGCTGCTCCCGGGCATCTTCATGAGGTTGTACGCCGGGTGCGTGGCGGCCATGAATTGAGCCAAAGCTGGGTAGCCGAGGATTGCGTTGTAAGGGAGGCCGACGGGGGTGATGTCGAAGTCGACCACCTCCGTGCGAAAGTTGTCGTAGGTGCCGAAGGTTAGCGGGAGCCGGATTTGTCCTAGGGAGTTGGACGACCCGCCCCCGACACCTGAGAAGGATCGACTGGGTCGCAGCCGCTCCCGAGGTATGCGGAGGAGGCTGAAAGTCTCGACCGAAAGCACGCTGAGACCCGCGCCGCCGTCAACGAGGGTCCTGGTGACGGCCACCCGGCAGATAGTGGGCGTGCACAGCAGTGGGAGCGCGCCAGAGCCGACCGGGTTGGTGGGGTGGTCCGCCTAGCTGAAGGTCAGGCCGACCTCGGGCGCCGCCCGGTCCGGGTGAGCCCCCTGCCGTGCAGAGACGGTGCTAACCCGACGGGCAAAGGGCTTGACGTGGCGACTGATGGGCCGCGCCTGCGAGCCGCCCAGGAGGGCCGCGACAACCGGAGGCGTCGGCGCCGTGGTGCAGTCACTCCGTCGCGCGGGCGGGTGCAGAGACGAGGCCTGCTGCCCGCCCCCCGCCGCACCGGTGGCGGCGTCGACAGCGGGCGACGGGGAACGATGAGGACGCCCACCGACGGGGGCCGTCTGGGCTACGCGAGAAGCGATGGCGGCCCAGCGCTCGGCGCGGGCCCGAGGAGCGTGTGACATGGATGCGACGGTCGGAGGAGAGCGGAGCGGTGGAAGACGAATTCCGGCGCACCCCTACCTGGCGCGCCAAATGTCGGGTTTCGGGTTCCGGCAGACCCTTAAGGTTCGAACACTGGGGTGCGCGCGGAAATCTCGCCTTCAACCTCTCCGTCTCGATGGGATCTAAACTACTAAAAGAGCTGCATGAAAGACACAAGATTTATACTGGTTCGGGCCACCGATGTGGTGTAATACCCTACTCCAGTGTGTGGTGGATGGATTGCCTCCTGGGGCTGGTGTGGCTGAACAATACAAGGAAGAACAACCTCGCGAGGGTCTGTTCTTGGCTGTGGTGATGAACTGCTATGAAGAGTTCAGTCACCTTTCTCTCTCTTTCTCTCTCAGATCCCGGGCCGAACAACGAGGAATCGAACCCCTTGCTATGTGGGTGGCTAGTCCTATTTATAGAGGTCCTGGTCCTCTCCCCAAATATTGAGCGGGAAGGGATCCAACAATGGCGGGCTAATTTGAAGGGGGACAGCGAGTACATCTATCCTGACAAAAGCAGTCTTCGCCTGCCAAAGGCTCTGGTGACGACGCCGCGCTGGGCTCCATGGTGACCTCCGTCTCGTAGTCCTCCTGGTCTTGGTCTCGTTGCACTGAAGGGGCAACCTTTGCCTGATGCCTCGGTACTCCGCGGATACGCTTGCCCCCTTTGCACCAAAGAGGAAAGAGGGACGCTGCACGCGCTGGCACCCGCCTGGTGCCCCGTGTCGTCATGGCTTGCGTCATGGGCACCTCGCGAGGTACCCTGCCTTGAACTCTCCGCCTCCTCGCGAGCCAGCCTGACAAGGCTGTGCCTGAGGATGCGCCGCGTAGTCCACCTCGCGAGGCTTGGCCCCTCGCGAGGGCCTTGAGCCTCGTGTTGATGAAGATGGGCCGTGCTGGGCCCCCACTTGAGCCATGCCGCAGGCCGCAGGCAGGCAAGTCTAGGGACCCCCGTTCCCAGAACGCCGACAGCCTCCTAGCTCCCTCTAGGTATAAATATGTGCACCCCGTCCAAATCCCGGATCAAACCCTAACCTCACCCTCTCCTCGCGCCGCCGGACGAAAAACAGCCCGCCGGACTTGTCCGACCTGCGCCGCCGCCGCCATGTGGCAGCATGCCATTCGCTGCCGACCGCGCCCACTTCTCCCGCGCCACCGCGCGCCGGCCCGCTGGCGCCCTGGCGGGGCCCTCCCAGCCCGTTCGTGCCCGCCCGCACGTCTGACCATGCCGCCCCGCCGCCTCCTCCGCGCTGGCGAGCCCTCGACTCCGGCCGCCACCTGCCATCGCCGGTCGCCGCGAGTTCGCCAGACCCCACCACCAAGCTCCGCGCCCGCGGCGCCTTCATCTTCCCCGGCGTAGCCCCCCACGCCGCCTCGGCCTCCTCCGCACCACCTCGCCTTCCCGCTCTCCTTCCTCCACTCCAGCCAAACTCCGGCGTGGACTCCGGTGAGAATGGCGACGAACCTTGGGAAGCGTGCAGATCCAGATCCAGGTCCGATTAGGGTTGACTTTTGCCCCGGTTTTCAGTATTTTTAGCATATTTCATCATGCCATAACTTTGCATCCGTGGCTCCATTTTGGGCATGTAGCATATCAAATTGTTCGCCTCGATGTGTCATTTCATTCCATTGCACTATGTTCATTTGAGTTCATCTTGTTGCCCTAAATGCTATTGCAAGAGTGCTATGTAATGTTAGATTCAGATTCTTAACAGATATTGGACATTTGTCTTTTTTGCCATGTTTAATGTGTGCCTCCTATGAACTTGAGCCCTACATGTGTTTTGAAGTATGCCATGCCATCTTTACAGGGGTGTATGCCATGTATTTTTGTGGTCTTTGTGGTGACTAGCACAAGCATGCAAAGTAGCTCTCGTGATGTTTGCTGATTTCAGGGACTTAGAATTCTTCTAAGTCTTGACCCTGATGATATTTTTATGTCTTGTATTCATGTTGCTACAGAGTGATCCATGCCTCTTTTGAGCATGTTCAGTTAGGATGATTTTGAGATATTGTTATGCTCTATCCATCCATGTCTTTGTTTGCAATTATGGAGCACTCTAGCAGGACTCAATCTTGCTCTTCTTTTGCTATAAAATTTTCCTGGCAGATTGTTTACATGTTAATCAATTTTGCCGAGGTTGTTGTAGTTTATCCTTGCATGCTATGAGAGTGTTCTTGCCATGGTTAGCTTATTTACCATGTCTTCTTGCTTGGTGTATGCTTAGTTTGTCATGCAATGCCTAGTGGTGAGTGCATCGAGCTCGCAAACAAGTCTACGTAAATCTGTTTTGCCATGTTCCAGTTTTCTGCTAAGTCTGAATCTGTAAACGAAACTTGCTATGTTCACATGGTTGCCATTGTATTTTCTGATCCATTTTGGCTTATGGTCAGTAAGGGACTTTTTTATATGCTTTGTGAAGATTCATGCCATGCCTTTCTTTTCCATGATATGTTCCCGTAGCATGTTATTATCTTGCTCTAAACATTGCTTCCTGATGTTAAATCCTGACATGTTGTTATTTTCACTAAGTCTGTGAACCTGATATCTTTTGCACTTTTGCCATGCTCGTTTGAACCTGCTATTGTGTGAATTAGCCGTAGCTCAGTGTTCATCTTTTGTCTAGCATCTTGAGTGGATCACTGCCATGTGCTTTGTTGTTACGTTAGAGTGCAGTAGCTTATTGTTCTTGATCCATTTATATGGCCTCGTGCTGTTAATCGCAGATCGGTGCCATATTGTTTTGCTTGCTATTTGCAAACCGTGCATCCGTTCCCGGTGATCTTTATATCGATTTCGACCGAAATCAACCCATCTTTCCAGAGGCACTCTTGGATTTCCAAGTTGTGGCCTGGTTCAATCTTTCCTTTCCGAAGCATGCATATGCATTGCATAGCACGTCCCGCACATCATGCCATGTTTTGCATCATGTTGCTTGCGCATTGCACCATGGTTGGTTGTGTCTCCCTTTGCTTGTGTTCTTGCTTTGGGTAGAGCCGAGAGATGAGAACGTGATCGAGGAACCCATTAAGTACTCTTACGAGGATCAAGCTAACGTCAACCCAGAGAACTATGCAGGCAAGATGACCATACCCTCGAAATCACTTCTATCTTTGGTTGCTAGATGCTCGCTCTTTTGCTATGCCTATGATACGATACCTACCACATGCTTTATCATGCCTCCCATATTGCCATGTCAAGCCTCTAACCCACCTTGTCCTAGCAAACCGTTGTTTGGCTATGTTACCGCTTTGCTCAGCCCCTCTTATAGCACTGCTAGTTGCAGGTGAAGTTTGGAGTTTGTTCCTTGCTGGAACATGTTTATTGTTGGGATATCATTATTATATCTTGTTTTACCTTAATGCATCTATATACTTGGTAAAGGGTGGAAGGCTCGGCCTTATGCCTGGTGTTTTGTTCCACTCTTGCCGCCCTAGTTTCCGTCATATCAGTGTTATGTTCCTTGATTTTGCGTTCCTTACATGGTTGGGTTATAATGGGAACCCCTTGACAGTTCGCCTTGAATAAAACTCCTCCAGCAAGGCCCAACCTTGGTTTTACCATTTGCCACCTAGCCTTTTTCCCTTGGGTTTCGCGGACTCAAGGGTCATCTTTATTTTAAACCCCCCGGGCTAGTGCTCCTCTGAGTGTTGGTCCAAACTAGAGCACCTTGCAGCGCCACCTCGGGGAAACTCGAGGGTTGGTTTTAGTTGTACGGATTGCTTATCCGGCGTGCCCTGAGAGCGAGATGTGTGCAGCTCCTATCGGGATTTGTCGGCACATTCGGGTGGCTTTGCTGGACTTGTTTTACCATTGTCGAGATGTCTTGTAACCGGGATTCCGAGTCTGATCGGCCGTCCTGGGAGAAGGAATATCCTTCGTTGACCATGAGACCTTGTGATGGGCTAAGTGAAGGAAATATGCCCTAGAGGCAATAATAAAGTTATTATTTATTTCCTTATATCATGATAAAAGTTTATTATTCATGCTAGAATTGTATTAACCGAAAACATAATACATGTGTGAATACATAGACAAACAAAGTGTCGCTAGTATGCCTCTACTTGACTAGCTCGTTAATCAAAGATGGTTATGTTTCCTAACCATGGACAAAGATTTGTCATTTGATTAAACGGGATCACATCATTAGTTGAATGATCTGATTGACATGACCCATTCCATTAGCTTAGCACCCGATCGTTTAGTATGTTGCTATTGCTTTCTTCATGACTTATACATGTTCCGATGACTATGAGATTATGTAACTCCCGTGTGCCGGAGGAACATTTTGTGTGCCGGAGGAATACTCAATGCCCGACCACTTCAGAAGATAGAGAGAAAATGAAAGATGTTCCGTATGCTTCAGCCATAGGCTCTATCATGTATGCAATGCTGTGTACCAGACCTGATGTGTGCCTTGCTATAAGTCTAGTAGGGAGGTACCAAAGTAATCCAGGAGTGGATCACTGGACAGCGGTCAAGAACATCCTGAAATACCTGAAAAGGACTAAGGATATGTTTCTCGTATATGGAGGTGACAAAGAGCTCATCGTAAACGGTTACGTTGATGCAAGCTTTGACACTGATCCGGACGATTCTAAATCGCAAACCGGATACGTATTTACATTAAACGGTGGAGCTGTCAGTTGGTGCAGTTCTAAATAAAGCGTCGTGGCGGCATCTACATGTGAAGCGGAGTACATAGCTGCTTCGGAAGCAGCAAACGAAGGAGTCTGGATGAAGGAGTTCATATCCGATCTAGGTGTCATACCTAGTGCATCGGGTCCAATGAAAATCTTTTGTGACAATACTGGTGCAATTGCCTTGGCAAAGGAATCCAGATTTCACAAGGGGACCAAACACATCAAGAGACGCTTCAATTCCATCCGGGATCTAGTCCAGGTGGGAGACATAGAGATTTGCAAGATACATACGGAGCTGAATGTAGTAGATCCGTTGACTAAGCCTCTTCCACGAGCAAAACATGATCAGCACCAAAGCTCCATGGGTGTTAGAATCATTACTGTGTAATCTTGATTATTGACTCTAGTGCAAGTGGGAGACTGAAGGAAATATGCCCTAGAGGCAATAATAAAGTTATTATTTATTTCCTTATATCATGATAAAAGTTTAATATTCATGCTAGAATTGTATTAACCGGAAACATAATACATGTGTGAATACATAGACAAACAAAGTGTCACTAGTATGCCTCTACTTAACTAGCTCGTTAATCAAAGATGGTTATGTTTCCTAACCATGGACAAAGAGTTGTCATTTGATTAAACGGGATCACATCATTAGTTGAATGATCTGATTGACATGACCCATTCCATTAGCTTAGCACCCGATCGTTTAGTATGTTGCTATTGCTTTCTTCACGACTTATACATGTTCCTATGACTATGAGATTATGTAACTCCCGTGTGCCGGAGGAACACTTTGTGTGCTACCAAACGTCACAACGTAACTGGGTGATTATAAAGGTGCTCTACAGGTGTCTCCAAAGGTACATGTTTGGTTGATGTATTTCGAGATTAGGATTTGTCACTCCGATCGTCGGAGAGGTATCTCTGGGCCCTCTCGGTAATGCACATCACTTAAGCCTTGCAAGAAATGCAACTAATGAGTTAGTTGCGAGATGATGTATTACAGAACGAGTAAAGAGACTTGCCAGTAATGAGATTGAACTAGGTATTGGATATCGACGATCGAATCTCGGGCAAGTAACATACCGATGACAAAAGGGAACAACGTATGTTGTTATGCGGTCTGACCGATAAAGATATTCATAGAATATGTAGGAGCCAATATGGGCATCTAGGTCCCGCTATTGGTTATTGATCGGAGACATGTCTCGGTCATGTCTACATTGTTCTCGAACCCGTAGGGTCCGCACGCTTAAGGTTTCGATGACAGTTATATTATGAGTTTATACGTTTTGATGTACCGAAGGTTGTTCGGAGTCCCGTATATGATCACGGACATGACGAGGAGTCTCGAAATGGTCGATACATAAAGATTGATATATTGGAAGCCTATGTTTGGATATCGGACCGGGTGAAATCGAGATTTTACCGGAGTACCGGGAGGTTACCGGAACCCCCCGAGAGCTATATGGGCCTTAGTGGGCCTTAGTGGAAGAAGAGGAGAGGCGGCCAGGGCTGGGCCGCGTGCCCCTCCCCACTAGTCCGAATAGGATAAGGAGAGAGGGGGCCGGTGCCCCCCTCCTTCTCTCTCCCTCTTTTCGCACCTCACGAATCCTATTCCAACTAAGATTGGGGGAGAAGTCCTACTCCCGGAGGGAGTAGGACTCCTCCTGGCGCGCCCTATGATGGCTGGCTGGCCTCCCCCTCTTGAACCTTTATATACGGAGGCAGGGGCACCCCATAGACACAAGTTGATCCACGTGATCATATTATTAGCCGTGTGCGGCGCCCCCTGCCACCATAGTCCTCGATAATATTGTAGCGGTGCTTAGGCGAAGCCCTGCAACAGTAGTACATCAAGATCGTCACCACGCCGTCGTGCTGATGGAACTCTTCCCCGACACTTTGCTGGATCGGAGTCTAGGGATCGTCATCGAGCTGAACGTGTGCTAGAACTCGGAGGTGCCGTAGTGTCGGTGCTTGATCGGTCGGGCCATGGAGACGTACGACTACATCAACCAAACGCTTCCGTTGTCGATCTACAAGGGTACGTAGATCACACTCTCCCCTCTCGTTGCTATGCATCACCATGATCTTGCGTGTGCGTAGGATTTTTTTTTGAAACTACTACGTTCCCCAAAAGTGGTATCAGAGCCTAGGTTTTATGTTTTGATGTTATATGCACGAGTAGAACACAAGTGAGTTGTGGGTGACATAAATCATACTGCTTACCAGCATGTCATACTTTGGTTCGGTGGTATTGTTGGATGAAGCGGCCCGGACCGACATTACGCGTACGCTTATGAGAGACTGGTTCTCCCGACGTGCTTTGCACATAGGTGGCTTGCGGGTGACAGTTTCTCCAACTTTAGTTGAACCGAGTGTGGCTACGCCTGGTCCTTGTGAAGGTTAAAACAACACCAACTTGACAAACTATCGTTGTGGTTTTGATGCGTAGGTAAGATTGGTTCTTGCTTAAGCCCGTAGCAGCCACGTAAAACTTACAACAACAAAGTAGAAGACGTCTAACTTGTTTTTGCAGTGCATGTTGTGATGTGATATGGTCAAGACATGATGCTAAATTTTATTGTATGAGATGATCATGTTTTGTAACCAAGTTATCGGCAACTGGCAGGAGCCATATGGTTGTTGCTTTATTGTATGCAATGCAATCGCGCTGTAATGCTTTACTTTATCACTAAGCGGTAGCGATAGTCGTGGAAGCATAAGATTGCCGAGACGACAATGATGCTACGATGGAGATCAAGGTGTCGCGTCGATGACGATGGTGATCATGACGGTGCTTCGGAGATGGAGATCACAAGCACAAGATGATGATGGCCATATCATATCACTTATATTGATTGCATGAGATGTTTATCTTTTATGCATCTTATCTTGCTTTGATTGACGGTAGCATTATAAGATGATCTCTCACTAAATTATCAAGATAAAAGTGTTCTCCCTGAGTATGCACCATTGCCAAAGTTCATCTTCCCCAGACACCACGTGATGATCGGGTGTGATAAGCTCTACGTCCATCTACAATGGGTGCAAGCCAGTTTTGCACACGCAGAATACTCAGGTTAAACTTGACGAGCCAAGCATATGCAGATATGGCCTCGGAACACTGAGATCAAAAGATCGAGCGTGAGTCATATAGTAGATATGATCAACATAGTGATGTTCACCATTGAAAACTACTCCATTTCACGTGATGATCGGTTATGGTTTAGTTGATTTGGATCACGTGATCACTTAGAAGATTAGAGGGATGTCTATCTAAGTGGGAGTTCTTAAGTAATATGATTAATTGAACTTAAATTTATCATGAACTTAGTACCTGATAGTATCTTGCTTGTGTATGTTTGATTGTAGATAGATGGCCCGTGCTGTTGTTCCATTGAATTTTAATACGTTCCTTGAGAAAGCAAAGTTGAAAGATGATGGTAGCAATTACACGGACTGGGTCCGTAACTTGAGGATTATCCTCATTGCTGCACAGAAGAATTACGTCCTGGAAGCACCGCTGGGTGCCAGGCCTGCTGCTGGAGCAACACCAGATGTTATGAATGTCTGGCAGAGCAAAGCTGATGACTACTCGATAGTTCGGTGTGCCATGCTTTATGGCTTAGAATTGGGACTTCAACGACGTTTTGAACGTCATGGAGCATATGAGATGTTCCAAGAGTTGAAGTTAATATTTCAAGCAAATGCCCGGATTGAGAGATATGAAGTCTCCAATAAGTTCTATAGCTGCAAGATGGAGGAGAACAGTTCTGTCAGTGAGCATATACTCAAAATGTCTGGGTATAATAATCACTTGATTCAGATGGGAGTTAATCTTCCAGATGATTGCATCATTGACAGAATTCTCCAATCACTTCCACCAAGCTACAAGAGCTTTGTGATGAACTATAATATGCAAGGGATAAATAAGACTATTCCCGAGCTCTTTGCAATGATGAAAGCTGCGGAGGTAGAAATCAAAAAGGAGCATCAAGTGTTGATGGTCAACAAGACCACTAGTTTCAAGAAAAAGGGCAAAGGGAAGAAGAAGGGGAACTTCAAGAAGAACAGCAAGCAAGTTGCTGCTCAAGAGAAGAAACCCAAGTCTGGACCTAAGCCTGAAACTGAGTGCTTCTACTGCAAGCAGACTGGTCACTGGAAGCGGAACTGCCCCAAGTATTTGGCGGATAAGAAGGATGGCAAGGTGAACAAAGGTATATGTGATACACATGTTATTGATGTGTACCTTACTAGAGCTCGCAGTAGCACCTGGGTATTTGATACTGGTTATGTTGCTAATGTTTGCAACTCGAAACAGGGACTACAGATTAAGCGAACACTGGCAAAGGACGAGGTGACGATGCGCGTGGGAAACGGTTCCAAAGTCGATGTGATCGCGGTCGGCACGCTATCTCTACATCTACCTTCGGGATTAATATTAGACCTAAATAATTTTTATTTGGTGCCAGCGTTGAGCATGAACATTATATCTGGATCTTGTTTAATGCGAGACGGTTATTCATTTAAATCAGAGAATAATGGTTGTTCTATTTATATGAGTTATATCTTTTATGGTCATGCACCTTTGAAGAGTGGTCTATTTTTGATGAATCTCGATAGTAGTAACACACATATTCATAATGTTGAAACCAAAAGATGCAGAGTTGATAATGATAGTGCCACTTATTTGTGGCACTGCCGTTTAGGTCATATCGGTGTAAAGCGCATGAAGAAACTCCATACTGATGGACTTTTGTAACCACTTGATTATGAATCACTTGGTACTTACGAACCGTGCCTCATGGGCAAGATGACTAAAACACCATTCTCCGGTACTATGGAGAGAGCAACAGATTTGTTGGAAATCATACATACAGATGTATGTGGTCTGATGAATATTGGGGCTCGTGGCGGATATCGTTATTTTCTCACCTTCACAGATGACTTAAGCAGATATGGGTATATCTACTTAATGAAACATAAGTCTGAAACATTTGAAAAGTTCAAAGAATTTCAGAGTGAAGTTGAAAATCATCGTAACAAGAAAATAAAGTTTCTATGATCTGATCGTGGAGGAGAATATTTGAGTTACGAGTTTGGTATACATTTGAAACAATGCGGAATAGTTTCACAACTCACGCCACCCAGAACACCACAACGTAATGGTGTGTCCGAACATCGTAATCGTACTTTACTAGATATGGTGCGATCTATGATGTCTCTTACTGATTTACCGCTATCGTTTTGGGGTTATGCTTTAGAGATGGCCGCATTCACGTTAAATAGGGCACCATCAAAATCTGTTGAGACGACACCTTATGAACTATGGTTTGGCAAGAAACCAAAGTTGTCGTTTCTTAAAGTTTGGGGCTGCAATGCTTATGTGAAAAAGCTTCAACCTGATAAGCTCGAACCCAAATCGGAGAAATGTGTCTTCATAGGATACCCAAAGGAGACTGTTGGGTACACCTTCTATCACAGATACGAAGGCAAGACATTCGTTGCTAAGAATGGATCCTTTCTAGAGAAGGAGTTTCTCTCGAAAGAAGTGAGTTGGAGGAAAGTAGAACTTGATGAGGTAACTGTACCTGCTCCCTTATTGGAAAGTAGTACATCACAGAAACCTGTTTCTGCGACACCTACACCAATTAGTGAGGAAGCTAATGATAATGATCATGAAACTTCAGAACAAGATACTACTGAACCTCGTAGATCAACCAGAGTAAGATCCGTGCCAGAGTGGTACGGTAATCTTGTTCTGGAAATCATGCTACTAGATCATGATGAACCTACGAACTATGAAGAAGCGATGGTGAGCCCAGATTCCGCAAAATGGCTTGAAGCCATGAAATCTGAGATGGGATCCATGTATGAGAACAAAGTATGGACTTTGGTTGACTTCCCGATGATCGCCAAGCAATTGAGAATAAATGGATCTTCAAGAAGAAGACTGATGCTGACGGTAATATTACTGTCTACAAAGCTCGACTTGTCGCAAAAGGTTTTCAACAAGTTCAAGCGGTTGACTATGATGAGACCTTCTCACCCGTAGCGATGCTTAAGTCTGTTCGAATCATGTTAGCAATTGCCGCATTTTATAATTATGAAATTTGGCAGATGGATGTCAAAACTGCATTCCTGAATGGATTTCTGGAAGAAGAGTTGTATATGATGCAACCGGAAGGTTTTGTCGATCCAAAGGGAGCTAACAAAGTGTGCAAGCTCCAGCGATCCATTTATGGACTGGTGCAAGCCTCTCGGAGTTGGAATAAATGCTTTGATAGTGTGATCAAAGCATTTGGTTTTATACAGACTTTTGGAGAAGCCTATATTTACAAGAAAGTGAGTGGGAGTTTTGTAGCATTTCTGATATTATATGTGGATGACATATTACTGATTGGAAATGATATAGAATTTCTGGATAGCATAAAGGGATACTTGAATAAGAGTTTTTCAATGAAAGACCTCGGTTAAGCTGCTTACATATTAGGCATAAAGATCTATAGAGATAGATCAAGACGCTTAATTGGACTTTCACAAAGCACATGCCTTAACAAGATTTTGAAGAAGTTCAGAATGGATCAAGAAAAGAAAGGGTTCTTGCCTGAATTACAAGGTGTGAAGTTGAGTCAGACTCAATTCCCGACCACTGCAGAAGATAGAGAGAAAATGAAAGATGTTCCCTATGCTTCAGCCATAGGCTCTATCATGTATGCAATGCTGTGTACCAGACCTGATGTGTGCCTTGCTATAAGTCTAGCAGGGAGGTACCAAAGTAATCCAGGAGTGGATCACTGGACAGCGATCAAGAACATCCTGAAATACCTGAAAAGGACTAAGGATATGTTTCTCGTATATGGAGGTGACAAAGAGCTCATCGTAAACGGTTACGTTGATGGAAGCTTTGACACTGATCCGGACGATTCTAAATCGCAAACCGGATACGTATTTACATTAAACGGTGGAGCTGTCAGTTGGTGCAGTTCTAAACAAAGCGTCGTGGCGGGATCTACATGTGAAGCGGAGTACATAGCTGCTTCGGAAGCAGCAAACGAAGGAGTCTGGATGAAGGAGTTCATATCCGATCTAGGTGTCATACCTAGTGCATCGGGTCCAACGAAAATCTTTTGTGACAATACTGGTGCAATTGCCTTGGCAAAGGAATCCAGATTTCACAAGAGGACCAAACACATCAAGAGACGCTTCAATTCCATCCGGGATCTAGTCCAGGTGGGAGACATAGAGATTTGCAAGATACATATGGAGCTGAATGTTGCAGATCCATTGACTAAGCGTCTTCCACGAGCAAAACATGATCAGCACCAAAGCTCCATGGGTGTTAGAATCATTACTGTGTAATCTTGATTATTAACTCTAGTGCAAGTGGGAGACTGAAGGAAATATGCCCTAGAGGCAATAATAAAGTTATTATTTATTTCCTTATATCATGATAAAAGTTTATTATTCATGATAGAATTGTATTAACCGGAAACATAATACATGTGTGAATACATAGACAAACAAAGTGTCACTAGTATGCCTCTACTTGACTAGCTCGTTAATCAAAGATGGTTATGTTTTCTAACCATGGACAAAGAGTTGTCATTTGATTAAACGGGATCACATAATTAATTGAATGATCTGATTGACTTGACCCATTCCATTAGCTTAGCACCCAATCGTTTAGTATGTTGCTATTGCTTTCTTCATGACTTATACATGTTCCTATGACTATGAGATTATGTAACTCCCGTGTGCCGGAGGAACACTTTGTGTGCTACCAAACGTCACAATGTAACTGGGTGATTATAAAGGTGCTCTACAGGTGTCTCCAAAGGTACATGTTGGGTTGACGTATTTCGAGATTAGGATTTGTCACTCCGATCGTCGGAGAGGTATCTCTGGGCCCTCTCGGTAATGCACATCACTTAAGCCTTGCAAGCAATGCAACTAATGAGTTAGTTGCGAGATGATGTATTACGGAATGAGTAAAGAGACTTGCCAGTAACGAGATTGAACTAGGTATTGGATACCGACGACCGAATCTCGGGCAAGTAACATACCAATGACAAAAGGGAACAATGTATGTAGTTATGCGGCCTGACCGATAAAGATCTTCATAGAATATGTAGGAGCCAATATGGGCATCCAGGTCCCGCTATTGGTTATTGACCGGAGACATGTATCGGTCATGTCTACATTGTTCTCAAACCCGTAGGGTCCGCACGCTTAAGGTTTCGATGACAGTTATATTATGAGTTTATACGTTTTGATGTACCGAAGGTTGTTCGGAGTCCCGGATGTGATCACGGACATGATGGTTGTTCGGAGTCTTGAAATGGTTGAGACATAAAGATTGATATATTGGAAGCCTATGTTTGGATATCGGAAGTGTTCCGGGTGAAATCGGGATTTTACCGGAGTACCGGGAGGTTACCGGAACCCCCCGGGAGCTATATGGGCCTTAGTGGGCCTTAGTGGAAGAAGGGGAGAGGCGGCCAGGGATGGGCCGCGCGCCCCTCCCCCTAGTCCGAATAGGACAAGGAGAGAGGGGGCCGGCGCCCCCCTCCTTCTCTCTCCCTCTTTTCCCACCTCATGAATCCTATTCCAACTAGGATTGGGGGAGAAGTCCTACTCCCGGAGGGAGTAGGACTCCTCCTGGCGCGCCCTATGATGGCCGGCCGGCCTCCCCCTCTTGAACCTTTATATACGGAGGCAGGGGCACCCCATAGACACAAGTTGTTCCACGTGATCATATTCTTAGCCGTGTGCGGCGCCCCCTGCCACCGTAGTCCTCGATAATATTGTAGCGGTGCTTAGGCGAAGCCCTGCAACAGTAGTACATCAAGATCGTCACCATGTCATCGTGCTGACGGAACTCTTCCCCAACACTTTGCTGGATCGGAGTCCGGGGATCGTCATCGAGCTGAACGTGTGCTAGAACTCGGAGGTGCCGTAGTTTCGGTGCTTGATCGGTCGGGCCGTGGAGACGTACGACTACATCAACCAAACACTTCCGTTGTCGATCTACAAGGGTACGTAGATCACACTCTCCCCTCTCGTTGCTATGCATCACCATGATATTGCGCGTGCGTAGGAATTTTTTTGAAATTACTACGTTCCCCAACACTAAGTTGGGACACCCCTGCACAGATTTGAACTTTCGAAAGCCGTGCCCACGGTTATGGGAAAATGGGAATTTGTTAATATACGGTTGTAGAAAACCTGAAACTTAACTTAATTAAAATGGATCAACAGAGTGTGTGGCCGTGATGGTCTCTTTTCGACGGAGTCTGGAAAGAGAACACGGTCTCGTGTTATGCTTGAACGTAGGTTGTTTTAGGATCACTTCTTGATCTTAGTTTCTCGACCGTGCCTTGCCTTCTCTTCTCGCTCTCATTTGTGTATGTTAGCCACCATATATGCTAGTGCTTGCTGCAGCTCCACTTCATACCTTTTCCCTACCTATAAGCTTAAATAGTCTTGATCGCGAGGGTGTGAGATTGCCGAGTCCCCGTGACTCACAGATTACTTCCAAAAACAGATGCAGGGATCGATGATACCGCTCTAGGAGATGCGACTAAGCTCAAGTGGGAGTTCGATGAGGACTCAGGACGATACTATGTTTCCTTTCCAGACGATCAGTAGTGGAGCCCAGTTGGGGCGATCGGGGACATTATGCATTTGGGGTTGTCTTTATTTTGGTTCCATAGTCGGACCTTGATTGATCTGGATGATTGTAATGCTATATTTATGTATTGTTTGAAGTGGCGATTGTAAGCCAACTATGTACCTCTTTTCTTATTCAGTACATGGGATGTGTAAAGATTACCCCTCTTGCGACATTGCCTACAATGCGGTTATGCCTCTAAGTCGTGCTCCGACACGTGGGAGATATAGCCACATCGTGGGTGTTACAATGGAGTAGTTTTCAATGGTGAACATCACTATGTTGATCATATCTACTATATGATTCACGCTCGACCTTTCGGTCTCCAGTGTTCCGAGGCCATATCTGCATATCTTAGGCTCGTCAAGTTTAACCTGAGTATTCCACGTGTGCAAAACTGGCTTGCACCCATTGTATGTGAACGTAGAGCTTATCACACCTGATCATCACGTGGTGTCTTGGCACGATGAACTGTCGCAACAGTGCATACTCAGGAAGAACACTTATACCTTGCAATCAAAATATGTGACATGATATGGCCATCGTTATCTTGTGCCTTTGATCTTCATCTCCAAAACACCGCCATGATCTGTATCGCCACCGGCATGACACCATGATCTCCATCATCTTGATCTCTATCAACGTGTCATCACATGGTCGTCTAACCAACTATTGCTTTTGCAACTATTGCTATCGCATAGCGATAAAGTAGAGCAATTATATGGCGCTTTCATCTTATGCAATAAAGAGACAACCATAAGGCTTCTACCAGTTGCCAATAACTTCAACAAAACATGATCATCTCATACAACAATTTATATCTCATCATGTCTTGACCATATCACATCACAACATGACCTGCAAAAACAAGTTAGACATCCTCTACTTTGTTATTGCAAGTTTTATGTGGCTGCTACGGTCTTAGCAAGAACTGTTCTTACCTACGCATTAAAAACTACAACGCGGTATAGTGATTGCTTTTTGATCTTCAGAAAGAACCCTGTTCATTGGATCTGATTCAAGTAAAGCTGGAGAAACAGACACCCACTAGCCACCTATGTGCGAAGCACGTCGGTAGAAGCACTCTCGCGTAAGCGTACGCGTAATGTCGGCCTGGGCCACTTCATCCAACACTGTCCCTGAATCAAAAATCGACTAGTGACGGTAAGCAATATGTATATAATCACGCCCACAACTCCTTTGTGTTCTACCCATGCATATAACATCTACGCATAAACCTGGCTCGGATGCCACTATTGGGGAACGTAGTAATTTCAAAATTTTCCTACGCACACACAAGATCATGGTGATGCATAGCAATGAGAGGGGAAAGTTCTGTCCATGTACCCTCGTAGACCGTAAGCGTAAGCGTTATGAGAACGCGATTGATGTAGTCATACGTCCTCAAGATCCGACCGATCCAAGTACCGGATGTATGGCAACTCCGAGTTCAGCACACGTTCAGCTCGATGACGTCCCACGAACTCCGATCCAGTAGAGCTTCACAGAAGAGTTCCGTCAGCATGATGGCGTGATGACGGTGATGATGTTGCTACCGACGCATGGCTTCGCCTAAGCATCGCTATGATATGATCGAGGTGGATTATGGTGGAGGGGGCACCGCACATGGCTTGGAACAATCAACTTGTGTGTCCTAGGGTGCCCCCTTGCCCACATATATAAAGGAGGGAGGAGGAGGAGGCCGGCCTTAGAGGGGCACACCAAGTGTGGGGAGTCCTACTAGGACTCCCAAGTCCTAGTAGGATTCCCCTTTTCCTTTCCGGAGTAGGAGAGAAGAAAGAGGGAAAGAGAGAGGGAGTAGGAAAGGGCAAGGGGGGCGCCGCCCCCTTTCCCCTAGTCCAATTTGGACCCATGGGGGGCGCGTGCCTCCTTCCCTTTGGCCTGCCTCCTCTATTCCCGTATGGCCCAATAAGGCCCAACACTTCTCCCGACGAATTCCCGTAGCTCTCCGGTACTCCGAAAAATACTCGAATCACTCGGAACCTTTCCAATGTCCGATTATAGGCTTCCAATATATCGATCTTTATGTCTCGACCATTTCAAGACTCCTCGTCATGTCCCCGATCTCATCCGGGACTCCAAACAAACTTCGATCATCAAATCAAATAAGTCATAATACAAATCGTCACATAACGTTAAGCGTGCGGACCCTACGGGTTCGAGAACTATGTAGACATGACCGAGACACATCTCCGGTCAATGACCAATAGCGGAACCTGGATGCTCATATTGGCTCCTACATATTCAACGAAGATCTTTATCGGTCAAACCGCATAACAACATACGTTGTTGCCTTTGTCATCGGTATGTTACTTGCCCGAGATTCGATCGTCGGTATCTCAATACCTAGTTCAATCTCGTTACCAGCAAGTCTCTTTACTCATTCTGTAATGCAACATCCCGTAACTAACTCATTAGTCACATTGCTTACAAGACTTATAGTGATGTGCATTACCGAGAGGGCCCAGAGATACCTCTCCGAAACATGGAGTGACAAATCCTAATCTCGATCTATGCCAACTCAACAAACACCATCAGAGACACCTATAGAGCTCCTTTTAATCACCTAGTTACGTTGTGACATTTGGTAGCACACAAAGTGTTCCTCCGGTATTCGGGAGTTGCATGATCTCATAGTCATAGGAACATGTATAGTTATGGAGAAAGCAATAGCAACAAACTAAACGATCATCGTGCTAAGCTAACAGATGGGTCAAGTCAATCACATCATTCTCTAATGAGGTGATCCCGTTAATCAAATGACAACTCATGTCTATGGTTAGGAAACATAACCATCATTGATTCAACGAGCTAGTCAAGTAGAGGCAAACTAGTGACAATCTGTTGGTCTATGTATTCACACATCTACTAAGTTTCCAGTTAATACAAGTCTAGCATGAATAATAAACATTTATCATTATATAAGTAAATATAAATAACAACTTTATTATTGCCTCTAGGGCATATTTCCTTCAACAATTGCTCCATATTACCAA
The DNA here is from genome assembly GCA_034509565.1 of Triticum monococcum. Classification (NCBI taxonomy): domain Eukaryota; kingdom Viridiplantae; phylum Streptophyta; class Magnoliopsida; order Poales; family Poaceae; genus Triticum; species Triticum monococcum. Next base: position 601,854,932 of record CM067842.1, read on the forward strand.
CATTATACCTCCTCTATATCCAATAGTACTTCATCTCTTCATACTATTGGGATACCCCACATATTGAGATAAAACTCGTACTTATTTTGTCCAAAGTCCACTCCGTGGAATATCATTATCTTTTCCTGGGGTCAAGTGTCCTCACAGGGTACTACCACCCTTGAAATGCACAAATTCATCCATAGACCATATTTCTCATTGAGGGAGTCCTGGATTAGGGGGTCTCCGGATAGCCGGACTATATCCATTGGCCGGACTATTATACTATGAAGATACAAGATTGAAGACTTTGTCTCGTGTCCGGATGGGACTCTACTTGGCGTGGAAGGCAAGCTAGGCAATATGGATATGTATATTTCCTCCTTTGTAACCGACCTTGTGTAACCCTAGCCCCCTCTGGTGTCTACATAAACCGGAGGGTTTTAGTCCGTAGAAACACACACAACCATACCATAGGTTCTAGGGTTTAGCCTCTCTGATCTCGTGGTAGATTTACTCTTGTACTACCCATATCATCAATATTAATCAAGATGGACATAGGGTTTTACCTCCATCAAGAGGGCCTGAACCTGGGTAAAACATCGTGTCCCCTGCCTCCTGTTACCATCCGGCCTAGACGCACAGTTCCGGACCCCCTACCCGAGATCCACCGGTTTTGACACCGACATTGGTGCTTTCATTGAGAATTCTGCTATGCCGTCGCCATCAGGAAGGATGTCTTGTACTGTCTTTAAAGACGACACTGTTGCTGAGGGAGCTTTGGCTATCGGCCAAACTCTCCGGCTAGGTGGTTTTCTTATGACTGCCTGTTCGGCCGCTGCGCCGACGATGACTTCTCGGGTCATCGAAAGCAATCTTCACGTCAACTCGGAGCTCGCCGAGAAGTTAGATCCAATGGAGCTCTCTTCCCTGAACGAGCTCTTGGATCGCATCGCCGCCCTGGGAGTCGCTACAGACTATGATCAGATTGGGCCTAAACCCGATCTGAGAGAGATCAACTCTCCCGAGGTCACCCATCACGTTGCAGTGGTGGAGGAATAATGCGGGAACCCTTCATCTATCTTAAGGACTAACTATGTCCGGATTCCTGATCCCTCCAAGCCGGATACCCGCAGAGGGGAGGACGTCACTCAAGGCCTGAACCTAGAATCAAGCAGCGGGCTAGATTTATCGGAAAACATCCAAGAATCCAAACTTCTGAGTTCGGAAACTCCTTGGCCCCTGAGTCTCAGATTGGGTGAGGATTCAGATTCAATTCCACCTACACACCCAAACATACACGATCTATCCCAAATTAGGCAAGAACCCGAAGAAATAGTACACCATTACTGGGCCAGATTCCTCCTGCTCATGAACAGGATAAAGGACTGCCGCGAGGAAGACGCAATTTCATTTTTTGCAATAATTGCATGGACAAGGGAATACTCAACGCCATAAGTCGCCAAGAAATTACACGCTTTGCCGACTTGGCATCCATAATACGAAAGTACTGTGCGACGCAAAGCGCCTGGAAAACCGAAATAAAATTTTGGGATAATCCGGCCCTGAACACAAACCCAGTCCAAAATAAAAGGGTGCATTATCACAATACACCTGGGTTAACTACCAAAAAGCAAAAGCCCTCTATGGGGCAAGGAACCGTACTGGAGGGATGGCTCAACGGACCCTGCAAAATTCATAGTACAACGGATGCAATACCAATGCACAACCTTAGAGCATGTTGGATACTCCGGCAGGTGGCCAAAAGTGCTGAGGATCTACTCCTCCCAAACAACACAGAGCACCATCCCGTGGACAACAATATGGTGTGAACGGTCTTTGAGACCTTCGCGTCAAATAATAGACGCAAGCGAAGACTCCGCAGCATGGCCAAAATCTGCCACATATCAGAAATAAATCCTTGGAGTGACATGGCTATTACCTTCAATGCCAGTGACGAACCTAAATTCCGAACAGCCCGAGCACCAGCCGCACTGGTCCTCAGTCCAATCGTGGACGGCTTTCGACTCACCAAGGTACTCATGGACGGTGGCAGCGGATTAAACCTCATCTATGAGGAAACTCTTCAAAAGATGGAAATAGACTGGAGGCGCGTTGAGCAAAGTAGCACAACCTTTAGAGGAATCATCCCCAGTCGGGAGGCACGCTGTACTGGGAAAATCACACTAGACATGGTATTCAGCATGCGAGATAATTACAGGTCCAAAGAAATTACATTCCAAGTGGCCCCGTTCAGCAGCGCGCGGATACCACGCTCTATTAGGACGGGAGGCGTTTACAATCGTCCAAGCCATACCCCATTATGGGTACATGAAGCTCAAAATGCCCGGGCCCAACGAAATCATCACTCTTGCTAGTGATCCGGACATAGCACTTTGCGCCGAAAATAAGACAGCTGCACTGGCCCTTGAGGCACTATCCGAAGCCCTAGCGGCCGAGGAACTAACTGCGCTGCGCTCCACGGTAAACAGGGACGACGTGATACTCGATAAAAGATCCAAGTCCACCTCCTTTAAACCAACGGACGAAATAGTCAAATTCCAAGTCCATCCAACGGACCCTACAAAAACAGCTTCCATCGGGGCACAATTAAACCCTAATGTCGACGCCGCACTACAAGAGTTCCTACACGAGAACTGGGACATTTTTTCCTGGCACCCTTCAGACATGCCAGGAATCCCACGCAGGCTGGCTGAGCACAGCCTAAATATCCTAAAAGTATTCAAGCCAGTCAAGCAGGCTCTTCGACGTTTCTCCGAACCTAAGAGACAAGCCATGGGAGAGGAACTAGCCAAGCTATTGGAGGCCGGATTCATCAGAGACATAAAACACCCGGACTGGCTAGCAAACCTGGTGATGGTACCAAAGAAGGACAAATCCTGGCGCTTGTGCATCGATTTTAAGGACCTTAATAAGGCCTGCCCAAAGGATCCCTTCCCCCTCCCCTGCATCGATCAAATCATCGATGCTACCGTATGACACGATTCATTGTGTTTCCTCGATGCATACTCTGACTACCATCAAATTAAAATGGCGGAGCCAGACCAAGCCGCAACGGCATTCATCACACCATATGACCCATTCTGCTTCAACACAATGCCCTTCGGGCTCAAAAACGCCGGCGCAACATATCAGCACATGATTCAGACATGTCTGACAAACCAGATCGACAAAACAGTGGAGGCATACATGGATGACGTGGTCGTTAAAACCAAGCATGTCGAAACTCTAGTAGACGACTTGAGGCTCACATTCTACAACCTCCGAACATATGACATCAAGCTCAATCCGGACAAATGCATTTTCGGCGAACCAGCCAGACAACTCCTGGGATTCATGGTCTCCAGTAGAGGTATTGAAGCTAATTCGGCCAAAATCCGAGCGTTGTCACAGTTGCCTACCCCAACAGACCTCAAACAAATACAAAAATTGACTGGATGCGTGGCGGCTCTAAGCCGCTTTATCTCCTGCTTGGGAGAAAAGGCATTACCCCTTTATCGCCTCCTCCGGCGCACCGAACACTTTGAGTGGATGGATGCCGCCACGGCCGGACTCAACAAAATAAAAGCCATATTGGCAACAAACCCAGTCCTAGCCGCGCCAAACATTGGCGAACCAATGCTATTATATATTGCGGCAACTCATCAAGTAGTAAGCGCAGTGCTCGTCGTCGAGCGAGAAGTGGACGGACACAAATTCCCCCTTCAAAAGCCGGTTTACTATGTGTACACTGTCCTTACTCCATGCAAATCACGGTACCTGCATTATCAAAAGATAGCGTACGCAGTATTTATGGCATCCCGGAAGCTGCGACACTACTTTTAAGAGTGTTCGATAACGGTAGCCTCGGAAGTACCACTTAACGATATTATAAACAACCGCGACGCGACGGGCCGGATTGCCAAATGGGCCATTGAGCTCCTCCCGTTTGACATAACTTACAGGCCACGGCGAGCTATTAAGTCGCAAGTTTTGGCTGACTTCGTCGCTGAGTGGACGGAAGCCGAACTCCCTAAAGAGTACGACACATATTCAAACTGGATCATGCACTTCGACGGCTCCAAAATGTTGGCTGGTCTGGGGGCTGGCGTCGTTTTGACGTCCCCAATAGGAGATACCGTTCAATACGTATTACAGATAATGTATACGGACTCCAACAATGCAGCCGAATATGAGGCCCTTCTACATGGTCTCCGGATGGCAGTGTCCATGGGCATTCAATGCCTAGAGGTGCGCGGGGATTCGAACCTTGCAATATCCCAAATTAATGGAGACTTTGATGCCAAGGATCCGAAAATGGCAGCTTATCGCAACGCCTTCCTAAAAATGTCAGCTCGGTTCGAGGGGCTTGAATTTCACCATGCGGCTCGGGAAAACAATCAGGCGGCAGATATCCTCACCCGCATCGGCGCAAAACGCGACGCGGTCCCTCCCAACATATTTCTGGAAAGGCTCTTCAAGCCATCCATAGCATGGGAAGGGACACCGGTAACAACAGTCTGGACCCGCCAAAATACCCGATAACGAACTCTCTAACACAATCGGAGGCTACGCCACCGAAATAACACATTCAGCCCACGAAATAATGGCCATTATTGCCCCGTGGATAGAACCATTCCTGGCTTACCTAACTAGGCAGGAACTTCCGGAGGACCAAAATGAGGCACGCTGCATAGTGCGGCGATCCAAGGCCTACAAGGTCCATGAGGGAGAATTGTACAAAAAAGCGCTACCGGAGTCCTTCAAAGGTGCATCTCCGAAGAGGAAGGGCGGAACCTTTTGGCAGAAATTCATGCCGGACTCGGCGGTCACCACGCCGCAGCCCGGGCTCTTGTAAGCAAGGCCTTCCATACAGGATTCTATTGGCCAATGGCCCGGGCAGATGCATAGGACTTGGTCCAACGTTGCGACGGTTGCCAGCTCTTTGCAAATCAAAGCCACATGCCACCCACCACCCTCCAAACAATCCCCATTACATGGCCCTTCACGGTCTGGGGGCTTGACATGGTTGGACCCCTCAAAGGGGGAACCCACAAGAAAATAATACTTATTGGTCATGGTGGACAAATTCACCAAATGGATAGAGGCTAAACCAGTTAAAACAGCCGAATCCGGACCGGTGATAGATTTCATATTCGGGGTTGTACACCGTTACGGCGTCCCCCACAACATCATCACTGATAACGGCATGAACTTCGTGGCCGACGAGGTAAAACTCTGGTGCAGCAAAATGGGCATCAAGCTTGATTATGCTTCAGTCTATCACCCACAAACCAACGGACAAGTCGAACGAGCAAATGGTCTTATAATGAGCGGCATTAAACCCAGATTAGTGCACTCCTTAATGGAGTCTGACATGCACTGGGTAGAGGAGCTCGACTCCATACTCTGGGGGCTGCGGACCACGCTGAATCGTAGTACCGGATATACACCGTTTTTATGGTGTACGGCGCAGAGGCAGTCCTGCCCTGTGACATAATTCATGACTCACCTCGAGTGCGCATGTACGAAGAAAGAGAAGCTGAGCTCGATCGGCAGAACAGTCTGGACACCTTGGAGGAAGAGCGCGACGTAGCCAAAGCCCGTTCCGCATTTTACCAGCAACAGGCTCACAGATACCAAAGCAGAGAAGTACGGGCCAAAACTTATAACGTTGACGAACTAGTTGTACGGCTGCCGGATAAGAAAAAGAACAAGCTCGAGCCCAAATGGGAAGGTCCCTTCATTATCGACCAAGTTCTGACCGGTGGAGCGTACCGACTGCGGGATGCATCGACTAGTCGACTCAAGCCTAACCCATGGAACACAACCAGGCTTCGAAGATTCTACGCTTAGCACCGGACTCTATGTTAGTCCCCTTCCTTTGTCCATTTTCTGCATATGCATCATCTGTCTTGTTTCCCTTTCTTTCTTTTATTTCTCTAGGCCTTCAAGGGTCACCTTTTGCCTCACTCATACATTACAGATGCGCTAGCCGCACTCTTCATACCTGGGGGCTTCTTTCACAGAAGCTTACGTTATTTACCTGGGCCTCACGCCCAACACATGGGTTATACTTCCGCATGTACCTTTTTTCACCATTATATGCATAGATATGACTTAAGTTTTGGCCAAGCTTGGTTGCCCGACTCTTGTATTTATGCCCTACGTTCCCGTTAATTCGGCTCGGGCATAAGGGGAGCACCTCTGCGATTGTTACCGCCGGGTCAGCCGGACGTGTACCTCAAACTGGGTGAAGCCGAAAGCTAGCGTTCTTAAGGGAATATTTGGTCGGTGAACAAAAGATGACTTTTATTTATTATCCATATCTGCCCCAGATGCTTTTTCTGCGCTTCTTGTCGCAGTTCGGACATGCACTTTAGGGATGCTTACCCGGGGAAAGGAACCCTTAACAGAACTATTCTCCTTGGAAGATGTTTCTTACTACCCATGTAATATAACATAACTAGTTGGGCACTTGTCTGATAAAGCACTAATGACCCCTATGCCTGGTCTCCATGCATGCCCCGGTTCTTACATAACCAAGAGGGTATGCAGATACACTCCGGACCATCGGGTCCCGAGGTCGAAGCGAAAAGGTCCGCCACGACAAACGATCTACAATCCGGCTAAAAGCCAGTCTAGTCTATAGTCCTGTTAGGAATACTTTGCGGCCAATTCTACTTGGCCGTACACTAAGCTCACAGGGATCTCCTTCCCATCAGGCCCCACAGGTCCGACTTCGGCCATGTGGTTCGGGTTAGCCTTCGTGTACCGTGTCTTCACCATTGCCCAGGCTTCCCTGGAGCCCTGACGGCCGGCCGATATCTTCCATAATCGGAAGCGCCGCCGTGCTCCCTTCAGCTTTTCTGCAAGCTCTCCAAGGCCTTCGGGTATGGAGACGGATGGCCACAAGGCCTGGGCGACACCTTGCATCACCTGCCGAACTCGTTCATGCAGCTGTGAGAGCTCGGGAAGAAGGTCACCCGCTGAACCGTGCATTTCCTCGGCAGGACGACCTGTTAGCATACCTACAGACATAACTCTGTCAGCCAGCTTCCTCGCCGAACTCTTTTTCAAAGTTCGTTCAAGCACTTACTAAATATGCCGCGTTGAAGCCACCGATTTTCCTTAACAGAGTCCGACAGTTGGGCGCGAACATCTTGTAGTTCCACGCCCAGCTTGGTGTTGGCATCTTGGAGATCATTTTCTCCCGCCTCACCCTCATAAGCACGTTCTCACCGGCCTTCAGCTGGCATTGGAGCTATTGCTTATCCGGATTTACTCCAGTGCCATTTGCAATTTTATCGTCAGATCTGCATATACGCCGCATTCTATATGATACTTATCACTTGAAGGATATGTTACTAGAGGGGGTCTCTTTGGGCTCCCCTGCTGCGGCCAGTGCGGCCTAAAGTTGGGCTTTGCACTCTTCCATCTCCTGGGACAGTTGAGTATTCTTTTCTGTAAGAACCTGCATAACAAATGATCCTTAAATCAGTTATCCTAACTGTTTCAAGTCTTAGGGGCTACTGATATATATAATCACCAAATTTTCTCACCCGTATGTCTTTTACATACTGCTCCGTGGCTCTGGCTAGACCATTTTGAGCGGCACGGAGGGGCACGTCTCCCGAGTTGAAGGCATCCAATGCCTCTTGGGAGAAACAAGCATCACGAAGAATAATCCGGCGACGCCTGTGGTTCATGGCACTTTCCTCCTCGAAATGGCTGTCGGACAGTTTATCTGCATCCTCTGTCGGAGGAGCACCCGGCGCACGTCTCGTATTTGTTCCCGCCTCCGACTCCGGCCTTGGAGCCTGGCTTGTGGAGGCGCGATTGGTAGCCTCTCTAGGTATAGTCCGGCGAGCGCTCTTTTTCCTGAAAAGAAGGCATGGGCGTTAATATGCCTCTAAGAATAATGTCTTGCAATAAAGATGGCACGCCGTACAGCTGCGCCGGTGTCTCAATCCGGACTACCGGTCTTTTCAGCCTGCTTGGCCTCGCGGCCCCATGTTGGCCAGTCGCCGCAGGCTCGGCCTTCTGCCTCGAGGACCTCCCCTGCAAAACACGGCTGTTATACGGCGATCAAAAACACGCAAGGACAGATCCTTTTTGAAGTCCTGGGACTTCGGTCTCAGTCACCTGTGAGGCTGGAACTAGCCCAGGGTAATCGGCCGTGATGGCCACCAAAGCATTATCATTGCTCGATTGGTAAAACACCCCATCGATCAGCTCCACAGATATGTCCGGATCCTCTTGGGAGGCCGGGTCGAGGGACCGTCCAGGGTCCTCAGGTTGTGGAGGGGGGTTGTTTATCTCCCTTACAGCGTGGCGCAGTTCCTGCGTAGAAATCGCTAGACTGAATACTTAACTGCGGAAATATGAAACGGATGGGCGAGAAAAAGTCTCCGCTTACCCAGCTCGGAGGATTGTACATAGAAAATCCGCCCTACGGGTTTACACGAAGGAATTCCTCCTCTTCTCCCTTGTACAAAGTGGATAAGATCTTTATTAGATCAGCAACCGATCCCGGCCCTTTACGGCCGTAGCGGGTGGCGTCATCCTCCCCGTTGAAATCCCACATGGGGTGGCCTCTATACTGAAGCGACTGCACCCCCTGTGTGATACATATGGCCATGACCTCGATCATGGTCAATCCGGATCAAGCTAAAAAACTTATCCGGCTCATCAGGTAAAGAACGTCCCTGTCATCTTCCTCCAGGGGACTCCATGGATGCCAGCTCCGGTGCTTCTTCAAAGGGGCGTTGTCGAACTCAGGAAGGCCGATCTGAATAGGATCCGGGAGGGGGACGTCTTCTATATAAAACCATTCTGAAGGCTAGTCTTTGGACGTCTTCTTTGGGGTTCCGGACAGGTATCTAGTCCCGGCAACACGCCACACTTCGACTCCGCCCACTTGATATACTGACCCCTTCTGAGAACGGGGCACAAGGCAGAACAGCTTCTTCCACAGAGCGAAATGAGCCTCACAGCCCAAAAACAACTCACAAAGGGCTACGAATCCCGCGATATGCAGCATAGAGGCAGGCGTAAGATTGTGCAACTGGAGGCCGTAGAACTCCAGGAGCCCCCGAAGAAATGGATGGATTGAAAATCCGAGCCCTCTTACCAAATAAGGGGCAAGGCATACCCGCTCTCCCTTGGAGTGATTGGGAAGGCTCCCCGTTTGCTCTCCGCCATTATAGGTGGCGAGCCTGGCTCGAACCGGGGCCATGCATGCTGCGGGAAGAAATCCCTTGGACTGAAGCGTCACTAATTTGCTGTGCGGGACGGAACATCTCTCCCAATCTCCCGGCTTAGAGCTAGGGGTGCGAGAGGAGGAGCTGCATCGACCGGCCATGATGGAATGGATCTCTGTCGGGTGTGCTCCGATGAAGGCCCGCCAAGGGAGGATGGTGTGATTTGAATCTGAATCCTCGCCTTTTTAAATAGGCGGCTCATTCACACAGCTAGGGGCGTAAATGTGAAAACACCCTGGCTCTTCACATTCGACGACATGTGGAAAGTGGCCATTATTGGGAGTGGAAGCCAAGGAGTGCAACATTCACAAGAAACTGGACATTATTTTGACAGGTACACAGAATTTGGAGAGGAACCCGCCTTGCAATGCCGAAGACAATACTGCGCGCCGGACTCATCGTCATTGAAGCCTGGTTCGGGGGCTACTGAGTGAGTCCTGGATTAGGCGGTCTAGGGATAGCCGGACTATATCCATTGGCCGGACTGTTAGAATATGAAGATACAAGATTGAAGACTTCGTCTTGTGTCCGGATGGGACTCTACTTGGCGTGGAAGGCAAGCTAGGCAAGACGGATATGTATATTTCCTTCTTTGTTACCGACCTTGTGTAACCCTAGCCCCCTCCGATGTCTATATAAACCGGAGGGTTTTAGTCCATAGAAACACACACAACCATACCATAGGCTAGCTTCTAGGGTTTAGCCTCTCTGATCTCGTGCTAGATCTACTCTTGTACTACCCATATCATCAATATTAATCAAGCAGGACGTAGGGTTTTACCTCCATCAAGAGGGCCCGAACCTGGGTAAAACATCGTGTCCCCTGCCTCCTACTACCATCCGGCCTAGACGCACAGTTCGGGACCCCCTACCCGAGATCCGCCGGTTTTGACACCGACACTCATATCCTCAAAAATGGTCAAAATCTTTCTTCATAGAGTAACTACTCATAAACTCAAAATCAGTACCAACGATGCTAACTTTATTTATTCTTAAATGATTACAATCGCCTACATTTCCATTACATGCCTCTACTCAACACCTCAATAAAGGAATTGTTCCCACTATTACTACTATATTTCTTTTTCAACTCAACTATTTCACACAAGCTTCCTTCTCTTTGGGACAATCTCTCACAATGTGCCTTGCTTCATTACAATGAAAACATATTACTTCTGACAAGTCTCGAGGTGTCCTTGTGATTTCAAAGCTTTCTTGGGTCCTCGGCTTCCTTTTTGGGCAACCGCTAAAGTAGTGCTCTGACTCCTTGCACCAGAAATAGGTGATATGACTCAAGTCCTTCCTGGATTCCAATCTATTTATGTTCCTAGACTTTTCCATTCCAATCAGAGCTTCTATTTCCTGTGGGTCATACTCTACTTCTTCTGTTGGGAATTCTATTAGGTCCCCATTCAGACAATTTTCGGAGATGTGTCCTTCCCCACATGAATAGCATGACTTGGTGTAGGCTTTAATTTTGTTTCCTTTGTGTGTGTCCTCAACATCTTCCTTCATCACTGGTTCTTCTAAAATTTCCATGTGGGATCCTTTCATTGCTTCCTTCTTCTGCTGGATGGTTCTTTGTACAATAGGGTAAATGTGACACTGAGTAGGGTAGTGGGTAGTCCCTTCACATAAGAAACAAGTAATCTACCTAGTTGGGCATTCTTCAGCTGGGTGACTTTCTTCACAAGTAGGGCATTCATCCTTGCGTTCTTTATGGTTGTGTCCTATTTCTCCACAAAGCTTGCATGCACAAGGTTTCTTCATATCATTTCCATAAGGCTTCAATTTCTGGGACACACGACGAGAGTTGAGCATAGTCAACTTAAATTCTTCCCAAGTGGTTACTCCTTGCCATCCATTGATGGTTTGATACATCCTCCACCAAGTAGTAGCACCTCTTTCAAAGAATTGAATAGCATGTTGGGCCATATCCTTTCCGGCTATAGTGTTATTCTTCATATGATCTTCAATGTTCTGAATCCATTGGTTTGTCTCCAATTGAGTCATCGGTCCAGAAAATATGAGTTCATCTCCATTCATCCTCTACTTGGTCCATGGGTTTGGGGTAAGATAAGAGAGATAGAGAGGGGTACACAATACAAACAATAGTTTTGAAAAGACAGATTTTAATTTGTGGCTGTCGGGAAAACATCAAACAAATGATAGCTCACAAACGCCGCATCTAACGTAGGTATATAACAGGGGTTTGGTCTTTTAAAGGTCAATAAATCTTCAAAGTCATCAAACTCTTCCAGTCTTGTTCATGTCTCTGATGGCTTCTTCCAATCGTGCTTGTCCTTCTCGAGTTCTTTTGCCAGATCATTTCCGTTGACGCGAAGTCTCTTGTGACATCCTATAATATTCTGGAGTTGTGTTCCAAACTTCTCGGTTTGAACATCCTTGGCATGAACCATGATCCTACTGTCCTTCAGTTCCTAACGAATCTCTGGTATCTCGAGGTTTTGCTCCTCCCAATTGGCTACTTTCAGCTTCTGGGTCTTGAGTTCTTCACGAAATGCTCCTTGTCAAATATAGCTTCCTGCAGGTCCACCGTAAACTTCTTGATGTAATACTCCAGATCCCTGTGATACACCAGCTAAGGTTAAAACTTCATCTTTTGCTGATAGGTGCTCCATTAGCCCTTTTTGTCATCCAATCCTTCCAAAGAAATGCATGCTTACCTCAGCATGGTGACAATAGCATAAGTGGGCCATAACATCATGGATAGCCGTGTTTATGTCCTTTTCATTGCCATGAGCTATCATACCATAGTTTATATCTCCTGCCTTATGGTTTTCTTGACAGCCAAAAACTTGACTCATGACGCTCCATGTTCCGGTCTTTCTCTGACACACCTTGATCTTAGGTATTGGCAGCTTCAATACTCTGTCAAGTTCCATAAGGCTGGACCATAGGAAAAGTCTTCGTAGTGTTGGCTTTGGTTCAGGGTGAAGCTCTTCATCTAAAATATGTAAGCCAGGGGTTCTTCAGTAAAGAAATTCAGAAGGGTACGCGAATAACGTAAGTGGATCCTATCAGAGCCTTTCAAGTCACTTCACTCTGGGAATTCTTCAGAGCCTTCAAATTTTCCGAGTCTTCGGAGTCTTCACTGTTGTGTTTCCATTACTCTAATGCATGGTAAAATCCTCTTCATTCCGAAGTGGTCTTAGTTGTTCGATATCTTGTACTTCTTGGAGTCGTCTCATCAGTCGAATCTTCCCGTTGTCAAAAGGGGAAAGGGGGTATAGTCTAACTAAAAGGGAATATTTGATAAAGCTCTGCAAAGAAGAGAGGTAAAAGATATTTTTGAAAATAAAGTTTTATAGAAAAACTTTCCTATGGGCTTGCCAGTTTCTAGGGGTCACGTCCAACAATCAACATGTGCTCTAATACCATCTTGTAGCGACCCGACCCGAATGGATCAAGTCTCTGTGCTTAAGTGTCATCCCTGGATCGGTATGCTGACACACACAGTACTCAAGGATTTATAACAGAGGTAAATCACATGTATAAAGTAACACAAATACTATTACCTCAATCCATATAGCAGAAGTAACAACAAAGTTGAGGATTCCCATCAACACCAACGGCAAAGTTGAGTGTAGACATCGTAACCCTAACGTATCACTTACTTGTCGTAAGAATCCTGCAACATGAGACGTTGCAGCCATGCAGGTTAGTACATTGAATGTACTGGCAATTTCACACTATAGGTTAATGATGAATAATAGCTATCACTACATGCATATTTGGCTGGTGGAGGCTCTAAGTTTAATTTTGCATAAAGCTAATTTTTTCCTACAACAAAGGAATAAATTTTATTTTAACTACAAAGTTTATGCCAATATTGAGAAGGTAACCCCAACTCAATCCTGAAATCATTAATAACCCAACAATTTCATTAAATAGAGTGATGAGATCAAATCAACAATTCAAGTACCAGATACTCAATATGTCCATAATTGGGGACACGGCTAGTCATGATTAGTTTGTACACTCTGTAGAGGTTTGCGCACTTTTCCCCACAAGACTCGATCTCCTCCGTTGAATTTCTCGCACTGCATGATGTATGAGAAACGGATGACCGAGACACAGTCTTTCCAAAGAGGTCCCCTTAACCAATAGATAGGCTGGTAAACCTACAATCCCCTACATCTGCTAACCTATCATGGAAAGGATTCCCACAACTTACTCAACTATGTCAGAGCCCATATTGGCATGTGGCTGCACACGTAAGTTTCTAGCATGAATAATATTATGATCCCTTCGAGCCTAGGTGGCAAACAATATGATGATCACATGGATACCCCGAGATCTCCTTGGAATTCCCCAGGTGCCCACAAACCAATCCACCCAGATGTGTATTAAAGTAGCCAGCTTACGTTAAACCTTAGTTAACAATAACTCTCACATCTTTCATGAATTATCTCAAACCAAACCACGTCTACGAGCATAGCATATCAGTATAATCACAACATAGTAAATACCCAGTGTTTTAATCTAGGACAATAGGTACTACCTCATCTACTACTTCCCAATACCCACATGTTAATCAAATCCTACTCATGCAATGTTTGAGGCACTACTGGAATCAGTTTGTTTGCCGTCCTCCATGGCGGACGGCAAAGGCATGGATCATGGACGGAAAACTTCTTTGCCGTCCACCAATGGACGGCAAAATGTCCGGATGAACACCTGCCGGCAAAGGCCTTCTTTGCCATCCGCTTCCTGGAAACAGACAACAAAGGATTTTGTCGTCCGCCATCCGAGGCCAGCAGACAGGAAAGACAAAGGGCGGCAGTGCGGTGGCGTGAGAGCCGTTAGGGGGTTAACAGCGTTCTTTGCCGTCTGCCAGCGGACGCAAAGAGTCAAAGCTCTTTGCCGTCCGCGGACAGATGGCAAAGAGCTCAGCTAGGCAGTACTGGGAAGCTACCACGTGGCCAGCTGTAACGCCCCAAGACCGGAGCTTCAGATGTCTTCCAGGGTTTCCGGGTTTCGTCGTGTGATTTGTTTGGTTCATCATTTTCATCTTTGCATCATGTGCATTGCATCCTGTCTTCATGCCATCAAGTTATTTTTTTCGTAACTCAAATAAATAAATGGCATGGATCTTTGATCCATTTAAACCGAGGGTATTCACATGGTGAATTCTCTTTATAACATATCCTCCCGATATTAGGGAGCTATATTAAATATTCCATTCTTTTGGAATTAACCAAAACACACTTGAAAAATCCCCACTCCCTTTCTACTTCAAGTTTGGTCCCCAAACTTTGCCAACATTTTTTCCCATTTATCGAGGCTCCTCCTAAATTCTCAACATTTTTGGACTCTTCTAAATCCTAGTCCTAGTTCAAACACATTTGAAATAAATTCAAATGAGTTTGAATTTACATCTTCCAATCTTGGCCTTTTCTATTTTCTCGGAACAAGCGTATTTTTGTGAGTCCGGGAAAATTATCCCCATGTCCAAAAATCTTTTCCTAATCATCTCTTTCTTTTCCTCTCTTATTGTCTTTTCTGCTAAAGAAATATGAGGGGGAGAGAGAGGTCCAGTTGGTCACTTGGGCCTTAGTGCCAGGCCAACCAGCAGCCCAGCCCAGGCCAACCTCCCACGTCGGCCCACCTATCAACGAACCCTAGCCGCCAGGGAGCGGGCTCCCTCGACCCCATCTCCCTCTCCCTTCACTCTCCTTCTGCGCCGCCTCTCCCGATCCCCATCTCTCCTCTGGCTTCTCCTCGCAGAGCCCCCCTCGCCAGCTCCCTCGACGCCCGATCCCCTCCACCCCACGCCGGAGTCCCACCTCGCCGGAGCATAGGACCCCCTCTGCCGCCGCGCCATGGATGGCTGCAGCTCAAGCCGCGTCCTCGCTGGGCCTCTCGCGCGCCCGAGCTCCATCCTGCGGCCCACCTCCTCGTCCTCGTGGCCGAAGCAGCCGAATGGGAGGCCTTGTGCTTGAGCCTCCTCGCTCTCCTCGTCGACCCAGGGAGAGGAGCTCCTCCCGAAACCCCTTTCTCGTCATCGCCGGAGCCGCCGCCTTGGACGCCCGACCTCGCTGCCGTCCTGGAGCTCGTCCGCCTCTCCATACCAACGCCCTAGTCTCGGATCCGGCGGGATCTCGTCCGGTCGTCCCCGCCGCCAAGTCCATCGCCGGAGCCGCCGTCCTCTGTCACACCATTGTCGCCTGTTCTGCCCGTCCCTGCATCGGACCCCGACGATCTGGCTGCCCCGTTGACCTTGCTGCCTTTGTCGTGGCCCGGTCAACACAGACACCCGGAGTCCATCTTTGGTTGCACGCCAAGTACCACGACATATGGCGCCCGAACGACCACCGAACCAGAAATGCCAAGTACCCCTACGCGCGAAGACGCCAAGTCCGTTTCGGGTTTC
Organism: Triticum monococcum; assembly: GCA_034509565.1. Taxonomy (NCBI): domain Eukaryota; kingdom Viridiplantae; phylum Streptophyta; class Magnoliopsida; order Poales; family Poaceae; genus Triticum; species Triticum monococcum. Next base: position 601,870,571 of record CM067842.1, read on the forward strand.
GTCAAGTACCGCTACCGATTTGGCTCGAACGTCTACGGAACGAGTACCACTACCGTCGACCCTGAAGCCCTCGGATGCGCCAAGTCCGAAGGTGCAAGTACCACGCCGAACCATGTACGACGACCGTCGTCGAAGACCCGTGTAACGTGAACGTGAACGACTACCGTCGCGAGTACCTCTACGTCGTCATGTACCCCTACTTCCTCTACCGTCACGAGAACGCCTATTTCCTCTACGAACCCGAACCCCTCCGAGTATGCTCCCTTGGAAGGTATAACCGCCGGAACGATGCCCGTGAATGAATGCATGTTGTATGAGATGCACCCTTGTTCGATAACGTCGCCCCTCTTTTGCCTTGCCACTGACATGTGGGAACTCGGTATCCGAGAGTACCCCACCTTCTATCGTTTGTCACGCTCCCGCCGCACTTCCGTTTGCACCTGGATGTCAATCGAGTTACCGGAACTGATATGTTGCCGTGGCTTCATTTTCGGATTCGTTGCCGTGGCACCCCTTTTTCCTTCCACCACGGTGACAATGCTTCATAACTTTCTCATATCAACATTTTCATAAAATCGCTTAAAACTTGCATATGTCATCCGCATCATCATAACAACAATTAAAATGTTTAAAATTTTGTTTGTTTAAATTTTGCTTAAATGCCATGTTAAAATGATTTAATTCATAACTAAATAACTGTAACTCCGATTTTAATAAACTTTATATGTAAATGGGGTAGAATTTTGTCTAGTTTATCATGGTGACCTTTATTTGCATGTTTAACTACTCTAAAATTGTGTTTAGGGCAGATCAGCACCAAACCTTAATTTATGCATATGAGGATTTTCCGGAATTGTTGTTCGTTGCTTCCGGCCTCATTTAAACTTGCCTAGATAGGTAGTTGTGTTGTGCTTCACCTCTTGCCATGTTAATCCACATTTAATATTGTTGGGTACATAAACGAGAGAGAACTAAATAATTGACGTGGTGTTTCGTCAATATGCAACTCGTTGCATATTGAGCTCCACTTAATTTGTAGGATTGCTTGTGCACTTTGCCATGCCATGCCTCATTAAACCGGACATGCATCATACTTGTTTGTGCATCATGCCATGTTTATGTGGTGGTTGTTTACTATGTTGTTTGCTTCTTTCCGGTGTTGCTTCTTCGGATTGGTTCCGTTAACATCGAGTTTGTGATGACCCGTTCATCTACGTCCGTTTGTCTTCTTCATGGACTCGTTCTTCTTCCTTGCGGGATTTCAGGCAAGATGATCATACCCTCGAAATCACTACTATCTTTGCTATGCTAGTTTACTCGCTCTTTTGCTATGCCATTGCTACGATGCCTACCACTTGCTTGTCAGCCTCCCAAATTGCCATGTCAAACCTCTAACCCACCATGTCCTAGCAAACCGTTGATTGGCTATGTTACCGCTTTGCTCAGCCCCTCTTATAGCATTGATAGTTGCAGGTGAAGATTGAAGTTTGTTCCTTGTTGGAACATGGAGATCGTTCCTTGTTGGAACATGTTTACTTGTTGGGATATCACTATATATCTTATTTAATTAATGCATCTATATACTTGGTAAAGGGTGGAAGGCTCGGCCTTATGCCTGGTGTTTTGTTCCACTCTTGCCGCCCTAGTTTCCGTCATATCGGTGTTATGTTCCCGGATTTTGCGTCCCTTACGCGGTAGGGCTATAATGGGAACCCCTTGACAGTTCGCCTTAAGTAAAGCTTCTCCAGCAATGCCCAACATTGGTTTTACCATTCGCCACCTAGCCTTTTCTTTCCCTTGAGTCGGCCGGCTCAAGGGTCATCTTTATTTTACCCCCCCGGGCCAGTGCTCCTCTGAGTGTTGGTCCATCTGAGCGATGTCCGAGGCTACCAGGGGCAACTCTGGGCTGGCTTACCCGACGTCTGGCTCATCTGAGTGTGCCCTGAGAAAGAGATATGTGCAGCTCCTATCGGGATTTGTCGGCACATTCGGGCGGTGTTGCTGGTTTAGTTTTACCCTGTCGAAATGTCTTGTTGTACTGGGATACCGAGTCTGATTGGAATGTCTCGGGTGGAGGCCTATTCCTTCGTTGACCGTGAGAGCTTGTGATGGGCTAAGTTGGGACACCCCTGCAGGGATTTGAACTTTCGAAAGCCGTGCCCGCGGTTATGGGCAGATGGGAATTTGTTAACGTCCAGTTGTAGAAAACCTGAAGTCGACCTTAATTAAAATGAATCAACTGCGTGTGTAACCATGATGGTCTCTTTCCGGCGGGGTCCGGGAAGTGAACACGGTTGTTGGAGTTATGCTTGACGTAGGTAGTCCAGGATCACTTCTTGATCATACTTTTATCGACCGTGCTTTGCCTTCTCTTCTCGCTCTCATTTGCGTATGTTAGCCACCATATATGCTAGTCGCTTGCTGCAGCTCCACCTCATACCTTTACCTTACCCATAAGCTTAAATAGTCTTGATCGCGAGGGTGCGAGATTGCTGAGTCCCCGTGGCTCACAGATACTTCCAAAACCAGCTTGCAGGTGCCGATGAGTCCGAGCAGATGACGCAACCAAGCTCAGGAGGAGCTCGATGAAGATCTTGTCCTTTGTGTTGCTTTGTTCTAGTTGATCAGTAGTGGAGCCCAGTTGGGGTCGATCGGGGACCTTTGTCGCATTTGGGGTTCTTCTTTTATTTTGGTTCCGTAGTCGGACCATGAGTGTATTTGGTTGATGTAATGCTTTATTCATGTAATTGTGTGAAGTGGTGATTATAAGCCAACTATGTATCTTTTCCCCTTATTGTATTACATGGGTTGTGTGAAGATTACCTCACTTGCGACATATGCCTTCAATGCGATTATGCCTCTAAGTCGTGCCTCGACACGTGGGAGATATAGTCGCATCGAGGGTGTTACACCAGCTATGCCATCCGCTGGTAGACGACAAAGTGATTTGAAACTTTGCCGTCCGCTGGCAGATGGTAAAGTGACCAAATAGGCAGCCAGTGTTCCCAGGTTGTACAGGTAGCTGCCACATGTCCTCTTTGTTGTCTGCTAGCGTACGACAGACATGCTACATATCCCCTATTTTTATTGGATTCCATTTAATTTCATAGGAATTCACACATAGATATACATATTTTTTTTTCACATGCACAGCAGACATATGATGTATCCAACACATAGCTCCATCCATGACAACATACATACATAATAAGAAACAGAGTTCCATCCATACATATTACAGTAACATCACAATGTTCATCCAACACATTGTTCCATGATTCCATATAACAAGTTCCACATTTTTTATCGATACAAACGAAAAAAAGAAAAGGGAAACAAGCACTCCATCCATGCAAGCTTCCATATAGTGAATTAAATCTGCAAAATGGGAAACAAGAAAGTTAGAAGAAGAAGACTAGAATCAGAAGAAGAAGAAGAAGAAGAAGAAGAAGAAAATGAAGAAGAAGAAGAAGAAGAAGTAAGCATACTTCGGTAAAATGGAGCTAACATAGCTAATTGTGCTGTTTTGAGTGAACTAAGCATATTATGCCATTTTTGATATAACTTAGAGCTAACTTCATTTTGGAGAACACGAAGAAAACTAGAAGAAGAAGAAGACTAGAAGAAGAACTTCTTCTTCTTTTCTTCTTCTTCTTGTTCTTCTTCTTATTTTCTTCCTATTCCTTCTTTTCTTCCTCTTCCTAGATTTTCTTCATCTTATTATGTCATTTGTAGACTAACTAGGCTAAATTATGTCATAAATGGACTGAATAAGAAGAAAAAAATCCATTTTTGAGCTTACCTAGCTAATTATGCCATTTTTGACCTAACTAAGCATATTATGAGATATAACTTAGAGCTTACTTCATTTTGGAGAAGAAGAAGAAAACTAGAAGAAGAAGAAGACTAGAAGAAGACTAGAAGAAGAAGAAGAAGTTCTACTTCTTCTTCTTCTTCTTCTTCTTTTCTTCTTCTTCTTTTCTTCCTATTCCTTCTTTTCTTCCTTTTCCTTGATTGTACTCATCTTATTATGTCATTTGTGGACTAAATAGGCTAAATTATGTCATAAATGGACTAACACACGCTAAATAAGAAGAAAAATACCGTTATCGCGGAGGTGTAGGAATGGTCGGGTCTGCGCCAGTGCCAGACGGAGGTGAAGGACCAGTCAGGGTTCCAGCACTGGCAGAAGGAGTGGTCGATGTTTGTCGGGAGCCATGCTGCACAAAAGATCATTTCCAGTAATGTCTCGTTAGCAAGTCACAAACTGAAATGTGAATAGTAGTAAGCAACGACCATTCAAACCAAACTCACCGTGGTCGCCGGAGCAATCTGGGGCATCGGCGGAGGGGCCTGACCGTTTTCTCGCACACGGTCTGCACATTTGGTTCTCACGAGTCAGTCATAGTAGATAGTAATGCGAACATTACGTGCATGATTGGGCTAATATGCACGAGAAACATACCGTGATGAGCTCGTATAGCGCTCGGTTAGTGCTGTCGTTCCGGTTCCTCTCCTACTCCAACAGCTTAGCCGTCATCTCCTCCATCTCCTTTTGTTCCTCCCTTTTTGCCTCCTGCACAAGATCCTTCGTCTTTAATCTCTCTTTCTTAACAATAGCCTGCAACACACCACTCCTTGTTAGCGTTGTAATCATCGATGGACACACACATAATGTAATGGAGGAAAGGTGAGAGAGTCCGTATAACTAACCGCCATGGCGATCTCCGCGGGCCGTGCACGAGGCGTTATCTCAGGATCAGAGCTACTCAGGCACTTCTTGATATGCATCAAAGACCCTGATATTTCATTCTTTCCAAAAAAAATATTAACATCAGCCTACAGTTATCAGGAAACTTATATAGTGAACTACCTATAGTGTAAATAAAACTATTAGTACAAAGCAAGGGTACAACTATTCTGCCATCTATACACACTCCAAAGTACACGCGAATGCAGCTACTTTTATTTCTTTTTCTAAGTAGGCGATTAGGTGCGCAGAACGATGCATCGCACAACATTTATCGAAAATATGTTTCTTTTCAGAGCCCTTGCAGAAACCCAAATTATGAATGCTTTGAACGAAAATAATAGCAGGTGCTTCCACAGAATAGCAGAATAGTGCCCCACACTGAAATAGGGTGTAAACTATTTGTTCGCTAGCATGTACCACTATCTATACTAGTTTAGATGGTAGAAAATGAGCAGATAGTTCGCCTCGTTCTAAATAATTTTATTTCCAGACCAACACTTCAATTTGTTGTAGCCGAACAATTTTGATCTAAAAACACAAAGCATGCTAGGAGCACACTATATAGGGTGTGATGTATCCAGGGAAGGTGGCAACAACTGGAAATAAATTGGACCATGTGGTGATGTGGACCAGATCATGACCAAGGCATCCAAGAGTGAGGTTAATGCTAGCAGAAATGCTGAACCATTAGAGCATCCAAAGGAAGACAAGGGCAAAGCCATTATCTTAGTTGGGAAGCTTCCGGTGCCTATTTTCGGAGAAATGACACATCAGATTTCTAGCTGCAACTTCCCACCGAAACCTAATTAATTCTGGAAGTCTCTAGCACTTTATTGAGGCCGGAAAAGATGGTCTTTGAAGTCAGCTTTCATTCAAAAAAAACAGTGAATCATTTGAGGTCTTGAGTCAAAAGTTGTGCAAGTTTCCATGCAAGCGGTCCAGGAATTTATTACAGCACGAGCCTCAACAAGTTTGCTCCTGCTACAGCTTGGGGCTCATGAATTTACCCTTCATTTTGAGTTGTTTTCACACCTAACTAGTGGGTGCCTCTAGTATAAATACTCCTAGGCTGTTCCATGTGAAGGGAGATGAGATTTCTGAGTTTATGTTTGTAGACAGCCGGTGAGGTTGTGTTGTGCTGTGAGAACTAGTATCGTTGAGTGTTAGCTCGTGTGTGTGGATTGGAGGGCCTGTCCTCAATTCATATAGGATTCTTGTGGTTCCCTCTTGTGATTCTTCATAGGTTCACAAGCTTCATGGTTTGGGTTGCATCCTTGTAAACCAAGATAGTTATCCGCTGCAATTTATCTAAGAGTGTTTCCTCTTGTTCTTGCCACTTGAGAGAAACAAAGTTTGTTGAAACATGTTTCGAGTGACTTTGTTTCTGCTCCTTGTGAGTTCTTTGGCACCGTGAAAGATCATTTCCGAGGCGTCCCGTATCATCTTGGCATCAGAGCTTTAGGTTGTTCGCGGTGCTATTTTCTCTCTTGCTGATTTTGTTCTTGAGAAGCTTCCATGGGTTCGAGGAGATCCATCAGTGTTGATGGTGTGCATGGAGGTAGGAACCTCGTGGAGGAGGAGCTGCCACTTCCCGTGTATGATCTAAGCTTGCAGCCCGCCTATGTGTTGGCATTGGAGGATACATGAGAGTATGTGTTGAACAAGGTGGAGAGGCGCATATCAGCCGTGGAGACCAACCTCGGCCGGAGAATCGACTGCCTCACCGAGGAACTCTGTCGAGATAGGCTTGCTGCACGGGGTCGACATCGACAAATCCCCAAACAGTAGGGCCAACGCCACCTTGAGGAGGGGCATGGAGAGCACAACCACGTCTACTCGGGTGATGCTCATAGCTACTACGCCGCACCACCTCAGCGTGCTCGCTAGGACCAGCGAGGTGCTACTTGGGCGCCACCGTCGCCACCACGAGATGGGCTTGCTGCACGGGTTCGACATCGACAACTCCCCATAAAGCAGGACCACCATGGAGAGCATTGGAGCGACCACTCCGATGATGCTCGAAACTACTACGAGCCTCGACCACGACGTGTTCATCATGATCGCCGCGGAGAAGGCCAAGAAGGCTTTGCCATGGGAGGAAGAGGTCATGGGCGTGCTCATCGTGACCATGAAGATGATGGGGTTGGTAAATTCAAACTTACCATACCATCGTTCAATGGGAAAACCGAGCCCGATGTTTATTTGGAGTGGGAGATGCGTATGGATCGGATTTTTGACAGCCACCGCTACACGGAGGAGAAGAAGGTATGATATGTGTCGGTGTCAAAACCGGCGGATCTCGGGTAGGGGGTCCCGAACTGTGCGTCTTGGCAGATGGTAGCAGGAGGCAAGGAACACGATGTTTTACCCAGGTTCGGGCCCTCTTGATGGAGGTAAAACCCTACGTCCTGCTTGATTTATATTGATGATATGGGTATTACAAGAGTAGATCTACCATGAGATCAAGGAGGCTAAACCCTAGAAGCTAGCCTATGGTATGATTGTTGTATCATGAAGTTGTCCTACAGACTAAAACCCTCCGGTTTATATAGACACCGGAGAGGGTTAGGGTTACACAAAGTCGTTTACAATGGTAGGAGATCTTGAATATCCGCATCGCCAAGCTTGCCTTCCATGCCAAGGAAAGTCCCATTTGGACACGGGACGAAGTCTTCAATCTTGTATCTTCATAGTCCTGGAGTCCGGCTGAAGGTATAGTCCGGCTACCCAAACACCCCCTAATCCAGGACTCCCTCAGTAGCCCCTGAACCAGGCTTCAATGACGACGAGTCCGACGCGTAGATTGTCTTCGGCATTGCAAGGCGGGTTCCTCCTCCAAATTCTTCATAAAAGTTTGTAAACACCAAGAGTAGTGTCCGACTCTGCAATAAGTTTCCACGTATTGCCACAGAGAGAATAATATTAACACAAATCTAATCTGCTGACGTATTCCGCAGCGTGACATCACACTACGGCCAAGCCTTTATTCGAATCGTTTTCACTTTTCCACCTCAGCGTGTTTTGCGAGGCGGTTTCCTTGGCACGTCTTGTCAAAGCAGAGATCGTGTCCCCCATTTACGGGATTCTCATCAATACGGACGTGGGTAACCCAACCGCACCATTTATTACGGTGCTTGGGAGGCAAGCGAGTTTTACTAGGCTGGTGGGGACGCACAGTCGCACCCGCCCATATAAGGGGATAAGGACCCACCTTTTTACCTACGCCTTGTTCCTCCTTTGCATCCATCTTCTGCGCACCCGAGATCCAGCGCCCAAGTCCGCACTTCCTACCTCAACCTTCTCCAACAATGTCCGAAGTGGGAGGCAAGTGGATGGTCTCCTCCGTCACGGAGGGCCATGTCAAAAAGCTAAGGAAGGCCGGATACCTGCCCAAAGACATCGCGCACCGGCTTCCTGAGGAGGGGCAGCTTCTCCCCACCCCAAGGCCCCATGAGAGGGTAGTATTTCTTCCCCACTTCCTCCGTGGACTGGGTTTTCCTCTCCACCCATTTGTCTGCGGGCTCATGTTCTACTATGGCCTAGATTAACACGATCTGGCCCCGAACTTCATCCTCAATATCTCGGCGTTTATCGTCATGTGCGAGGCTTTCCTCTGCATCCGCCCCCATTTCGGCCTCTGGCTCAAGACCTTCAACGTCAAGCCAAAGGTGGTGCACGGCAACCAGGCGGAGTGCGGAGGTGCCATGGCGGGCAAAATAGCCAACGTCCTATGGCTCGAGGGCTCCTTTGTGGAGACCATGAAGGGGTGGCAGTCTGGGTGGTTTTACATCACCGAGCCACGCGATCCGAAGTGGATCACAGCCCCTGAATTCCGATCCAGACCCCCTACGTGGCTCACGTCCTGGAAGGAGACAGGCTTGTCGTGGGGCGATGAAGAAGAGGTGACCGGACTACAAAAATGCATCCAGTCCCTGGTGAACAAGCAGCTCAAGCTTGTCAACGTAGTCCAGGTCATGCTCGTCCGCCGGATCCTTCCGTGTCAAGAACAGGACTTCAATTTGTGGGAGTTCAACCCGGCGCAGCACCGAACTCTGAGCAGGCTCTTCGACACGACGTATGAAAGATGTCTGGAAGGGGCTAACCAAAGGCGCCGAGGCTCCCGCATCTTGCTGGCGAGGTAAGATATTTTCATCTTTTACAGGATGTTAAGTTTTTTCATAGTTTGACTCTATGCGGGATCTAAACTCCCTCACCTTTGACAGGATTGGCAGGTGAAGTCCGGACTGATTAACTGTCCGGCTCCCTTGCACGAAGACCCAGCCCCTGTTCTCCTAGTGAAGTTGCTGGTTCCGGCACCTTATGTGGTGCCGGAGAAGAAGGCCAAGAAGAAGAAGGCCACGGGGACTCGAAAGAGTTCCCGGCATATGGTGGTGTCGGACTCGTCGTCTGACGAGTCCGAGATGCACTCCTCCCGTGAAGACGAGGAGGAGGAAGAAGAAACCTCTCCCCCTCCAGCGGGGGGAGGAAAGAAGAGGAAGGCCGCCCCAGTAGGGGAGGCCGAAGGCTCCAAGAAGAGGAAAACCCCTCCGCCGGACTACGCCCCCAACGCCGAAGAGGACGGAGAGGAGTGGCCGGGCAGGGCCAAGCGTCCGGCGAAATCGTAAGTGTTCGGATACCAGAATAACTCATGATATTCCTTTTGTTGCATAGCTTTCCCTAATGTCGAATATAATCATGCAGCCCGCCCAAGGACGGGCTCGACAAGTCGTCGAGCGGCTCCCTGGATTCATCGGACGTGAATTCAGTTCCGCCTGCTGCCTCCCCCTGTGCTGCGTATGACGCCGAAGTGGCGTCGCGACAAGCTCCGGGGCAAGAGGAGGTGGTCCAGGAGGAGCCGCGAGGCGACCTCCCAGACTACAGGAGTAAAGGGGACAAGACCCCCAGGGCTCCAAGTCCGGCTTTAAGCCGGACACCGCGCCGGAATCATCGACGGTACCGGACCGCGGCAGGCGAACTCCTGCTAAGAGGAGCAAGCCTATTGAGCCGGCATCCTCCGTCCAACCGGAGGCGCCGGACAATCTGCTGGAGGTGCTTAAGAGCGCCTCCATCGACGAGGAGCACCGTACCATCATGAGTACGGTGGTCCAGAAGGTTCGGTCCACCAAAAGCGGACTGACTGAAGCTTGTGCTAGCCTTCTAACAGGCTTCGAGGTAAGTAAAAATATGTAAAAATATTACCGCATAGACAGTAGCCCCTGATGCTCTGTTTGGCGTTCGGAAAGAAAAGCCGAATAGAGGATCTATTAAATATCGCAGGAGTCTAACTAAAAAGGAGTCAATATATGTATGCAGGCTTCACTGCTGGCCACCGCCGCACTAACTGCGGAGGTGGGTGGCCTGAAGTAGGGCCTCGAGCGGACCGAGCAAGAGCTCGGCCTTGCCAAACGGCAGCTCAAGGAGAAAGAAGGTAAGAGATACCTTATAGAAAAAATGCCTATAAGAAGACGCAATTGCAAAAAATGACAGGAGTATACTTCTTATTGTAGGGGCCACAACTGAGGTGGCGATCCTCAAGCAGGCGCTGTCCGAGGCCGAGAAGAAAGCGGCCACGAGGCGCACCGAGCGGGAGAAATTTGAGGCACATGTCGGTGAGGTGCAGCGAGAGCTTCAGGCTCTCACGAAAAAACATGAGAGTTTGGAGCTCATCTCGAAGACGCGAGCGTCCGAGCTTGCTGCGGCCCTTAAAACTGCCAAATCTGCCAAGGCCGAAGCCCAGAAGGCCCTCCAGGAATTGGATGCGATGAAAAAGATAGCGGCGGGTAAGGCATTCTCTATGCAAAGCAGACATATAAATGTAAACTACTTGTTACTTACCCGAATCCGGAGCTCTCCAGGGGCATTCGCAGATCTTCCCCGTAGCGTATCCGATGCCACCGCATTCTACCGAGCCGAGGAAGGCAGCTCGACGGAGAAGGTGTTCAGGTCTCAGTACGCTGAGGTCGGACACCCTGTGCCCTTGAGCGACCAGCTGAAGCAGCTGGTCGAGCTCCACAAGGCGGCCGAACAGGCCCTGAAGGGCTTCATAGTTCGGCTGTGGCCTGGAGAGGCCCTGACTAGGAGCTACTTCGGACTGGTGCGGCGGCTAGTGGAGGCTTGTCCAAGGCTTGAGGTCATCAAGCGCTCCGTCTGTATCGAAGGTGCCCGTAGGGCCCTTTCCCGTGCAAAGGTGCACTGGGGTAAGCTGGACGGTGAGAAGCTTGTGAGGGACGGGCCGCCGCCGGGGAAGGAGCATCGCAAGCCCGAGAGCTATTACAAGGATGTTCTGGCTGGTGCCCGCCTTGTGGCGGATGAATGTACCAAGGATGTAATTTTTGAATGAACTCGCTCGTGTTATCCTGTGCGCTGAAAACTTGTTCATATGCGCTAAGCAATGCTTGTTGAATTTAAAATATTACTTTCTGTGCGGCCGTTTATCAAAAAAATTGAGAGATGGCCAGTCGTCCGCTTCTGCCCCCATGCCACTAGTGCTGGGGTGTTCGGGATAAACCTGAGCGCTCTTTTTCCCATGATTGGGTCCATCGAGGGAGACGATCAGCACAATGAACAAGTCAATCGGACTATAATGCTTGAACACTCTCACTTAGCCATAGAACTCTATAATTTTAAATTTCGGCGAATCCCCTAGTATTCGGAAGACCGAGTTCGGGGCGCTATCCATGCCTTGGCTGGACAAAGCCGGTTCCTCGCTCGAAGCGGCATAAGTCTTTAAGGACTCGAAAAACCTCTCGAACAGCGACCGGTCTCTCGCTTCATCATGACAGTCGGTTTTAGCTTTCTCTTCTGAGGTGCTCAGCCCAGCTCAACTGGGGCACAATCGCAGTAGTTCTCCTAGTGCTACCTTAGCCGATATAGCGGAACATAAGGCACCAAAACTTAGGAGCCGGGCAAATCCAACCATTGACCCAAATCATGATTCGGAGCCGATGCATATAGTGCTATAAGTTCGGGGTGCCGCACTTGTGAAAGTGTTCGGACTTCTCACGCCATATAGATGGGTACTGAAGCCCCTGGTGTATTTTGCCATACCATAGTGTACGGATGCGACATGTTATTAATAAACATATATATAAAAAGAGGATAATGCAAAAAATAGACAAAAAGCTATGCATTGTTTATAGAAAGGCTGCTATGAAAGCGGAACGATACAAATAGTGCGATAAGCAAAAGAAATTGGACTATTTAACATGTCCCGGCCAGGGGCAGGCCGCGGAATTGTATTAAAACACAGGTATGCTGCTCGCAATAGAGACCACCTGGGAGTTCCATAATGCGGCGTGGCTTGTCTGCTTTCCTGGATCTTGCATCGTTTGTGCGACAGTTGAATTGCCGAACGGGTCGTCCGTAGTATGGAGTCCTGAGAGTAAGAGAAAAAAACGGAATCCGGCAGCCCCTGGTGCGGTTTAAGCCGTTTTTCGGGCGTGCCATGATAGTGCCCCTTCCCTTGTGCCCATGGTATTTCAAGAGCGAAGTTATGTACGCGAAGCACTGGTTTCGCTGTATCGTGAGGGCTAGGGTTGGGGCTGCATTTCTACGCTAGCTCAGAACATGCCAGGCGGTCTTGTTGTAGGGTACTCCGGGCGCGCTTGACAGTGTTCGGCTTTTTGAAGGCCGAACTAGAGAACTGCCTAGAGAGGCTGCTTTGTGCTCCTCTGTTCGGAGGGAGCGTTCAGTGTTCCCATTGACCGTGATTACTCCTCTAGGGCCTGGCATCTTGAGCTTGAGTTATGCATAGTGCGGTACCGCGTTGAATTTTGCGAATGCGGTTCACCCGAGAAGTGCGTGATAGCCACTACGGAATGGGACTATGTCGAAGATTAACTCCTCGCTTCGGAAGTTATCCGGAGATCCGAAGACCACTTCCAGTGTAACTGAGCCTGTACAGTTGGCTTCTACACCTGGTATGACGCCTTTAAAGGTCATTTTGGTGGGCTTGATCCTCGAGGGATCTATGCCCATTTTTCGCACTGTATCCTGGTAAAGCAGGTTCAGGCTGCTGCCGCCGTCCATGAGGACTCTTGTGAGATGAAATCCGTCAATGATTGGGTCTAGAACCAGTGCGGCGAAGCCGCCGTGACGGATGCTAGTGGGGTGGTCACTTCGATTAAAGGTGATCGGGCAGGAGGACCATGGGTTGAACTTTGGGGCGACTGGCTCCATCGCATATACGTCCCGTAATGCACACTTCCGCTCCCTCTTGGGGATGTGGGTTGCGTATATCATGTTCACCGTCCGCACTTGCGGGGAAATCCCTTCTGTCCACTGTTGTTCGGCGGCCTGGGCTCCTCCTCGTCGTCGCTATGCAGCCCCTTGTCTTTGTTTTCGGCTCTTAACTTGCCTGCCTGCTTGAACACCCAAGAATCCCTGTTGGTGTGATTGGCTGGCTTTTCAGGGGTGCCAAGTATCTGGCACAAGCGGTTGAGTATTCAGTCCAAACTAGACGGGCCCTGATTATTTCTTTTGAATGGCTTTTTCCATTGACCGGATTTGTAGCCTCAGAATCCGGCATTAACTGCTGTATCCTCGTTGCTGTCGCTGTTAACGCGGCGCTTTTGTTTGTTCCAACGCGACCTGTCACTTTTGTCCTTGGTATTCGAATTACCAGGGTTCTTGGTTAAGTTGTTGCTGCGAGCTAGCCAGTTGTCTTCTCCCGCGCAAAAGCGAGTCATGAGTGTCGTGAGGGCTGCCATAGATTTCGGCTTTTCCTGTCCCAGGTGCCAGGCAAGCCACTCGTCACGGATATTATGCTTGAAGGCCGCTAAGGCCTCTGCGTCCGGACAGCCGACTATCTGGTTTTTCTTTGTTAGGAACTGTGTCCAGAAATGCCTGGCCGATTCCTCTGGCTACTGAATTATGTGGCTTAGGTCATCGGCGTCCGGTGGTCGCACATAAGTGCCCTGGAAGTTGTCAAGGAATGCGGCTTCAAGGTCCTCCCAAGAACCGATTGAGTTTGTTGGCAAGCTGTTGAGCCAATGCCGGGCCGGTCCCTTAAGTTTGAGTGGGAGGTATTTGATGGCGTGTAGATCATCACCGCGGGCCATGTGGATATGAAGGAGATAATCCTCGATCCATACCGCAGGATCTGTTGTGCCATCGTACGATTCGATGTTTACGAGTTTGAAGCCCTCAGGGATTTTATGATCCATTACTTCATCTATGAAGCATAGTGGGTGTGCGGCGCCTCTGTATTGGGCTATATCACGACGCAGCTCGAAGGAGCTTTGTCTGTTGAGTTTGGCCCGGCCGGATTTATTGCATCCAGAGTGACGATCACCGTCATGTGCCGTGGGGCGCCTGCGCGATCCATAGATCGTCTTGTTTGCCTTGCCTTGTCCTCCAGTATGTCGTGCAGGTCGGGCGCATTTTCCCATGCCTTAGTATGCTTGACGCGGCGTCGGGGCATGGCTTGAGTGGAGGGCCAAGAGGCCTCTCTGTTGCGGCCACGAGGTGGCCGATCGGCCGTGTCATGCGCTGGTGATGTAGGTGCTTCCTCCTCTAGTCGGGGTAGCAGCCTGCGCTTTGGATAACTCTTGGAGGGCCGTTCGAGTTCATACTCTTTGGCCGCAAGGACTTCAGTCCATCTGTCAGCTAGCAAATCCTGATCAGCTCTAAGTTGCTGCTGCTTTTTCTTGAGGCTGCTTGCCGTGGCCATAAGCCTGCGTTTAAAACGCTCTTGTTCGGCGGGATCCTATGGCACGACGAACTCGTCGTCGTCGAGGCTTGCCTCGTCTTCAGAGGGAGGCGTATAATTATCGTCCTCAACCTCTTGGTCCGCCGCCCTCTCGTGAGGGCTGGCTTCTCTGTCCTCCTGTGCTGAATCTTGCTGGAGGGGGTGTTCTTCGATGCTATCCAGAGTAGTATTATCTCCCGTGCCGGAATCACCGTTTTTTGCTTTGGCGGGATTTAGAGCGGCGCTGCTGACGCCGGCGCTTGGGTTGTTTCTTAGAGGTATCGTCCCCCGCTGTTTCATCGCCATCTCCATCCTTTGGAGTGTCCACCATATATATGTCATATGATGAGGTGGCCTTCCAGCGCCCTATAGGTGCTGGTTCTTGTTCGTCTCCCGCATCGTCGTCCATGCCGTCAATGTCATCAGAGTCGAAGTCAAGCATGTCGGTTAAGTCGTTGACAGTGGCTACGAAGTGGGTGGTGGGTGGGTTTTGAATTTCTTCATCGTCCGTATCCCAACCTTGCTGACCGTAGTCCGGCCAGGGCTCTCCTGATAAAGAGAGAGACTTTAGGGAATTCAAGATGTCACCGAAAGGCGAGTGCTGAAAGATGCCCGCAGCAGTGAACTCCATTATCGGCGCCCAATCGGATTCGATCGGCAGGGGTGCGGGGGGCTCGGAGTTCGGAGAGGAATCCGGCTCCTCGGAGTCACGGGCCATGCGGAGTGCCGGGCTGGAGTTCAGCTCGATCACCTCTGAGATTGCAGCCCCTGAGGCAGCGTCCAACCGCTGATCCTCGGTCGGCATAGTAGGCTCCGAATTGGTTGGAACCGATGCATGTGCGGCCTCCAAGGCGCTGTTCGGCGGCAGAGCTATATCATGCCCATCGAGACAGTGCGGCGCGCTTGGCTGTGGCTCGAATCCGTCGAAGATCAAGTCCCCGCGGATGCCAGCCGTGTAGTTTAGGCTTCCAAACCTGAACTGATGGCCACGGGCGTAGCTTTCGATCTGCTCAAGGTGGCCAAGCGAATTGGCCCGCAGTGCGAAGCCACCGAAGACGAAGATCTGTCCGGGGAGAAAAGTCTCACCCTGGACTGCATCGTTGTTGATGATCGAAGGAGCCATCGGGCCTAAAAGCGATGAGACAGAGGAACTCTCAATGAAAGCACCAATGTCAGTGTCAAAACCAGTGGATCTCGGGTAGGGGGTCCCGAACTGTGCGTCTAGGCAGATGGTAACAGGAGGCAAGGAACACGATGTTTTACCCAGGTTCGGGCCCTCTTGATGGAGGTAAAACCCTACGTCCTGCTTGATTAATATTGATGATATGGGTAGTACAAGAGTAGATCTACCACGAGATCAAGGAGGCTAAACCCTAGAAGCTAGCCTATGGTATGATTGTTGTATCATGAAGTTGTCCTACGGACTAAAACCCTCCGGTTTATATAGACACCAGAGAGGGTTAGGGTTACACAAAGTCGGTTACAATGGTAGGAGATCTTCAATATCCACATCGCCAAGCTTGCCTTCCACGCCAAGGAAAGTCCCATCCGGACACGGGACGAAGTCTTCAATCTTGTATCTTCATAGTCCTCGAGTCCGGCTGAAGGTATAATCCAGCTACCCGAACACCCCCCAATCCAGGACTCCCTCAATATGCATCCATTGAGTTTACTGGATATGCTTTGATTTGGTGGAACCAATTGTGTCGTGCTGGAGGTCGTCCAGAGACATGGGTGCAAATGAAAAATCTGTTGCAGAGACGGTTTGTTCCTGAACATTTCACAAGAACCTTGTACAATCGACTCCAACGGTTGTGCCAAGGCAATTCTAGTGTTGATGAGTACTATAAAGAGATGGAGATTTTTATGATTAGGACAGCGGGGAATGAGCCAGAGGAGGACACAATGTCAAGATTCTTTCATGGACTGAATGAAGATGTGCAAGAAAGGATAGAGATGGTTACATATCAAGATTTGCAAGAACTTGTGCATCAAGCTATTCGTGTAGAGCAGCAGCTGAAGCGTCGCCAAAATCTCAGCCAAACCTATACATCAAGCACTTGGAGAGGTTCAGTTCAGTGAGAAGTAGACGGAAGTGTTGCTGCAGATTTTCGCTCACACAACAAGATGACTACAAAAGAAGCTAATGCATCAAAGGATGAATCTTCCAATACTCCTGCCACACGCATTAGTAATATTAAGTGCCATACATGCAAGGGTAGAGGTCACTTCAAGAAGGATTGTCCTAATCTGAAGAAGGTTTTACTCACAAATGATGGATATGTCACCGATGACTCAAGTGACAAATCTGAATCTAAGAAGAAAGATGCAAATTATTGTACTTTTGAGACCGGAGCACCTCTGAGTTCAGATGGAGGAGATGGTGTTAATCTCATGGTTCTGAAAGTGGCTCATGATGATGCTCCTATTGTTGAGAAGGGCCAGCAACAAAATGTGTTCCAATCCATTTGCAAGATCAAGGACAAAAACTGCAAGGTGGTCATCGATGGAGGCAGCTACAATCACATCATTAGTAGTGATCTTGTGCATGCTCTTGGGATATCAACATGGAGGCAGCCCCAGCCATATTATGTGAAGTGGCTGAATGGTGTTGGTAAGCTAAAGATTACACATCGTGCTAGGGTGCAATTTTTAGTGGGAAGTTATGTGGACAAGGTGGTATGTGATGTGGTGCCAATGCAAGCTTGTCATCTTCTTTTGGGAAGACCGTGGCAGTTTGATCATGGTGCTACTCACCATGGGAGGTCTAACAAGTATTCTTTCATGCATCAAGGAGTGAACCATGTATTGGAACCTATGGCGGATCAAGTACTCAAGGTTGAGCAATTCCCACAAGTGAAGAAGCCCAAAAAGAATACCTCAAAACCGAGGACGGTTTTGTTTGAAGGAAGGGAGGATGATGTGGACCAGATCATGACCAAGGCATCCAAGAGTGAGGTTAATGCTAGCAAAAATGCTGAACCATTAGAGCATCCAAAGGAAGACAAGGGCAAAACCATTATCTTAGTTGGGAAGCTTCCGGTGCCTATTTTTGGAGAAATGACACATCAGATTTCTAGCTGCAACTTCCCACCTAAACCTAATTAATTCTGGAAGTCTCTAGCACTTTATAGAGGCCGGAAAAGATGGTCTTTGAAGTCAGCTTTCATTCAAAAAAAATGATGCATCATTTGAGGTCTTGAGTCAAAAGTTGTGCAAGTTTCCATGCAAGCAGTCCAGGAATTTATTACAGTGCGAGGCTCAAAAAGTTTGCTCCTGCTACAGCTTGGGGCTCATGAATTTACCCTTCATTTTGAGTTTTTTTCACACCTAACTAGTGGGTGCCTCTAGTATAAATACTCCTCGGCTGTTCCATGTGAAGGGGGATGAAATTTTTGAGTTTATGTTTGTAGACAGCCGGTGAGGTTGTGTTGTGCTGTGAGCACTAGTATCGTTGAGTGTTAGCTCGTGTGTGTGGATTGGAGGGCCTGTCCTCAATTCATATAGGATCCTTGTGGTTCCCTCTTGTGATTCTTCATAGGTTCACAAGCTTCATGGTTTGGGTTGCATCCTTGTAAACCAAGCTAGTTATCCACTGCAATTTATCTAAGAGTTTTTCCTCTTGTTCTTGCCACTTGAGAGAAACAAAGTTTGTTGAAACAAGTTTCGAGTGAGTTTGTTGCTGCTCCTTGTGAGTTCTTTGGCACCGTGAAAGATCATTTCCGAGGCGTCCCGTATCATGAGGTAAGATAGAAGCTTAGTGAATCATTACTATCGTAATAAAGGTGCTACATAATTCTCATATATAGGTCAGAATGTTACTGAAAGGATAGTAGAGTACTTACAACTACAAGGCACGTAGATTTAAAGAAAATATAAGAGATTTGACTGAACCAAGGACAAATCTTCTCCCATGAGATTGATTTGATAAATTACTGAAATTGGAATTATCTTAGAGGGTTCAATCAAATACTAGAAGAACTGATGATAGAGAGATTAATCCCATAAAGCCTAAATGCACATGGAAAGAAGTATGCTTTCTCAAAATTATCTACATCCAGACCATGGTTATCAAAACATTGCAGCTTGTAGTCCAGACTAAGATATAGCAAATTCAATCTGCATACCCTCCTAGAACTAATTATTACATGTACAACTTGCCAGAATAGAGTTTAGGTATCTAGGATCGGCAATCAAGGTTCTGAAGATGTTCGACATCTGGTCAAAGTCTGACTGGTTGACTCTATGCCTTTGAGAGCTTTTGAACAGAAACATTGGGTGGAAGATTTGCCTCCAAAAATTACATGTAGCAACTCAAATAGGAAAAATACATTATTCCTGGGATAAACTCATGGAAAGAATTTGGAACCAAAATCCAATTTCTTTTGCTCGCTAATTTTTGTCTACACAAGAGAACAATCAAAACCAATCTACTGTATTTTTTCTATTTTTCTTTATCAGGCCTTTGTTGGCATGTCTACATGAACCAACAAGAAGCACATCTCAAACCAGGCTGCAAGTGCTTGATTGCTAAATAAATGTTAAGCATGATTCAGGAACAAAATCACCTTTTTCATTGCTCTAAACCTCTAGTTGCCTGCCCAGTACGCCACACTGTTATTGGCGAGTCACCTCTTCTTTGTCTGCCCGTTATTGGTTGATTTCAGGGCCACGCTGTGGTTCCAGCCACCTTCAGTAGCCTCTGTCCACAATCTGCGAGATGTCGCTCACCCGCGGTCGACGTTCTTCCTGCTCTTTTGTTGGTGCATTTGGAAGCATCGCACCGACATCATGTTCCTAAGAAAATGGAGAGTCTTAATGGAGTTACAGAGTCTTAAATGCAAGAATGAAAACACGGGTAAGCTTATACAGTAAAGTCTAAATAACATCTTTCGACAAAAGAGGCTCAAGCCTTGTGTCATAAGAAGCAAAGATAGTTCACTGGGTACCGGTTCTTAAAGGAACTACTGAAGATAACAAACAAAGTGCAACCGAAGCTGCAAAAATCCCCACGTAGCAAAACACAGCTAATAACCTAGGAAAGACACCCAACACATGTACCAAGCAACAATGATCAAATAGAAAAGTAGTTACAGGAACCTAAGAAAGAAAAGGAAACATCGCATCAGAACTCCTAGATATTGCAATGATCTCAAGAGGAACATTGAACGGCATGTTTTTCAATTGACTAGAAATAATTAGAATTATGTGAAGTTATGTCCAACCTCTAGAACAGAGTCACTTCTCAAAATAACAAGTTATAATGATTGAGAGAAAACATTGTTGAACTACAATTATCGATAAACAAAGAGGAGGAGAGTTCATCAAAGCACTCAGGAGCTTTACGTAAACCTATTCTGGCAGATTGTTCTGCCTCCTTTTTTAGCGAACCAGAGAATAATCCTCAAGCCAAACTAGAGATTTGAGAAGAGAAAGCAATTTAGGAAGAGCATAGCAAAGTGAAACGTAGGTGGAAGTAGATTGGAAATTTGGAACCAATAGATTTAGATCTGGGGTTGCTCACCTCAACCCGTGAACTCACACCCAACCAAAATTCAATCCAAATGGTAGGCAACGCCTTCATGTAGCAGCACAAGCACGGGCATGCACTTGAGCGCCGCTACAATCACTCTGTGATGCCCCCGATTTAATCGTACACTAATCATACACGCAAACGTGTACGATCAAGATCAGGGACTCACGGGAAGATATCACAACACAACTCTACAAATAAAATAAGTCGTACAAGCATCATATTACAAGCCAGGGGCCTCGAGGGCTCGAATACAAGAGCTCGATCATAGACGAGTCAGCGGAAGCAACAATATCTGAGTACAGACATAAGTTAAACAAGTTTGCCTTAAGAAGGCTAGCACAAACTGGGATACAGATCGAAAGAGGCGCAGGCCTCCTGCCTGGGATCCTCCTAAACTACTCCTGGTCGTCATCAGCGGGTAGCACGTAGTAGTAGGCACCTCCGGTGTAGTAGGAGTCGTCGTCGACGGTGGCGTCTGGATCCTGGGCTCCAACAGCTGGTTACGACAACCAGGTAGAAGGGATAGGGGAAAAGAGGGAGAAACCAACCGTGAGTACTCATCCAAAGTACTCGCAAGCAAGGAGCTACACTACATAAGCATGCATTGGTATCAAATGGAATAAGGGTATCATATGTGGACTGAACTGTAGAATGCCAGAATAAGATGGGGATAACTAATCCTGTCGAAGACTACGCTTCTGGAAGCCTCCGTCTTGCAGCAGGTAGAAGAGAGTAGACTGAAGTCCTCCAAGTAGCATCGCATAGCATAATCCTAACCGATGATCCTCCCCTCGTCGCCCTGTGAGAGAGCGATCACCGGTTGTATCTGGCACTTGGAAGGGTGTGTTTTATTAAGTATCCGGTTCTAGTTGTCATAAGGCCAAGGTACAACTCCGGGTCGTCCTTTTACCGAGGGACACGGCTATTCGAATAGATAAACTTCCTTGCAGGGGTGCACCACATACCCCAACACGCTCGATCCCATTTGGCCGGACACACTTTCCTGGGTCATGCCCGGCCTCGGAAGATCAACACGTCGTAGCCCTACCTAGGCACAACAGAGAGGTCAGCACGCCGGTCAAAACCCTATGGCGCAGGGGTCTGGGCCCATCGCCCTTTGCACACCTGCACGTTGCGAACGCGACCGGAAGCAGAACTAGCCCCCTTAATACAAGAGCAGGCTTACGTTCCAATCCGGCGCGCGCCACTCAGTCGCTGACGTCACGAAGGCTTCGGCTGATACCACGACGCCGGGATACCCATAACTACTCCCGCGTAGATGGTTAGTGCGTATAGACCAAATGGCCAGACTCAGATCAAATACCCAGATCTCGTTAAGCGTGTTAAGTGTCCGTGAACACCGACCAGGGCCAGGCCCACCTCTCTCCTAGGTGGTCGGAACCTGCCCTGTCGCTCCGCCTCAAAGATCCACTCGCGGGTGCTCCTACGAGCCTACCCGTCTTTAGTCACCACATGTGTCATGTATAAAGTATATAGTATATACCCGTGATCACCTCCCGAGTGATCACGGCCCGATAGTATAGCATGGCAGACGGACAAGAATGTAGGGCCACTGATGATAAACTAGCATCCTATACTAAGCATTAGGTTTGCAGGTAAAGGTAACAACAGTAGTAGCAAGGACAGGCTATGCATCAGTATAGGATTATCGGGAAGCAGTAACATGCTACACTACTCTAATGCAAGCAGTATAGAGAAGAGTAGGCGATATCTGGTGATCATAGGGGGGGCTTGCCTGGTTGCTCTGGCAAGAGAGAGGGGTCGTCAACACCGTAGTCGTACGGGGTAGCAGTGGCGTCGGTCTCGGTGTCTATCGAGAGAAGAGGGGGGAGAAACAATAAATATTTAAACAAGCATATGCATAGTGATGCATGACATGACAAGTAACGGTGTTAGAGGTGCCCTAACGCAGTAGTAGGTGATACCGGTGAAGGGGGATGACATCCGGGAAAGTATCCCCGGTGTTTTGCGTTTTCGAGCAGAGGAGCCGGAGGGGGGAAATTTGCGAGTTTGCTATGCTAGGGATGCGTGACAGACGAACGGGCTGCGTATCCGGGTTCGTCTCATCGTTCTGAGCAACTTTCATGTACAAAGTTTTTCGATCCGAGCTACGGTTTATTTTCTATTAATTTTAAAAGATTTAAATCATTTTTACAATTAACAGAATTAATTTAGTTAGAAAAGGCAATTATGACATCAGCATGATGTCAGGGTGATGTCAGCAGTCAGCTAGTCAGTTGACCTAGTCAAACCGACATGTGGGTCCCACATGTCATTCACTGTTAGTTAATTAAATCACAGTTAATTAGGTGAACTAGTTAACTAGGCTAATCTAATTAGGTTTAATTAAGTTAATTAATTAATTAAATTAATTAATGAATTAATATTTTATTTTTATTTTTATTTAGTTTTTTTATTATTTTTTTAACAAGACAGGGGCGTGGGCCCCATCTGTCAACTGCCCACGGGGCCATAGCGGGTTACAGGCGCTGGGCGTTGCGGGCGCCCGACCCAGGAGAGGGCCGAGCGGGCGTCGAGGGGCGCCGGCGTCGGGCAGTCGCCGGAGTGGGTGCGGGGCATGGCGGAGGACAGCGAGGGCAGGGCGGAGCCAGGGACGGCCAGGCGCGGCCAGGACAGCGCGGGCGAAGGGTGACGGGCGCGGGCGCTCAGCGCCCGGGCGTGATTCGGCGTGGCCACCAGTGGGCTGCCGCGGTGCGGCAGCGACGGTGCTGGGCTGTGAGCGGGAAGGGGGGAGCGGCGGGCGACGGATCCGGTGAGGGGCGGTGGGGGCCTGCGGGCGCGGCTCGGCGCGTCGACTCGCCGGGGGAGACGGGGCTGCGGTGAGCACGGGCGGCGCGCGTTCAGGGCGATGGTCAGGGGCGTGCGCGGGGTGGAGGGGGCTCGGCCTGGCGCGCACGCAGGCGGCCAGGTACGCGGGCGCCGGCAGGGGGGGCGAGGCCGCGGGCGGCGGTGGGTGCTGGGCGCCGGGCGCAGGGCGGCGCGAGGCGGGGCGCCAGGATAGGGAGCGGAAGGGGGAAGGCGTGCTCACATCGAGGAGCAGGGACGGGGCAGCGGGAGTCGTTGGGGAGGACGGGGACGTCGCGATGGAGAGGAGGCAGGGCAGCTCCGGCGAGGTGGCAGTTCGGGCGGGGAGAAGTGGTCGAGGCGGCGTCGGGCGTCGAGGGCACGGCCGCGGCCGTCGCAGC
Source organism: Triticum monococcum (assembly GCA_034509565.1). Lineage (NCBI taxonomy): Eukaryota > Viridiplantae > Streptophyta > Magnoliopsida > Poales > Poaceae > Triticum > Triticum monococcum. The sequence goes on from CM067842.1 coordinate 601,893,775, forward strand.
GAGGGGCGCGGTCGAGGGAGAGGGGACGGGGCGCGAGGACGAGGTTGGGGGCCAGCGACCGAGCCACCGGCGGCGAGGGTGAGTGGCGCCGGGATCGATCCGGGCGGCGCCGGGGGCGGGCCCCCTCCCCGATCCAGATGGGATCGAGAGGGAGACGTGGGGAGTGGGGGGGGGGAGTGTGCGGTCATGTGTGGGGGGGGGGGGAGTTAGGGTTTTGGGGCAGGGGGTGGCCTATAGGCCAGGGGGTGGGCCGACCTGGCTGGGAGATGGCCCAGTTGGGCCGGGGTCTGCTGGGCCGGAGCCCGGGTTTCTTTTTCATTTCTTTTTTGTTTTCTTTTCTTTATCTATTTTCTTTTCTATTTTATTCTTTTAATTTTGTTTTATTAAATATAAATACAATTCCTAAATTAATGTTATAACTTATCCTACTGCCCCGAAAAGTTTGACGCCTAGATAAAATAGTTTGCATTATTGTAATTTTTTAAAAAGCATTTAATTAATTGTTTTGACTACTATGTTATTCATTCTAGAGTATTTAAAGATTTTATATAAGTGTGGTTTCTCCATCATAATTATCCATGATTTATTTGAATCCACCCGAACATTTAGTTATAATATTTGAAAACTTTTATTGTTTGCCTTTATTATAAATTTGAATCTTGAGCTGGGTTTCGAATTACGCGGGTTTATCAACAGTAACCGAGGTGACATGGCATCCTTAGCGTGGGATTACTGTAGCATGATTATCCGGGCGTCACAATTCTCCTCCACTACAAGAAATCTCGTCCCAAGATTTAAGAGAGGGACTAGGGGTAAGGTCTAGTTACAAAATTCTAATGAATCTTCTCGGTCTTGATTGCTCTTCTCGAAGTGGTCGATCCATTACATTGATGTCTTCATTTCACTGCTTGAAGTCACCATGATCAATTTGTCATCCTTTCTTCGGGATCTCCATCGTACTTACGAATAGGTAAGTGGCAGCTCTACAACGATAGGATGTTATAATGGAAAATCTTCTAGGGGTTTCCCAAGTATGAACATAAGAGTATCTCTTGAGTTGAACAAATGAAATACATCGAGAGCTAAGTGATGCAATAAGAAGTTTCAAGCGGATAGGCAATCGTCCATTGCCTGAAACAGAGTGTGAATGGGGTTCAGAGCAATGGGAAAGTATTACGTCCGATACCTGAATTGATCACTAGGAAGGTGGCTCGCAAATTACATACGAAACGAAGAGCAAGGGATAACTTCGAAACAGGGATGTACATGAGAGTCAGGTTTCGATCCTGTGGGACTGTGGGTTATGGGCCCACCATGTGGGTTAAAAGTAGGAGGAGCGGTGACATCTTACTCGGTCATGATAGCAAGGCATGTCAGAGAGTACCATGTCAGTTATGTCGGCAACAGCATCGGTACCAAGGGCGAGGGACGAAGAGAACCATTTTCCTGCTCGTTGAACGAGGCGGACCAATAGGCAAAGTTCTCATCCATCGGGTGTTACCAGAATGTCATCAACAATAGTAACAGGGTCTTGCTGACAGAAATGTACACCGAGGTGTTTACATAAGCAGGAGAATATTTCTGCTTAGATCATATAAACCTCAAGAAGGTTAAATAGAACAATGGAAAGGAAAATGTGATTCTTAGATTAAACAGAAGAATGGAAAGGAAAATGTGATTAAACACATATTTCAGGGGTATATCCTTCCCAAGAACAAGCAGAGTATGATATCCAAGACCAGATAGAAGGTAGAAAACTCTTTTAGGTAGGAGAGACAAATTTCATGACATTACCCCATACAGCGTTGTTTGGATAATTGAGCAAGAAACATTTAGCATTGGGCTTCAAATGTCCTTGTTGATGAAGAGAGTACCACAGACATGCTTTGAGATAGCATGGACATGGTCTTCAATCAAAGGTCAGACTTTGGATACATAAGGGATCCATCAGGAACAACTTATAAAATAACCTTACGATTTATTCGTGGAAGAATCGCTAAGCTTGCTAAAAGGGAACTACAACAATAGGTCCTCCGATCAGGTGTGCTAGACATGACACCACCATACCGAGTCATATAAAGACCAATGTTATAACTCTTGGAAATATGCCCCAACCATCATATCTGATCGAGGTTCAGATCCGATTGGTGTCAGGATACCTCTGACTTAGGATGCCAGAGAAGAAAAGGTGCAACACAATTGTTGAGATGACCATGTAAGATTATCGGGAAATGAACTTTGGGAGCGAGTTCCGAAACAAAAGCTCATCATTAAACCAACAAGAGGATGAGGAGGTGGCTGATGGAATCAGCGGTAATTCATCGAGATTAACAAAAGATGGATTTCCACAATTAGGTGAACAAGGAAATATCATTTGTCGGATCAAATGATATAATGAAGCATGTTTGAGGAAAACATACACAAGTAAACATTGGTAGAAAGTTGCGCCCGAAATATGGGTTGGGCTGCACGACCAATGTCAGAATGGTGATTCAATAATCGACAGTCTAAGAATGAATGGCCGACCATTATTCAATGCAATAGGGTTGCTAGAAAGGCAGAATCCAATCAGCTCCGTTCACTTGTTCGTACCCCAGTTGGAATCAACGCGAGGACCAGGAAAGAATGGTGATGATGAGAAGTATCACTATACCAAGAATTCTTAAAAGGAGGAGCAATCCTCACAACATCCTTGATATTAAAAGATGGTAATACTCCAAGGTAAAGAAGAACAATGCTAGATAGCAGGGAACTCAAGGTATAACACAAAACATGAACAAGTTTGTGTTGATCGGAAGGCAATAAGGTGGTCAAAGATAACACAATCAGCGGGGGCTAGGATAGTATTTCTCATCATGAACTCAATTGATATCCTGGAAGAGCTCATAAGGTCGATGATGATCACGACACATTTGTTGAGAGATTTCATGAAGATGTAATCAATCAGCGATGACATCAGGTCAAAGGAATGATGAAGCGGGAGGTTATTGGAACCATGGGTAGGACACAAACTTGAAATCAAGCTTGTTGTTCATGGCGGAATGGAATGACGAGGGAGATTGGCGTAACCTTAGCTCATCATCGTAAGTTGTGCTCCGTGGTTAAGGACCAGGTTGCATAGTTAAAAAGTTGCACGATAATGATATAGCCGATCAGACTCGGAATACCTTGAAGGGTTATTAAATCATAAGCAACAAAGATTACTTAGAGTTAGTGAATCGTAGTGCGGAATCTGTTCACTTAACGGTGTTCTCGAGTGTTTAATAACTCAGGACCCATGAAAAATTGGAACCAGTGAGAATGTATTACTTGATTGAAGAACCCATAAGAAGTTATGCAGTTCCGTGATAATCTTGAGATACCAGGGGGGTAATACTCGACGACAAATCAAAGTAGAGGTTGGACTGGGGTATTACTCTACAAAAGACAAGCAGTTAAACTTGCACGCGAAATGGTATTTAAAGGAGAACATGGTCGGAACCATGATTGCAAAAGGTCAGATCCCAGATATAAGACGAACTTATACCAAAGGGATAATTAATTAAGAGAAGCCTTAATGATAAGATCTACATCGTGTCCATGGGCATGAACGCAAGGTTCAAGGTCGACTCCCACTTCTTCAATGCATAACCTTCCATTCACTTCTCACTTTCGAAGAAGTTATAGTGTTCAAAATTTTATCTGGCAAAATACCAGAGGTGTATGACTCGTGAAAGCTTTCGAGTTCACACAGTTTAGAGAAAGCATATGTTCAACCCATAGGGGCTTCTTAGAAACATATACCCCAAGTTTGAAGAATAAATAACACCAGCTCGATAGTAGAGCATGTTTGAGAAAGCAGAGGATACAATTTACCAAAGGTATTATGTATCTGAGGAAAGGCTCACAGACTTATTGAATATGAAGGACGCTGTCGGATAAAATCCAGCAAATGATCTGGTGGTCCTCAAGGGATCTGGTGTGAGCATCGGTACTCAACCAGAGGGAGAAACAATGCAAGGAGATCAGACTTTAGAAACAACTGACTAATTCAAGGCTCAAATGCAAAGAATTATCAATTCCAGGACAAGGGAGCAGAAGCAATGCTCTGATCAGGGATGGATAAGTTGAATAGCCTTAAGGGTACAATCGACAACAATTTGATTGGTCGAGATCTAGCTCATGTTTTAAAATAACGTCTGAGTCGGAAAGATAATTTAAAAGGATCAACTGATGATTGCGTGCATTCGCACTCATGTTGAATCAATAGGATCAAAAAGACGATGCCTAAGGATACTAACGAATATTGCCAGACATATGGAAAGCATCCATAATGCAAGCAGGCAAGTATTGCAGAGCAATAAGCTACTAGGGATTTTTGGAGGATCGAATAGTATTTCGAAGACCATTGTGAAACACATGAACAACTGGGGATGAGTGGATACTCGACAAGTGCGAGGATTTAAGTGAAGGGGTATTCATGTGGCAAGGAACTGCTAGGCAGTAGGCACAAAGTATTCTCGGAAAAATAGAGAGAATTTCCGAGGTATCTTGTAATAACAAGATTAACTGGGAATGAACTTATGGACGACAAGTGTATGTATCTTTCCATATGGACTTATCGGTGGTATGGAATTGCAACGGCGAAGGACACAAAGGTCTCGGGGAAACATCGGAGAGTATTGTCAGAATCTTCTGTTGCAGCAGGCGATCATCTGGCCTGAAGGGGCTCTCCGGGAGGAAGTATTTTCGAGAACCTAAAGTTAGATTTTAGCAAAATCACTTAACCCGAATAGAAGAGAGTTCAGAGTCCCAGAGTAAAGGTCGAGGAATAAAAAGATCCTACTACCACCCAAATGGCGACGTGTGCCCGTAAGATACACAGCCGTGTTAGTAAAAGTTGTAGTAATGTCTAGACTCAACTTCGGCCAAGGAGTGTGGAAGGGGGATTCCTACAGGCAGTCGGCTCTGATACCAACTTGTGGCGCCCCCGATTTAATCGTACACTAATCATACACGCAAACGTGTACGATCAAGATCAGGGACTCACGGGAAGATATCACAACACAACTCTACAAATAAAATAAGTCGTACAAGCATCATATTACAAGCCAGGGGCCTCGAGGGCTCGAATACAAGGGCTCGAATACAAGAGCTCGATCATAGATGAGTCAGCGGAAGCAACAATATCTGAGTACAGACATAAGTTAAACAAGTTTGCCTTAAGAAGGCTAGCACAAACTGGGATACAGATCGAAAGAGGCGCAGGCCTCCTGCCTGGGATCCTCCTAAACTACTCATGGTCGTCATCAGCGGGTATCACGTAGTAGTAGGCACCTCCGGTGTAGTAGGAGTCGTCGTCGATGGTGGCGTCTGGATCCTGGGCTCCAACAGCTGGTTACGACAACCAGGTAGAAGGGATAGGGGGAAAAGAGGGAGAAAGCAACCGTGAGTACTCATCCAAAGTACTCGCAAGCAAGGAGCTACACTACATAAGCATGCATTGGTATCAAATGGAATAAGGGTATCATATGTGGACTGGACTGCAGAATGCCAGAATAAGAGGGGGATAACTAATCCTGTCGAAGACTACGCTTCTGGAAGCCTCCGTCTTGCAGCAGGTAGAAGAGAGTAGACTGAAGTCCTCCAAGTAGCATCGCATAGCATAATCCTAACCGATGATCCTCCCCTCGTCGCCCTGTGAGAGAGTGATCACCGGTTGTATCTGGCACTTGGAAGGGTGTGTTTTATTAAGTATCCAGTTCTAGTTGTCATAAGGTCAAGGTACAACTCCGGGTCGTCCTTTTACCGAGGGACACGGCTATTCGAATAGATAAACTTCCCTCCAGGGGTGCACCACATACCCCAACACGCTCGATCCCATTTGGCCGGACACACTTTCCTGGGTCATGCCCGGCCTCGGAAGATCAACACGTCGCAGCCCTACCTAGGCACAACAGAGAGGTCAGCACGCCGGTCAAAACCCTATGGCGCAGGGGTCTGGGCCCATCGCCCTTTGCACACCTGCACGTTGCGAACGCGACCGGAAGCAGAACTAGCCCCCTTAATACAAGAGCAGGCTTACGTTCCAATCCGGCGCGCGCCACTCAGTCGCTGACGTCACGAAGGCTTCGGCTGATACCACGATGCCGGGATACCCATAACTACTCCCTCGTAGATGGTTAGTGCGTATAGACCAAATGGCTAGCCTCAGATCAAATACCCAGATCTCGTTAAGCGTGTTAAGTGTCCGCGAACACCGACCAGGGCCAGGCCCACCTCTCTCCTAGGTGGTCGGAACCTGCCCTGTCGCTCCGCCTAAAAGATCCACTCGCGGGTGCTCCTACGAGCCTACCCGTCTTTAGTCACCACATGTGTCATGTATAAAGTATATAGTATATACCCGTGATCACCTCCCGAGTGATCACCGCCCGATAGTATAGCATGGCAGACGGACAAGAATGTAGGGCCACTGATGATAAACTAGCATCCTATACTAAGCATTAGGTTTGCAGGTAAAGGTAACAACAGTAGTAGCAAGGACAGGCTATGCATCAGTATAGGATTATCGGGAAGCAGTAACATGCTACACTACTCTAATGCAAGCAGTATAGAGAATAGTAGGCGATATCTGGTGATCAAAGGGGGGGCTTGCCTGGTTGCTCTGGCAAGAGAGAGGGGTCGTCAACACCGTAGTCGTACGGGGTAGCAGTGGCGTCGGTCTCGGTGTCTATCGAGAGAAGAGGGGGGAGAAACAATAAATATTTAAACAAGCATATGCATAGTGATGCATGACATGACAAGTAACGGTGTTAGAGGTGCCCTAACGCGATAGTAGGTGATACCGGTGAAGGGGGATGACATCCGGGAAAGTATCCCCGGCGTTTTGCGTTTTCGAGCAGAGGAGCTGGAGGGGGGAAAGTTGCGAGTTTGCTATGCTAGGGATGCGTGACGGACGAACGGGCTGCGTATCCGGGTTCGTCTCGTCGTTCTGAGCAACTTTCATGTACAAAGTTTTTCGATCCGAGCTACGGTTTATTTTCTATTAATTTTAAAAGATTTAAATCATTTTTAGAATTAACAGAATTAATTTAGTTAGAAAAGGCAATTATGACATCAGCATGATGTCAGGGTGATGTCAGCAGTCAGCTAGTCAGTTGACCTAGTCAAACTGACATGTGGGTCCCACATGTCATTCACTGTTAGTTAATTAAATCACAGTTAATTAGGTGAACTAGTTAACTAGGCTAATCTAATTAGGTTTAATTAAGTTAATTAATTAATTAAATTAATTAATGAATTAATATTTTATTTTTATTTATTTTTATTTAGTTTTTTATTATTTTTTTAACAAGACAGGGGCGTGGGCCCCATCTGTCAACTGCCCACGGGGCCATAGCGGGTTACAGGCGCTGGGCATTGCGGGCGCCCGACCCAGGAGAGGGCCGAGCGGGCGCCGAGGGGCGCCGGCATCGGGCAGTCGCCGGAGTGGGCGCGGGGCATGGGGGAGGACAGCGAGGGCGGGGCGGAGCCAGGGACGGCCAGGCGCGGCCAGGACAGCGCGGGCGAAGGGTGACGGGCGCGGGCGCTCAGCGCCCGGGCATGATTCGGCATGGCCACCAGTGGGCTGCCGCGGTGCGGCAGCGACGGTGCTGGGCTGTGAGCGGGAAGGGGGGAGCGGCGGGCGACGGATCCGGTGAGGGGCGGTGGTGGCCTGCGGGCGCGGCTCGACGCGTCGACTCGCCGGGCGAGACGGGGCTGCGGTGAGCACGGGCGGCGCGCGTTTAGGGCGATGGTCAGGGGCGTGCGCGGGGTGGAGGGGGCTCGGCCTGGCGCGCAAGCAGGCGGCCAGGTATGCGGGCGCCGGCAGGGGCGGCGAGGCCGCGGGCGGCGGCGGGTGCTGGGCGCCGAGCGCAGGGCGGCGCGAGGCGGGGTGCCAGGACAGGGAGAGGAAGGGGGAAGGCGTGCTCACATCGAGGAGCAGGGACGGGGCAGCGGGAGTCGTTGGGGAGGACGGGGACGTCGCGATGGAGAGGAGGCAGGGCAGCTTCGGCGAGGTGGCGGTTCGGGCGGGGAGAAGTGGTCGAGGCGGCGTCGGGCGTCGAGGGCACGGCCGCGGCCGTCGCAGCGAGGGGCGCGGTCGAGGGAGAGGGGGCGGGGCGCGAGGACGAGGTTGGGGGCCAGCGACCGAGCCACCGGCGGCGAGGGTGAGTGGCGCCGGGATCGATCCGGGCGGTGCCGGGGGCGGGCCCCCTCCCCGATCCAGATGGGATCGAGAGGGAGACGTGGGGAGTGGGGGGGGGGGAGTGTGCGGTCATGTGTGGGGGGGGAGTTAGGGTTTCGGGGCAGGGGGTGGCCTATAGGCCAGGGGATGGGCCGGCCTGGCTGGGAGATGGCCCAGTTGGGCCGGGGTCTGCTGGGCCGGAGCCCGGGTTTCTTTTTCATTTCTTTTTTTGTTTTCTTTTCTTTATCTATTTTCTTTTCTATTTTATTCTTTTAATTTTGTTTTATAAAATATAAATACAATTCCTAAATTAATGTTATAACTTATCCTACTGCCCCGAAAAGTTTGATGCCTAGATAAAATAGTTTGCATTATTGTAATTTTTTAAAAAGCATTTAATTAATTGTTTTGACTACTATGTTATTCATTCTAGAGTATTTAAAGATTTTATATAAGTGTGGTTTCTCCATCATAATTATCCATGATTTATTTGAATCCACCCGAACATTTAGTTATAATATTTGAAAACTTTTATTGTTTGCCTTTATTTTAAATTTGAATCTTGAGCTGGGTTTCGAATTACGCGGGTTTATCAACAGTAACCGAGGTGACGTGGCATCCTTAGCGTGGTTATCCGGGCGTCACAACTCGCCACAGCTCCGCCGCGACGACCCCGCATGACGCCGCCCAAGACCTAGGAAGACGCCGCACACCACGCCACGCCAACTGCCTAGCAACCACCACAACATCGAGACCACGCCGCCGAGTAGCGCGCCGCCCCGGCAGCCAGCCAACAGATGGCTTCACTCAGATCCAAATCGCCGAGCACCAAGCTGCCGTCTCTTGCGTGCTGGTCGCCGCCAATACTCACAAACCGTTCGGAGGCGCATCTCTCTTTTTTTCTTCTTCAGAAAAAGGATGGGCAAGGGGGTATAGTCGAGTCAATGCATAAACGTAAAATTACTTGCATCCCATTGCAATTTTACAACCTGGAACCGGATGGCCTTTTTTCTCAAACGTAAAACCATGGACTGGTAGGACGACGAGCGACCAGGGTAAATAATAAGTAATTCTTCACCATAGGTCTTAAATAGACTTTCTATATATATATATATAGGGTGACACTATTCTAATCCTGGGATCATAATAACTATTTGGATCACGGCGCGCCTATATAGAAGCGATCAGCTTGTTCCCAAACTTCCCGACCCGCTCAAAAAAAATCCCACCCACGACCGCGCGTCGACCACTCCCTCCCCCGATCCCATCGCGGCCGCCGCCTACCCCGCCTCCTACCGACGCGCCACCACTCCCGCCTCCTTCCGGCGTCTCGTCGTCCCCGCTTCCTACCAGCACGCCGTCGGACCCACCCTCTTCCCCCATACACCTGGCTCGTGGCCGCCGAGATCCAGCCGACGCGGCAGCCGCCGAGATCCATCCTGTGCGGCCTCAACCGCCGGCATCCAGCCGACTCACTGGCGCCGCCAACCATTCCGCGAGGTTGCTTCTACCATGGATCCTACGCGGCCGCAGCTTCCAAGCGGCCATCCTCCTTGACGGCAGCTCCAGTGACCGGTGGCACGCGCTGCCCCTACTCCTTCCGGTGAAGTGCCCTGCCACACGTGCCTTGTGTCACTCGCCTCTGAGAAAAGTGTGGTCGCCTCGCTTTTCTCGGTCGCTACTTTCTTCGACCATCCGCTGGCGCCATCGGCTACACACATCGATCACGGCCTCCCCCGGTCACACAATTCGCCCGTCACCAAACGCTAGCCTGGTCGCAGCAAAAGGCACTTGCTTGCTCCGCCTGTCCCCATTTGCTTTCTTCAGTTTTGCCCTGATTTCTCATCTGAGCTTGGGTGACTCAACTATCTGAACTGCAGAGAACATGGGATGGCATTAACTGAACTGTTGCTACACCTCCATGTAAATCTGATGCTAGATGAAGACCAATCTGGTCGCTGTACTACTATGGTTACTCTATGCACCCCTTTTGCCGATTGAAGTTGTTATTTTCTAGCTTTGTGATATGCTGTTATAGCACTTGGAGCTTGGAATCGATTTCTTCATCAGGTGTTTACTCGGACTATCAACACTAGACCAAAGAAAAAAGGGATGTAGGGAGGAACATTGTTAACACTTTGAAAAAGTTCAGCTTTAGTTCCCTCTTCAGATTCAACACGGAAGGTCAAGAACGAAGGCATTTTTTTATAAGGAACAGGATGCATGAGCTTGATAGAATACAGACATAAACACAAAATGTAGTTGGCGTTATGTTTTCTGTGCAATCAAAGTTCGTTTTGGCAACAATAGTACTTCATGGCTACATTTTCCATTTTACGAAAGCCACTGTACTGATTTTGGCCATACATGTGTTTACATCTGTGTAATTTTCTTATCAGGATTTTCCTCTTAGTATAATTTCACAGTGGCTCACACGTTCAGTAGTAATAGTTTCAGACGTTCCAAACCTGAACTTTGACATTTTGCTGTGGGAACTTCACGTATTTTCTGTGCGGGGTGTGGGTGCGTGAGCTCCGTGTGTTGTGTGTGTGTGTGTCAGTGTGTGCGCGCGTGCGTCCGCGTGGGTTCTATGTGGGAGGTGTGCTTGCTTAGAACATGAAGTTCGATTATTAAAAATTCATAAGTTCAAAAAAAGAAAAGCAAACAAAAAACACAAATTGTAAAAAGGATTTTATTTGCCTAACAACTATTTGTTGTGCAAATGTCTGTAAGAGCTACTCTTGGACAAAATTTCCAACTGTGGTTAGATGGAGCTCCACCACCGTGGTCCAGTTCGTCACATCGAAGAGGCTCCTGAAGCTACAAAAATAATGCAGTGTTTTAAATTTTGCAGCTCAACTTTACGACCTTTTCAGACAAAGTACTTAATTACCAAGGGGTATAAAAAGAAAATAGTCTGTTTAAATTGATTCATCTGTTCTATGTTGAAGAAAACGTAGAAGCTTGATGGAACCCAGAAAAATATTATGGAAAGAAGCTAAATAAATTATCATGGAATCCGAAAAACAAACTTTGGACTGTCACTGTAAAGGGCTAAGAAGGTTAAATTAAAAATGGAGCAATTTGAAAAAAAGTTCTAAAAAATGGATTTTCTTTCTTTCCAAAAAGACCTAGGAGTTCAAATATAAATAAAGCAATGGTTCAATCTTGATTACGAAACTAGAGTTTCGATGTTACTAAAGAAAATACCATGAAGTTTGAATTTTAAAAATAGGATGGCTCAGAAAATATAACAAAAAACAGAACTATCATGTTTTCACAAATAGGTCAAAAAACCAAGAGTTCAAAAAAGTGTATGGAAAATAGATTTTCCCTAATTCCCTGTCGTTTATAAAAAAAAGTTGAATGAAGTTCAAATTTAGTAAAAAAATAAGGTTATAAAACAATTGCTATCAAAGTGTCACCCATAAAAAAACTAACTCCAGAAGTTCAAATTTAATAAACCTTAGAGTTCAAAAATGTAAACAAAAAATCATGGAATTCAAAGAATAAAACATGGACTTTCATGAAAACAATTAATAGCACGCGAAGTTCATGTTTCAGAAATTCCGAAGTCCACGTGTACCACGTACAGAAGAAAAATCATCAAATAAAAAAAGGGGTCGCCTAGGCCATTTCCTCAGAAAGAAAAAAATGCATAAAAATGTCGCGACAAAATTCTATAAGAAGTTCAAATTTAAAAACTGAAGCAGGCCGACGTGAAAATAAATGAAGTTCTTAATATCTAAAAGTCAAATTTCGAAGTTCACAAAATTTGAACAAGAAGTTAAAATAAAAATGTAGTTCAAAAATCTTTATAACTGATTTTCCCCGTTTGTAAAAAAATTAGAGAAGTTCAAATTAAAAAGAGGAGCATTTCAAAAATTTGTATAAAAACAGATTTTCCCCATTCTATAAAAACTAGAAGTTCAAATTAAAGTAACGACTAGATATCATTGTTTATATAAAAAAATTATTTTCGCATTACTAACCAATAAAACTAAGAAGTTCAAATTTTAAAAATGGTGAAGTTCGATGTCTATAAAAAATTCAGATTTTGCACACTATTAAAAAAATAAAACCAAAAAGTTCAAAATTTTAAAACAAAGAAGTTTAAAAAACTTGATTTTCTTCGTTACTATAGAATAAAACTAAGAAGTTCAAATTAAAAAAATAGAGAAGTTCGAAGTATATAAAAACCTCACATTCTGGTTACTAAAGAATAAAAGTAATAAGTTTGAATTAAAATAAGGGAACAACTAAAAAATTTTAAAAAGATATTTCCTGTTTTTTCGAAAACTAGGATTTTCCCTCATACTAAAGATTAAACCATGAAGTTCAAAAATACAAAAAAGACAAATTCAATGTTTATGTCAAAATCGAACACAATTCTTTACTCAAAAAATAAAAATGTGTGAATTACAAATTAAAATAATTGAAAAGTTCAAAGTATATTAAACCCTAGGATTTATAAGCTCAAAAAAAAACAATGCCATTTTGGGCATTTTCCCCCAATACTATAGACTAAAATCAAGAAGTTCAATTCCAAAAAATAGAGTAGTTAAATGTATGTAAAAAACTCAGGTTTCCTAGTTACTAGAGAATAAAACCAAGAAGTTCAATTGGAAAAAGAGGGAAAATTTTGATATTTATTTGAAAAGTCGGATTTTTCTAGTTACTAAAGAATAAAACCAATAAGTTCAATTCCAAATAACGAAGAAGTTCGATATTTCTAAAAACCCTCCAATTTTCACATTTCTAAAAATACACAATGAAGTTTAAATAAAAAAGGTAGAGCGGTTCGATGTTTATAAAAAACTCAGGTATTTTCATGTAATCGAGAGAAATTCGGACTGATTATTGCGAGAAATTCAAGCACTACACTATGTGCACTTTGTATGAAAAAAGGATGAAAAAGGAAAGTCTAAAAAGTTTTGTTGCTAGAAGTTCAAGTGCTCGGCCCGAGAAAGTTGAAAAATTATTGTGAGAGAGGTTGAACAAAAATACGTGACAAAAGTTCAAGGGGAAACACAATGGGAAGTTAAACTACTACACGTAATGCGTTTCAGGTGAGAATAAAAGAATATAAAACTAAAATCCTAAATTGTTTGTTGCAAGAAGTTCACGTGCTCCTCCCAGTGAAGTTCAAGAACTCTAGTGCGAGACATCCGACCTTCAATTACATGTAAAAAATAGGCAAAAACGATGTTGTTTTTCCTATTTTTAAAACTGTTTCTCAAACGACAACGAATTTGTAATGTCTGTCTACATAAAAAAGATGCTCATATTCATAAGCTTTCCAACGGTATATTATATGCTATATTCCGATGAATGGTTTAGAAGTTTTATCTAACAAGTTTTTGTGTATTCAAAAAAATTCTTCTGAACCATCATGGGTATGATCAACACGGGAAAAAATACGAACTCGATGGAACTTGTATCATTTGCACAATTCCGGTAAGTGGTTTGGTAGTTACGGGGAAAAATAGCACGTCAAAAATAGAGTGAAGTTCAAAACAGAACTACTATGAAGTTCAACTACCACACTAAATGAATTTCGGATGAAAAACTTTTAAAACCGTCGCGAGTATGAAAAAAATGATCAACACGGGAAAGTTGGGTGTTTACAACAACTTTCCATCGGTATATCACTTGCTGAATTCCATTGAGTGGATGGAGATCTACGAGCAAAAAAACACATAAAAACAGAGTGAAGTTCAGGTAGACATGCCGAGAAGTCCAGGTTCTTCACGCGGTGCATTTTCGAAGAATCTGTTTCGCAATAAAGGTAGAACGAATGATCTCACCATTTTCGCAATTACTTGAAAACGGCTAGGAATCAGAGAAACCATCAACATGAAAAAGTTCCGCATTTTTCGTAGCTTTTCAACGGGATATTATTTGCCCCATTCCGATAAAGTTTGTAGAAAATACGGCGAAAATACGTTTTGCGCCATTTTCGAAACTAACTTAAAACCGTAAAGAATTGGGAGAAACAATACATACCAAAAAGTTTCGCATTTGTTCAAGCTTTCCAACGCCATATCATTTGCTGCATTCGGACGCACGGTTACAAAATTAACTCGAAAATACGAACTCGGTAGGACTAGGACCATTTTCTAAATTACTCTTAAACCATTCAAAACTAGAAAAAAAACATTCGAGATGAAAAAGCAGCGCATTTTCATAAGCTTTCCAACGCCATATCATATGCCTCAATTGGATTAGCCGTTTAGAAATGACATCGAAAACACGAACTCAGCTGTTTGGTTTACGAAATTTTAAGTTTTTTCAAATTACTATTTAACCATAGGGAATTAGAGAAAACTTTTAACATGTGGAATGAGCGGTTTTGCAGCAGCTTTCCAACGCCATATTATACGCCTCATGCCGATAAACGGTTTGCAAATGCGATCGAAAATATGATTCACATTTTTTATGTGAAGAAAAAACGGTTTTCAAAACTGCTCTTAAATTTCTTATATTTTGTCAAAAATTTAAGTTGGTTCATGATATTGGTGTCCATAGCTTTCCAACGGTATATCGCAAGCCCCATTTGGGCAATGTTAGCGGAAGTTCAACCTAGTACACGTGGAAGTTCAACATACTACTAGTGGGGCAGGTCAGGTTGTGATCAGAATATATATATATATATATATATATATATATATATATATATATATATATATATATATTTCTGTTATCTTGTGTCAACGCAAACAGTTCATCCGACTGAACTGCATGCCGTATATCGCACACACCTTGATCTGGCTGACCGTTTCTTTTGTGTTGCCTAATCACAAATAGTTCATCTGAGTGAACCGTATGCTGTATATCGCACACACCTTCATCTAGCTACCCGTTTCTTTTGTTTTGCCTAATCACAAACAGTTCATCCGAGTGAATCGTATGCTGTGTATCGCACATGCCTTCATCTGGCTGCCCCTTTCTTTTATTCCTCCTCATCGCAAACAGTTAATTGAACTCAACCGTATGCCCTTCATCGCACACGCAACTAAAATCTGAACTGTGTTTGATGCATCCTCCATTGCAAACGTTTTGCACCTTTTTGATGGTTTTCATACACCACCGTTTGCGATTATTGCATCGCACACAGTTTCTCGAAGGGTCTCTGGTCATAGTGTTGCATTAGCAGCATCCTACAGTAGTGCCAGATGAAGGTGTGTGCGATATACAACATACGGTTCACTCGGATGAACTGTTTGTGATTAGGCAACACAAAAGAAACGGGTAGCCAGATGAAGGTGTGTGCGAAATATGGCATGCGGTTCACTCGGATGAACTGTTTGCGTTGAGGCAAGAGAACAAAAACGGTTCAATATAACTAGACGTTTGTGATATGCCGCAAACAGGTCTGTAAGCAGAAATGTGTGCGAATACCGATAATAACAGAAACGGTTCCCTAGTGTGGTCCGTGTTCATCCGATCATCATCTCCTTCTTGTGCTAGCTCGATGTTCCTTCTATGCTAAGTTTCCATTAATTGATGGCGTTTTATGAACACGCCACCATTTCCCGCCATTTCCTCACCTGTTTCTCGCCACCTAGCGATATTGCGCATAGGCGGCGCGTGGCGCACGGAGGCGACAAGCGCAGCCTGTAGCACATCCACCTTTTCCAAGCATGCCAACCCACCAAAGCGCCGCCTCTGCCATCAACCTCGTTGACGAGGAAAATGAGCAGGCAGCACGGCCCGTCGAGGCCGAGGCGCTGCCCAACAACGCGATGGACGATGCTGTGATGTGCGTCATTGCGAGGGTTGAGCGGACCTTTGGCACATGGCGCTTGAGCGCCGCGGATCAAGATAGGCATGTCAGTGCCAACAGGCTGTAGCTCGTCGCACAACATGATCGATGGCGCGCCGTAGAGCAAGCTAGGTGTGTCTGCACCGATAGGCTGTGGCTCTCCGCATGGCGAGACCGTTGGAGTGCCGCAGAGCAAGAGGCATGGCGCACCGCACAGCAAGAGCGGATCCATCAGCTCTTGCCTGCTGTCGACACGGTGTCGCAGCTGGGTACGCGTCCGGTCAGTACTCCCATTCCTCGCCAGGAGTGGGTAGAGGCCCTTAGCGCCGTACTTGCACCAGAGGCCAGCCACGCCATACTTGCACCGGACGCCGGCCACGCTGTTCGCATGGGTGCCGCCGTTCGCCTTGTCCGCGGCCCGCTGGATGCCAACGCGCTGGTTCATAGGCTCGACCGCCTCCTTGGCCCAGGTGTACACCTGGGCGCAGTAGAGGAACATGGTCGTTGCATCCTCGAGCTGGTGATCTCCGATGAAATAGCCAACTTGGAGCTTGATATCGCGCTCCAGATGTACCGCGGGCGTGTCGACGGCTTGGACAAATGCCTGCACGAGTTCAGGCAGAGCCAAGAGCTACCGTAGGCAAGGGCAGCTGGGCATGGTCTCATGGACGGGTTTTATTTTGAAAAGCCGTTTCGACGTGGATAGCTATGTATTAACATCAATCATAGTATTGCTCTGTTTATTGCTTTGTTTCAATGTGTGTACTCTGTTTTCCATTCTTATATGTTCTGTTTCAATGTCTGTATATACGCTTTCCATTCTGTATATGTGGATGATAACCGCTAGATTCAAATTAGTATACAAAAATAGATAGAAAATGGAATTCATAATATATATATATATATATATATATTAAATGTTCATTAGTTCATCATAGAATATATATATATAGGGTGGGTCTCTTATGATAACACCCTTAAGACTCCTATTCTAATAAAAAAACGCTTATTCTGATAACACCAAACCGGCGACCACCACTCACCCCGTGGCCACACCCCCACCTCCCACCCCACGGCCACGCCCCCACACCCAACCACCGTCCACCCCCGGCCACCTCCCACCCCCGGCCACCTCCCACTCCGCACCGGTGCCCCCACTCCCAACCACCTCCCAGCCCGCGGCGGCGCAACCACCCCCGGTGTCAGGACCCCGATTCCAAGTCACATCGATCTAGCCGGTAACACCTCATATCACTTTACGGCCTCACGCACGGTATCCCACGGGTGTCGGCTTACAAGGGCCCGGGACCGTTTGCGCCTTTGGGCTCACGTATATGACAGTGTCGCTAGCATCCATATGACAAAGAACCCGGGCCGACATGGCTAGTCGTGAACCCAAAGCAGCACAGACCTATGGAGACAGGCATACATGAATCACATCGAGCATGTCGGTCATCAGCGAGTGATTCCGGGCTGTAGCACTGGGCTAACAGGACTCCGGGGAACCCGGGCTGTAGCAAGCTAGGCAGGACTCCGGAAATCACCGCGTGACATTTCCCTGAAGGGACAGACATCAGAACGAAGTGAATCACATGCCGGCCAGTCAAGTGTCCTGAGCAGTAGTGCTGGGCTAGCAGGACTCCGGTGAACCGGGCTATAGCGGACTACTATGGCTCGAGGAACACTAGACTACATTTCCCCATAAGAAAGGCTGCCAAGGATAAACAACTAGATTGTCGGATCCCACTCATACCAAGCATTTCAATCATACACACAATATGCCCGATATGAGTACATACAACATGGCATCACAACAAAACTCTACAACTCAAGTACTTTATTTAAAGGCTCCAGAGAGCCATACATAACATGTTCATACAGATAGGGGTCACATGACCTGACACTCAAGTCATACAATCATACAAGCACATGCGGAAGCAACTAGTCTGACTACAGACTCTAGAAAGAAAGAAGGCTTCTCGAAGCCTGTCTATCTACATAAGGCCCTCCATGGCCAGGATCACCACCTGGGTGGCTAGTCACTCGTCGACGTCAGGGTCTACATAGAACCCATCGGAGGGGGCGGTGTTGTCGTCTGAAAATAGTAATTAAGCAAACATGAGTACAAAGGTACTCAGCAAGTCTTACAACATGACCTACTATACATGCTCATTCTCAAGAAGATGGTGGGGTTAATGCAGCAAGCCAGCTTTGACTCTTGGCTAAGCTATCCTACGGAACCTCTCTAGTAAAATAGTTTTCGCACACGAGTCCACTACTCACCAACACAATACTCCACCGGGGATCCTCCCTCGTCATCCTATGAGA
The DNA here is from genome assembly GCA_034509565.1 of Triticum monococcum. NCBI lineage: Eukaryota > Viridiplantae > Streptophyta > Magnoliopsida > Poales > Poaceae > Triticum > Triticum monococcum. The sequence goes on from CM067842.1 coordinate 601,912,071, forward strand.
GGGCCATCCTCGGTACTCACACTTATCTTGAGTCTTTTAGTAGTATCCATTTACTTGTCTATGAACTGTATAGGCAACCAAGTAGTCCTTTACCGCGGACGCGGCTATTCGAATAGTTTTATACCCTGCAGGGGTGTACTTTGTCACACATTTTTTCACCACTTAGCGTCTGCACACGACATGTGCTCGGCAGACTTCAAGGAAAAACCGACGTGGGTGTAGACCACGACCTGACTAACCTCACAAGTCCCTAGGCCAGGTTTATCGCCTATTCAGGTTCCATCCGCAAGGAAATCTGGCTGGGGTGTCCTCAACGGCCCCGAACGATGTGTACAGGGCCCCGAGACGCCAAACGGGCGCCCGGCATACCCGGCCACAGTGTATGTACCGCATCATAGCCCACCCCTAGGGTCAGCGCTATGCACGGCCGCCAACACATGTCCTACAAACACCAGAAACTAGTTGCATCTCCTGGACAGAGGCGAGAGGGGTCAGTAAGTCGAGTGGGGTCATATTTCAGGGCCCAATGTGTGGTAGTAGCTGAATCTTAAATCACGCATACAGATCTCAGTTCTTAGGGACGGCCTCAATTAAACAACCCACCATGTACTCCTACATGGCCTCTCATCGATACCTTTACCAAAATATGTTCAACACACCCCTCACATTACCGCATAAGCATTTCACTCTAGCCCATCACCAGATGAACCAGACCTGACACAACTCTAAGCATAGCAGGCATAGCAAGGTAGGAATCACAAAACATGGCTCAATCAACTCCTACACATGCTAGTGGGTTTCATCTAGTTACTGTGGAAATGACAGGACATGCAGAGGATAAGGGTTCAACTACTGTAGCACACATCAGTTTGAATCGCGTTGTCTTAATGCAGTAAACAAGAGCAGAAGCGAGAACATGGGTTTGTATCGGAATGATCAATGGATGCTTGCCTGATGGAGTGGTAGCGGGATACTGCCCTTCAGTTGGATACTCGTGAATATCCTCGGAGGCAGAACCTACCACGGAGAACACATCGGAACACAATCAACACATGACGATATGCAACAATATGATGCATGCTATGACATGGCAATATGATTGTGTCTTGGTCTAATGCAAGCTAAAATAGGAAGGGATGAACTCATTTGAATCAAAGATTCAAATATTAGCTCATTAAACATGGCATTTATAGTGCATTACCTTATTCTGCTTAAACAGCAAGGTAAACTTGTTTTTTCATGCATGAAACCATTACAGATAGATAGATTGAGCTTTCCTGATAATTTTTCATATATAAATTATTTCATTTGGAGTTATGGTTGAATTTCTATGAATTTTTGAAGTTTGAACTATTTTCTGGAATTTCCTGAACAAAAATAATTCCAGAAATTCAATTACTGCGTCAGCATTGCGTCATGCTGACCTCAGCAGGTCAAAGGCGCCAGCCTAGGTCAAACCTGACTGGTGGGCCCCTTTTGTCAGGCTCTCAGTTAATTAGCAGAATTAGATTAACACTAATTAGCTGTCAGTGGGGCCTGGGCCCCCATGTCAGTGACTGATTTAATTAAAATTAATAAAAACTAAACCTAAATTAGTTAACAGACCGGCCCCACCTGTCATAGACTCAGGGGGGGTCTACCTGGGCCCACCCAGGGGTCAAACTGGGACAACTCGCCGGTGGCTCGACGCCGGCGAGGCCCGAGATGGCGGTGCGGCTCGGAAAACGCCCTCCGGCGACCAAATCGACGGCGGAGACCACCCGTGCGAAGCCCAGGCTCTCGCGCATCCAATGGAGCAAGTGTGAGTGGCTGGGGTGGAGCGAGCTCGCCGGAATCGAGCTCGTGGCGGCGGCCGGAGTTCGGGCGAGGTCGGTTTCGACGCTATGGTGCACGGGAGGAAGAGCTGGTGGTGGCTATGGGTTCCTGGTGCTGCACTGAGCATGGTGAGGCGCTCCGTTGTGAGCTTACACGGCTGTGGCCACGGTTGTGCCATGGCCGGTGGCGGGGTGCTCTCGGGTGCGATGGAAACGGCGGCTACAGGGGCCAAACGAGCACGGGAGCCAGGGGAAGAGGAAGAGGAGCTCACAGCGGGGTCGGAGAGGGGGTCAGCGGGCTCGGGGACGGGCTGGAGAAGAGGTGCAGTCGCCGGCGATCTCGGATGCCTGAGGTTCAAGACGAGGGCGAAGGCGGCGTTGCAGGGCTTCCGGCGAAGCGTGGCTCGGTGGGGAGGACGAGGGAGTCGAGGCGGAGCTGATGGGCTCGTCAAAGGGGCGGGGGTGTGGCTGTGGTGGCAACTACGGCGATCGGCGGCGAGGTCTGTGCTCGGTCATCGCGGGGGAGGATGAGGGAGACAAGGGGGAGAGTGAGAGAGGATGAGAGGGAGACGTGGGGGTCGCGTGGCGCCCTCTAGACGTCTCCCGACGTCGGCAGAAGCAGGAGGTGGCCGGCACGCGGCGAGCACGCGCCCCTGCCTCCTAGCGCGAGGTAGGGGGTGACTGGCCGAGCCAGTAGGCTGGGCCGAGCCAGGTAAGGCCCAGGTGGGCTTCTTTCTCCCTTTTTTGATTTAGTTTCTGTTTTCTATTTAACTGCAACCGTTTAGCTTTATTTAAAATACCAAAACATTTCCAAAATTCCTGAAAATAAATGTGGCCTCTGTTTAGATTATTTCCAACAGGAAACATTTACTCCCAGAATTATTTGAGCATTTAAATTATTTTATAGCATTTAAATGCCCAAATTCAAATACTTATGATTTAATTCATTGACCTTCTGTTGACCTAGAAAATTGTGCACCAATTTTGCCAGAGGTTCTAACACTACTAGAAAAAGGGCTATAGATGGGACTTACACTAATGGTGCACCAGACAAGCAGTGCGCCATTAGTATATACTAATGGCGCACCACCTTCTGATACACCATTAGAGTTGAAACTACTAATGGCGCACCCGGCCCAGGGTGCGCCATTAGTATCAATTTTTTTTTGAACTAGCGCGCGTGTCCAAACATACTAATGGCGCATCCAGACACAGTGCGCCATTACTAGTTGTAACTAGTAATGGCGCACCGGCCGGAAAGTGCGCCACTAATGTTGTTTTTTATTATATTTTTAATTCCTTTTTTTGCAAAACTACTAATGGCGCACTATACCACCGTGCGCCATTACTAGTTTAAACTAGTAATGGCGCACTGTTGAACAGTGCGCCATTAGTATGTTTTTTTATTATATTTTTATTCCTTTTTTTGCAAAACTACTAATGGCGCACCACCAGAAGGTGCGCCATTAGTAACCTGGATTACTAATGGCGCATTTAGAGTTGGTGCGCCATTAGTAAGTGGGCAGCAACAAGATATTTTGGACAGCCTCTCCTACCCACACTCACTTTCTCCCCACTTCATTCTCTCCACCTCCTCCTTGTCTCGGGTGCCTCCTCTTTTTCACCTCATTTCCACCATAGATTCATTCAATTTAAGTGGTTAAATTACCTTGATTTGATAGGTAAGTAAGGGGGGAAGCTATATTTATGTTGTTCTCCCTACAACAATGTGTACATTCACTTTTTATGGCCTAGCTAGATCTATGTATGTTCGTGGTGTTGCATATGTTTGTGGTGTTGCATATGTGTTTGTGTTTGGAGGTGTACTGGTATTTGAAATGCGATAGTTGCCAATATTTTGCCGGAATGTTGATTCATTTCCGTTTCGGCGAGAATTTTGGCATTAAGCATTCTTTTTGGTCCTGTTTTTAGGGAAAGTCATGCCAAATTTTTTCTTGGTTCTAAAATATCGTTTTGCTCTACCCCGCAGGCGACCATGGTCCGCATGATGACCGAAGGCATCGTGAATAGGTTTTTGAGGTCCGTGAAGGCCGAGATGCTTCAAAAGAACGAGACGGAGATAAGATGTCCGTGTCGAAGATGCAAGCTGAAGAGCCTTATTGCGGACCCGGAATCCGGGCAGGTGCGGGACCACCTGCTCTTGCGTGGTTTCATGGATGGCTATCGGTGGCAAGGTGATGAAGATGACTACGAAGTCGTCCATGGGGCCGGGCAAGAAATGAGGAAGGGCAGCAAGACAACCACCACGGCTCGGGCGGGCGAGAAGACAAAGAATCCCCAGGAGATGATCACGACGGTGATGCTGTACACAGTCATCATGTAGAAGATGCAGGACATGATGATGAGGAAGATGCCGGAGCAGACGACGGGCATGATCGTGAAGATGATGATGTCGGCGGAGCAGACGACGCTGGACCATCGATGGGCTGGGTGCAGGACCCTCATATTCAAGAGCGTCTTCTCAAGCAGATGGATAACGCAAGAGCTGCCGCCCGAGAGAAAGCCAAGATGGATCAACTTGAGTTAGACGCGGTTACTCCATTGTATGAAGGATGCAGGCCCGAGGATACCCGCCTGAAAGTAACGCTCATGGCTCTGGAGATGAAGGTAAAACACAAAATGACCGATGCATGCTTCGACGAGAACATGTCATTCTGGCACGAACGTCTTCCCAAGGGGAACAAGTGCCCGACCAGTTTGGAGGAGGCGAAGAAAATCGTTTGTCCTCTGGATTTACCGCACGTGAAATACCATGTGTGCATGAACAATTGCATCATTTATCGGGACGAGCACGGGGAGTCTACCATATGTCCGGTGTGTGGCGTCACTCGATACAAGAAGAGGAAGAAAGCTCCTCGAAAAGTGGTGTGGTACTTTCCGATCACTCCACGTCTCCAGCGGTATTTCGCGGACCCTAAGGTAGCGAAGCTCCTGCGTTGGCACGCGGATAGGGAGGAGAAGAAGCGAGAAGATGACGCAAATGATCCGGAGATAGATAAAAAAGAGAAGATGCTGAGTCACCCTAAGGATGCGAGCCAGTGGCAAGCGTTGAACTTCGAAGACCCAGAATTTGGGAACGATCCAAGGAACATCATGCTGGGCGCGAGCACCAATGGAGTCAATCCGTTTGACAGCCAGAGAAGCACACATAGCACCTGGCCTGTGTTTGTGTGGATGTACAACCTTCCCCCCTGGTTGTGCATGAAGAGGAAGTACATTCACATGAGTATGCTAATTGAAGGACCGAAACAACCAGGGAACAACATCAATCTGTATCTGGGGCTGCTGAAAGAGGAGCTTGACACGCTGTGGAAAACGCCAGCCAATACGTGGGACGCCGCTGAGAAAGAATATTTCCCTATGAGAGCCGCGCTGCTCATGACGGTGCACGACTATCTCGGTTACGGATATGTCGCGGGGCAGGTGGTCCACAGATTTTTTGGATGCGTCAGGTGCATGGATGACACAACGTATCACCAGCTAGATAGAGATCCTGGGTCTTCGAAAACCGTGTTCATGGGACATCGAAGGTGGCTTCGCGACGATGACCCGTGGAGAAAACGCAAGGATCTGTTCGATGGTGAAACCGAACCCCGAGGACGCCCGCGTACGAGGAGCGGCGAGGAAATAGACGAGCTGTTGAAAAATTGGAAAGACTGCCCACTGCCGGGAAAGAAGCAAAAGGTGCCAGAGCCGGGAAAGAAGCGAAAGGTGCCAGAGCCGCTGCTAAAGGTATGATAAACAAGGTCTGTTTTCTGGGACTTGCCGTACTAGAAGATCCACCATGTGCCTCACAGCCTTGATGTCATGCATATCACGAAGAACGTGTGCGAGAGTCTGCTTGGTACCCTGCTCAACATGCCAGAGAGGACCAAAGATGGGCCGAAAGCAAGGGCAGACTTGAAATCAATGGGCATCAGGCAGGAGCTTCACGCTATATATGATGATCATGATGATGATGATGATGATGAGGCGAAGCAGGACACGGAAAGTCGTCGCAAAGGCAAAAAGGCCAAGAAGACCGGAAATGACTACCCTCCCGCGTGCTTCACTCTAAGTCAGGAGGAGATCGAGCAGTTTTTCACCTGCCTCGTAGGAGTAAAACTTCCTTACGGTTACACGGGGAAGATAAGCAGATACCTAGACCTAGCAAAGCTGAAGTTCAGTGGGATGAAGTCTCACAACTGTCACGTGCTGATGACGCAGATACTTCCAGTTGCAATCCGTGGGATCATGGACGCGCACGTTCGTGAAACCCTATTTGGCCTATGCAACTTTTTCGATGTCATCTCTCGGAAGTCTGTTGGCGTGAGGCAACTCAGAAGGCTACATGAAGAGATCGTGGTGATACTATGCGAGCTTGAGATGTACTTCCCGCCCGCATTCTTCGATGTTATGGTGCATCTGCTGGTCCATATCGTGGACGATATCATCCAACTCGGGCCGACGTTCCTGCATAGCATGATGCCATTCGAAAGGATGAATGATGTCATCAAAGGATACGTTCGCAACATGTCACGTCTAGAGGGAAGCATAGCCAGGGGCTTTCTGACCGAAGAGTGCATCTCCTACTGCACGAATTATCTAGGCATCGAGAACCCCGTTGGTCTGCCCGTCAACAGGCACCTCGGCAGGCTCGCTGGATGGGGTCACCATGAGGGTCGTCGCGAAATGCATGTCGACTTCGAGGGTCGACTCGCCGACTTTGAAAGAGCAAACCTAGTCGCGCTACAACACATAGACATGGTCGATCCTTGGGTGGTACTGCAGAAAACCTTTATTAAGAAGACGTACAATGACCGAGGCCAACAGAGGACGGACGGAGATATACTCAAAGAGCACAACTCTTGTTTCACGCGTTGGTTAAAAATGAAGCTTCTGTCGTACCCTTTACATGAGGATTCTTTCACGGAAGAACAACTCATATTCGCCTTGTCACAGGGTGCCGAGCACAACCTGATGACCTATGAGGCGTACGATATCAACGGCTACACATTCTACACCGAGGCCAAGGACATGAAGAGCGATGGTTATCAGAACTCCGGGGTAACGATGGAATCCTACACCGGTAACGACAAGGACAGATACTACGGAAGGATCGAGGAGATCTGGGAGCTGAGCTACGTTGGAGAGAAGGTCCCGATGTTCCGTGTCAGATGGGCCAAGAGCGTCCTAAAAGAAGACCGGTATTTCACCACCATGGTTATACCCGAAGCCAAATCCAAGACCGCGGGCGCAAACGTCACCGCGAAAAATGAGCCATGGGTACTGGCTTCCCAAGTGGACCAATGCTTCTTCATTACTGACCCGTCAAAGCCCAGTCGTGTTGTCGTGAGCAGAGGCAAAAGGAAGATCATCGGAATGGATGGAGTAGCCAATGAGCAAGACTTCGACAAGTACGGCGACCCGAGGATAGAACATGACGACGATGATGAAGTAGCAGGATACACCACAAGAAGAAGCAGGACCACCCTACCTAAAGGACGTCCGTTCCACAGAAGAACTCCATTTGCGAAAAAGAAGGGCAAGAAGATTGTGAACAGATAGCTAGCTAAGATCGATTGTATTTAAATCGTAGCCTTCATTTCTCGATTGTATTTCATGGGCACTTTTTGAAATATCATGAATATTTTTAAATTTCATGGACACTCGATCTCGATCCCCCTCCATCTCGATCACTATCCCACCTTGCCAGATCCGGTCCCCCTCGCCGCCGAGCACCCCCCGGTCCACCGGCCGCCGCCGCCGACCCCCCACACCCTCGATTCCCCTACTCAACCACCGCCGCCGACCCCCCGCACCCCGCGCACCCTCCCCCGCTCCACCGGCATTACTGTTTGATGATATTTTTAAAAAAATTATTACTGTCTTATAAAAAATATTACTGTTATGATTTAATTAAGTTTGAACATAATTAAACACAAATAAGTAGCAAACAACATTTTAGGGTGACTAATGCATGGCTTTTAGGGTGCCTCGGTGTCGATAAAAACCGAAATGATGAAAGCTTAGGCTTTTAGGGTGCCTCGGTGTCGAAAAACCCTCAATGATAAAAAGCTTAGCTTTTAGGATGCCTCGGTGTCGACAAACCCTAAATGATGAGACCATGATCTTGTTCCTTGACAATAACCAACTTTTTGACCAAACTTTGTTCCTATTTAGAGAGAAACATGGCCAACAACGATGAGGCCGGGTGTTCGGGCGTCAAGGCATTCTGGGAGCTGTCCCAGGAGATGGAGGAACAACCTCACTTGTATGAGGACACCGCCTTCCCCACTGATCCTGAGACCACTGATGGTACCGCCGAGGATGACCCCACTGATGCCACCACTGATGGTGCCGCCGAGGATGCCACCACTGATGATGGCGGCACACGCACAGATGGCAGCCAACCGAAGAGGCAACGGAAGGACCGGCGCCCGACCGTGCTCCGCACCCTCAAGGAGGAAGTTACTGAAGTGGACTCCGATGGGAATCCAACGGCGCCCGAACGAATAGTCAAGGGGTACTCGGTTCAGCTCGTGTGCATTCTCCGAAGCACCGTCTCGATCAACACCGAGAACCTGAGACATCCTGACCGAGGGAATTTGCGCAACCTCCTCTTCACGAAGCTGCACGAACGATACAAGTTCCCCGCTGAATTTGAAAACACAAGCCTCAAAGGGAATAAAGTGAACAATGCTGCCCTCACGAAGATGAGCAAGGCCCTGTCTACTTGGAAAAGCAGTGTGAAGAGAATGATCGAGAAAGGTGAGAGTTATGAGAAGATCAAGGAGAAAAATCCTTCGATCACCGAAGATGACTACAACGACTTCAAGATCAATTGCTCGAGCACCGCAAACTCCGAATCAAGTAAGTGGGGGAATGAAATGCGGGAGCTAAACTTAGGGGAACACACACTCGGTCCCGACGGTTACAGAGTGGCGGAGCCTATATGGGACAAGGAGGAGGCGGACCGTGCCGAGCAAGGCCTACCACCCCTCTTCGATAAATACGGTGACAAGCAGACCAGGAACTTTGTTAGGGCCCGGTACAAGAAGGACCCGGAAACAAAGGAGCTTACCACGGATCCAAAGACCCGGGCGCTTGAGCTTGTTCTGGTAAGGAATACACCCCCGCGTAATTAGCTCCATATGGTTGCATTCTAATTAATGAAGCCAAATTTCTAAATGGTTCACATTCCTTCCGCAGGCGACTCAAAGCAGTAGCGCGGGGTCGACTAAGAGCAACCCTTGGGACACCACTCTAAATAGGGCGTTGAATTTAATGAAGAACAAGGATAAGCTCAGTAAGCCAATGTCAGCTAGTCGTGTGGCCGGCAAAGGCTTGTCGACAAAATGGTCGTCATACTATAACACTGGTGGGCAAAAGGAGAAAAAGACCAGATCGGAAAGCCAGGCGCGCGAGGTTCAAGAACACAGGGCACAGGTGGCGCGGATTCCGGAGATTGTCCAAGAGCAAGTGGAACAACAACTCGGAAAGACGATCACTGCCATTGTGCCTACCTTGATCCAGGGGATTAGTGCGTGGATTGCGGGCGGCCAACAGGGGCCGCCCCCGATTCCTAGCTTCACGGCCAGCAACTCGCAGAACGCGATGGCGGGGCCATTGGTGTCTCCGGCGGAGGCGGCATTGGTGTCTCCGACGCCAGCACGGGAGCTTAATGCACCCGGGTGTACGCCGGCCGCCACCTCTGCAGCAAGCAGCCCCTCCGTCAACTGCACGCCCGCCATTGGCGGTGCCTCGACATTAGCCGAGCTCGACGCCATCATCACGGTAACTAATTAAGCCTCTCTCGGCCGAGGACTTCATCTCCTTGCCTTTGACTGGGCATCCCTGATGCCCTACATGTTTTCGCAGGGCGCCGCCGATGTTCCGTGCACTCTCCTGCACTTCGTGAACAACGAGTTGGTCGATGTCGCCAAGGGCAAAATCGTTCAACCGGACAACCCCTTGTTCCACGGTACCGAGATGCCACCCAACTTGTTTAGGGTTCAACTGGTTCGGGTGCTACCAGGCTGCGAGGAGTTGTTACCTCCGATTCGACCCGTCGGGGCCGACGATGATGACGTGATGACCCTCAGCGCCTGCCTGAGCTGGCCCCTGCTTTGGCCGAAGAGCCAGATTCGTTTGGGGGCGGGGGACACCACCCCAAAGACAACACCGCCAGTCATGCCGGCGCCAAGTCGGCCCCATGGCAAGACCGCCGCAACGGTGCCGGACATCCCTATGCCACTGGATCCAAACATGCATATGGCACAGGACCAGAACGGCGACGATGATACATTTGCCAACGTTGATCAGTACTTTGTCGATCATGGGTACGGTGGCGACTTCATGGGGCCTCCTTCTCAAGAACCCAACCCAACAAAAGACGTGCGCGATCTAGCTGGTACGGCGGAGAAGCCAAGTTGCAACAGGCGTCGTCTGCCGTTCAGCTCTCAGGAGACGCCTCCAGCTGCCGACTTCACCGAGCCTCAGATAGGCGAGGTGCGAAATATTATCAGCCCCAACACACTCAAGAAGGCGGTCTGTGAGCAGAACTCGGTCCCATTACAGGAGAAGAAGAAGGCACGCAAAAGAAAGACTAACAAGGATGCGGGCCAGCCGGCACCGAGTACGATCCGTGCTCAGGACGAGCCACCTTCACCTGAGGATATCTCGAGGAGGGTGCATGTGGCGGGTAGGCCGATGCTACCGAGAAATATGCTCGATGCTGCAACCGGTGCTATGCGGAGTCTGCATGACAGTGTTCTTTCTTTGGAGAAGCGGCGTCTCGGAGAGAAGGATGTGGCATACCCGGTTTTGGCGGCCAAGGTGCTAGAGGGCAAGGGCTTTGTGGATAACTCCATCGGGGGTACGATCGTCCTGCGGTTTGATGACATCCACGCTATGTTGAACCTTCATCCGCTGCACTACACCTTCGTTCGGCTATTTTCGCTGAGTATGGAGATGCGGATCATTCGCGACAAGACCCCGGACATCGTGATAGTCGACCCCTTCTACATGCGTGCCAAGATCTTGGGCAGCGCTAGGGACCGGCAAGTCGCGAGTTCTTACGTCGAAGGCGTCATTCTGGCAAACCAAGATAAGGATAACTTCCTCCTGCCTTACTTTCCCGAGTAAGTCCTCCCCTCAACCGCCCCGTAACATATGAATTCTTAGATTTCGATCGTTTTTCTTTTAACATTCCGTGTTTTCTGCAGTGACACACGTTACACGCTCATCCTCCTAAGCCCCAAATATTCCATGCCCATGTATTTCGACCGGGACCGTCAGTCGAACGTAGACTACACAAATGTCAAGAAGGTTCTTGATAATGTTCTCCCCGGCTACGTCAAATCTGGAGGCACCTTCACCAGGCCTATTCGTAAGTACGGCAAGCACGTGTTCTCCCACAATACGACGTTCTGCTGCGTCAAGCAGCCGCCTGGCGGTCAGAAGGGTGCCTACTACGCCATCCATCACATGCGGGCGATCGTACGAGACCATCATCAACTTCTGCTACCGAGTAGACTCAAAGATTGGGCCGCGAGCGTGTCGGCAATCCAGGACGCGGACATCAGACAAGAATTCTTTCGCATCCAGTCGGAGTTTGCGGAAATCATCCATCAAGATGTCCTTCGTACCTCGGGGCAGTTCTACCTCAGAAATCAACCGTCCAATAGTGACATCGACACAATCCTACAAATGCAGGCTGACAACGCCCATTGTTTCATGACTCCCACGATAGACGGCGGCTTCATCCACGCTCCGGTCCCTTGAGTCGAGTCGAAAGCAGTGATGCTGTGTCTAGTTCTGAAACATCGATTGGCTCATGTTGTAATTAAACTTTAATGAACTTGTAGTATGTCTCTTTGGTTTCGAGAGTCGTTCAACTTAGATGTAATCGATGCTATTAATGTCTTGCTTTTCTCTTCCGATCGTTCTGTTGCATACTTATATATTGCTTATGTATTGTCTATGAATTGGTACTAACGTTTCGTTTGGCTACTGCATAGCGATGCCGTGGTATGTCGTGTACAAGGGTAAGGTTCCCGGATTCTACAACGACTGGGAGGAGTGTCGGAGACAGGTTCGCTGATTCAGCGGTAACAGTTACAAAGGGTACACCACTAGGGCCGAGGCCGAATCTAGATACGCCCGCTATCTAGCGGGAGAGGGGAGGGAGCATTGGTGGAACCGGATGAATACGAGTTTCATCGTGATGATGCTCATCGTGATGACCGCAGCTCTCTTCTATGTGATGGTAGTTTAGATGATCGATATCGACTTATAATGTGAAGACAAACTCGCGGTCTCGAGACTTGTAATATAATGTTCTATCTTTGTTTGGTCTTTTCAATTCGGAGACTAATATGATGAATTGTATTCGGAGACTAAAATGATGAATTGTATTCAGAGACTAATCTTCCATTGTATTTGATGAATCTGTTGTTGATGTGTGCTGTCTATATTTTGTCCAATTATACATTTTGTAACCTGTGTAAAAAACAGAAAATAAAAAAATAAAAAGCCTAATATTCATACTAATGGCGCATCACATCATAGTGTGCCATTAGTATGCCAAAGGATACTAATGGCGCATCATTAAACAGTGCGCCATTAGTATGCCGAAGTTACTAATGGCGCATCCTGTTGTTGGTGCGCCATTAGTATGCCAAAGCACCTGGGTATACATGGCCCCCTGGGAGGCATACTAATGGCGCACTGTTGTATATACTAATGGCGCATTTGAGGTGCGCCATTAGTATACCAGATACTAATGGTGCACCAGTGGTGCGCCATTAGTAAAATATACTAATGGCGTGGCACTAATGGCGCACCACTAATGCGCCATTAATGGCCAAATTAGGTGCGCCATTAGTAGGCCTTTTCCTAGTAGTGTAAGCTAAGACAAAGAGGGTGAACATTTTATAAGGGCATTTCAGGTTCATTGAAATTATTTTTAGTAAACCCTAGTTGATTTCAAAAGGGTGCTGGGGGTTCTGCCTTCCCCATTTCAAGTTTCTGATGAAAAGTAAACATGATGCACACTCTAATGCATGGACTAGCTAGGGTGTGACAACTCACCCCCACTCGAAAGAATCTCGTCTCGAGATTTAGGATACTCTGGAAAGAAGGTAGGGTACTCAAGTCGAAGACGGTCCTGCCTTTCCCAAGTGGCTTCTTTCTCGGAATGGTGTGACCATTGAACCTTGAGAAACTTGATATTATGACGTCGAGTGGTACGCTCAGCTTGATCAAGGATACGAACGGGATATTCCCGATAAGAGAGGTTATCTTGTAGATCAAGCGTTTCGTGGTCCACTCCACGGATAGGATCCGCGAAGCAACGCCTGAGTTGTGAAACGTGGAAGACATCATGAACTCTGGAAAGATGCGGAGGTAGTTCCAATTGGTAGGCAACTTCTCCTTGTTTGGCAAGAATGCGAAAGGGTCCAATGTAACGAAGAGCCAATTTGCCTTTGATACCGAAACGATGGGTTCCTTTTAACAGGGTAACCCGAAGGTAAGCCTTCTCGTCGACTTCATAAGTCATAGGCTTATGTTTACAATCATATTGACTCTTTTGACGAGATTGGGCTGTTTTCAATTTCTCACGAATAACGCGAACCTGCGCTTCCGCTTCCTGAATCATATCCGGGCCAAACAGTTGTCTTTCCCCGATTTCTGACCAGTTAAGAGGCGTTCGACATTTTCGTATAGAGAACTTCGAAAGGAGCTTTGCCCAAGCTAGCTTGATAACTATTGTTATAAGCAAACTCCACGAATGGGAGGCATTTCTCCCAACTCATTCCAAACGAAATGACAAAAGCTCGGAGCATATCTTACAGAATTTGATTGACTCGCTCTACTTGACCACTTAATTGAGGATGGAAGGTGGTGCTAAAGGAGAGACGAGTTCCCATAGCATTTTGGAAACTTTCCCAAAATCGAGAGGTGAAGAGACTCCCACGGTCTGAGTTAATTTCCAATGGGACACCATGGAGAGACACTATTCCGGAGATGTATAAATCGGCTAGCTGGCTAGCAGTGATACTCTCATGAACAGGTAGGAAATGGGCTACTTTGGAAAGACGGTCGATCACGACGAAGATGGCATTATTCCCTCTGTTGGTGCTGGGAAACCCAGTAATGAAATCCATACTGATTTTATCCCATTTCCATTCAGGAATAGCCAAAGGTTGAAGGGTGCCAGCAGGCCGTTGATGCTCCGCTTTAACACGATGACATACGTCGCAATTAGCAATGTATTGAGTGATTTCTCTCTTCATCCTAGTCCACCAAAACCTCTGGCGTAGGTCTTGATACATTTTTAGTGCTACCGGGATGAATGGTGAGAGGGGATTCATGAGCTTCCTTAAGGATCAACTGGCGTATATGTTGTTTCTTGGGAACCACCAAACGGTTCTCAAAGAAGACAGCACCCCGCTTATCCATGGAAAAACACTTAGCAACTCTGCTAGCAATGTTTTCCTTAATCCGAGATATGCCCTTATCACGCTTCTGGGCAGCTATAATTTGATCCATAAGGGTAGGTTTCGCCACCAGGGTGGATAGGAATCCTCGAGGAACAATATGAAGATTAAGCTTACGGAATTCCTCATGGAGAAGTGGTTGACTTTGTTGTAACATCAGGTTGTTACAATAGGATTTACAGTTTAGTGCATCAGCCATGACATTGGCTTTGCCCGGGGTGTAAGTTATTCCTAAGTCGTAATCCGAGATCAACTCAACCCAACGTCTTTGCCTGAGATTCAAATCTGGTTGGGTGAAGATATATTTCAAACTTTGGTGATCGGTGAAGATCTCGCAACGATTACCAAGGAGGTAATGTTGCCAAGTTTTAAGTGCATGGACTACAGCTGCAAGCTCTAGATCATGTGTGGGATAATTTTCCTCATGTGGGTGTAATTGCCGTGAAGCGTAGGCAATTACCTGACGATCTTGCATGAGTATGCAACCTAGTCCTTGTCGTGAGGCGTCGCAATAGATAATAAAGTCCTTGGAGAAGTCTAGTGGTACCAGTACGGGGGCAGATGTCAGGCGTCTTTTCAGTTCCTGAAAGCTGAACTCGCACTGCGGAGTCCACTCGAACTTTTTATCTTTCTTGAGGAGTTCAGTTAGAGGTTTAGCAACCTTGGAGAAATTCTCGACGAAGCAGCGGCAATAGCTCGCTAAACCAAGGAAGCTCCGAACTTGCTTGACCATCTCAGGTGGAGTCCAATCAAGGACGGCTTGAACTCGCTCGGGATTGACAGCAATACCCTCACCAGAGATTACATGGCCTAAATAGGTTACTTCTGGCAACCAAAATTCACACTTGGAGAATTTGGCATAAAGGCGATGCTCTCGAAGTTTCATCAATACCAGCCTTAGATGTTCGGCATGTTCCTCTTCATTTTTGGAGTAGATGAGTATGTCATCGAGGTATACTACGACGAATTTATCCAAGTACTCCATGAAAACCGAGTTCATTAACCGAGAGAAGGTAGTCGGGGCATTGGTTAAACCGAAGGACATAACGGTGTACTCGTATTGGCCATAACGAGTAACAAATGCCGTTTTGGGAATGTCCCCATTTCTGATTTTGATTTGATGGTAGCCCAACCTCAAATCCATCTTGGAAAAGACTGAGGATCCAGCGAGCTGATCATACAGATCGTTGATCCTGGGAAGCGGGTATTTGTTCTTGATGGTGAGCAAGTTGACAGGTCGGTAATCCACAACCATTCGATCTGTTCCATCCTTCTTCTTGATGAAGAGGACGGGGCAAGCCCAAGGAGAGGAACTAGGACGGATGAAACCCTTTTTCAAGGACTCATCGAGTTGGTTCTTAAGCTCGGCTAGTTCTAGGGGTTCCATCTTGTAGGGTCTTCTAGAAATTGGAACGGTTCCTGGAACAAGGTCTATCACAAACTCGACATCCCTGTTAGGTGGAACACCTGGCAGTTCTTCTGGAAAGACATCCGGAAAGTCTCGGACTACCGGAACATCCTCAAGGTATGGAAGAGGGTTGGCATTTAGGGAGTAAAGCTGGCGCTTGGCCACTCGAGTTAAGACATTGACTGTCTTGCCCGATGGGTGAGTAAGTTGAACGGTTCTAGTGGCACAGTCAATCTTAGCATAATGAGCTGACATCCAGTCCATACCTAAGATGATTTTTATGTCCGAGGACTTGAGAGATATTAAGGATGCAAGGAAGACAAGTCTATCGACAAGAATTTCGTTCCCATGGCTTACTCTAGAAGTTTGCCATCTAGAGCCAGGGGTTTGAATTTCCATGGTAGAGGGCATGTCACAGAATGTCGTGTTGTGCAATCGAGCATAGTTCTCGGATATGAATGAATGAGACGCTCCAGTATCAAAAATAACAGATGTCGAATGGTAGTTAACAAGGAGCATACCAAGGACGACGTTCGGATCCTCATGAGCCTCCTCGGCTGAAACATAATTGACATGACCATGTGTAGTGGTGGCCGGCTTGGCGTAGAACGTTTTTCCCGCGGGCTTACCACGGCCAACAGACTTTCCAGTTTGATTGGGGTTGTTCTGGGACACTCTCGGCTATAGTGACCCGGCTCTCCACACTTAAAGCATGTCACCACATTGGGGCGTGGAGCAGCATTAGCAGCGGGGCCACCATAGAGCTTGGGCGGTGCAAGTTGCTGGTTGGGACGTGGTGCCTCAAAGGATGGCCTCGGGATGAACCTAGGTGGCAGTGTCGTGCTTGGAATCCACACCCGGCGCTTCTGAGCTCCAGAGCCGGATGAAGAGCCAAAATCACGGGAGTGCTTGCGTGAAGCGTCATAATTAGTCTGGCCTGTCTCAACACGGATGGCTTTGTTGACCAGCTTCTGAAAGGAGGTGCACTCGTGCAGATGAAGATCGCGGCGAAGCTCAGGGCTAAGTCCCTTGCGGAACCTTGCCTGCTTCTTAGCGTCAGTAGATACTTCCTCAGGGGCATAACGTGCCAGATTCCCAAATTCACGACTATATGCATCCACAGTCAGTCTTTCATGGGTGAAGTTGCAGAATTCCTCCCTCTTGCGATCCATGAGACCTTCCGGAATGTGATGCTCACGGAAAGCCTCACTGAATTCAGCCCAAGTAGTGATTTGACCGACCGGGCGCATAGCTTCGAAGTTTTCCCACCAAAGACTAGCAGGGCCTTCGAGGTGATAGGCAGCATAGGTAACCTTGTTGGCTTCGGCTACATTGGCAGAACGTAGCTTGTGGGTGATGCTGCGAAGCCAGTCATCCGCGTCGAGGGGCTCGACGGAATGGTTACACTTTGGTGGGTACAGCTTGATAAAGTCATTGATTGACACCAAGTCATTTCGTGGGTGGCGTGCTGTGTTCTGCTCAATCCGCTCCAGCAGGCGGTTAGTCTCACACTTGTTTCTTTCCGCCTCCAGCATTACTTCGGCCAGAGAAGGCGGGTGAGGCAGATTTTCACCTCTAGCTGCACTGGCTTCCCCCTGCTCCAGGGCAGCAGGGTTGCTGCGGGTGTTGACCATCCTAGGAGAAAACAAGGCAACGGTTTAAACAAGGATGGCTCAAACTTAGCAAGGAAGTGCAGAATGTAATTGATAACACGGAATGCGGAGATGTTCATCCGTATGTCATGGTAATAAAAAACTGCCATATATATACCAATGGTCATACACATCATACATAGTTTAGTACAAGCCCAGGCTACAGTACAACTATGATGAAAGATGTTACATCTCATCGGAGGAATTCCAAGCTCCTATACATTATTTGTCTACACCTCCGGAGTCGATTACACGCAAAGTCATATTCCACAAGTCACGCAGGACAGTGGAGATACAACTACTACAATACTAGTGGCACTACTACTAACTCAGACAGCTCCGTAGTAGTCCTCATAGAAGTCACCTCCATAGCCTGGAAGTTCAACGTGGACATCCGGGAACAGACGGTCCTGAGGAGCCTGTGGACCATAGGGGCTAGGATGGGGTCTTGGACCAACAAACGGTGGCCTGCGGGGACCACGGGGTGGGGTGATGCCTCCCACATCACGCCAATCCACCATGTCTGGCAGAGCTGATCTCACAGGATACAGATCCCTTGTATCCATACATCCAGCTTGCACCGCAGGTGCAAACCGAGTCAATGTGGCCCAATGATCAGCACGGGTATTGAAAAGCTCCAGCCTCAAAGCCCGATTCTCTCGGTCCTTATCTTCGAGCATCTCAGCAGTGGTACGAGTTAATGAATCCTCCTAAGTGGAGTCAGCATAGATAGCCTGCAGATACCCTTGCGCTCCCGAAAGTGAAGCTGGCATGTAACGGAAGTCGGTGTTCCGAAGCAGACCAGTCCGGACTCGCATGATGGTCATCATGGAATAGGCAGCATCCTGCATAGCCATCTCAACAGTAACCCCGAGTCCATAGGAACAGTGAAGGGGCTCGGTAGATCCAGGATAAGAAGGAAATATCCTAACGGTGCAGAAATACTGGCTTTGATTAAAGTCGCGGAACTGCTCTTCGATAGTGTATTCGGGATACCAGCGGTAACCCATCTCGATCATGACCCGGACTAACATAGCAGTATGACCGGGCACATCGAGGCACCTAGTCAGGCGAACCACTTGGTTTTGAACATGGTTGGCCATCTGAAAGCACAACCACCATGCAAACACATTAGAATTCCTAGGAAAAATTGGAAGCATAACGGTTGTAAATGCTCAGAAAAAGATTTGAGACATCCACAACAGTTCACAATACCGCTCAACAACATCATATCAAGGTTCTGATTCAAATAGCAACATACTAAAAATAGTAGAAACTGACTGGGACTTGTAACAATAATCCTATAAGCTACTACGGATTAGTAACACGTGAACCTGATAGAAGAAGAGAGCCTAGTCCTTAACCCACGTTCAATAAGAAGAGAATGACTCAGATCAGAGGGCAAAAGGTAAAGGAGTAAAAGAGCCTTACGTTCCCTCCCACAATCAATTCCCCTACATATAACTAAAGCATTTCTAGACTCGACATCGACCAGTTTGGCTCAACGAACCTACAGGCAGTCCAGCTCTGATGCCAACGCTGTCAGGACCCCGATTCCATGTCACATCGATCTAGCCGGTAACACCTCATATCACTTTGCGGCCTCACGCACGGTATCCCACGGGTGTCGCCTTACCAGGGCCCGGGACCGTTTGCGCCTTTGGGCTCACGTATATGATAGTGTCGCTAGCATCCATATGATAGAGAACCCGGGCCGACATGGCTAGTCGTGAACCCAAAGCGGCACAGACCTATGGAGACAGGCATACATGAATCACATCAAGCATGTCGGTCATCAGCGAGTGATTCCGGGCTGTAGCACTGGGCTAACAGGACTCCGGGGAACCCGGGCTGTAGGAGGCTAGGCAAGACTCCGGAAATCACCGCATGACATTTCCCCGAAGGGACAGACATCAGAACGAAGTGAATCACATGCCGGCTAGTCAAGTGTCCTGAGCAGTAGTGCTGGGCTAGCAGGACTCCGGTGAACCGGGCTGTAGCGGACTACTATGGCTCGAGGAACACTAGACTACATTTCCCCATAAGAAAGGCTGCCAAGGATAAACAACTAGATTGTCAGATCCCACTCATACCAAGCATTTCAATCATACACACAATATGCCCGATATGAGTACATACAACATGGCATCACAACAAAACTCTACAACTCAAGTACTTTACTTAAAGGCTCCAGAGAGCCATACATAACATGTTCATACAGATAGGGGTCACATGACCCGACACTCAAGTCGTACAATCATACAAGCACATGCGGAAGCAACTAGTTTGAGTACAGACTCTAGAAAGAAAGAAGGCTTCTCGAAGCCTGTCTATCTACATAAGGCCCTCCATGGCCAGGATCACCACCTGGGTGGCTAGTCACTCGTCGACGTCAAGGTCTACATAGAACCCATCGGAGGGGGCGGTGTTGTCGTTTGAAAACAGTAATTAAGCAAACATGAGTACAAAGGTACTCAGCAAGTCTTACAACAGGACCTACTATACATGCTCATTCTCAAGAAGATGGTGGGGTTAATGCAGCAAGCCAGCTTTGACTCTTGGCTAAGCTATCCTACGGAACCTCTCTAGTAAAATGGTTTTTGCACACGAGTCCACTACTCACCAACACAATACTCCACCGGGGATCCTCCCTCGTCATCCTACGAGAGGGCCATCCTCGGTACTCACACTTATCTTGAGTCTTTTAGTAGTATCCATTTACTTTTCTATGAACTGTATAGGCAACCAAGTAGTCATTTACCGCGGACGCGGCTATTCAAATAGTTTTATACCCTGCAGGGGTGTACTTCGTCACACATGTTTTCACCACTTAGCGTCTGCACACGACATGTGCTCGGCAGACTTCAAGCGAAAACCGACGTGGGTGTAGACCACGACCTGACTAACCTCACAAGTCTGTAGTCCAGGTTTATCGCCTATTCAGGTTCCATCCGCAAGGAAATCCGTTCGGGGTGTCCTCAACGGCCCCGAACGATGTGTACAGGGTCCCAAGACGCCAAACGGGTGCCCGGCATACCCGGCCACAGTGTATCTACCGCATCATAGCCCACCCCTAGGGTCAGCGCTACGCACGGCCGCCAACACATGTCCTACAAACACCAGAAACTAGTTGCAACTCCTGGACAGAGGCGAGAGGGGTCAGTAAGTCGAGCGGGGTCATATTTCAAGGCCCAATGTGTGGTAGTAGCTGAATCTTAAATCACGCATACAGATCTCAGTTCTTAGGGACGGCCTCAATGAAACAACCCACCATGTACTCCTACATGGCCTCTCATCGATACCTTTACCAAAACATGTTCAACACATCCCTCACATTACCGCATAAGGATTTCACTCTAGCCCATCACCAGATGAACCAGACCTGACACAACTCTAAGCATAGCAGGCATAGCAAGGTAGGAATCACAAAACATGGCTCAATCAACTCCTACACATGCTAGTGGGTTTCATCTAGTTACTGTGGCAATGACAGGTCATGCAGAGGATAAGGGTTCAACTACCGTAGCACACAGCAGTTTGAATCGCATTGTCTTAATGCAGTAAACAAGAGAAGAAGCGAGAACATGGGTTTGTATCGGAATGATCAATGGATGCTTGCCTGATGGAGTGGTACCGGGATACTGCCCTTCACTTGGATACTCATGAATATCCTCGGAGGCAGAACCTACCACGGAGAACACATCGGAGCACAATCAACACATGACGATATGCAACAATATGATGCATGCTATGACATGGCAATATGATTGTGTTTTGGTCTAATGCAAGCTAAAATAGGAAGGGATGAACTCATTTGAATCAAAGATTCAAATATTAGCGCATTAAACATGGCATTTATAGTGCATTACCTTATTCTGCTTAAACAGCAAGGTAAACTTGTTTTGTCATGCATGAAACCATTACAGATGGATAGATTGAATTTTCCTGATAATTTTTCATATATATATTATTTCATTTCGAGTTACGGTTGAATTTCTATGAATTTTTGAAGTTTGAACTATTTTTTGGAATTTCCTGAATAAAAATAATTCTAGAAATTCAATTACTGCGTCAGCATTGCGTCATGCTGACCTCAGCAGGTCAAAGGCGCCAGCCCAGGTCAAACCTGACTGGTGGGCCCCTTCTGTCAGCCTCTCAGTTAATTAGCAGAATTAGATTAATACTAATTAGCTGTCAGTGGGGCCTGGGCCCACATGTCAGTGACTGATTTAATTAAAATTAATTAAAACTAAACCTAAATTAGTTAACAGACCGGCCCCACCTGTCATAGACTCAGGGGGGTCTACGTGGGCCCACCCAGAGGTCAAACTGGGTCAACTCGCCGGCGGCTCGACGCCGGCGAGGCCCGAGACGGCGACGCGGCTCGGAAAACGCCCTCCGACGACCAAATCGACGGCGGAGACCACCCATGCGAAGCCCAGGCTCTCGCGCATCCAATGGAGCAAGTGTGAGTGGCTGGGGTGGAGCGAGCTCGCCAGAATCGAGCTCGTGGCGGTGGCCGGAGTTCGGGCGAGGTCGGTTTCGACGCTACGGTGCACGGGAGGAAGAGCTGGTGGTGGCTACAGGTTCCTGGTGCTACACTGAGCACGGTGAGGTGCTCCGTTGTGAGCTTGCATGGCTGTGGCCACGGCTGCGCCATGGCCGGCGGCGGGGAGTTCTCGGGTGCAATGGAAACGGCGGCTACAGGGGCCAAACAAGCACGGGAGCCAGGGGAAGAGGAAGAGGAGCTCACAGCGGGGTCGGAGAGGGGGTCAGCAGGCTCGGGGACGGGCTAGAGAAGAGGTGCAGTCGCCGGCGATCTCGGATGCCCGAGGTTGAAGACGAGGGCGAAGGTGACGTTGCAGGGCTTCCGGCGAAGCGTGGCTCGGTGGGGAGGACGAGGGAGTCGAGGCGGAGCTGATGGGCTCGTCGGAGGGGCGAGGGAGTGGCTGTGGTGGCAACTACGGCGATCGGCGGCGAGGTCCGCGCTCGGTCATCGTGGGGGAGGATGAGGGAGACGAGGGGGAGAGTGAGAGAGGATGAGAGGGAGACGTGGGGGTCGCGTGGCGTCCTCTAGGCGTCTCCCGGCATCGGCAGAAGCAGGAGGTGGCCGGCGCGTGGCCGGCGCGCGGCGAGCACGCGCCCCTGCCTCCTGGCACGAGGTAGGGGGTGACTGGCCGAGCCAGTAGGCTGGGCCGAGCCAGGTAAGGCCCAGGTGGGCTTCTTTCTCCCCTTTTTTTGATTTAGTTTCTGTTTTCTATTTAACTGCAACTGTTTAGCTTTATTTAAAATACCAAAACATTTCCAAAATTCCTGAAAATAAATGTGGCCTTTGTTTAGATTATTTCCAACAGGAAACATTTACTCCCAGAATTATTTGAGCATTTAAATTATTTTATAGCATTTAAATGCCCAAATTCAAATACTTATGATTTAATTCAATGACCTTCTGTTGACCTAGAAAATTGTGCACCAATTTTGCCAGAGGTTCTGACCTAAGACAAAGAGGGTGAACATTTTAGAAGGGCATTTCAGGTTCATTGAAATTATTTTTAGTAAACCCTTGTTGATTTCAAAACGGTGCTGGGGGTTCTGCCTTCCCCATTTCAAGTTTCTGATGAAAAGTAAACATGATGCACACTCTAATGCATGGACTAGCTAGGGTGTGACACCCGGCCACCTCCCACTCCGCACCGGTGCCCCCACCCCCGACCACCTCCCACCCCATGGCTGATACCTCTCCCTTCCAAGTGGCCCTCGACCCCCTCCACCTTCCTCCTGTGCACAGCACCCCACCGCCGCCGCATCCAACCGAGCTTCTTCGTCCATCTCACAGACCAGCATCGCCACCTACCAGCGTCGACCCGGCGTGCACCATCTCCGCCCGCCGCCG
Source organism: Triticum monococcum (assembly GCA_034509565.1). Taxonomy (NCBI): domain Eukaryota; kingdom Viridiplantae; phylum Streptophyta; class Magnoliopsida; order Poales; family Poaceae; genus Triticum; species Triticum monococcum. The sequence continues at coordinate 601,935,341 of CM067842.1, forward strand.
TCCCAGCAAGCGCCACCGCTAGAGACCTTTGGATCTCGACAGCAGGATCTGGCTCCACCTTCTCCCCTCCTCCATCTACTTCCCAAGAACGGGAGCCCGCCTCGGAGAGGAAGGAGCGCAGGCGGTGGTAGAAGGGAGCAGCACGCTGCCCAGTGCCGTGCCGCGTCGCCCAGGCTTCCTACATCGTGCCCAATGATGGGGTCATGGCCACATCTTTGCCACCGGTTTCTTCCTTGAGCGCGTTGGCCATGGGGTCCGGCCAGCCCCCTTCTTGGCTGCCCTCATCCTCATTCCTCGAATCGCGTAGCGACCTCCACCTCACCTATGATCCTAGGGAGCGCCTCTCCCACACCACCCTGGCCTCTCCGGTGACGCTCTGCCGACGTGTGAGGAGCACGGCATGTAGTGCGGGCCAGTGTACCGTGCAGTGCGAGGGGTTGCAGCATGCAACTCGATCTGGCCTCACCTATCCCGATCTGGTCTCCTCCATGACCACAGAGGCGCATCTGCCATGCCTCGTCGGCCCACCACACCACCTCCTACGCCGGTAGCTCCCTCAGGTGTGCAGTTCATTCGGTGGGGCATGTGGTTCTTCCACGAGCAGTGCCCCGCGCGCTTGAACGGTGGGGCATGTGGTTCTTTTGAGCTCGGCGTGCAGTGCATTTGGATCCCTCGAGCAGTGCGGCCTGTCTGATGACCAGGGTGCTGGATGGGTTGTGCGTGCAGTTAGACACCGTGTGAGATTCATAATTTTTTCCTTCTTATTTTTTTTCTGATTTTGTTGTTGTCGTGTGATATACTTCGTATTGTGTAGCGGGCGAGCAGCTTGGGATCCTCCTGACTTAGCTATGCAGTTCAGCAGCAAGGCATGTTCGATGGCTGCCGTCGTGCAGTTCGTCGCGCCTCCCTCTTAGGCACCATATGCACAAAAAAGTTGTTTGTTTTATCTTTTAAAAAAGATAGATGCAGTTCATTAGAAGTACCTTTCAGGATCTGGTTGTTTCAAGTTTTTCTTGTCGTACATAGTAAAAGGACAACAACCAAAAACAATGAAGAAAAACAAAAATGCAATTGATCTCATCATGCATGTTTAGTGGTCCACTTTTCCTTTTGGTATTTTTCAAAGGGATATGAAAAAAGAGAGGTTCAAACGGCGTGCAATAGCAGTGCACACTTTGAAAAATAAAACCTAATGTGGTTGACTAATGTGAGTGTGGATGTGTGAGTGTGGCTGTGTGAAAATAATAAATGGCGATGTATATTTTGAAGCTCACTTTGATCTCTCACGCAGTTCACTATAAAACCTATATGTGGTTCACACGGTAAACAAAAACGAAAAACATCTCAAAAAGAAGCTCACTTCTTATTAGATGTAGTTCAGTCGGTCAGCCCATGCGGTCCACTTGCCTAGTCTATGCGCATGAAAAATAATTAGTATGAAAAAGCAATAAAAACTCACGCAGTTTACTTTTCGTAGTGTCGAGGTTCACTTTCGGTAGTGTTGTGGTTCACTTACGCCTCGACGTGAAGCGTCGTCCACTTCCTCGTCATGGAAAAATTACGTCTGACAAAAGAAATTATGCAGCTCGCTTGCCCGTTCGATGCAGTGCGGTTTTTCATTCTGAAAGCAGAGCAGTTGGCCATATGATATTGTTCATCCCGTAAGTGCAAAAAAAATGTTATGGAAGCGAAGAAAAGTAATGCGGTCCACTTCTTGATAGTGTTGTGGTTCATTTACACCCGATGTGAAGTGCACTCTACTTTCTCGTCCTTGAAAAAAATTACGTTTGAATAAAAGAAACCACGCAGTTCTCTTACCCGTCTGATGCAGTGCGGCTTTTCATCTGATGCAGTGCGGTTTTCAGTCGGATGAAGTACCCACGTCGATTTGGGTGTCGCGAAAAATAGAGTGTCCGCATTTTGGTATATTTAAAACTGCTCTTAAACCGTAATGAATTAGAGAGAGTGTTCTACATGAAAAAGTTGCATCTCGTCGATATCTTTCCAACGGCATATCATTTGAATCATTTCGACGACCGATTTGTAAAAATATCACGAAAAACGGCGGCTGCCACTTGTCGTCCTCCGCACGATTTTCAAAATTAACTTAAAACCATAAGGAATCTCAAAAACATTTCAACATATGAAAGTTGCGTCTCGTCCATAGCTTTCCAAGGACATATTACACGCCTCGTTTCGACAAACGGTTAAAAGACTAGAGCAAAAACAGTACCGAAAATTTGGAAAAAATTGAAAAACAGAATTCCGCGATTTAGTAAATCTGAAACTGCTTTTAAACCGTAACGAATTAGAGAAAGAAATAGAAATGAAAAAGATGCATCTCGATGATATCTATCCAACGGTGTATCATTTGCTTCATTCTGATGAACGGTTTTGAAAAAAATGTAAAAAAACGCTCGCTGCCACTCGTCATCCGCCGCACCATTTTCAAAACTTCTCTTAAACCATGAGGAATCTCGAAAAGTGTTCAACATGGCGAAGTTGCGCCTAATCCATAGCTTTTCAACGATATATTACACGCCTCATTCTGACAAACGGTTAAAAAACTAGAGCGAAAACAGTACCAGAAAAAACACTGCGTGCAGTTTTTTGCAACGGGAAGTTCACTCTCCTCATTATTGCATCACACTTGGTTCAAACAATGACGTGCACTTGCGTTGAGCGTGCAGTGCGGAAGTGTTCTCATAATAGACCGGCTATATATATATATATATATATATATAGTTATTATGATCACGACGCATGCTATATAGGGGCGATGTGATCCTCCCGAACTCCCGAATCGGTACAGTGGCCGAAAAAAAAAGATCACCCACACCCCGACCACTCGCTCACGATCCCCGTCCCCGCCCGATTCTACCTTCCCCGCCTCCTCCACAACCACCGCCGCCCCTGGTGCCGGCGCACCTCCCGCCGCCGGCCACCCCGGGCCTGTCGTCGCCCCCCACCGCCGCCACCGCACCCACAACTGGCGCCGCCGCCCTCACCCCGCCCCCAAAAACCGGCGCATCCCTGGATCCGCCGCCACCACAACTCCTCCGGCCCATCCTTCCGCCGTTGTCAGCGGCCCACATAGCTCCTCCGGCTGCCTCCTAGCCATGCGCCGCTCCTCCCTCTCTTTTTCTCTGGTGAAGACACGGCTCCAGTGGATCTACAGGGACTGTTGACCTTCTAGCGTCGGCCATCTTGACCTTCCCGTGGATCAGCACTCCGGCCCCATCCACCGCAGTTCTGGTCAAGCATCTCGGGTGGACGAGGAGCTTCACACTACGGCTGTCGGCCTCCCACAACAGCAAGTGACCTCCACGGCCCTCCTCCACCTGCCGCAGTAAGTTTGCTCCAGCACCTCCTCTTCCACACACCGGCCTTCCCCTACCTCTGTCGCTGCCACCACCCAAGGCCGCGCACCAGCGCACGTGACGCCGTCCCGAACGCCCATGGGCTGACCAGCGCTACCCCCATCCGGGTCGTCCATCCTCCAGCCACGGCAATCAAGTTTTTTCAGAAAAGTAGAAGTTCAGATTCTATCAAGCTACAGGTTCAGATTTCTCACTTCTCTGAACAAATTCAGTTTTCTGCAGCTACATACGCAACACCGCCGTGACCTGCTGCGGTTGTGTCTAGCAACATTTCGGGTAATCATGCTCTAGCGCGCGAAGGTGCTACTGCCTCTTAGTGCTACAAGCACACAACGTAAGGCTATGGGAAAATTAGAAAACAACAAAGCTTCTCTAATCTTTCTTCACGTGCGACCTTCCCTGGCTCCTCTCTCTGACCTTCCGCCGAGCCTTTCCGGCAGCCACGCTTGGCGGCTTCCCTGGCACCTGCAGTTCTATTGTGCTTGTAATAATGCACGGTTTATTTGGCATAAAAAATTGTTTTTGCGAAGTTCAATATGTTGTGTTGCAGAAGGCCAAGTGTGTATTGTATATGTGTTTGTTTTCCAAAACCTGAGCACCAATGATCTTGGTTTCTCACAGTAAAGTTGGTTATCTTAGTTTGCATACTTTTGACCAAGAGCTGCTACTGCTGGTTATTAGAAACATGGAGTACATGTGTGCTGCTGCGTTTTTTTGTTCTCTGTTGTTATTACTTGAATTTCTCACAGTAAAATAGAAGACATGTCTGCCAACGCGCGGACTCTTTCAGGGCGGACGTCATCGCGAAGATCGTCGGCCGGCTCGGGCTCGAGAGAACCATGTTTGAGACATCCGGTGCCAACACCTCCGAGTGGTTCGTCAAACGATACGGCCCGCAGGTACGAGACTTCCCTAATCCCTCCCTGAGACTGCAGGATGTTTGCATGCTAGCCTTTTCTTTTCATGGTCTGATCCTTGGAACCGATTCGCCAGCACAGGTGAACCTCTTCGACGACCACTCCGAGGTGATGAATCTGGAGCGTCTCCGGGGCTTCGACGTGCGCAGGAGCGTCCGAACCCTGCTCCCTTCGTCGTTCTTCCTAGTGTGATTACGGCCTTGATGAGTTCTGGTATGAGCCTCTGCTGAGACCTAAGCCAAGTGTTGATGGAGTTGAGTTCCTACTGGCTACTGATGTGAGCTGTGTGAAGTTTACTTCTGAGAACCTAAGCATTGTTGATGGAGTTGTGAGTTGTACAGCCGAGGCGGTGTGTTGGTAGCAACCAGCAAATAATCCGAGAGACCCTGGCGTGTGTGTGTTTGATGTGGGAGTAAACTGTACCGGGAGCAGCTAGTGCAACTTGTTTCATATGTGTGAATGTGGATATGTGATGATCCATGTAGAGCAAGATTTCCTGAATTGTGGTCATGGGTAAGTCATGCATCATGCTGCTTGACGATGCCACGCCACTGCGCTGAATTACTGGCATGCTGCGCCTGCGTCCGTCCTACACCAAATTTATTTTTGCCTCTAGTACGCAACCCAAAATAACATGATATCTTGCATATCGAACAAGCATGCCAACGACAATCTTTGTTTTCAATTAACTAGCAAAACAGCCCGGGCATTGTAACGGGAGAAAAAACAGCTCGTGCGTTGCAATGCAAGTTCGATGTCTATAAAAAATAGAAATTATGCACATACGTCCTCTGAAAGTTCAATCATTTTGTTGTAAAAAGTTCATGTAATTACTTCAGAGAAATAAAGAACAAAAAATAATATGAAAAGCAACAAGAGTGTTTACAAAAACACAACAGTTAAAATAAGTTTAACGTTCTTTACCTTGTTTCTAAGAAATATATAGAAGTTCAAATTTAAATAACGAGGGCGGTTTGAGGTTTACTACAAAACATAGATTTTCCGCGTTACTAAATAAATAACCAGGAAGTTCAAATTTAAAAAAAAGAAGTTCATTGTATAAAAAAATGATTTATTCTTGTTTCTCAGAAAAACATAGAGGTTTAAATTTAACAATGAAGAAGTTCATTGTTTATTACAAAACCAAAGAAAATTCCAATTTTAAAATACCAAGAAGTTCAAATGAAAAAAAATTGAGTAGTTCACTATATATGAAAAACTCAGATTTTCCTCATTACTAGATAATAAAACCGAGAAGTTCATTTTTTTTAAATGAAGCAGATCGATATTTATTAAAAAACTAACGATAATCCAAGAAGTTCAATTTGAAATAACGAAGCAGTTCGATATTATTTACAAAACTTCAATATTTTTCATATTTAAAAAAAAAGAATGAAGTCCAATTAAAAAGGGCAGAGTGGTTCAATGTCTATAAAAACTGAGATATTTTCAGGGAACCGACAGAAGTTCAGGTTGATAACTGCCAGAATTTCACGTACTACACAGTGTGCATTTTGTATGAAAAATAATAATGAAAAAGCAAAAGCTAAAAGTTTTGTTGTTAGAAGTTCAAGTGCTTGGCCCGAGAAAATTCAAAAATCCTTGTGAGAGAGGTTGAACAAAAAGACGCATCAGAAGTTCAAGGTGAAAACAGCAGGAAGTTCAACTACTACACGAAATGCATTTCAGATAAGAATATAAGAATAGAAAAATAAACGCTTAAAATGTTTGTTGCAAGAAGTTCACACGCTCTATCCGGGGAAGTTCAAAAATTCTTGCAAGAGAGGTTCACCTTATGTTTCCATGTTCGAAAACACAAAAAATATTTTTTTTTGATTTTTAAAATAATTATCTCAATCCACAAAGAAGTTCAGTTATTATTTGGGAGCAATTTGATTTCAAAAAGAAAATAAAAAATTCAAATTATAAAAATGGAAAAAGTTCATGTACTACATGGTGTGTGTTTAATATGAGAAAAATGAATAAAAAGGCAAGGTCCAAATTTATTGTTGTCATAAGTTCAAGTCCTCGGTCGGAGAAAGTTAGAAAAATTATTGTGAGAGATGTTGTACAAATGGAATATTATTTGTGTAACACTAACGAATGGATGAGAAAATTACAAACAAAAATGCGTCACAGAAGTTCAACGTGAAAGCAGCTGGAAGTTCAACTACTACGCTGAATGAATTTTAGATTAAAAACATTTAAAATCGTCGCGAGTATGAAAAGATGATCAACATGAGAAACTTGCGTGCTTACAGCAGCTTTCCATCCGTATATCACCTGCTCCGGTGAATGGATGGAGAGTTACGAGCAGTGGATGGAGACCTACGAGCAAAAAAATCACGTGAAAAACAGAGTGAAGTTCAGGTACACGCGCCGAGCAGTCCAGGTTCTTCACGCGGTGCATTTTCGAAGAATCTGTTTCGCGATAAAGGCAGAACGCATGATCCCGCCGTTTTCGAAATTACTTGAAAACGCCGAGGAATCAGAGAAAACCATCAACATGAAAAAGTTTCGCATTTTCCGTAGCTTTTCAGCAGTATGTTATTTGCCCCATTCCGATAAACTTTGTAGAAATTATGACAAAAATATGTTTTTAACCATTTTCAAAACTGACATAAAACCGTAGTGAATTAGGAGAAATAATATATACAAAAAAGTTTCGCATTTCTTCAGCCTTTCCAACGCCATATCATTTTCTACATTTGGATGTATGGTTAAAAAATTAGCTAAAAAATACGAACTTGGTGGAACTTGTACCATTTTCTAAATTTCTTTTAAACCATTCAAAATTAGAAAACACTTTTAACATAAAAAAGTAGCGCATTTTCGTAAGCTTTCCAACGCCATATCATTTGCCTCAATTGGAATGGCCGTTTAGAAATGGCGTCAAAAATACGAACTCGGGTGTTTGGTTTACAAAATTTTACAATTTTCCGAATTACTCTTTAACCGTAGGGAATTAGAGAAAACTTTCGACATGTGGAAGGAGCGGTTTTGCAGCAGCTTTCCAACGCCATATTATTTGCCTCATTCCGATAAACGGTTTAAAAATGCGATCAAAAATACGATTCACGTTTTTTGTATGAAGAAAAAACGGTTTTCGAAACTGCTCTAAAACTGCTTACATTTTGCCAAAATTTTAACTTGGGTCATGATACTGATGTCCATAGCTATCCAACGGTATATCGTAAGCCCCATTTGGACACCTTTTAGCTGAAGTTCAACCTAGTACTCGGGGAAGGTCAGGCGCGTTACTCGGGAAGTTCATGTTGTGATCAGAATATTATTCTGTCCGTCACCCTGGGTGAGGAATAGTTATTCTTCATCCCCCTCTATTTTACCATCAATGCCTCGTAATTTTGTGTTCCATAAGTTTTGTCTTATTTCTGACGTAAAAAGAGACCGTAAGAAAATATATAATCATTGTAAAAAATATTTTATGTTATGTAAAATTACAAACGTAAAAACATAGTGTAAAATACACATAAACTGTAAATTTTCTTGTCTTATGACCTATATTTTTATTTTCTTATGACTAATTTTACGTAGTGAATCAATAAAAATGTAACTATTTAAATTACAAACGTAATTTAATTATGAAATGATCATAAGATTACCTCGGGTGAAGAATATATATATATATATATATATATATATATATAGTATAAAAGTTGGGGGGGGGTCCAGCGCAACCTCGTCAGGCAGCGTGTAGGGGTCCTCGTCGCTGCTAATCGAGTGAGTGTTCTCGGGGGGGGGGGGGGGGGGCGACTCCTCGTCGGCGCGTGGGCGGACCGGCGGCGCCATGGCAGAGATTTGAGAGAGAGAGAGAGAGAGGCGAGCGAGGGGAGGATGTAGATGAGAATGCAGGCGGGACGACATGAGCAAGGTAGTATTTATTGGCGGCCGGAATCTAGATCGACGGGGACAGTACACACGCCAGTCGCCGGAATTTATGAGTACTGTAGTATGAATTACACACAATTCCCGTAGCAAAATCAATGTGTGAACATAATAGCCAAAATCCGCGTGTGAACATAATAGTTGACGGCTTCCAATGCAGAACCGTGTCTGATTAATGATCCCCGCCATTCACCTACCAAACCTCGAGCCGCGAGATAGACTGCCAATCATGTGCGGGCCGGCTGTCTTGCCAGATCTTTACATTTTCTTTTTTGAACACCAAATATTTACATTGTCTGATGATTTTTTAACTCGCACACAAGTACACAAAAATAAGTTTTTTCAAAGCATTATGGTGAGGCGTTGCATGTAGATGTAGTTCAAATTTGAATTACTATCTTTACACGGTTAGAAAATCATTTAAATGTCTTTAAAAGGTCAAATGACCCGTGAAATTTTCAAAACTTCACCTGATAGTTGTATTAGTGCATCTTAGACATAGAAAAAAATTTGAAGGCCGTAAGAGGAAGCTATCTCCCGTTCGTCATCAAACATGCATTGTTCCCTCTCGGAACCACGAACCTTCTAGTGAGCTGCTCCGGTTTATGAGGGGTGTGTGTCCAAACTTTCGTCAAACAGGTCAATTTTTTTACCACATCATCTTAGTGGCATGACATTAAATCAACCAAGGTTTCATGTTTTTTTGATCATTTTTTTTAATTTTTTGGAGTTAAAATTACATGTCACTCCATGCATACATATCCATGTGTCCATGTCGTGAGACCAATATGTTTGAAAATTCCTGCTAATTTACTACACATGGAATTAACTTGCACACAAGTACACAAATATGATTTTTCAAACCGTTTTGGTTAGGCGTTGCATGTAGATGTAGTTCAAATTTGAATTACGGTCATTAAATGGCTAGAAAATCACTTAATTTTTTTAAAAGGTCAAATGACCCCTAGAATTTTCGAAAATTTCACATTACAGTTGTAGTAGTGAACGTTAGACATAGAAAAAAATTGAAGGCCGTAACAGGAAGCTATCTCCCGTTGGTCATCAAACATGCATTGTTCCCTATCGGAACCACGAGCCTTCTAGTGAGTTGCTCCGGTTTGTGAGGGGTGTGTGTCCAAACTTTCATCAAACATGCCAATTTTTACCACATCATCTTGGTGGCATGACATTACATCAACCAAGGTTTCATGTGTTTATGATTTTTCTTGATTTTTTGGAGTTAAAATGCCATGTCACTCCACGCATACCTATGCATGTGTCCATGTCGTGAGACAAATATGTTTGAAAATTCCTTCTAATTTACTGCACATGGAATTAACTCACACACAAGTACACAAATATGATTTTTCAAATCGTTATGGTTAGGCGTCACATGTAGATGTAGTTCAAATTTGAATTAAATGCTTAGAAAATCACTTAAATGTCTTTTAAAGGTCAAATGACCCCTGAAATTTTCAAAAATTTCACCTCACAGTTGTATTAGTGAACGTTACACATACAAAAAAGTTGAAGGCCGTAAGAGGAAGCTATCTCCCATTCGTTATCAAACATACATTGTTCCCTCTCGGAACCACGAACCTTCTAGTGAGTTGCTCTGGTTTGTGAGGGGTGTGTGTCCAAACTTTCGTCAAATAGTCCAATTTATTTACCACGTCATCTTGGTGGCATGACATTAAATCAACCAAGGTTTCATGTTTTTCTGATCATTTTTTAATTTTTTGGAATTAAAATGCCATGTCACTCCACGCATACGTATGCATGTGTCCATGTCGTGAGACCAATATGTTTGAAAATTCCTTCTAATTTACTGCACATGGAATTAACTTGCACACAAGTACACATATATGATTTTTCAAACCATTTTGGTTAGGCGTTGCATGTAGATGTAGTTCAAATTTGAATTACGTTCATTGAATGGCTAGAAAATCACTTAAATTTTTTAAAAGTTCAAATGACCCCTAGAATTTTCAAAAATTTCACATTACAGTTGTAGTAGTGCACGCTAGACGTAGAAAAAATTGAAGGCCATAAGAGGAAGCTATCTCGCGTTCGTCATCAAACATGCATTGTTCCCTCTCGGAACCACGAGCCTTCTAGTGAGTTGCTCCGGTTTGTGTCCAAACTTTCGGCCAACATGCCAATTTTTTTGACTGGGTCATGCCAATTTTTTACCACATCATCTTGGTGGCATGACATTACATCAAGCAATTATTCATGTGTTTCTGGTATTATTTTAATTTTTTGGAATTAAAATGCCATGTCACTCCTTGCATACATATGCATGTGTACATGTCGTGAGACAAATATGTTTGAAAATTCCTTCTAATTTACAGCACATGGAATTAACTCACACACAAGTACACAAATATGATTTCTCAAACCGTTATGGTTAGACGTTGCATGTAGACGTAGTTCAAATTTGAATTAAATGCATAGAAAACCACTTAAATGTCTTTAAAATGTCAAATGACCCCTAGAATTTTCCAAAATTTCACATTACAGTTGTAGTAGTGCACGTTAAACATAAAAAAATTGAAGGCCGTAAGAGGAAGCTATCTCCCGTTCGTCATCAACCTGCATTGTTCCCGCTCGGAACCACGAGCCTTCTTGTGAGTTGCTCCGGTTTGTGAGGGGTGTGTGTCCAAACTTTTGTAAAACATGCCAAACTTTTTTCCACATCATCTTGGTGGCATGAAATTACATCAACCAAGGTTTCATGTGTTTCTGATTTTTTTTGGGAATAAAAATGCCATGTCACTCCATGCTTAATTGGGTCATAGCCTTGAGACCAATATGTTTGAAAATTCCTTCCAATTTACTGCACATGGAATTAAATCGCACACAAGTACACAAAATATGAGTTTTCAAACCGTTATGGTTAGCTGTTGCATGTACATGTAGTTCAAATTTCAATTACGGTCATTAAATGGCTAGAAAATCACTTAAATGTCCTAAAAGGTCAACTGACACCTGAAATTTTCCAAAATTTGACATGACAGTAGTGTTAGTACTACAAAATTTCTCGTACATTTAAAACACCATCTGCCGGTGTCAAAACCGGCGGATCCCGGGTAGGGGGTCCCGAACTGTGCGTCTAAGGCGGATGGTAACAGGAGGCAGGGGACACGATGTTTACCCAGGTTCGGGCCCTGTTGATGGAGGTAATACCCTACGTCCTGCTTGATTGTTCTTGATGATATAAGTATTATAAGAGATGATCTACCACGAGATCGTAGAGGATAAACCCTAGAAGCTAGCCTATGGTATGATTGTATGTTGTCCTACGGACCAACCCCTTCAGTTTATATAGACACCGGAGGGGGCTAGAGTTACACAAAGTTAGTTACATGGGAGGAAATCTACATATCCGTATTGCCAAGCTTTCCTTCCACACCAAGGAGAGTCCCATCCGGACACGGGACGAAGTCTTCAATCTCGTATCTTCATAGTCCAACAGTCCGGCCAAAGGTTATAATCCGGCTGTCTGGAGACCCCTAATCCAGGACTCCCTCAGTAGCCCCCGAACCAGGCTTCAATGATAATGAGTTCGGCGCGCAGATTGTCTTCGGCATTGCAAGGCGGGTTCTTCTCCAAATTTCGAATATCTGCTGAGTAGTGTCCGGCTCCCCATAAATGTTGCACTTCTTGGCTTCTGTGCCCAATAGGGCTGTCTTCCATGTGTCGAGAGAATGCGAGGGGCCGGGGCATTTTTACATTCGCCACCCTAGCCATGTAAGTAAACTGTCTATTAAAGGGACGGGGATTCTTAGATCCAAACAACATCATCCTCCCACGGCGAGTATCCATCGGAGCGCGCTCGAAAAAATCCATTCCAACATGGCCGGCCATCGCAGCTCCTCCTCCAGCTCCCGTAGCCCTAAGCCCGGTGATTGGGAGAAGTGTTCCGTCCCGCACAGCCAATTAGTTGAGTTGCATACCCAGGGATTTCTCCCTCCAGCATATGTGGTCTCCGTTCGAGCCGGGCTCGCCACCTATAATAGCGGGGAGCAAGCGGAGATCTTCCCCAATCCCTCCAAGGGGGAGCGGGTATGCCTTGTCCCTTATTCACTAAGGGGACTTGGATTTCCAATCCATCCGTTCCTTCGCGGGCTCCTGGAGTTTTACGGCCTCCAGTTGCATAATTTTACCCCCGCTTCCATATTACACATCGCTGGTTATGTTGCCCTTTGTGAGATGTTTCTGGGCTGCGAGGTTCATTTCGAGCTGTGGAAGCACTACTAGGAAAAGGGCTATAGATGAAATTGACACTAATGGCGCACCAGAGAAGTGGTGCGCCACTACTATATACTAATGGCGCACCATGTGGCGATGCGCCATTAGTGTGGAAGACACTAATGGTGCACCAGGCACAAGGTGCGACTAGTAACAATTTTTTTTCATTTTTCCAAACATACTAATGGCGCATCCAGGCAAAGTGCGCCATTAGTAATTCTAACTAGTAATGACGCACCAGCCGTAGAGTGCGCCACTACTGTAATTTTTTTATTCTTCTTTTTGCAAAACTACTAATGGCGCACCGTGGCATAGTGCACCATTACTAGTTTAACTAGTAATGGTGCACTATGCCACGGTGCGCCATTAGTATATATATTTTTTACTTTTTTTGCAAAACTACTAATGGCGCACGGCCAAGAGGTGCACCATTAGTATGTTGGGTAACTAATGGCGCAATGCTACGTGGTGCGCCATTAGAAACCTGGGACTAGCTAGATATTTTGGACAGCCACACCTACACACTCACTTTCCCCACTTCATTCCCTCCACCTCCTTCTCCAAGCTTGTCGGCTTCTTCCTCCTCCTCACCTCATTTGCACCATAGATTCATCAAAGTTAAGTGGTGAAATTACCTTTTTTTGATAGGTAAGTAAGGCGAAAGCTATCTTCATGTTGTAGATCTACTTTTTTTCTCCCTAGCTCGCTCCAACAACGTGCACATGCACTTTTTGTGGCCTAGCTAGATCTATGTATGTTTGTGGTGTTACATATGTTTGTGGTGTTGCATATATGTTTGTGTTTGCAGGTATCGGTATTTGAAATGCGATAGTTGCCAATATTTTGCTGGAATGTTGATTCATTTCCGTTTTGGTGAGAATTTTGGCACTATGCATTCTTTTTGGTCCTATTTTAGGGAAAGTCATGCCAAATTTTTTCTTGGTTCTAAAATATCATTTTCTCTACCCTGCAGGCGACCATGGTCCGCACGATGACCGAAGGCATCGTGAATAGGTTTTTGAGCTCCACGAAGGCCGAGATGCTTCAAAAGAACGAGACGGAGATAAGATGTCTGTGTCGAAGATGCAAGCTAAAGAGCCTTATTGCGGACCTGGATTCTGGGCAGGTGTGGGACCACCTGCTCTTGCGTGGTTTCATCTTTCATGTATGGCTATCGGTGGCAAGGTGATGAAGATGACTATGAATTCATCCATGGGGGTCGGGCAAGAAATGAGGAAGGGCAGCAAGAAAACCACCACGACTCGGGCGGGCGAGAAGACGAAGAATCTGCAGGACATGATCACGACGGTGATGCTGTACACAGTCATCATGTAGAAGAGGCCGGACATGATGGTGACGAAGATGCCGGAGCAGACGAAGGGCATGATCATGAAGAAGAAGATGCCGGCGGAGCAGACGACGATGGACCATCGATGGGCTGGGTGCAGGACCCTCATATTCAAGAGCTACTTCTCAAGCTGACGGATAACGCAAGAGCTGCTGCCCGAGAGAAAGACAAGCTGGATCAACTGGAGATAGACGCGGTTACTCCATTGTATGAAGGATGCAGACCCAAGAATACCCGCCTGAAAGTAACGCTCATGGCTTTGGAGATGAAGGTAAAACACAAAATGACCGACGCATGCTTCGACGAGAACATGTCATTCTGGCACGAACATCTTCCCAAGGGGAACAAGTGCCCGACCAGTTTCGAGGAGGCGAAGAAAGTCGTGTGTCCTCTAGATTAACCACACGTGAAATACCATGTGTGCATGAACAATTGCATCATTTCTCGAGGCGAGCATGTGGAGTCTACCATATGTCCGGTGTGCGGCGTCACTCAATACAAGAAGAGGAAGAAAGCTCCTCAAAAAGTGGTGTGGTACTTTCCGATCACTCCTCATCTGCAGCGGTATTTCGCGGACCCTAAGGTAGCAAAGCTGCTGCGTTGGCACGCAGATAGGGAGGAGAAGAAGCGAGAAGATGACGCAAATGATCTGGAGATAAATAAAAAAGACAAGATGCTGAGTCACCCTAAGGATGGGAGCCAGTGGCAAGCGTTGAACTTCGAACACCCAGAATTTGGGAAGGATCCAAGGAATATCATGCTGGGCGCGAGCTCTGATGGAGTCAATCTGTTTGGCATCCAGAGAAGCACACATAGCACCTGGCCCGTGTTTGTGTGGATGTATAACCTTCCCCCTGGTTGTGCATGAAGAGGAAGTACATTCACATGAGTATGCTAATTGAAGGGCCGAAACAACCAGGGAATGACATCAATCTATATTTGGGGCTGCTGAAAGAGGAGTTAGACATGCTGTCGAAAATGCCAGCCAATACATGGGACGCCGCAGAGAAAGAATATTTCCCTATGAGAGCCGCACTACTCACGACGGTGCACGACTATCTCGGTTACGGATATTGTCGGCGTTCTGGGAACGGGGGTCTCTATACTTGCCTGCCTGCGGCCTGTGGCGTGGCTCAAAGGGGGCCCAGCATGGCCCATCATCATCAACACAAGACTCAAGACCCTCGCGAGGCGGACGACATGGAGCTTCCTCAGGCACGGCCTCGTCAGGCTAGCTCGCGAGGAGGCGGGGAGATCAAGGCGGTGTACCTCGCGAGGTGCCCGTGACGCAAGCCATGACGACTCAGGGCGCCAGGCGGGTGCCAGCCCGCGCAGCGTCCTCCTTTCCTCTTTGGTGCATAGGGGGCAAGCACAACGGTGGAGTACCGAGGCATCAGGAAAGGTCGCCATTTCGGTGCAACGAGACCAAGACCAGGATGACTACGAGACGGAGGTCACCATGGAGCCCAAGACGGCGTCATCACCAGAGCTTTGCGCAGGCGAAGACTACTTTTGTCAGGATAGGTGATACTTGCTGTCCCCCTTCAAATTAGCACGCCATTGTTGGCTCCCTTCCTGCTTGATATATGGGAAGAGGACCAGGGTCTCTACAAATAGGACCAGCCGCCCACAGAGCAAGGGGGTTGCGCAGCGAGTAAGAGTAAGGCAGTGAGAGAGAAAGAGAGAGAGAAAAAGGTGGCTGAACTCCTCCCAGCAATTCATCACCCCAGCCAAGAACAAACCCTCGCGAGGCTGTTCTTCCTTGTATTGTTCATCATCATCAGCCCAAAGAGGCAATCCACCTACCACACACTGGAGTAGGGTATTACACCACAACGGTGGCCCGAACCAGTATAAACCTTGTGTCTCTTGTGCAGTTCTTTCAGTAGTATAGATCTTTGCGAGATGGAGAGGTAGAAGGCGTAATCTCCGCGCGCACCCCAGTGTTCGAACCTTAAGGGTCTGCCGGAACCCGAAATCTGACATTTGGCGCGCCAGGTAGGGGCGCGCCGGAGTTCGTCTTCCACCGCTCTGTTCTCCTCCGATCATCACGCTCATGTCCGACGCTCGTCAAGACCGCGCGGAGCGCTGGGCCGTCCTCGCCTCCCGCGTCGCCCGGGCAGCCCCTGTCGGCGGGCGTGCTCGCTGTTCCCTATCACCTGCCGTCAACGCCGCCACCGGCCCGGCGGGGGACGAGCAGCAAGCATCGTCTTGGCATCTATCCGTGCGCCAAGACGGCCGCACCGCAACTTCCACACTTGCCCCAGCTGGATCTTCGCCCCGCGCGCTTACCGCGCCCATGGAGGCTCGGGCTGCACTCATCGTGGCAAACAAGCTCCTGCACTGCCGCCCCGCCGACCACGTCTATGGGGAATGGCTCGACCGCGTCGCCGAGCTCGTCCGCGCCGCAGGGGGCTCTCCTGCACCGTCCCATCGCGCTACACCAAAGCCCCCGGTCGTCGCAGCCCGCCTAGGCGGCTCGCAGGCGCCTCCCACAAGTCACCATGTCAAGCCGTTCATCCACCGGGTCAGCGCCGCTTCCACGCGGCAGGGGGCTCCCCCGGATCGGACGGCGCTCGGGACCGGCCTGAACTTTAGTTCGAAGGACCACCCCTCCGACTCGGCCTGCTCGGGCGCGCTCCCCATGTTGTGCACCCCCACCATCTACCAGGTGGCCGTCACCAGAACCCTCGTTGATGGCGGCGCGGGCCTCAGTGTGCTCTCGGTCGAGGCCTTCAACCTCCTCCGCATACCCCTGGAACGGGTGCAACCCAGCCGGCCCTTCTCAGGCATCGGGGGCAAGTCGTCCAGTTCCTTGGGGCAGATCCGGCTCCCAGTGACCTTCGGCACCTACGACAACTTCCGCACGGAGCTGGTTGACTTCGACATCGCCCCGATCGGCCTCCCCTACAATGCCATCCTCGGCTACCCAGTGCTGGCCCAATTCATGGTCGCGACGCACCCGGTGCACAACCTCATGAAGATGCCCGGGAGCAGCGGAGTCCTCACTATGCACGGGGACACCGAGGACGCGCTGCAGGCGCTCAAGCTCGCCTTCAGGACGGCGGCGTTGGCACAGCCCGCCGACTTGGAGACCCCCGGGCCCAAGGGGGCTGCACCCGCCAAGAAGAAGCAGTTGTTCACCCAAGACAAGGCAGAAACCAAGCAGATACCCATCGATGAGGACGGGTCCACCAACGCCACTTTCACCATAGGCGCCCACCTCAAAACCGAGCAGGAGGGGGCCCTGGTCGGGTTCCTGCGGGCAAACAAGAAGGTATTCGCTTGGGAGCCGGACCAGTTGGCAGGGATCCCCAGGAGTGTAATCGAGCATCACCTCAACGTGTGCCCCAACGTGCGCCCTATGAAGCAGAAGGCCAGGCGGCAGTTAACAGAAAAGCAGGCCTTCATCGTCCAGGAGACCCGCAAATTAGAGGCCGTTGGGGTCATCCGCGAGGTTCGATACCCAGATTGGTTGGCCAACCCTGTCATTGTGCCAAAGAAGGGAGGGAAGGAGCGTATGTGTGTCGACTTCACCAACCTCGACAAAGCATGCCTGCAAGATCCGTTCCGCTCCCCCGCATCGACCAGATCGTCGATTCCACTGCGGAATGCGACCTGTTATGCTTCCTGGATGCCTTCTCTGGGTATCACCAGATCAAGATGGCGGTAGAAGACGTCGAGAAGACAGCCTTCCTAACCCCGTGTGGGGTATACTGCTACACGTGCATGCCATTCGGGCTGCGTAACGCAGGGGCGACCTTTCAGCGGCTGATGCACATCACCTTGGGCCCGCAGCTCGGGAAGAATGTTGAAGCCTACGTCAATGACATTGTGGTAAAGTCTCGGGAGGCCGGGACCTTGATACAGGACTTGGAGGAAACCTTTGCGAGCCTCAACGCAGTGAACCTATGGCTCAACCCAGATAAGTGTGTGTTCGAAGTCCCCTCGGGCAAGCTCTTGGGTTTCCTCGTGTCGCACAGAGGCATCGAGGCTAACCCAGAGAAGGTCAAGGCGGTGGAAGACATGAGCCCGCCAAAGACCCTCAGAGAAATGCAGAAGCTCACGGGGCGCGTGACCGTGCTAGGGCGCTTCATCTCCAAGTTGGGGGAATGAGCCCTGCCATCTTCCAGCTAATGAAGAAAAAGGGGCCCTTTGAGTGGACTGAAGAGGCCGACAAGGCATTCCAAGATCTCAAGAGAAACCTGACCAGCCCACCGGTCATGGTGGCACCGCGCCCTTAGGAGCCCCTGGTGCTTTACCTCGCCGCCACTCCCTACTCCGCCAGCGCAGCCTTGGTGGCAGTCAGAGAGGAGCGCCGAATCAAAACCACGGCAGCAGCCCGGGACAAGGCAGAACAAGGACAAGGAAGGCCTACAGAAACCACAACCGCGGCTGAGGAGGATCAGCCGCCGCAGAGGGGCGCACTAGAGGCGGAAGAGGCCCCTCTTCCAGACGGCCAGTCTCAGGAGGCCTCATTGCCTCAAGAGGCGCCACGGTCTCCGGAAGGAGCCACCAGCACTGACGCACTCCGCCTCGTTGAGCACCCAGTGTACTTCGTCAGCACAGTGCTGCGGGATGCAAGAGCACGGTACCCCATGCCTCAGAAACTACTCCTCGCTCTACTGGTGGCTTCGCACAAGCTGCGGCACTATTTTCAGGGTCACCCCATCAAGGTCGTCTCATCATACCCCCTGGAGAGAGTGCTTAGGAGCCCTAATTCAGCTGGAAGGGTCGCTAAGTGGAACATAGAACTACAAGTGTTTCAGCTCGAATTCAGCACGACCAGGGTCATCAAGGGGAGCAGCGTTGGCGGATTTTTTGGTAGAGTGGATGGAGGCGCCAGGCCTCAAGGCCGATGAGGATCGGCCCCTATCCCCGGGAAGCGAGGCGCCAGAAGGCTGGGTCATGTACTTCAATGGGGCATTCTCCAGGCATGGCGCTGGAGCTGGGGCGGTGCTTATATCGCCCACACAGGACAAGCTCTATTACGCCGTGCAACTCTGTTTCCAGCAAGGTGAAAAGGTCTCCAACAACATAGCAGAGTATGAAGGTTTAATAGCAGGCTTGAAGGCCGCGGCCGCCCTGGGAGTGAAATGCCTCACCATCAAGGGCGATTCGCAGCTCCTTGTCAATTTCTCCAACAAGGTGTACGAGCCGAAGGATGAGCACATGGAAGCCTACCTTGCGGAAGTCCGTAGGTTGGAGAAGCAATTCTGGGGGTTGGAGTTGCAGCATGTGCCCCGTGGCACCAATCAAGAGGCCAACAATATTGCCAAACGCGCATCCAGACGGTTACCCCAGGAGCCTGGCGTTTTCGAGGAGCGGCTCTTCAAGCCCTCAGCTCTGCCGTCACTATCAAACACGGCTCAGCCCTTAGAGGAGCTCCCCCAGCCACCTACCTCAGGAGCTCCGACCTGTGGCCCGGCCTCAGGAGCGCGCCTGCTCCTGACGATGGAACCTCAGGAGGGATGTTGGATCATGGAGCTCCGGAGCTACTTAGCGCAAGGGACCTTGCCGGAGAAGGAGGTGGAAGTGGAGCGAGTGGCACACCAGGCCACGGCATACTACATCAGAGATGGAGAGCTCTACCGGAAGCGACCAAACGATGTATCCCTATGCTACATCTCCAGGGAGGAAGGGAATGAACTACTGGAAGATATACATGGCGGAGACTGCGGACATCATTCATCATCGCGGACCCTCGTCGGCAAGGCATTCCGTAGTGGGTTTTATTGGCCCACTGCGCTCAATGACGCCGTGGAACTAGTGAAAGCTTGTGAAGCCTGCCAGTTCCACGCCAAGCAGATCCATCAGCCAGTAGGAGGCTTGCAGACAATCCCCCTTTCATGGCCATTCGCAGTCTGGGGGCTGGACATCTTGGGCCTGTTTCCTCGGGCGCCAGGGGGCTACCGCTACCTCTACGTTGCCATGGACAAATTCACCAAGTGGGCTGAAGTAGAGGCTGTCCGCACCATTCCCGTGGGTTCCGCGGTCAAGTTCATCAAGGGCATCGTAAGCCGGTTCGGGGTGCCGAATTGCATCATCACAGACAACGGTTCGTAGTTCACCAGTAACTTATTCAAAACATACTGTGCTAACCTTGGAACGCAGAGGTCCTGAGGGGCCTCAAGACCAGGACGTTCATGAAGAAGCTGGAGGACTGTGGCAGAGGTTGGTACGACGAGCTTCAGTCTATGCTGTGGTCCATCCGCACCACCGCGACCAAACCGACTGGAGAGACCCCATTCTTCCTGGTCTACGGAGCGGAAGCGGTCCTCCCTCACGAGGTCAGACGTCGCTCCGCACGGGTCCTGGCGTTCGACGAGGCGCAGCAGGACGCCATGCGGGGGATGGACCTCGTGCTGCGGGAGGAACGTCGCCGAGAAGCCACGCTACGAGCGGTGAGGTACCAGCAAGCGCTGCGGCGATATCACTGCCGCAACATCCGTCCCAGGACCCTTGAGGTAGGAGACCTCATGCTCAGGCGGGTTCTCTCCATGGAGGGACTGCACAAGCTCTCTCCCACGTGGGAGGGCCCGTTCAAGGTTGTTCATATTTCCAGGCCCGGCTCCGCGCGCTTGGAGACTCAGGAGGGAGTGCCGGTCCAGAATGCATGGAACATCCAGCACCTCCGGAGGTTCTACCCCTGAAAAGGCCTAGAGCCTGTGAAGCAAGGCGAGCGCCTGTGAAGCTATCACGTTTTGGGAAAGGCCCAGAGCCTGTGAAGCAAGGTGAGTGCCTGTGAAGCTATCGCGTTTTGGGAAAGGCCCAGAGCCTGTGAAGCAAGGCGAATGCCTGTGAAGCTATCACGTTTTTGGGAAAGGCCCAGAGCCTGTGAAGCAAGGCGAGTGCCTGTGAAGCTATCGCGTTTTGGGAAAGGCCCAGAGCCTGTGAAGCAAGGCGAGTGCCTGTGAAGCTATCGCGTTTTTGGGAAAGGCCTAGAGCCTGTGAAGCAAGGCGAGTGCCTGTGAAGCTATCGCGTTTTGGAAAAGGCCCAGAGCCTCTGAAGCAAGGCAAGCGCCTGTGTAGCTATCGTGTTTTTGGGAAAGGCCCAGAGCCTGTGAAGCAATGCGAGTGCTTGTGAAGCTATCGCATTTTGGAAAAGGCCCAGAGCCTGTGAAGCAAGGCGAGCGCCTCTGAAGCTATCGCATTTTGGAAAAGGCCCGGAGCCTGTGAAGAAGGCCAATGCCTGTGAAGCTCACCGCCCATGACACTCTCACGTAATAATGAGTTGGGGCTGTACACGCCCCGAAGTCTCAGGAGCGCCGGCCTCAGGCCCTGGGGCTCCCTCCCACGCCCAGTGGCAGCACTTAGCTCCGCGCTGGTGAGAAGACGTCGAAGAATAGATTAGGTGCCGGACGCGGCTTTTCATTTGCTTTCCGCAGTTGGCTTGTTCTTTCTCATTTGAAGTTTTATTGAAGTTGTTGCCGTCTTTGGCTTGCGGTTCTTCGGCTTTTCACTCTCCTGCCTCGATTTCTCTTGCGCAAGGCCTCGTGAGGGGGGCAGCTGAGTGCCCTCGCGAGCGTTCCTATCCTAGTCATTCAAAGAGTTCGCGAACTGTGCCCCTTACAGGAGCACCCCTCCAGTCCGTGCCCCACGGGCACCGCGACACAAACAAAGGGCCTGGGTCGGTCGCCCCCCCCACGGCCGGGGTCGGGAACTACACACGCTCGGGCACATAGCCGGAAGGAACGGTAACGAAAGCAAAACGATGATTAATAGCAATAACCCAAACACGCCCCCGCGGGCTACGCACTGTTGTCTTTGTTACGCAGGAAAAAGGGAAAAGGAAGAACAAATCCGGCGCGGCTCGCCTCACACCGGCCCATGGGGAAGGCCCGAGCCTCCTCCGGGGCTCAGGCGGACTCCCTCTCGCGCTTCACCAGGGCGCGGCGGCGTGCGGACACGTTGCCACCCCCCAAGCAGATACGACGGCGTGGAGGCTGATCGCGGCCACGGCTGGAGGAGTCGCCGCCCGAAGAAGAGCCGGAGAAGCTTGGGGAACCCCGAACGCCGCCAGCCGCGCGAGCGCTGCTCCCTCCATCATCACCGGAGCTGGGTTCCCAGCCGCGGTCGTCACCCTCGGGGCAACACCCTGCGCGGCGACCATCTTCCCCAAACACCCTCACGTAGAGGGTGGCGTCACCGTCGAACTTGAAGTGTAGGGTGCACCGACGGCTCAGGCCACGCGCACGGGCAAACTTCTGCCAACCGCGGGCCAGGGACAGGCTCCCGGCCGCGGCGACCTCCAGGGAGACCCATGAGGCCCGGCTGCAGCAGCCGTCGGCCAGGAGCCAGAGGCCGCCCGGGGCGCCGGCCGGGAGCTTGCCAAGGAGGAAGCAAGGAAGCGGGAGCCGGATGCTATCCGGCTCCGCCGACCACACGACGAACTCCGGCAGCACTTCAGCAGCACGAACGCGCGGCCTGGGGGGACGCGCAGCCGGAGCGCGCCCCCCGGCTGTAGCAATCCGCCCGTCGCCATGTTGAAGATCACCTTCACGGCCGCATGGAGCCACAATGGTGGCCACAGGATGCTTGCGAGGGCGCCCTCTGCCGCGCTTGGGTGGGGGAGAGGCGGGCTCAACCCGGCTAGCCTTCCCCTTCTCGGCGGCCGAGAACCTCCTCGACGGGGCCATGAAGAAAAAGGAGAAGCAAGGAGGGATGGACTGGAAGGGCACGTGCAGTTCCGTACTTATAGCCGGCGAAGGCCAACCACCGGCCTCCACGATCATAGGTAATCATGACACGATTTGCATGCAGGGACTTGTCCAACTCGCGCTATCACCGAGG
The DNA here is from genome assembly GCA_034509565.1 of Triticum monococcum. NCBI lineage: Eukaryota > Viridiplantae > Streptophyta > Magnoliopsida > Poales > Poaceae > Triticum > Triticum monococcum. The sequence goes on from CM067842.1 coordinate 601,957,939, forward strand.
CGTCGTGGGGAAGTGGAGACGCCCACGTCCCATCAACCGCCACGCGGCGCCCAAGGCCGCAGGCTGTTAGGGCCTGCGGCGCTTCGCCCTTGCCCTTTCGCCTCTCGGCACGGCCAAGTCCGGGCGCGCCTTGCGCCCAGGGGCTACTGTCGGCGTTCTGGGAACGGGGGGTCCCCAGACTTGCCTGCCTACGGCCTGCGGCGTGGCTCAAAGGGGCCCAGCACGTCCCATCTTCATCAACACAAGACTCAAGACCCTCGCGAGGGGCCAAGCCTCGCGAGGCGGATGACACGGAGCTTCCTCAGGCATGGCCTCGTCAGGCTGGCTCGCGAGGAGGCGGAGAGATCAAGGCGGGGTACCTCGCGAGGTGCCCGTGGCGCAAGCCATGACGACTCAGGGCGCCAGGCGGGTGCCAGCCGCGTAGCGTCCTCCTTTCCTCTTTGGTGCAAAGGGGGCAAGCGCAGCCGCAGAGTACCGAGGCATCAGGCAAAGGTTGCCATTTCGGTGCAATGAGACCAAGACCAGGAGGATTACGAGACGGAGGTCACCGTGGAGCCCAAGACGGCGTCATCACCAGAGCTTTGCGCAGGCGAAGACTGCTTTTGTCAGGATAGTTGATACTTGTTGTCCCCCTTCAAATTAGCCCGCCATTGTTGGCTCCCTTCCTGCTCGATATTTGGGAAGAGGACCAGGGCCTCTATAAATAGGACCAGCCACCCACAGAGCAAGGGGGTTGCGCGGCGAGTAAGAGTAAGGCAGTGAGAGAGAAAGAGAGAGAGAGAGAGAGAGAGAGAGAGAGAGAGAGAAAGGTGGCTGAACTCCTCCCAGCAGTTCATCACCCCAGCCAAGAACAGACCCTCGCGAGGCTGTTCTTCCTTGTATTGTTCATCATCATCAGCCCCAAGAGGCAATCCACCCACCACACACTGGAGTAGGGTATTACACCACAACGGTGGCCCGAACCAGTATAAACCTTGTGTCTCTTGTGCAGTTCTTTCAGTAGTATAGATCTTTGCGAGACGGAGAGGTAGAAGGCGTAATCTCCGCGCGCACCCCAGTGTTCGAACCTTCAGGGTCTGCCAGAACCCGAAATACGACAGATATCTCACGGGGCAGGTGGTCCATGGATTTTCTGGATGCGTTAGGTGCATGGATGACACAACGTATCACCAACTAGATAGAGATCCCGGGTCTTCGAAAGCCGTGTTCATGGGACATCGAAGGTGGTTTCGCGACGATGACCGTGGAGGAAACGCAAGGATTTGTTCGATGGTGAAACCGAACTCTGAAGACGCCCGCGTACGAGGAGCGGCGAGGAAATAGACGGGCTGTTGAAAAATTGGAAAGATTGCCCACTGTCGGGAAAGAAGCAAAAGGCGCCAGAGCCGGGAAAGAAGCGAAAGGCGCCAGAGCCGCTGCTGAAGGTATGGAAAACGAGGTCTGTTTTCTTGCACTTGCCATACTGGAAGATCCACCGTGTGCCTCACAGCCTTGATGCCATGCATATCACGAAGAACGTGTGCGAGAGTCTGCTTGGTACCCTACTCAACATGCCAGAGAGGACCGAAAATGGGCCGAAAGCAAGTGCAGACTTGAAATCAATGGGCATCAGGCAGGAGCTTCACGCTAATGATGATGATGATGATGATGATGGTGATGGTGATGTGGCGAAGCAGGACACAGAAAGTCGTCGCAAAGGCAAAAATGCCAAGAAGACCGGAAATGACTACCCTCCCGCGTGCTTCACTCTATGTCAGGAGGAGATCGAGCAGTTTTTCACCTGCCTCGTAGGAGTGAAACTTCCTTATGGTTACGCGGGGAAGATAATTAGATACCTAGACCCAGCGAAGCAGAAGTTCAGCGGGATGTGACTGTCACGTGCTGATGACGCAGATACTTCCAATTGCAATCCGTGGGATCATGGATGCGCACGTCCGTGAAACGCTATTTGGCCTATGCAACTTTTTCAACGTCATCTCTCGAAAGTCGGTTGGCGTGAGGCAACACAGAATGCTACAGGAAGAGATCGCGGTGATACTATGCGAGTTTGAGATGTACTTCCCGCCCGCATTCTTCGACGTTATGGTGCATCTGCTGGTCCATATCGTGGAGGATATCATCCAACTCGGGCCGACGTTCCTGCACAGCATGACGCCATTTGAAAGGATGCATGGTGTCATCAAAGGATACGTTCGCAACATGTGACGTACAGAGGGAAGTATAGCCAGGGGCTTTCTGACCGAAGAGTGCATCTCCTACTGCACGAATTATCTAGGCATCGAGAACCCCGTCAACAGGCACCTCGACAGGCTCGCTGGATGGGGTCACCGTGAGGGTCGCCGTGAAATGCATGTCGACTTCGAGGGTCAACTCGCCGACTTTGAAAGAGCAAACCTAGTCGCGCTACAACACAAAGACGTGGTCGATCCTTGGGTGGTAGTGCACAAAACCTTTATTGAGAAGACGTACAATGACCGAGGCCAACAGAGGACGGACGGAGATATAATCAAAGAGCACAACTCATGTTTCACGCGTTGGTTCAAGCAGAAGCTTCTGTCATACCCTTTACATGAGGATTCTTCCGTGGAAGAACAACTCATATTCGCCTTGTCACAGGGCACCGAGCACAACCTGATGACCTATGATGCGTACGATATCAACGGCTATACATTCTACACCGAGGACAAGGACATGAAGAGCGATGGTTATCAGAACTCCGGGGTAATGATGGAATCCTACACCGGTAATGAGAAGGACAGATACTACGGAAGGATCGAGGAGATCTGGGAGCTGAGCTACGCTGGAGAGAAGGTCCCGATGTTCCGTGTCAGATGGGCCAAGAGCGTCCTAAAAGAAGACCGGTATTTCACCACCATGGTTATACCCGAAGCCAAATCCAAGACCGCGGGTCCAAACGTCACCGTGAAAAATGAGCCATGGGTACTGGCTTCCCAAGTGGACCAAGGCTTCTTCATTACCGACCCGTCGAAGCCCAGTCTTGTTGTCGTGAGGAGAAGCAAAAGGAAGATCATCGGAATGGATGGAGTAGCCAATGAGCAAGACTTCAACAATTACGGCGACCCGAACAAGGAACATGACGACGACGATGAAGTAGCAGCATACACTACCAGAAGAAGCAGGACCACCCTACCTAAAGGACGTCCGTTCCACAGAAGAACTCCATTTGCGAAAAAGAAGGGCAAGAAGATTGTGAACAGATAGCTAGCTAAGATCGATTGTATTTAAATCATAGTCTTCATTTCTCGATTGTATTTCATGGGCACTTTTTGATATCATGAATATTTTTAAATTTCATTGGCACTTTTTGAATTCATGAGGACACTCAATCTCGATCCCCCTCCATCTCGATCTCGATTCCACCCGCACCCTCCCCCGCTAGCTCCACCGCCGCCGATGACCCACCGCACCCTTCCCCGCTCCACCGCCGCTGATGAGCACCCCCGCACCCTCCATCTCGATCTCGATTCGACCCGCACCCTCTCCCGCTAGCTCCACCACCGCCGACGACCCACCGCACCCTCCCCGCTCCACCGCCGCCGACGAGCACCCCCCGCACCCTCCCCCGCTCTACCGCCACCGGCGAGCACCCCCACACCCTCCCCCGCTCCACCGCCGCCGACGAGCACCCCCCGTATCCTCCCCCGCTCCACCGCCACCGCCGATGATATTTTCAAATAACAAATTTGATGATATTTTTAAAAAAATTATTACTATTTTTATAAAAAAATATTACTGTTTCATATTCATATTGATTTTCTAAAAAAATAAGAAAAAATTGTAGACTACAATTGTTGTTAAACAACAATTATTACTGTTTTTATAAAAATATATTACTGTTTCATATTCATATTCATTTATTAAATAATAATAATAATAAATATACTAATGGCACACCGGCCTCGTCGTGCGCCATTGCTATCTAAAAAAAGATTTCTAATGGCGCACCGGCGGTGGGTGCGCCATTGCTATCTAAAAAAAAGATTTCTAATGGCGCACCGACAGGTGGTGCTACATTAGTAAGTTGCCCCCCTATAGCTAAGTCCTCCCTCTCCCTCGCCAGATCCTCTTTCGTCCCTCTCTCCCTCGCCAGACCCACGACGCCGCTGCCCCGACCCCGCCGGACTCCACCCCCGCCGCCCCCGCGCCCTCGCCCCCACTGTCGGGTGGTAGGTGCGACATATGCCAACGGGTGGCTTATCATTGTGGGAGCCAGTAAGACATCACCGGTGCCTGGCAACGGGATGAGGCGAAGACATGCACGCCGGCGGATCTTACCCAGCTTCGGGGCTCTCCGTGGAGATAACACCCCTACTGCTGCTCTGCGGGGTCTCCGCATGATCACTAGATGAACAAGTAGCTACACAATGCTCCTTGACCTGTTTTTGTGGTAGGAGGAAGAATAGCACGGCTAGCTTGCTTCCTCTCCTTCTATGGTGTCTAAAACTAGTTAGGGGTCGAACCCTTTGCATGGGTGCACCGGGGGGTTTACATAGGCCTACCCCCTGGGGATACAATGGTAATCCGGCTGGGCGTGGGGCCCAGCCGTCTGTGACTGCGCTCGCCGGCTTCTGCGCCAGCCGCTAGGGCCCGCCGACTGGTGGGTCCCGCCGGCTGCCGGCTCCTTGGTCGACAAGCAGGCCCCACCGTCCAGGGCCTGGTCGGTGGCTGGTTACTGTTGCTCTATTCTAATGAGGCGGGCTTGGTCGTGGTAAGCGTGGCTACAGTACCGCCGCCCGGCGGGCGATTACTGTAGCCTCACCGTGTCCTGTCCCCTTAATGGGGCATCTCCTTCGAGGAGGATGGCAAGCCGGCTGTGGGGAGCCGGCTCTCTCTCTGGCCGACTAGGAGGAGGTGTGGCCGCCTTCGGGTGTCTCTCTGCCCGAAGGGACCCACCGCCTGTGGGCCGCGCTGATAGTACGTCGTGGATGGCGTCAGGGTCGTCGTGGCAACAGTGTCGCGCCGGGCGGGTCGTGGCCACCCGTACGGCGCACTATGTCGGTCGTGCTCTGGGATTTGGGGGTGGCAGGCTTCACTGTAGCCACACCCCGCTTCATCATCGCTAGGTGGATGCAAACTTTGAGGGTACGGTCTCGACCGCTTTACGGGAGTCGGCTTCTTCGAGTCGGCCTTCTTGCGGCCGGCTTCTCGAAGTCGGCCCTCCCATGGCTTTCTTCATGAGGGCTAAAGTCGGGCCGCCTTCCGAAGCCGGCCTAGATGATAGCCGGCACGGGGAAGGCGGCTCCATGTCTTGGGCCGCTTCTCACCCTGAGGAGCCAGCTTTGCTCTTGTGTTCTTGCAAGCAGGATGGTGGTTGACCCGCGCGCTGACCGCGGGCCCTCCCGTGGGCCACGTGGCAGCGGAAACCTGCCAGTGCACGTGCGCGACGGGACACCGCCGCTGGCCCGGGCCCGCCACTCCTTGGCCTCGGCCCGAGCGCTGATCTTCTGCGGCCCATGTGGACCGCTCGCCTTCCTATGGCGATTTTATTTCGCCGTTTAAGGCGTAATAAACACGGGACGTGGATGAGTGGGCACGATCGATCCCCACGTATCCCCACGCCGCGCCTCCTCGGCTCCACCGTGTGAGCCTATAAGTAGGGGGAGGAGGGGGAGAGGCAGAGGTTCGCACGCTCTCCCCCACTCCGCTCTCCCTTGTCTTCCTTCTTCTTCTTGCCGTCGCCACAGCTTCCCATCTCAGCGCCGCCGCGTCGTCACGCTCTCATGGCGCTGTCGAGCTTGTGGGATGGCTCCAATGTCCACGACGACCATGTGGAGTTCCTCCGCCAGACCCGGCGCCTGCCCGGCGCCAACCTCATGCGGGTCCGCCTGGCGCCGGAGACGGAGATCTCGCCAGGACCGGAGGAAGGCGAGCGGGTCGTCTTCCGCTTGCACTTCCTACGCGGCTTCGGCCTTCCGGCGAGCGGATTCCTGCGCTCCTTCCTCGAGTTCTACAATCTACAGCCGCATCACCTCACGCCCAATGCGGTGATGCTGCTGTCGGCCTTCGTTTCTCTCTGCGAAGGCTTCTTGGGCGTGCTCCCCACGCTGGAGCTCTGGGGAGAATTCTTGCTGAGCAAACTCGGCACCGTCGTTGCCAGCGTGCCCGCCCCCCGCGGGGCCTACATCGCCATGAGGAGGTCAGGCGAGAACAATCCGTTCCCGCCCATCCCCCTAATCCAGTCGGTGAAGGTATGGCAGAGGTCGTACTTCTACGTGAAGAACGTCGGTTCACCCCCAAGAGGAGACAACATCAATCTGCCGGCTTACGTAGCCGGCCCGCCGGCTGGGAGGCAGCCCTCATGGAGCTTCCGGTCTAGGTCCCTGTCCCAGGCCGAGAACGCCGCTGTCGCCCGGCTTCGGGTGATGATCCAGTCGGAAGGTCTGCGCGGGTCCGACTTGGTGGCCGCCTTTGTGGAGCGCCGGATTCTTCCTCTCCAAAGCCGGCCCATACGATGTGTCAGATGAGAGGCCGCTTTGACCCAAGTCGGCTGAGCACCTGGGAGATGCCTCATGCAGAGGTGTCGCTCATGGTTAACTACATCGCCAATTGCATGGTCGGCGCCTACTGGCAGTACGGCAAGGTGCCGTATTCACGCGCCAATCCTCCACCTGTGGTAAGTTTTCCTCTCTTTCTTCTCTTTTTTGTTGATAGCCGGCTTCATGACGGCCGGCTTTGACCAGTCGGCTCTTTCCACCAGAACCCCCTTCTTCCACCGCCGCCCGGGGCGGCAGGGATAGAACGCCAGTACGCCGCCGACCGCATGATGGACGATGCCGACGATCCAAATCTGGGGGCGGCCGCCATGGAAGACGCCATTGTGGGGGACATCGCCGAGCCCGGAGGCACAGGGCTCACCGCCAGCTTCGAGGACTGGCCGGATGATGCCGATGCAGAAGTCGCCCCACGTCGCCAGCTGGCGGCTGACCATCAAGGCGCGGGTTCGTCCACCGCGTTGGCTGCTGGCAGCGGCGCACAGAAGCGCTGGGCCGCGTCAACCCTCTTCGGCAGCCGGCCGAAGAAGCCCAAAGCCTCCGCCGCGGCGACCAAACGAGACGAGGCGGCCGCGAAGGCAGCCCGCTTCTGCAAAGCGGTGAAGCAGCCTCAGGCAGTCTCAGCGTAAGTCGTCGATTGCTTGGACGCATGTTTTTTCATCATTTTTCTTCTTTTTTGAACATTCTTCCTGACCTTTCTCTGCTTGATGAACATGGCGCCACTTTCCCTTGAGCGGGGCCCGGGCGGCTCCGTGGTTGGGCCGACTGGAGGGTCTTCAGGCTGCCGACCTCAGGGAGGCCATGGAGCGGAATGCCCGTGAGGCGCGGCAGGAGCGGGAAGCGGCAGAACGGGCAGCCGCCTAGGCGGCGAAGGAGCAGGCTGACGCGGCAGCCAAGGCCCAGGCGGAGGCGGCGACCGCGGAGATGGAGGCGGAGGGTTTGCTCAACCAGCCTCCGCTGCTCGCCATCCCCCTCCGATCCGTGGCCCCGGACAACGCATTGCCCCTGGCGGAGGAAATCGTCAAAGACCCGCCGCTGATGGAGAGGGGAGAGGACATCGTGGTCTTCACGCAGAGGGTGCCAGCGACGGCGCCAACCGGAGCGGGCCAAGGCGGCCAATCGTCAGCGGCGCCGGAGGAGCCGGCTGGGGGTGAGCCGGCGGGCGGAGCCGGCCTCGAGGTGCAGCCGGTGACGCGTCAGCATGTGGGGGGAAACGCGGCTCCGCCGGAGTCGTGCCGAGTTGCGGGCGCCGGCCAGTCGGCGGACGCCCTGGAGGTGGCTAGCACCGCCATGTCCGAGTGGACTCCCAGCGGGGGGACGGGCGAGCTGAATGTGGCGGCTCAAGGGGTCTAGAGCCGGCTTCAGGCGCAGGCCGACCTGCTGCAGCAGTTCACCCAGGAGTTCCTGTCGACGCGGACCGCCATCCAGGTGAGTCTTTTATTCTTGGCTACTTTGGTTTCTTGACTTCTTCCGTGGGGGCGCGTCAGCACACCCACTGGGTGTAGTCCCCGAGATTCGGGCCGACTGCTGAGCAGTCGGGTCGGATCTTTTCTTGACGACAACCTTATTTTTGTTTCCTGTCTGAACTTTCAGAAATATCATAACTCCCTTGCTGCCGCCTTCAACTCCCTGGCTCAGGAGTTGAGCCGGAGGACCGACGACCTGGTCAGCAGCCTAAGTAAGTGCTCGAACCTGTCTATCTCCTGTGGGGGCGCGTCAGCGCACCCACTGGGTGTAGTCCCCGAGATTCAGGCCGACTGTTGAGCAGTCGGGTCGGATCTTCCTTGACGACCTTTTCCTTATTGGTTTTCTCTTTTGTCCTTCATGCTTTCAGGGGCCAACGCCGACTTGAGGAAGGAGCTCGGCGAAGCACAGGCCGCTCTTCGCACCAAGGATGCCGAGTACGCCGCCTTGGTCCAGGAGTGTGACCGCTTGGCCAAGAAGCTGGCTGACCAGGAGGAGAGCCACAAGGCGGCGCTGCAGAAAGCGCAGGACAACGAGGCCGCCCTGAAGGCGGAGTTTGAGACTGAGGCGGCGAGTTGGGCTGAGACCCAGCAAGCGTTGGATGAAGGCTTCGGCCGCATCAAGGACTTGATCGACGGTAAGCACCTTCCTTGCTCCTCTCCCACCTCTTGCCACCTGGGTTTTGGCCTGACTTGTCCTGCTGCCTGTTTTCTTGTGCAGACTACTTTCCTGGCTATTCCGCCTTCACCGCTCAAACCATCGAGGCCCACCGCGAGGCGCGCTGTCAGGCAGCGGTCATCATCGCGCTGGACGCAAATCGGACGCTGGAGGAGCAGCTCTTGGCGATCCAAGCGCGGCTGCAGCCGACCCACCGGATGCTTCGCCAGCTCCAGCGTGCCGGGGCGCAGGTGCTGGCCGCCCTCTGGCCCACCGAGACGATCCCCCGCACCCCAAGCCGGACCGCCGACTGGCTGGACGTCGCAGTTGGTCGTTTTGAAGCTTGGAAGGCGTCGGCGGCCCGTCTTGGAGCCGGGCGGGCATTGGAATTCGTTCGCGCTTGGTACCCGTGGTTGAACCTGGACCAGCTGCGCACTTGGCGGCTGGAGGCTGACGCGGAGCTGGAGGAAGTGCGGCCGGCTATCGCCCACCGTGCTTCAACGATCGCCGAGTGCACCGACACCAGCGTCTTCGCGCCTGAAATCAATGATGATGGCATCGCCCAGCCGGAGGAGTGGTTCGGTCTGAACCCGGCGGTGAGCAAGGACTCGGCAGAGGAGATTGCCTCCAGCGATGAGGGCGAAGATGACGAGGAAGAGGGTGGTGAAAACGTCGAGCTGGCTAGTGGAACAACTGTCGGTGTAATGGGACACGGATACCCCGAAGACGGCGAGATAATATTTCAAGACATTGGGGCTAGCGAAGCCCCTCAGTCCGACTGCCCGGCCGCTCCTGCCGGCTCCCCGTCCGACTGCACTACCCGGCCGACCGCCGACTGCCGGCCGCCGACTACGCCAACCGGTCGGCTGCCGACTGCTGCCCGACCCGACATCGATGAGACAACCGTACTGCGGTGCCATCATCTAAAGTGTACCGTGTCCCCTGGGTACTGATTTATAAAGTATCCCAGGGGACAAGCATGGCATGTGCCATGCCACTAGCCATGCCTACTTGGCTTGGCATGTAAGCTACCCAAGGTAGCTTACATCCAACGCCACCACCCACATAGCTTACATGGTAAGCCAACTCCCACTATAAATACCACCACACATCCATCCATCCAGGATGGATCCTCTCACGCACACACACAAGCTAGCAAGCAAGCTAGCTATCCATCCATCCATCCATCCATGCACATGAGCATATGTGCTCACGGCCATGAGTATGGCCGGCCACTAGCATGCCTGATACAGGCATATATACAGCCAGATGCCTACGGCACTGAGCTGAGATACAGCTCCAGGAGCGACCCTGTACCAGATATACCAGATATACTCAGACATGCAGGAGTAGGGGTATTATCTCTCCGGAGAGCCCCGAACCTGGGTAAACCACCGCGTGCTACTCGCGTACCCGCTCCCGGTCCTATCAGTAGCAGTCCTACCCACACACTAAGCCCTTGTGGCATCTGCCGACTCGCAAGCACCCCGTGAGAAATACCACGACAGTTGGCGCCCACCGTGGGGCCGTACTTTGCTACCGCGCTGCTGCTGGTTTCGCTGTCCGGGCGGGACCCCTTTTTTCTTCATCATCTCCGCCGCGGCGTCGCGCCGTCTCTCCGGTAGCGGTCGGGGGCTCGACATCGACATGCCCCCAGAATGGCCGTGAGGGGCGGCGTGACCTCGCCGTCGGCCCCGCCTTCTTCACCACCACCGTTGCGACGCCGGCTGTCCGTCCGCGCGCGCGCCGCGCGCGGGGCCTCGTTCCGGTCGACCGTGGCCATCCACGCACGTTTGCTCCTCCACACACCATCTTTGCAAGCTAGCTAGTTGTTAGTCAACAAAGGTCAAACCATGGTCAGACACTTCCTGTATACTAGCAAAATCATGGTCAGATACTGACCATGCGTTATTCAGATAACACCCAGACAACCCACTTTCTGCACCTCTCTTCGTACGTCTCCGCCTGCAGCTGGCCCAGCGCCCTCGCTGCATCTCCGCCTGCAGCTGGCCCAGCGCCCTCGCGTCTGCGCTCGTCGCCCGTAGCTGCTTGTTCTACCCCCGTGCGCCGCTGGCTTGCTGCGGCGGACGGTCCTGGACGCGTCCTTCCCGCCCCGCTCGGCCCATGCACGGCCTCACGGCCCTCTGCCTCCGCGCGCGTCGCCGCGCCCTCCCCGCTCCGTAGTCCGCCGCCGCTCCACCGCGCGTGCGGCTGCGCGGCTGCCGGCTTCGCCCCGGCGCCGACTCCCCGGGCCGGCTCCGCCCGTCGCCGGCTTCACCCCGGCCGACTCCCACTCCGCCCACGTCACGGCCGGCTCCGTCTCCAGCCGGCTCCACCTCTATCCGGCTCCCCGGCGCCGTCCCCGCCTGCAGTGCCTGCCTCAGCACCCCCCGCGCGTGCGCCGGCTCCTGGTTTCCCGCGGCCGGCGGCGTCACCCGCGGGCGCGCTTCTCCACCATCAACAGCAGCGGGCCGAGCCGCGTACCCACGCCGCCCGCTTGCCGCGGCCGCGCGCTCCGCCTCCACGCGACCCGCGGGCCTCCTGCCGCCCGCGCCGGCTGCTAGCTCCACCGGATCCCTGGCGCCCGCGGCCGATTCCGCCGCCTGCCGGCCTCCTCCGCGCCGGCTTCGCGCGGCCCGGCGGCCGGCCCCCTCCGCCCGCGCCGCCTTGCCCTCGCGGTCCCGCCCCGGGCCTCCTGCGCGGCCGCGCGCCCCTATCGCGGCCTCCCTCGGCCGGTTGCCCGTGCCGGCCCTGCCGTCTCGCCCCCGCGCCTGGCCGGCCTCCCACGCGCCGGCTGCCCCGGCCGGCTCCGCCCGTCGCCGGCTGCCCCCGGGCCGGCCTCCCCCGCGCCGGCTGCCCCGGCCGGCTCCGCCCATTGCCGGCTCCCCCCGGCCGCGTCCGCGTGCGCCGGCTGCGACCGCTCCGCCTCCCCGCGCCGCCTCCCTGGACCGGCCCCGCCTGCTCCGCCGGGCCGCCTCCCCGTGCCGACTCGGTCGCGCGCGACCGCCTGCTTTGGTCGCCGGCTCTCCGCGTCCATCCGCGTCATGTCGGCGTCTCCGCGCCCGGGCGCCTCTAGGCGCCTCCGCCTGCCCGCCCTACGGCCGGCTGCTTCGCGCCGTCGGAGGCCGGCTTCACCGCGCGCACGATCGTGCACCCCCGCGCTGCCCGACCTCCTCCGTCGCGCGACCTCGCCCCGCTCGGCCCGCGCCTACGGCCCCCTCGCGCATAGCGGCCCCGCCCGCCATCGCTACTCCAGACCGCGCGCGCGCGGACTCGCCTGCTCTCCGCCTGTGTCCGCTCTGCCGGCCGTCTCCTCGCTCGGCCCCACCGTGTGTCGTGCCCGGCTACCGCCTTCTCCGCCCGGCCCCGCGCTCGGCTCTGCCCTGCGTCGCGCCCGGCTGCCGCCTTCTCCACCCGGCCCCGCACTCGGCTCCGCCCTGCGTCGCGGCCCGCTGCCGCCTTCCCGTGCGCGGCCTCCGCCTGCTCGCTCCCGCATCCCTGCGCTCCGCGTCCTCCACCCTCAGCCGGCTGGAGGGGGGCATGGCCGGCTGCTTGAGAAAGAGCAAGGCCGGGTATGAGAAAAGTCAAAGGGCCGACTGCCCATGACGAAAAAAAGGGGGGACTGCCCGTTGCCAAAGAAAAAAATGAAGAATGTGTCCGACTGCCTGCGAGTCGGCTAAAAAAAAAGATGCCTGCGTTGACTACAGTCCGGCCGACTGCTCTGGTCAACAGCCTGCGTCGCCGCTCGGCCGGCTGTTTCGTCTGCCCGCTTTGCCACCCGGCCGCCCGACGAGCTGGTCCGGCTGCGCATGGCCGGCTGATGAGAAAAAGAAGAAGACAAAGTAGTCGCCGGAAGATCCGGCCCGACTGCTCAGCAGTCGGCCCGAATCTCGGGGGCTACACCCAGCGGGTGCGCTGACGCGCCCCCGCGAGAGAAGAGAAGACAAAGTAGTTGCCGGAAGATCCGGCCCGACTGCTCAGCAGTCGGCCCGAATCTCGGGGGCTACACCCAGCGGGTGCGCTGATGCGCCCCCGCGAGAAAGAAGACAAGACAGCTGCCGGAAGATCCGGCCCGACTGCTCAGCAGTCGGCCCTACACCCAGCAGGTGCGCCGGCGCACTCCGCGAGCGCCGAGTCGCGCCGGCTATCTTCGACGACCGCGACTACGCGAAAATCAATGTGATCTCCTCACCCGCATGTTTTTGCACTACGCAAGCACAGATAACCCCGAGCTTTGCTCGGGGGCTGCCTCCGCATTTTATCACAGTAGCATCACTGTTTGCCCCGGCGCCAGCCAGAGTTGGCCCGGGGGCTGGCCGCTTGGCCTGAGACGTTAGTTCCCGCGGACGGCTTAGTTCCGTGCACGGTACCAAAGGCCCACTCTTAGTCACAGACCGCAGAGCGGCTGCCGACTAGCAAGAGTGAACGCTGGAGGCCACCGACGCGAAAAACGTCCGGGAAGAAAAACATTTGGGCGACCCGACCGTTTTCCTTTACAAGTATCTACTCGGTTGAATCTGCTCCCAGACTCTGAGTACTGTACACTCCACTTCGCGGCCCACTCTCAGCCACAGATCACAGAGCGGCTGTCCGGCAAGCAAGAGCACAAGCCAAAAAGCGGAGGGAACACGAAAAAGGTTAAGGGGGCTCGGACGAAACCGAGTCGGCACCCTCCGCATAAAACTTGCAATGATAGAAGGAAGCATTCGATATATCTACATGGACTAACTCTGTCCTTTTTTATGATTATTTTCATGAACATCTGCCAAAAAACCTCCGCCCAACTTTGCCAAGTTGCCCGGAGGCTCGGGGGCTACTGTCGGTGTAATGGGACACGGATACCCCAAAGACGGCGAGATAATATTTCAAGACATCGGGGCTAGCGAAGCCCCTCAGTCCGACTGCTCGGCCGCTCCTGCCGGCTCCCCGTCCGACTGCACTACCCGGCCGGCCGCCGACTGCCGGTCGCCGACTACGCCAACCGGTCGGCTGCCGACTGCTGCCCGACCCGACATCGACGAGACAACCGTACTGCGGTGCCATCATCTACAGTGTACCTTGTCCCCTGGGGACTGATTTATAAAGTATCCCAGGGGACAAGCATGGCATGTGCCATGCCACTAGCCATGCCTACTTGGCTTGGCATGTAAGCTACCCAAGGTAGCTTACATCCAACGCCACCACCCACATAGCTTACATGGTAAGCCAACTCCCACTATAAATACGACCACACATCCATCCATCCAGGATGGATCCTCTGACGCACACACACAAGCTAGCAAGCAAGCTAGCTATCCACCCATCCATCCGTGCACATGAGCATATGTGCTCACGACCATGAGTATGGCCGGCCACTAGCATGCCTGATACAGGCATATATACAGCCAGATGCCTACGGCACTGAGCTGAGATACAGCTCCAGGAGCGACCCTGTACCAGATATACTCAAACATGCAGGAGTAGGGGTATTATCTCTCCGGAGAGCCCCGAACCTGGGTAAACCACCGCGTGCTACTCGCATACCCGCTCCCGGTCCTATTAGCAGCAGTCCTACCCACACACTAAGCCCTTGTGGCATCTGTCGACTCACAAGCACCCCGTGAGAAATACCATGACAACAACCAGCCGACCTCAGGCTGACCGTGCCTCTAGCAACGAGGCGCGCGGAAGCGCGCCCTCTGCGGGAGACGGTGATCAAGCCGAGGTTTGCCAGCCAGCCACTCCTCCAGCCAGCACAACCGTATCCACCGACCAGCCCAACTCGTCAGTCGCTCCGCCAGTTTGACCTGCCGTCCTTATTTTTCCTGCTAGCTGTCTTTTGAACAATTTTTAAGCTTTCGCGGTTCCACCCACTGGGGGTGTATTCAAACTATGTTGAATGCTGGCCTCTTGGAGGTCTTTTATGTAAATATTATTATGTGCATGTTTGGTTTCCATTCGCGTATGCTTTTTATCCTTAGGCATTTTCCTTTGCCGCCTACCCCCTTTGGGGAGGCAAGTACTCGAGCCTTATTGGATTGAAGTGAAGTGAATGGAAACCGGCCGGCCAGCTACTCTAGTAGTCGGTCGGTGGTAGACGGCAAACCAGCTTTCGTTATATTAGTCCGTTGGTCCCTAGCCATTTTTCGTGTGCGCACCCTTTCCTGCTTTTGACTCTTGCCAACCGAACAGCCGGTTCTTCGAACTGCAGCTTTGGCACGAGCTAAGCCTGGGTGTCGGCACACTACTTGTCTGACCGCGGGTAAGACTTCTAATATAACTCCAGTCGGCCAGTCCCCGGGCCGACTAGTCAAACCCGGTGCCGGACAAAACAAGTAAATGAAATGACAAGGTCATAAGCATGATACTTTTCATTCATAGATAAAAGATGGCAGTCCCCGAGTCCTCCTCGGGGGGCCTATTGTCTTGTACTTAGTACAAAAGTTAACGTGATACATACTGCATTTCAACTGTAAAATCTTCGAAGGAGGTTGGCGTTCCATGGTCATTCCGACTCCTTGCCGGAGTCATCTCTCTTGCATGCCTTGGGCTTCTGCGCGTCGATCAGGTAGTAGGAGTTGTTGCCTAGAGCTCTGCTGATGACGAAGGGGCCCTCCCAAGGGGCCGAGAGCTTGTGCTGGCCAGCTGTTCGCTGGATCAGCCGGAGCACAAGATCGCCCTCTTGGAAGGATCTTGGCCTGACCTTCCAACTGTGGTAGCGGCGCAACCCCTGTTGGTAGATGGCAGACCGGCTGAGGGCTAACAGCCGGCCCTCTTCCAGTAGGTCGACACCGTCTTCTCGTGCTTCCTTGGCCTCCGCCTCCGTGTACATGGTTACCTACGGCGAGTCGAACTCGATGTCGGTTGGGATGATCGCCTCGGCACCGTACACGAGGAAGAAAGGGGTGAAGCTGGTTGACTTGTTTGGGGTAGTGCACAGACTCCAGAGGACAGCCGGCAGCTCATCGAGCCAACAACCGACTGAACGCTCCAGTGGTACAACCAATCGGGGCTTGATGCCGGAGAGGATGAGGCCGTTGGCTCGCTCGACCTGGCCGTTTCACTATGGGTGGGCGACGAACGCTAAGTCCAGCCGGATACCTTATGCCGCGCAGAAACGTGCCAAGGCTCCTTTGGCAAACTTCGTGCCATTGTCGGTGATGATGTTGTGTGGCACGCCGTACCGAGTTGTTATATCTGCGATGAATGTCACGGCAGTCGGCCCATTCAGCTTCTTGATCGGCTTTGCCTCAATCCACTTGGTGAATTTGTCGACGGCGACAAGCAAATGCGTCATGCCGCCGCGCACCGTCTTGAATGGGCCCACCATGTCCAATCCCCACACGTCGAAGGGCCAGGTGATGGGAATGGTCTTGAGTGCCGAAGCCGGCATGTGTTGCTTGGAGCTGAAGAGTTGGCACCCTTTGCAATATTTGACTAATTCTTTGGCGTCATCCAAAGCAGTCGGCTAGAAGAAACCATGGCGGAAAGCTTTGGCGACGAGTGATCTTGAAGCCGCATGGTGGCCGCATTCTCCTTGGTGAATGTCTCTGAGGATTGCAATGCCCTTCTCTTGCTCGACGCACCGTTGGAGGACTCCAGTGACACTGCGCTTGACGAGTTCTCTGTTGATGATCGTGTATGCTCCGGCTCGACGTTGGACTTGTCTTGCCTCTGTTTCGTCAGCCGGCAGATCTTGGTTTACTAGGAAGTTGAGGATGGACTGAGCCCATGATGGAGCTGCGACTTCTTCTATTGCCAGTGTGGCTACTACCACCAGGGTGGGCGGGCTGGGTGATGAAATGCTGGAGTCGGCCGCCGGCTGTTGTGTTGGTGCAGTCCTCGGGCCGGCTACTGCAGTCCCCGAGCCGGGTGTGGCAGTCCCTGAGCCGGCTACCGAAGTCCCCGGGCCGACTGCTGAAGTCCCCGGGTCCCCGAGCTGGCTGATGAAGCGGTTCAAGGAGGCCAAGCATCCGGTGAACTTCTAGATTTCTCGAAGCTTGGTAGGGATCGCCATCCTCGCGATGGCCTTGATCTTCACCGGGTTGCATTCGATGCCGCGTTCAGAGACCAGGAAGCCTAGGAGCTGGCCGGCTGGCACTCCGAACACGCATTTCTCGGGGTTGAGCTTGATTTGGAACCGGCGCAGGTTCACAAATGTTTCTTTCAGGTCTTCCAGCAAGGTGCCGCGCTTCTCCGTCTTCACCACGATGTCGTCCACATAGACGTGAGCGTTTTTGCCGAGTTGCTTGAGGAGGCACTTCTGCATGCAGCGCTGAAAAGTCGCACCGGCATTTCTCAAGCCGAATGTCATAGTCAGGTAGCAGAAGGCTCCAAATGGCATGATGAAGGCGGTCTTCAGGCGGTCATCCGGGTCTAGCTTTATCTGGTGATATCATGAGTAAGCATCCAAGAAACTCAACAGCTCGCATCCGGCCATGGAGTCTATCACTTGGTCAATCCTTGGCAGGGCGAAGGGATGTTTGGGGCAGGCCTTGTTGAGGCTTGTGTAGTCTATACACATGTGCCACTTGTTGTTCTTCTTCAACATGAGGACCGGGTTGGCAAGCCACTCTAGAAAGAAAACTTCCATAATGAAGTTGGCGCCCACCATGGGGCCGTACTTTGCTACCGCGCTGCTGCTGGTTTCGCTCTCCGGGCGGGACCCCTTTTTTCTTCATCATCTCCGCCGCGGCGTCGCGCCGTCTCTCCGGTAGCGGTCGGGGGCTCGACATCGACATGCCCCCAGAATGGCCGTGAGGGGCGGCGTGACCTCGCCGTCGGCCCCGCCTTCTTCACCACCACCGTTGCGACGCCGGCTGTCCGTCCGCGCGCGCGCCGCGCGCGGGGCCTCGTTCCGGTCGACCGTGGCCATCCACGCACGTTTGCTCCTCCACACACCATCTTTGCAAGCTAGCTAGTTGTTAGTCAACAAAGGTCAAACCATGGTCAGACACTTCCTGTATACTAGCAAAATCATGGTCAGATACTGACCATGCGTTATTCAGATAACACCCAGACAACCCACTTTCTGCACCTCTCTTCGTACGTCTCCGCCTGCAGCTGGCCCAGCGCCCTCGCTGCATCTCCGCCTGCAGCTGGCCCAGCGCCCTCGCGTCTGCGCTCGTCGCCCGTAGCTGCTTGTTCTACCCCCGTGCGCCGCTGGCTTGCTGCGGCGGACGGTCCTGGACGCGTCCTTCCCGCCCCGCTCGGCCCACGCACGGCCTCACGGCCCTCTGCCTCCGCGCGCGTCGTCGCGCCCTCCCCGCTCCGTAGTCCGCCGCCGCTCCACCGCGCGTGCGGCTGCGCGGCTGCCGGCTTCGCCCCGGCGCCGACTCCCCGGGCCGGCTCCGCCCGTCGCCGGCTTCACCCCGGCCGACTCCCACTCCGCCCACGTCACGGCCGGCTCCGTCTCCAGCCGGCTCCACCTCTATCCGGCTCCCCGGCGCCGTCCCCGCTTGCAGTGCCTGCCTCAGCACCCCCCGCGCGTGCGCCGGCTCCTGGTTTCCCGCGGCCGGCGGCGTCACCCGCGGGCGCGCTTCTCCACCATCAACAGCAGCGGGCCGAGCCGCGTACCCACGCCGCCCGCTTGCCGCGGCCGCGCGCTCCGCCTCCACGCGACCCGCGGGCCTCCTGCCGCCCGCGCCGGCTGCTAGCTCCACCGGATCCCTGGCGCCCGCGGCCGATTCCGCCGCCTGCCGGCCTCCTCCGCGCCGGCTTCGCGCGGCCCGGCGGCCGGCCCCCTCCGCCCGCGCCGCCTTGCCCTCGCGGTCCCGCCCCGGGCCTCCTGCGCGGCCGCGCGCCCCTATCGCGGCCTCCCTCGGCCGGTTGCCCGTGCCGGCCCTGCCGTCTCGCCCCCGCGCCTGGCCGGCCTCCCACGCGCCGGCTGCCCCGGCCGGCTCCGCCCGTCGCCGGCTGCCCCCGGGCCGGCCTCCCCCGCGCCGGCTGCCCCGGCCGGCTCCGCCCATTGCCGGCTCCCCCCGGTCGCGTCCGCGTGCGCCGGCTGCGACCGCTCCGCCTCCCCGCGCCGCCTCCCTGGACCGGCCCCGCCTGCTCCGCCGGGCCGCCTCCCCGTGCCGACTCGGTCGCGCGCGACCGCCTGCTTTGGTCGCCGGCTCTCCGCGTCCATCCGCGTCATGTCGGCGTCTCCGCGCCCGGGCGCCTCTAGGCGCCTCCGCCTGCCCGCCCTATGGCCGGCTGCTTCGCGCCGTCGGAGGCCGGCTTCACCGCGCGCACGATCGTGCACCCCCGCGCTGCCCGACCTCCTCCGTCGCGCGACCTCGCCCCGCTCGGCCCGCGCCTACGGCCCCCTCGCGCATAGCGGCCCCGCCCGCCATCGCTACTCCAGACCGCGCGCGCGCGGACTCGCCTGCTCTCCGCCTGTGTCCGCTCTGCCGGCCGTCTCCTCGCTCGGCCCCACCGTGTGTCGTGCCCGGCTACCACCTTCTCCGCCCGGCCCCGCGCTCGGCTCTGCCCTGCGTCGCGCCCGGCTGCCGCCTTCTCCACCCGGCCCCGCACTCGGCTCCGCCCTGCGTCGCGGCCCGCTGCCGCCTTCCCGTGCGCGGCCTCCGCCTGCTCGCTCCCGCATCCCTGCGCTCCGCGTCCTCCACCCTCAGCCGGCTGGAGGGGGGCATGGCCGGCTGCTTGAGAAAGAGCAAGGCCGGGTATGAGAAAAGTCAAAGGGCCGACTGCCCATGACGAAAAAAAGGGGGGACTGCCCGTTGCCAAAGAAAAAAATGAAGAATGTGTCCGACTGCCTGCGAGTCGGCTAAAAAAAAAGATGCCTGCGTTGACTACAGTCCGGCCGACTGCTCTGGTCAACAGCCTGCGTCGCCGCTCGGCCGGCTGTTTCGTCTGCCCGCTTTGCCACCCGGCCGCCCGACGAGCTGGTCCGGCTGCGCATGGCCGGCTGATGAGAAAAAGAAGAAGACAAAGTAGTCGCCGGAAGATCCGGCCCGACTGCTCAGCAGTCGGCCCGAATCTCGGGGGCTACACCCAGCGGGTGCGCTGACGCGCCCCCGCGAGAGAAGAGAAGACAAAGTAGTTGCCGGAAGATCCGGCCCGACTGCTCAGCAGTCGGCCCGAATCTCGGGGGCTACACCCAGCGGGTGCGCTGATGCGCCCCCGCGAGAAAGAAGACAAGACAGCTGCCGGAAGATCCGGCCCGACTGCTCAGCAGTCGGCCCTACACCCAGCAGGTGCGCCGGCGCACTCCGCGAGCGCCGAGTCGCGCCGGCTATCTTCGACGACCGCGACTACGCGAAAATCAATGTGAGCTCCTCACCCGCATGTTTTTGCACTACGCAAGCACGGATAACCCCGAGCTTTGCTCGGGGGCTGCCTCCGCATTTTATCACAGTAGCATCACTGTTTGCCCCGGCTCCAGCCAGAGTTGGCCCGGGGGCTGGCCGCTTGGCCTGAGACGTTAGTTCCCGCGGACGGCTTAGTTCCGTGCACGGTACCAAAGGCCCACTCTTAGTCACAGACCGCAGAGCGGCTGCCGACTAGCAAGAGTGAACGCTGGAGGCCACCGACGCGAAAAACGTCCGGGAAGAAAAACATTTGGGCGACCCGACCGTTTTCCTTTACAAGTATCTACTCGGTTGAATCTGCTCCCAGACTCTGAGTACTGTACACTCCACTTCGCGGCCCACTCTCAGCCACAGATCACAGAGCGGCTGTCCGGCAAGCAAGAGCACAAGCCAAAAAGCGGAGGGAACACGAAAAAGGTTAAGGGGGCTCGGACGAAACCGAGTCGGCACCCTCCACATAAAACTTGCAATGATAGAAGGAAGCATTCGATATATCTACATGGACTAACTCTGTCCTTTTTTATGATTATTTTCATGAACATCTGCCAAAAAACCTCCGCCCAACTTTGCCAAGTTGCCCGGAGGCTCGGGGGCTACTGTCGGTGTAATGGGACACGGATACCCCGAAGACGGCGAGATAATATTTCAAGACATCGGGGCTAGCGAAGCCCCTCAGTCCGACTGCTCGGCCGCTCCTGCCGGCTCCCCGTCCGACTGCACTACCCGGCCGGCCGCCGACTGCCGGTCGCCGACTACGCCAACCGGTCGGCTGCCGACTGCTGCCCGACCCGACATCGACGAGACAACCGTACTGCGGTGCCATCATCTACAGTGTACCTTGTCCCCTGGGGACTGATTTATAAAGTATCCCAGGGGACAAGCATGGCATGTGCCATGCCACTAGCCATGCCTACTTGGCTTGGCATGTAAGCTACCCAAGGTAGCTTACATCCAACGCCACCACCCACATAGCTTACATGGTAAGCCAACTCCCACTATAAATACGACCACACATCCATCCATCCAGGATGGATCCTCTGACGCACACACACAAGCTAGCAAGCAAGCTAGCTATCCACCCATCCATCCGTGCACATGAGCATATGTGCTCACGACCATGAGTATGGCCGGCCACTAGCATGCCTGATACAGGCATATATACAGCCAGATGCCTACGGCACTGAGCTGAGATACAGCTCCAGGAGCGACCCTGTACCAGATATACTCAAACATGCAGGAGTAGGGGTATTATCTCTCCGGAGAGCCCCGAACCTGGGTAAACCACCGCGTGCTACTCGCATACCCGCTCCCGGTCCTATCAGCAGCAGTCCTACCCACACACTAAGCCCTTGTGGCATCTGTCGACTCACAAGCACCCCGTGAGAAATACCATGACAACAACCAGCCGACCTCAGGCTGACCGTGCCTCTAGCAACGAGGCGCGCGGAAGCGCGCCCTCTGCGGGAGACGGTGATCAAGCCGAGGTTTGCCAGCCAGCCACTCCTCCAGCCAGCACAACCGTATCCACCGACCAGCCCAACTCGTCAGTCGCTCCGCCAGTTTGACCTGCCGTCCTTATTTTTCCTGCTAGCTGTCTTTTGAACAATTTTTAAGCTTTCGCGGTTCCACCCACTGGGGGTGTATTCAAACTATGTTGAATGCTGGCCTCTTGGAGGTCTTTTATGTAAATATTATTATGTGCATGTTTGGTTTCCATTCGCGTATGCTTTTTATCCTTAGGCATTTTCCTTTGCCGCCTACCCCCTTTGGGGAGGCAAGTACTCGAGCCTTATTGGATTGAAGTGAAGTGAATGGAAACCGGCCGGCCAGCTACTCTAGTAGTCGGTCGGTGGTAGACGGCAAACCAGCTTTCGTTATATTAGTCCGTTGGTCCCTAGCCATTTTTCGTGTGCGCACCCTTTCCTGCTTTTGACTCTTGCCAACCGAACAGCCGGTTCTTCGAACTGCAGCTTTGGCACGAGCTAAGCCTGGGTGTCGGCACACTACTTGTCTGACCGCGGGTAAGACTTCTAATATAACTCCAGTCGGCCAGTCCCCGGGCCGACTAGTCAAACCCGGTGCCGGACAAAACAAGTAAATGAAATGACAAGGTCATAAGCATGATACTTTTCATTCATAGATAAAAGATGGCAGTCCCCGAGTCCTCCTCGGGGGGCCTATTGTCTCGTACTTAGTACAAAAGTTAACGTGATACATACTGCATTTCAACTGTAAAATCTTCGAAGGAGGTTGGCGTTCCATGGTCATTCCGACTCCTTGCCGGAGTCATCTCTCTTGCGTGCCTTGGGCTTCTGCGCGTCGATCAGGTAGTAGGAGTTGTTGCCTAGAGCTCTGCTGATGACGAAGGGGCCCTCCCAAGGGGCCGAGAGCTTGTGCTGGCCAGCTGTTCGCTGGATCAGCCGGAGCACAAGATCGCCCTCTTGGAAGGATCTTGGCCTGACCTTCCAACTGTGGTAGCGGCGCAACCCCTGTTGGTAGATGGCAGACCGGCTGAGGGCTAACAGCCGGCCCTCTTCCAGTAGGTCGACACCATCTTCTCGTGCTTCCTTGGCCTCCGCCTCCGTGTACATGGTTACCTACGGCGAGTCGAACTCGATGTCGGTTGGGATGATCGCCTCGGCACCGTACACGAGGAAGAAAGGGGTGAAGCTGGTTGACTTGTTTGGGGTAGTGCACAGACTCCAGAGGACAGCCGGCAGCTCATCGAGCCAACAACCGACTGAACGCTCCAGTGGTACAACCAATCGGGGCTTGATGCCGGAGAGGATGAGGCCGTTGGCTCGCTCGACCTGGCCGTTTCACTATGGGTGGGCGACGAACGCTAAGTCCAGCCGGATACCTTATGCCGCGCAGAAACGTGCCAAGGCTCCTTTGGCAAACTTCGTGCCATTGTCGGTGATGATGTTGTGTGGCACGCCGTACCGAGTTGTTATATCTGCGATGAATGTCACGGCAGTCGGCCCATTCAGCTTCTTGATCGGCTTTGCCTCAATCCACTTGGTGAATTTGTCGACGGCGACAAGCAAATGCGTCATGCCGCCGCGCACCGTCTTGAATGGGCCCACCATGTCCAATCCCCACACGTCGAAGGGCCAGGTGATGGGAATGGTCTTGAGTGCCGAAGCCGGCATGTGTTGCTTGGAGCTGAAGAGTTGGCACCCTTTGCAATATTTGACTAATTCTTTGGCGTCATCCAAAGCAGTCGGCTAGAAGAAACCATGGCGGAAAGCTTTGGCGACGAGTGATCTTGAAGCCGCATGGTGGCCGCATTCTCCTTGGTGAATGTCTCTGAGGATTGCAATGCCCTTCTCTTGCTCGACGCACCGTTGGAGGACTCCAGTGACACTGCGCTTGACGAGTTCTCTGTTGATGATCGTGTATGCTCCGGCTCGACGTTGGACTTGTCTTGCCTCTGTTTCGTCAGCCGGCAGATCTTGGTTTACTAGGAAGTTGAGGATGGACTGAGCCCATGATGGAGCTGCGACTTCTTCTATTGCCAGTGTGGCTACTACCACCAGGGTGGGCGGGCTGGGTGATGAAATGCTGGAGTCGGCCGCCGGCTGTTGTGTTGGTGCAGTCCTCGGGCCGGCTACTGCAGTCCCCGAGCCGGGTGTGGCAGTCCCTGAGCCGGCTACCGAAGTCCCCGGGCCGACTGCTGAAGTCCCCGGGTCCCCGAGCTGGCTGATGAAGCGGTTCAAGGAGGCCAAGCATCCGGTGAACTTCTAGATTTCTCGAAGCTTGGTAGGGATCGCCATCCTCGCGATGGCCTTGATCTTCACCGGGTTGCATTCGATGCTGCGTTCAGAGACCAGGAAGCCTAGGAGCTGGCCGGCTGGCACTCCGAACACACATTTCTCGGGGTTGAGCTTGATTTGGAACCGGCGCAGGTTCACAAATGTTTCTTTCAGGTCTTCCAGCAAGGTGCCGCGCTTCTCCGTCTTCACCACGATGTCGTCCACATAGACATGAGCGTTTTTGCCGAGTTGCTTGAGGAGGCACTTCTGCATGCAGCGCTGAAAAGTCGCACCGGCATTTCTCAAGCCGAATGTCATAGTCAGGTAGCAGAAGGCTCCAAATGGCATGATGAAGGCGGTCTTCAGGCGGTCATCCGGGTCTAGCTTTATCTGGTGATATCATGAGTAAGCATCCAAGAAACTCAACAGCTCGCATCCGGCCATGGAGTCTATCACTTGGTCAATCCTTGGCAGGGCGAAGGGATGTTTGGGGCAGGCCTTGTTGAGGCTTGTGTAGTCTATACACATGTGCCACTTGTTGTTCTTCTTCAACATGAGGACCGGGTTGGCAAGCCACTCTAGAAAGAAAACTTCCATAATGAAGCTGGTTGCCAGAAGCCGGGCTATCTCCTCCCCTACAAACCTTCTCTTCTCCTCTGATAGTCGGCGGAGGGGCTGCTTGACTGGTTTCGAGTCTTCTCGGACGTGTAGTTTGTGCTCGGCGAATTCCTTCGGAACACCCGGCATGTCCTTGGGGGACCATGCAAAGATATCCCGATTCTCACGGAGGAAATCGGCGAGCTCTCCTTCCTATTTGCTGTTCAAGCTTGCCCCGATGACGGCAAACCTCTTGGGGTGTTCGGGGTCAAGGGGTATCTTCTTGGTTTCTTTGGCCGGCTGGAAATATCCTTGGGCATCATACTCCTTGGGGTCGGGGGACTGGTTTAGCTGCTTGCTGGCCAGGGCCACGACCCGGTCCAGTGTCTTCTACTCTTTGGCAATCACAAGGGACTCGGCCAGCCGGCTGCTGGCTGCAGCGCACTCGGCAGACTTCTTGTAATCTCTGGCTACGGTGATGATGCCCTTGGAACTTGGTATCTTCATCTTGAGGTATGCATAGTGGGGAACCGCCATGAACTTGGCCAAGGTGGGTCGGCCAAGCAACGCGTGGTAGGGGCTCTCCAGGTCCACCACTTCAAACCAGATTGCTTCCCGGTGGAAATGCTCCTTGTCCCCAAAGAGTACATCAATCTTGATCTTGCCAATGGGGGCGCAAGACAAGCCGGGTACGATGCCGTGAAACACTGTCCGAGTCGGCATGAGCTGCTTCGTCTTGACACTTAGCTTCTCCAGGGTGTCACGGTACAGGATGTTGATGCTGCTCCCGCCATCTATTAGCACGCGGGAGAAGCGGGCAGTGCGTCTATCTGTCGCGAGGGTGGCTTCCAGGACCAATGCGTAAGAGCCGGGAGACGGCATCACCTCTGGGTGATCAGCCCGGCTCCAGCTGATGGGCTTTTCTGACCAATGCATGTGTCCGGCGGGGTTAGCAGCGACCACGCTGACTTCCTGGTGCTCTCGACGTTTGTTGCGCCGGTCTTCGAGCTGGCTTGTAAAGACGAAGTAGGTTTCTTGCTTGTCGGGGAACTCGTCATGCACGGCTCCGACTGCGGGCTGAGCGGGCTGGGGCGGCAGAGCCGGAGGCGACGGGCCGGCAGGCAGAGGCGGCGCAAGCCCTTCGCCTTTGGAGATTCGGGTGAGCCAATGGCACTTCCGGGTTGTGTGGTTGGACGGCTTCGTGCCGCTATGGAACTTGCACGGGGCGTCAAGAGTTTGCTCGTAGGAGAAAGCCGGCTGCCAAGCTGGCCGGCTGCCCTTGGGCTTCTTGGGCGCGGGCCGCCCTTCAGGCGGCGTATCATTGACCGTGGCCACCTGCCGACTAGCGGGAGGCGGCGCAGGGCCCTTGCGCTTCTGGTCCTTTGGGTGCTGGTGTCGGCCGGAATCCCCCGCCGGCGTCTTGGGCGCCGGGTTGAGTACTTTCCCAGATGCGTCTACCCGGAGCTCGGTCTTCATCGAAGAGTCGGCGGTGGCGTATTTGTCGGCTATGTTCAGAAGCTCGTTGAGGGTAGTCGGCTCGTCGCAGAGGAGCTTGTGCTTGAGGAGGGTACCTTCTCGGCACCCGGCAGTGAAGTATTCGATGGCTTGCACCTCGTGCACCCCCTTGCAAGAATTGCGGAGCTCGGCCCAACGCGTGAGGTAGTCACGCGTGGACTCGGCTGGGCCCTGTACGCACAGGGAGAGCTGCCTGGGCTTGGGAGCCCGCTTGTAGGTGCTGGTAAAGTTGCGGATGAATGCTTAGGTGAAATCTACCCAGCTGTTGATGCTGAGAGGCTTGAGGCTGTTGAGCCAGGTCCGCGCCGTGCCTTGCAGCATGAGGGGCACGTACTTCACAGCAATGCGCCTGTTGCCGTTGGCTATGCTGACCGCCATGGAGTAGTCGATCAACCAATCTTCTGGCTTCACATAGCCGTTGTACTTGGGCGTGTCTCTTGGGAGCGAGAACCCTTTGGGGAAGGGCTCGTCGCGGATGCGGGGGCCGAAATAGGGCGGGCCAACATCGTCTTCTTCTTCCAGCGCCAGGAACCTCGCTAGGCGGTCGATCCGATGGCGGGCGTCGTTCTCGCTGACTCCTTCGCGGCGACCTAGTCGGCCGCTAAGAGTCGGGTGCGCCACTGGCAGCGGGGTGGGATATCTCTCTCCACAAGGTCGAGGCGGAGGCGGGTTGCCCCGCCATTCCATGGCTCGGGGACGGCCGTCCGCGTCTCGCTCGATGGAGATTCGGGTCCGGCTTCATCTGGTAGCCGGCTCTTTCTCGCGCCGCGCGCGGGTGTTGCTCGTAGTCGGTGTCCGGGACGTCGCGCCGTGATCTCGGCGCGGGGGAGGGCTTCCCACGCGGGCGTCGGCTTTGTGCCGCTGTGCGGCCGCATCAATCAGCTGCTAAATGCGCCGGGTCATGTGGGGGAGTTCTTCGGCCTCCAAGCCGTCCAACTTGTCCATGGCCACCTGGGCGGCACGCAAGTTCTCGAGTGGAGTGGCATAGACCGGGCGGTCGACTCCCAACACGTCGGCAAGGATGGCGCCATGTTGCCTGACAACGCCCGCCCGACTTGGCCCACCCGGGGCCGGCGTTCCGAAGGCGGCGCGGTCAGCTTCACGCTGGTAGGCCTCATTGAGGCATCTCACGGAAGCTTGCCTCCGGCCCTCCGCGAGGAGGGCGAGGCGGCGTGCCTCCAGTGCTTCGTCATCGGCGTCAGCCGGGAGGGGGACGGACAAGTCATGCGTCGCCGCATGCGTGGCGTCGTGGGTGCTCTCGTCGGCCGGGCCGCCGTGGCTGATGACCATCACCCCAGTGGTGACAGTATCGCGGTCGTCGGTCCGAGGAAGCGGGTCGTTGTAGATCGCGACGTTGGTGGGGAAGGTGTCGTAGGAGGCAATGTCGGAGTCGACAGGCATCGGGTCGGTGGAGCCAACCGACTCTAGGTCCGCAGCGGGCTCGCTGGAGACATGGAGCTGACCGAGGAGGTTGGCGAGGTGGTCGGTGCCCGCATCAGAGGCGAGCTCGTCGGAGATGCGGGTTTCGTCGAGGAGATCGGCGAGGCTGCTCGCCGCGCAGATGCTGGTGACGCCTTGCAGCGCGTCGTGGCAAGCGCCATCGGGCGTGCCGGGCTGGCTACGCTCGCTGGGGAGGAAGAGGGTTCCCGTCCAGAACAGGTCTCTGGACGACGGTGCACCCGGCCCCACGGTGGGCACCAAATGTCGGGTGGTAGGTGCGACATATGCCAACGGGTGGCTTATCATTGTGGGAGCCAGTAAGACATCACCGGTGCCTGGAAACGGGATGAGGCGAAGACATGCACGCCGGCGGATCTTACCCAGCTTCGGGGCTCTCCTTGGAGATAACACCCCTACTGCTGCTCTACAGGGTCTCCGCATGATCACTAGATGAACAAGTAGCTACACAATGCTCCTTGAGCTATTTTGGTGGTAGGAGGAAGAAGAGCACGGCTAGCTTGCTTCCTCTCCTTCTATGGTGTCTAAAACTAGTTAGGGGTCGAACCCTTTGCATGGGTGCACCGGGGGGTTTATATAGGCCTACCCCCTGGGGGTACAAAGGTAATCCGGCTGGGCGTGGGGCCCAGCCGTCTATGACTAGGCTCGCCGGCTTCTGCGCCGGCCGCTGGGGCCCGCCGACTGGGGGGTCCCGCCGGCTGCCGGCTCCTTGGTCGACAAGCAGGCCCCACCGTCCAGGGCCTGGTCGGTGGCTGGTTACTGTTGCTCTATTCTGATGACGCGGGCTTGGTCGTGGTAAGCGTGGCTACAGTACCGCCGCCCGGCGGGCGATTACTGTAGCCTCACCGTGTCCTGTCCCCTTAATGGGGCGTCTCCTTCGAGGAGGATGACAAGCCGGCTGTGGGGAGCCGGCTCTCTCTCTGGCCGACTGGGAGGAGGTGTGGCCGCCTTCGGGTGTCTCTCTGCCCGAAGGGACCCACCGCCCGTGGGCCGCGCTGATAGTACGTCGTGGATGGCGTCAGGGTCGTCGTGGCAACAGTGTCGCGCCGGGCGGGTCGTGGCCACCCGTACGGCGCACTGTGCCGGTCGTGCTCCGGGATTTGGGGGTGGCAGGCTTCACTGTAGCCACACCCCGCTTCATCATCGCTAGGTGGATGCAAACTTTGATTGTACGGTCTCGACCGCTTTACGGGAGCCGGCTTCTTGGAGTCGGCCTTCTCGCGGCCGGCTTCTCGAAGTCGGCCCTCCCATGGCTTTCTTCATGAGGGCTAAAGTCGGGCCGCCTTCGGAAGCCGGCCTAGATGATAGCCGGCACAGGGAAGGCGGCCCCATGTCTTGGGTTCTTGAGAGCCGGACGAGCTCGTAATTTTTTCAGGAGGGCCAGGGGAAGCCGGTTAGGCTACCCATGGCTATTTTCTCCGACACCCACCCGTGCCGCCCCCGCGCCCCCACCCCCACCGCCCCCACGTCCCCGCGCCCCCACCCCCGCTGCCCCGACCCTCAACATCTTCGCCTTCCTCCTCGCCGTCGGCGCCGAGCAGCGACGCAACAATGTACACCCCCCCGACCCTCCTCCTCCCCTTCCCCCTCCTCCTCCTCCCCTTGCCCCCCGCCTGCGCCGGGGCTGACGGCCCCTTCTCTGAGTCGCAGGGCAAGGTCTCCGGCGCCTCTACGACACGGACGCCTCCACCGTCTACGGCGTCTGCGCCTTCTTCCACCTCCGACCACCGCGGCCTCACTGTCGATCTGCGTCACCTCGTCAACCTCGGCCCAGCACGAGCTCGCCATCGTCTTCCTCTCGGTGAGCTGCACCGGTTCCCCTCCCCCCTTTCTGTTAACTGAACATTGTTTTGTTTAGGTTCTGTTAACTGAAAAAGTTTAGATTCAGAAACATTGTTGGACTGATAGGAAGTTTGTTGAACAGAGCAATCTACACCTGTAGTTTCTACTGTTATGCCTTTGTTACTCTAGTCAAAATTTCAGTCAAAATTTTCCTGTCAAAATTTTCAGTCAAGCACAACTGATCATGTAACTTGAGACCCTGCCCTACGGCATTATAATGTTTGATGCCTGCATTAACACTTCTCTGTACTACATGCGGTTGTTATAGTTCAGGGTCAAAAGTAGGGGTTAGCTTTAACATGATTCACTACTGCTTTCATCACAGAACACATTCTTTGAAAAGGGGATATTCTGAAGTCGATGCTTTCTCAGGATGTGAATAATAGTCTGAAATACACCTGATGGAAACCTTTGTTGATTGTGATCTCTGCACATGTTTAATGTCTATGCTGTTGTGCGGCTGTTATGTGTGTCTATGTCGGTGAGCTTGTGTTATGCACTTCTGCGTTTTGATGTCCCCCCTTACCTTAGTTTTTTCATCTCACTGGTCCTTTTCATTGTATTGGTCCTTTTCATTTTTTTCAAAGAGGCCCCGAGTTCTCTCTTCACTTGTGTGGTGATTGTCTTGGTCCTTTTCATTTTTGTCATGGCATTCTTGAGGTGCTGACGTGTCTGAGGGCATGAACCATGATCAGGTTGAGTTCAGATTTCATTAGATTAGATGGATTATCATGCCTTGTGTCCTGATAGTTGGATATTTGAGTAGTATTGTCAACAGTAATAACTTTTACATGTTTGCTTTGCTTCCAAGAGTAACAGTAGGTGCTTAGGACACCTTTAGGAGATCTACTCATCTCTAATCATGCTACTCAAGGATAGGAACCGTAGGCTTCTCTATATATTTTTTCAGTGTCCTCTATTGGTGGTTCTATGATGTAGTCCAGATGAAACCAATTGCATGCATTGAGAAATAGAGTATTAAAACAGAACTTGACGTGGTTTTCCACTTAGCTATCTGAATTGAGAGAAAACATAGCTTTTGCGGTCTTTGAGGCAAAACTTGCTACTCCATATACAACTAATATTACACCTAGACAAGATACTACTCCATATACTACTAATACTACTACTGTTTTTCATTTCAAAGTTCAAAATGCTGGTACTGAAATTTTCATTTCCAATGAGTGATGTTTTTCCTAGGAGTAGAAAAAACATAGCAACTTCTCTGATTTTATAAAGTTGTTCTTATATGGGTGAAACTTCACTTGTTTTTAGGCTAGTGCAGGGTGTTGCTTCTTCTGTATGGGCCAACTATGTCACAAATAAATTGTTCCTTCTTCTATATTTGACAAGTAATGACTTGCAAAGATGATGATCATCTTGCTAGTTTGTTGGGTTTTGTCTCCGACCATTGTGTCGTGATGAATTTGCAGGTACCCCGAGAGGCCCTTGAGTTTGCCGGAATGTCGACTAACTTCTGTTCTGGCAAATTCGGGTACTCCATATGTCCTATTTTCAGCAAAGGTCCTGCCGAAATTTTTCGTGAATTTTAGCATGACTTTGCTAAAAATAGGACATATGGGGTACTTGCGACTAATGCATGGGCCGTGGTATCTTAGTACTTAGTTAAGTTGGATCAGATGCCCCGCCATTCTTGCTGCATTAAACCATAGGTGGCAATAGAGCCAAGTGATTAGGCCCAACTTAGAATTCTCCTTAGCATCGATAAACCCTAGATGATAAACCCAACATAGGTGGCAATAGAGCCAAGTGATTAGTGCCAAGTGATTAGGCCCAATCTGGGTGGCTCGGCATCGATAAACCCTAAATATGAAAACTTAACTTGGCTTCTGTAGGGTGCCTCGGTGTCGATGAGAACCTAAATGATGTACGCTTAGGCTTTTAGGGTGCCTCAGCGTCGACAAACCCTAAATGATAAAAGCTTAGCTTTTAGGATGCCTCGGTGTCGACAGCCCTAAATGATGAGACCATGATCTTGTTCCTTGACAATAACCAACTTTTTGACCAAACTTTTTTCCTATTTAGAGCGAAACATGGCCCACAACGATGAGGCCGGTAGTTCGGGCGGCAAGGCATTCTGGGAGCTGTCCTAGGAGTTGGAGGAAGAACCTCACCGCTATGAGGACGCCGCAGAAGACACCGATCCTAACTACGCAACCACTAGTGGCGTCGGGGATGACACCATTGATGGCACCGCCGAGGATGCCACCACTGATGATGGCGGCGCACGCACAGATGGCAGCCAACCGAAGAGGCAACGGAAGGACCGGCGCCCGAGCGTGCTCGGCACCGTCAGGGGGGAATTTACTGAAGTGAACTCCGACGGGCATCCGACGGCGCCCAAACAAGTAGTCAAGGGGTACTCGGTTCAGCTTGGGTGCATTCTCCGGAGCATCGTCTCGATCAACACCGAGAACCTAAGGCATAAGGACTAAGGGAATTTGCGCAGCCTCCTCTTCACGAAGCTGCACGAACAATACAAGTTCCCCATTGAGTTTGCAAACACACGCCTCTCAAGGAATAAAAAGAACAGTGCCGCCCTCACGAAGATGAGCACAACCCTGTCTACTTGGAGAAGCACGGTGAAGGCAATGATTGATAAAGGTGATAGTTATGACAAGATCAAGGCGAAATATCCTTTGATGAGCGAAGATGACTACAAGGAGTTCTAGACCAAGTGCGAGAGCCCCGCAATCTCCGAATCAAGTCAGTGGGGGAAAAATGCGACAGTTGAACTTAGGGGTCCACCAACTCGGTCCCGGCGGTTACAGAGTGGCGGAGCCTATATGGGACAAGGAGGACGCGGAGCGTGCCGAGCAAGGCCTACCGCCCGCTTCGAGAAATACAGTGACAAGCAGACCAGGAACTTTCTCAGGGCCCGGTACAAGGAGGACCCGGTAACAAAGGAGCTTACCACGGATCCGAAGACCAAGCAGCTTGAGCTTGTTCTGGTAAGGAATACACCCCCGTGTAATTAGCTCCATAAGGTTGCATTCTAATTAATCCCCAATATTTCTAAATGGTTCACGTTGCTTCCACAGGACAAAGAAAGCAGTAGCGCGGGGTCGTATCAGAGCTCCCCTTTCGACACCCCTTTGAATAGGGCATTGAATGTAATGAAAAACAAGGATAAGCTCAGTACACCGACGTCAGCTGGTCGTGTGGCCGGCAAAGGCTTGTCCACAAAATGGTCGTCATACTATACCGCTGGTGGGCGAAAGGAGAAAAAGACCAGCTCGGAAAGCCAGTCGCGCGAGGTTGAAGCACTCAAGGCACAAGTGGTGTGTATTCCGGAGCTTGTCCAAGAGCAAGTGGAACAACAACTGGGAACGAAGCTCAATGCCATGGTGCCTATGTTGATTCATGGGCTGATGACATGGATTGCGGGCGGCCAACAGGGGCCTCCCCCGGTTCCCAGCTTCACGGCCAGCAACTCGCACAGCGCGCAGGAGGCGCCATTGGTGTCTCCGGCGGAGGCGGTATTCATGTCTCCGGCGCCGGCACAGGCATTGGAGCTTAATGCACCCGGGTGTACGCCGGCCGGCACCTCACCATCAAGCGGCCCCTCTGTCAGTTGCACGCCCGCCGTTGGCAGTGCCTCGACATTAGCCGAGCTCGACGGCATCACAGTAACTAAGCCTCTCGTCCGATGACTTCATCTCCTTGCCTTTGACTGGGCATCCCTGACGCCCTACATGTTTTCGCAGGGCGCCGCTGATGTTCCTTGCACACTCCTGCACTTCGTGGGCGGTGAGTTGGTCAATGTCGCCAAGGGCAGAATCATTCAATCGGGCAACCCCGTCTTCCACGGTAATCCGATGCCACCCACAGTGTATAGGGTTGAAGTGGTTCGGGTGCTGCCAGGCTGCGACGAGCTATTACCTCCGATTCAACCCGCTGGGGCCGACGAAGAAGATGAGATGAGCCTCAGCGCCTGCATAAGCTGGCCCCTACTTTGGCCGAAGAGCCAGATTCGTTTAGGGGCGGGGGACACCACCCCACAGACAAGACTGCCGGTCGTGCCGGCGCCAAGCCATGGCAAGAATGCCGCAACGCTACCGGACATACCGGACATCCCTATGGCACAGGATCCGGACATGCATATGGCACAGGATCCGAACGACGACAATAACAATGACGGTACATTTACCAACGTCGATAAGTACTTTGCCGAACATGGGTACGGTGAGGAGTTCTGCGGGTCTCCTTCTCAAGAACCCAACTAAGACGACCGCGATCTAGCTGGTACGGCGGAGAAACCCAGTTGCAACAGGCGTCGTCTAGCGTTCAGTTCTCAGGAGACGCCTCCAGCTACCTCCTTCACTGAGCCTCAGATAGCTGAGGTGCAAAATATTATCAGCCCCAACATGCTAAAGAAGGCGGTCTGTGAGCAGAACTCGGTCCCATTACAGCAGAGCAAGAAGAAGAGCTGGAAACGGAAGACTAAAAAGGGCCCCGGTGCAAGCCAGCCGACATCGAGTACGATCCGTGCTCAGGACGGGCCACCTTCACCTAAGGATATCTCGAGGAGGGTGCATGTGGTAGGTAGGGTGATGCTACCGACAAATATGCTCAATGCTGCAACCGGTGCTATGCGGAGTCTGCACGACAATGTTCTTTCTTTGGAGAAGCGGTGTCTCAGAGAGAATGATGTGGCATACCCGGTTTTCATGGCCAAGGTGCCAGAGGGCAAGGGCTTTGTGGATGGCGACATCGGGGGTACGATCGTCCTGCAATTTGATGACATCTTGCTATGTTTAACCTTCATCCGCTGCACTACACCTTCATTCGGTTGTTTTCGCTGAGTATGGAGATGCGGATCATTAGAGACAAGACCCCGGACATCGTGATAGTCGAAGCCTTCTACATGCGTGCCAAGCTGTTGAGCAGCGCTGGGGACCGCCAAGTCGCGAGTTCACACCTCGAAGGCGTCATTCTAGCAAACCCAGATAAGGATAACTTCCTTGTGGCTTACTTTCCCAAGTAAGTCATCCCTTAACCGCCCCGTAACATATGATTTCTTAGATTTTGATCATTCTTTTTTTTCTAACATTCAGTGTTCTGTGCAGTGACACACATTGCACACTCATCCTCTTAAGCCCGAAATATTCCATGGCCACGTATTTCGACCCGATCCGTGACTCCAAGATAGACTACACAAATATCAAGAAAGTTCTTGATGATGTTCTCCCCGGCTACGCCAAATCTGGAGGCACCTTCACCAGGGCAGTTCGTAAGTACAGCAAGCACGTGTTCGCCCACAATACAACGTTCTGCTGCGTCAAGCAGCCGCCTGGCGGTCAGAAGGATGCCTACTACGCCCTCCATCACATGCGGGCGATCATAAGGGACCTTCATCACCTTCTGCTACCAAATAATCTCAAAGATTGGGCCGCGAGCTTGTCGGCAATCCAGGACGCGGACATCAGACAAGAATTCTTTCGCATCCAGTCGTTGTTTGCGGACATCATCCATCAAGATGTCCTTCATACCTCGGGTCAATTCTTCCTCAAATATCAACCGTCCAACAGTGAGATAGACGGAACGCTACAAAAGCAGGGTGACAACGCACGCGATTTCATGACCATCATGACAGATGGCAGCTTCATCCACGCTCCTGTCCATGAGTCGAGTCGAAAGTAGTGATGTGTAGTTCTGAAACATTGATTGGCTCATGTTGTAATTAACCTTTAATGAATTGTATGTATCTTTGGTTTGGACAGTCATTCAACTTAGATGTAATCGATGCTATTTATTAGTAGGACCATGAATCGTGCTATTAACGTCTTGCTTTTCTCTTCCGATCCTTTTGTTGCATACTTATATATTGGTTATGTATGTATTGTCTGTTGTTTGGCTTGTGCATATAGATGCCATCGTATGTCGTGTACAAGGGTAAGGTTCCCGGAGTCTACGACGACTGGGAGGAGTGTCGGAGACAGGTTCACCACTTTAGCGGTAACAGTTACAAAGGGTACACCACTAGGGCAGAGGCGGAATCTAGATACGCCCGCTATCTAGCGGGAGAGAGGAGGGAGCGTTGGAGGAACCGGATGAAGACCAGTTTCATCGCGATGATGCTCATCGTGATGACCGCATCTCTCTTCTATGCGATGGTAGTTTAGATGATCGATATCGACTTGTAATGTGAAGACAAACTCGATACTTGCGGTCTTGAGACTTGTAATGTTTTATCTTTGTTCGGTCTTTTGAATTCGGAGACTAATATGATGAATTGTATTCGGAGACTAATCTTCTATTGTATTCAATGAATCTGTTGTTGCTGTGTGCTGCTGTCTATATTACGTCAAATAATATATTTTTTAACCTGTCCAAAAATCAGAAAAATAAAAAAAATAAAACCTAATATTCATACTAATGGCGCATCACTACAGAGTGCGCCATTAGTATGCCAAAGTATACTAATGGCGCATCACCCAACAGTGCGCCATTAGTATGCCAAAGCACATGGTTAAATATGGCCCCCTGGGAGGCATACTAATGGCACATGGTGTTCTATACTAATGGCGCACCAGTGGTGCGCCATTAGTAAGAAATACTAGTGGCGTGATACTAATGGTGCACCAGTAGTGCGCCATTAGTAGGCAAAACTGGTGCGCCATTAGTTGGCCTTTTCCTAGTAGTGAAGAGGCTATTCTGCATTGTGCCCCGTACACAGGAGGGGTCACTATATCAAGTGGGCGGAGCCGAAATATGGCGCATTGCCGGAACCGGATACCTGTCCGGTACCCCGAAGACTGTCCTTCGGAGTGGTTTCTATTTGGAGGGGTCTTCCCGAGGTCAACAATGCTCCTCTAAAGAAACGCCGAAGCTGGCGCCCACGGAGCCCCCAGGAGGAAGTCAACGGAGAAGTCCT
This sequence comes from Triticum monococcum, assembly GCA_034509565.1. Taxonomy (NCBI): domain Eukaryota; kingdom Viridiplantae; phylum Streptophyta; class Magnoliopsida; order Poales; family Poaceae; genus Triticum; species Triticum monococcum. Next base: position 601,993,928 of record CM067842.1, read on the forward strand.
TTACCTGATGGACCGGATTAAAGTGCTGGCTCAATCAGGATTGACAATAATCGAGTTTATGTCAATATGCATAATGCGGGGGGTGCAGCCACTTCAATATCGAGGGCACCCCTTGTGGCGCTTTAACGGGGAAGATGATGCCACCCGCTGCGGGCGTAAGGGACCGGACTCCACTGCTGCTCTAGCAAACATTCTGTCTGAGTTGTTCAAGGGAGAGGAAGAGGAGTTCATCCGTATTAAGCCACGGTATGGATTCTCCATGTATAATCCTCCAAGCTAGGTAAGTTGTCACTCTTTACTCTCAACCTTCCCGCATTCTTCGTCGTAAATACTCACCTTGCCGTTTCACGGCAGGAACTGCGAAAAGCTGTAAGGGAGGTATCCGGTAGTGCGATTCAGCATGGCCCGCTGCCCCCATAGTACGGAGTCGAGCTCCTCTACCCAGTGCGTGTTTGATTCCTTTAAGGACCACACTAATCTAGGTTTGGTGCCGCTCATGATAAGACCATTTGCTCGCTCGACTTGACCGTTAGTTTGTAGGTGATAGACACAAGCATAATCGAGCTTGATGCCCATGTTGTTGCACCAAAGTTTTACCTCGTCGGCTGTAATGTTCGTGTCGTTGTTGGTGATGATGCTGTGGGGGACGCCTTAACGGTGTACAACCCCGGATATGAAGTCTATCACCGGACCGAATTCATCTGTTTTAACGGGTTTGGCTTCTATCCATTTGGTGAATTTATCCACCATGACTAGTAAGTATTTTTTTCTTATGGGTTCCCCTTTTAAGGGGTCCGACCATATCAAGCCCCCAGACCGCAAAGGGCCAAGTAATGGGGATTGTTTGGAGAGCGGTAGGTGGCATATGGCTTTGGTTTGCAAAAAGCTAGCAACCGACGCAATGTTGGACAAGATACCGTGCATCTGCTCGGGCCGTCGGCCAATAGAAACCGGTAGTGCTTTTCTTATAAAGCTCTCCCTCGTGGACCTTGTAGGCTTTAGATCGCCGCACTATGTAGCGTGCCTCATTTTGGTCCTTGGGTAGTTCCTGCCTGGTTAGGTAGGGCAGGAATGGTTCTGTCTACGGGGCGATGACGACCATTATCACGTGGGTTGAAGGTGTTATTTCGATGGTAGAGCCTCTGATTATGTCCGAGTATTCAGTCTCTGGGTTGTGGCCGGGTCCGAACTATTGTTACCGGTGTCCCCTTCCCATACCACGGATGGCGTAAACATCATTTCTTGGAAGATGTTAGGTGGGACAAGGCCGCGCTTAGCACCGATACGGGCAATGATATCCGCCGCCTGATTGTTTTCTCGAGCCACATGGTGAAATTCTAGCCCCTCGAACTGAGCTGACATTTTGAGGACGGTGTTGCGATATGCCGCCATTTTCAGATCCTTGGCATCAAAGTCTCCATTTATTTGAGATATTGAGAGGTTCGAGTCCCCACACACCTTCAGGCGTTGAATGCCCATGGAAACTGCCATTCGGAGACCGTGTAATAGGGCCTCGTATTCAACCACATCGTTGGAGTCTGTGTATAGTATTTGGAGTATGTATTGGACTGTATATCCGGTGGGGGATGTCAGGACGACACCAGTCCCCATACCAGCCAGCATTTTAGAGACGCTAAAGTGCATGATCCAATTGGAGTACGCGCCATACTCTTTAGGGAGTTCGGTTTCTGTCCATTCAGTGACGAAATTGGCCAGTATTTGTGACTTAATGGCTTGTCGTGGTCTATATGTTATGTCGAACAGGAGGAGCTCGATAGCCCATTTGGAAATCCGGCCCATGGCATCACGGTTGTTTATTATGTCCATGAGTGGTACTTCTCAGGCCACCGTAATTGAACACTCTTGAAAGTAGTGTCGTAATTTCCGGGATACCATCAATACCGCGTATGCTATCTTTTGATAATGTGGGTACCGTGATTTGCATGGAGTGAGGACAATGGATACATAATATACCAGCTTTTGAAGTGCGAATTTATGTCCGTCCGTCTCTCGTTCGACGACGAGCACTGCGCTTACAACTTGGTGAGTTACCGCTATATATAACAGCATTGGTTCGCCTACATTTGGCGCGACCAAGATTGGGTTGGTGGCCAGGATGGCTTTTATTTCTTCCAATCTGGCCGTGGCTGCGTCCCTCCACTCGAAGTGTTCGGTGCGCCGAAGGAGGCGATAAAGGGGGAGTGCCTTTTCTCCTAATCGGGAGATAAAGCGGCTTAAGGCCGCCACACATCCCGTTAACTTCTGGATTTGCTTGAGGTCAGTTGGGATAGCCAATTGCGACAGAGCTCGGATTTTGGCCGGATTTGCTTCAATCCCTCTACTGGAGACGATAAAGCCCAGGAGCTTTCCGGCGGGTACACCGAAAAGGCATTTTTCCGGATTGAGCTTAATGTCGTATGTCCAGAGATTGTCGAACGTGAGCCTCAAGTCGTCTATTAAGGAGTCGATGTGTCTGGTTTTAATGACCACATTGTCTACGTATGCCTCCACTGTTTTGCCGATCTGCTTTTCCAGACATGTCTGAATCATGCGCTGATACGTTGAGCTGGCATTTTTGAGCCCGAAGGGCATTGTGTTAAAACAGAAAGGGCCATATGGAGTGATAAATGCCGTTGCGGCCTGATCGGACTCCGCCATCTTAATTTGGTGGTAACCGGAGTATGCATCAAGGAAGCACAATGAGTCGTGTCCTGGGGTAGCGTCGATAATTTGGTCGATGCGAGGGAGGGGGCAGGGATCCTTTGGGAAAGCCTTGTTAAGGTCCTTGAAGTCGACGCATAGGCGCCAGGATTTGTCCTTGTTTGGTACCATCACCAGGTTTGCTAGCCAATCCGGGTGCTTTATTTCTCTAATGAATCCGGCCTCCAGTAACTTGGCTAGCTCCTCTCCCATGGCTTGTCGCTTAGGTTCGGAGAAATGCCGTAGAGTCTGTTTGACCGGCTTGAAACCTTTTAGAATGTTAAGGCTATGCTCGGCCAGCCTGCGTGGGATTCCTGGCATGTTTGAAGGATGCCAGGCGAATATGTCCCAATTCTCGCGCAGGAACTCCCGTATTGCGGCGTCAATAGCGGGGTTTAACTGTGCCCCGATGGATGCTGTTTTTGAGGGGTCTGTTGGATGGACTTGGAATTTGACTATTTCATCTGCTAGTTTAAAAGAGGTGGACTTGGATCTTTTGTCTAGTATCATGTCGTCCCTGTCCACTTTGGAGCGCAGCGCGGTTAATTCCTCTGCCACAAGGGCTTCAGATAATGCCTCGAGGGCCAGTGTGATTATTTTCTTCTCGGCGCGGAGTGCTATGTACGGATCACTAGCTAGAGTGATGATCCCATTGGGCTCGGGCATTTTGAGCTTCATGTACCCGTAATGGGGTATGGCTTGGAAGATTGTGAATGCCTCCCGCCCTAGAAGGGCGTGGTATCCGCTACTGAACGGGGCCACTTGGAATGTAATTTCTTCGGACCTATAATTCTCCAGAGTGCCGAATACCACATCTAGTGTGATTTTCCCAATGCAACGTGCCTCCCGACTAGGGATGATTCCTCGGAAGGTCGTGCTGCTTTGCTCGATACGGTTTTGTCTATTTCCATTTTTGAAGAGTCTCCTCATAAATGAGGTTTAATCCGTTGCCGCCATCCATGAGCACTTTAGTGAGCCGAAAGCCGTCCACAATTGGACTATGGACGAAGGCGGCTGGTGCTCGGGCTGTTCGGAATTTCGGTTCATCACTGGCATTGAAGGTGATAGCCGTGTCGCTCCATGGATTTATTGCTGCCATGTGGCAGACTTTGGCAAGGCTGCGTAGTGCTCGCTTACGCCTATTATTTGAGGCGAAGGTCTCGAAGGCTGTCAATATTGTATTGTTATCCACGGGATGGTGCTCTGAGGTGTTTTGGATGAGGAGATCCTCACCGCTCTTGGCTACCTGCCGGAGTACCCAACATGCTCTAAGGTTGTGGGTTGGTATGGTATCCGCTGTACTATGAATTTTGCAGGGCCCGTTAAGCCATCCTTCCAATACGGTTCCACGCCCTTTAGTGGGATTTTGCTTCTTTGTAATTGAGTCGGGCGACTTATGAGAATGCACCCTTTTAGTTCGGACTGGGGCTTTTGTCAGAGCCGGATTATCCCAAAATTTTGTTTGGGTTTTCCAAGCACTTTCCATCGCACAGTACTTCTGTACTATGGCCGCCAAGTCAGCAAAGTGTGCTATGTCATGGCGACTTATGGCGTTGAGGATTCCCTTGTCCATGCAATTGTTGCAAAAGAACGAAATTGCGTCTTCCTCACGATAGTCCTTGACCTTGTTCATTACAAGGAGGAATCTGGCCCAGTAGTGATGTACTGTCTCTTCGGGCTCTTGCCTAATGTGGGAAAGATCGTTTATACCTAGGTGCGTGGGTGGATTTAAGTCTAGACCTTGACCCAATCCGAGACCCCGGGGCGGGGGAGTTTCCGATCTTGGAAGTTCGGGCTCCGGGATGTTACCCCGCAGGTTTGGTATGCGGCCTGATTCTAGGTTCAGGGTTAGGGTGATGTCCTCCCGAGGGCGGGTATCTGGCTCGAAGAGCTCAGGAATCCGGACATAGTTCATCCTCGGGATAGAGGGAGAATCACCGCATTTCTCCTCCACCACCGCTATCTGATGGGTGACCGGCGGAGAGTTAATCTCCCTTTGGTCGGGTTTAGGCCCAATCCGATCGTAGTCCGTAGCGACTCCCAGAGCGGCGATGCGATCGAAGAGCTCGTTCAAAGAGGAGACCTCCATTGGATCCATCATCTCGGTGAATTTTGAGCCAATGTGGAGGCTATTTTCGATGAGCCGAGAAGTCATCGTCGACGCAGCGGCCGAGCCGGCGGTCATGACGAAGCCGCCTAGTCGGAGAGTTTGGCCTATAGCCAGGGCTCCCCCAGAGGTGATGTTGTCCTTGACAATGAGACGAGCCATCCCTCCTTATGATGACGACACAGTGGAACTCTAAATGAAAGCACCAATGTCGGTGTCAAAACCGGCGGATCTCGGGTAGGGGGTCTCGAACTGTGCATCTAAGGCGGATGGTAACCACCGCTATCTGATGGGTGACCGGCGGAGAGTTAATCTCCCTTTGGTCGGGTTTTGGCCCAATCCGATCGTAGTCCGTAGCGACTCCCAGAGCGGCGATGCGATCGAAGAGCTCGTTCAAAGAGGAGACCTCCATTGGATCCATCATCTCGGTGAATTTTGAGCCAATGTGGAGGCTATTTTCGATGAGCCGAGAAGTCATCGTCGACGCAGCGGCCGAGCCGGCGGTCATGACGAAGCCGCCTAGTCGGAGAGTTTGGCCTATAGCCAGGGCTCCCCCAGAGGTGATGTTGTCCTTGACAATGAGACGAGCCATCCCTCCTTATGATGACGACACAGTGGAACTCTAAATGAAAGCACCAATGTCGGTGTCAAAACCGGCGGATCTCGGGTAGGGGGTCTCGAACTGTGCATCTAAGGCGGATGGTAACAGGAGGCAGGGGACACGATGTTTACCCATGTTCGAGCCCTCTTGATGGAGGTAATACCCTACATCCTGCTTGATTGTTCTTGATGATATGAGTATTACAAGAGTTGATCTACCACGAGATCGTAGAGGCTAAACCCTAGAAGCTAGCCTATGGTATGATTGTATGTTGTCCTACGGACCAACCCTTTATATAGACACCGGAGGGGGCTAGGGTTACACAAAGTCGGTTACAAGGGAGGAGATCTACATATCCGTATTGCCAAGCTTGCCTTCCACGCCAAGGAGAGTCCCATCCGGACACGGGATGAAGTCTTCAATCTCGTATCTTCATAGTCCAACAGTCCGGCCAAAGGATGTAGTCCGGCTATCCGGAGACCCCTTAATCCAGGACTCCCTCACCATCCGTTGCTACTGTACTCCAAATTCATCTTTCACATCTAATAAAAAATATCTACAACATCACACACAGTTGTTTTCGAGGAACCGTTTGCGATGAAAATATCTATGTCTATTTAAGTCTCCCTCCTTAAGCTTCGCCGGCTCGTCTGCTCTAGTGCCGGCAACCCCCGAATCCACAAATCCCGACCCCCATTCCCGCACCCCCTTCTTGCAAGATGACACCATGGAGACGCTTCATGAAGGTCCGTACGATGGCCGCGTACCCCCCGAGCACCCCGCCTGCGCCGAGAGCGCGACTGCCTACGCCGAGAGTGTAGCCGCATCCGCTTCCGCCGAGAGGGCATCTGCGGCAGCCGACAGGGCAGCCGCGACAGCCGAGGCGGCTGCCACCGCTGCTGCAATGGCCGATGCAAACACCGAGAGCGCTCAAGCTGCCATTCATGCCACTGATGTCGCCCTAGCCCGGGTAGAGGCCAGCCACGCAAAGATCAAGGATGCACATGCCAAGATATTCCAGGCCACCTTGGACTCCAGTATGCAACCCACATCTGAAAAGGCGGTGGTGGCCATGAAGCAGCTGCTTCCTCATGAGGTCGTCGAGCGGGAGCTGGAGATATAGGAGGCGGCGGAGATCGAGGAGCGTTGGGAGAAGGAGTTGCGCGTGGACGAGGTCAAGGTAGAGAAGAGTCTATCCGTCGAGGAATCGGCGGTGGACTACCAATGCGAGCTCTGGCACAACCACTACTATGAGTACTACAACCTTGAGGGAGGCGCCGAGGACGAGGACGCGGTCAACTTCAATAGGGGGGAGGAAGAGTCCACCAACGGCGGCATGTCGCGAGGACAAGTCATCGACGTCTCATCTCACACCTGCCATGCATAGGCCGGCGCGGTAGTGGATTTGTTAAAATTATGCATACTTAGGCTTTGTTTTTAATGCTGGTCTTTTGTTAGAGCAATGTTTAGGTCAACTGGCTCTGTTTAATTACTAAAATTGGTCGATTCAGTAAGTGTGGTCTATCTGCTGTACGCTCTTTTGTGTGCCCAAATTAGCAAGCGATGTTAAATTATGCAATGACGTACCCAGGGAAATTTCCACCAAAATTTGAATTATCAAACTCATCCCATGCACGTAAAGCAGAAGAATCGTTTGTGATGCACACAATTGTTCAAAGTGAAAGGTCCGGCGACACCGCGCACAAAGTTTCCCTCCACATTTCCAAAATTTTGGCCTACCGCCAAAATATCTACCCCCTTCACCCTTCCCCCTTCCCCACCCCATTTTCTCCCCAACCACAAGTCACATTTCCCCTGTTTCCTCCTTCCTTCCTTCCTTGCTAAGCTATAGTCGCTTCCTTGCTCTTGCTGTCTCTCATCCTACCGCCGAGGTCGCCATGGTATTCTTCAAAGACCTCTCCAGCGGTTCCTCCTCCGGCGACTACTCCTTCACCACCCGGATATGCCTCTCTTCTCTCTCTCGGGCTATGACTTGTAATGAAGGATTTTTACCCGACGGTCAATTTGAGTCATCTCTTCCTCTAGTAGCTCCCTAAGACCATCAGTGGCACCGAATGGAGCGGGGTGGCTGAAGATCTATCTGCTCGTTGTGACCATCAATCTCCATGCGTGAAGCTAGTTGCGTTTGATTTTGTGGACAGTGGGAGGAAGTTTCTGGCATGTGCAAAGAAGGTTAGACCGTCTTTCATTATTACAAATCATTTGTTAGATTTGATTCAGACACTGTCACGGTCCCAACCCATTCATACCACACCTTCAACCACACGCATCCTAAGACAGTGTCAGAGTTTGTACCTAGTATCTTAAATTGTTGCCATCTCATCAGCGGTGCCATTAGAAAATTATTTGGCACTGCTTCAGCAGTTTGTGCAGCCAACTTTGGTCCACACATCCGAGGAGCCAAGAAGTAAAATACTAAATCTTTATGGCACGAAGGAACTGGGCATCGGAGCAACTACATGCTCCTGAGTCCGGCTCCCTGATTTTTTTCGCTGCATCGGCTCGCCAGTGCAGGGAACCTGTGTGAGATGTAGCAACAGTTGTCTTTACCCCAGTTTTGGCATACATAGTGGACGACCTTAGTGCTATTAGTTCCATGTTACTAAATTTGTGCAAGTACACACCTCTTAGTATCAATTTGCTATCATACAAACACTGTCGCTATACTGTTGCAGTTATATTTACCTTCCTCATAAAATGTTCAATTTATTATTTATTGTACGTGAGTAAGAACTTGTAGCATCATTGTAGTTAATTATAGCTTCTCATGTTCCATTATTTGGTTGTTATCTCAGTACCAATTATTTCATTTGCACATTGATCTTTTTGAGAAGATATGTCATAATTAACATGTTTCTTCAGTTTTTTAAAATAAGCATTGGTTATTTTCTATGTTGCTATAAACCATTTCCCCTACAATTGTTACTAATCTAATTTTAAATATTATAGGATGAATGGAAGTGTTCTTACATGGAGTGGGTTGATCAAGAGTGGCCCCAGTCTTTGAAGATGTGCCTAGCGAAGCTCTGGAGCATGTATCAGGAAGAGAACACACGTAGGCTTAGAGAAAGTGTTGTCAACACTGAAGCATATTTCAAGCTGCGGGATAAAAATTTGAAGGTGGAGAATGAGCTCAGATTTTTTAAATCAGACTTTGCTAAGATGGTGTTGGCGAAGGAGGAGGCACTTTCCTAGTTGGCCTATGCAAAACGGGTTCTTACTGAACTGAAAGCAGAGTTGGATAAGACGAGCCTGGATGATATCGATTAGGGAAATGGATATATTGTTCTTATGAAGTTGAACTAACTATATGTTGTACCGTGTTGTTTTCATGTAGCTATTGTACTATGATGTCATAATATATTTATGTGCCTGATATGAAATTGGCAAACAAAAGTTCGATATGAAATGTGAATTTGCATAATACTGGAATTATTAATTGTAAACGAATGAACCTGCTAAATGTGTCATGGACCTTTGCAAACGGTTCTAGCAGAAAAAGCGCTTGCGATGGATAGCCCAATGCCACACAGTTTTCTTCATCAAATCGTGTGTGATATAGTTGACAAAAGCAAACAGTTAACCATGGAAAACCGTGTGTGATAGCTACACCTTTCACACATGATCCTACACATAAAACTGTGTGGGATGTACGTCCGAACGGAAACGTGTTCCCTGGATTGACGATGTACATAAGAACGGAAACGTATTCCTTGGATTAACCGTGTGTGATATACATACGAACAGAAATGTTTTTCCGGGATTCACCATGTGGGATGTACATACCTACGGAAATGATTTTCTTGGATTACCGTGTGGGATGTACATACCTACGAAAATGATTGGGTTTCGATGCCTTGCCTGATCACACATGGCCCTAGCCTGGGTCCCAGGAGCGCCTATCCCCGACGATTTCTGGGTCATGTGCGAAGGAGACCCTATCACACACACTCACTTGGCGAGGGTTCCAAATGTCGTTGCCGAAAGGGGTTAAAAACCGTTTGTTTAGGACCGACGCGCACTAGTGATACCCACTGGGCATTATAGTTCGTCACCAATCATAATAAAGTGTACAAAAACAGAAAATTACATAAACTGGAAAAATAAAGCTCATATATCATGGACACACATCAACAGCTAGGACCGTGCAGCTATATCTTCACACGCAGGGAAGTGCGTCCTTATCCTCCCTGTCTGTTGGGACCCACCCGGGCAAAGCATATGTAGCGTTGTCTGTTTGCTTGCGAACATGTACGTACATACTAGTCGATCGGTCTCTCTGCAAGTATGAACCGTGGTCGAGTAAGTAGCGGCACATGTCGTTGTAGAGCACCCAACATAGCAGTTCACGCAGTCCTGTCTAAGTCCTGTACACGTGTCGGATTTCGGGTTCCGGCAGACCCTTAAGGTTCGAACACTGGGGTGCGCGTGGAAATCTAACCTTCGACCTCTCCATCTCAATGGGATCTAAACTACCAAAAGAACTACACGAAAGACACAAGATTTATACTGGTTCGGGCCACCGATGTGGTGTAATACCCTACTCTAGTGTGTGGTGGATGGATTGCCTCCTGGGGCTGGTGTGGATGAACAGTACAAGGAAGAACAGCCTCGCGAGGGTCTGTTCTTGGCTGTGGTGATGAACTGCTATGAAGAGTTCAGTCACCCTCTCTCTCTCTCTCTCTCTCTTTACTTGCGAACCGAATGAACAGGAATCGTTCCGAACCGAACCGAACCGACCCAGCCGAACACCTTGCTATGTGGGTGGCTAGTCCTATTTATAGAGGCCCTGGTCCTCTCCCCAAATATTGAGCGGGAAGGGATCCAACAATGGCGGGCTAATTTGAAGGGGGACAGCGAGTACATCTATCCTGACAAAAGCAATCTTTGCTTGCCAAAGGCTCTGGTGATGACGCCGCGCTGGGCTCCATGGTGACCTCCGTCTCGTAGTCCTCCTGGCCTTGGTCTCGTTGCACCGAAGTGGCAACCTTTGCCTGATGCCTCGATACTCCGCTGATACGCTTGCTCCTTTGCACCAAAGGGGAAAGAGGGACGCTGCGCGCGCTGGCGCCCGCCTGGTGCCCCGTGTCGTCATGGCTTGCATCATGGGCACCTCGCGAGGTACCCCGCCTTGAACTCTCCGCCTCCTCGCGAGCCAGCCTGACGAGGTTGTGCCTGAGGATGCGCCGTGTGGTCCGCCTCGCGAGGCTTGGCCCCTCACGAGGGTCTTGAGCCTCGTGTTGATGAAGATGGGCCACGCTGGGCCCCCGCTTGAGCCACGCCGCAGGCCGCAGGCAGGCAATTCTCGGGACCCCCGTTTCGAGAACGCCGACAACACGTACGTACAATCATAGGGAAAAAATACAGCCACGTATGTGCATACGGGCGGGGTCTCGAGCGTGTACTCATGTGTGTACCAGTTACTATTCAACCAGCCCTCCACGGGGTCGTCCTATTCATCCAGCCCTCCACGGGGTCCTGTTCATCCAGCGGCAACAGCCTTAACTACCACGGGGTCCTGTTCATCCAACCCCACTGGGAAATGTTCATCCACCCTCCCCCCCAATGACGCGCACTATTCATCAAGGGAAGGAGGCAACATGGTTCGATCGGCTTCAATTACCAGCAGTAGCGAAGGAGTCGCTCGATCGGGTTCAGTTAACAGCAGATCTATCGATAGCTCGGATTAAGTAACGCGTAGCCTGCAGTGCAATTGCTCGGGTTCAGTAGGGGAATGCCTCACTTGAGTTCAGCTAGAGCCCAACGCCTCGGACCCACACATGTACATGTACGAGAGAAATGCGCATCGCTCGGCCCCCGACCACCCACCGTAACCGGGAACTCCCCAATATTTTCCTCGCCCTCGCTTCTAGCATGGTTTTTTTCCGTCATGGACAGCCCAAAGAATGTCATGCAGCTGCGTCTCCGGCCCGCCCAGGACGAAAAGCCCATTTTTTGTCATGATTTTTTGTCATAGAAGTAGGCGCCCACCACATCTATGATGATACCGCGTTTTATCACAATTATCATCATAGAAGTGTCATAAGCATGATAGGAAAAAATTTCGTCCGCGAGGGTCTTGAGCCTCGTATTGATGAAGATGGGCCGCACTGGGCCCCCGCTTGAGCCACGCCGCAGGCCGCAGGCAGGCAAGTCTGGGGACCCCCGTTCCCAGAACACCGACAGTAGCCCCCGGTCCCAAGGTGCGCATGGACTTGGCCGTACCGAGAGGCGAAAGGGCAAGGGCGAAGCACCGCGGGCCCTAACAGCCTGCGGCCTCGGCCGCCGCATGGCGGTTGATTGGACGTGGGCGCCTTAGCAACCACGCGGGTTGACAAAGGAGAGGCATCTTCCCAGACTTCGCGCTTGCTTTCTCCGGTTGCTGCTCAGATCCCCTTTCTTGCGCCTCCCCTTTCTTCCTCCAAACCTCCAGATCTACTCCGGTTGCGCGACCTAGGAAGCCATGGCGCCTCGCAAGCCTCCGGCCGAAGCTTGGTATTCCCCCGCTCTGGACCCTCCGATTGTGTCCAAGGCCACCTTTACCCGGCTGTGCCGGATGGCGGCGGCACAGGGCGTCGTCGGGACGGAGGTGTTCCAGGTCGGCTCCGCCTCCCCTGAAGGTCGAGGGAGCACCTATTACCCTTTCTTTGTGGGCGCCATCGCAGTGGTCTTGGTGCCTCCCTTCTCCGAGTTCTTCTTCTCTGTCCTCCGCCACTACAACTTGCTGGCTCTGCATCTCCACCCCAACTCCGTCCTTCTCCTGGCGATCTTCGCTTACTACTGCGAGGCCCACGTAGGGGTGCAGCCCTCGGTGGCCTTGCTGCGCCACTACTTCTACCTCCGGACTACTAGCAGTTCTCCTTCAGCGTGGGCGAGCTTCGTCGCGCATGGCAGCACCATTACCATCTCGAGTCCTGGGAAGAGGGCTGATGGCTTCCGGAGCAAGTGGGTCTTGGTTGACGCCGGGCGCGTCCACCCCCAGATGATCCCGCCCACGGAGCAGGCCGTGAGCGCCAGTGACTGGTGTCGGGCGGAGCTCACGGATCCCCGCGCGAAGCCGGTGTTGGAGAAGATGGATGCGGACTTGAGGCCAGCCAACATGGCTACGAGGAAGTTGACTGGTGCGTCAGTGTTGAGGGAGTTCTTGGAGCTACAGCTGGCTCCAGTCCAGCAGTACTCTTCTCCGATGTGGAGGCATCATCTGAGCCCCGTGCCTGTGGATGAAGAGGACGTGAACGCGGTTCTTCGATCTCTGGTCGGGGGCACGGTGGCAAGGTTGGAGGGCGCTCCCGAGCCCTTGCTTCTTCGCAGCGACTGGGAGCAGGTGGTGAAGTCCAGGCCCATTTTCAACAGGGCCGGGCTCGTGCCCGTGGCGCCTTCTGAAGGACTGGTGGACGTGCCCTCCGGTGACTCCAGCGAGGAAGAGGACGGAGAGGAGCAGGGAGAGGGGCCCGACTCCGGGGCGACTGACGGAGAGTCGAGGGCTCCCCTCCCTCGGCGCTCGCCCCGCACTCTCCGCCTATCGCCGAGCAATGATGATGATGATGACGACGATGTGCTGGGTAGCGGGAGCTCGCCCCCGATCCCGAAGAAGGACAGGAGCGGGCTGGTCCCCCGCGGGCCTACCCCTACCCCGGGGCAGTCCGCTGCCGCGCCTTCTGCTCCCAAGGTCGACCCTTCCAATCGGCTGTTTGGCTTGAAGTTAGGCCGAAAGCTGCCCGAGCTCACCGGCGATGACCCGTAAGCGCTTGATCCTTGTTCTCTTGTTTCTCATTCTACCGACGAGGCTTGATGATTGCTTCTCTTGAGTAGGCGGGCGCCCACGGTGAAGAAACCGAAGCGGGCTCCTGAGGCTCCATCCGCGGCAGCGCCCCCGCCTGCGAAAGGGGGCGATCATAGTGCGCGGGCTTCTCCTGGTCGGTCGCCTCAGGAAGTCTGGCCATGCTGGCGGGGGCGAGCTCAGCCCCCATGGCCCAGGTGACTCCTGAAGTGTCCTCGTCTGGCGCCACTGCCACGGCTGGGGAGACGCAGCGAACGCTGGCTCGGGGTCCGGCGGCCTTGCCGCCGCCACCTTTTCCTCCCGTTTTGCTGGCCACTACTCCCTCAGCTCCTCCTGTCGTCCTGGAGCGCGCCGAGGCTCCTCCGTCTTCTTCCTCCGTCTTGGAGCATGCTGCTGCTGAACTAGACCGGCTACGTCAGGACCTTCTCGGCGCCGACCCTCGCCTGGTGGCCGGGCGTCTGGAACTGGCTTCGGGGTGGATTCGCTATGATGCTTCGATCCGGGCAGCGCTGGTTCAGGCTTCGATGGCCTACGACGAGGAGAAGCTGGCCGTCCTTGAGGGAAGCGGTCAAGGCCCCCGACCGCTGCAAGGTGCTGGAGGACGAGCTGCAAGGCCTGCGGGGCCAACTTGCGGAGGAGGTTCGCCTTCGCTAAGAGCAGGAGAAGGGGGCGAAGGCGCGTGAGGCGGCGCTCGAGGATGCGGAGGCCAACCTCAAGAAGCGCCGCGAGCGTGTAGGCGTGTGGAAGACAGAGCTGGAGGCGACGAAGACCGAGCTGGAGGCCAAGGCTCAGGTCCTCGCCGAAGATCGCGTGGCCTTCGCGGACATGGAGAAGGACGCCCGCGCTTCGCTGAAGATGCTTTACGAGAGCGGCTTGGACAGCCCGCTTGTTGGTGACGAGGATGGCCCCGCCAAGCTGCTTCCCTTCCTGGTCAAGGCTCTTGAGGACGTCATCCTTGGCATCGGCCCCGCGGCCGAGGCCGAGGCGCACGTTCTGTCTTCTACCGCGCTGACACGGGTCTTCGCCAACGTCTACCTCCGCGATCCCAACACCGACCTCGACGCCCTGCTGGAACCGGTGAGCGACGAGGGTACTGCTGCCGCTGTCGAAGCCGTGAAGGGGCGCGCGGAGGCGCTGCTGGAGAAGTTCCGGGCCTTCAACACCAGGCCGAAGCAAGGCGCTGCCGACCCTGCTGTTCCACAAGGCGAAACCAGCGCCGACGAGTGACTCTGTCCCGTCCCTGCTCTTCTTTAGGTTCCTGCACATGCACCACGCCTCGGGGAGGCATTTAAACTTGTGTTTGGCATCGGGATTGACAGTATGGACTGTAATATTTGCTTTTAAGTTCCTTGGATTTTATGCTTTTCTTCCCTACTTGCTTGTGTTCTACGCCGGCAGGGCCCGGCCCCGCGCATGCCTCACCCAGCATTGGCCCCGACCGGAAACCAGGACGGGACCAAAGGAGTGAGGGGCCACATGACAAGTTAGGCTCCTGAGTCGCGATGCTCAGGAGTCCCCTTTGGCGCTCGAACAACAAGTAGGGGAGCGTGATGTAGGCGTGTTTTCCGTTCTACGTCTGTAGAGCCCGGCCCCGTGCGTACCTCACCCAGCATAGCCTTTCGGAACTAAGGAGTGAGGGGCTACGGGACCAGTTAGGCCCCTGGGTCGCGATGCCCAGGGGTCCCCCTTGACGCGCAAACGGCCTTCATACCTTGGTTCCGCTCGGGGAGAGACGCGCGGCGAACCAGGCCCGAGGGGCCTGGCTGGGCGGCGTACGTCTGGGCGTGACCCAGCCGTAGCCCCCGTGCCCAGCCCCCTCGCGCGGCGCTCCCGAGGGGAGGCGTTGCGATGAGGCCAGCCACTGAGCTCTGGGCTCCCTGAGGTTAACGCGGCCCGAAGGCCACCCTCAGTTGTTTATCACCAGCGCGGAGCATAGCGCTTCCGTATGTGTACAGGCATAGCTGCTCCTCGGCAGTGTCGTCAGCCAGCGCGGAGCATGGTGCTTCCACTGGTACGTGGGAGGGGGCTCCCCTCCGGGAGGAGCCCCCGGGGCATGTACAGCCCCGCCCTGACACGTGACCGGCACGGTAGAGCTAGGTGAGGTGTATCTGGGCACCCGTGAGCCAGCGCGGGACTCACAAGGCCCTACCTCTGGGTGGGTCGCGCCCGGCACTGGGCCGTATCTTGGAATGTGTCCCTGCAAAATTTGGTTAGATGCTGGTACTCTACGTCCTCGGGTCCTGGCCCTCTAGCTTGTCTCAGTCTTCGCTGGTATGCCAGGTCGCGATGCCATGGACAAGGCCAGAGGCTGAGGGCTGGAGAGCCAGTCAGAGCCCTGAGTCGCGATGCTCAGGCACCCCCCCTTTAATGTGCAAGTGGCCGACATGGGAAGAGAAGATGCTGCGGATAGGCTCCATGCAGCTAAGCGTGATAGGCAATGCATAGATGGAAATAAATGCTAGGGGGATACACGCCGCTGGGTCTGGCCCGAACGGCTTGGGGATGATGCAGCCCGAGGGGTGCCCCCCACAAGGCAAACTAACGATGGAAAGGTAAATGCAGATACATGCCGCGGGGACGGACCCACGCGGCCTAGGAGTGATGCAACCCTGGGAGGGTGCTCCCAGCTGAGAACGGAACTTGAAAGATGTCACCTGAGGATGTCGTCGGCATAGTGGCGTTGGTGCAGCAGACTTGGCGGGCTGCAGAAGCCGATCCTCACGAGCCCCCAGGCCCCGGGGCCTCGGGAGGCTCCGGAGGCACTGGTGACTCCTCGCGAGCTGTCTCCACCTCCGCCAGAGCCGCGGACCGCGTGTCTTCCTGAGCCTCCACGATGCCCATCATGAGGCGCTGGTACGCTGCAGCCATGCTCGGCAAGCCATAAGGCATGCGAACATAGCTGTGGGGTGGACCTCCGCAGCGCCCCACTCGCGAGGGCCAGAGGCGCTCCGTTGTGGCGATATGATTGAGCCCTGGTACGTCGACGTAGACACGCAGCCCGCCATCCTCGCCTGGATGTGGGGCCGCGACTGGCAAGCGGCGGCAACGTCTCATGGTCCTTGTCTCCTGTAGCTCTTGGATGGCCTCGTCAACGAACTCTTGCTGGTCTGATCTTCCTCGCCTGGCTCCCTCTCGAGGGAAACATGCTGCGAAGCACGCCTCCACATGGTGCCCAAGTGCCTCCCTCGTGACCCTGGCTAGGTCGGTGGCCCTCCAGGTGAGAGCCCCCGAGCCCTGCCTAAGGAGGGCACCGGGCGCGCTTTCCTATGCGATGGATGGAGGGCCCTCCTGAGGGGGCACGGGCCCTGAGGGGCCTGCCTCCTGAGGGGCTAAGCCTGACGACGTCTTCTTCTTCTTGGGGGTGGCCTCAGGAAGCCTCCTGCTTCCGCGATCTGGGTCTTCTAGTGACGCGGCCTGAAAGGCTCGCTCAAGGGAACACACTGCATCTCTCTCTTCACAGGGCACCGTGATGACGCCGCCACTTCCTGGCATCTTGAGGACGTTGTAGCCGTGGTGGGTCACGGCCATGAACTTGGCCAGCGCTGGGTACCCGAGGATGGCGTTGTACGGCAGGCAGATGTGGGTGATGTCGAAGTCGAACCTGCCTGATCGGGACTGTGGAACCGTCGGTGATCTCGGAGAAAGGCCTGGTTGGCTGAAGCTGGTCATAAGGCACTTGGAGGTTGTTGAATGTTTCCACGGACAGGACGCTGAGCCCTGCCCCACCATCGATGAGGGTCTTGGTGACCTGCACGTTGCTGGTGACTGGGTAGCAGAGCATTGGGAGGACCTGCAGTGGCCGCGCACTTGAGCTGGTCTGCCGAGCTGAACGTGATGGGGCACGCCGACCACCTCAGGGGGCGCGTTGCTTCGAGCTTGGGGAGAACTGCATTCACTTCGCGTGCAAACTGCTTGAAGATAAGTTGGGAGGCTGGAAGCCCCCAGCCCCCTTGTCTTGATGGCGGTCTTCGTTCCTTCTTGGTGGAGCCGGCAGCGGAGGTAGGCCTGCGCTACCATGAGGGCGGTCCTCACGAGGCTGGTCTCTCCAGTCCCCCTCACGAGGCAGGTCCCGCCAGCGGTCCTCGCGAGGCTGGTCGCGCCACCCCTGGCGTGGGCCGCGGTCTTCCCAGTGCCCTGGGTTTCTTCCTCCTCCCCGGCCGTAGCCCCGGTCAGCATGGTCAGGGCGACGGCTGGTCCTTCCTTCTCGCACGGCGCGGAGCTCTTGACATTCATTAGTGTTGTGGGTGCGGAGGTCATGGTACACACAGTACCGGCTGCCTCTGGATGGTTCGGGCAGATCCTTGCCCCCCTTGGTGTCTGGTTCTACCGCGAGTACGGCAGCCCCCTTGCGCTTCACGTCCGTGGCCTTGGGCTTCTTCTCTTCTGGGTCCGCGGCAGGCAGCTCGAGGAGGGAGAGACGTCCCTCCTCAGCCCTGGCGCACTTGTTCGCCAAGTTGAACAGCTCTAGGGAGGTGCAGAGGTCTTCGTGCATCGCCAGCTCCTCCTTCATCTTGACGTCACGCACGCCGTCAGAGAAGGCGGAGATGATGGCCTCCTCTGACACCCTGGGGATCTTGAGGCGCGCGCTGTAGAAGCGCTGGATGTACTTTTGCAGGGTCTCTCCGGGTTGTTGCTTGATGCGGCGCATGTCGCTCACGGCAGGCGGCCGGTCGCGAGTACCTTGGAAGTTGGCGATGAAGCGGACACACATCTGGTCCCAGGAGGAGATCATGCCTGGAGCCAGGTTCGAGCCCCTTCCTTGAGCGCCATGGGGAACCAGTTCGCCATGACCTTTTCATCCCCGCCGGCAGCCTCGATACCCAGCTCATAGAGCTGGAGGAACTCTGCGGGATCGGTTGTGCCGTCGTAGCGAGGAGGCAGGTCGGGCTTGAACTTGCCGGGCCACGCGACGCTGCGCAGCTCAGTGGTGTAGGCGTGGCAGCCCGCGGTGGCCACGAAAGGCCTCGGTTGGTGGAGAGCTTGGTCTTGAGGGTCCCCACGCGCTGCAGCTAGGAGCAGGGCAGGGGCTTGACGTGCCGGAGCTGGAGCAGGGTCGTGGCGTGCCGGAGCAGGGAGTGCCCTGGCAGCCCCCTGCGGGCAAAGGATTTCTTGGCAGCTTTGCTCTTGTTGCGATGGCGCCTGGCGGAGCGGGTTCCGCCCAGGGGCCAGTCGCCTTGGAGCCACGACATCTTCTTGGAGAGGAGGCGGCTGGTGCGCCTCTGGAGCTTCGTTGCCCACGCGGGGCGGAGTGCGGCGCAGAGGGACAGACGGCGCGGAAGAGCCCCCTGCGGCACGGACAAGCTCGGCGACGCGGTCGAGCCATTCTTCCTAGACGCCGTCGACGGGATGGTAGCGCAGGACCTCGTTTGCCGCGAGGAGCGCAGCTCGAGCCTCCAAGGGTGCGCGGAGCGCGCGGGACGAAGAACCAGCTGGTGCGAGCGACGGGGTGGCGGTGCGGCCATCTTGCCGCACGGACGGGTGCTGAGATGATGCCTGCTACACGCCCCCTGCCGGGCCGGTGGCGGCGTTGACAGCGGGCGACGGGGAACGACGAGGACGCCCACCGATGGGGGAAGTCTGGGCGACGCGAGAAGCGATGGTGGTCCGACGCTCGGCGCGGGCTCGACGAGCGTCTGACATGGAAGACGAATTCCGGCGCACCCCTACCTGGCGCGCCAAATGTCGGATTTCGGGTTCCGGCAGACCCTTAAGGTTCGAACACTGGGGTGCGCACGGAAATCTCAACTTCGACCTCTCCGTCTCAATGGGATCTAAACTACCAAAAGAACTACAAGAAAGACACAAGATTTATACTGGTTCGGGCCACCGATGTGGTGTAATACCCTACTCCAGTGTGTGGTGGATGGATTGCCTCTTGGGGCTGGTGTGGATGAACAGTACAAGGAAGAATAGCCTCACGAGGGTCTGTTCTTGGCTATGGTGATGAACTGCTATGAAGAGTTCAGTCGCCCTCTCTCTCTCTTTACTTGCAAACCGAACGAACAGGAATCGATCCGAACCGAACCGAACCCCCCGAACCGAACCGAACCGACCCAGCCGAACCCCTTGCTATGTGGGTGGCTAGTCCTATTTATAGAGGCCCTGGTCCTCTCCCCAAATATTGAGCGGGAAGGGATACAACA
Source organism: Triticum monococcum (assembly GCA_034509565.1). NCBI lineage: Eukaryota > Viridiplantae > Streptophyta > Magnoliopsida > Poales > Poaceae > Triticum > Triticum monococcum. The sequence goes on from CM067842.1 coordinate 602,013,280, forward strand.
ATGGCGGGCTAATTTGAAGGGGGACAGCGAGTACATCTATCCTGACAAAAGCAGTCTTCGTCTGCCAAAGGCTCTGGTGATGACGTCGCGCTGGGCTCCATGGTGACCTCTGTCTCGTAGTCCTCCTGGCCTTGGTATCATTTCATTGAAGTGGCAACCTTTGCCTGATGCCTCGGTACTCCGCTGATACGCTTGCTCCCTTTGCACCAAAGGGTAAAGAGGGACGCTGCGCGCGCTGGCGCCCGCCTGGTGCCCCGTGTCGTCATGGCTTGCGTCATGGGCACCTCGCGAGGTACCCCGCCTTGAACTCTCCGCCTCCTCGCGAGCCAGCCTAATGAGGCTGTGCCTGAGGATGCGTCGTGTCGTCCGCCACGTGAGGCTTGGCCCCTCGCGAGGGTCTTGAGCCTCGTGTTGATGAAGATGGGCCGCGCTGGGCCCCCGCTTGAGCCACGCCGCAGGCCGCAGGCAGCCAAGTCTGGGGACCCCCGTTCCCAGAACGCCGACAACACGTACGTACAATCATAGGGAAAAATACAGCCACGTATGTGCATACGGGCGGGGTCTCGAGCGTGTACTCATGTATGTACCGGTTACTATTCAACCAGCCCTCCACAGGGTCGTCCTATTCATCCAGCCCTCCACGGGGTCCTATTCATCCAGCAGCAACAGCCTTAACTACCATGGGGTCCTGTTCATCCAGCCCCACCGGGAAATGTTCATCCACCCTCCCCCCAACGACGCTCACTATTCATCAAGGGAAGGAGGCAACCTGGTTCGATCGGCTTCAATTACTAGCAGTAGCGAAGGAATCGCTCGATCGGGTTCAGTTAACAGCAGATCTATCGATAGCTCAGATTCAGTGATGCGTAGCCTGCAGTGCAATCGCTCGGGTTCAGTAGGGGAACGCCTCACTTGGGTTCAGCTAGAGCCCAACGCCTCGGACCCACACATGTACATGTATGAGAGAAATGCGCATCGCTCGGCCCCCGACCACCCACCGTAACCGGGAACTCCCCAATATTTTCCTCGCCCTCGCTTATAGCATGGTTTTTTTCCATCATGGACAGCCCAAAGAATGTCATGCAGCTGCGTCTCCGGCCCGCCTAGGACGAAAAGCCCATTTTCTGTCATAGAAGTAGGAGCCCACCACATCTATGATGATACCGGGTTTTATCACAATTATCATCATAGAAGTGTCATAAGCATGATAGGAAAAAATTTCGTTCGGCCCAAAATGTCAAGGATGTGTCTTTTTTTGTAGTGACATCTCATCAAAATATCGGCCGAATACCAAATTCACATGATTAATTATAACAAGACTTCTCCCATGTCCTCAGGAACAAATATAACTACTCACAAAGCATATTCATAATCAAGATCAGAGAAGTATTAATTATCATTAAGGATCTCAAAATATAATATTCCACCAGATAAACCAACTAGCATTAACTACAAGGACTAATCAACACTACTAGCAACCCAGAGGTACCAATCTAACGTTTTGGGACCAAGATCCAATACAAGAGATGAACAAGGGTTTGAGAGGAGATGGTGCTGGTGAAGATGTTTATGGAGATTGACCCCCTCTCGATGAGAGGATCAATGGTGATGACTGATACATCTCTAACGTATCTATAATTTATGAATTATTCATGCCATGTTTACAATAGTTTTATATGATTTTGGTATGATTTGATTAGAACTAACCCGGACTGACGCTATTTTTAGCAGAACTACCGTGGTGTTGTTTTTGTGCAGAAATAGAAGTTCTCAGAATGCGATGAAAATCAACGGAGAATTTTTTGGAAAATATAAATAATACTGGAACAAAAATCTACCGGACGGGAGTCCCGTGGGCCCCACGAGGGTGGGGGGCATGCCCACCCCCCTGGGCGCGCCCCTGTGCCTTGTGGACTACCCGTGGGGCCCCCTGACTTGCTCTCGACGCCAACCTCTCCTATAAATACCCAAACCTCCAGAAGTTAACCTAGATCAGAAGTTCCGCCGCCGCAAGCCTCTATAGCCACGAGAAATCAATCTAGGCCCTCTCTGGCACCCTGCCAGAGGGGGCCATCATCACCGGAGGGCGTGGAGGAGGATCCTAGAGGGGCCATCATCGTCATGAAGGCTAAGGACCAGAGGGGGAACCTCTCCCCATCCAGGGGGGAGGCCATGGAGGAGGAAGCACAAGGAGGAGAACCTCTCCTCCTCTCTCTCGGTGGCGCCGGAGTGCCATTGGGAGGGGAATCATCGCCGCAGTGATCGTCTTCATCAACATCACCATCATAACCACCATCCTCATCTCCTCACTACAAGAAATATGTCAACTTATGAACTTCTGTCAGTGACCCTCGAAGAATTGTAATAAATTTATGACCATTTTAGACCAATTGGTCAAAAGCTGTCTGGGGGGCTCCAAACCCTAAACCATTGCGACCATTTTGGTCAGAAAGGTCATAATTTCCTTACCCGAAATGGTCATAAAGCAAACAACGCTAGTCCGCTGCCTTATTTCTAGTTGTTAACGACCAATATAGATGGTCATAGCCTTGTAAATTGTGGTGGGTTGCGATGACTAGGCGCCATCTCATCAGTTTTGCCTATGTGTCATGTCCATGTGGCAGTTTTTGCCCTAGGTTGTGAAGCAACCGATATTTCTGTCATTTCCAAAATTCCCAAAAAAATCTCATAAATTCTTTGGGTCATATCTTCGTCAAATATGTAAAAACCTTCCTTTCCTAGTTCAAAAATAATTCAAAAATATTCATTTTCCTATTCTGTTCAAAACAATAGTTTGCGAAGGAAGTACCACTTTGGCATGTCCAAATAGTATCCATTTTCGACAGTGCTTTCCTATGCCCAAATAACCATCGTCCGCCAAATGCCAGCTCAATACATTCATTATTTTGAGCCGAGCTTCAACATTCGTAGTTATGTCCAGTGTGGTAGTTTGCAAAGCAAGTACCACCTAGGCTCCTCCTTTTGAGCTGAAAATTTGTGAACACGGTCTTCTTAGTAACTGATCATCCTCAGCCAAAACTCACGCCCATTAGCCATGTACATTTCCCGTACCGCTAATCAAACGCTTGGCTGCTAATTCATGTTTGAGCATCGATCGGTCTCCTCGTGAGAATCTTATGTTGTAATTTTCTTCCTAGCACCAACCTGGGGAGTGCCTAACACACTACACATGCCTAGGCCACGCAGAACACATGGCAACATCACGATCGCGCGGTGACCACTCGGCGGGCATGCGAGTTTACGCGCTCTAGAGTTGGGGCCCTCGGCCGCCGCCCAAACCTCGACGTATCGCCACCAAACCATGTATTTATGATTAAATAGGTCCTTATGTAACTAGATATGATTTTTGGAAAAAATAAATAGCAAACTATGAGGCAGCTGCAGTTCAAATTTGACCCGCTTCCAACTGAATCGACGGAAATTTGTCTTTTTCACGAGAGGTGGATCAAAAATTTTTACACCCAACCATTTTCTCAATTGTGCATTAAATATGGCCTAGTATTTTATAAAAATGATTTGGTCCAATTTTGCAACAATTATTTGGTAGTTCCTTCACAAAAAACCTCCTTTTGGTCACTCGAAAAATGAAAAATGGTTTTTTCGTCCAACGAAAATGAAAACTAGGCCATGAATGTTTGCCATTCCAATATGCACTCTTGTGCACAATATGAGATCATTTGAACAAACTAGGCCATGAATGTGGCCATAAGATTGATCATTTGGCTTGAAAGCCATTGATCTGCACACATGATAGCTCGTTTCTGAGAACACTTTTTTATAATAATTGCCGTATTACAAGTTTGTTATTTTTCCTAGGAACTTGGCCACATATGATGACACAATGCGAAGGTTTCCCAATTTTTTGATTTTTTTTGAATTTTTTATGCCCGTTTCAAAATACTGTCAAAACGGCGGGAATGACCGTTCCTAGCTAGTGGTTGAATCTTGGAATTTTTTTGGTGTTTCTATGATTAAATAGATACTTATGTACCTAGAAATAATTTTTGGAAAAAATAAATAGCAAACTATGAGGCACCTGCAGTTCAAATTTGACCCGCTTCTAACTAAATCGACGGAAATTTGTCTTTTTCACGAGAGGTGGATCAAAACTTTTTACACCCAACCATTTTGTCAATTGTGCATTAAATATGTCCTAGTATTTTAGAAAAATGATTTGGTCCAATTTTGCTACAATTATTTTGGAGGTCCTTCACAAAAAAACCTCCTTTTGGGCACTTGGAAAATGGAAAATTAATTTTCCGTTCAAAGAAAGTGAAAACTCCCTTAGGCAACATTATTTGGAATTCCAATATGCACCCTTGTGCACAATATGAGATCATTTGAACAAACTATGCCATGAATGTGGCCATAAGATTGATCATTTGGCTTGAAAGCCATGAATCTTCACGCATGATAGCTCATTTCTGAGAACACTTTTTTAAAATAATTTCCGTATTACAAGTTTATTATTTTTCCTGGAAACTTGGTCACATATAATGACACAATGCGAAGGTTTTCCAATTTTTTGATTTTTGTTGAATTTTTTATGCCCGTTTCAAAATGCGGTCAAAACGGCAAGCTTGACCGTTCCTAGCCAGTGGTTGAATCTTGGAAAACTTTTGATGTTTCTCTGATTAAATAGATACTTTTGTACCTAAAAATGATTTTTGAAAAAAATATAGAGCAAATTATGAGGCAGCTGCAGTTCAAATTTGACCCGCTTCCAGCTGAATCGGTAGAAATTTGTCTTTTTCACCAGAGGTGGATCAAAGCTTGTGACACCCAACTATTTGGTCAATTGTGCATTAAATATGGCCTAGTATTTTATAAAATTCATTTGGTCCAAAGTTGCAACAATTATTTGGTAGGTCCTTCACAAAAAAACTCATTTTGGGCACTCTGAAAATGGAAAATGGCTCTTTTGTGCAATGAAAGTGAAAACCCCCCAAATCGACATTGTTTGTCATCCCAAGATACACACATGTGCACACTATTTGTTCATTTTAGAAAACTATAAGTGGTTAATATGTTGAATGTTTACCCTGAATTAGAGGGTGAAAATTGAGAAACGAAATAAAAAAAACTACCTAAGCTTAATTCTGATTGGTGGAATCACTTGTGGCTTGGATCGATGACCTGGCATCCATCCGTCCATCCGTCCATCCATCCATCCCATCCCACGGCAGCAAACCCCCCTCTCTCTCGTGAAACCCACCCAACCCCCTCTCTCTCTCGCGAACCCCATCCACGGCAGCAAGCCCTCCTCTCTCTCGCGCTAACCCTAGCGCTGCACTCCTCCCTTGCCGCCGCCACCTCCGGCGCCCGATCCTGGCGACCTCTAGCGGGAATCCTCCTCTCACCCCCACCGCTCTCGTAAGCGACCCACGCACCCCTCTCCTCCCATTCATGATTCGTCCTGACCAACCTCGCCTCGCGGATCAGATCTGACCGACCTCGTGATGGATGTTTCTCTGCAGGTGGCCAGGGTCTTCACCGTCGGCGTCCATGTCGTCTATGGCTCTGTCAAGCTCGAGCAGGCGAGGCGGCCGCAGCAGATTCGGCCCTCAGCTCCTCCGCCGCGATGGTGGCGCCACCAGTGGCCAGAAAGGCGCTGCGGAGGAGGTCGTCCGGCAAGCTCTTCATCCTCGAGGAGGTCGCCAAGCACAGCTCCTGTTGGGGAACGTAGTAATTTCGAAAATTTTCCTACGCACATGCAAGATCATGGTGATGCATAGCAACGAGGGGGAGAGTGTTGTCTACGTACCAACGCAGACCGACTGCGGAAGCGATCACACAACATAGAGGAAGTAGTCGTACGTCTTCTTTCCGATCCGACCGATCCAAGCACCGTTACTCCGGCACCTCCGAGTTCTTAGCACACGTTCAGCTCGATGACGATCCTCGGGCTCTGATCCAGCAAAGCGTCGAGGAAGAGTTTCGTCAGCACGACGGCGTGGTGACGATCTTGATGTTCTTAATATCGCAGGGCTTCGCCTAAGCACCGCTACAATATGACCGAGGTGGAATATGGTGGCAGGGGGCACCGCACACGGCTAAGGAACAATCACGTGGATCAATTGTGTGTCTTGGGGTGTCCCCTGCCCCCGTATATAAAGGATGAAGGGGGGAGGCTGGCCGGCCAAAGGAGGGAGGCGCAGGAGGAGTCCTACTCCTACCGGGAGTAGGACTCCCCCCCCCAATCCTATTCCTAATAGGATTCCTAAAGGGGAGAGGGAGAGAGAGGTGGCCGGCCACTCTCCTAGTCCTAATAGGACTAGGGAGAGGGGGGAGGCGCAGCCCTATGTGGGCAGCCCTCTCACCTTTCCACTAAGGCCCATGTTGGCCCATTTGGCTCCTGGGGGGTTCCGGTAACCCTCTCGGTAATCCGGTAAAATCCCGATTTCACCCGGAACACTTCTGATGTCCAATCACATCCGGGACCATTTTGAGACTCCTCGTCATGTCCGTGATCACATCCGGGACTCCGAACAACCTTCGGTACATCAAAATGCATAAACTCATAATAACTTTCATCGTAACGTTAAGCGTGCGGACCCTATGGTTCGAGAACAATGTAGACATGACCGAGACATGTCTCCGGTCAATAACCAATAGCGGGACCTGGATGCCCATATTGGCTCCTACATATTCTACGAAGATCTTTATCGGTCAGACCACATAACAACATACGTTGTTCCCTTTGTCATCGGTATGTTACTTGTCCGAGATTCGATCGTCGGTATCCAATACCTAGTTCAATCTCGTTACCGGCAAGTCTCTTTACTCGTTCCGTAATACATCATCCCGCAACTAACTCATTAGTTGCAATGCTTGCAAGGCTTAAGTGATGTGCATTACCGAGAGGGCCCAGAGATACCTCTCCGACATTCGGAGTGACAAATCCTAATCTCGAAATGTGCCAACCAAACATCTACCTTTAGAGACACCTGTAGTACTCCTTTATAATCACCCAGTTACGTTGTGACGTTTGGTAGCACCCAAAGTGTTCCTCCGGTAAACGGGAGTTGCATAATCTCATAGTCATAGGAACATGTATAAGTCATGAAGAATAGCAACAGCAACATACTAAACGATCGGGTGCTAAGCTAATGGAATGGGTCATGTCAATCAAATCATTCAACTAATGATGTGACCTCGTTAATCAAATAACAACTCTTTTGTCCATGGTTAGGAAACATAACCATCTTTGATTAACGAGCTTGTCAAGTAGAGGCATACTAGTGACACTCTGTTTGTCTATGTATTCACACATGTATTATGTTTCCGGTTAATACAATTCTAGCATGAATAATAAACATTTATCATGATATAAGGAAATAAATAATAACTTTATTATTGCCTCTAGGGCATATTTCCTTCAGTCTCCCACTTGCACTAGATCAATAATCTAGTTCACATCGCCATGTGATTTAACAGCAATAGTTCACATCACCATGTGATTAACACCCATAGTTCACATCGTCATGTGACCAACACTCAAAGGGTTTACTAGAGTCAGTAATCTAGTTCACATATCTATGTGATTAACACCCAAAGAGTACTAAGGTGTGATCATGTTTTGCTTGTGAGATAATTTTAGTCAACGGGACTGTCACATTCAGATCCGTAAGTATTTTGCAAAATTCTTTGTCTATAATGCTCTGCACGGAGCTACTCTAGCTAATTGCTCCCACTTTCAATATGTATCCAGATTGAGATTTTAGATTCATCTGGATCAGTGTCAAAAACTTGCATCGACGTAACCCTTTACGACGAACCTTTTTGTCACGTCCATAATCGAGAAACATATCCTTATTTCACTAAGGATAATTCTGACCGCTGTCCAGTGATCTACTCCTAGATCACTATTGTACTCCCTTGCCAAATCAGTGCAGGGTATACAATAGATCTGGTACACAGCATGGCATACTTTATAGAACCTATGAATGAGGCATAGGGAATGACTTTCATTCTCTTTCTATCTTCTGCTGTGGTCGGGCTTTGAGTCTTTACTCAACTTCACACCTTGTAACACAGGCAAGAAACTTTTTCTTTGACTGTTCCATTTTGAACTACTTCAAAATCTTGTCAAGGTATGTACTTATTGAAAAACTTATCAAGCGTCTTGATCTATCTCTATAGATCTTGAAGCTCAATATGTAAGCAGCTTTACCGAAGTCTTTCTTTGAAAAACTCCTTTCAAACACTCCTTTTATGCTTTACAGAATAATTCTACATTATTTCCGATCAACAATATGTCATTCACATATACTTATCAGAAATGCTGTAGTGCTCCCACTCACTTTCTCGTAAATACAGGCTTCACCGCAAGTCTGTATAAAACTATATGCTTTGATCAACTCATCAAAGCGTATATTCCAACTCCGAGATGTTTGCACCAGTCCACAGATAGATCGCTGGAGCTTGCATATTTAGTTAACACCTTTAGGACCAACAAAACCTTCTAGTTGCATCGTATACAATTCTTCTTTAGCAAATCCATTAAGGAATGCAGTTTTGTTTATCCATTTGCCAGATTTCATAAAATGCGGCAATTGCTAACATGATTCGGACAGACTTAAGCATAGATATGAGTGAGAAAATCTCATCGTAGTCAACACCTTGAACTTGTCGAAAACCTTTTGTGACAATTCTAGCTTTGTAGATAGTAACACTACTATCAGCGTCCGTCTTCCTCTTGAAGATCCATCTATTTTCTATGGCTTGCCGATCATCGGGCAAGTCAACCAAAGTCCATACTTTGTTCTCATACATGGATCATATCTCAGATTTCATGGCTTCAAGCCACTTTGCGGAATCTGGGCTCACCATCGCTTCTTCATAGTTCATAGGATCATCATGATCTAGTAGCATGACTTCCAGAACAGGATTACCGTACCACTCTGGCGCGGATCTTACTCTGGTTGACCTACGAGGTTCAGTAGTGTCTTGTTCTGAAGTTTCATGATCATCATCATTAGCTTCCTCACTAACTGGTGTAGGTGTCACAGAAACATTTTTCTGTGATGTACTACTTTTCAATAAGGGAGCAGGTACAGTTACCTCGTCAAGTTCTACTTTCCTCCCACTCACTTCTTTCGAGAGAAACTCCTTCTCCAGAAAGTTTCCGAATTTAGCAACAAAAGTCTTGCCTTCGGATCTGTGATAGAAGGTGTATCCAATAGTTTCCTTTGGATATCCTATGAAGATGCACTTCTCCGATTTGAGTTTTGAGCTTATCAGGATGAAACTTTTTCATATAAGCATCGCAACCCCAAACTTTAAGAAACGACAACTTTGGTTTCTTGCCAAACCATAGTTCATAAGGCGTCGTCTCGACGGATATAGATGGTGCCCCTTTTTAACGTGAATGCAGCTATCTCTAATGCATGACCCCAAAAACAATAGTGGTAAATTGGTAAGAGACATCATAGATTGCACTATATCCAATAAAGTACGGTTATGACGTTCGGACACACCATTATGATGTGGTGTTCCAGGTGGCGTGAGTAGTGAAACTATTTCACATTGTTTTAACTGAAGACCAAACTCGTAACTCAAATATTTGTCTCCGTGATCAGATCGTAGAAACTTTATTTTCTTGTCACGATGTTTTTCACTTCACTCTGAAATTCTTTGAACTTTTCAAATGTTTCAGACTTATGTTTCATCAAGAAGATATACTCATATCTGCTCAAATCATCTGTGAAGATCAGAAAAAAATGATACCTGTCGTGAGCCTCAATATTCATCAGACCACATACATTAGTATGTATGATTTCAAACAAATCTGTTGCTCGCTCCATTGTTCCAAAGAACGGCGTTTTAGTCATCTTGCCCAAAAGGCATGGTTCGCAAGCATCAAGTGATTCATAATCAAGTGATTCCGAAAGCCCATCAGCATGGAGTTTCTTCATGCGCTTTACACCAATATGACCTAAACGGCAGTGCTACAAATAAGTTGCACTATCATTATTAACTTTGCATCTTTTGGTTTCAATATTATGAATATGTGTATTATTAAGATCGAGATCCAATGAACTATTTTCATTGGGTGTGTAACCATATATGGTTTTATTCATGTAAACAGAACAACAATTTGTTCTTTTACTTAAATGAATAACCGTATTACAATAAACATGATCAAATCATATTCATGCTCAACGCAAACACCAAATAACACTTATTTAGGTTCAACACTAATCCTGAAAGTATAGGGAGTGTGCGATGATGATCATATCAATCTTGGAACCACTTCCAACACACATCGTCACTTCACCCTTAACTAGTCTCTGTTTATTCTGCAACTCCCGTTTCGAGTTACTAAACTTAGCAACTGAACTAGTATCAAATACTAAGGGTTTGCTATAAACACTAGTAAAGTACACATCAATAACATGTATATCAAATATACTTATGTTCACTTTGCCATCCTTCTTATCCGCCAATCACTTGGGGCAGTTCCGCTTCCAGTGACCAGTCCCTTTGCAGTAGAAGCACTTAGTCTCAGGCTTAGGACCAGACTTGGGCTTCTTCACTTGAGCAGCAACTTGCTTGCTGTTCTTCTTGAAGTTCCCCTTCTTCCCTTTTGCCCTTTTCTTCAAACTAGTGGTCTTGTTAACCATCAACACTTGTTGTTTTTCTTGATTTCTACCTTCGTCGATTTCAGCATCACGAAGAGCTTGGGAATCGTTTCTGTTATCCCTTGCATATCATAGTTCATCACGAAGTTCTACTAACTTGGTGATGGTGACTAGAGAATTCTGTCAATCACTATCTTATCTGGAAGATTAACTCCCACTTGATTCAAGCGATTGTAGTACCCAGACAATCTGAGCACATGCTCACTAATTGAGCGATTCTCCTCCATCTTTTAGCTATAGAACTTGTTGGAGACTTCATATCTCTCAACTCGGGTATTTTCTTGAAATATTAACTTCAACTCCTGGTACATCTCATATGGTCCATGACGTTCAAAACGTCTTTGAAGTCCCGATTCTAAGCCATTAAGCATGGTGCACTAAACTATCAAGTAGTCATCATATTGAGCTAGCCAAATGTTCATAACGTCTGCATCTGCTCCTGCAATAGGTCTTTCACCTAGCGGTGCATCAAGGACATAATTCTTCTGTGCAGCAATGAGGATAAACCTCTGATCACGGATCCAATCCGCATCTTTGCTACTAACATCTTTCAACACAATTTTCTCTAGGAACATATCAAAATAAACATAGGGAAGCAACAACGCGAGCTATTGTTCTACTACATAATTTGCAAAATACTACCAGGACTAAGTTCATGATAAATTTAAGTTCAATTTAATCATATTACTTAAGAACTCCCACTTAGATAGACATCCCTCTAATCCTCTAAGTGATCACGTGATCCAAATCAACTAAACCATGACCGATCATCACGTGAGATGGAGTAGTTTTCAATGGTGAACATCGCTATGTTGATCATATCTACTATATGATTCACGCTCGACCTTTCGGTCTCCGTGTTCCGAGGCCATATCTGTATATGCTTGGCTCGTCAAGTATAACCTGAGTATTCCGCGTGTGCAACTGTTTTGCACCCGTTGTATTTGAACGTAGAGCCTATCACACCCAATCATTACGTGGTGTCTCAGCACGAAGAACTTTCGCAACGGTGCATACTCAGGGAGAACACTTCTTGATAATTTAGTGAGAGATCATCTTATAATGCTACCGTCAATCAAAGCAAGATAAGATGCATAAAAGATAAACATCACATGCAATCAATATAAGTGATATGATATGGCCATCATCATCTTGTGCTTGTGATCTCCATCTCCGAAGCACCGTCATGATCACCATCGTCACCGGCGCGACACCTTGATCTCCATCGTAGCATCGTTGTCGTCTCGCCAATCTTATGCTTCCACGACTATCACTACCGCTTAGTAATAAATTAAAGCATTACATCGCGATTGCATTGCATACAATAAAGCGACAACCATATGGCTCCTGCCAGTTGCCGATAACTTGGTTACAAAACATGATCATCTCATACAATAAAATTTAGCATCATGCCTTGACCATATCACATCACAACATGCCCTGCAAAAACAAGTTAGACGTCCTCTACTTTGTTGTTGCAAGTTTTACGTGGCTGCTACGGGCTTTAAGTAAGAACCAATCTCACCTACGCATCAAAAACCACAACGATAGTTTGTCAAATAGACTCCGTTTTAACCTTCTCAAGGACCGGGCGTAGCCACACTCGGTTCAACTAAAGTTGGAGAGACAGTCGCCCGCAAGCCATCTATGTGCAAAGCACGTCGAGGGAACCGGTCTCGCGTAAGCGTACGCGTAAGGTTGGTCCGGGTCGTCTCGTCCAACAATACCGCCGAACCAAAGTATGACATGCTGGTAGGCAGTATGACTTATATCGTCCACAACTCACTTGTGTTCTACTCGTGAACATAACATCGAACCATAAAACCTAGGCTCGGATGCCACTGTTGGGGAACGTAGTAATTTCGAAAAATTTCCTACGCACACGCAAGATCATGGTGATGCATAGCAACGAGGGGGAGAGTGTTGTCTACGTACCAACGCAGACCGACTGCGGAAGCGATCACACAACGTAGAGGAAGTAGTCGTACGTCTTCTTTCCGATCCGACTGATCCAAGCACCGTTACTCCGGCACCTCCGAGTTCTTAGCACACGTTCAGCTCAATGACGATCCTCGGGCTCCGATCCAGAAAAGTGTCGAGGAAGAGTTTCGTCAGCACGACGGCGTGGTGACGATCTTGATGTTCTTAATATCGCAGGGCTTCGCCTAAGCACCGCTACAATATGACCGAGGTGGAATATGGTGGCAGGGGGCACGGCACACGGCTAAGGAACGATCACGTGGATCAATTGTGTGTCTTGGGGTGTCCCCTGCCCCCGTATATAAAGGACGAAGGGGGGAGGCTGGCCGGCCAAAGGAGGGAGGCGCAGGAGGAGTCCTACTCCTACCGGGAGTAGGACTCCCCCCCCAATCCTATTCCTAATAGGATTCCTAAAGGGGGAGAGGGAGAGAGAGGTGGCCGGCCCCTCTCCTAGTCCTAATAGGACTAGGGACAGGGGGGAGGCGCAGCCCTATGTGGGCAGCCCTCTCACCTTTCCACTAAGGCGCATGTTGGCCCATTTGGCTCCTGGGGGGTTCCGGTAACCCTCCCGGTAATCCGGTAAAATCCCGATTTCACCCGGAACACTTCCGATGTCCAAACATAGGCTTCCAATATATCAATCTTTATGTCTCGACCATTTTGAGACTCCTCGTCATGTCCGTGATCACATCTGGGACTCCGAACAACCTTCGGTACATCAAAATGCATAAACTCATAATAACTGTCATCGTAACATTAAGCGTGCGGACCCTACGGTTCGAGAACAATGTAGACATGACCGAGACACGTCTCCGGTCAATAACCAATAGCGGGACCTGGATGCCCATATTGGCTCCTACATATTCTACGAAGATCTTTATTGGTCAGACCGCATAACAACATACGTTGTTCCCTTTGTCATCGGTATGTTACTTGTCCGAGATTCGATCGTCGGTATCCAATACCTAGTTCAATCTCGTTACCGGCAAGTCTCTTTACACGTTCCGTAATACATCATCCCGCAACTAACTCATTAGTTGCAATGCTTGCAAGGCTTAAGTGATGTGCATTACCGAGAGGGCCCAGAGATACCTCTCCGACATTCGAAGTGACAAATCCTAATCTCGAAATACGCCAACCCAACATCTACCTTTGGAGACACCTGTAGTACTCCTTTATAATCACCCAGTTACGTTGTGACGTTTGGTAGCACCCAAAGTGTTCCTTCGGTAAACGAGAGTTGCATAATCTCATAGTCATAGGAACATGTATAAGTCATGAAGAATAGCAACAGCAACATACTAAACGATCGGGTGCTAAGCTAATGGAATGGGTCATGTCAATCAGATCATTCAACTAATGATGTGACCTCGTTAATCAAATAACAACTCTTTTGTCCATGGTTAGGAAACATAACCATCTTTGATTAACGAGCTAGTCAAGTAGAGGCATACTAGTGACACTCTGTTTGTCTATGTATTCACACATGTATTATGTTTCCGGTTAATACAATTCTAGCATGAATAATAAACATTTATCATGATATAAGGAAATAAATAATAACTTTATTATTGCCTCTAGGGCATATTTCTGTCAGCTCCAAGGACGACTGCTTGCTAGTCATCAGCGGCAAGTTTCCCCCCTCCTCCATTCCCCCGCCTGTTTTTGCTTTTCCACGGGATCTCCTCGCCCCCTGATCCCGTATCCTGCTGGCTAGTCCCTGCTGGCCTTCATGCAGGCGGTGATCGAGGACCCGCACTCGGCGCTGGCCGACTGGACGGACGCCGACGTGGATGCCTGCGACTGGCGCGGCGTCGTCTGCTCCTCGCCACATGGCTCCGTCATCTCCCTGTAAGCAACTCTTCCAGATCTCACTCAAGCTCTGCTCTACTCTGCACGGGCTAACCGGGAACATACCACCGCAGCTGGGCAAGCTACCAAATCTTGTTCAGCTTAGGTTGGACAGGAACAGGCTGAAAGGGTCAATTCCAGGTGGCAATGCTACTGGTTTTTCTCCTATGTCAGATACCGGGTCGGTGACTTGTCCTAACTCCTTTTCATCTCTGTATATGGTGCTAGATGTATTAGAGAAATTTGAATTATATGAACTCAATATTTATGGAAAATTGGATATAATGTAAGGATCATCAAAATTTAATTTGTGACATCAAAAGATTCACGATTCATCAAAAAGAATAGACAGAACTGAAATCCAGAGTAATGATTAGCTAGAATAGGACCAAAAGGACAAGTATTAGCGGTAATACTTGTTAATTTTGTCCATGACAAGTATCAGTGGACCAAAAGGACATTTTTTAAGCTTGCATGTCGTAGGTAATTTACTTGTTGATCAAATATACACCTCCATATCCCTGCAAGTAATATTTACATCCCCGCATATATCTGCATATCATCCATTGTGATCGTACTTTATGTGCATAGTTGTTTTACTAGCAAATGCTCTGTAGAAAGTAGTTCAAGCTGCTATGATGTTAAAATGAGACATATGTGGCATTGATGCTTTTTAAGCATGTATGCAAAGCTAATTTACCTTTTGGTCAAAGATAGTATTTTACTGAACCCTCAACATATCCCTGCACATATCTGCATGTTCTAATCTTCTGCACATGGGTTTGTATTGCAGAATGAGGCTGCCCTGGAGGAAGCAGAGGACTCTGGGGAGAAGGCTTCCATCAAGGAAGCAGACAAGTGCTGCAAGGCCATCATCGTGAGGCTGTTGCGCGGTGCCACCTGCCTGAAGGGCAGCCTGCTGGTCATCGCCCTTGCAGCCGGGGCTGGCTTCATGCTCTCCCCAACCTGGACCTCACTGCCGACCTGGAGAAGCTCCAGGCGATGGCGTTATTCTTGTTTGAAGCTATGCTAGGCTACTGCAGTTCCAGCAAAAAGCAGGGGAGCTGCTGTTTTCTTTCTTCACTAATAAATTCTTGTTTGAATGCATATCCTGGGGGTGGTGAAGCTGGGAGCCTTTCCTCCCCATAAAAATACTTTGCTCTTCATAATGAGCAGTGCCCTTATATAATTAGCTGCTAGGAGTGTTTATATACTTGATCACCACACCTCTATTGTTCTGGTTACTTTTGCTTTCTTGTATGTAGTTGTCCAGGGCATAACAGGACCAGTTTGATAGTTGTCCAAAAAAATATTTTACTTACTTCTACTACTCGTACTTAGTTCAAGACTTGAAGAGTTCAGTAAATAATTTTCCCAGCTTATTTAATTCTACTTATGTTCCTATGATTGATCTTGTGCTATTGGTTGGTTGCTTGCATGGGCGCCAGGGAGACGACGCCATGCAGCCTGATCTACAGCTCGAAGACGATGAGCACCCCTGGCTCAGCGACCGGAGCCAGGAACCATTCCCGACGCAGCTCTCTTGAGATGGACGACTTCTTCGCCGCCGCCGCCGAGCAGCAGCAACACCAGAGCTTCAGGGAGAAGTAAGAAGAACTCTGCTTCCTTCTCTTCTTCACTTGAACTATACATACTGTAAAAAGAAACTTGCTAACACTAGACTATTTTGTTGTAATAATCAGGTATAACTTCTGCTCCCGGGATGGTACGAGTGGACGGTGCTAGGCTGCTAGGGCTCTCTCGAGACTGTTCTGTTGTGCTAGACTATTCTGTTGTAATGACCAGCCAGCCCCAAATGACCAGCCACCATCAGCAGCAGCAACATATCATTTCTGTGGGCGCCATGCAAATGCAGTCAGTTAGTAGTAGCTCAGCCAGCCAGCCAGCCTCTCGAGTCATTATTGCTGGAATGAATGGTTGTAATATAATAACATTGCACGTTGCTTTGAAAATGTATATGGCATAATAATTCTTTCTGGATTGGATCAATTTTTTCGGAACTGGGCTAGGCCCAAGCTATATTGGACAATTATTTTTGAGGGAAAAACATGAGAGGCCCAACAAAGAAATGGCCCAGAAAAATACATGATAAAAAAACCTGCTGTTAAAAGGGCCACGCAAATAAATCAATAAGGCTGAATTGTTGGGCCAGACCCATGTAGCTAATAAAAGCACAGGAAAAAAATACATTGAAAAGGCCGAATTGTTGGGCTAGGCCCATGTAGAAAATCAAATTGGACGGGCTGAATCTTGTGCCATGTCAGATTGCCACGCTGGATGCCCACATGGCCTGGGGAGGTTGCTAGTGACCAAAACGCCACAGTAGGAATATTTTGGTCGTAAACGTCTTCGACCATTCCAGAAGAAAGGTCGCTATAGTCAGTTTACGACCGCCAGCTTTTGACCTTCTATTTTTGGTCACAAAAAGGTCTCAAATGGAAATTTGTGACCTTTCAGTGACCAATAGTGGTGGTCACAAGTTGACATATTTCTTGTAGTGCCTTTACGCGGTCCACTCTCCCGCACCCTGCTGTAATCCCTACTTCAACATGGTGCTCTATGCCACATATTATGATCCAATGATGTGTTGCCATCCTATGATGTTTTGAGTAGATATACTTTGCCTTTGAGTTGATTGATGATCTAGATTGGTACGAGTTGTATGTTTTATTTTGGTGCTGTCCTATTGTGCCCTCCGTGTCATGCAAGCGTGAGGGATTCCCACTATAGGGTGTTGCAATACGTTCATAATTCGCTTATAGTGGGTTGCTTGAGTGACAGAAGCAAAAACTTGAGTAAGGGGGTTGTTGCGTATGGATAAAGGGGACTTGACGCTTTAATGCTATGGTTGGGTTTTACCTTAATGATCTTTAGTAGTTGCGGATGCTTTCTAGAGTTCCAATCATAAGTGCATATGATCCAAGAAGAGAAAGTGTGTTAGCTGATGCCTCTCCCTCATATGAAATTGCAATCACGACTATTGGTCTTGTTAACAATTTCCCAAGACAATTCCACACACCGATCTATCATTATTCCACACTCGCTATTTATAATATTTATTAATATATTCTAACTTTATGATAACAGCACCTACTTTATATTTTATCTCCGATACCATGCAAAGTTACCCTCTTCATACCCACAACATAGTTTTATTTCTCGTTTCTAGTTGGAAGCAAACATTTGGTGTACGTAGAGTCGTATCAGTGGAAAATAGGGCTTGAGAGAATATTGATCTTACCTTTAGCTCCTTGTGGGTTCGACACTCCATACTTATCACTTCCACCACCGGGAATTGCTACGATGATTCCCTGCACTTGGGGATTATCAATGATGATGGCGATGATTTTCCCCTCCCGAAGGGATGTTTCCCTGGCAGAACAGTCCGCCGGAGTCCTAGATTGGTTCTGCCCAGGTTCTGCCTTGAGATGGCAGCGCTTCATCCCGAAAGCTTCTTCATGATTTTTTCAAGGGTGAAAGACACAATATAGCCAAAGATGGGCACCGGAGGCCTGCCGGGGGGGCATAAGGTCGGGGGCGCGCCCTCCACCCTTGTGGCTGGCTGGTCGCCCCCTCTGGTACTTTCATCGCCCAATATTTTTTATATATTCCAAAACATGCTCCGTGAAGTTTCAGGACTTTTGGAGTTGTGCAGAATAGGTCTCTAATATTTGCTCCTTTTCGAGTCCAGAATTCCAGCTGCCGGGATTCTCCCTCTTCATGTAAACCTTCTAAAACAAGAGAGAATAGGGATAAGTATTATGATATTATGTGTAGTAACAGCCCATGATGTAATAAATATCAAAATAAAAGAATGATGCAAAATTGACGTATCAGGCCTCAACAGGGTTGCTTCTCGAGACCTCTTTGGGCCGTCTTGTGTCGGCCGCGGGGGCTTCCCCTGCAACTACATTTGCATGCCTTTCGTCCTGCTGAACACAGGCACCACGTACTAGCAGTTCGTGCAACTCGTGTTGGCGTCTCATGAGGCCCGACGCTTGGCTCTGATGTCTCACGAGATTTCGGCCCCTCGCAGGCCTCCAGAACCTCCGTCCGGCTCGTGAGGAGCGAACCTCCGTGGCATGCTTCATCGACTCCATCGATGCTCCAACAACATCATTGTGCCAACTCTTAAGCTTGCGTTGGTTTTTCCCTTGAAGAGGAAAGGGTGATGCAGCAAAGTAGAGTAAGTATTTCCCTCAGTTTTGAGAACCAAGGTATCAATCCAGTAGGAGACAATGCGCAAGCCACCGAATACCTACACAAACAAACACCAACTTGCACCCAACGCGATAAAGGTGTTGTCAATCCCTTCACGGTTATTTGCAAAGTGAGATCTGATAGAGATGGATAAATGGCAAAGTAATATTTTTGGTATTTTTGGTTTAAGGAATGGAAAGTAAGAGATTGCAAAGAAAGTAAATTGGAAACTAAAATTATAGATCGGAAACTTATATGATGGAAAATAGACCCCAGGGCCATAGATTTCACTAGAGGCTTCTCTCAAGATAGAAATTATTACGGTGGGTGAACAAATTACTGCCGAGCAATTGATAGAAAAGCGAATAGTTATGACGATATCTAAGGAAATGATCTTGAATATAGGCATCACGTCTGTGTCAAGTAGACCGAAACAATTATGCATCTACTACTATTACTCCACACATCGACCGCTATCTAGAATGCATCTAGAGTATTAAGGTCATAAAGAATGGAGTAACGCCTTAAGCAAGATGAGATGATGTAGAGGAATTAACTCAAGCAATATGATGAAAACCCCATCTTTTTATCCTCGATGGCAACAATACAATATGTGTCGGTTCCCCTTCTGTCACTAGGATCGAGCACCACAAGATTGAAACCAAAGCTAAGCACTTCTCCCATTGGAAGAAAAACCAATGTAGTTGGCCAAACCAAATCGATACTTCGAAGATACTGTCAAAGGTATCAAATCATGCATATAAGAATTCAGAGAAGATTCAAATAATATCCATAGATAAGCTGATCATAAATCCACAACTCATCAGATCTCGGCAAACACACTGCAAAAGAGTATTACATCGAATAGATCTCCAAGAACATTTGAGGAGGACTTTTTATTGGGAATCAAAGAGAGAGACGAAGCCATCTATGGTAAACTACTCATGCTTCATCGGAGATGCAATGGTGTTGATGTAGAAGCCCTCCATGATCGAATCCCCCTCCGACAGGAAGCCAGAAAAGGCCCCTAGATGGGATCTCATGGGTACAAAAGATTGCGGTGGTGGAAGAGTGGTTTCATGGCTCTCCTGGAAGGTTTTGGGATATTTGAGAATATATAGGTGGAAGAAATAGGTCAGTGGAGTCACGAGGGGCCCACCAGGATGGGGGCGCGCCCTACCCCCTTGGGCGCACCTCCCGGCCTTGTGGCCGCCTCGTGGCCGCCTCGTGGCTTTCCTAACGTGCACTCCAATCACCATGGATGTATTTTGGTCCAAGAAAAATCATCGCGAAGGTTTCATTCCGTTTGGACTCCGTTTGATATTCCTTTTTGTACGAAACTCTAAAACAAGGAAAAAACAGAAACTGGCAGTGGGTGCTAGTTTAATAGGTTAGTCCCAAAAATCATATAAAATAGCATATTAATGCATAGAAAACATCCAAACCAGATAATATAATAGCCTGGAACAATCAAAAATTATAGATACGTTGGAGACATATCAAGCATCCCCAACCTTAATTCCTACTCGTCCTCGAGTAGGTAAATGATAAAACAGAATTTTTGATGTGGAATGCTACCTAACATATTTATCCATGTAATTCTCTTTATTGTGGCATGAATGTTCAGATCCGTATGATTCAGAACAAAAGTTTAATATTGACATAAAAACAATAATACTTCAAGCATACTAACAAGATAATTACGTCTTCTCAAAATAACATGGCCAAAGAAAGCTTATCCCTCCAAAATCATATAGTCTGGCTATGCTCCATCTTCATCACACAAAATATTCAAATCATGCACAAGCCTGATGACAAGCCAAGCAATTGTTTCATACTTTTGATTTTCTCAAACTTCTTCAATTTTCACGCAATACATGAGCGTGAGCCATGGACATAGCACTATTTGTGGAATAGACGATGGTTGTGGAGAAGACAAAAAGAAGGAGATAGTATCACATCAACTAGGCGTATCAACGGGCTATGGGGATGCCCATTAATAGATATCAATGTGAGTGAGTAGGAATTTCCATGCAATGGATGCAGTAGAGCTATAACTTTATGAAAGCTCAAAAAGAAAACTAAGTGGGTGTGCATCCAACTTGCTTGCTCATGAAGACCTAGGGCTTTTGAGGAAGCCCATCGTTGGAATATACAAGCCAAGTTCTATAATGAAAAATTCCCACTAGTATATGAAAGTGATATCATAGGATACTCTCTATCATGAAGATAATTGTGCTACTTTAAAGCACAAGTGTGGCAAAAGGATAGTAACATTCTCCCTTCTCTCTTTTTCTCTCATTTTTTCTTTTTTCTCTTCTCTTTTTTGCTGCTTCACTTTTTTATTTGGCCTTTCTCTTTTTTTATTTCCTCACATGGGACAATGCTCTAATAATGAAGATCATCACACTTCTATTTACTTACAACTCAAAAATTACAACTCGATACTAGAACTAAAATATGACTCTATATGAATGCCTTCGGCTATGTACCAGGATGTGTAATGAATCAAGAGCAACATGTATAAAAAATGATGAATGGTGGATTTTCCACAAATATGATGTCAACTACATCATCTTGCAAAGCAGTATGATAATGATGGAACATGTCGTAATAAACGGAACAGTGGAAAGTTGCATGGCAATATATCTCGGAATGGCTATGGAAATACCATAATAGGTAGGTATATGGTGGCCATTTTTAGAAAGGATATGTGGTGGGTTTATGGTGCTGGCGAAAGTTGCGCGGTACTAGAGAGGCTAGAAATGGCGGAAGTGAGAGTATGTATAATCCATGGACTAAACATTAGTCATAAAGGACTCACATACTTATTGCAAAAATCTATTAGTCATCTAAAGTACTACGCACATACTCCTAGGGGGATAGATTGGTAGGAAAAGACCATTGCTCGTCCCCAATCGCCACTCATAAGGAAGACAATCAAAAAACATCTCATGCTCCAACTTATTTACATAACGGTTCACCATACGTGCATGCTACGTGTGATGGCCTGGCTTATTAGGGATGATAGTCTACTCATGTCAATAAGGAATTCCTTCTTTTTCGGGAGCCCATTAGGACAGAACTCCAAAGTTAAGCGTGCTCAGCTTGGAGTAGTGTCGGGATGGGTGACCGACCGGGAAGTTTCTCCCGGGTGCGCATGAGTGAGGACAACATGCGCAGAAAAGACTAGTATTGATCTGTGGGGCCAGTCTAGATCCCGCCACGAGTAACGACCACCAGCGGGTGTGTCCGGGGCGTTACAAGTTGGTATCAGAGCCGACCCTCGCGGTTACATGGATGTTTGCGGACAGGTGCACGGTCATATTGTTCATGACGTTTGTGACCCGTCGTGGCACACTGCATGGTACATGTATCGGACTGGATGCACTGACGTATGTGCCAAGAGGGAACGTTCCTGTGGCCTGATGAGGACGTCGGTTCCTCTAAGTGGGGGTGTATGTGATGGCATGGCTTATTAGGGATGATAGGGTACTCATATCAACAAGGAATTCCTTCTTTTCCGGGAGCCCATTCGGACAGAACTCCAAAGTTAAGCGTGCTCAGCTTGGAGTAGTGTCAAGATGGGTGAACGACCGAGAAGTTGCTCCCGGGTGCGCACGAGTGAGGACAAAGTGCGCAGAAAAGACTAGTATTGATCTGTGGGGCCAGTCTAGATCCCACCAGGAGTAACGACCACCGGCGGGTGTGTCCGGGGCGTTACACTACGGGACTCACAGACCTTAACACAAGTATTTATCAAATTCACAACTACTTACTAGCATGACTCTAATATCACCATCTTCATATCGCAAAACAATCATAAGGAATCAAACTTCTCATAGTATTCAACGCACTTTATATGAAAGTTTTTATTATATCCCTCTTGGATGCCTATCATATTAGGACTAATTTTATAACCAAAGCAAATTACCATGTTGTTTAGATACTCTCAAAATAATATATGTGAAGTACCAGAGTTCATCAATTTCTATAAAATAAATGCACTGATGTGCTCTAAAAATATATAAGTGAATCACTAGAGCAAAATTACCTAGCTCAAAAGATATAAGTGAAGCACACAGAGTATTCTAATAAATCACGATTCATGCGTGTCTCTACAAAAAGGTGTGTACATCAAGGATGATTGTGGCAAACTAAAAAGAAAAGACTCAAATCATAAAATATGCTCCAAGAAAAACACATATCATGTGGTGAATAAAAATATAGCCTCAAGTAAAGTTGCCGATAGACGAAGACGAAAGAGGGGATGCCTTCCGAGGCATCCCCAATCTTAGGCTCTTGGTTGTCCTTTAATATTACCTTGGGGTTCCATGGGAATCCCCAAGCTTAGGCTATTGCCACTTCTTATTCCATAGTCCATCAAATGCTTACCCAAAACTTGAAAACTTCACAACACAAAACTCAACAGAAAATCTCATAAGCTCCGTTAATATAAGAAAATAAATCACCACTTTTGGTACTGTTGTGAACTCATTCTTTATTTATATTGGTGTAATATCTAGTGTATTCCAACTTTTCCATGGTTCATACCCCCGATACTAGCCATAGATGAATTAAAATTAGCAAACAACACGCGAAAAATAGAATCTATCAAAAACAGAACTGTCTGTAGCAATTTGGAGATTTCCAAATCTTCCGTAACTCCAAAAATTCCAAAAAATTAGGACAACCTAATAAATTTATTTATAAATCTTATGCGAAAAGAATAAGTATTTTATCACGCTTTTTCTTAAGGAGAAAAATTAATTTCCTGAGCGCAAAAGTTTTTGTTTTTTTCAGCAAGATCAAATCAACTATCACCGTAAGCTGTCCCAAATGTCTTATTTGGCACAAACACTAATTAAAACACAAAACCACATCTATCCAGATGTTATATGAATTATTTAATGCAAAACAGAACCTAAAAAGCAAAAAGAAAAATAAAATTGGGTTGCCTCCCAACAAGCGCTATTGTTTAACGCCCTTAGCTACGCATAAAACAGGAATAGATCTAGGTATTATCATCTTTGGCATGCAATCCATTAGTGGCTCTAATAATAGATTCATAAGGCAATTTAATTTTCTTTCTAGGAAGTGTTCCATGCCTTTCCTAAATGGAAATTGAAATCTATTGTTTCCTTCTTTCATATCAATAATTGCACCAATCGTTCTAAGGAAAGTTCTACCAAGAATAATAGGACATTCTGGATTGCAATCTATATCAAGAACAATGAAATCTACGGGCACATAATTCATATTTGCAACAATAAGAACATCATTATTCCTTCCCATTGTTGGATTTTGGGCTCCGCAAAACCCTTAAGATTCGAACACAGGGGCGTGACGAAGATCTCTCCCACTACACGTCCACCTAGCACCTTGCTCTTCTCCTGGTGGTGGGAATGGAATGCAAGCAAGCAAACAAGTAGAGCACACAAGAGTTTAGCCAGGTTCAAGCCACCTTGCGGTGTAAAACCATACGTCCTGCTTTAGTCGATTGGCCTCGCGTGGGCTCGAGTATGAACAAATACAGTGGTTTCCTGAGTTCAGGAGGTGAGCTCAAGAGGGGTGAGGAAGTGGATGTTCATGCTCCTTTGCTATGCTAAGTTCCAATGGGTTGGTCCCTTCTTTATGCTAGGAGCCCTAGCTACTTATATAGACGGCCAGGGTCCTCTTCCCCCAAAATGTTTAGGCGGGAAGGGAATCCCACAATGGCCATTTGAGCGGGAACACAAGGACGCTCCTATCCTGACAAAAGGTGGTCTTCGCCTGCAAAGAGGGCAGGCGATGACGCGGTGGTGGGCTCGGCGATGACATCCTTCATGCTGTCCTTGCGGTCTTCGGTCTTGTTGCACCAAAGGGGAAACCTTTGCCTGGCCCCTCGGGAACCTGCGCCTGTGCGGTCTCCTTTGCACTGATATGGAAACTGCGCCTGCTGGCACGCGCTGACGCCCGCTGGCACGGTTTGTCATGGCTTGCGTCATTGCCTCCTCCCGAGGCAACCCTTGCCTTGAGATCTCCGCCGTCCCGAAGCAGCCTAGCCAAGGCCACTCTTGGGAGAGGTCTTGGTTGCCCCTCCGGAGCAGCCTAGGTGAGGCCGCTCCCTGAGGAGGTCTTGGTCGTTCTCCTCACGATGGCTGGCCCCCTCGCGAGGGTCTTGAGCAGCTGGTCGACCGGCTGGGCCCTACCGGGCCGTACCAGGAATGCGACATGGGCCACAGACAGGCAAGTCTGGGTACCCTGGTTCCCAGTACGCCGACACCCATAGATTTCTTAATAGTGGAAACCGCAAGATGCAAATTTAAGGAACAATCATAAAATTCAGGGAAACCTAACACATCACATAAAGTTTTTGGCATCATGGAAACACTAGCACCCAAATCACACAAATTATGGCATTCTTAATCTTTAATCTTAATCTTAATAGTAGGTTCCTGCTCATCATAAAGTTTTCTAGGGATAGAAAGTTCCAATATCAATTATATGTTCAGTAAAAGCTTTGTTTTGATTATAAGAATGAGGAGAATTCACCAGGGGTTGCAACAAGGAAATACAGTCAATTAAAGAACAATTATCATAATTAAATTCCTTGAAATCCAAAAGAGTGGGTTCATTGCTACATAAAGTTTTGACCCCTCTAATCCCACTTTTATTAATTTTTGCATCAAGATCTAAAAACTCTGAATCATTGGGACGCCTTCTAACTAAAGTTGACTCATCTCTAGTTCCATCTTTGTCAAGATTTATATTAGAAAACAAAGATTCAATAGGAGTCACATCAATAACTTTAAGATCTTCATCATTATTCTCACAGAAACTAGAAGAACACACTTTTATAAACCAATCTTTTTTAGCACGCATCTTAGCGGTTCTTTCTTTGCACTCTTCAATGGAAATTCTCATGGCTTTCAGGGACTCA
This sequence comes from Triticum monococcum, assembly GCA_034509565.1. Lineage (NCBI taxonomy): Eukaryota > Viridiplantae > Streptophyta > Magnoliopsida > Poales > Poaceae > Triticum > Triticum monococcum. The sequence goes on from CM067842.1 coordinate 602,038,918, forward strand.
TTGATATCATGCTTAGGTGGAATAGATCTCAGTTTCAAAGAATCAACGTCAAGAGAAATTCTGTCCACGTTCCTAGCCAAATCATCAATCTTAAACAAATTTTCTTCAATCAAAGCATTGAGATTCATTTGCAAACTTATAAATTCTTTAAAACTATTATGAAATTCAGAGGGAATATTATTATAATTTCCATAAGATTTTTTTAGGAATTACCATAATTATTAGAGGAATTACTAGGAAACGGCCTAGGATTAAAATTACCTCTATACGCGTTATTACCAAAATTGTTCCTACCAACAAAATTTACATCCATAGATTCATTATTATTCTCAATCAAAGTAGACAAAGGCATATCATTATGATGAGTAGGAGCACTCTTGCTAGCAAATAATTTCATAAGCTCATCCATCTTTCCACTCAAAACATTAATCTCTTCAATTGCATGCACTTTTTTACTAGTGGAAGATCTTTCGTTATGCCATTGAGAATAATTAACCATAATATTATCTAGGAGTTTAGTAGATTCTCCTAAAGTAATTTCCATAAAATTACCTCCCACATCCGAATCTAAAAGATTTCTAGCAGCAAAATTCAATTCGGCTTTTTTTAATAATCATCCACAAATTCAAACCATGTGTAGGGCAATTTCGTATCATAAATTTTATCCTCTCCCAAGATTGTGCAACATGTTCATGATCAAGTTGCTTAAAATTCATAATATCGTTCCTAAGGGAGATGATCTTAGCGGGAGGGAAATACTTGGAAATAAAAGCATCTTTGCACTAATTCCATGAATCAATACTATTTTTAGGCAAAGATGAAAACCAAGTTTTAGCACGATCTCGAAGTGAGAACGAAAATAGCTTCAATTTAAAAATATCATTATCCACATCTTTTTCTTTTGCATATCACAGAAATCAATGAGATTATAAATATGGGATGGGCATCTTCATTGGGAAGGCCAGAAAATTGATCTTTCATAACAAGATTCAGCAAAGTGGTATAAATTTCACAAGATTCCGCATTAGTAGTGGGAGTAATCGGAGTACTAATAAAATCATTGTTGTTGGTATTGGAAAAGTCACACAATTTGGTATTATCTTGAGCCATCGTGACAAAGCAAGCAATCCAACAAACAAGCACACAAAAAGCAAGTGGAGAAGAAGGACAGAAGAGGGGCGAAGAAAAGGCAAATATTTTCGAAAATCATTTTAGAAGTGGGGAGAGGAAAACGAGAGATGAATGGAAAAATAATGTAATGCGAGGGATGAGAGTTTATGATGGGTACTTGGTATGTCTCGGCTTGGCGTAGATCTCCCCGGCAACGGCGCTAGAAATTCTTCCTGCTACCTCTTGAGCTTGCGTTGGTTTTTCCCTTGAAGAGGAAAGGGTGATACAACAAAGTAGAGTAAGTATTTCCCTCAGTTTTGAGAACCAAGGTATCAATCGAGTAGGAGACAATGCGCAAGCCACCGAATACCTGCACAAACAAACACCAACATGCACCCAACGCGATAAAGGTGTTGTCAATCCCTTCACGGTTATTCACAAAGTGAGGTCTGATAGAGATGGATAAACGGTAAAGTAATATTTTTGGTATTTTTATGGAATGGAAAGTAAAAGATTGCAAAGAAAGTAAATCGGAAACTAAAATTAAAGATCGGAAACTTATATGATGGAAAATAGACCCGGGGGCCATAAGTTTCACTAGAGGATTCTCTCAAGATAGAAATTATTACGGTGGGTGAACAAATTACTGCCGAGCACTTGATGGAAAAGCGCAAAGTTATGACGACATCTAAGGCAATGATCATGAATATAGGCATCACATCCATGTCAAGTATACCAAAATGATTCTGCATCTACTACTATTACTCCACACATCGACCGCTATCCAGCATGCATCTAGAGTATTAAGTTCATAAAGAATGGAGTAACGCCATAAGCAAGATGACATGATGTAGAGGAATTAACTCAAGAAATATGGTGAAAACCCCATCTTTTTATCCTCGATGGCAACAATACAATACGTGTCGGTTCCCCTTCTATCACTAGGATCGAGCATCGCAAGATTGAACCCAACGCTAAGCACTTCTCCCATTGCAAGAAAAACCAATCTAGTTGGCCAAACCAAATCGATAGTTCAAAGAGACTTGCAAAGATATCATATCATTCATATAAGAATTCAGAGAAGATTCAAATAATATTCATAGATAAGCTGATCATAAATCCACAATTCATCGAATCTCGGCAACACACTGCACAAGAGTATTACATCGAATAGATCCCCAAGAACATCGAGGAGAACTATGTGTTGAGAATCAAAGAGAAGAAGCCATCTAGCTACTAGCTATGGACCTGTAAGTTTGTGGTAATGGTGTTGATGTAGAAGCCCTCCGTGATTGAATCCACCTCCGGCAGGACGCGGAAAAGGCCCCTAGATGGGATCTCATGGGTACAGAAGGTTGCGGAAGTATAAAAGTGGTTTCCTGGCTCTCCTGGATGGTTTTGGGATATTTGAGATTATATAGGTTGAATAAATAGGTCAGTGGAGTCACGAGGAGCCCACAAGGGTGGGGGCGCGCCCTACCCCCCTGGGCGCGCCTCCCGACCTTGTGGCCGCCTCATGGCTTTCTTGACATGCACTCCAAGCCCTCTGGATGCCTTTTGGTCAAAGAAAAATCATCGCAAAAGTTTCATTCCATTTGGACTCCATTTGGTATTCCTTTTTCTCTGAAACTCTAAAACAAGGAAAAAAACAGGGATTGGCACTAGGCTCTAGGTTAACAGGTTAGTCACAAAAATCATATAAAATAGCATATTAATGCATATATAACATCCAAACTAGATAATATAATAGCATGGAACAATCAAAAATTATAGATACGTTGGAGACGTATCATATTGCGAGGTGACTTTTTGGTTTGTTTAATTGAGGGTGCCCCACGGGCTGCATTATCCACACGTTGTTAGGGTCCGCCCCTACGGGTGCATCATTTTTCTCATGTATCAGAACTGGCCATGCCTTGATAAAATTTCCTTGATAATTTCATATGCGTGTCCGGTGCTTCATCACCATGAATGTTGTCGTGCCCTCGTGAACCCACTCTGGACCACCTCATGACTAAGGGCTGGCACGGCATCTGTGCTCGGGTCCGTCCCTGCAGCATTGTTAAATCCAAGCGACCGAGCTCTGTCTCATGGGCCAGCTCCCGTGCACGTCACCTCCTGGGGTCCTTGGTGCCTTCTCCTCGCATGAGCTCATTGAGGGTAGGTGAGTAACGACGCATGGCTCGGCTCGTACGGCCGTAATTTTGGTGCTTTGCCACCACGGGAGACGCTCGTAGAGTGTTCTTCCTCAGATGGTTGCATAAGGAGACTTGGCATGGAGTCTGTGCTTGGGTCCATCCCTGCAGTGTTGATAAACCCAAGTGACCGAACTCTGTCTGGCGGGCCGGCCCCATACATGTCACATCCTATGGGTCCTTGATGTCTAGCCTTCTTATGCAATGGCCCCCGGACGGTCATTCGGCGCAGGTCGCCCTCAAGATCCAGGTGACACAAGCGCGTGACCGCGCCAAAATCTAGGCACAACCCACCTGAGGTAGGACCTCCTAAGCCCCGCGCTGGGTCACGAGCGTCTAAAAACACCTCCTCAAAGTTCTGTCGTGCCAACCACACGTACAAACAAAATAGGGTTGTACATGCCCGGAGACTCTAGTACAGAGCTCCTTACCCATGCCCAATGGAAGCCCCATGCTAAGAGCTGGCGGATACGGTCGCAATACGGCCATGCCCACGCCCAGTGGAAGCCCCATGCTCCGCGCTGGTGGATAAACAACTAAGGGCGCCCTACGGGTAGCATCAACCTCAGGATCGTCGCTCAGCTCTTCAGCAACACTGCTCATAGGCTTCCCCTGGGCCTCACACAAGCAGGGGCTAGAGACGATGCATGTGCTCGGGTCACTCCTAGCAGTGCTGAGAAACACAAGGAATTGGGCTCTGGCTCGCAAGCCTTCTCCCGTGCATGCCACCCCACCAAGGTCCTTGTTGTCCGGTCTCCTCGTGTGACCCCCAGGTGCAGGCTGATGAGAGAAAGATAGGAAGGGCCCTGGGTCAACCTCGCCGTTGCCCACATTTCCTTCATGCGGGCTACTTGCACGTCAAGGGGAACCCCTGAGCATCATGACTCGGGAGCCTCACTAGTCCCGTAGCCCCTTACCCCTTGACTTTGTCCAGGGGCCACTACCTGACATTCCAACAACGGCTGAGGTATGCGCAAGGCTGGGCCCTGCTGATGTAGAGCGCAAAGCAAGCAGAAATGAAATCAGGCATGGAAAGGAAACTACGGAGCTCAAATAGTCATTACAAGCATCAAATGTATCTCAAATTTAAATAAAAGTCTTACGCCTCCATGAGGCACGATCGGTCTGTTACATGATAACCAGGAAGCTTCATGAAGAAGGGTCGCTACCGCTTGCCTCGGCCTTGACGGACCTACTATCGCTGCTACATGTGAACTTCCCAAGCAGCACGACTACATGGCCCTCCATAGTTTTCGCCATGACTTCACGGGACTCGCGAGGGACGAGACCTATATCAATGTGCCGAAGTCGAAGCCGGGGTCGCGGAGGTAGAGGTGGATGAAGACGCGTGTCCCTACCATGGAGAAGAGGTCACGACACTCCCACTCCAAGATGCCGTCCACCTTCTGGGCAGTGCCTTTGAGCTCCTTAGTGTGCTTGGAGGAAAGCTCTGTGTAGCCGACATCAGGGATCGCAAGCGGAGCCTTGAACTCCTCCCTACGTATGTAGCTCAGCTCTTGGTGAGCCCTGAGCTCGAGAGAGGAGAAGGCAGTGCGGTTCGCCGCCGCGCGTGCTTCGGCGTCGGTCGAGATCTACATCTCCCTGGCATCCAGTTGGGCGTTTACCTTGGAGACATGCTCAGCGTAGGCCGCTTTAGCTTTGGTCACCTCCTGCTGCATCTTGCCTAGGCGCTGGCGCTCCACGGCCATCTCGACGCCCACCTTCGATAGCACGGAGTCACGGTCTGCAAGCTTAGCCTCGCGAGCCTTGAGGTCATCCTCCAGCTAGTTGAGTTGTTGCGTGCACGCGGTCTGTTCCTCCTGAAGCTCCTTCAGGCTAGCCTCCGCCTCACCGCAGCGCTTGGTGGCCGCCGTTGCTTCAGCCAGCGCGTGATAACCCAAAAGTATAGGGGATCAATTGTAGCCTTTCTCGATAAGTAAGAGTGTCGAACCCACGAGGAGCTAAAGGTAGAATAAATATTCCCTCAAGTTCTATCGATCACCGATACAACTCTACGCATGCTTAACATTCGCTTTACCTAGAACAAGTAAGAAACTAGAAGTACTTTGTAGGTGTAAAGGGCTAGGTTTGCAAGATAATAAAGAACACACAAATAAAATATAGGGATTGTTTATATAAAGAGATAGCTAAGTTAGTTTTAGTAGAGTGCTTTTTGTCACAGGAAAGTTATTTGTCCCTAGGCAATCAATAACTACACCGGTAATCACTATTGCAATTTTATATGAGGGAGAGGCATAATCTAACATACTTTCTCTACTTGGATCATATGCACTTATGATTGGAACTCGAACAAGCATCACAACTACTAAAGATCATTAACGTAAAACCCAACCATAACATTATAAGGTTTCAAGTCCTCTTTACTTCCATACGCAACAACCCCCTTACTCGGGTTTAAGCTTCTGTCACTCTAGCAACCCACCATAAGCGAATCATGAACGTATTGCAACACCCTACAGCTGGGATCCCTCAGGCTTGTGCGACATGAAGAGCACCATAGGACAACACCAATAATAAAACATACAACTCAAACCAATCATGATCATAAATCAACCCATAGGACAAAACAGATCTACTCAAACATCATAGGACAGCCATACATCATTGGGAAATAATATATGGCATTGATGTCGGGAAACGTTGCATGGAAAACAAAAAAATTCTACGCACACGCAATGATCAATCCATGGAGATGCATAACAATAAGGGGAGAGTGTATCTACTTACCCTCGTAGACGTAAGCGGGAGCGTTTAACAATGTGGTTGATGTAGTCAAACTTCTTCACGCTGGAACCGATCAGGCACCAAACGCGCGGCACCTCCGCGTTCTACACACGTTTAGCTCGGTGTCATCCTTGCCATCTTGATCCAGCAAGTGGGGCAAGGTAGTAAATGAGTTCCGTCAGCATAACAGCGGTACATGATGTAGCGGGATTAACTCAAGCAATATGATGAAAACCCCATCTTGTTATCCTTGATGGAAATAGTACAATACGTGTCGGTTCCCATTCTGTCACTAGGATCGAGCATTGCAAGATTGGACCCAAAGCTAAGCACTTCTCCCATTGCAAGAAAAACAAATCTAGTTGGCCAAACCAAATCGATTGTTCGAAGAGACTTGCAAAGATAACAAATCATGCATATAAGAATTTGGAGGAGATTCAAATAAATTCATTGATAAGCTGATCATAAATCCACAATACATTGGATCTCGGCAAACACACCGCAAAAGAGTATTATATCGAATAGATCTCCAAGAACATCGAGGAGAACATGGTATTGAGAATCAAAGAGAGAGAGAGAGAGAAGGAGCCATCTAGCTACTAGCTATGGACCCATAGGTCTGTGGTAAACTGATACGTCCATTTTGCATCATGTTTTCTTACTGTTATTTATAATGTTTTCATCCATAATAATGCTTTTTGGAGTAATTCTAAAGCCTTTTCTCTTATAATTTGCAAGGAACACACCAAGAGGGAAAATTCCGGTAGCTGAAAATCTGGACCTGGAAAAGCTACGTCAGGCCACCTATTCTGCACAACTCCAAATGAGTTGAAACTTTATGGAGAATTTTTATGAATTATTTAAGGAATATTGGAGCCAATAAACACCAGAGGGGGCCATGTCGGTGTCAAAACCGGCGGATCTCGGGTAGGGGGTCCCGAACTGTGCGTCTAAGGTCTATGGTAACAAGAGACAGGGGACACAATTATTTACCCAGGTTTGGGCCCTCTCTATGGAGGTAATACCCTATGTCCTGCTTGATTGATCTTGATGAATATGAGTATTATAAGAGTTGATCTACCACGAGATCGTAATGGCTAAACCCTAGAGGTCCAGCTTGTATGGCTATGATAATGTCTCCCTCCTCAGGGCTAAGTCCTCTGGTTTATATAGATACCGGGCGGATCTAGGGTTACACAAGGTCGGTTACAAAGAAAGGACTCTACATATTTGGTCACCAAGCTTGCCTTCCACGCCATGGAGGGTCCCATCCGGACACGGGTGCAGTCTTCGGTCTTCGTATCTTCACAGCCCGTCAGTCCGGCCCATGGCTAACAGGCCGGACGCCCGAGGACCCCTTAGTCCGGGACTCCCTTAGTTGCCCCTGAATGTGGCTTCAATGACAATGTATCCGGTGCATAGGCTTATCTTCGGCATTGCAAGGCGGGTTCCTCCTTTTGAACTCCAAAATAGTCTTCGGACGTATCGATGTGTCCGGACCTGTAACACACACCACACACAACCATAGAGAGAATATAATTTTACACGAGTCCAATCTGCTGACAACTTTTTGTAACATGACATCACATCTGTCCGGTCATAATTTTGAACCATCGTCTGCCGCTCCATGTTTCGAGAAGTGGTTGCCATTGGCACGTCTTGTCAAAGCAGAGATCGTGTCCCCTTATTATGCGATTCTCATCAATACAGGCGTGGGTAACCCAACCATGCTGTTTACACAACCCTTGGGAGTAGGTGAATTTTAAGGCGAGTGGGGAGGCATTCAATATTTACTGCCTTTATAAGGAGATAAGAATCCCTTTCTTCATCCATGCCTTCTCTCTTCCCCTGCCCTTCCATTCTTGAGCCCCAGCGCCCATGTTCTCATATTTTCTGTCTCAAGCAAGAACTCAACCATGTACGGATCCGGAAGTCAAGGAAAGTGGATAGCCTCCTCCATCCAAGAGGAGGACATTGTCGAGCTTCGGGCGGCCGGGTACCTGGCGAAGGGAATCGCCCACCGCCTTCCGGCCCAGGGACAAATCGTTCCCACACCGAAGCGCAATGAGAGGGTAGTATTCATCCCTCATTTCCTCTGGGGGTTAGGGTTTCCACTCCACCCCTTCGTCCACGGGCTGATGTTCTACTACGGGATAGACTTCCATGATCTATCCCCGAACTCCCTCCTCAACATCTCGGCATTCATCGTTGTGTGTGAGGCCTTCCTCCGCATCCAACCCCACTTCGGGTTGTGGCTCAAGGTCTTCAATGTGAAGCCGAAGGTGGTGGATGGCCAGCACGTAGAGTGCGGAGGCGCCATGGTTTGCAAGCTGGCCAATGTCTCTTGGCCGAAAGGCACTTTTGTGGAGACTGTAAAAGAATGGCAGAAACATTGGTTCTATATCACAGAACCCCGCGGCACCACCTGGGCTGCAACTGCCGAATTCAGCTGGTGTTCGCTAGACGAGCTGACAGCGCTGCAAACGCGCATTCAAAGGATGGTGGATAAAGACATCACACTCGTCGATATAATCCAGGCGATGCTAGTTCGTCGGATTCTTCCGTGCCAAAGCCGAAGCCGCCCTCTATGGGAGTTCAATCTGAAGAAGCACCATACCCTGAAGAGGCTCTTCGAAACCACTCACGAAGATGCCTGGAGGTTGCTTTTTAAGGGCAACGAAACACCGCCGGCCACAGATTCGGACCATGGGCATGACATTAACCACCTCGCCAATGAGGTATGTTATTCTTACTGCATCCCTTACTTTCCTGCTTCAAGGATGATGTCTAATCTTTTATCGTCATCATTTCTTCACGACTGGATGGAGAGGCGAAGCAGATCCAATGTCCGGCTCCGCTGCCTGAAGAACCAGCCATCCCACGTTTAGGGAAGATGCTGGTGCCGGTGCCCTACTAGGCGCCAGAGAAGAAGGCCACAGGGTAGGCTAAGGGGGTCCGGAGTGGCCCCTGTCGCAAGGGTGCTTCGGACACTACGTCCGAAGACAAGACTCATTCCTCCGCCGCCAAAGACGACGACGATGAGGAGGAGGAGGAAAACCCTCCCCCTGATGAGGGGAAGAAGAAGAGGGCGTCCTCCACCATTCTGGAGGCGGAAGCGCCCAAGAAGGGTAAAGGCCCACTCGTGGGCAGCTCCGCATGGGACGTTGAAAGCAGTCCGGAGCAACGCCCCTGCACTAAGCCGCGGGCCGCATCGTAAGTGCTAAGACCTATATCCGCCGATAAAGTTTCTCCTCCTCATTGTATTGACATGATTGGTTATGTTATTGTAGTCTGACCCACAATAGCTCCCCGTGATCCTCATCAGGAGGTTCGCTGGATTCCAACGCGATGGTCAGCGAGTCACCACCGGTCGCTCACTCCCCCAAGGCCACGGACGATGCGGAGGTGCTATCCCGAAGGACTATTCCAGGTGGGGGAGAGGCTCAGGAGGTGCCAGAAGGCAAAACCCCTGTCGTCGGACACCAGGGGGAATCAATCCCCATGGATACTGGTGGGGAGGGCCGTATTCAGTTCGGCCCTCAGCCGGACTCGATTCCGGAGACTGATGCGGCTCTCGAATCCAGCGCACAACCTCCTTCGAAAGAAGGGGGATGGCTATTCCGCTGGTGACCCCTGTCCAACCAGGGGCACCGGATAATCTGCTAGAAGCGCTGCGAGGCGCTTCCATTGTGAATGAGCATCATGTCCTTATGGGCACAGTAATTGAAAAGGTTTAGTCCGCCAAGAGCAGACTAACCGAAGCATGCAGCAGTCTGCTGACCGGTCTTGAGGTAAGCGACGCAAAAAGGAGAAAATCCCAGTATAGACAGTAGCCCCTGAGACACTGTCCAATGTTCGGAAAGAAAAAACCAGATAGAGGATCAATCTCCTATTGCAGGAAACTAACTAAATTTGTCTGAAATGTATGCACAAGCATTCTTGTTGGCCGCAACCTCGCATACTGCCGAAGTCTCCGAACTGCAGCAGAAACTGGCGGAGGCCGAGGAGGAGCTGGGCCAGGTGAAGAGGCAGCTCCTGGAAAAACAAGGTAAGTAATAACCTATTATGTATTCGAAAAAAGGTAAAATGATATGAAGTGACCGAAATGCCATGATGTGTACAAAGGCGACGACCGAGGTCGAGGCCCTGAAGAAGGCCCTGGCTGAAGCCGAAGGGAAGGCTGTCAAGGAGCAGGCTGCCTGAAAAAAAGCTCAAGGCCCGGGTCAACGAGGTCCAACAGGAGCTCGAGGACGCGGTGAAGAAGTGTGAGGCCTTGGAGGACGACACGTCGGTTCAAGAGACCAAACTCGCCAAGGCTCGTCAGAGTGCGGAGGCAGCCAGGAATTAGGCCCAGGGCGCCTTCCAGGAGATCCAGGAGGCCAGGAAGATCGCGGCGGGTAAGGCATTCAATATGCAAAGCAGGATGTGAAGATGAAATATCGTTTACTAACCCGGATCCGGAGTTCTACAGGGCCTTTTACTAATCTGGCACGCAGTGTGGCTGACGCCGGAGAGTTCTTCCGAGCCGAAGAGGTAGCTCCGCGGAGAAGCTGTTCTGGTCGCAATATCTTGCGCCAGAACATCCGGTGCCCTTCAGCGATCAGCTAAGACAGTCGGTCGAGCTACATAGGGTGGCCGAACTAGCCATGAAGGATTTAATAATCCAGTTGTGGCCAGCCGAAGCTATACCTGGCAGTTACTTTGGCCTTGTGAAGCGACTGGTGGATGCTTGTCCTCGGCTGGACATCGTCAAGCGGTGCGTCTGCATCGAGGGCGCACGTCTGGCCCTCTCCTATTGCAAGGTCTGGTGGGCGAAGCTTGACGCTATCAAGTTAGCGTCCGAGGGCCCGTTAGAGGGCAAGGAGCACCGCACACCCAAGCGATACTTCGGCGATGTCTTGTAGGGGTCCCGCATTGTTGCGGCCATTGTGTGAAAGACACTACCTTTGAATGAATGTATTCGAGCTCCCTCTACGTTGTATGATAAAACAAAGTGATTGTGCAATATAATGCTTGTTATGTTTTTAAATTTTTACATCCTGTGCGGCCGTGTTATATGAAATCTGAGGGTTAACTAGTCGTCGGCTTCTGCCCCCACGTAGGTAGTACGGGGGTGTTCGGGATGGAATCTAAACAATCTTGATCCAATTAGATGGTCCTTGAAGGAGTTGTTTAGCGCAACGAACCAGACAACCAGACTATGCGGCTGTAACGCCCTCACTTAGCCATAGGAGTGCGACAATAAAAACATGGGCGCTGCCCCTAGTATCTGAACTAGAGTGCTATAAGCATCTGATCGGGAAGTACCAATCCTTCGCGTAATGCGGAAGAAATCTCCAATGATTTGTAACCTCCGAACAGCTGACCAGCTCTCGCCGCATCATGACAGTCAGTTTTCGGCATTCTCTATTGAGGTGCTCCTTTGGATAAACCAAGGCACAATCGCAGTAGTTCTCCCTTTACTACCTTAGCCGATATAGCAAAATGTAAGGTAGCAAGCACAGGAGCCGGGCAACCCAACTATTGACCAAAGACATGATTCGGAGCCAATGCTTATAATGCTAAATCTGGGGTGCCGAACTATACTTATAGAAAGTGTTCGGACTTTTTTTGCCGTAATGTGGGGTGCTATGAAGCCCCTGGCAAACATCAAATGTACCAAAGTATAGGGGTGCTACCTGATAGGGTTATCCACAGGGGAGCTGAGAGAAAAGAGAAAGAAAACAGAAAAGGTGCAAAGGTAAAAAGCTGGGGTCCTAAAGCTCCAGCCACAAAATGTTATCATTGTAATTTAATTAGTACTTCAAGGCGCATTGATACAGGTAGTGCGATAAGCAACATGCTATTTAACATGCCTAAACCAAGGGAGAGCTGCATGTGGGTCCTGAAAAACAGGTAGAGTTATCGTTAACGAAATCACCTAGAAAGTCCCCCATATGTCTGTGTTTCTCGCCGTATTGGTGTGTTTATCTTTCAAGAGGGCCGATGACCAGACCACCAGATGGGGCCTGTGGGACTGAAACATGAAAAGGAAACAAGTAAAAGTGAAAGTATGTGTGTATCCGATGTCGGTTGAGTCATACTATGGACCACAAGCTAGCTATGCCTCCATCGATGCCCATGGTATTTTGAGTGCTTAGTTATGTATGCGTAGCACGAATGCCACCACTTGATCGGGACTGAGACGGAGGCCGGATTGCTAGTTGAGCTCCTGACGAGCCGAGCTCTCCTGCTGTAGAGTAGTTTGGACCCTCTTAACGGTGTCCATGGGCTCGGCAGACGAATTAAGGTTCTGCTTGAGAAGGCTGCTCTATACTTCTGCTGCTAAGGCAGCTGTGTGATCTTCTCTATGGAGGGAGCATTCTGTATTTCCATTGACCGTTATGACGCTGCATGGACCGGGCATCTTGAGCTTGAGATAAGCATACTGTGGTACTGCATTGAATTGAGCAAACACAGTTCATCCGAGCAGTGCATGACATCCGCTGCGGAAGGGGACAATATCAAAGATTAACTCCTTGCTTCGGAAGTTGTCCGGAGATCCGAAGACAACATCTAGTGTGATTGAGCCCGTACATCGGGCCTCTACACCTGGTATCGCTCCTTTGAAGGTAGTCCTGGTGGGCTTGATCCGTGATGGGTTAATGCCCATTTCTCGCGCTGTATCCTGATAGAGCAGATTGAGGCTGCTACCTCCATCCATAAGGACGCGAGTCAGGTGGAACCTATCAATTATAGGGTCTAGGACTAGTGCGGCTGAGCCACCATGACGGGTACTGGTCGGATGATCCCGACGATCAAAAGTGACCGGTCATGACGACCATGGATTAAATTTTGGGGCGACTGGCTCCATCGCGTAGACGTCCCTGAGTGCACGCTTGCGCTCCCTCTTGGGGATGTGGGTAGCTTATATCATGTTCACCGTTTTGATCTGAGGGGAAACTTCTTCCGTCTCCCTGTGTTCGGTTGCCAGGGCTCTTCGTCATCGTCCTTGCTTTGCGATCCCTTTTCCCTGTTCTCGGTGATTAACTTGATGGCCTGTTTAAAACCCCAGCAATCTCTATTTGTGTGATTGGGTGGTTTGTCCGGGGTGCCATGAATCTGGCACAGACGATCAAGTATGCAGTCCAAGCAGGATGGGCCTGAATTATTCTTTTGGAGTGACTTCTTTCGCTGACCAGACTTAGAGCCACTTGATCCGGCATTGACCGCTGTATCCTTGGTGTTATCACTGTTGTTTCGATGTCTATATCTGTTGCGTCGAGACTTGTCTTTGTTATTTTTAACTTCAGGGGTACCAACGTCGCTTGCATTGTTTTTGCTACGAGCCGACCAATTGTCCTCGCCCGCAAAAAAGCAGGTCATGAGTGTCGTGAGGGCCACCATGGATTTTGGCTTTTCTTGGCTGAGTGGCGAGCAACCATTCATCGCGGATGTTGTGTTTGAAGGTTGCTAGGGCTTCGGCATCCAGACAATCAACGATTTGGTTCTTTTTAGTTAAGAACCTAGTCCAGAATTTCCTGGCAGACTCTCCGGGCTGTTGAACTATATGGCTTAAGTCATCAGCGTCCGGAGGTCGAACATATGTACCTTGGAAGTTATTGAGGAAGGCCTCTTGCAAGTCCTCCCAGCTGCCAATAGAATTTTCAGGCAGACTGTTGAACCAATGCCGAGCTGGCCCCTTGAGTTTTAAAGGGAGGATTTGATGGCGTGGAGGTCATCGCCGCGGGCCATATGAATGTGGAGAATGAAGTCTTTGATCCACACCGCGGACTCCGTGGTTCCATCGTATGATTCTATATTCAGGGTTTGAACCCTTCTAGGAATTCATGATCCATGACCTCATCAGTGAAGCAATCAGGGTGTGCGGCGCCTCTTTATCGGGTCGTATCGCGACATAGCTCTGATGGAGTCCGTCTGCGGTTTTCAGCCTGCGCATGACTAAGTTTGTCACATCCGAATAGGTGGTCGTTGTCGCGTGTCGACGCAAGTCCTCGTGATCCATATATTGATCTGGTATGTCCTACTTTATTGTTCAGGTTTTGCCAGAGGTCATATGTATGGTCGTGGGCTAATTTACCTCTACCTATGCGATGAGGCGGGGCAGGGTGGTGTTCGGCGTGAGTTGCCGTTTTGTCCCGACCACGTGGTGGTCGGTCAGCCGCATTGTACGATGGTGGTATGTATTCCGGCGCCTCCTTGTCAAACTGAGGTAGCAATTTGCGCTTTGGGTATCTTTTGGTTGGGTGCTTGAGGCCGTATTCTTCAGCTGCTAGGACATCGGTCCATTTATCATTGAGCAGATCTTGGTCAGCTTGAAGCTGCTGCTGCTTCTTTTTCAGGCTCTTGTAGTGGCTATTAGCTGGCGCTTGAAGCGCTCCTGCTGAAGAGGTACCTCAGGCACGATGAAATCGTCATTGCTGAGGCTCACCTCATCCTCGGAGAGCGGAAGATAACTTCCATCCTCTGAATCTTCGTGCGTGGCCTGTTTACTAGGGCTAACCTGCCCATCTTCCCGTTCATCTTGTTCATTAGCTGTTTCAACAGGGTCTTTGTTGTCTTCGGCACCTTCTAGAGTGTTACCTTCTCCTGTGCCGGTGTTGATGTCTTTACTGCGGCGTGACTTAGAGCGGCGCTGCTGACGCCGACGGTTGGATTATATTTCGGAAGGTTTATCCTTAGCTGGATCTTCCTTGTCATTGCCGCTTGTCGGATGTGGGGCTCCGACAAACTCTTAAGGTTCGAACAATTGGGTGCGCGCGAAGTTTTTCCTTCCCACCAATCTCGCGGACGAACTCGACGAACTCGCAACACAGAAAGACACGAGGTTTATACCAGTTCGGGCCACCGTTGTGGTGTAATACCCTACTCCAGCGTGGTGGTGGATTGCCTCTAGGGCTGATGATGAACAGTACAAGGGAAGGACGGCCTCCTGAGGTTGAGGTGTTCTTGTGAGTAGGCTCTCGTCCGGGTGGGACCAAGCTAGGATGAGATTACTCTACTATGGTGGCTAGCTCTACTTATATAGGCCCTAGTCCTCTTCCCAAATATTGAGCGGGAAGTGAGCCAACAACGGCGGGCAAATTTAAAGGGGGGCAGCTAGTACAAGCTATCCTGACAAAAGTGGTATTTGCCTGCGAAAGGCTCTGGTGGTGACGTCGTCTTGGCCTCCACGATGACCTCCGTCTTGCCATCCTCCTGGTCTTGGTCTCATTGCACCAATATAGCAACCTTTGCCTGATGCCTGGGTACTCTTCGCCTGCGCTGGCCTCCTTAGCACCAAAGAGGAAACAAGGACACTGCGCGCTGGCACCCGCCTGATGTCGGGCGTCATGGCTCACGTCACGAGGGCCTCGTGAGGTTTGCCCCACCTTGATATCTCCGCTCCTCATGAGGTTGCCTGACTTGGCCACTCCAGAGGAGGTCTTGCATCGTCCGCCTCGCGAGGCTTGGACCCTTGCAAGGGTCTTGGATGCTTTTTTGGTGAAGACGGGCCATACGGCCTGCTGGCTTATCCATGCCGTGGGCTGCAGACAGGCAAGTCTGGGGACCCCCATTCATAGAACACCGACAGTAGCCCCCTGGCCCAAGGTGCGCTTGGGCTTGGCTTCACGACGAAGCCAAGGGCCAAGTACGGAGCATCGCGGGCCGCAAAGGCTTGCGGCCTCGATTGACGCGTGGTGGTTGATTGGACGTGGGCGTCTCCGCTTCCCCATGCTGCCTCGGCAACTGCACGACTTGATAAGTCCCTGCGACATGCAAAGAAAACCTTCATTACGTGCGATCGTGGGAGACGCCGGTTGGCCTTCTCTTGCTATAAATGGGGAGGGGGGCAGAGCCCCCGTCGCCCATCTCTTCCTCGCTTGCTTGCTCCTTCCTCCGTGTTCCACTGCTGACAACAATGGCGCCCATTAAAAAAGTTTTCCATTGAAGAGAAAGGAAAGGCTCCCCGCGATGATCTGGGGCCTCTTCCGCCGAAGAAAAGGTCGATCCATCGCCGTGATGAAGTGGCGATGCAGGTGGTGTTGAGGCCTTGGTGCGAGCGGCCTCCTCTGGGGTACCAGCTGCCCTTGTACGCCCTAGCCAAGGGCTCGGGAGGACGAGGTGACGAGCAGCGCCGCCCACGTCGCATCCAGGGTCGCCGCACCATGGCGATGCGCGCCGTCGCCCCTGGGGTTCATGCCGTGGACTCCTCGCGCGAGTTGGTGCTGTGGCACCGATGCCTCCAAGCTCCTGGATCCGCTTCCCGTGGTTCTTCTCCGACGTGATGCCGCCGAGGGGGCCTCTCGAGCTCTGGCTGCAGCACGTCGACTGCACCGCTCCGGTGACCGGAGCGGAGATCGAAGCGGTCCCCACTGGCAAGATCTTCATGACTCGTGGCTGGGGCGAGGTCGCGCGGGTCTGGCGTGCGAGGGGCGCCCTCGCGATCCACTTCGAGTACGACGGCGTCTCCACGCTCTTGTTCCAAGTCTTCGATGTTTAGGGTCGCCGTCTAGAGTGCTGCTCCGGAGAGGAGCGTGAGACTGACGTGCCTGCCGCTCACGGTCACTCCAGCAGCAGCAGCCCTTGGGAGTCCAACAGCTCTCCTGAGCTCTATGAAACTCCGAAGACGAGCGATGACAGCTACATGCCCCCGAGCTCTCGCCGCGCTCGGAGCAGAGCTGCGGTGTCCGGCCGTCGCCGCCACTGATCTGGATGGGGTTGGCGCCAGCCTCCCATGGCCGACTGTTGATGATGGTGTCCACCACAGAAGGATGTAGATAGGATTCCCCTTAGTATCAGCTTTTGTTTCCTGTGAAGAATCATGAATTACATCGTGGGGGCATGTAAGGGTCCATAATGTCTTTTGTGCTTATCTTCCCTGTTATGAAAATTTGGTGAACGCATGTCCCGTTAAGGCTCGGTCCCCCTTTCTTTCCTCGCGATAGCTTTTTGCTCTACGCTGACAGGTCCCGGTCCCCAGGCAGGCTACAGCCGTCGCTGGTATGCCATGTGGTGTGCCGTGGTCAAGGCTAGGAGGTGTGCGGCTCGAGGTCTAGTAAGAGCCCCTGAGCCGCGATGCTCAGGAGGCCCCCCTTAGCGCACAAGCAGCCATGGTAAGGCGAGAAAGGGTGTTGACGTGGCCGCAACGGGGTTGCGGCAAGGCGTGAGTGACCATTACGCCTAATCATTTAGCCGATCCGAGTGCGGGACTTATCTTGTTTATCTCGTGGAGACTCCTGACATTGCGCTAGGGCTGCGTGCCTATTCACGCGGCATAGCTAGGCCGGCCCATATGAGTTTCCCTCCCCTCATGCTCTCCTTAGTGCTTTACGTCCTCAGGTCCCGGCCCTCGAGCGAGCTCAGCCGCCACTGGTATGCCAGGTCGCGATGTCGTGGTCAAGGCCAGGGGGTGAGGGCTAGAGAGCCATGTAAGAGCTCCTGAGTCGCGATGCTCAAGAGGCCCCCCTTTTAACATGCAAGCGAATTGCACGAGAGAAAAGGAGACTCGCGGTGCTACCTGCTATTCTTCCCACGGGATCCCTGTGAACAGGAACAAGAAGAAACATGGTTTGTCGTTACAGTTGTTAGCCTGCCACTGGTTGCTTTGGATGAGGTGAAGGCACTGAGGGCCTGGAGAGGTCACGTGCGTGGGGCATGCCGCGAGCCAGAGCTCGACCGCTCAGATTTGTCGGCGTGGCAGGGACGGACCCATGCACCTGCGCCGTGCCTGTGTGGAGGCCCAAGGGGAGGCGATGATTGAGCAGGTGATAGCAGTTGGCAGGTTAAGCATGGAGAGCAGATCAATTTGGATAAATGCAGGAAGATACATGCCATCAGGTCCGTCCCGAGCGGCATGGGGATGATGCGGCCCGAGGGGCGCCCCCAACAAGGTAAGCTAAAGACATAAGCAAAAGGGATACATGCCGCAGGGACGGACCCATGCGGCCTGGGAATAATGCAGCCCAAGGGGCGCTCCCAGCTAAACGAGCTTGGAAGATGTCACCTGGTCCTGTAGATGAAGTAGAGTTGGTGCAGCTGAAGGTGCGTGTTGAAGAAATTACTCCTCATGAGCCGCCAGAACCCTGAGCCTCGGGAGGCTCCGGGGGTCGGGAGGTTCCCTGAAGACTGTCTCCATCTCCTCCAGAACAGCATGGTACCTGGCTTCCTGAGCCGCCAGGACACGTCGCATGTCGCACTGATAGGCGATGCCACGCTCGGCAAGCCAAAAGGCATTCGAACGTAGCTGTGCGGCGGGCCCTCGCAGCGGCCCGCAAGCGAAGGCCAGAAACGCTCCTGAGATGTGGCCCTGTTGAGCCCTGGGACGTCGGTGTAGACACACAGCCCAGCATCCTCGCCAGGATGCAGAGCTGCGCCTCATGGGCGGCTGTCGCCACGCATGGCTCTCGCTTCTTCCAGTTCCTGGGTGGTCCTCGTTATGAACTCCTGAGTGGTGGGCACTCCTTGCCCTGTGCTCTCCTGAGGGTCACGTGCCGCGAAGCACGCCACCAAGTGGTGCCCAAGCGCCTCCCTCACGAGGTTGGGAAGTTCTGAGGCCCTCCAGAAGAGAGCCCCCAAGCCCTGCCTGAGGAGGGCGCCGGGCGCGCCTTCCTATGCGATGGAGGGAGGCGCCCCTGGAGCGGGCACTGATCCTGATGAGGCTCCTGCCGCGACGCCATCCTCCTGAGGTCCTCCACGGCGCGGCTGCTTCTTCTTGGGGATGGCCTCTAGAGGGCCTTCATTTTTGCTGTCGGGGTCGTCGATTGCTGCGGCTTGAAAGGCGCGCTCGAGGGAGCACACCGCATCACTCTCTTCACACGAGACCGTGATGATTCCTCCACTTCCTGGCATCTTGAGAACATTGTAGCAGTGATGAGTGACTGCCATGAACTTGGCCAGGGCTGGATACCCGAGGATGGCATTGTACGGCACGCGGATGTGCACGACGTCGAAGTCGATGAGCTCGGTGCGGTAGTTCTTGCGCTCTCCGAAGGTGACGGGCAGGCGGACCTGCCCTATCAGTGTGGTGGAGCCGTCAGTCACTCCTGAGAAAGGCTTGGTGGGCTGGAGCTGTTCATAAGGCACTTGGAGGTTGTCGAACGTGTCGTCGGGCATGGCGTTGAGCCCTGCGCCACCATGGATGAGGGTCTTGGTGACCTGCACATTGCTGATGACTGGGGAACACAACAAAGGGAGGGCGTCGACGGTGGCTGTGCACTTGAGCTGATTTGCTGAGTTGAAAGTGATGGCGCATTGGGACCACCTGAGTGGGTGCGTGGCCTCGAGTTTGGGGAGCACCGCGTTCACCTCGCGAGCGAACTATTTGGAGGTGCGTTGAGAGGCTGGGGCCTGGGCGCCTCCCAAGATGCAGGCGATCACACGCGGCTCCTGGAAGCCCCCAGCCCTCTCGTCCTAGTGGTGGTCGCCGTTCCTTCTTGGTGGCTGCAGCGGGGCAAGACTGGCGTTGCCCTGGGGGGGGGGCATCTTCACGAGGCGGGTCCCTCCAGGCGCCCTCGCGAGGATGGTCCTGCCAGCGGTTCTCACGAGGCCGGTCGCGCCACTCCTGGCGCGGGCCACCGTCGTCCCAGCGTCCGCCTCCACGTCCTCCTCCGCGGTCGTAGCCCCGGTTGTTGTGCTCGGGGCGTCGATCGTACCGTCCTTCTCGTATGGCTCCGGGCTCTAGACAGTCGCTGGTGTTGTCGGTGTTCAGGTTGTGGAAGGCGCCGAATGGTCGGCCGTTCTTGGATGACTCGGGCTGATCTCTGCCCCACTTGATGTCGGGCTCCGCCGCAAGCACAGCTACCTCCTTGCGCTTCACGTCCTTGGCCTTGGCCTTCTTCTCCTCTGCGCCCACGGTTGACAGCTCAAGGAGAGAGAGGCACCCTTCCTTAGCTCTTGCGCACTTGGTCGCCAGGTTGAACAGCTCCTGAGATGTGCAGAGCTCCTCGTGGATGGCGAGGTCTTCCTTCATCTTGACGTCACGGACGCCATCGGAGAACGTGGAGATGATGGCCTCGTCCGTGACCTTGGGGATCTTGAGGCGGGTGTTGTTGAAGCGCTGGATGTACTTCCGGAGGGTCTCTCTTGGTTGCTGCCTGATGCAGCGTAGATCACCCGCAGCTGGTGGGCGGTCACGAGTGCCCTGGAAGTTGGCGATGAAGCGGTCGTGCATCTCGTCCTAGGAGGAGATCGAGCCGTGCTGCAGGTTCAGGAGCCAGGAGCGAGCTCCATCCTTGAGAGACATGGGAAACCAGTTCTTCATGACCTTTTCGTCGCCGTTGGCCGCTTCGATGCTCAGGTCATAGAGCTGCAGGAACTCTGCGGGGTCGGCGGTACCGTCATAGCGAGGAGGCAGATCCGGCTTGAACTTGCCCGGCCAGGCGGCGCTATGCAGCTCGGGGGTGAAGGCGCGGCAGCCAGCAGTGGTTGCCGGGGCCCTCTTCGGAGGTGGAGCTTGGTCTTGACAAGGTCCGCGCTGCACCCCTGCGGGCGGTGTGCAGTCTTGACGAGGTGGTGCGGGGAGCGCAGGTGTAGCTTTTCGCGGCCGCGGAATTTCTTGGCAGCTTCTCTCTTCGCGCGCGGGCGCTGGGCATGGCGGATCACGCCGCGGAGCCACGTGCCTTGGTGCCAAGGTGTCACGACCGGTTTTCCAATAAAAATATTTATTGAGAAACCAATCTTTGAGTCCAGTATGAGAGAAAATCCTCCTCACTGGTAGACAAATGCTTGATACAATAAGCCAGTAGCATAGAATATATTACAGGGTTGATCTAGGGCTGCTCAACAAATTATTACAAGCGCGCCAATAATTATACATAATGGCGGATATAACACAATGGTGTGGTGGCATACTACTGACTCGAGTATATAGTGGTGGTGGAATAACACAGTGGGAAGTGTGGTAACACGACTCTCAAACTGGCATCTCATCGAGCGTCGAGGTGAGGCTCGATAAATTTATTCGGGTTGCGGAAGCGGGTATAAAACAGTGACCAAGACCTGGGTCGCACGGGACTGACTGGGATTCCTCTAGGCGTCGGACTCACTATCGAACTCTTCATCCATGAGATCACCATCGTCAGCATCTGGCCAAATCAACAAGCCAGTGAGTACTTTGAAAGTACTCGCAAGACAGTTCGGACGTAAGATATAACAAATGCATGCATGAATGCGTCATGAATAATCTTTCCAATGCACAATTAAAAATTTGCATAGCGAAATAAGTACGAGGGAGACGGCGGTAGTCCGCCTGAAATCCCAACAAAATATAAATGAGAACCGATCAGGTGTCTGGAGCGACGCCTCGAAAGGTGAACAAATAACAACAGAAAATCATGCCACAGTCGGGCGTCTTGGCGACACCACATAAAGGGCTTTAAAAGAAATGCCACAGTCAGACGTCTGAGCGACATCACAGAAAGGGCTTAAAAGAAATGTCACAGTTGGACGTCTGAGCGACATCACAGACAGGGCTTTAAAAGAAATGCCACAGTCGGACATCTGAGCGACTGTCAAGACCCCGATTCTAAGCCACATCGATCTAGCCGGTAACACCTCATATCACTTTGCGGCCTCACGCACGGTATCCCACGGGTGTCGCCTTACCATGGCCCGGGACCGTTTGCGCCTTTTGGCTCGCGTATATGACAATGTCGCTAGCATCCATATGACCGAGAACCCGGGCCGACATGGCTAGTCGTGAACCCAAAGCGGCACAGACCTATGGAGACAGGCATACATGAATCACAACAAACATGTCGGTCATCAACGAGTGATTCCGGGCTGTAGCACTGGGCTAACAGGACTCCGGGGGATCCCGGGCTGTAGCAGGCTAGACAGGACTCCGGAGACCACCGCGTGACATTTCCCCGAAGGGACAGACATAGGGACGAAGTGAAACACATGCCAGCCAGTCAAGTGTCCTGAACAGTAGTGCTGGGCTAGCAGGACTCCGGTGAACCGGGCTGTAGCGGACTACTATGGCTCGAGGAGCACTAGACTACATTTCCCCATAAGAAAGGCTGCGAAGGACAAACAACTAGATTGTCGGATCCCACTCATACCAAGCATTTCAATCATACATACAATAGGCTCGATATGAGTACATACAACATGGCATCACAACAAAACTCTACAACTCAGGTACTTTATTTAAAGGCTCCAGGGAGCCATACATAACATATCCATACAGGTAGGGGTCACATGACCCGACACTCAAGTCATACAGTCATACAAGCACATGCGGAAGCAACTAGTCTCAGTACAGACTCTAGAAAGAAAGAAGGCTTCTCGAAGCCTGTCTACCTACATAGGGCCCTCCATGGCCTGGATCACCACCTGGGTGGCTAGTCACTCATCGACATCAAGGTCTACGTAAAACCCATCGGAGGGGGCAGTGTTGTCGTCTGAAAACAGTAAATAAGCAAACATGAGTACAAAGGTACTCAGCAAGTCTTACATCAGAACCTACTGTACATGCTCATTCTCAAGAAGGTGGTGGGGTTTATGCAGCAAGCCAGCTTTGACTCTTGGCTAAGCTATCCTATGGAATCTTTTAGCAAAATAGTTTTCGCACACGAGTCCACTACTCACCATCACAATACTCCACCGTGGATCCTTCCTCGTATCCTGCGAGGGAGCCATCCTCGATACTCACACTTATCTTGAGTCTTTTAGTAGTATCCATTTACTTGTCTATGAACTGTATATGCAACCAAGTAGTCCTTTACCGCGGACACGGCTATTCGAATAGTTTTATACCCTGCAGGGGTGTACTTCGTCACACATGTTTCCACCACTTAGCGTCTGCACACGAAATGTGCTTGGCAGATTTCAAGCGAAAACGACGTGGGTGTAGACCACGACCTGACTAACCTCACAAGTCTCTAGTCCAGGGTCATCGCCTATTCAGGTTCCATCCGCAAGGAAATCCGGCCGGGGTGTCCTCAACGGCCCCGAACGATGTGAACAGGGTTCCCGAGACACCAAACGGGTGACTCGGTACACCGTGCCACGGTGTATCTACCGCAACATAGCCCACCCCTAGGGTCAGCGCTACGCATGGCCACCAACACATATCCTACAAACACCAGAAACTAGTTGCAACTCCTGGACTGAGGCGAGACGGGTCGGTAAGTCGAGCGGGGTCATATTTCAGGGCCCAATGTGTGGTAGTAGCTGAATCTTAATTCACGCATACAGAACTCAGTTCTTAGGGACGGCTTCAATGAAACAACCCACCATGTACTCCTACATGGCCTCTCATCGATACCTTTACCAAAACATGTTCAACACATCCCACATATTACTGGCACAAGCATTTCACTCTAGCCCATCTCCCAGATGAACCAGACCTGACACAACTCTAAGCATAGCAGGCATAGCAAGGTAGGAATCACAAAACATGGCTCAATCAACTCCTACACATGCTAGTGGGTTTCATCTAGTTACTGTGGCAATGACAGGTCATGCAGAGGATAAGGGTTCAACTACCGTAGCACACAGCAGTTTGAATCGTGTTGTCTTAATGCAGTAAACCAGAGCAGGAGCGAGAACATGGGTTGTATCGGAATGATCAATGGTTGCTTGCCTGATGGAGTGGTAACGGGATACTGCCCTTCAGTTGGATACTCATGAATATCCTCGGAGGCAGAACCTACCACGAAGAACACAGCCGAGCACAATCAACACATGACGATATGCAACAATATGATGCATGCTATGACATGGCAATATGGATGTGTCTTGAGCTAATGCAACTAGCTATGATTTAAATGAAGTTGGTTTGAATACAAGATTCAAATTCCAACCCCATATATGATTATTTAAATGCCCTTTATTTGTTTTGTCCAAAACAGAGGACAAGGATTGTTCAAACATGCATGAAAATGGTACAGATGGATTCCTTGAATTTTTCTGATAATTTTTCATATATAATTTGTCTCATTTGGAGTTATGGTTGAATTTCTATGAATTTTTGAAGTTTTGGGTATTTTCTGGAATTTCCTGAATTATTTTTAAACTAGAAAATGATTTACTGCGTCAGCCCTGCATCACTATGACGTCAGCTGGTCAACACGGTCGCCCAGAGTCAAACCTGACAGTGGGTCCCGCGTGTCAGTGTAATTTGTTAACTAAAATATTAATTAGCACTAATCCTAATTAGTCAGCAGGGTTGGGCCCTACCTGTCATTGACCCAGGGGTCAAACTGGGCCCACCCGTTGTCAAACGTGGTCGGCGGGGTCAACTCGCCGGCGTCGAGTCGCCGGCGAGGCCAGACGCGGCGGAGCAGCGTGGGTATCGCGCTCCGGCGACCAAAATGACGGCGGAGGCGTGCTGCATGCTGCTGGTGGACTCGCGCGTCGAGTGGTGTAGGCGGTGGGTGCGGGGGTGGCCGGAGATGACGCCGGCGAGCACGAATGCGGCGGCCGGCGTTCGGGTGTTCGAGGGATCGATGCTGCGGTGCACGAGAGGAGGAGCTGGTGGTGGCTACGGGCTCCTGGTGGTGCGCTGAGCACAAAGGTGGGCTTGGCTTCGAGCCACTTTGGGTCTAGCCACAACGGCTCCATGGCCGGCGGCGAGAAGCTCACGGCTCCAGTGGCTAGGCTAGTTAGGGGAAGAGATTCACTTCAGGGAGAAGGGGGAAATGCTCGGGAGCTCACAGGGAGGTCGATGAGTAGCTCAGCGGGCTCGGGGAAGCTTCTGCAACGGCGAATTGACGACGGCGATCTTCGGGCACCGGAGATGAAGACGACGACGCTCGGGTCGACTGGGGCCTCCTCTGGTCGCGTGCTTCGGGTGTGTAGCTCCACGGGGTCAGGGCGGGGCCCAGGGATGCGGAGAGGGAGAGAAGGGGTGGCTGTGGACGCGGTGACAGCGAACGGCGGAGACGGCGCGTTCGGGTGTGTGTGAGAGATCGAGACAAGGGAGGGGATGAGGTCGAGGGAGTGAGCGAGAGGGATCAGTGGGCTGCGTGGCGTCTCCCAGGGGCGTCCAGGCGTCGAGGGGGGTGCGGCAAGCAGGAGCTGGCCGTTGGTGGCCGCGCGCGTGCTGGCGCACCGCGGGCACGCGCCCTTCGTCCTCCTGGCAGGAGCTAGGGGACGTCTGGCATCGGCCTGGTGGGCTGGGCCGCTGGTGGCCTGGCGCTGGGCCAGGTAAGTGGCCCATGGCCTACTCTCTCTCTCTTTTCAAATTTTATTCTGTTTTTCTATTTTTGTTATTCTGTTTTGATTTAGTTTAAATACTAAATCATTTTATAAAATCCTGAAAATATTTATGGACACTTTCTGAAATATTTCAGTGGCCCAAAAATATTCCAACATTATTTGAGCATTTGAATTATTTAATAGTATTTAAATGCCCAAATTCAAATATTTATGAATTAAGTCAATGCCCCTTTTGTTGACCTAAAATTATATGCACCATTTTTCCCAAGGGTTCTAACCCAAGGCAAAGAGGGTGAACATATTTGAAGGGCATTTCAGGTTCATTGAATTTATTTTTAGTAAACCCTAGTTGATTTCAGGGGGGGTGCTGGGGGTTCTGCTTTCCCCATTTCAGTTTCTGATGGAGGTAAACATGATGCACACTCTAATGCATAAGCTAGCTAGGGTGTGACAACTCACCCCACTCAATAGAATCTCGTCCCGAGATTTAGGATCATCTGGGAAGAAGGCGAGGTACTCGAGTCGAAGACGATCCTCCCTTTCCCAAGTGGCTTCTTCCTCGGAATGGTGTGACCATTGAACCTTGAGAAACTTGATATTATGACGTCGAGTGGTACGCTCGGCTTGATCAAGGATACGAACGGGGTATTCCCGATAAGAAAGGTTATCTTGTAAATCAAGCGTTTCGTGGTCCACTCCACGGATAGGATCCGCGAAGCAACGCCTGAGTTGCGAAACGTGGAAGACGTCGTGAACTCTGGAAAGATGCGGAGGTAGTTCCAATTGGTAGGCAACTTCTCCTCGTTTGGCAAGAATGCGAAAAGGTCCAATGTAACAAGGAGCCAATTTGCCTTTGATACCGAAGCGATGGGTTCCCTTTAACGGGGTAACCCGAATGTAAGCTTTCTCGTCAATTTCAAATGTCATAGGCTTATGCTTACGATCATATTGACTCTTTTGGCGAGATTGGGCCGTTTTCAATTTCTCACGAATAACGCGAACCTGCTCTTCTGCTTCCTGAATCATATCCGGGCCAAAGAGTTGTCTTTCCCCGGTTTCTGACCAGTTAAGAGGCGTTCGACATTTTCGTCCATAGAGAACTTCGAAGGGAGCCTTGCCCAAACTAGCTTGATAGCTATTGTTATAAGCAAACTCCGCGAATGGAAGGCATTTTTCCCAACTCATTCCGAACGAGATAACAGAAGCTCGGAGCATATCTTCTAGAATTTGATTTACTCGCTCTACTTGACCACTTGATTGAGGATGGAAGGCGGTGCTAAAGGAGAGATGAGTTCCCATAGCATTTTGGAAACTTTCCCAAAATCGAGAGGTGAAGAGACTTCCACGGTCTGAGTTAATTTCCAATGGGACACCATGAAGAGACACTATTCGGGAGATGTATAGGTCAGCTAGCTGGCTAGCGGTGATACTCTCACGAACAGGTAGAAAATGGGCTACTTTGGAAAGACGGTCGATCACGACGAAGATGGCATTATTTCCCCTCTTGGTCCTGGGAAACCCAGTGATGAAATCCATACTGATTTTGTCCCATTTCCATTCAGGAATAGCCAAAGGTTGAAGGGTGCCAGCAGGCCGTTGATGCTCTGCTTTAACACGACGACAAACGTCGCAATTAGCAATGTATTGAGCGATTTCTCTCTTCATCCTAGTCCACCAAAACCTCTGGCGTAGGTCTTGATACATTTTAGTACTACCGGGATGAATGGTGAGAGGGGATTCATGAGCTTCCTTAAGGATCATCTGGCGTAGATGTTGGTTCTTGGGAACCACCAGGCGGTTCTCAAAGAGGACAGCACCTTGCTCATCCATGGAAAAACATTTAGCTACTCCGCTAGCAATGTTTTCCTTAATCCGGGATATGCCCTTATCACGTTTTTGGGCAGCTATGATTTGATCCATAAGGGTAGGTTTCGCCACCAGGGTAGATAGGAATCCACGAGGAACAATGTGAAGATTAAGCTTGCGAAATTCCTCATGGAGAAGTGGTTGACTTTGTTGTAACAGCAGGTTGTTATAGTAGGACTTACGACTTAGTGCATCGGCCATGACATTAGCCTTGCCAGGGGTGTAAGTTATTCCTAAGTCATAATCCGAGATCAACTCGACCCAACGTCTTTGCCTGAGATTCAAATCTGGTTGGGGGAAGATATATTTCAAGCTTTGGTGATCGGTGAAGATCTCGCAATGATTACCGAGGAGGTAATGTCGCTAGGTTTTGAGTGCATGGACTACAGCTGCAAGCTCTAGATCATGTGTGGGATAATTTTCCTCATGTGGGTGTAATTGCCGTGAAGCATAGGCAATTACCTGACGATCTTGCATGAGTATGCAACCTAGTCCTTGTCGCGAGGCATCGCAATAGATAATAAAGTCCTTGGAGAAATCTGGTGGTACCAGTACGGGAGCAGATGTCAGGCGTCTTTTCAGTTCCTGAAAACTGAACTCGCACTGTGGAGTCCACTCGAACTTTTTATCTTTCTTGAGGAGTTCAGTTAGAGGTTTAGCAACCTTGGAGAAATTCTCGACGAAGCGGCGGCAATAGCTCGCTAGGCCAAGGAAACTCCGAACTTGCTTGACCCTTTCACGTGGAGTCCAATCAAGGACAGCTTGAACTCGCTCGGGATTGACAGCAATACCCTTACCAGAGATTACATGGCCTAGATAGGTCACTTCTGACAACCAAAATTCACACTTGGAGAATTTGGCATAAAGGCGATGCTCTTGAAGTTTCATCAATACCAGCCTTAGATGTTCGGCATGTTCCTCTTCATTCTTGGAGTAGATGAGTATGTCATCGAGGTATACTACGACGAATTTGTCCAAGTACTCCATGAAAACCGAGTTCATTAACCGGGAGAAAGTGGCCGGGGCATTGGTTAAACCGAAGGACATGACGGTGTACTCGTATTGGCCATAACGAGTAACAAAGGCCGTTTTGGGAATGTCCCCGTTTCTGATTTTGATTTGATGGTAGCCCAGCCTCAAATCCATCTTGGAGAAGACTGAGGATCCAGCGAGCTGATCATACAGGTCATTGATCCTGGGAAGCGGGTATTTGTTCTTGATGGTGACCAGATTGACAGGTCGGTAATCCACAACCATTCGATCCGTTCCATCCTTCTTCTTGATGAAGAGGACGGGGCAAGCCCAAGGAGAGGAGCTAGGACGGATGAACCCTTTGTTCAAGGACTCATCGAGTTGGTTCTTAAGCTCGGCTAGTTCTAAGGGTGCCATCTTGTAGGGTCTTCTAGCAATTGGAACGGTTCCTGGAACAAGGTCTTGGACCAGCAAACGGTGGCCTGCGGGGTCCAAGGGGTGGGGTGATGCCTCCCACATCATGCCAATCCACCATGTCTGGCAGAGCTGCTCTCACAGGATACAGATCCCTGGTATCCATACATCCAGCTTGCACCGCGGGTGCAAACCGAGTCAATGTGGCCCAATGATCAGCACGGGTATTAAAGAGCTCCAGCCTCAAGGCCCGATTCTCTCGGTCCTTATCTTCGAGCATCTCAGCGGTGGTACGAGTTAATGAGTCCTCCTGAGTGGAGTCAGCATAGATAGCCTGAAGATACCCCTGCGCTCCCGGAAGTGAAGCTGGCATGTAACGGAAGTCAGTGTTCCGAAGCAGGCCAGTCCGGACTCGCAAGATGGTCATCATGGAATAGGCAGCATCCTGCACAGCCATCTCAATGGTAACTCCGAGTCCATAGGAACAGTGAAGGGGCTCGGTAGATCCAGGATAGGAAGGAAATATCCTGACGGTGCATAAATACTGGCTTTGATTATAGTCGCGGAACTGCTCTTCAACAGTGTATTCGGGATACCAACGGTATCCTGTCTCGATCATGACCCGGACCAACATAGCAGTATGACCGGGCACGTCGAGGCACCTGGTCAGGCGAACCACTTGATTTTGAGACTGGTTGGCCATCTGAAAGCACAACCACAAGACAAAGACATCAGAATTCCTAGGGAAAATTGGGCAGCATAACGGCTGTAAATGCTCAGAAAAAGATTTGAGACATCCACAACAGTTCACAATACCGCTCAACAGCATCATATCAAGGTTCTGATTCAAATAGCCACGTACTAAAATAGTAGAAACTGGACTGAAACTCGTAGCAATAATCCTATGAGCTACTACGGATTAGTAAAACGTGAACCTGATAGAAGAAGAGAGCCTAGTCCTTAACCCACGTTGAATGAGAAGAGAATGACTCAGATCAGAAGCATAGGGTAAAGGAGTAAAAGAACCTTACGTTCCCTCCCACAATCAATTCCCTTACATATAACTAAAGCATTTCTAGACTCGACATCGACCAGTTTGGCTGAACGAACCTACAGGCAGTCCGGCTCTGATACCAACACTGTCAGGACCCCGATTCTAAGCCACATCGATCTAGCCGGTAACACCTCATATCACTTTGCGGCCTCACGCACGGTATCCCACGGGTGTCGCCTTACCATGGCCCGGGACCGTTTGCGCCTTTTGGCTCGCGTATATGACAATGTCGCTAGCATCCATATGACCGAGAACCCGGGCCGACATGGCTAGTCGTGAACCCAAAGCGGCACAGACCTATGGAGACAGGCATACATGAATCACAACGAACATGTCGGTCATCAACGAGTGATTCCGGGCTGTAGCACTGGGCTAACAGGACTCCGGGGGATCCCGGGCTGTAGCAGGCTAGACAGGACTCCGGAGACCACCGCGTGACATTTCCCCGAAGGGACAGACATAGGGACGAAGTGAAACACATGCCGGCCAGTCAAGTGTCCTGAACAGTAGTGCTGGGCTAGCAGGACTCCGGTGAACTGGGCTGTAGCGGACTACTATGGCTCGAGGAGCACTAGACTACATTTCCCCATAAGAAAGGCTGCGAAGCACAAACAACTAGATTGTCGGATCCCACTCATGCCAAGCATTTCAATCATACATACAATAGGCTCGATATGAGTACATACAACATGGCATCACAACAAAACTCTACAACTCAGGTACTTTATTTAAAGGCTCTAGGGTGCCATACATAACATATCCATACAGGTAGGGGTCACATGACCCGACACTCAAGTCATACAGTCATACAAGCACATGCGGAAGCAACTAGTCTGAGTACAGACTCTAGAAAGAAAGAAGGCTTCTCGAAGCCTGTCTACCTACATAGGGCCCTCCATGGCCTGGATCACCACCTGGGTGGCTAGTCACTCGTCGACATCAAGGTCTATGTAAAACCCATCGGAGGGGGCAGTGTTGTCGTCTGAAAACAATAAATAAGCAAACATGAGTACAAAGGTACTCAGCAAGTCTTACATCAGAACCTACTGTACATGCTCATTCTCAAGAAGGTGGTGGGGTTTATGGAGCAAGCCAGCTTTGACTCTTGGCTAAGCTATCCTACAGAATCTTTTAGCAAAATAGTTTTCGCACACGAGTCCACTACTCACCATCACAATACTCCACCGTGGATCCTTCCTCGTATCCTGCGAGGGAGCCATCCTCGGTACTCACACTTATCTTGAGTCTTTTAGTAGTATCCATTTACTTGTCTATGAACTGTATATGCAACCAAGTAGTCCTTTACTGCGGACACGGCTATTCGAATAGTTTTATACCCTGCAGGGGTGTACTTCGTCACACATGTTTCCACCACTTAGCGTCTGCACACGAAATGTGCTTGGCAGATTTCAAGCGAAAACGACGTGGGTGTAGACCACGACCTGACTAACCTCACAAGTCTCTAGTCCAGGGTCATCGCCTATTCAGGTTCCATCCGCAAGGAAATCCGGCCGGGGTGTCCTCAACGGCCCCGAACGATGTGAACAGGGTTCCCGAGACACCAAACGGGTGACTCGGTACACCGTGCCACGGTGTATCTACCGCAACATAGCCCACCCCTAGGGTCAGCGCTACGCATGGCCACCAACACATATCCTACAAACACCAGAAACTAGTTGCAACTCCTGGACTGAGGCGAGACGGGTCGGTAAGTCGAGCGGGGTCATATTTCAGGGCCCAATGTGTGGTAGTAGCTGAATCTTAATTCACGCATACAGAACTCAGTTCTTAGGGACGGCTTCAATGAAACAACCCACCATGTACTCCTACATGGCCTCTCATCGATACCTTTACCAAAACATGTTCAACACATCCCACATATTACTGGCACAAGCATTTCACTCTAGCCCATCTCCCAGATGAACCAGACCTGACACAACTCTAAGCATAGCAGGCATAGCAAGGTAGGAATCACAAAACATGGCTCAATCAACTCCTACACATGCTAGTGGGTTTCATCTAGTTACTGTGGCAATGACAGGTCATGCAGAGGATAAGGGTTCAACTACCGTAGCACACAGCAGTTTGAATCGTGTTGTCTTAATGCAGTAAACCAGAGCAGGAGCGAGAACATGGGTTGTATCGGAATGATCAATGGTTGCTTGCCTGATGGAGTGGTAACGGGATACTGCCCTTCAGTTGGATACTCATGAATATCCTCGGAGGCAGAACCTACCACGAAGAACACAGCCGAGCACAATCAACACATGACGATATGCAACAATATGATGCATGCTATGACATGGCAATATGGATGTGTCTTGAGCTAATGCAACTAGCTATGATTTAAATGAAGTTGGTTTGAATACAAGATTCAAATTCCAACCCCATATATGATTATTTAAATGCCCTTTATTTGTTTTGTCCAAAACAGAGGACAAGGATTGTTCAAACATGCATGAAAATGGTACAGATGGATTCCTTGAATTTTTCTGATAATTTTTCATATATAATTTGTCTCATTTGGAGTTATGGTTGAATTTCTATGAATTTTTGAAGTTTTGGGTATTTTCTGGAATTTCCTGAATTATTTTTAAACTAGAAAATGATTTACTGCGTCAGCCCTGCATCACTATGACGTCAGCTGGTCAACACGGTCGCCCAGAGTCAAACCTGACAGTGGGTCCCGCGTGTCAGTGTAATTTGTTAACTAAAATATTAATTAGCACTAATCCTAATTAGTCAGCAGGGTTGGGCCCTACCTGTCATTGACCCAGGGGTCAAACTGGGCCCACCCGTTGTCAAACGTGGTCGGCGGGGTCAACTCGCCGGCGTCGAGTCGCCGGCGAGGCCAGACGCGGCGGAGCAGCGTGGGTATCGCGCTCCGGCGACCAAAATGACGGCGGAGGCGTGCTGCATGCTGCTGGTGGACTCGCGCGTCGAGTGGTGTAGGCGGTGGGTGCGGGGGTGGCCGGAGATGACGCCGGCGAGCACGAATGCGGCGGCCGGCGTTCGGGTGTTCGCGGGATCGATGCTGCGGTGCACGGGAGGAGGAGCTGGTGGTGGCTACGGGCTCCTGGTGGTGCGCTGAGCACAAAGGTGGGCTTGGCTTCGAGCCACTTTGGGTCTAGCCACAACGGCGCCATGGCCGGCGGCGAGGAGCTCACGGCTCCAGTGGCTAGGCTAGTTAGGGGAAGAGATTCACTGCGGGGAGAAAGGGGAAATGCTCGGGAGCTCACAGGGAGGTCGATGAGTAGCTCAGCGGGCTCGGGGAAGCTTCTGCAACGGCGAATTGACGACGGCGATCTCCGGGCACCGGAGATGAAGACGACGACGCTCGGGTCGACTGGGGCCTCCTGTGGTCGCGTGCTTCGGGTGTGTAGCTCCACGGGGTCAGGGCGGGGCCCAGGGATGCGGAGAGGGAGCGAAGGGGTGGCTTTGGAGGCGGTGACAGCGAACGGCGGCGACGGCGCGTTCGGGTGTGTGTGAGAGATCGAGACAGGGGAGGGGATGAGGTCGAGGGAGGGAGCGCGTTAGGGAGCTGGCCGTCGGTGGCCGCGCGCGTGCTGGCGCACCACGGGCACGCGCCCTTCGTCCTCCTGGCAGGAGCTAGGGGACGTCTGGCATCGGCCTGGTGGGCTGGGCCGCTGGTGGCCTGGCGCTGGGCCAGGTATGTGGCCCATGGCCTACTCTCTCTCTCTTTTCAAATTTTATTCTGTTTTTCTATTTTTGTTATTCTGTTTTGATTTAGTTTAAATACTAAATCATTTTATAAAATCCTGAAAATATTTATGGACACTTTCTAAAATATTTCAGTGGCCCAAAAATAGTTCCAACATTATTTGAGCATTTGAATTATTTAATAGTATTTAAATGCCCAAATTCAAATATTTATGAATTAAGTCAATGCCCCTTTTGTTGACCTAAAATTATATGCACCATTTTTCCCAAGGGTTCTAACCCAAGGCAAAGAGGGTGAACATATTTGAAGGGCATTTCAGGTTCATTGAATTTATTTTTAGTAAACCCTAGTTGATTTCAGGGGGGGTGCTGGGGGTTCTGCTTTCCCCATTTCAGTTTCTGATGGAGGTAAACATGATGCACACTCTAATGCATAAGCTAGCTAGGGTGTGACAGCGACATCACAGAAAGGGCTTTAATAGAAATGCCACAGTCGGACGTCTGAGCGACATCACAGAAAGGGCTTTAAAAGAAATGCCACAGTCGGACGTCTGAGCGACATCACAGAAAGGGCTTTAAAAGAAATGCCACAGTCGGACATCTGAGCGACATCATAGAAAGGGCTTTAATCCACAAATAAATAATACTCATAATAAATATTCAGTTCATGATAATAAACGGGTTAGTCCATCCACAGGAGTAAACTTTTAACCGGGCTTATTGCTCACGAGTTTCACCGGAGTATCTGTCACCAAAAACTGGCACTTGTCAGAATAAGTCAGCGCAATATTTGGACATGGATAAGATGATTTGGAGATTTATGACTCTGCAGAGTTTGTACAAAAATTTTCCCACAGCTAACGGATTTCCGTAGTCTCGAAGGACTAGTTCCGTTTACGGTATTTCGGAAGTAAACACAGCTAACCAGTACACACCCATCCTATCTCTCGATGCCAGGACTCACCCTAGACATCGTCCAAGAAAAACTTTGAGACGGGGAGATCACAATCTCGAATAGCATGGGATCAAATTTATATACGCGCGCTCTAAGGGGTGCCCCCCTCTCGGTCCCAACCGGAAACACCCATGCCCCCTGACCGGATGACTGGCTTTAATCCAGGGCCATGGAACCATCATCCCGGCCTCTCCTTTTTGGTGTGTACCAGGAAAGCGGTTTGCAACTTACTAAGCCATATTCCTTGCGGAAAACATGTGGTAGTACAAGGAAGGAAAAGGGAGGAACTGGACCGATACGATTTGACACTGCAGTCAAATAGTCTGGCATAAGACTGGCATGCTACAACACTGCCATCTTACCCATCCTCATGCCAACCCATGGCCTTTCATACTCACATCCATCCACGTATGGATCATCGAGCTCACTTACCTTGATCATGCATGAAAATAACGTTCATGGGTATGCTCATCAACATGCCATGAAACTAACTAAATGCAAAACATGCCAAGACACTCATCATATCAAAAGTTCAAACATGCTTGCCTGGTTCAGAGTAGTCGGAGCCTAGCTCGGTGAAGTTCGCAGCTCCGTCACCTCCTTCGGTATCTACGGTATACAGAAAATATAGGCGCTATCGTAAATACCAAGAAGTGCACAAAAAGTATTCCAAATTTTTTTCAAATAAATCTGATGAAAAACTAGACAAAATTTCAAAGAGAACAGAAAAAGAATCAATCAAAAATACTTTTCTATTTAAAAGTTATAAGTGTTTTTGTCCAGGGACTCATCTGTAATGAAACAGAATATTTCCAGGGGCTAGCTCATAAAAACTGAAAACGCTTCGGCAGAGTATACGCCAGCCCAGGAGGAAAAACGCATTTGGCAGAATACGCTTTCAGAAACGGTTCGTTTAGAAAGAGACAGAGAGGCTGACGGGCAGGTACCACCCATCAGGTTTGAAAATTCAAAACGGGCGGCTGAGTTCGACGGAGCCCGAGAGCCGCGGTGGTCGCCGGCGGTGATCCACGGCGAGGCAAGGGGATCAGAGGGTACCTCCTTGCTCAGGACGTCCTTCCGCGTCGGTTGGGGGTGGTGGTGGTCGCCGGCGAGTACCACGTCGACGGCGAGCCTTGCTCCGGCGGACGGTGGCTCGGGTGAAGATGGACCTCGCCGGGGAGAGGTGCGAGTGTCAAATTGGTGCTTGGGTTAGCTCACTGGATGCTCGAGGAAGCTATTGACGAAGTTTGGGCGCCGGGGACGGCCTCACCGGAGCGAATCGAGGTGGAGGCCGAGGCGGAACAAGGCGGCCGGAGTCAAGGAAGAAGGGCCCCTCGAGGCTCTTCTAGTTGTTGGTCGGGGTCCAGAGAGGTAGTGGAGGTGTGCGGGGGCGAGAGGGGACCTGGGGGTGCTATATATAGCCGGCCCGAGGCGGTTGCCGCGTACGGGATAAGTCCGGCGAGCGATTATGGCGGCGCCGGGGTTGGGCAGAGGGATTAGGGGTTTAGGCATCGTCTAGGTGGAGTAGAGGTTCCATTCCAGGGTCCAGCTCAGCACGGGAGGGGAGTTTTACGGCCGGCTCCAACGGAACGGCCGTGCGGCACGACGGCGGCAGGGAGCACGTTCTGTGCTTGCCGGGCCACGGTGACTGTGCAGCGGGCTGCGCTGGCAATGCATGTGCCACGCGGAGAGCCAGGGAGAGTTGGGCGGCGCCGAACGGCATTGCGCCGCCGTTTTGCTTCCGGTCGGCCGTTACGGTGGATCGGCCACCGCGGGACACGCCGGCGCAGGCGGGCCAGGGCGCCACCGATGCCTGGAAGGCGCCAAGCGCGCGTGCGGCACTCCAGACAAGAGGGAGAGGCGGCGAGGATCGTGCCAAGCGCACTGTCCACGCGTGACTGAATCTGGCGAGGAGAAAACGACACTGAACTCTGAACTTACTGAATTACTGAAAGTGCAAACATACAGTGTATGCAAGGTGTTCGACGGAATGATTCAGGCCTCTGGGGATTTTTCCTAGAGCTGATTTTTGGTGGAGTGGCTACTCATTGTTCAAGTAGGCTGCCTGAATTTTTGTAGAAGTTTTGGGTAAGTGTAGATATGAATTTCGCCAAATTTGGCCAATCTGGTCCAAACTTGCAGAGGCTGAAATTTGAAAAATTTGAAAAGAAGGAGAGTGGATCAAGATGGTTCTGACTTGTGGATGCTAAGGACAATCCAGAGGAGTTGGTTTGGGATCAAAACTCAAAGGAAATAAGGTACTTGCTTTGTAAATGGCTCAGACTCCACATAATTGACAAAAATGATTTGAGATGAAAAATGTTTGAAATAAAAATACAAAACTTGTTTGGTTTAGTTGGGACAGAGAACTTAGGTAGTTCCAAGAGGGAGGGGAGGTTTTGGAGTGGTTTTACCACCTGTGACAAACAAAATCATGGGTGGTTTCAAAAGAAAGAAGTCCCAAAACCCCTAGGGTTTCTTTTTAAATGAAAAATAAATAAGTTTGAGAGGGAAACAACCAGAAGAAAAGCTTCCAAAATTTCAACACCAAAAATTGAGAAGGGAAGGAAATGCTTGCCAAAGGTGAAAGGAAGTCTTTAAAGAGGGAGGGTTTTCTGAAAAAGAAATTTTTAAAGGCCCTCCTTTAGAATCCAATAAAGTTTTTGATGAAAACCAAATCAAAAATTTTGGAGTGTCACAACACCTACCCCCTTAGGAAAAATCTCGTCCCCAAGATTTCAGCTGATCCTTAAATAAGTGTGGATGCTCTGTCCGAAGAAAGTCCTCTCTTTCCCAAGTTGCTTCACTGTCGGTGTGATTGCTCCACTGTACTCTGAAAAATTTGGTGGTCTTATGTCGGGTCCTCCTTTCAGACTCCTCTAATATTCTTACTGGGCGTTCCCGATAAGTGAGGTCTGGCTGCATGTCAATGCTCTCATGGGATACTTGTTTCTCTAGGTTGCTCACGCACTTCCTCAATTGCGAGACGTGGAACACGTCGTGGACATCGGATAATTCTTTGGGTAAATCTAGCTGGTAGGCTACCGTGCCTCTTCGGGCCATTATACAGAACGGTCCAATGAATCTTGGTGCTAGCTTCCCTTTTATCTTGAATCTTGCAATCCTCTCATAGGAGATACTTTCAGGTATACGAACTCACCGGGCTTGAAGATGACCCTAAGATGTTTCTGATCATAATAACTCTTCTGTCGACTTTGAGCGGTCTTAAGTCGGTCTTTGATTAGCTTGACTTTTCCCTCGACTTCTCTGAGCATGTTCGGTCCGAAGATGTGGCTGTCTCCGGTCTCTGACCAATTCAACGGAGTACGACATCTCCGTCCGTATAAAGCCTCAAATGGTGCCATTTGCAAGCTGGCCTGGTAGCTATTGTTGTACGCGAATTCAGCGTATGGCAGGCTTTCTTCCCAATTGGTTCCATATGTGAGAACACATGCTCTCAGCATGTCTTCTAAAATCTGGTTTATGCGTTCCGTTTGTCCATCGGTCTGTGGGTGGTATGCGATACTGAAGGCTAGTTGAGTTCCCAGAGCCTGTTGTAAATGCTCCCAAAATCTTGAGACGAACTGAGTGCCTCTGTCGGATATTATAGACTTCGGGACTCCATGCAGACGGACTATATGGGAGAGATAAATCCTGGCAAGCCGCTGAGTGTTGTAGGTTGTCTTTACTGGAATGAAATGTGCCACCTTGGTTAACTTGTCAGTGATGACCCAGATGGCATCATTCCCATGCTGTGACCGAGGTAGTCCGACAATGAAATCCATCCCTATTTCATCCCATTTCCACTCAGGTATTTTGTTTGGTTCCAGTAGTCCGGCCGGTCTCTGATGCTCAGCTTTTATGCGCTGACACGAGTCGCAACATGCAATAAAGGTGGCTATGTCCCTCTTCATACCGTGCCACCAAAATCTTTCCTGAATATCTTTATACATCTTGGTCCCGCCAGGGTGGATCGAGTACGGGGCGGTGTGGGCTTCAGCTAGGATTTGCTGTTTAAGGTCTTCTATGTTTGGCACGCAGAGTCTTTCTCCGTAGCACAATATTCCTCCATCGTCTATGACGAACTCCGAGGCCTTGCCCATACTCACCTTTCTTTTGATACCTTCAATGCTGGGGTGGCCGGGCTGAGCTCCTTTAATTTCCTCCACAAGGTCGGGTTGTATTTCCAAGTTTGACATGGTGCCTTCTGCTACTATTAACAAATTGAGCTTGGCAAATTCTTGTTGGAATTCGGGCCTCAAGCTTTGTAGAGTGCTTTCATCGGAGTTGGGGTTCCGACTGAGAGCATCGGCCACTACATTTGCTTTTCCTGGATGGTAATGGATACCAACATCATAATCCTTTACCAATTCCAACCAGCGTCTTTGTCGTAAATTTAGTTCTGGCTGCGTGAATATATATTTGAGACTTTTGTGATCTGTATATATTTCACATCGGTTCCCAAGTAAGAAATGCCTCCATTCCTTGAGTGTGTGAATGACCGCTGCCATTTCTAAGTCATGAGTGGGATAATTTTCCTCATGATTGCGAAGTTGCCTTGAAACATAGGCGACAACCTTGCCTTCCTGCATCAACACGCATCCGAGACCCTTTCTGGACGCGTCACAAAACACTTCAAAATTCTTGTGTATGTCTGGCACAATTAATACTGGTGCTGTTGTTAATTTTCGCTTTAGCTCTTGGAAACTCTTTTCGCAGGCTTCTGTCCATTCCAACTTCTTGTCTTTCTTGAGTAACTGCGTTATAGGCTTGGCTATGGTGGAAAATCCTTCAATAAATCTGCGGTAATATCCTGCCATTCCCAAGAAACTATGTATATCTGTTACGCTGGCTGGCGACTTCCAGCCAAGTATGGCCTTGACTTTCTCTGGGTCCACTGCGATACCGTCTTGGGTTAGCACGTGGCCTAGAAAGCCTACTTGTTTTACCCAAAATTCGCACTTGCTGAACTTGGCATACAATTGGTGTTTCCTGAGTTCTCCTAGCACAATCCTGAGATGTTCTACGTGCTCTTCCGGTGTTTTGGAGTATACCAGAATATCGTCGATGAATACCACGACGAACTTGTCCATATATTTCATAAATACTTTGTTCATGAGGTGAACAAAATATGCAGGTGCATTTGTTAATCCAAATGGCATTACTGTGAACTCATACAGCCCATATCTGGAAGTGAAGGCTGTTTTTGGGATATCTTCCGTTCACACCTTTAATTGATGGTATCCAGATCTTAAGT
Source organism: Triticum monococcum (assembly GCA_034509565.1). Taxonomy (NCBI): domain Eukaryota; kingdom Viridiplantae; phylum Streptophyta; class Magnoliopsida; order Poales; family Poaceae; genus Triticum; species Triticum monococcum. Next base: position 602,078,313 of record CM067842.1, read on the forward strand.
CAACATTTGAAAATACCTTGGCCTGAGCAAGTTGATCAAACAAATCGTTTATCCTTGGCATCGGGTATTTGTTCTTAATTGTGACCATGTTGAGTGCTCGATAGTCAATACACAATCTTAGTGTTCCATCCTTCTTTTTGGCAAATAGAATTGGTGATCCCCAAGGTGAGGAGCTGGCTCGAATATATCCTTTGTCTAGCAATTCTTTTATTTGTTTCTTCAATTCAACCAACTCGGATGGTGCCATTCGGTATGGTTTCTTGTAGATGGGGGTGGTTCCTGGTGCGAGCTCAATGGAGAACTCTATCTCTCGATCTGGTGGCATGCCTGGTAATTCTTCAGGGAATACATATGGAAATTCACATACCACTGGAACCTTGTTTAGCTCAGAAATGTCTACCTTATTCAATCTTGGCTGCTGGGGTATTTTTCCTTCCTTGGCTGACACTCTTATTGTCTTCCCGTGGTGGTGTGTGAGGATTACGGTCCGGTTGAAACAGTCAATAAAACCTTTGTTGGCGGTTAGCAGTCCATCCCTAAGATGACATCCAGTCCTTTGTTTTCCAACACAATAAGATTTGCGTGAAACTCCAATCCTTCAAACTCAATGACCACATTCTGACAGTAATTCTGAGTAACTTGCTGAATCCCAGGGGATTTGATGATCATGGATTTCTCCAAAGGAAGCATCGAAAAATTATTTTGCAAAGCAAAACTTTTCGAAATGAAAGAGTGAGAAGCTCCAGAATCGAACAAAACCGTTGCGGGTATTGTGTTGACAGGAAACGTGTCGAGTACGATATCCGGAGCATTTTGTGCCTCCTCTTTGGTTACGTGGTTCAGATGACCCTTCTTGTGGTTGTTGCTGGGATTGAAATTGTTTCGCTTGGGTGCTGAATTATTACCGCCGTTGTTTGGCTTTGGGGTTGAGTTTCTAGGCTTGGGACACTGCTTGGCATAGTGCCCTTCTTCTCCACAGGCGTAACAAGTAACGCCGGGGCAATATACGAACTCCTTGTCCCTTGCATGAAAATTCTTGATTTGGCGTGAGACATTTGATGGGAATTTGTGTGTCCCACCCTTTTGAAAATCTGTCTTGCTTCGGGGATTGCGAGCATGGTTGGTCTGGTCCCTTTTTCGTTTGCGGATATCTTCCAGACTGCGTCTCTCATTTTCCAGAGTAATGGCCTTGTCCACCAGTGTCTTAAAATCGGGAAAAGTGTGCACGACCAGTTGGCATTTAAGCGCGGGTGCTAGACCATCAAGGAATTTCACCATCTTCTTGCTTTCAGTCATACGCTCTTCATTGGCGTAGCGCGACAATAGTGTAAATTGACTGTTGTAATCTGCCACTGTCAAGTTCCTTTGTTTGAGGTCATCGAACTCTCTCTTTTTGATTTTAATAATACTCTTAGGAATGTGTGCACCGCGGAAACCTTCCTTGAAATCATCCTAGGTTATGTCACCTTCGTTTGGATGCATGTGCAGAAAATTCTCCCACCAAGATGCGGCTGCTCCTGTGAGATAGTGCGGAGCATACAACACCTTCTCGGGGTCTGAACATTTTGCAATAATTAATTTCCTCTCCATATCCCGAAGCCAGTCCTCGGCTTCAAGAGGCTTGTCAGTATGAGAAAATGTTTGGGGACGCGTCTTCTGTAGCTCGGATAACTTGGAATGCTGCGGATACTGTCCATCGTAATTTCCCATGTTGATGACTTGATTCATCATTTCACGATGTTGTTGCTGACTCTGTTCATAAAGGCGGCACATTTGGGAAAGTACCGTTTCACTGCCCTGTTGACTCGACTGCCCTTGAGTGAAATTGTTGCCTGGTTGAGTGTCCAAATTTTCCTCTGGCGGAGTACGCATGGAGCGAGTCCAAGGACGAGACATTTTCACTCTGGGGATATATTTTGGAAAAATTCATAAGGAAAATGAAGATGGTCGTCAAAAACAACTCCAAAAATAAAAATGCACAAGGATGGCAATTAATTTAAAAGTCCAAGATCACTTAAGAAAACAAATTGATTTGCGCACGGAGAAGTACTGCTCATTACATATCTTACACACGGGCGATAATTATACAGTACATCACTCAGGATATGCGTACATAATCCTGACATGTTATTTAGGCTAGATCACTCCTCCATTTCTACATGATGCGCAAACAAGCTACTTCTCACAACATATCTTACAAAGCGGTACATCGCATGACGGGCAAACACACTCAGCCGGAAATATCGATGATCTCCTTGGCCCTGCCAAGGGTGAGGCGCAGTGAGGCTGGGGACTCGACCTCCTCCTCACTAATAGGCTCCAGACATGAAGAGCCGCGTCGGGTAGAAGGAACGGGTGCCAGGGGCGGAGCAACACGAATAGGAGTGGGCACAGCGGGTGGTGCAGTGCGTGCTGGAGTGGGCGCAAAGACCTGGGTGAACCCTCCGGTGGTAGGCAGGTGACGAGTAGGTGCATGCGATGCTGAAGACGAGACAAAAGTCAGTGGCGGTGCGGTGAGCAGGAGGTCCCTCCTGTTGGCGGCATAGCCATGAACTGAGTCCATGCGGGCAGCTACGAAGTCGTCCACCAGGTTGTCGAAGGCTGCCTCCAGAGCCCGGAGATACTCAATAAGCATCTCAAAAGCCTCGTCTCGTTCTCCTCTGGGGCAGGAGAATGCGTAGTGGTAGGTGTAGGGCACATGGCAAGGAAGATAACGGTAGCGACGAGTCTTCATCGCGGGGAGAACATCCCTGAGGCGGGCTATCGCCTCACGGGCTGCCATCTGCATAGCATGCCTCTCCGTAGGCATGGCTCTTCCCACGAACAGGTAGCGATGTAGCTCACCATGCCCTCCCTTGAACTGCACCATGGCCTGGTGCATGGTCAGACCGTCGTTGACTCTGTGCTGGCAGAGTGTGAAGACTGGGCGCACGGATGGCCCCATCGCGACCTGAACGATGAAGGAGAGAAGCTTGACGAACCCATCAGGTATGTTGGCGAAGGTCTAAGACTCGCAGTTGTTGTCGGCCATCTACAAAAGTAGGCAAAAATCCTGAATGGTCAGATCATAAATTTATGCTGACTGTCAGAAAATGACTACAATTGCAAAAAAAAATCGGCACTACCATGCTAATAACCTCTTAGCGATCGCACCTAGTGGCTTCCTACAGTCAGCCTGGCTCTGATACCAAGCTTGTCACGACTGGTTTTCCAATAAAAATATTTATTGAGAAACCAATCTTTGAGTCCAGTATGTGAGAAAATCCTCCTCACTGGTAGACAAATGCTTGATACAATAAGCCAGTAGCATAGAATATATTACAGGGTTGAGCTAGGGCTGCTCAACAAATTATTACAAGCGCGCCAATAATTATACATAATGGCGGATATAACACAATGGTGTGGTGGCATACTACTGACTCGAGTATATAGTGGTGGTGGAATAACACAGTGGGAAGTGTGGTAACACGACTCTCAAACTGGCATCTCATCGAGCGTCGAGGTGAGGCTCGATAAATTTATTCGGGTTGCGGAAGCGGGTATAAAACAGTGACCAAGACTAGGGTCGCGCGGGACTAACTAGGATTCCTCTAGGCGTCGGACTCGCTATCGAACTCTTCATCCATGAGATCACCTTCGTCAGCATCTGGCCAAATCAACAAGCCAGTGAGTACTTTGAAAGTACTCGCAAGACAGTTCGGACGTAAGATATAACAAATGCATGCATGAATGCATCATGAATAATCTTTCCATTGCACAATTAAAAATTTGCATAGCGAAATAAGTACGAGGGAGCCGGCGGTAGTCCGCCTGAAATCCCAACAAAATATAAATGAGAACCGATCGGGTGTCTGGAGCGACGCCTCGAAAGGTGAACAAATAATAACAGAAAATCATGCCACAGTCGGGCGTCTTGGCGACACCACATAAAGGGCTTTAAAAGAAATGAGACAGTCAGACGTCTGAGCGACATCACAGAAAGGGCTTAAAAGAAATGCCACAGTCGGACGTCTGAGCGACATCACAGACAGGGCTTTAAAAGAAATGCCACAGTCGGACGTCTGAGCGACATCACAGAAAGGGCATTAAAATAAATGCCACAGTCGGACGTCTGAGCGACATCACAGAAAGGGCTTTAAAAGAAATGCCACAGTCGGATGTCTGAGCGACATCACAAAAAGGGCTTTAAAAGAAATGCCACAGTCGGACGTCTGAGCGACATCACAGAAAGGGCTTTAATCCACAAATAAATAATACTCATAATAAATATTCAGTTCATGATAATAAACGGGTTAGTCCATCCACAGGAGTAAACTTTTAACCGGGCTTATTGCTCACGAGTTTCACCGGAGTATCTGTCACCAAAAATTGGCACTTGTCAGAATAAGTCAGCGCAATATTTGGACATAGATAAGATGATTTGGAGATTTATGACTCTGCATAGTTTGTACAAAAATTTTCCCACAGCTAATGGATTTCCGTAGTCTCGAAGGACTAGTTCCGTTTACGGTATTTCGGAAGTAAACACAGCTAACCAGTACACACCCATCCTATCTCTCGATGCCAGGACTCACCCTAGACATCGTCCAAGAAAAACTTTGAGACGAGGAGATCACAATCTCGAATAGCATGGTATCAAATTTATATACGCGCGCTCTAAGGGGTGCCCCCCTCTCGGTCCCAACCGGAAACACCCATGCCCCCTGACCAGATGACTGGCTTTAATCCAGGGCCATGGAACCATCATCCCGGCCTCTCCTTTTTGGTGTGTACCAGGAAAGCGGTTTGCAACTTACTAAGCCATATTCCTTGCGGAAAACATGTGGTAGTACAAGGAAGGAAAAGGGAGAAACTGGACCGATACGATTTGACACTGCAGTCAAATAGTCTGGCATATGACTGGCATGCTACAACACTGCCATCTTACCCATCCTCATGCCAACCCACGGCCTTTCATACTCACATCCATCCACGTATGGATCATCGAGCTCACTTACCTTGATCATGCATGAAAATAACGTTCATGGGTATGCTCATCAACATGCCATGAAACTAACTAAATGCAAAACATGCCAAGACACTCATCATATCAAAAGTTCAAACATGCTTGCCTGGTTCAGAGTAGTCGGAGCCTAGCTCGGTGAAGTTCGCGGCTCCGTCACCTCCTTCGGTATCTACGGTATACAGAAAATATAGGCGCTATCGTAAATACCAAGAAGTGCACAAAAAGTATTCCAATTTTTTTTCAAATAAATCTGATAAAAAACTAGACGAAATTTCAAAGAACAGAAAAAGAATCAGTCAAAAATACTTTTCTGTTTAAAAGTTATAAGGGTTTTAGTCCAGGGACTCATCTATAATGAAACAGAATATTTCCAGGGGCTAGCTCATAAAAACTGAAAACGCTTCGGCAGAGTATACGCCAGCCCAGGAGGAAAAACACATTTGGTAGAATACGCTTTCAGAAACGGTTCATTTAGAAAGAGACAGAGAGGCTGACGGGCAGGTCCCACCCGTCAGGTTTGAAAATTCAAAACGGGCGGCTGAGCTCGACGGAGCCCGAGAGCCGCGGTGGTCGCCGGCGGCGATCCACGGCGAGGCAAGGGGATCAGAGGGTACCTCCTTGCTCAGGACGTCCTTCCGCGTCGGTTGGGGGTGGTGGTGGTCGCCGGCGAGTACCACGTCGACGGCGAGCCTTGCTTCGGCGGACAGTGGCTCGGGTGAAGATGTACCTCGCCGGGGAGAGCTGCGAGTGTCAAATTGGTGCTTGGGTTAGCTCACTGGATGCTCGAGGAAGCTATTGACGAAGTTTGGGCGCCGGGGACGGCCTCACCGGAGCGAATCGAGGTGGAGGCCGAGGCGGAACGAGGCGGCCGGAGTCGAGGAAGAAGGGCCCCTTGAGGCTCTTCTAGTTGTTGGTCGGGGTCCAGAGAGGTAGTGGAGGTGTGCGGGGGCGAGAGGGGACCTGGTGGTGCTATATATAGCCGGCCCGAGGCGGTTGCCGCGTACGGGATAAGTCCGGCGAGCGATTACGGTGGCGCCGGGGTTGGGCAGAGGGATTAGGGGTTTAGGCATCGTCTAGGTGGAGTAGAGGTTCCATTCCAGGGTCCAGCTCAGCACGGGAGGGGAGTTTTACGGGCGGCTCCAACGGAACGGCCGTGCGGCACGATGGCGGCAGGGAGCGCATTCTGTGCTTGCCGGGGCACGGTGACTGTGCAGCGGGCTGCGCTGGCAATGCATGTGCCACGCAGAGAGCCAGGGAGAGTTGGGCGGTGCCGAACGGCGTTGCGCCGCCGTTTTGCTTCCGGTCGGCCGTTACGGTGGATCGGCCGCCGTGGGACACGCCGGCGCAGGTGGGCCAGGGCGCCACCGACACCCAGAAGGCGCCAAGCGCGCGTACGGCACTCTAGACAAGAGGGAGAGGCGGCGAGGATCGTACCAAGCGCACTGTCCACGCGTGACTGAATCTGGCAAGGAGAAAACGACACTGAACTCTGAACTTACTGAATTACTGAAAGTGCAAACATACAGTGTATGCAAGGTGTTCGACAGAATGATTCAGGCCTCTGGGGATTTTTCCTAGAGCTAATTTTTGGTGGAGTGGCTACTCATTGTTCCAGTAGGCTGCCTGAATTTTAGTAGAATTTTTGGTTAAGTGTAGATATGAATTTCACCAAATTTGGCAAATCTGGTCCAAACTTGCAGAGGCTGAAATTTGAAAATTTTGAAAAGAAGGAGAGTGGATCAAGATGGTTCTGAGTTGTGGATGCTAAGGACAATCCAGAGGAGTTGGTTTGAGATCAAAACTCAAAGGAAATAAGGTACTTGCTTTGTAAATGGCTCAGACTCCACATAATTGACAAAAATGATTTGAGATGAAAAATGTTTGAAATAAAAATACAAAACTTGTTTGGTTTAGTTGGGACAGAGAACTTAGGTAGTTCCAAGAGGGAGGGGAGGTTTTGGAGTGGTTTTACCACCTGTGACAAACAAAATCATGGGTGGTTTCAAAAGAAATAAGTCCCAAAACCCCTAGGGTTTCTTTTTAAATGAAAAATAAATAAGTTTGAGAGGGAAACAACCAGAAGAAAAGCTTCCAAAATTTCAACACCAAAAATTGAGAAGGGAAGGAAATCCTTGCCAAAGGTGAAAGGAAGTCTTTAAAGAGGGAGGGTTTTCTGAAAAAGAAATTTTTAAAGGCCCTCCTTTAGAATCCAATAAAGTTTTTGATGAAAACCAAATCAAAAATTTTGGAGTGTCACACAAGGCGCTGTCTTGGGGCTGAGGTGGTGGAGGCACGCCATGAGCCCCGTCGCCTGTGGCTGGTTGAGGGGGAGGCAGAGAGTGGAACGGCACCGGAGATCCCCCTGCGGCACGGACGAGCTCGGTGACGCGGTCGAGCCACTCCTCGTCGAGGTCGTCGACGGGGCGGTAGCGCAGGACCTCATTTGCTGCCGACAGGTGCCGTCTGAGCGACGCGGGCGGTGAGGGCAGCTCGATGCTCAACTCGAGCATGGCGAGCGTCCTCCATGGAGACGACAGAGCGATGAGCGATGAACTGATGGGAGGGGAGCTACGGCGCACCCCTACCTGGCGCGCCAAATGTCGGATGTGGGACTCCGGCAAACCCTTAATGTCACAGCCCTAGAATTCGATTGCAATTAGTTTCATAAGCATCCTGCATCATGTCTAAATTTCTGAAACTTGAATTGAGGAAAGTGGAAGCCTCAAAAATTAAATAAAAAAAGGGGCGAGGACCCTTAAGCTTGCATTCAGTGAAACCAAAATGGCCTCATTAATGTTTGATAATCTTGGCAAGGGCTTGTATCCAAACCAAAAATATTGAACATTTTTAAGGAATTATTTTGGCACTGAATTTAAATTATTGTATTTGAATTTGGAATTATATTCATAATATATGGGATATATTTTCAATTAACTTTGAAATGTTTTATGTGCTGTGGAAAAGTCCATCTAGCAACATAAAATTATTCAAAGGGTTTTGTCACTGTTTTGAATTTCTTTTGAATTTGAATCAGTGGCAAAATGATTAAATGAAAAGAAAACAAAACAGAATTATAAAACAGAGTAGAAACTCACCTGACTTACCTGGCCCACCTCCATAGCAGCCCAGGGCAAGGTTGTCTTCAACCTCGCTCCAGTAGGACGCAGAGCGTGTGCTCGCCGCACGCGCGCCCTCCGAGCGCCACCTCCTCTCTGCCTGCTCTCCCGGATGCTTCTGGACAACGCCACGCAGCCCTCTCGACCCCCTCTCACTCTCCCCCCGGCCTCATCCCCTCCTCTGTCCTGCTCCTCTCACCACTGAACGGAGCCGTCTGTCGGTGTTCTGGGAACGGGGGTCCCCAGACTTGCCTGCCTGTGGCCTGCGGCGTGGCTCAAAGGGGGACCAGCACAGCCCATCTTCATCAACACAAGTCTCAAGACCCTCGTGAGGGGCCAAGCCTCGTGGGGCGGACGACACGGACCTTCCTCAGGCACGGCCTCGTCAGGCTGGCTCACGAGGAGGCGGAGAGATCAAGGCGGGGTACCTCGCGAGGTGCCCGTGACGCAAGCCATGACGACTTAGGGCGCTAGGCGGTTGCCAGCCCGCGCAGCGTCCTCCTTTCCTCTTTAGTGCAAAGGGGGCAAGTGCAGTCGCGGAGTACCGAGGCATCAGGCAAAGGTTGCCATTTTGGTGTAACGAGACCAAGACCAGGAGGACTACGAGACAGAGGTCACCGTGGAGCCCAAGACGGCGTCATCACCAGAGCTTTGCGCAGGCGAAGACTGCTTTTGTCAGGAGAGTTGATACTTGTTGTCCCCTTTCAAATTAGCCCGCCATTGTTGGCTCCCTTCCCACTCGATATTTGGGAAGAGGACCAGGGCCTCTATAAATAGGACCAGCCACCCACATAGCAAGGGGCGGGTCAGTTAGTGAGTTAGTGGTTGGGCAAGTAAGAGTAAGGCAGTAAGAGAGAGAGAGAGAGATAGAGAGAGAGAGAGAGAGAAAGGTGGCTGAACTCCTCCCAGTAGTTCACCACCCCAACCAAGAACAGACCCTCGTGAGGCTGTTCTTCCTTGTATTGTTCATCATCATCAGCCCCAAGAGGCAATCCACCAACCACACACTGGAGTAGGGTATTACACCACAACGGTGGCCCGAACCAGTATAAATCTTGTGTCTCTTGTGCAGTCCTTTCAGTAGTCTAGATCTCTGTGAGACGGAGAGGTAGAAGACGTAATCTCCGCGCGCACCCCAGTGTTCGAACCTTGAGGGTCTGCCGGAACCCGAAATCCGACATTTGGCACGCCAGGTAGTGGTGCGCCGGAATTCGTCTTCCACCGCCGCGTTCTCCTCTGACCGTCGCATACATGTCCGACGCTCGTCGCCCCCCCCCCCCCCCCCGAGCGCCGGGCCGCCATCGCTTCCCGCGTCGCCCAGACGGTGCCCGTCGGCGGATGTCCTCGTCGTTCCCCGTCGCCCTCCATCAACGCCGCCACCGGTCCGGCGGGGGGCGAGCGGCAAGCATCGTCTCAGCATCCATCCGTGCGGCAAGACAGCCGCACCGCTACTCCATCGCTCGCACTAGCTGGTTCTTCGTCCCGTGCGCTCCGCGCACTCTTGGAGGCTCGAGCTACGCTCCTCGCGGCAAACGAGCTCCTGCGCTACCGTCCCATCGACGACTTCTACGAAGAGTGGCTCGACCGCGTCGCCGAGCTTGTCCGCGCCGCAGGGGGTTCTACCGCGCCGTCCGTTCCGCTGCGCCACACCCCGCCCCGCGTGGGCAACGAAGCTCCGGAGGCGTACCAGCCGCCTCCTCTCCAAGAAGACGCCATGGCTCCAAGACGCGTGGCCCCTGGGCGGAACCCGCTCCGTCAGGTGCCAGCACAGCAAGAACGGAGCTGCCAAGAAGTCCCTCGCCCGCAAGGAGCTTCCCGAATGCTCCCTGCTCCTGCACGCCAAGACCCCGCATTGCTCCTAGCTGCAGCGCGTGGGGGCCCTCAAGACCAAGCTCTCCACCAGCCGAGGCCTTTCGTGGCCACCGCAGGCTGCCGTGCCTACACCACCGAGCTGCGTAGCATCGCGTGGCCCGACAAGTTCAAGCTAGACCTGCCTCCTCGTTACGATGGCATAACTAACCGTGTAGAGTTCCTCCAGCTCTACGAGCTGGGCATCGAAGCTGCCAGTGGGGACGAAAAGGTCATGGCGAACTGCTTCCCCATGGCGCTCAAGGAAGGAGCTCGCACCTGGCTCCTGAATCTGGCTCCAGTCGCGATCTCTTCCTGGGACCAGATGCGAACCCGCTTCATCGCCAACTTCCAAGGTACTCGCGACCGGCCACCCGCCATGAGTGACATGCGCCGCATCAAGCAACAACCCGGAGAGACCCTGCAAAAGTACATCCAGCGCTTCTACAGCGCGCGCCTCAGGATCCCCAGGGTGTCCGAGGACGCCATCATCTCGGCCTTCTCGGATGGTGTGCGTGACGTCAAGATGAAGGAGGAGTTGGCGATGCATGAAGACCTGTGCACCTCCCTGGAGCTATTCAACTTGGCGACCAAGTGCGCCAGGGCTGAGGAGGGACGCCTCTCCCTCCTTGAGCTGCAGGCCGCAGACCCAGAGGAGAAGAAGCCCAAGGCCAAGGACGTGAAGCGCAAGGGGGCTGCCGTGCTCGCAGCGGAACCAGACACCAAGCGGGGCAAAGATTTGCCTGAGCCCTCCAGGGGCAGCCGGTACTGTGTGTACCACGACCTCCACACCCACAACACCAACGAATGCCAAGAACTCCACGCCGTGCGAGAAGGAAGGGTCGGCCATCGTCCCGACCGCGCCGATCGGGGCTACGGCCGAGGAGGAGGAAGAAACGCAGGACGTTGGGAAGACCATGGCCCGCGCCAAGGGTGGCGCAAACAACCTCACGGGGATCGCTGGCGAGACCTGCCTCGCGAGGGGGACTGGAGGGATCAGCCTCGTGAGGATCGCCCACAGGGCAACGTAGGCCTCCCTCCACTGCCGCCTCAGCCAAGGAGGAACAAGGACCACCATCAAGACGAAGGGGCTGGGGGCCTCCAGGATCCACGCGCAATCGCCTGCATCCTGGGCGGAGCTCAAGCCCCAGCCTCCCAACGCTTCTTCAAGCAGTTTGCCCGCGAGGTGAATGCGGTCATCCCCAGGCTTGAAGCAACGCACCCTCTCAGGTGGTCGGCGTGCGCCATCACATTCAGCTCAGCGGACCAACTCAAGTGTGCAGCCACAGCCGGAGTCCTCCTGATGCTTTGCTCCCCGGTCATCAGCAATTTACTGGTCACCAGGACCCTCATCGATGGTGGGGCAGGGCTCAACGTCCTGTTCGTGGAAACGTTAAACAATCTCCAAGTGCCCTACTGTTGGAAATATGCCCTAGAGGCAATAATAAATTGATTATTATTATTATATTTCCTTGTTCATGATAATCGTTTATTATCCATGCTAGAATTGTATTGATAGGAAACTCAGATACATGTGTGGATACATAGACAACACCATGTCCCTAGTAAGCCTCTAGTTGGCTAGCTCGTTGATCAATAGATGGTCACGGTTTCCTGACCATGGACATTGGATGTCATTGATAACGGGATCACATCATTAGGAGAATGATGTGATGGACAAGACCCAATCCTAAGCCTAGCACAAAGATCGTGTAGTTCGTTTGCTAAAGCTTTTCTAATGTCAAGTATCATTTCCTTAGACCATGAGATTGTGCAACTCCCAGATACCGTAGGAGTGCTTTGGGTGTGCCAAACGTCACAACGTAACTGGGTGGCTATAAAGGTACACTATAGGTATCTCCGAAAGTGTCTGTTGGGTTGGCACGAATCGAGACTGGGATTTGTCACTCCATGTAAACGGAGAGGTATCTCTGGGCCCACTCGGTAGGACATCATCATAATGTGCACAATGTGATCAAGGAGTTGATCACGGGATGATGTGTTACGAAACGAGTAAAGAGACTTGCCGGTAACGAGATTGAACAAGGTGTTGGGATACCGACGATCGAATCTCGGGCAAGAATCGTACCGATAGACAAAGGGAATTGTATACGGGATTGATTAAGTCCTTGACATCGTGGTTCATCCGATGAGATCATCGTGGAGCATGTGGGAGCCAACATGGGTATCTAGATCCCGCTGTTGGTTATTGACCGGAGAACGTCTCGGTCATGTCTGCATGGTTCCCGAACCCGTAGGGTCTACACACTTAAGGTTCGATGACGCTAGGATTATAAATTAAGTTTGTATGTGGTTACCGAATGTTTTTCGGAGTCCCGGATGAGATCCCGGACATCACGAGGGGTTCCGGAATGGTCTGGAGGTAAAGATTTATATATGGGAAGTCCTGTTTTGGTCACCGGAAAAGTTTCGGTTTTATCGGTAACGTACCGGGACCACCAGGAGGGTCGCGGGGGTCCACCAAGTGGGGCCATCGGCCCCGGAGGGCTGCATGGGCCAAGTGTGGGAGGGGACCAACCCCGGGTGGGCTGGTGCGCCCCCCACAAGGGCCCAAGGCGCCTAAGGGGAGGAAGGGGGCAAACCCAAAGGGCAGATGGGCCTTAGGGCCCATGCCTGGTGCGCCTCCCTCTCCCCTCCCCTTGGCCGCCCCACCAGATGGGATCTGGGCTGGCCGCCGCCCCTAGGGTGGAACCCTAGGTGGGGCGCACCCCCTCCCTCTCCCCTATATATACTTGAGCACTTGGGGGCTGCCAACACATGAGTTCTTGACCTCTCCCTGGCGCAGCCCTACCTCTCTTTCTCCTCATATCTCGCGGTGCTTGGCGAAGCCCTACTGGATCACCATGCTCCTCCACCACCACCACGCTGTTGTGCTACTGCTGGATGGAGTCTTCCTCAACCTCTCCCTCTCTCCTTGCTGGATCAAGGCATGGGAGACGTCACCGGGCTGTACGTGTGTTGAACACGGAGGTGCCGTCCGTTCCGTACTAGGATCATCGGTGATTTGGATCACGACGAGTACGACTCCATCAACCCCGTTCTCTTGAACGCTTCCGCTTAGCGATCTACAAGGGTGTGTTGATGCACTCTCCTTCCCTCATTGCTAGTTTCTCCATAGATGGATCTTGGTGACACGTAGGAAAATTTTGAATTTCTGCGACGTTCCCCAACAGTGGCATCATGAGCTAGGTCTATGCGTAGTTACTATGCACGAGTAGAACACAAAGTAGTTTTGGGCGTTGATTTTGTTCAATATGCTTACCGTTACTAGTCCAATCTTGATTCGGCGGCATTGTGGGATGAAGCGGCCCGGACCAACCTTACACGTACGCTTACGTGAGACTGGTTCCACCGACTGACATGCACTAGTTGCATAAGGTGGCTAGTGGGTGTCTGTCTCTCCCACTTTAGTCGGATCAGATTCGATGAAAAGGGTCCTTATGAAGGGTAAATAGCAATTGGCATATCACGTTGTGGTTTTGCGTAGGTAAGAAACGTTCTTGCTAGAAACCCATAGCAGCCACGTAAAACATGCAAACAACAATTAGAGGACGTCTAACTTGTTTTTGCAGGGTATGCTATGTGATGTGATATGGCCAAGAAGAATGTGATGAATGATATGTGATGTATGAGATTGATCATGTTCTTGTAATAGGAATCACGACTTGCATGTCGATGAGTATGACAACCGGCAGGAGCCATAAGAGTTGTCTTTATTTATGATATGACCTGCGTGTCATTGAACAACGCCATGTAATTACTTTACTTTATTGCTAACCGTTAGCTGTAGTAGTAGAAGTAATAGTTGGCGAGACAACTTCATGAAGACACGATGATGGAGATCATGGTGTCATGCCGGTGACGATGATGATCATGGAGCCCCGAAGATGGAGATCAAAAGGAGCAAAGTGATGATGGCCATATCATGTCACTATTTGATTGCATGTGATGTTTATCATGATTATACATCTTATTTGCTTAGAACGACGGTAGTAAATAAGATGATCCCTCATTAAAATTTCAAGAAAGTGTTCCCCCGAACTGTGCACCGTTGCGAAAGTTCGTCGTTTCGAAGCACCACATGATGATCCGGTGTGATAGATTCTTACATTCGAATACAACGGGTGTTGACGAGCCTAGCATGTACATACATGGCCTCGGAACACATGCAAAACACTAAGGTTGACTTGACGAGCCTAGCAAGTACAGACATGGCCTCGGAACACAAGAGACCGAAAGGTCGAGCATGAGTCGTATGGTAGATACGATCAACATGAAGATGTTCACCGATGTTGAATAGTCCGTCTCATGTGATGATCGGACACAGCCTAGTTGACTCGGATCATGTAATCAGTTAGATGACTAGAGGAATGTCTATCTGAGTGGGAGTTCATAAGATGAACTTAATTATCCTAAACATAGTCAAAAGGTCATCGCAAATTATGTCATGGCTCGCGCTTCAGTTCTACTATTTAGATATGTTCCTAGAAAAAATTTTAGTTGAAAGTTGATAGTAGCAATTATGCGGACTAGGTCCGTAAACTGAGGATTGTCCTCATTACTTCATAGTGTGGATGTTGCGAACATCTGACATACACATTTTTGATAACTACGTGATAGTTCAGTTAAACGGTTTAGAGTTGAGGCACCGAAGACGTTTTGAAACGTCGCAAAACATATGAGATGTTTCGAGGGCTGAAATTGGGATTTCAGGCTCGTGCCCACGTCAAGAGGTATAAGATCTCCGACGATTTTCTTAGCCTGCAAACTAAGGGAGAAAAGCTCAATTGTTGAGCTTGTGCTCAGATTGTCTGAGTACAAAAATCATTTGAATCGAGTGGGAGTTGATCTTCCAGATGAGATAGTGATGTTTCTCTGAAGTCATTACCACCAAGCTGCTAGAGCTTCGTGATGAACTATAATATATCGGGGACATATATGATGATCCTTGAGATATTCGCGATGTTTGACACCACAAAAGTAGAAATCAAGAAGGAGCATCAATTGTTGATGGTTGGTGAAACCACTAGTTTCAAGAAGGGCAAGGGCAAGAAGGGATACTTCATGAAACGGCAAATCAGTTGCTGCTCTAGTGAAGAAACCCAAGGTTGAACCCAAACCCGAGACTAAGTGCTTCTGTAATAAGGGGAACAACCACTGGAGCAGAATTACCCTAGATACTTGGTAGATGAGAAGACTGGCAAGGTCGATAGAAGTATATTGGATATACATTGTGTTAATGTGTACTTTACTAGTACTCCTAGTAGCACCATGGTATTAGATACTGGTTCGGTTGCTAAGTGTTAGTAAACTCGAAATAAAAGGCTGCGGAGTAAACGGAGACTAGCTAAAGGTGAGCTGGCGATATGTGTTGGAAGTTTTTTCCCAAGCTTTATGTGATCAAGCATCGCACACTCCCTCTACCATCGAGATTGGTGTTTGCATTGACATAGACATGATTGGATTATGTCTATCGCAGTACGGTTATTCATTTAAGGAGAATAATGGTTACTCTGTTTATTTGAATAATACCTTCAATGGTCTTGCACCTAAAACGAATGGTTTATTGAATCTCGATCGTAGTGATACACATGTTCATGCCAAAAGATATAAGATAGTAATGATAGTACCACCTACTTGTGGCACTGCCACGTAAGTCATATCGGTATAAAATGCATGAAGAAGCTCCATGTTGATGGATCTTTGGGCTCACTCATTTTTGAAAAGTTTGAGACATGCGAACCATGTCTATTGGTGTATATGCATGAAGAAACTCCATGCAAATGGACCATTTGGACTCACTTGATTTTGAATCACTTGAGACATGCAAATCATACCACATGGGCAAGATGACTGAAAGCCTCGTTTTCAGTAAAATGGAACTAGAAAGCAACTTGCTGGAAGTAATACATTTTGATGTGTGCAGTCCAATGAGTGCTGAGGCGTGTAGTGGATATCGTTATGTTCTTACTTCGCAGATGATTTGAGTAGATGTTGAGTATATTTACTTGATGAATCACGAGTCTGAATTATTGAAAGGTTCATGTAATTTCAGGGTGAAGTTGAAAGATCATCGTGACAAGAGGATAAAATATCTATGATATGATCATAGAGATGAATATCTGAATTACGAGTTTGGCAAAGAATTAAGACATTGTGGAAATTGTTTCACAACTAATACAGCCTGGAACACCATAGTGTGATGGTGTGTCCAAGCATCATAACTGCACCCTATTGGATATGATGCATACCATGATGTCTCTTATCGAATTACCATGATAGTTTATGGGTTAGGCATTAGAGACAACCACATTCACTTTAAATAGGGCACCACGTAATTCCGATGAGATGACACCGTATGAACTATGGTTTAGAGAAACCTAAGCTGTCATTTCTTAATAGTTTGGGGCTGCGATGCTTATGTGAAAAAGTTTCAGGCTGATAAGCTAGAACCCAAAGCGGATAAATGCATCTTCATAGGACACCCAAAACAGTTGGGTATACCTCATGTCTCAGATCCGAAAGCAATAAAGGATTGTTTCTAGAATCAGGTCCTTTCTCGAGGAAAAGTTTTTCTCAAAAGAATTGAGTGGGAGGATGGTGGAGACTTGATGAGGTTATTGAACCGTCTTTTCAACTAGTGTGTGGCAGAGCACAGGGAGTTGTTCCTGTGGCACCTACACCAATTGAAGTGGAAGCTTATGATAGTGATCATGAAACGTCAGATCAAGTCACTACCAAACCTTGTGGGATGACAAGGATGCATACTACTTCAGAGTGGTACGTAATCCTGTCTTGGAAGTCATGTTGCTAGATAACAATGAACCTACGAGCTATGGAGAAGCGATGGTGGGCCTAGATTCCAAAATGGCTCGAAGCCATATAATCCGAGAGAGGATCCATATATGAAAACAAAGTGTAGACTTTGGAAGAACTACTTGATGGTCGTAAGGCTGTTAGGTACATATGGATTTTAAAAGGAAGACGGACAATGATGGTAAGTGTCACCATTAAGAAAGCTCGACTTGTCGTTAAGATGTTTTCCGACAAGTTCAAGGAGTTGACTACGATGAGACTTTCTCACTCGTAGCGATGCTAAGAGTCTGTTGGAATTATATTAGCAATTACTGCATTATTTATGAAATCTTGCAGATAGGATATCAAAACATTGTTTCCTCGACGTTTTTTTTTGAGGAAAGGTTGTGTGTGATACAAGCAGAAGGTTTTGTCAATCCTGAAAGATGCTAACAAGTATGCAAAGCTCCAGCAATCCTTCTAAGGACTGGAGTAAGCATCTCGGAGTTGGAATGTATGCTTTGATGAGATGATCAAAGTTTTGGGTGTATACAAAGTTTATGAGAAACTTGTATTTCCAAAGAAGTGAGTGGGAGCACTATAGAATTTCTGATGAATATATGTTGTTGACATATTGTTTATCGGAAATGACGTAGAATTTCTGGAAAGCATAAAAGGTTATTTGGAAAGTGTTTTTCAATGGAAAACCTAGATTAAGCTAGTTGAACATTGAGCATCAAGATCTATAAGGATAGATCAAAACGCTTAATGGTACTTTCAAATGAGCACATACCTTGACATGATCTTGAAGGTGTTGAAGATGGATCAGTCAAAGAAGGAGTTCTTGCCTGAGTTGTAAGGTATGAAGTTAAGACTTAAAGCTCGACCACGGCAGAAGAAAGAGGAAGGGCGGAGGTCGTCCCCTATGCTTTTGTCATAGGCTCCATACGGTATGCCATGCTGAGTACCACACCTGGTGTGTGCCTTGCCACATATTTGGCAAGAGGGTACAAAGGTGATCTAGGAGTAGATCACCAGATAGCGGTCTAAATTATCCTTAGAGGAATAAGGATATGTTTCTCGGTTATGGAGGTGATAAAGAGTTCGGCGTAAAGAGTTATGTCGATGCAAGCTTAACACCTATCCGGATAGCTCTGAGTAGAGATACCGGATACGTATAATGGAGCAACAATTTAGAATAGCTCCAAGTAGAACAGTTATTTGAAGTGGCTGCAAATGTAGCGTAGTAGTTGCATCTACAAGATGACATAGAAATTTGCGAAGTACATACGGATCTGAATGTTGCAGACCCGTTGACTAAAACCTCTCTCACAAGCATAACATGATCAAACCCAGAACTAGATTATTGACCCGTTGACCTTGAGTGTTAATCACATATCGATGTGAACTAGATTATTGAATCTAGTGCAAGTGGGAGACTGTTGGAAATATGCCCTAGAGGCAATAATAAATTGATTATTATTATTATATTTCCTTGTTCATGATAATCCTTTATTATCCATGCTAGAATTGTATTGATAGGAAACTCAGATACATGTGTGGATACATAGACAACACCATGTCCCTAGTAAGCTTCTAGTTGACTAGCTCGTTGATCAATAGATGGTCACGGTTTCCTGACCATGGACATTGGATGTCATTGATAACGGGATCACATCATTAGGAGAATGATGTGATGGACAAGACCCAATCCTAAGCCTAGCACAAAGATCGTGTAGTTCGTTTGCTAAAGCTTTTCTAATGTCAAGTATCATTTACTTAGACCATGAGATTGTGCAACTCCCGGATACCATAGGAGTGCTTTGGGTGTGCCAAACGTCACAACGTAACTGGGTGCCTATAAAGGTACACTACATGTATCTCCGAAAGTGTCTGTTGGGTTGGCACGAATCGTGACTGGGATTTGTCACTCCGTGTAAATGGAGAGGTATCTTTGGGCCCACTCGGTAGGACATCATCATAATGTGCACAATGTGATCAAGGTGTTGATCACGAGATGATGTGTTACGGAACGAGTAAAGAGACTTGCCGGTAACGAGATTGAACAAGGTATCGGGATACCAACGATCGAATCTCGGGCAAGTATCGTACCGATAGACAAAGGGAATTGTATACGGGATTGATTAAGTCCTTGACATCGTGGTTCATCCGATGAGATCATCGTGGAGCATGTGGGAGCCAACATGGGTATCCAGATCCCGCTATTGGTTATTGACCGGAGAACGTCTTGGTCATGTCTGCATGGTTCCCGAACTCGTAGGGTCTACACACTTAAGGTTCGATGATGCTAGGGTTATAAAGGAAGTTTGTATGTGGTTACCTAATGTTTTTGGAGTCCCGGATGAGATCCCGGACGTCACGAGGAGTTCCGGAATGGTCCGGAGGTAAAGATTTATATATGGGAAGTCCTGTTTTGGTCACCGGAAAAGTTTCGGGTTTTATCGATAACGTACCGGGACCACCAGGACGGTCCCGGGGGTCCACCAAGTGGGGCCACCGGCCCCGAAGGGCTGCATGGGCCAAGTGTGGGAGGGGACCAGCCCCAGGTGGGCTGGTGCGCCCCCCACAAGGGCCCAAGGCACCTAAGGGGAGGAAGGGGGCAAACCCTAAGGGCAGATGGGCCATAGGGCCCATGCCTGGTGCGCCTCCCTCTCCCCTCCCCTTGGCCGCCCCACCAGATGGGATCTGGGCTGGCCGCCGCCCCTAGGGTGGAACCCTAGGTGGGGCGCACCCCCTCCCTCTCCCCTATATATACTTGAGCACTTGGGGGCTGCCAACACATCAGTTCTTGACCTCTCCCTGGCGCAGCCCTACCTCTCTTTCTCCTCATATCTCGCGGTGCTTGGCGAAGCCCTGCTGGATCACCACGCTCCTCCACCACCACCACACCGTTGTGCTGCTGTTGGATGGAGTCTTCCTCAACGTCTCCCTCTCTCCTTGCTGGATCAAGGCATGGGAGACGTCACCGGGCTGTACGTGTGTTGAACACGGAGGTGCCGTCCGTTCGGCACTAGGATCATCGGTGATTTGGATCACGACGAGTACGACTCCATCAACCCTGTTCTCTTGAACGCTTCCGCTTAGCGATCTACAAGGGTATGTAGATGCACTCTCCTTCCCTCGTTGCTGGTTTCTCCATAAATGGATCTTGGTGACACGTAGGAAAATTTTGAATTTCTGCTACATTCACCAACACCTACAACCAGCTTCAGCCAACGAAGCCCTTCTTCGGAGTCACCGACGGCTCCACGGTCCCGATCGGGCAGGTCCGCCTCCCTGTCACCTTCGGAGCACGCGACAACTACCGCACCGAGCTCATCGACTTCGACGTCGCCCACATCCGCCTGCCGTACAACGCCATCCTCGGGTACCCAATGCTGGCCAAGTTCATGGCCGTGACTCACCATGGCTACAACGTCGTCAAGATGACAGGAGTGGCGGAGTCATCACGGAGCCCTGTGAAGAGAAGGATGCAGTGTGTTCCCTGGAGCGAGCCTTTCAGGCCGCGTCACTGGAAGACCCGGATCGCGGAAGTAGGAGGCTTCCCGAGACCACCCCCAAGAAGAAGAAGAGATCGTCCGAACTGGCCCCTCAGGAGGCGGGCCCCTCAGGGCCCGCATCTGCCCAGGGGGAACCTCCTTCCATCGCATAGGAAAGCGTGCCCGGCGCCCTCCTCAGGCAGGGCTCGGGGGCTCTCCCCTGGAGGGCCACCGACCTGGCCAGGGTCACGAGGGAGGCGCTTGGGCACCACATGGAGGCGTGTTTCGAAGCACGTTTCCCTCAAGAAGGAGCAAGGCAAGGAAGGTCAGACCCGCAGGAGTTCGTCGACAAGGCCATTCAAGAACTACAGGAATCAAGAATCATGAGAGGTTGGCGCCGTCTACCGGCTGTGGCTCCCCATCCAGGTGAGGATGGTGGGCTGCGCGTCTGCATCGACGTACCAGGGCTCAACCAAGTCGCTACGATGGAGCGCCTCTGGCCCTCGCGAGTGGGGCGCTGCGGGGGTCCGCCCCACAGCTACGTTCGCATGCCTTACGGCTTGCCGAGCGCGGTTGCTACGTGCCAGCGCCTCATGAGGGGCATCATGGAGGCTCAAGAAGACAGGCGTTCCACAGCCTTGGCGGAGATGGAGATGATTCGCGAAGAGCTACCAGTGCCTCCGGAGCCTCCCGAGGCCCCTGGGCCTGGGGGCTCGTGAGGATCTGCTTCCGCAGCCTACCGAGTCTGCTGCACCAACACCCCTTCGCCCTCGACACCCTCAGGTGACATCTTACAAGTTTCATTTCCAGCTAGGAGCGCCCTCCCAGGGCTGCATCGTTCCCAGGCCGCGTGGGTCCGTCCCTGCGGTATGTATCCCTTTTCTTCCATGTCGTTAGCTTGCTTTGTTGGGGGCGCCCCTCGGGCTGCATCATCCCCAAGTCGCTCGGGCCCGACCCAGCGATGTCTACCTTCCAAGCATCTGTTTGAATGAATCCTCTCCTTCGTGGCTAACGTGTTTGATCTAGTTGCCTGCTGAACTGACGCCAACTGACGGAATTGCTCCCACAACGGCACGACGCTTGCGCATGGATCCATCCCTGCAACACCGACAAACCTGAATGGCTGAGCTCTGGCCACGGCAGCCCCACATGGCGCCACCTCGTCAAGCCTCCAGTGCCTCACCTCCCCTCGGAAGCAACTAACGGCAGACTGATAGTTGTCATGGCAACCTTTTCTTCCTTCTATGATGAGTTTACAGGATCCCCTAAGGGAGTTGCACCAGGCAAGGCCCTCGCGGCGTTCCTTTCACTCTCGTCCGTGCGAACCGCTTGCACGTTAGAGGGGGGGTGCCTGAGCATCGCGACTCAGGGCTCCTACTGGCTCTCCAGCCCTCACCCTCTGGCCTTGACCACGGCATCGCGACCTGGCATACCAACGACGGCTGAGACTAGCTCGAGGGCCGGGACCCGAGGACGTAGAGCAGAAAGGGGAGCAAAGGCAGGGGAGAAGGGGCACGTGAGGACCACGCTGAGCGATTCCACTCCTGCCGACGCGCGGACCCGACGACACACCAGGAATAATCCCCGACTCTCGAGATAAGTCACCGCCCGAAAGCACCGGCTATCATAGCACAACCCCCGGACCTAATGCAATTCCGTGTTAGCGACGCCGCTCTCCTTTCTCGCCGAGCGACGGCTGCTTGGACGCCGAAGGGGACCTCCTGAGCATCGTGACTCAGGGGCTCTTACCGGACCCCGGGTCGCTCACCTCCTGGCCTTGACCACGGCATCGCGACCTGGCATACCAGCAATGGCTGACGCCGCCTTGGGACTGGAACCTGTCGGCGCAGAGCACCAAGCCCTCGCGAGGTTCGAAAGGGAGAACTGAGCTAAGACGGAATCAGCAACTCGCACAGCTCCACAGCAAGGGTTATGTATTAACAAACGGGACTACAGGCACCTTACAAGCCCCCATGGAGTGCATTCTGATTCCTCGCAGGGAACGGACCCTAAGGGATGCTAACTACACGCGCTCCTGCAAGAGACGCCATCATCAACAGCGGGCCGTCAATCGCCGGCGCCAACCCCATCCAGATCAGAGTCGGCGATGGCCAGACGAGCCCGCCTTGCTCCAGGAGCGGCGCCATCTCGGGGGCTCATAGCTGTCGTCGCTCGTCTCCGAAGTCGCAAAGATCTCGCCGGAGTCGCTGGATCCTTCGGCGCCTCCGTCGCCTGCAGAGCCGCCAAGGGAGCGGTCGACGGGCCTCGCCCTCACCATGGCAAGGTCCTGGCCACCTCTCCCGGAGCAACACTCCAGCCGGCGCCCGTTCGCGTCGAAGACCTTGAAGAACATCACCGATGCGCCGTCGTACTCCTAGTGGACCGCGAAGACGCCCCTTACCCTCCAAACCCGGGCGATCTCTCTCCAGCCACGAGTCATGTAGACCTCGCCCTCTTGGGAGGAGCCCTCGGCATGGACACCAGGAGGAACAACCCACACCTTCGTGACCCGTCGGCGCCGACGACGGTGCTGGCCGCGGGGATCGGCATCGACCCCTTCGAGGCCCTCGACGTGGGCATACTAGGGAAGCGGGAACCCCGGCGGAGCCCGCTCGCACTGAGGCCTCGACACCACCTGACGGTCCTCCTCGTCCCGGCCGCAAAGGGCGAGCCGTTTCTTCGGCGGGAGCGGGTCTGGTCCCTCTCGAGGGGCCTTTCCCTTCTCCGCTGCAGTGAACCGGCGGATCGGAGCCATCGCAGGAAGACGGAGCAAGGAATGGGAAGAAGGAGAAGCAAGGAGGGATGGACTGGAAGGGCATGTGCAGTTCCGTACTTATAGCCGGCGAAGGCCAACCGCCGGCCTCCATGATCACAGGTAATCATGACAGGATTTGCATGCAGGGACTTGTCCAACTCGCGCGATCACCGAGGCGTCGTGGGGAAGCGGAGACGCCCACGTCCCATCAACCGCCACGCGGCACCCAAGGCCGCAGGCTGTTAGGGCCCGCGGCGCTTCACCCTTGCCCTTTCGCCTCTCGGGACGGCCAAGTCCGGGCGCGCCTTGGGCCCAGGGGCTACTATCGGCATTCTGGGAACGGGGGTCCCCAGACTTGTATGCCTGCGGCCTGCGGCGTGGCTCAAAGGGGGCCCAGCACGACCCATCTTCATCAACACAAGACTCAAGACCCTCGCGTGGGGCCAAGACTCGCGGGGCGGACGACACGGACCTTCCTCAGGCACGGCCTCATCAAGCTGGCTTGCGAGGAGGCGGAGAGATCAAGGCGGGGTACCTCGCGAGGTGCCCATGACGCAAGCCATTATGACTCAGGGCGCCAGGCGGGTGCCAGCCCGCGCAGCGTCCTCCTTTCCTCTTTAGTGCAAAGGGGGCAAGCGCAGCCGCGGAGTACCGAGGCATCAGGCAAAGGTTGCCATTTCGGTGCAACGAGACCAAGACTAGGAGGACTACGAGATGGAGGTCACCGTGGAGCCCAAGACAGCGTCATCACCAGAGCTTTGCGCAGGCGAAGACTGCTTTTGTCGGGATAGTTGATACTTGCTGTCCCCTTTCAAATTAGCCCACCATTTTTGGCTCCCTTCCCGCTCAATATTTGGGAAGAGGACCAGGGCCTCTAAAAATAGGACCAGCCACCCACATAGCAAGGGGCGGCTCAGTTAGTGAGTTAGTGGCTGGGCAAGTAAGAGTAAGGCAGAGAGAGAGAGAGAGAGAGAGAGAGAGAGAGAGAGAGAAAGGTGGCTGAACTCCTCCGAGCAGTTCACCACCCCAGCCAAGAACAGACCCTCGCGAGGCTGTTCTTCCTTGTATTGTTCATCATCATCAGCCCCAAGAGGCAATCCACCAACCACTGTAACGCCCTCGATGCAGCTATATCTCCCATGTGTCGAAGCACGACTTAGAGGCATAACCGCATTGAAAGCAATGTCGCAAGTGAGTTAATCTTCACACAACCTATGTAGTATATAAGAGAAAGATACATAGTTGGCTTACAATCGCCACTTCACACAATTACATGGATAAAGCATTACAT
This sequence comes from Triticum monococcum, assembly GCA_034509565.1. Classification (NCBI taxonomy): domain Eukaryota; kingdom Viridiplantae; phylum Streptophyta; class Magnoliopsida; order Poales; family Poaceae; genus Triticum; species Triticum monococcum. The sequence continues at coordinate 602,102,644 of CM067842.1, forward strand.
CATCCAAATACACTCAAGGTCCGACTACGGAATCAAAATAAAAGAAGAACCCCAAATGCGACAAGGTCCCCGATCGACCCCAACTGGGCTCCACTACTGATCAACTAGAACGAAACAACACAAAGGACAATATCTTCATTGAGCTCCTCTTGAGCTTGGTGGCGTCATTTGCACGGACTCATCGGCACCTGCAAGCTGGTTTGGAAGTATCTGTGAGCCACGGGGACTCAGCAATCTCGCACCCTCGCGATCAAGACTAGTTAAGCTTATGAGTAAGGTAAAGGTATGAGGTGGAACTACATCAAGCGACTAGCAATATATGGTGGCTAACATACGAAAATGAGAGCGAGAAGAGAAGGCAAGGCACGGTCGAGAAACTATGATCAAGAAGTGATCCTATAGCAACCTATGTCAAGCATAACTCCAACAACCGTGTTCACTTCCCGGACTCCGCCGGAAAGAGACCATGACGGTTACACACGCGGTTGATTCATTTTAATTAAGTTAAGGTTCAAGTTATCTACAACCGGACATTAACAAATTCCCATCTGCCCATAACCGCGGGCACGACTTTCGGAAGTTCAAATCCATGCAGGGGTGTCCCAACTTAGCCCATCACAAGCTCTCACGGTCAACGAAGGAATAGACCTCCTCCCGAGACATTCCGATCAGACTCGGTATCCCGGTACAACAAGACATTTCGACAGGGTAAAACTAAACCAGCAACACCACCCAGATGTGCCGAAAAATCCCGATAGGAGCTGCGCATATCTCGTTCTCAGGGCACACCGGATGGGCAAGACGACGGGTAAGCCAGCCCAGTGTTGCCCCTGGTAGCCTCGGACATTGCTCCGTTGGACCAACACTCAGAGGAGCACTGGCCCGGGGGGGGGGGGGTAAAATAATGATGACCCTTGGGCGCGCGACCCCCAAGGGAAAAGAAAAGGCTAGGCGGTGAATGGTAAAACCAATGTTGGGCATTGCTAGAAAAGCTTTACTTAAGGCGAACTGTCAAGGGGATCCCATTATAGCCCAACCGCATGAGGAACGCAAAATCCAGGAACATGACACCGATATGACGGATACTAGGGCGGCAAGAGTGGAACAAAACACCAGGCATAAGGCCGAGCCTTCCACCCTTTACCAAGTATATAGATGCATTAATTAAATACGATATATCGTGATATCCCAACAAGTAAACATGTTCCAACAAGGAACAACATCTCCATGTTCCACCAAGGAACAAACTTCAATCTTCACCTGCAACTAACAACGCTATAAGAGGGACTGAGCAAAGCGGTAACATAGCCAAACAACGGTTTGCTAGGACAAGGTGGGTTAGAGGCTTGGTTCAACAATATGGAAGCATGATAAGCAAGTGGTAGTTATCGCAGCATAGGCATAGCAAAAGAGTGAGCAAACTAGCATAGCAAAGATAGTAGTGATTTCGAGGGTATGATCATCTTACCTGAAATCCCGCAAGGAAGAAGAATGAGTCCATGAAGAAGAAAAACGGGCATAGATGAACGGATCCTCACAAACGCGACATTATCGGAACCGACCCGAAGAAGCAACACCGGAAAAGAGCAAACAACCTAGTAAACAACCACCACATAATCATGGCATGATGCGCAAACAAGTATGATGCATGTCTGGTTTAATGAAGCATGGCATGAGAAGGTGCACAAACAATCCTACAAATTAAGTGGAGCTCAATATGCAACGGGTTGTATATTGACGGAACACCACATCAATTATTTATTTCTCTCTCGTTTATGTACCCAACAATATGAAATGTTGTTAAGCATGTCAAGAGGTGAAACATAAAGGGATTGTCTATCTAAACAATTTAAATGGGGCCGGATATAGCAAACAACAAATCCGGTAAATCCGCATATGTATTAGTAAATTAATGCAAACAACAAGTTAAATAATTTTAATTGTTGTTATCATGATGCAGATGACATGACCAAGTTTATGCAATTTTTATTAAAACTTGACAAGAGCATTATTATGAAGCATTTGACATCGTGGTGGAAAGGAAAAGGGTGCCACGACGACGAATCCGAAAATGATGCCACAACAACATATCGGTTCTCCGGTAGCCCACGGGGATACCGGTGCAAAAGGAAGTGACGGGAGCGTGTCATGCAAGGATGGTGGGGTGCTCCCGATTACGGGGTTCCCACATGTCGGTGGCAAGGCAAAAGAGGCGCAACGTGCACCGAACAACTCCGACACGAAGCAAACACGAGCATTTCAAACATCGCAAGCATTCGTTCATGAACGTCGTCTCGGGGTTATACCTTTGAAGCGTGCGTTATCGGAGCGGTTTGAGTTCGATGCGGTGTAGGGGAAGTAGACGTTCTCGGGATGTTCGGTAGTGGAAGTAGAGGCACACGACGTCTTGTCGAAAATCATGGCGGCGGTAGTTGTCACACGTTGTAGTCGTACTTGATGGAACCAAAGTCCACGAGGGTAGTCATGGTACTCGTCGCGTTCTGAAACCAAAGTGGTACTTGACAATATCCGGGACGGTCTTGACGTTTCGGTGCGGTGTAGTGGTACGTGTCAACGGTCATCATGGTACTTCGTTCCGGTCATGTAGTCGTACTAGGCATCGGTGGACCTTCGAGGGACTTGCGTATCCGAAGGGGTACTTGGCGATCGACGGACGTCGTGGTACTTGTCGGCCCGGGTCTTGATGTACCCGTGTTCTCTCAAAGCAGTTGTACAGTGCACTGGCCTGGTGCGGCACCGATCCAGTCAATGCAGCGGTTCTCCTCTCGTTCGAAGTACAGGAGGCCGTCCATGGAGGTTGAGGCCGCGATGTCGGCTGACGAACTGAAGGAGGCGACACCTCGACTACTACAGCAAAACGACGGCGAGGCAGAGAAGGGGCCGACAGGCAGTAGAGGTCATGGGGAACGCAGGGGCCATCGGCGAGCTCGCTCGGGGAGCTCCTCCGGCGCATCTGATCGAGGTCGAAGCTGACGTGCCGAGGGGCATCAGGCTTCGCAGGTGGAGCTGAGGTCGTGACGCAGCGACGGTCGTCTGAAGCGGGGACGCGAGGCACTGCCGGTGGGATCTGGCCGGGAATGGACGGGGCGGCAGAGGAGCTTGGGCGCCAGACCGCTGTTGTTGGTGAGGCCGATAGAGCAGGCAAGGCAGGGAGACGGCACGGTGCTCGCCGGAGGGAGTAGCAAGGCAGCTCCATGGAGGGGCACGGTTGGCCAGGAGGAAGATATGGGGAGCTAGCGAGGAGGCTGGGCTGAGCGAGGGCGCTCGCTGGCGGCATGAGGGAGGAGAACGAGAGAGAGAGAGAGGGCGGCGCAAGGGGAGGCAAGTGAGGTGCGAGGGGGAGAAGTGGGGATCGAGCAGAGGAGCCTGCGAGCGTTGGTGATGGGGATCGGGCTCCTCCCTGGCTCGATGCGTGCGATGAGCGTGTGGCGGCGCGCGCAGGGAAATGAGGGAGAGATGAGATCGGGAGAGGGTAGCGAGGGGAGAGGCTGGGCCTAGGGTTAGGTTAGGGAGTGGGCCTTGGAGCCGGCTAGGTTAGATGCAGCTGGGCCCAAATGGCCTGCTGGGCTCCCTTCTCTCCCTCTCTTGATTCTACTCTTAACAAAAATAGAGACAAAAAAATAGGAGAAAGGAAAAGTGAGAAGAGAAGGTTAGAGGAAGAATTTGGGCACGGGGATAATTTTCACGGACTCAGAAAAATGCGCACGGCCCGGGAAAATAGAAAAAGGTCAAGTTGAAAGATTAAATTCAAATTCCTTTGAATTTAATTCAAAAGGTTTGAACTAGGATAGGTTTTTCGAAGTGCCCAAAAATGTTGAGAAATTAGGTGGAGCTCCGGAAAATGATGAAAGGACAAGTGGCAAAGTTAGAGGCCAAGAGTTGAAATAATAAAAGGCATTGGGCTTTTTGCAAGTGTGTTAAGGTAATTCCACATAATTGGAATAATTACTATAGCTCTCTAAATATCGAGAGGATAAGTTGTAAAGAGAATCACCATGTGAAATCCCTCGATTTAAATGGATCAAAGATCCATACCATTTGTTTAGCTGAGTTTAAAAACGGGTTGCATGATGACATGATGCAATGCACATGGTGCAAAGATGAAAAGCAGCGGACCAAACAAAACACGTGACGAAAACCCATAAGCCCTGGAAGGCAACTGAAGCTCCGGTCTTGGGGCGTTACAACACTCCACCACTACGAGAGGATCTCGTCCCGAGATCTAGAATGGCACCGGAGGGAAAACGGAAGAGAAAAGAGGAGAGGTAAAACTAAGTTGCTTCTTTGACAAACGAGTAAGACCAAAGAACCTTGAAAAGGTTAAGCCATCTCGAGAAAAGAAAACAACAGAGATAAATCAAGTTGAAAATACTCTGTATGCAAAGAGGAACAAGGAAGAACAACTTTGGGTAGCACTCCGGTTGAAAAGAAAATAATTGAATGAGAACTTGATAAGATGAGAGGACACTAGATGACATTACAAAACACTGCCTCTGGAACTATTTCAGATGGCACTCCGGTTTAGAAGAGATGGAAAACTTGATAAAATGAAAGAGCTTGAGCAAAAGGACACAAAACTCCGGTTAAAAAGGATAAGCACGAACAAAACATGGTCCTGACAAAACAAGATGGGTTGAAGAGAGCAACACCACAAAGCCTCCGGAACAAAAGTGAGAATGGAAAATCAACAACGAAAAGAATAAGCTTGATATGGTCTTATGGAATACATCTCCATGTTATGAGGTGACAGCCTGCCACTCATGGAAAAAGAATTGGATTGGTATCAGCTAGGAGACTTTAAACTTATTCACCGGAAGGATAAAAGAAGAACTTGGTTCATATATAAGCACCGTAATAGTAACAATCCTTAGGGAAGGCTTTTGGTGAAATATAACCCAAGATAACTCCAATGAAGATATTGATGGGTTACCAAGGAACTCATGAACGAATTGAAAATGATGGGTTTAAGATATGTCATTTCAGACAACTTGTGAATCATGAAACACGAAGGGAAATTGTCAACAATGACATAACACCACCTCAAAAGATAAGATTAAAAGAATAGCACTCTGGATTGCAAGAAGAAGACAACTTGAAGTATATCTTGGTGGATCATAGCTTCAAGAGATATCTTGAAGAACAATTGAAGAATGAAAAGAATCGTTGACGAACCACCATGAGGAACTCCGGTAATAAAAGGATGATCAAACAAAAGGAAAGAGAAGTTGAAAACACAAGCGAAGCCTTGCGACGATTTAGATGAATCTCCGTGGTGATATAATTGAAATAACTTGGAGCTCCGAAAAGGAAGGATGAACAAAAGAAATCAAGAATTTTTGATGAACCTCCCGAATAAGGAATTAAATCACTTGGATGAAACAAGAGTAAGAATTACATTATGCTTATCCTTCACCAATTTAAATTGATGACAATCAACGGATTTGGCATATTACTTATTCTCGTAGAAAAGAATAAGAGAGATATAACATCGGACTTGGGAAGGTATTGAATGAACCACCGGAAGGGTTGAAACAACGAATAAATTGATATGATAAGAAAGAAAAAAAATCTTGAACGAACCACCGGAAGAATTGGTTATGAACGAAGTAAGGATAAAGAAACACCGGGAAGAATTACGAAATGAACGAAGATACTTGAGAGAATTTAGATACATGAGAACAAAGCGATCACGAGCTGATAAGAGAATACTTGAATGATGCGCCAGTAAGATTGAAGAATGATAACTAAGAATGAATAAACCTGAATTGATGGACTCCGGATAACAAACTGAGAAGACTCTTGAATTGCTCCGGATGGATAGAAAGAATTCTCACAATCAAACAATTATGAGAGGATGACCTTGAATTAGAACCACGATTCTCTGAAAGAACGGATAAGATAAGGAGGTAAAACTCTTCTTCGGTCTTCAAATGTTGAGAATGACGACGAGAAAACACCACCATGAATAATTTAGACACTCCGGAAGAATCAAAAACGAAGAGGTTGAGCCAACTATGGAAAGAATTTGAAAGATCTTGGAGAAATACATTTTACTGATGATAATTCATTCTCATGTCAAACTTCAAAAGAATTTGATGATAGCTCCAGGGAGATTAGAAGAGTCAGGTAAGATCCTGGGAAAAGACCTGTGGGTTAGGGCCCACTCAAAAGTTACACCGTTCAGATGATTTACTTTAAAAGAGATATTGCACCGGTAGATTTAAAGGCTTGAATGAGGTAAACATCCTCAAAATAGGATTAACGGATCTTGAATGACAAGACGATCCTTCTGAGATATCTTCAGCACTCCAGAACAATTGAATAGCGAGAGGTGAATGATTAAGAATTGCACCAGCATGAGAAAACATTGAAACGAGGAAAATGATATGATCAACAAAGCTTGACTTGAAACCACCGGGGAAGAAAACGAGTGACGAACTTGAAACTCCGTAAGCATCTTCATGACAATCACCGGATACGGACATGAAGGAAAAGAATGGAGAGACTTCCATCGATAAAATGATACTTGATTGAGAAATCTGAGTCCTTGAAGAAAAAGGGTGGGTGGGCGGGAAAACAAATGCAACTTGAGATGAATGAAACGAACACCTTCGAGAAAGCTGAGATTGAAACTTGCAGATGTTGCAATGATCGGATCCATTTGAAGAGAACCACACCGGTTGAGAAGAGGATTGACATGACAATATCGATTATCAAGAAGGATTAGTATTCGCATCGGAGTATGAGAACACCATTTGGGGAAGGTATGGAATCAACATTTGACTTCGAAGCAACTCGAATACCACAACTCAAAACAAAACAAAGGATTGTCTTGCAGAATAAGCCGGAGCAAACATATGATCGAGATATCGTCTGAAGTTTTCGTGGTGGGGCCTACACGGGCTCGATCGTACAGCACCATCATGTACAAGGCTGTGCACATGACATACGAGGCATCCCCGAGTCAGCATAGCCAAGGACTCTTTAAGACACAACGAGACCACTGTAAAACCGACCGTGAATAGGCGAACCACTAGACGTCGAACCCCAATTTCATATCATACATCTGTCGGAAAGATATCCTAAGAGCAACTTGAATTCCCACTTATAAACTCCCGAAACTTTCCCAGTTATGCAATCAGGTGTTGGGGATACAGGGGAAGCATAATATCTTACCCAAAACTAGCAAATCCTACATCCAGCTGTATCCATCCTTCAACACATAACCAAGAAACCTTCGGAAATCATCTACCTCAACCTTCGAAAAGCATCCGTTATACGAGTTATGGCGATACTCCCGAACTCCCGCCCCAGTACTGGGTGGCGTCGAGGTTATCTCACCAACGAACTGCATAAAAGAGATTTTCGATGTCGGCGTACTAAACTCAGGTATTCCAGAACTGCAACGATAAAACTATGACGACAACACCTCAGAGCTCAACTCCCCGGGACACTTCCACAAAACCCCTGACAGGAGGCACCAAGACAATGTTCTCGTCACAAAACCATCGAAACGATTCCAAGATACCCGCGTGATCCTAAATTTTTTTTTAGTGAAATTTGAGAAGAGAAATAGTCAAAACTCTACGTCAGGATGCCTTACCAGAGCGATGAGGAGACTAGGAAGTAAAAAGAATTCCTAAACTCTCCGATATATAATTCCTAAATGACTCAAAACATTTTTTCTAGACACAACTCGGCCGCTAAAAACGATGAAGCAATGGGGGGCTCCTAAGGTCGGGGAAGGCTCTGATACCAACTTGTAACGCCCTCGATGCGGCTATATCTCCCACGTGTCGAAGCACGACTTAGAGGCATAACCGCATTGAAAGCAATGTCGCAAGTGAGGTAATCTTCACACATCCCATGTAATACATAAGAGAAAGATGCATAGTTGGCTTACAATCGCCACTTCACACAATTACATGGATAAATCATTACATCATCCAAATACACTCAAGGTCCGACTACGGAACCAAAATAAAAGAAGAACCCCAAATGCGACAAGGTCCTCGATCGACCCCAACTGGGCTCCACTACTGATCAACTAGAACGAAACAACACAAAGGACAAGATCTTCATCGAGCTCCTCCCGAGCTTGGTGGCGTCATTTGCACGGACTCATCGGCACCTGCAAGCTGGTTTGGAAGTATCTGTGAGCCACGGGGACTCAGCAATCTCGCACCCTCGCGATCAAGACTATTTAAGCTTATGGGTAAGGTAAAGGTATGAGGTGGAACTACAGCAAGCGACTAGCAATATATGGTGGCTAACATACGCAAATGAGAGCGAGAAGAGAAGGCAAGGCACGGTCGAGAAACTATGATCAAGAAGTGATCCTATAGCAACCTACGTCAAGCATAACTCCCACAACCGTGTTCACTTCCCGGACTCCGCCGGAAAGAGACCATCACGGTTACACACGCGGTTGATTCATTTTAATTAAGTTAAGGTTCAAGTTATCTACAACCGGACATTAACAAATTCCCATCTGCTCATAACCGCGGGCATGGCTTTCGAAAGTTCAAATCCCTGCAGGGTTGTCCCAACTTAGCCCATCACAAGCTCTCACGGTCAACGACGGAATAGACCTCCTCCCGAGACATTTCGATCAGACTCGGTATCCCGGTACAACAAGACATTTCGACGGGGTAAAACTAAACCAGCAACACCACCCAGATGTGCCGACAAATCCCAATAGGAGCTGCACATATCTCGTTCTCAGGGCACACCGGATGAGCAAGATGTCGAGTAAGCCAGCCCAGAGTTGCCCCTGGTAGCCTCGGACATCGCTCAGTTGGACCAACACTCAGAGGAGCATTGGCCCGGGGGGGGTAAAATAATGATGACCCTTGGGCACGCGACCCCCAAGGGAAAAGAAAAGGCTAGGCGGCGAATGGTAAAACCAATGTTGGGCATTGCAGGAAAAGCTTTACTTCAGGTGAACTGTCAAGGGGTTCCCATTATAGCCCAACCGCGTGAGGAACGCAAAATCTGGGAACATCACACTGATATGAGGGATACTAGGGCGGCAAAAGTGGAACAAAACACCAGGCATAAGGCCGAGCCTTCCACCCTTTACCAAATATATAGATGCATTAATTAAATAAGATATATTGTAATATCCCAACAAGTAAACATGTTCCAACAAGGAACAACATCTCCATGTTCCACCAAGGAACAAACTTCAATCTTCACCAGCAACTAACAATGCTATAAGAGGGGCAGAGCAAAGCGGTAACATAGCCAAACAATGGTTTGCTAGGACAAGGTGGGTTAGAGGCTTGGTTCAACAATATGGGAGGCATGATAAGCAAGTGGTAGGTATCGCAGCGTAGGCATAGCAAAAGAGCGAGCAAACTAGCATAGCCAAGATAGTAGTGATTTCGAGGGTATGATCATCTTGCCTGAAATCCCGCAAGGAAGAAGAACGAGTCCATGAAGAAGACAAAAGGGCGTAGAAGAACGGATCCTCACAAACGCGACGTTATCGAAACCAACCCAAAGAAGCAACACCAGAAAAGAGCAAACAACCTAGTAAACAACCACCACATATCATGGGATGATGCGCAAACAAGTATGATGCATGTCTGGTTTAATGAAGCATGGCATGACAAGGTGCATAAACAATCCTACAAATTAAGTGGAGCTCAATATGCAACGGGTTGTATATTGACGGAACACCACATCAATTATTTAGTTCTCTCTCATTTATGTACCCAACAATATTAAATGTTGTTAAGCATGTCAAGAGGTGAAACATAAAGGGATTGTCTATCTAAACAATTTAAATGGGGCCGGATATAGAAAACAACAAATCCGGTAAATCCGCATATGTATTAGTAAATTAATGCAAACAACAAGTTAAATAATTTTTAATTGTTGTTATCATGATGCAGATGACATGAACAAGTTTATGCAATTTTTATTAAAACTTGACAAGAGCATTATTATGAAGCATTTGACATCATGGTGGAAAGGAAAAGGGTGCCACGACAACGAATCCGAAAATGATGCCACGACAACATATCGGTTCTCCGGTAGCCCACGGGGATACCGGTGCAAAAGGAAGTGACGGGTGCGTGTCATGCAAGGATGGTGGGGTGCTCCCGATTACGGGGTTCCCACATGTCGGTGGCAAGGCAAAAGAGGGGCAACGTGCACCGAACAACTCCGACACGAAGCAAACACGAGCATTTCAAACATCGCAGGCATTCGTTCACGGACGTCGTCTCGGGGTTATACCTTCGAAGCGTGCGTTATCGGAGCGGTTTGAGTTTGATGTGGTGTGGGGGAAATAGACGTTCTCGGGGCGTTCGGTAGTGGAAGTAGAGGCACACGACGTCTTGTCGAAAATCACGGCGGTGGTAGTTGTCATACGTTGTAGTCGTACTTGATGGAACCAAAGTCCACGAGGGTAGTCGTGGTACTCGTCGCGTTCCGAAACCGAAGTGGTACTTGACAATATCCGGGACGGTCTTGATGTTTCGGTGCGGTGTAGTGGTACATGTCAACGGTCATCGTGGTAATTCGTTCCGGTCCTGTAGTCGTACTAGGCATCGATGGACTTTCGAGGGACTTGCGTATCCGAAGGGGTACTTGGCGATCGACGGACGTGGTGGTACTTGTCGGCCCGGGTCTTGACGTATCCGTGTTCTCTCAAAGCAGTTGTACAGTGCAGTGGCCTGGAGCAGCACCGATCCAGTCAACGCAGCAGTTCTCCTCCCGTTCGAAGTACAGGAGGCCGTCCATGGAGGTTGGGGCGATGTCGGCTGACGAACTGAACGAGGCGACACCTTGACTCCTGCAGCAAAACGACGGCGAGGCGGAGAAGGGGCCGGTAGGCATTAGAGGTCACGGGGAACGCAGGGGCCCCCGGCGAGCTCGCTCGGGGAGCTCCTCGGGCGCATCTGATCGAGGTCGAAGCTGACGCACCGAGGGGCATCGGGCTTTGCAGGTGGAGCTGAGGTCGTGACGCAGCAACGGTCGTCCGAAGCGGGGACGTGAGGCCCTGCCGGCGGGATCCAGCCGGGAATGGGCGGGGCGGCAGAGGAGCTTGGGCGCCGGACCGCTGTTGTTGGTGATGCCGATAGAGCAGGCAAGGCAGGGAGACGTCACGGTGCTCGCCGAAGGGAGTAGCAAGGCAGCGCCATGGAGGGGCACGGTTGGCCAGGAGGAAGAGATGGGGAGCTAGCGAGGAGGCTGGGCTGAGCGAGGGCGCTCGCTGGCGGCGTGAGGGAGGAGAACGAGAGAGAGAGAGGGCGGCGCAAGGGGAGGCAAGTGAGGTGCGAGGGGGGGGGGAAGTGGGGATCGAGCAGAGGAGCCTGCGAGCGTTGGTGATGGGGATCGGGCTCCTCCCTGGCTCGATGCGTGCGATGAGCGTGTGGTGGCGCGCGCAGGGAAACGAGGGAGAGATGAGATCGGGAGAGGGTAGCGAGGGGAGAGGCTGGACCAAGGGTTAGGTTAGGGAGTGGGCCTTGGAGCCGGCTAGGTTAGATGCAGCTGGGCCCAAATGGCCTGCTGGGCTCCCTTCTCTCCCTCACTTGATTCTACTCTTAACAAAAACAGAGACAAAAAAATAGGAGAAAGGAAAAGAGAGAAGAGAAGGTTAGAGGAAGAATTTGGGCATGGGGATAATTTTCACGGACTCAGAAAAATGCGCACGGTCCGGGAAAATAGAGAAAGGTCAAGTTGAAAGATTAAATTCAAATTCCTTTGAATTTAATTCAAAAGGTTTGAACTAGGATAGGTTTTTCGAAGTGCCCAAAAATGTTGAGAGATTAGGTGGAGCTCCGGAAAATGATGAAAGGACAAGTGGCAAAGTTAGAGGCCAGGAGTTGGAATAATAAAAGGCATTGGGATTTTTGCAAGTGTGTTAAGGTAATTCCACATAATTGGAATAATTACTATAGCTCTCTAAATATCGAGAGGATAAGTTGTAAAGAGAATCACCATGTGAAATCCCTCGATTTAAATGGATCAAAGATCCATACCATTTGTTTAGCTGAGTTTTAAAACGGGTTGCATGATGACATGATGCAATGCACATGATGCAAAGATGAAAAGCAGCGGACCAAACAAAACACGCGACGAAAACCCGGAAGCCCTGGAAGGCAACTGAAGCTCCGGTCTTGGGGCGTTACAACCACACACTGGAGTTGGGTATTACACCACAACGGTGGCTCGAACCAGTATAAATCTTGTGTCTCTTGTGCAGTTCTTTCAGTAGTCTAGATCTTTGCGAGACAGAGAGGTAGAAGACGTAATCTCCGCGCGCACCCCAGTGTTTGAACCTTAAGGGTCTGCCGGAACCCGAAATCCGACACCATCGCAATCGTCGCCGTTCGTCCTGGCCACCGACCTCCCCACGCCCAGCCATCCTGACCACGAGCTCCGCCTCACTGCCGCGCACCTCTACGCTGAACCACACGACACCGGACGCCCTGAAGCCTCATCATCGAGCTCATCTTCTCTGCACGGCCGCCGGAGATCGCCATCGTCGCCCCGTCGCCTCCAAGCCTCCCTCGAGCCACTAAGCTGGTCGTCTGTTTCACCGTGAGCTTCTCCTTCGTTCCCCTCTCTCCCCTTGCAAGATTGCGCCACATAGCCGTCGTTCCCACCGGACCCGAGAACTCGTCGCCGCCGTGGTTCCTCACCGTCGCGGCCAGTGCCACCGCAGCTCAGGCCCGAGCGCGTCATCATGTTCCATGAACCCTAGGATCTTGTAGAACCCACCGGCTAGTCCCCTAGTTGTAACACCCCAAAATTTTGACCTTGTTTTATTAATTAAAATTTTGCCAGGAATTAAAACTTTTATTTTCTGGGCTCCCTTTTTATTTTTGAACCTTTTTCTCCCTTGTTATTATGGAGTTTTTCCCCAAAGTGAAAACTTTTCAAATATGTTTTTGGACTTGTTTAACCTCTCAAGAAAAACTTTCCTTTTATTAGTAGAACTAATTACATAATTAATTTGCTTAATCTTTATTTCCTTGAAAAATGGTTTTTACAGGTTATATGGCCATATTTGAACTACAACCATTTGATAAATTATTTCAAAAATCCCACAAAAATTTGGAGGTGCCATGTGATGTTTTTAAATCACTTTTGTGCAAAAATATCTTTTATTCTTGTAATATTTTGAGCTTTGCATCAATTTCTCTTCTCTGGTCGAGAGTGCAATTTTGCACTACAACCCATTTAAATATTTCTTTCTAGCCTCCACCAAAATTATGGGATGTTGGTAGTAGCTTATGATTCAACATTATGCAAAAACCCAGTGTTGTTATTTGAAAGTTTTGAGTTAATCAACCTCATTTTCATTCTGGACCAACTTGATGGTTTGTACAGCAACCATATTTTTGCTTGCTCTTTGGCTCTTGATTCCTTTTCCTAATTATAGTCCTCCCTGCAAAACCCCTAAGTCCAGGAGCATGCACCCTTTGGATCATTTTTGGTTCATGAAATGATGCCATTTATTTTCTGTCCAGAATTGAAATTCTGCAAAACTTGCACTAGCAAGTTTCTTCTTTTGCCAAACGGACCTCACCACTCTCTCTTACATCTAAGGAGACCCTTATCTGGAGAATTTGGCCACTCCAAGAAATGCCTAGGTACCTGTGGCATTTTGTCAAACACCTTATGGGCATGATCTGTTTTGACATGAGTTTTAGTTTACACTGTGAACTTGCACCTCTGATCAAACAAGCATGTCCACTAGACTCCCAGTTACTCCTAACCTAGATCTGCTAAATGCCAGCCTCACCCAAGCTCTGTAGAATGCTCTAGCATTACGTCGAGCACGTCCCGTGCACGCCCGGAGCGCGATCAGCGCACGCGTTTTGCACATGCTCGCGCCCGAGCCAGCGCGCCTCTGGATAAGCTTCCCCGAGCTCATCCTGATCCTCTCCCTCTCACCGCGTCACGCCAAAGGCCCCGACAGCCCCCCTGGCGCCCTACAGCGCCGCCACAAGAGCTCTCTTGGCGCCACGCCCGCGGCCGCACCCGCTCCTGCCATGGTCGGCACCGCCCAAACCACCATAGCATGCCAGCTCGCCTCTTTCGACAGTGTAGCATTCGTCGGTAGCTCCTGGAGCCGACCAGCCACCGCCACGTCGCCCTGCAGCACAGTAGGGCGGTTCGCCGGCGAACTTATCCCCAACCGCCGCGAACCGACATGGCCACGCTATAAAAAGGGACCCCGAGCCCCTCTGAGCACGCACGCAACCTCAGTCCACTCCTCCAGTTCCCCCATGGCAGCCAATCGACCCAAGGAGGTCGTCTTCTTCCTCTCCGGCAACTCCTGCCGCCGCCATAGCCCCAGTCATTCCGGCGCAGCCAAAGCTTCCCCCTGAACCCCAACACCGCCGTTCGGTTCCTCTTGCCCCCGCGGAGCTGCGCAACACCTCAATCCAACTCGGGAACCACCATAGCCCTGGCCCCCAAAAGCTCCCGAGGCCACCTCCGCCGAAAAGCTCGCCGCCGGCAGCTCCCTCCGTCCCCTCCTGCCTGACGACCACCGGGAGGACCACCCTGGAGTGGCGGATCCATCCCCACCCTCGGAGCCTCGCGAGGAGCCGCCAGCCGCCGACGACGATCGCCAGAGCCCCGCCTCCACTCGGAACAGAGGAAGAAGAGGGAGGGAGGAATAGTCAAACCTGACTAGTGGGCCCCCTGGACCCACTATCAGTGACACACCGCGACATCCACGTGTTTTAAGTGAAGACGTAATCCACCCCAGTACGTTTTCCCCGCTTCGAAAGCGTATTCCCCTCTGAAACGTTTTCATTTCTATTTTATTTTAAATAACAGATTTTGACCAGAACTTTGACTGCCTATAACTTTTTAAATATAACTCCAAATGAATTGATTCTTTTTCCTACATCTCTCAAATTCTGTCTAGTTTATTTTAAGATTTATTTGAAAATTTTCCAAACAACTCTTTTGTACTGTTTTTGAAATATGTGTTATTTGCATATTTTTGAAAATAGGATTTTTGAAGAGAAGAAAACTTTCAAAAAGTTTTGGAGAGCACCTCACCCCTCCACAACTTGAAGGCAAGCATTCTGAACCCTGGAATAATATTTTTGGTGTGTTGGTTGACACGTTTATAACACCACCTTATTTTGGAGAACTTGTTATTTCATGTGATATGATCATTTTGCATGGATGCATATTAGTGATTTCCTTGCTGTTGGAAATGAATATACTTGTGATGGTAATCATCCTCATGTCCTTGCATGCATGCCGGAAAGGAATCCAGGAAAGCCTCTCCCTTGGGTAGGAGTGAGCTTGTCGCCGGTCCCCGTCGGGACGGTTATGTCCGGTATGGCATAGTAAGGTATAATGGGTGGTGATTTCGTCGGTTGAAATATATTTGATATACATGTCATGCAGGAAACTCATAAGCCTCCTGAGTCGGCCATAGATCGAGTCTTGTTCCGGTAACCCCCATACTTGTTTCGTACTGCCACTGGTCCCTACCGTAGGTGGGGTATGGTTCAGTAAGTTGTTAACCCTTGTCTTGGCACACACCGTACAGAGAGGCCATGGTGGAAGATATCGGTTGTAGCTGGTAGGCATGCCACCTGGTCCGGGGGCATGGGTGTATGCGGTTGGGACCGAGAGGGGGGCACCCCTTAGAGCGCGCGATAGAAATTTGATCCCATGCTACGCGAGGTTGTAGCCTCCCCACTTAGAGTTTTGCTTAACAGGTGTCTTGGGTGATTCCAGACACGAGTGAAAGCTGGTGTGTGCAAGTCAGGTGTGTTTCAATTAAAAGACCGTAGACGGAATTAGTCCGATGCACTAAAGGACTCCGTTACTCGTGGGTAAAGAGTACACTCTCTGCAGAGATATTAAACCTATTCGAATAGCCGTGTCCATGGTTAAGGATTACAGTCTGCGATGGGTCAAGTGTCGGTCTTAGTCTCGGTCTTCGGAGGAGAAACTACTAAACCTGATTATTGATTATGACTTGTGATATATGATGGTTATGATTATTATCATTTTGGACTAACCGTTTGCATTGTTTGAAATAATGAGTATCCCTGGGACAGTACCACCTCCTGGATATTCACTATGATTATAAGCCCTTTATGTGGCATCGCTCAGACGCCCGACTGTGGCATGTTTGTTATTTCATTTTCTCATAAGCCCTTTAAGTGGCGTCGCTCAGACGCCCGACTGTGGCATGCTTATTATTTCATTTTCTCATAAGCCCTTTATGTGGCGTCGCTCAGACGCCCGACTGTGGCATGCTTATTATTTTATTTACTTTATAAGCCCCTTACGTGTGTCGCTAAGACGCCCGACTGAGGCATGCTCACTTTTACTATCCTTTCGAGACGTCGCTTCAGACATCCGATCGGTGCATTTTATTTCTATTCTGTCATTGCATATTCCGGTTGCATATAAATAACCTGCTTGCATGCATCAAGATTTTATTTATGACTGACGATGTGATCATAGAATATTTCAGTGTATGTTGATCAATTATATCATGCCTGTGTTCTTAATGTTTGCGAGTACATTCAAAGTACTCACTGGCTTGTCCCTGGCTATTGTCTTGGCCAGATTGCTTGCTTGGAGAGGAGTGTGGCGATGACAGCCTCGGGACCTAAGCAACGGTGATAGCAGCCTCGCGAAGATAGGAGTTAACCTGGTCAGCTGTTCCTGTGGGAAATGGAGTCCCATAGACCGTGGTGATCCACAAACCGCTTCCGCCCTCAACCACTAGAAACCACTTGATGTACTCATAGGCCACAATGGTCTTGTACTACATATTTTGTACTCTTGCTTGGAATTTCTGTATCAAGTTGGTGCCTCATTAGCTAACAGTAATCCTGGGGCTGGTGAGCACAAGGGCCATTTTCTGGAAATTATATCCCGGAAAACCGGTCGCGACACTAGTGCACCGTAGAATCGACTCTGTCCACACCCGAACTCCGGCCACCGCGGATGTGCTCGACATCGTCTTCTCCGGCGAGCCCGCAGCCTTCCGAGTGCTCAGCTAGATGTGGCCATGTGCGGGCTATCTTCTGGTGGCCTTCACGCGTCTTGCCGCCGCCTGTAGTGCAGCCCCGGTGAGCTCCCGCCGCAGCTTTGGTCGCTGTCGGTTGAATTCCGGCGACAACCGACGTGGCGGGGTCATTAGCACTAATCCCCGCCAGCTGGACCACCCCTGGGCGCTGACAGCGGGCCCCATAGCTAGTCAAAGCGTCAGTCAACGCGGGACTAGCACTTGTGTGACTAACCAGTGGGCCCCGTTGGTTAGTTTTGACCTGGGCTGGCCCCGTTGACCGCTGACGCAGTAGTGATATAGTGCTGACGTCATAATAGCTTTCTGGATTATTTCTGTTAAAGAAAGATTTGGAAATTCCAGAAAATAGTATAAACTTCTAAAAATCATAGGAATTCAACCGTAACTCCAAATGAAATAAATTATATATGAAAAATGATCAGAAAAATCCAAGGAATCTGAATATGGCATTTTCATCCATGTTTGAACAACTTAACCTCACTGTTTAGTCCAAAAAATGATAATGCACTATTTGAATTCATAGTTTGAATTTGAGTTTGAACCTAGTGTTCAAACCAACTCCATTTAACTTGTTGCTAGTTGCATTAGCTTAATCAACAACATATTGCCATGTCATGATCATGCATCACATTGTTGCATCCCATTGATTGTGTTCTTCCTTGTTTGCCGGTAAATGTCCCCTCTCGGTAGACGCTGCTCCGACGCTGTGATCGTTGACACTGATGAAGACTCAATGTTTTCTTCAGAAGTGCCAAGCAAACAAAACCCCCTTGTTCATTCTGATACAATCCCACTCTCTCGCTCCTGCTCTCTTTTACTACATTAGGAAAACAACAATTCAATTGTTACATGCTGCGGTAGCTGAACCCCTTTCCTCTGCATGACCTTTCATTGCCATAGTAAATAGATGTAACCCACTAGCATGAGTAGGAATTGTTTGAGCCCTGATGTGCCTACTCATTCATGCATGTTGTCATGCCTGCTACTACTTAGAGTTGAGTCTGGTCTGATTCATCAGGAATGAATTGGAACATGGTGAACATGTCCTACCGTTGAGAGCTAAGTGTGTGAACACGATTTGGTAAAGGTAGCGGTGAGAAGCCATGTAAGAGTACATGGTGGGTTGTCTCATTGCAGCCGTCCTCAGGAACTGAGTCCTGTGTTTGTGATCCATGAACAGTTACTACCACACATTGGGTTCCGATAACTTGGCCCCTCTCGGCTTATTAATCAACTCGATCTCTGTCCAGGAGTTGCAACTAGTTTCTAGTGTTTGTAGGTAGTGTTAGTAGTCTACCAAGTGGCACCCGGTACAGGTGGGCTTGGGACAGACTAGGCACAGTGGCACGGTGTACCAAGTGGCACCCGGATGGTGGGCTTGGGAACCCTGCACACATCGTTTGGGGCCGTGAGCGACACCCCGGCCGGATCTCCTTGCGGATGGAACCCGAATAGGAAATAAACCTGGACTAGAGACTTGTTGGTTAGTCAGGTCGTGGCCGACTCCCTCGCCCGGCTTCCGCTTGAAGGTTGCCGAGGTACATGACGTGTACAGGGCAATAAGTGGTGAGAGCGTGTGTGAAGAAGTACACCCCTGCAGGGTTATCATTATCTATTCAAATAGCCGGATTCCTCGGATATGGAAACATGGACCCCTTGCATAGTTCATAGACAAGTGAAAGTGGATACTCTAAAACTCGCAAGATAAGCGTAAGTGCTATGGATGGCCTTCTCGTACGGAGACGGGAGCGGATCCATAGTGGTGTATTGATATGGTGAATATGTGGACTCATGTGCGCCACCTCAAAAGAGTTACTTGCAGTCGTAGTTCAGGTTAGCCACTGAGTCAAAGCTGGCTTGCTGCAGTTAAACTCCACCACCCTCATTGTTGATACCGATGCATATGTAGTTCTGATGTAAGTCTTGTTGGGTACATTTGTACTCACGTTTGCTTATTTTATGTTTTGCAGAGAGACTTCAATCTCGCTAGTAGTTCCACGTGGGCTTCGATGTTTAGCTTGTTACCTCAGCTACGATCTTGTACCCTTGGGAGGGTCTGGTAGATAGTCAGGCTCCTCAGCCTTCTTCATTTTTAGTTGTCTGTACTCAGACAAGTTAAGCTTCCTCATGTGCTTTGACTTGTATGCTCTGAATGTTGGGTCATGAGACCCATGTTTGTAATATCTCGCTCCTCGGAGCCTAATGAATAAATACTTGAGTCGTAAAGTTATGTTGTGATGCCATGTTGTATTTACACATGTCGAGCATATTGTGTATATGACTGAAATGCTTGGTATGTGTGGGATCCGACAACCTAGTTGTTTATCCTTGGTAGCCTCTCTTATGGGGAAATGTAGTCTTGTGCTTCCGTGAGCCATAGTAGTCCGCTACAGCCCGGTTCACCGGAGTCCTGCTAGCCCAGCACTACTGCTCAGGACACTTGACTGGCCGGCATGTGTTTCACTTCGTTCCTGTGTCTGTCCCTTCAGGGAAATGTCACGCGGTGACATCCGGAGTCCTGCCTAGCCTGCTACAGCCCGGGTTCCCGGAGTCCTGTTAGCCCTGTGCTACAGCCCAGATTCACACGCTGTTGACCGACATGCTCGATGTGATTCATGTATGCCTTTCCCCATAGGTTGGTGCCGCTTTGGGTTCACAACTAGCCATGTCGGCCCGGGTTCTCTGTCATATGGATGCTAGCGACACTATCATATACGCGAGCCAAAGGGCGCAAACGGTCCCGGGCCTTGGTAAGGCGACACCCGTGGGCATACCATGCGTGAGGCCGCAAAGTGATATGAGGTGTTACCGGCTAGATCGATGTGACTTGGAATCAGGGTCCTGACAGCTTTGGTATCAGAGCCTGACGACCTGTAGGTTTTCAAGCCAAGCTAGTCGAAGTTGAGTCTAGAAATGCTTTAGTTATATAAGGGAATTGATTGTGGATGGGAACGTAAGGCTCTTTTTACTCCTTATCCTCATGACCTTCTGATCTGAGTCATCTTATCTTTTCTACGGGGTTAAGAACTAGGCTTCTCTTCTATTTCTCAGGATGACGTGTTACGAAACCGTAGTTGCCTAGGATTGTTGAGTTCAAGCCTCAGTTCAGTTCCTACTACCTCCATATGTTCATAGCCAGCCTCAGAACCTTGAGTTTGTGATGTTGAGTGGCTATGGCACCATTTTTGCAGGTTGTCTCAAATCATGTTGAGCATTTACAGCCGTTATGTTGTCCGAGTCATTCCAGGATTCTAAATAATCTAATGCATTTGCAAATCCTTCCTCCGTTCTCGATGTACTTTTGGTCAGAATAAGCACACTAGCCAGAGAGTTGAGGTACTCTGCTGCCTCGACATATATGTTGGAGCTATTATTATGACCCTAGGTGTCTTAGGGAGTCACCTAGTAATCTAGCCATGTTTTGTGTCCAGGTGTGATGATTCTGGCCACCATTCTCGAAAGCATCCCGTGATGCCATTTAGTAGTAGGCATTCTACTCCTGGGTTTTGAACCCAAGATTCACCCTACTTACCTCATGTCGATAGTGTTGCTAGTTCGTTTAGGATATAGTAACCTTTGCATTAGTCCTCGAGGTCCGTGGTATTTCCTTCTTCCAAATACCATGAACCATTAAGGTAGAAGTTCTTTGAACCAAAAGATCGCCATTAGAGCACTTCTGAGGAGTTCTCCATTCATAATTGTGATTCTGCCAGTTCTACCTTTCTGCATGGGATATCCAGAAGAAATATGTTGAACTCGTTCGACATACTACTCTATGCATCCACAACTCAGAAAGTTATATGTTCCTTTGAGTTGTCCCCCTTCAGTTATATTCCGACCTTCATCTATCAATTGATAGTTAGGAGTAGTCATGCACTCATGTTATTGATGCCTATTACTCTTGTGGTTCGTTAAGCCATTCTATTCCAGAATGACTAGGAGAAACAAACTCCAGTACCTCTTCCATATCCAGGATTGGGTCAAAGCGGTTGTAATCCGCAAATCAAATGCCAATCTAGCTTTTGATTCTGTTCTACCTCGGAGTATTACCCCCTTTATATCAGGATTGTCATAGGAATTGCAGCATCTCTCATGAATTCTTGACATAGTGATCCATCATTATTCATTTCTCGGTTCCCGTGTTGTTGCAACCGGAATGTCGACAAGTGAATCATGATGTGTGAAATCAATACTCCTAGCAACCCCGTTGCTTGGTAGTTAAAGGACAATAACTTCATTCTTAGCATGTTGGTTATTGAATCATCTGTCAGGACCCCGATTCCAAGTCACATCAATCTAGCCGGTAACACCTCATATCACTTTGCGGCCTCACGCACGGTATTCCCACGGGTGTCGCCTTACCATGGTCCGCGACCGTTTGCGCCTTTTAGCTCACGTATATGATAGTGTCGCTAGCATCCATATGACAGAGAACCCGGGCCAACATGGCTAGTCGTGAACCCAAAGTGACACTAACCTATGGGGAGAGGCATACATGAATCACATCGAGCGTGTCGGTCAGCAGTGTGTGAATCCGGGCTGTAGCACTGGGCTAACAGGACTCCGGGAACCCAGGCTGTAGCAGGCTAGGCAGGACTCCGGATGTCACCGCGTGACATTTCCCCGAAGGGACAGACACAGGAATGAAGTGAAACACATGCCGGCCAGTTAAGTGTCCTGAGCAGTAGTGCTGGGCTAACAGGACTCCGGTGAACCGGGTTGTAGCGGACTACTATGGCTCATGGAAGCACTGGACTATATTTCCCCATAAGAGATACTACCAAGGATAAACAACTAGATTGTCGGATCCCACACATATCAAGCATTTCAATCATACACACAATATGCTCGATATGTGTAAATACAACATGGCATCACAACATAACTCTACAACTCAAGTATTTATTCATTAGGCTCTGAGGAGCGAGATATTACAAACACGGGTCTCATGACCCAACAATCATAGCATACAAGTCAAAGCACATGCGGAAGCTTAACATGTCCGAGAACAGACATCTACAAATGAAAAAGGCTAAGAAGCCTGACTATCTACCAGATCCTGCCGAGGGCATAAGATTGTAGCTGAGGTATCAAGATAAACAAAGAAGTCCACGTGGAACTACTAGCGAGACTGAAACCTCTCTGCAAAATATAAATTGAGCAAACGTGAGTACAAAGGTACTCAACAAGACTTACATCAGAACCAAACTACATATGCATCGGTATCAACAGGGGGGGTGGTGGAGTTTAACTGCAGCAAGCGAGCTTTGACTCAGTGGCTAACATGAACTATGATTGCAAGCAACTCTTTTGAGGTAGCGCACTAGAGTCCACATATTCACCATTCAATACACCACTATGGATCCGCTCCCTTCTCCCTAATAGAAGGCCATCCATAGCACTCACACTTATCTTGCGAGTTTTAGAGTATCCACTTTCACTTGTCTATGAACTGTTATAGGCAACCCAGAAGTCCATTACCGCGGACACGGCTATTCAAATAGATGATGTTAACCCTGTAGGGGTGTACTTCTTCACACACGCTCTCACCACTTACCGCCGCTTACACGACATGTAGTCGGCAACCTTCAAGCGGAAGCCCAACGAGGGTGTCGTCCACGGCCTACCTAAACACTCAAGTCTCTAGTCCAGGTTTATCGCCTATCCAGGTTCCATCCGCAGGGAGTCCGGCCGAGGTTTCCACATACGGCCCCGTACGATGTGTACAGGGTTCCGAGACACCAAACGGGCGCCCGGCATGCCCGGCCACGGTGTATCTACCGCATCATAGCCCACCCGTAGGGTCAGCGCTACGCACGGCCGCCAACACATATCCTATAAACACCAGAAACTAGTTGCATCTCCTGGACAGAGGACAAGAGTGATGAAGAAGCCGAGAGGGTCCATTGGTTTCGGGCCCAATGCGTGGTAGTAACTGTTTAATGGACCAAAAACACAGAACTCAATTCCTGAGGACGGTTTCAATGAGACAACCCACCATGTACTCCTACATGGCCTCTCACCGCTACCTTTACCAAATCATGTTAACACACTTAGCTCTCAACAGTAGGACATGTTTACACACCTCCGATTCATCCCCGATGAATCAGACTTGACTCAACTCTAAGCAGTAGCAGGCATGACAAACAAACATGAATGAGTAGGCACATCAGGGCTCAAACAATTCCTACTCATGCTAGTGGGTTTCATCTATTTACTGTGGCAATGATAGGTCGTGCAGAGGTAAGGGGTTCAACTACCGCAGCATGTAACAGTTGAATCGTTCTTGTCCTAATGCAGTAAAAGAGAGCAGGAGCTAGAGAGGGGGATTGTATCGGAATGAACAAGGGGGTTTTGCTTGCCTGACACTTCTGAAGATAACATTGAGTCTTCATCAGTGTCAACGATCACAGCGTAGGAGCAGCGTCTACCGAGAGGGGACATTTACCGGCAAACAAGGAACAACACAATCAATGTGATGCAACAATATGATGCATGATCATGACATTGCAATATGTTGTCGATTGAGCTAATGCGACTAGCAACAAGTTAAATGGAGTTGGTTTGAACACTAGGTTCAAATTCAAATTCAAACTATGAATTCAAATAGTGCATTATCATGTTTTGGACTAGACAGTGAGCTTAAGTTGTTCAAACATGCATGAAAATGCCATATTCAGATTCCTTGGATTTTTCTGATCATTTTTCATATATAATTTATTTCATTTGGAGTTACGGTTGAATTTCTATGATTTTTGGAAGTTTTGGACATTTTCTGAATTAAATAAATCATTCCAGATTTATTTAAAATCCACAAAGCATTACTGCGTCAGCCTGACGTCAGAATGATGTCATCAAGTCAACAGCGTCAGCCCAGGTCAAACCTGATAGTGGGTCCTGCGTGTCAGTGTCATTAGTTTTAACTAATTATAATTAGTACTAACCGTAGATTAATTAGCCGGCTGGGCCCCACCTGTCATTGACCCAGGGGGTCAAACTGGGCCCACCCTTGGTCAAACAGGGTCAAACTCGCCGGACTTGGTCCACGGCTCGTCGCCGGCGACGACAGAGACGACAGAGCGGCTCGGGAATGCTCTACAGGGCACCGTTTTGAGCGTGGTTTGTTGCTATGGCTTGCTGGCGCTCTCGCGCATCTAATGGTGGCAGCGGTGGCAGCTGGGACGGCCTAGGTTGACGGTGATGACAACTTGTGCGGCGGCCGACGTTCGGCCAATGACGGGTTGGTTGCTACGAGACGCTAGGGGGATAAACTGGCAGGTGCTACGCGCTAATGGGGGTTCACCGAGCACGGTGACGCGCTTAGGCGCGGGCTGCGGTGACCCTGGCCACGGCGGTGAAGAACCATGGCGGCAGTGAGCTTTCGGCTCCGGTGGACAGCGGGGCTACAGGAGGAGAACGACGGCGGGAAGAGAGGGGTTCGGTAGAGGAGCTCACGGCGGGGTCGTCGATGATCTCAGCGTGCTCGGGGATGGCCTGGTGATGACGAATCGGTCGACAACGGCCGTCGGTGCAGAGGCGAAGATGGCATCCACGACGGCGCTCCAGGGCGTCCGGCGTCATGTGGCTCGGCGGAGAGGACCGGGGCGTCATGGCGGAGCTTGGGGGCGCGTCGGAGAGGCTCAAAGATGGCTGTGGCCGTGGGGGAGCTCGTCAACGGCGACGGCTGCGTTCGGTCGCGCTCGTGGAAGGGACTGGAGGGTGAAGGAGAGAGCAGAGAGTGAGGGAGAGGAGCGAGGGGCCATGGGGCGTCTCCGTGGCATCGCTAGAAGGTCCGGGAGGAAGCAGGAGGTGGCCGGAGCAGCGTCAGCGCTCGCCACACACCTGGTTGTCCTCCTGGCAGAGGAGGAAGATGACAAGGGCGCTGGGGGGCTGGGCCGGCCACTTGGGCCGCCAGGTGGGCTGGCAGGTAAGGCCAGGCGGGTTTTTCCTCTCTCTCTCTGTTTTTTTCTAATTCTATTCTGTTTTCTATTTTGCAGGTTTGTTTTGAATTTGGTTTTGAAACCAATTCAATTTTGTTGCTTCTGGAAATATTTTTAGAAGCTAAAAGAATTAAACCAAAGCTCCATAAAATATTTTAGAATTATTGGACCTATATTTATTTAATAGTAGATATAAATCCAATTCAAATAATTATTGATTTAATTCAAATGCCCAAAATAAATGTTTCTGAGACACCAAAAATATTGGTTTGGATTTTACCTCTTGCCCATATTTCCAGAGGGTAACAAGAACATTTTCTTGGACTTATTTGAAGCAATTTTATCTTGATCATTTTTAAAAGGATTCTGAGGCATTGAAAATTCCCCAATTCAAATTTCATTTGAATTTAAACATGATGCAACAACCAAGCTAGTCCAAGGCCAAGGTAAAGCTAGGGATGTGACAACTCACCCCCACTAAAACAAGAATCTCATCCCGAGATTCAAGCATAGGGTAAGATGGAAGGGGGAACGCAAACTAACACAATCTTCACGTTCCAGGCTGCGCCTCATAAGAACGTTGATCCGATCACGATCTTGTCTCGACATCATGCTCTGAGAACTTCATCCAACACGACAATGACAGAAAGAAATTCTACGGAACTGATCTCCTCAAAGATCGAGCAACTGACGATCCACTCAAAGAACGAGACATAGCAACATCTCTCGAGATGAGACACTAAGCATACATCTAGAGGGATGGAGTGAAACAGATGATGAAGGTTCACTAGATAAACAACAATTTGGCACCTAAGGGGGTGGTGAACGGTTGTCAACGTAGCGAGGAGTTGGGTAGCCATGATACCACAACGAGACACCTTCGAGAAGGGTGACTCGTAGAATTATTACCTTAAGTGGCAAAAAGAATTACTTTTGATTCAGAGATCATTGACACTCTTTATACCATCCTAAGGAAAACCACAACAATCATTTGGCGGAGTACGAAGGGATGGCATACCCGGACTAGAATGGATGATGTGGACTACGTTGTTGAAGACAATGCAATGGATGATTTTTGCCTATCATCGGAAATGGATGGGACTCATGGTAAGTCCACTTGTGAAGATGATCCTTCTTCAGCAATTGAGAATGGCAGGCCATGGGAAACTGGTACAATGGTCGTGCAAGCTGGAAACAAAATGCTAATGTTGGAAATGTTCCAACCATCATATCTGCCTGAGATTCAGATCTGGTTGATAACATGATATTTCAGACAACATGCCTGGAAAGAAGGGTTGCAACACAAATCGACGAGATGATGTTGCAAGATTCTCAGGGAATGAACTAGAATAGCAAGCTCCAAAACACGAGCAGGTTTTGCTACAACATGTGAACACGCTATCCCAGACAAGCATGACCACACAGTAGTCTTATAGTAAAACACTATCGAGTTCAGGTTGGGAACCATCATTGAGGTATCGAAGTCCTTGTATAAGCCCCGGGTCTTAAGAAGGAACTTCTTTCCCTTGTACAAATCAATCAGTGGCTTGGTGTGCTAGGAACACATATGTAGTGGAGGCGGCCAACCTATCAAACCATAGAGCACTTTCCACGTGCATGACTAACTTGGGATGGTTCCAGAGGAGGCAAAAACAAACTTTCTCGAGTTCATGGCGGCAACTTGCATCAAATGCACATGAATTAGAGGAAGTCACTTCTTTCATCCAACATATGCTTCATGAACGGGACATGAAGATAATGCTTATAATAGTTTCCAACACTAACATAGATGCCCAACATGAATCATGGATAAGATGAAAATATTGCTCATGGGCTCAACAACAGGTCATCCAGATTTGCATGAAGATGGAATTCCACAACTATGTGAACAAAGCAATAGCATTGGTCAGACCCAAAAGATATAATGGTGTATGCTCGAGGAAACAACCATGAGTAAGACAATGTTACGAATATAGTTGGTTCTGATTTGATCTGAAGATAGCCCACACTCAAATCAAAGTTTGGGTAAGATGATAGGTCCATTAACTGATCACGAGGATCAATCGATGGAAATACCATCTTTCTTCAACACAGACACAAGATATCCCTTAGGGATGAGCTAGGTCGGACAAGCCTTTATCTTCCAACCCTCCAAGTTGTTGTTTAGCTTGACCAACTAGCTCAGGGGTATCCAACACATATTCTTAGAGAAGGGGTGGTTTACCAGAAACCAACTTGAGCACGAACTCAACAACGCGGTCAGGTGACAACCTGGTAATACTTCCGAGAAGATATTCGGAACATTACGAACCACCGATATGCTACTAAGATCGAGAACAATCTTGCTTTCAAGGCAAGAAGATATGCTCAAAAGAGCGAGGGATTGATACAATCCTAACTCATAGATCGAAGAGTGTACCAAAAATAAGGACTAGGTAGCACAATCTATCTTAGAATGATGATTCAATAACCAACACGCTAAGAATGGGAATATTGTCCATTTACTACCAAGAAACTAGTTGCTAGGAGTATTGATTTCACACATCATGGTTCACTTGTCGGTATTCTGTTTGTGACAACACGGGACCGAGGAATGAAAAATGATGGCAAGAAGTATCACTGCTGTCGGCGTTCTGGGAACGGGGGTCCCCAGACTTGCCTGCCTGCGGCCTGCGGCATGGCTCAGAGGAGGCCCAGTGCGGCCCATCTTCATCAACACAAGACTCAAGACCCTCGCGAGGGGCCAAGCCTCGTGGGGCAGACGACACGGCATATCTTCAGGCGCAGCCTCCTCAGGCTGGCTCGCGAGAAGGCGGAGAAAACAAGGCGGGGTACCTCGCGAGGTGCCCATGACGCAAGCCATGACGATCGAGGGTGCCAGGCGGGCGCCAGCGCGCGAAGCGTCCTTCTTTCCTCTTTGGTGCAAAGGGGGCAAGCGCAGCCGCGGAGTACCAAGGCATCAGGCAAAGGTTGCCATTTCGGTGCAACGAGAGCAAGATCAGGAGGACCACGAGATGGAGGTCACCATGGAGCCCAGCACGGCGTCACTGCAGAGTCTTTCGCAGGCAAAGACCAACTTTAGTCAGGATAAGTGTACTTGTTGTCCCCCTTCAAATTGGCCCGCCATTGTTGGCTCCCTTCCCGCTCGATATTTGGGAACAGGACCAGGGCCTCTATAAATAGGACCAGCCACTCGCATAGCAAGGGGTCGGTTGGTCCGGCTAGCAAGCAGAGTGAGAGAGAGAAGGGCGACTGAACTCCTCCTAACAGTTCATCGCCCCAGCCAAGAACAGACCCTCGCGAGGCTATTCTTCCTTGTATCATTCATCATCATCAGCCCCAAGAGGCAATCCACCCATGACACACTGGAGTAGGGTATTACACCACAACAGTGGCCCGAACCAGTATAAACCTTGTGTCTCTCGTGCAGTTCTTTTAGTAGTTTAGATCTTTGTGGGACGAGGAGGTAGAGGGCGTGATCTCCGCGCGCACCCCAGTGTTCGAACCTTAAGGGTCTGCTGGAACCCGTGGATCTGACATTTTGGCGCGCCAGGTAGGGGTGCGCCGGAATCTGTCCTCCACCACTCCGTTCTCCTCCGACCGTCGCGTCAATGTGCGACGCTCGTCGGGCCCGCGTCGAGCGTCGGGCCGCCATCGCCTCTCGCGTCGCCCAGACGGCCCATGTCGGTGGGCGTCCTTGTCGTTCCCCGTCGCCCGCCGTCAACACCACCACCGGCCCGGCGGGGGGCGAGCAGCAAGCGTCGTCTCAGCATCCGTCCGTGCGCCAAGACGGCCGCACCGCTCCTCCATCACTCGCACCAGCCGGTTCTTCGTCCCCCGCGCTCCGCGCACCCTTGGAGGCTCGAGCTACGCTCCTCGCGGCAAACGAGCTCCTGCGCTACCGCCCCGTCGACGACGTCTACGAAGAGTGGCTCGACCGCGTCGCCGAGCTTGTCCGCACCGCAGGGGGCTCTTCCGCGCCGTCCGTTCCTCTGCGCCACACCCCGCCCCGCGCGGGCAACGAAGCTCCAGAGGCGCACCAGCCGCCTCCACTCCAAGAAGACGCCATGGCTCCAAGGCGCTTGGCCCCTGGGCGGAACCCGCTCCGTCAGGCGCCAGCGCAACAAGAACGGAGCTGCCAAGAAGTCCCTCGCCCGCAAGGAGCTGCCAGGGCGCTCCCTGCTCCAGCTCCGGCACGCCAAGACCCTGCTCTGCTCCTAGCTGCAGCGCGTGGGGACCCTCAAGACCAAGCTCTCCACTAGCCGAAGCCTTTTGTGGCCACCGCCGGCTGCCGCGCCTACACCACCGAGCTGCGTAGCGTCGCGTGGCCCGGCAAGTTCAAGCCAGACCTGCCTCCTCGCTACGACGGCAGAACTGACCCCGCAGAGTTCCTCCAGCTCTATGAGCTGGGCATCGAGGCTGCCAGCGGGGATGAAAAGGTCATGGCGAACTGGTTCCCCATGGTGCTCAAGGAAGGAGCTCGAACCTGGCTCCTAAATCTGGCTCCGGGCACGATCTCCTCCTGGGACCAGATGCGCACCCGCTTCATCGCCAACTTCCAAGGTACTCGCGACCGGCCACCCGCCGTGAGCGACATGCGCCGCATCAAGCAACAACCCGGAGAAACCCTGCAAAAGTACATCCAGCGCTTCAACAGTGCATGCCTCAAGATCCCCAAGGTGTCCGAGGAAGCCATCATCTCGGCCTTCTCCGATGGCGTGCGCGACGTCAAGATGAAGGAGGAGCTGGCGATGCACGAGGACCTCTGCACCTCCCTGGAGCTGTTCAACTTGGCGAACAAGTGTGCGAGGGCTAAGGAGGGACGTCTCTCCCTCCTCGAGCTGCCTGCCGCGGACCCAGAAGAGAAGAAGCCCAAGGCCAAGGACGTGAAGCGCAAGGGGGCTGCCGTACTCGCCGCAGAACCAGACACCAAGCGGGGCAAGGATTTGCCCAAACCCTCCAGGGGTAGCCGGTATTGTGTGTACCATGACCTCCACACCCACAACACCAACGAATGTCAAGAACTCCATGCCGTGCGAGAAGGAAGGATCGGCCGTCGCCCTGACCATGCTGACCGGGGCTACGGCCGAGGAGGAGGAAGAAACCCAGGACGCTGGGAAGATCGCGGCCCGCGCCAGAGGTGGCGCGACCAGCCTCGCGAGGACCGCTGGCGGGACCTGCCTCGCAAGGGGGACTGGAGGGATCAGCCTCGTGAGGATCACCCTCAAGGCAACGCAGGCCTACCTTCGCTGCCGCCTCAGCCAAGGAGGAACGAAGACCGCCATCAAGACGAGGGGGCTGGGGGTTTCCAAGAGCCGTGCTCAATCGCCTGCATCCTGGGCGGAGCTCAAGCCCCAGCCTCTCAACGTATCTTCAAGAAGTTTGCCCACGAAGTGAATGCAATTCTCCCCAAGCTCAAAGCAACGCGCCCCCTTAGGTGGTCGGCGTGTGCCATCACATTCAGCTCAGCAGACCAGCTCAAGTGCGCGGCCACGGCCGGAGTCCTCCCGATGCTTTGCTCACCAGTCATCAGCAACGTGCTGGTCACCAAGACCCTCATCGACGGAGGGGCAGGGCTCAACGTCCTGTCCGTGGAAACGTTCAACAATCTCCAAGTGCCCTACGACCAGCTTTAGCCAACCAAGCCTTTCTCCGAAATCACCAATGGTTCCACACTCCCGATCGGGCAAGTCCGCCTCCCTGTCACCTTCGGGCCCGCAGCAACTACCGCGCCGAGCTCATCGACTTCGACGTCGCCCACATCCGCCTGCCGTACAACGCCATCCTCGGGTACCCAGCGCTGGCCAAGTTCATGGCCGTGACTCACCACGGCTACAATGTCCTCAAGATGCCAGGAAGTGGCGGCGTCATCACGGTGCCCGGTAAAGAGAAGGATGCGGTGAGTTCCCTGGAGCGAGCCTATCAGGCCGCGTCTCTAGAAGACCCAGATCGCGAAAGCAGGAGGCTTCCTGAGACCACCCCCAAGAAGAAGAAGACGTCATCAGGCTCAGCCCCTCAGGAGGCAGGCCCTTCAGGGCCCATGTCTGCCCAGGGGGACCCCCTTCCATCGCATAGGAAAGCGCGCCCGGCGCCCTCCTCAGGCAGGGCTCGGGGGCTCTCACCTGGAGGGCCACCGACCTAGCCGGGGTCATGAGGGAGGCGCTTGGGAACCATGTGGAGGTGTGCTTGGAAGCATGTTTCCCTCGAGAAGGAGCCAGGCAAGGAAGGTCAGACCAGCAGGAGTTCGTTAGCAAGGCCATTTAAGAACTACAGGAGTCAAGGATCATGAGAGGTTGCCGCCGTCTACCAGCTGTGGCCCCACATCCAGGCGAGGATGGGGGGCTACGCGTCTGCGTCGACGTACCAGGGCTCAATCAGATCGCCACGACGAAGTGTCTCTGGCCCTTGCGAGTGGGGCACTGCGGGGGTCCACCCCACAGCTATGTTCGCATGCCTTACGGCCTGCCGAGCATGGCTGCGGCGTACCAGCGCCTCATGAGGGGCATCATGGAGACTCAAGAAGACAGGCATTCCGCGGCCCTGGCGGAGATGAAGACAGCTCGCGAGGAGTCACCAGTGCCTCCGGAGCCTCCCGAGGCCCCGGGGCCAGGGGGCTCGTGAGGATCGGCTTCCGCAGCCCACCGAGTCTGCTGCACCAACACCACTTCGCCGACGACATCCTCAGGTGACATCTTTCAAGCTTCATTCCCAGCTGGGAGCGCCCTCCCAGGGTTGCATCACTCCCAGGCCGCGTGGGTCCGTCCCTGCGGCATGTATCCCCTTTTATTTTTCGGTCGTTAGTTTGCCTTGTTGGGGGCGCCCCTCGGGCTGCATCATCCCCAAGCCGCTCGGGCTAGGCCCAGTGGCGTGTATCTCCCTCGTGTTTATTTCCAACTATGCATTCGCCTATCACGCTTGATTGCTTGATGCCTGTCCGTGGCATCCCTTCTTCTCCATGTCGGCCACTTGCACGTTAAAGGGGGGGCTACCTGAGCATCGTGACTCAGGGCTCTTACTGGCTCTCCAGCCCTCACCCTCTGGCCTTGTCCACGGCATCGCGACCTGGCATACCAGCGACGGCTGAGACAAGCTCAAGGGCCGGGACCCGAGGACATAGAGTACCGGCATCTAACCAAATTTTGCAGGGACACATCTCAAGATACGGCCCAGTGCCAGGAACAACCCACCTAGAGGTAGG
The DNA here is from genome assembly GCA_034509565.1 of Triticum monococcum. NCBI lineage: Eukaryota > Viridiplantae > Streptophyta > Magnoliopsida > Poales > Poaceae > Triticum > Triticum monococcum. The sequence continues at coordinate 602,134,841 of CM067842.1, forward strand.
GCCTCGTGAGTCCCGTGCTGGCTCACGGGTGCTCAGATACACCTCACCTAGCCCTACCGTGCCAGCCACGTGTCAGGGCGGGGCTGTACACACCCCGAGGGCTCCTTCCGGAGGGGAGCCCCCTCCCACGTACCAGTGGAAGCACAATGCTCTGCGCTGGCTGACGACACTGCCGAGGAGCGGCTATGCCCGTACACATACGGAAGCGCTATGCTCCGCGTTGGTGATAAACAACTGGGGGTGGCCTCCAGGCCGCATTAACCTCAGGGAGCCCAGAGCTCAGTGGCTGGCCTCATCGCAATGCCTCCCCTCGGGAGTGCCGCGCGAGGGGGCTAGGCACGGGGGCTATGACTGGGTCATGCCCAGATGTACGCCGCCCAGCCAGGCCCCACGGGCCTGGTTCGTCGCGCGTCTCTCCCTGAGCGGAGCCAAGGTATGCAGGCCGTTTGCGCGTCAAGGGGGACCCCTGAGCATCGTGACTCAGGGGCCTAACTGGTCCCATAGCCCCTCACTCCTTAGTTCCGAAAGGCTATGCTGGGTGAGGTACGCGTGGGGCCGGGCTCTGCAGACGTAGAATGGTAGCCCCGCTTACATTGCACCTCATCACCCGCTGTTTGCGCGTCAAGGGGGGCTCCTGAGCATCGCGATTTAGGAGCCTAACTGGCTCCGTAGCCCCTCACTCCTTAGTTCCGAAAGGCTATGCTGGGTGAGGTGCGCGCGGAGCCGGGCTCTGCACACATAGAATGGAAGATACACCTACATCATGCCTCCCTACTTGTTGTTCGCGCGCCAAGGGGGACTCCTGAGCATCGCGACTCAGGAGCCTAACTTGTCATGTAGCCCCTCACTCCTTTGTTCTTGTCCTGGTTTCCGGTCGGGGCTAATGCTGGGTGAGGCACGCGCGGGGCCGGGCTCTGCCGGCGTAGAACACAGGCAAGTAGGGAAGACAAACATAAAATTCAAGGAACTTACAAGCAAATATTACAGTCCATACTGTCATCTGAATACCAAACGCAAGTTTAAATGCCTCCCCGAGGCATGATGCATGTGCAGGAATTGAAAGAAGAACAGGGCTGGAACGGAGTCACTTGTCGGCGGTGAAGCTGTGCGGAGTGGCTTCGCCTCGTGGAGCAGCAGGGCCGGCAGCGCCTTGCTTTGGCTTGGTGCTGAAGGCCCGGAACTTCCCCAGCAGCGCCTCCGCATGCCCCTTCACGACTTCGACAGCGGCGGCAGCACCCTCGCCGCTTACCGGTTCCAGCAGGACGTCGAGGTCGGCGTTGGGATCACGAAGGTAGATGTGGGCGAAGACCCGCGTCAGCGCAGCAGAAGACAGGACGCGCGCCTCGGCCTCGGCCGTGGGGCCGATGCCAAGGGCGACGTCCCCAACGGCCTTAACCAGGAAAGGAAGCAGCTTGGCGGGGCAGTCACCATCACCGGCTAGCGGGCTATCCAGGCCGCTCTCGTAAAGCGTCTTCAGCGAAGCGCGGGCATCTTTCTCCATGTCCGCGAAGGCCACGCGATCCTCGGCAAGAACCTTGGCCTTGCTGTCCAGCTCGACCCTTGTCGCCTCCAGCTCCTCCCCCAGCGCACTTAGACGGTCGCGGCGCTTCTTGAGCTTGGCCTCCCGGCCCTCGATGGCCGCCTCGTGAGCCTTCATGCCTTCTTCTTGTTCATGGTGAAGACGAACCTCCTTCGCGAGCTGGTCTCGCAGGCCTTGCAGCTCGTCCTCCAGCGCCTTGCAACGACCGCGGACTTCAACCACCTCTCCCAGGGCCACGTCTCGGGCAGCCTTCACCTCGAGGGTGGCCTCCCTCTCTCCGTCACAGGCCGTTGAGGCCTGAACCTACGCCGCCCGAATCGAAGCATCAGAACGAATCCACCTTGAAGCCAGTTCCAGGCGCCCGGCCGCCAGGCGAGGGTCGGCGCCGAGAAGATCCTGCCGCAGTCGGTCCAGTTCAGCAACGGCACGCTCCAAGATGGAAGAAGGAGGCGGAGAAACATCGGTGCGCCCCAAGACAACAGGAGGAGTTGGGGAAGCAACGGTCGATGGAACGGGAGGAGAAAGTAGCGGCGGCAAGGCCGCAGTGTCCTGAGGCGGAGTCCGCTGCGCCTCCACAGCCATAGCAGCGGCGCCAGACGAGGGCGCCTCGGGAGTCGTTCGAGCCATGGGGGCTGGGCTTGCCCCAGCCAGCTCAGCCAAGCCTCGCAAGGATGAGCGGGCAGGAGAGGCCCGCGCGTCATGATCTCCCTCCCCTGCAGGCAAAGGCGTCGCCGCAGATGGGGCCTCGGGGGCTCCCTTCAGCTTCTTCACCGCTGGCGCCAGCCTATTCAAGAGAAGCAATCATCAAGCCTCATCGGCGGAACGAGAAACAAAAGATCAAGGATCAAGCACTTACGGGTCATTGCCGGTGAGCTCGGGCAGCCTCCGGCCCAACTTGAAGCCTGACAGCCGGCTGGAAGGGTCGACCTCAGAAGCAGAAGGCACGTCCACGGTTCTCCCCAGAGTCAGGACAGACCTGCGGGGGATCGACCCGGTCCTGCCCCTCTCCGGGATCGTGGGAGAGCTCCCGCTACCCAGTACATCATCGTCATCATCATCATCATCACTCGGCGGAAGGAGGAGAGTGTGGGACCCGCGCCGGGAGAGGGGAGCCCTCGACTCTCCATCAGTCGCCCCTGAGTCGGGCCCCTCTCCCTGCTCCTCTTCCTCCTCCTCATTGCTGGAGTCACCGGAGGGCACATCCACCGGTCCTTCGGAAGCCGCCACGGGCACGAGCCCGTCCCCGTTAAAAACAGGCATGGACTTCACCACCTGCTCCCAATCGTCGTGAAGGAACAAGGGCTTGGGAGCGCCCTTCAACCTTGCCACCTCGTCCCCGACCAGAGATTGGAGAACCGCGGTCACATCCTCTTCGTCCACAGCCTCGGGGCTCGGATGAGGCCTCCACATTGGAGGAGAGTACCGCCGGAGTGGGGCCAGCTGGTGCTCTAGGAACTCCTTCAGCAGCGACGCACTGGTCAACTTCGCCGCCGCCATGTTGGCCGGCCTCAGGTCCGTGTCCATCTTCTCCAACGCTAGTTTCACGCGGGGGTCCGTGAGCTCTGCTCGGCACTAGTCGCTGGAGCTCACGGGCTGCTCCGTGGGCAAGATCAGCCGAGGGTGGATGCGCCCGGCATCTACCAAGACCCACTTGGTCCTGAAGCCCTCAATCCTCTTCCCAGGATTCGAGATGGCAATGGTGCCGCCATACGCGATGAAGCCCGCGCACGTAGAAAGAGAGCTGCCGGAGACCCGGAGGGAGAAGTAGTGGCGCAGCAAGGCCACCGAAGGCAACACCCCTACGTGGGCCTCGCAGTAGTAAGCGAAGATCGCCAGAAGAAGGACAGAGTTGGGGTGGAGATGCAGAGCCTGCAAGTTGTAATGGCGGAGGACAGAGAAGAAGAACTCGGAGAAGGGAGGCACCAGACCCGCAGCAATGGAGCTTACAAAGAGAGGATAAAAGGTGCTCCCTCGGCCCTCAGGGGTGGCGAAGCCGGCCTTGAACACCTTCGCCCCGTTGATTCCCTGCACCGCCACCATCCGGCGCAGCCGGGCAAGGCCCGCCTTGGGCACACTCGGCGAGTCCAGAGCAGGAGAATACCAAGCTTTGGCCGGAGGCTGGCGAGGCGCCATGGCTGCCTAGGTCGCGCAGCTGGGGTAGATCTGGAATTTTGGAGGAAGAAAGGGAAGGCGCAAGAAACGGGATCTGAGCAGCGATCGGAGAAAGCAAAAGGCAAAGTCTGGGTAGAAGCCGCTCCTTTATCAACCTGCGCGGTTGCTGAAGCACTTGCGTCCAATCAACCGCCACGCGGCGCCCAAGGCCGCAGGCTGTTAGGGCCCGCGGCGCTTCGCCGTTGGCCCTTTCGCCTCTCGGCACGGCCAAGTCCATGCACGCCTTGTGCCCGGGGGCTACTGTCGGCGTTCTGGGAACGGGGGTCCCCAGACTTGCCTGCCTGCGGCCTGCGGTGTGGCTCAAAGGAGGCCCAGTGCAGCCCATCTTCATCAACACAAGACTCAAGACCCTCGCGAGGGGCCAAGCCTCGCAGGGCGGACGACACGGCGCATCTTCAGGCACAGCCTCCTCAGGCTGGCTCGCGAGAAGGCGGAGAAATCAAGGCGGGGTACCTCGCGAGGTGCCCATGACGCAAGCCATGACGATCGAGGGTGCCAGGCGGGCGCCAGCGCGCGCAGCGTCCTTCTTTCCTCTTTGGTGCAAAGGGGGCAAGCGCAGCCGCGGAGTACCGAGGCATCAGGCAAAGGTTGCCATTTCGGTGCAACGAGACCAAGACGAGGAGGACTACGAGACGGAGGTCACCATGGAGCCCAGCACGGCGTCACCGCAGAGTCTTTCGCAGGCGAAGACCAACTTTAGTCAGATTACGTGTACTTGTTGTCCCCCTTCAAATTGGCCCGCCATTGTTGGCTCCCTTCCCGCTCGATATTTGGGAAGAGGACCAGGGCCTCTATAAATAGGACCAGCCACTCGCATAGCAAGGGGTCGGTTGGTCCGGCTAGCAAGCAGAGTGAGAGAGAGAGAGAAGGGCGACTGAAGTCCTCCTAACAGTTCATCGCCCCAGCCAAGAACAGACCCTCGCGAGGCTGTTCTTCCTTGTATCATTCATCATCATCAACCCCAAGAGGCAATCCACCCACCACACACTGAGCAGGGTATTACACCACAACGGTGGCCCGAACCAGTATAAACCTTGTGTCTCTCGTGCAGTTCTTTTAGTAGTTTAGATCTTTGTGGGACGAGGAGGTAGAGGGCGTGATCTCCGCGTGCACCCCAGTGTTCGAACCTTAAGGGTCTGCCGGAACCCGTGGCTCCGACAACTGCGTCAAAAATTCATGAGAGCTGGTGCAATTCTCATGACAATCCTGACATAAAGGGGGTAATACTCCGAGGTAGAACAGAGCAAAAGCTGGATTGGCATTTCGATCTGCGAAATACAACTACTTTGACCCAATCCTGGGTATGGATGAGGTGCTGGAGCTTGTTTCTCCTAGTCATTCTGGAATAGAAAGACTTGATGGACTACAAGAATAATAGGCATCGATGAACATGAATGCACACATACTCTTGACTCTCAATTGATAGACGAAGGTTAGAAAACAACTAAAGAGGGACAACTCAAAGAACATATAACTTTCTGAGTTGTGGATGCATAGATTAGCATGTCGAACGAGTTCAACATATTTCTTCCGGATAACCCATGCAGAAAGGAAGAACTGGTAGAATCACAATATGAATGAAGTACTCCTCAAGAGCACCCTGGTTGTGATCTTTTGATTCAAACAAATTTCTGCCGAGGATGGTTCATGGTATTTGGAAGAAGGAAATACCACGGACCTCGACGGCTATCGCAAAGGTTACTAATATTCTAAAGGTACGAGCAACATTATCAACACGAAGTAGGGTGAATCACGGGTTCGAAAACCCAGGAGTAGAATACCTACTACTAATGGCATCACGGGATGCTTTCGAGAATGGTGGCCAGAATTATCACACCGGAAACACAAAACATGGCTAGATTACTAGGTGACTCCCTAAAACACCTAGGGTCATAATAATAGCTCCAACATATATGTCGAGGCAACAGAGTACCTCAACTCACCAATTAGTGTGCTTATTCTGACCAAAAGGACATCGGGAATGGAAAGAAAGGATTTGCAAATGCATCAGGCTATTTAGAGACCTGGGATGACTCGGACAGCATAATGGTTGTAAATGCTCAAAAATATTTGAGACATCCTGCAAAATAGTGGCATGACCACTCAACATCACAATATCAAGGTTCTAAGGCCAGCTATGAACATACAGAGGTAATAGAAACTGAACTGAGACTTAAATCCAACAATCTTATAAGTCTATGGATTAGTAACACGTCATCTTGATAGATAGATGAGAAGACCTAGTTCTTTATCCCCGTAGAAAAGAAGAGGGTGACTCAGATCAGAAGGCATGAGGTATAAGGAGTAAAAGAGCCTTACGTTCCCTTCCCACAATCAATTCCCCTACATAACCAAAGCATTTCTAGACACAACTTCGACCAGTTTGGCTTGGTAATCCTATAGGCAGTCAGGCTCTGATACAAACGCTGTCAGGACCCCGATTCCAAGTCACATCGATCTAGCCGGTAACACCTCATATCACTTTGTGGCCTCATGCACGGTATTCCCACGGGTGTCGCCTTACCATGGTCCGGGACCGTTTGCGCCTTTTGGCTCACGTATATGATAGTGTCGCTAGCATCCATATGACAGAGAACCCGGGCCGACATGGCTAGTCGTGAACCCAAAGTGGCACTAACCTATGGGGACAAGCTTACATGAATCACATCAAGCGTGTCGGTCAGCAGTGTGTGAATCCGGGCTGTAGCACTGGGCTAACAGGACTCCGGGAATCCAGGCTGTAGCAGGCTAGGCAGGACTCCGGATGTCACCGCGTGACATTTCCCCAAAGGGACAGACACAGGACCGAAGTGAAACACATGCCGGCCAGTCAAGTGTCCTGAGCAGTAGTGCTGGGCTAACAGGACTCCGGTGAACCGGGCTGTAGCGGACTACTATGGCTCATGGAAGCACTAGACTACATTTCCCCATAAGAGAGACTGCCAAGGATAAACAACTAGATTGTCGGATCCCACACATACCAAGCATTTCAATCATACACACAATATGCTCGATATGTGTAAATACAACATGGCATCACAACATAACTCTACAACTCAAGTATTTATTCATTAGGCTCCGAGGAGCGAGATATTACAAACATGGGTCTCATGACCCAACAATCATAGAATACAAATCAAAGCACATGCAGAAGCTTAACATGTCTGAGAACAGACATCTACAAATGAAAAAGGCTAAGAAGCCTGACTATCTACCAGATCCTGCCGAGGGCACAAGATCGTAGCTGACGTATCAAGCTAAACGTCGAAGTCCACGCGGAACTACTAGCGAGACTGAAACCTCTCTACAAAACATAAATTAAGCAAACGTGAGTACAAAGGTACTCAGCAAGACTTACATCAGAACTAAACTACATATGCATCGGTATCAACAAGGGGGGGGGTGGAGTTTAACTGCAGCAAGCCAGCTTTGACTCAATGGCTAACTTGAACTATGATTGCAAGCAACTCTTTTGAGGTGGCGCACACGAGTCCACATATTCACCATTCAATACACCACTATGGATCCGCTCCCGTCTCCCTACGAGAAGGCCATCCATAGCACTCACACTTATCTTGCGAGTTTTAGAGTATCCACTTTCACTTGTCTATAAACTATTATAGGCAACCCAGAAGTCCCTTACCATGGACACGGCTATTCGAATAGATGATGTTAACCCTGCAGGGGTGTACTTCTTCACACACGCTCTCACCACTTACCGCCGCTTACACGACATGTACTCAGCAACCTTCAAGCGGAAGCCCAACGAGGGTGTCGGCTACGGCCTACCTAAACACTCAAGTCTCTAGTCCAGGTTTATCGCCTATCCAGGTTCCATCCACAGGGAGTCTGGCCGAGGTTTCCACATATGGCCCCGGACGATGTGTACAGGGTTCCGAGACACCAAACGGGCGCCCGGCATGCCCGGTCACGGTGTATCTACCGCATCATAGCCCATCCTTAGGGTCAGCGCTACGCACGGCCGCCAACACGTATCCTATAAACACCGGAAACTAGTTGCAACTCCTGGACAGAGCACAAGGGTGATCAAGAAGCCGAGAGGGTCCATTGGTTTCGGGCCCAATGCGTGGTAGTAACTGTTTCATGGACCACAAACACAAAACTCAGTTCCTAAGGACGGCTTCAATGAGACAACCCACCATGTACTCCTACATGGCCTCTCACCGCTACCTTTACCAAATCGTGTTCACACAGTTAGCTCTCAAAAGTAGGACATGTTTACACACCTCCGATTCATCCCCGATGAATCAGACCTGAGTCAACTCTAAGCAGTAGCAGGCATGACAAACAAACATGAATGAGTAGGCACATCAAGGCTCAAACAACTCCTACTCATGCTAGTGGGTTTCATCTACCGCAGCATGTAACAGTTGAATCGTTGTTGTCCTAATGTAGTAAAAGGGAGCAGGAGCGAGAGAGGACGATTGTATCAGAATGAACAAGGGGGTTTTGCTTGCCTGGCACTTCTGAAGATAACATTGAGTCTTCATCAGTGTCAACGATCACAGCGTCGGAGCAGCGTCTACCGAGAGGGGACATTTACCGGCAAACAAGGAACAACACAATCAATGCAATGCAACAATATGATGGATGATCATGACATTGCAATATGCTGTTGATTGATCTAATGCAACTAGCAACAAGTTAAATGGAGTTGGTTTGAACACTAGGTTCAAATTCAAATTCAAACTATGAATTCAAATAGTGCATTATCATGTTTTGGACTAGACAGTGAGGTTAAGTTGTTCCAACATGCATGAAATTGTCATATTCAGATTCCTTGGATTTTTCTGATCATTTTTCATATATAATTTATTTCATTTTGAGTTACGGTTGAATTTCTATGATTTTTGGAAGTTTTGGACATTTTCTGAATCAAATAAATCATTCCTGATTTATTTAAAATCCAGAAAGCATTACTGCAACAGCCTAATGTCAGAATGATGTCATCAAGTCAACAGCGTTAGCCCAGGTCAAACCTGACAGTGGGTCCCGTGTGTCAGGTCATTAGTTTTAACTAATTATAATTAGTACTAACCCTAGATTAATTAGCCGGCTGGGCCCCACCTGTCATTGACCCAGGGGGGGTCAAACTGGGCCCACCCTTGGTCAAACGGGGTCAAACTCGCCGGACTTGGTCCATGGCTCGTCGACGGCGACGACAGAGACGACAGAGCGGCTCGGGAATGCTCTACAGGGCACTGTTTTGAGCGTGGTTTGTTGCTACGGCTGGGATGGCCTAGGTAGACGGCGACGACGACCTGTGCGGCGGCCGGCGTTTGGCCAACGATGGGTTGGTTGCTACGGGGCGCTAGGGGGATAAACTGGCAGGTGCTACGCGCTCCTGGGGGTTCACCGAGCACAGTGATGCGCTTAGGCGCAGGCTGCGGTGACCCTGGCCACGGCGGTGAAGAACCATGGCGACGGTGAGCTTTCGGCTCCGGTGGACCGCGGGGCTAGTAGAGGAGAACGACGGCGGGGAGAGAGGGGTTCGGTAGAGGATCTCATGGCGGGGTCGTCGGTGATCTCAGCGTGCTCGGGGATGGCCTGGTGACGACGAATCGGTCGACGACGATCGTCGCTGCAGAGGCGAAGATGGCGTCGACGACGGTGCTCCAGGGCGTTTGGCGTCATGTGGCTCGGCGGAGAGGACCGGGTCATCACGGCGGAGCTCGGGGGCGCATCGGAGAGGCTCAGAGATGGCTGTGGCCGTGGGGGAGCTCGTCGACGGCGATGGCTGCGTTCGGTCGCGCTTGTGGAAGGGACTAGAGGGTGAAGGAGAGAGCAGAGAGTGAGGGAGAGCAGCGGAGAAGTATCATCGGTCCCTGCATCTGGTGTAATAGTAATCCGGATGGCGTCTCCGTGGCATCGCTAGAAGGTCCGGGGAGGAAGCAGGAGGTGGCCGGAGCAGCGTCGGCGCTCGCCACGCACCTGGTTTGTAACGCCCTCGATGCGGCTATGTCTCCCACGTGTCGAGGCACAACTTAGAGACATAGGCGCATGGAAAGCAATGTCGCAAGTCGGGAATCATTACACAACCCATGTACATATATAATATAAAGGGGAATAATAATATAGTTGGCTTACACTCGCCACGTCACATCAAAGTACATAAATAACATCCATCATACAATCACTCATGGCCCGACTACGGCGCCAAAATGGAAAAGACCCCCAACAAGCGACTAGGCCCTGAATCTAACCCCGAATAGGCATCCCTACTGATCATCAGGAAACGACACATAGTAACGCTGAGAGTCCTCGTCGTACTCCCACTTCAGCTCGAGCGCGCCATCCGGAGAAGTATCATCGGTCCCTGCATCTGGTGTAATAGTAATCTGTGAGCCACAAAGGACTCAGCAATCTCGCACCCTCGCGATCAAGACTATTTAAGCTTAATAGGTAGGAAAGGGGTAATGTAAGTGGAGCTACATCAAGCGACTAGCATATATGGTGGCTAACTTATTCGCAAAGGAGAGCGAGAAGAGGAGGCAAAGCACGAGCGGAAAACTAAATAGAGCAGCCTACGCACGCATCACTCCAACGCCGTGTCCACTTCCCGGACTCCGCCGAGAAGAGGCCATCACGGCAACACACTCAGTTGATTCATTTTAATTATTTAAGGTTCAAGTTATCTACAACCGGACATTAACAAATTCCCATCTGCCCATAACCGCGGGCACGGCTTTCGAAAGATCAATCCCTGCAGGGGGGTCCCAACTTAGCCCATAACAAGCTCTCACGGTCAACGAAGGAATAGACCTCCACCCAGGACCCACCGATCAGACTCGGTATCCCGGTACAACAAGATGATTCGACAGGTCAAAACTAGTCCAGCAACACCGCCCGAATGTGCTGACAAATCCCGATAGGAGCTGCACATATCTCTTTCTCAGGGCACACTCAGATAAGCAATCCGTACAACTAAAACCAGCCCTCGGGTTCCCCCGAGGTGGCGCTGCAAGGGGCTCTAGTTCAGACCAACACTCAGAGGAGCACTGGCCCGTGGGGGGCTAAAATAAAGATGACCCTCGGGCTCCGGAAACCCAAGGGAAAAAGGAGGTAGGTGGAAAATGGTAAAACCAATGTTGGGCATTGCTGGAAAAGCTTTAATCAAGGCGAACTATCAAGGGGTTCCCATTATAGCCCAACCGCGTAAGGGACGCAACAATCCGGGAACATAACACCGATATGACGGAAACTAGGGCGGCAAGAGTGGAACAAAACACTAGGCGAGAGGCCGAGCCTTCCACCCTTTACCAAGTATATAGATGAGTAAAGATAACATAGCAATATAATGATATCCCAACAAGTAAATAAATGTTCCAACGAGGAACGACTCCAATCTTCACCTGCAACTAGCAACGCTATAAGAAGGGGCTTGAGCAAAGCGGTAACATAGCCAATCCATGGTTTGCTAGGACAAAGGTGGGTTAGAGGCTCAATCATGGCAATTGGGAGGCTGACAAGCAAGTGGTAGGCATCGTAGCATTGGCAAAGCAAAAGAGCGAGCAAACTAGCATAGCAAAGATAGTAGTGATTTCAAGGGTGTGATCATCTTGCCTGCACAGTTGTCAGAATTGACTGGATCCTCAAAAGCAAACTCAATGGGCTCCTCGTTAGCGAACTCGTCTCCCGGCTCTACCCAACAACACAAACAAGCAACAAGGATACAATCAACCACGTGCAAGGGCAACCAAAAAGATGCAAAGATGATGTGCTATGCGGGATGCGATGCGAGATGCAAAATGCAAGACGTGACAGGAAATGCATGAACCTGGCCTCAACTTGGAAAACCAAGTGTGCCACTGGATAGAGGGGAAGAAATCCCCTGAAAACGATATAAAGATCATGGCAATCGGAGCTACGGTTTAGAAATGGCAAGCGATTTACTAAACGAACTGATCTGCGATTTACAGCAAGTAGGCTCCTAAACGCAACAAAATGAACATGCTACAGCCACCCAACATGAAAACAAAATGCATGGCAGTGATGTACTCAAGAAGCTTAACAAATCACCAGGACTGATGCATAGGCAAATTCATCCATTAAGGGCTTCAAACAAGCATGGCAAAACTGAATAAGCAAAACATATCTCAGACTTAGCGAAATTAACGCTAGTCTGAAATTTCAGACCACGATGCTCTCTTCGGAGCAGCAAAACAACATGATGCAAAACCTGAACATGGCAAGTAAGAACAGGGAATGGAGCTACTCAACAAGCTTAACAAAACACCCAAAATTACCTGGGGCCAAAAGGGTTCACAAAATACTCTACCGAGCACACGAAGATCGATGAAACACAATCAGTTTTCAGACTTAGTGAAAACTGGGGCATGCTGAAATAGTAACTCACGGAGGCATGTAAACGAGCTCGATGCACTCACTACGGTGCAAGCATTGGCAAGGCAAGCATATATCCATTAAGAAGGCACAAAATTCTAGCTAGACATAGCAAGAACAAAGGCATAGCATGCATGGATCACTAGCAATCACTCCGGCAAAATCGCAAAATAGTTCACGATCTGCCCAAAACAGCAACTATGCAAAAGTTGAGCTCGATTGAGTCAACCTAGGTTGCTCCAAAATAACAAGTAAAGACATGGATGGATTAAGAACAACAAGCATAACAAAGCACTCTTACTGATCATCCTCAAAAGAGGCACGGATCACTAGGAAACAAGCTGGACATGTAGCATCGTGAACTAAAACATCCCAGACTTAGTGATTTTCACAAAGTCCTTGAAATCAGTAAACTCAGGTAGCCCTCTTTGCAAGCTTGCACAAGACAACACACACATCCTAAAAATGCATGGGAGGCACCTCTGGAAATAAGACAACATGCTTAACAATTCATCCCAAAGGGGCACAGGCATATCATGCACGGATTAAACATGGCAAAAATGACAAAAGTGCATGTTGAACTAACGGATCTGCAATTTAACTCATGATGCCTCCTTCCAACAGCATTTTGGGCACCAAGATGACCTCAAATGCAAATGATGCAATGGAATGAAATGATGTACTCGTCGAGACGAAGATTCTGACATATCATATGCCCAAATCGGAGCTACGTATGCAAAGATATGGCAGGTCAAACATGGCATAAAAATCTGGGAGGAGGAGAGAAAGTCAACCGGGTTTGGGTTTTTTGGATCTGGATCTGGACGGCGCGAATAACGAGGATGGCCGGAGCACTGTTCACGGAGGTCGCCGGAGATGACGGTGGTGGCCGGAGTTCGCTGGGTCGCCGGGCTCGGCGAGGCGCGCCGGCCGGTGAGGGAGGAGGCGGCGAGGGGCGCTACGGAGGCGGGCGGCGGCGCCGGCCGGCGACGAGGGCGGGGAGAATCCGAGATCCGAAAATGGGGGGCCTTTAAATAGGCATAAGTGGAGCTAGGAGAGTCCAAATGAGGTGCGGTTTTCGCCCACACGATCGTGATCGAACGACCGAGACGTTGGAGCAGAGTTTGGTCGGTTTTGGGCCAAAATGGAGGGGTGTTGGGCTGCACACACACGAGGCCTTTTCGGTCCCTCGGTTAACTGTTGGAGTATCAAACAAAGTCCAAATGACCCGAAACTTGACAGGCGGTCTACCGGTAGTAAACCAAGGCCGCATGGCAAGTCTCAGCCCAATCCGTAAATGTTTAATCCCCACACACGAAAGAAAGCTAGAAATGGCCACCGGAGGAGAACGAAGCGCCGGAATGCCAAACGGACAACGGGGAAAATGCTCGAATGCATGAGATGAACATGTATGCAAATGCAATGCACGTGATGACATGATATTAGATGCACGAAAACAAAAACAACACACGGAGACAAAGACCCAAACCCGAGAATTAAATATAACTTAATGCTGGAAACGGCAAGAGTTGGAGTACAATTCGGGAAGGTTACATATGGGGCGTTACAACACTCCACCACTACGAAAAGATCTCGTCCCGAGATCTAGGACTGAAAGAACTCTGGGTACTCAGAACGGAGGTGATCCTCGCGTTCCCAGGTAGCTTCACGGTCGGAATGGTGTGACCACTTGATTTTGAGAAACTTGATTGACTTGTTGCGAGTTTTGCGTTCAGTCTCTTCAAGGATTGCAACTGGGTGCTCACGGTAGGAGAGATCTTCTTGGAGCTCAATGTCCTCGAAGTTGACGATGCGCTCAGGCGTCTTGAAGCACTTACGGAGTTGCGAGACATGGAACACATCATGAACATTGGCAAAGGTTGCAGGAAGCTCGAGTTGATAGGCGAGGTCGCCTCTCTTGCTGACAATCTTGAAAGGCCCGACGTATCTGGGGGCAAGCTTACCTTTGATACCGAAGCGACGAGTCCCTTTCATAGGAGAGACGCGGAGGTAGACATGATCTCCGATCTCGAAAGCCAAATCACGGTGCTTGCTGTCATAGTAGCTCTTCTGACGAGATTGGGCTGCTTTGAGGTTATCACGAATGACCTTGCACATTTCTTCTGCCTCTGTGATCAGGTCATTACCCAGCAGCTGACGTTCACCGGTTTCAGACCAGTTGAGAGGTGTACGGCACTTCCTACCATACAGAATTTTAAACGGGGCCTTGTCGGAACTTGCTTGGAAACTGTTGTTGTACGAGAATTCAGCATAAGGAAGACAATCCTCCCACTTCATGCCGAAGGAGATAACACAAGCCCTGAGCATATCTTCAAGAATCTGGTTGACACGCTCGACTTGACCGCTTGTTTGAGGACGTAAAGCAGTGCTGAAGCGAATGTTGGTGCCCATGGCCTTCTGAAAAGAATCCCAGAACTTGGAGGTAAAGATGCTGCCACGGTCTAAAGATATCACTTGAGGAATACCATGCAGAGAGACAATTCGAGAGGTGTAGAGCTCCGCCAATTGAGCTGCAGTGATTGACTCTTTGATAGGCAGGAAATGCGCCACTTTGGTGAGCTTGTCGATGACAACGAATATAGCATCATTGCCACGCTTGGACTTAGGAAACCCAGTCACGAAGTCCATTTCAATGTGGTCAAACTTCCATTCTGGAATGGCAAGAGGTTGGAGGAGACCTGCTGGCCTTTGGTGTTCTGCTTTCACTCTTCTGCAGACATCACATTCATTCACGAATTGAGCGATCTCACGCTTCATTCGAGTCCACCAATAAGTTTGCTTCAGATCTTGATACATCTTCGTGCTCCCAGGGTGGATGGAGAGGAGAGAGTTGTGAGCCTCATTCATTATCACTTTACGAAGTTCACCTTTGGGCACCACAATTCGATCCTCGAAGAAGAGAGTGTCCTTGTCATCAAGTCGGTAGCACTTGTACTTGGACTGACTCTTTGCAATACCAATCTTCACCTTTTTCACCATAGCATCAAGAAGCTGGGCTTGGCGAATCTGGTCTTCCAAGGTAGGAGAAACTTGAAGGTTGGCGAGGAAACCTTGAGGAACAACTTGCAGATTAAGTTTGCGGAAGGCTTCACAAAGCTCGGGTTGATAAGGCTTGAGAATCAGACTGTTGCAATATGCTTTTCTGCTCAAAGCGTCAGCAATCACATTAGCCTTGCCTGGAGTATACTCGATACTCGGATTGTACTCTTGAATCATTTCGACCCATCGAGTCTGCCTGAGGTTGAGATTAGGCTGAGTGAAGATGTACTTGAGACTCTTGTGATCAGTGAAAATGTCCACTTTTCTTCCCAAGAGAAGATGCCTCCAAGTCAACAATGCGTGCACAACTGCCGCCAACTCGAGATCATGAGTGGGGTAGTTCTTCTCATTAGGATTTAACTGGCGAGAGGTATAAGCAACAACTTTCTTCTCTTGCATCAGTACAGCACCTAGACCTTGGAGAGAGGCATCACAAAAGACCTCGTACGGCTTGGTTTCATCAGGCGGAGTTAGAACTGGAGCAGTGATCAATTTCTCTTTCAAAGCGTTGAAAGCGATATCACACTCCGGAGACCAAACGTACTTGACGTGCTTCTGAAGAAGATTTGAGAGAGGCTTCGCGATCTTGGAGAAGTTTTCAACGACTCTTCGGCAATAACTTGCAAGACCGAGGAAGCTACGGAGTTGCTTCACATTCTGAGGAGGTTCCCAATTAACGATTGCAGACACCTTCTCAGGATCCACGGAAATGCCCTTGGCAGAGATAATATGACCATGATAAAGAACCTCATCGAGCCAAAACTCACACTTGGAGAACTTGGCGTAGAATTGATGTTCCCTTAGCTTGTCAAGAGCAAACGCAAGTGTTTGGCATGATCTTCCTTGTTCTTCGAGAAAACCAGGATGTTGTCGAGATAGACCAAAACAAAGTCGTTGGTGTAGGGGTTGAAGATGAAGTTCATCATGCGAGAGAACGTCGGAGGAGCATTGGCGAGGCCAAAAGACATAACAGTGTATTCATATGACCCATAGCTTGTTCTGAACGCCGTCTTTGGAATATCTTGCTCACGAATGCGAATTTGATGATAACCCATACGGAGATCAAGCTTGGAGAATACTTGGGCACCCTTGAGTTGTTCGAACAGCTCATTAATGTTGGGAAGTGGATATTTGTTCTTGATGGTCTTCTTGTTCAATGGACGATAATCAACACAAAGTCGGTCCGTTCCATCCTTCTTCTTCACAAAAAGAACACCACAACCCCACGGAGAAGTACTAGGCCGAATGAGACCCATTCTTTCTTGAACATCGAGTTGTTTCTTCAACTCCTTCAACTCTTCGGGGCCGAGCTTGTAAGGCCGTTTGCACACAGGTTCCGTACCGGGCTCAAGTTCAATAACAAATTCAACCAGCCGGTTTGGAGGCATGCCTGGGAGTTCTTCTGGGAAGACATCTTGATACTCACAAACAACCGGAATCTGCGAAATAGCATCCAATTCACCCTTTTCATTGAGAGAGAACAACCGGATGGTATTATCCCGAGCAGCAAAAACAATGACATCTTCAGACGAATGAGTCAGTTGAATCTGCCTGGCTGCACAATCGAGGTGAGCCTTGTGTTTAGAGAGCCAGTCCATCCCAAGAATAAGATCAATATCGGAATCGCCAAGAACATTTGGAGAAGCCAAGAGCTTATGATCGCCCAAAGTGATAGTGACATCCGGAACACATACACGAGATGTCATTTGACGGGCCGGAGAAACAATAGCCAACGGTTTCGACAACACTTGAGTAACAAAATCATGCTTAGATGCAAAAGGTCTCGACATAAAACAATGCGATGCACCAGTGTCAAAAAGAACCCTTGCATGAATATCATTAACAGGAAGGTTACCCATGATCACATCTGACGAATCCTCTGCTTGAGCTGCATTCACCATATTGACCTTGGCGTGCTTGGGATTATGCTTGACCACAACTGTACTTGCCGATCTGACAGGAGGAGGAGGAGGAAGACGTCTCTAGTTGAAACACTTGTTGGCATAGTGACCCTTCTGTTGGCACTTGTTGCACGTGACCTCAGAGAGCGGACGGTGGTACGGAGCACTCGATCTTGAAGCTTGAGACGAAGTCTTGTTCTGAAAGCCTGGGTTGGGTGGGTGGGATGAACCACTGCCACCTTTGCTCTTCTGCTGATACGGCTGACGGAACGGAGGAGGAGGGAGCCAATACTTCTGCTGCTTGGCCACTTGAGTAGAGGAAGAAGACGTAGTGTCTCTGACTCGCTTCCTGGAAGCATCACACCTTAGCTGAGCAGCCTCTTGCTTCAGTGCCATGTTGTAGAACTCATCATATCTCAGCGGCTCGAAGAGGACAAGAGCGAGCTGAATTTCTTCACGAAGACCTCCCCTGAACTGATAGATCATGCTCTTCTCATCAGGAACATCCTGCTTGGCAAAACGGGCGAGCTTCTGGAACAACTTGTTGTAGTCATAGACAGACAAAGAGCCTTGCTTCAGATTGCGGAATTCTTCACGTTTGCTTTCAGTCACACTTTAAGGAATGTGATGAGCGCGGAAATCATGACGGAAATCATCCCAAGTGATCAAACGTCCACCTCTGGAATCCCGGTACTGCTGAAACCACTCTGCGGCCTGATCCTTGAGCTGGAAAGAAGCGAACTTCACGAAATCTTCAGGTCTGACGTTGCTACATTCAAAATGCTTGCCCAGATCGACTAACCAATCATCAGCATCGGTAGCCTCAACGCAGTTACTGAACGTCTTTGGACCATTTGTGAGGAACTGATTCAGAGTTGCAAATTGGTTCTGGTTGTTGCCTTGAATTCCTTGACTGCTTTGATTCCGCTCTTGGATGATTTGCATGATCAGCTGAGTATTTGCATTAGTAGCAGCCATCACAGCCTGCCATGCTTCCGGAGGAGGCGGAGGTGGCGGAGGATCTTGATTCTGGTTCTGACTGGTGCTCTTAGCGGGAGCCATCCTGAAGAGGTTGACCACCATTAGCACACAAATAGAGAAATATTGAAGGTGAAACCAATGGAATGAAAATTGCAACATAAAGTCTTCACATCCGAACAAAATGAACGAATGCGCTTCTCTTGAAGTGGTCACATATTCCTAAATTGCGAAGCCACGAAGAATCAGGTAGAAGAGGTACATCAACGAGGGATGGAATCAACACATGACGTCGAAGCAGAACGAATACCACAACTCAAAATAAAACCAAGGGTTGGCTTGCAGAATAAGCCGGAACAAACACATGATAGAAATTTCGTTCGAAGTGTTCGTGGTAGGACCTACACGGGCTCGACCGTACAGCACCATCATGTACAAGGCAGTGCACATGACATACGAAGCGTCCCCGAGTCAGCATAGCCAAGGACTCTTTAAGACACAACGAGACCACTGTAAAATCGACCGTGAATAGGCGAACCACTAGACGTCGAACCCCAATTTCATATCACACATCTGTTGGAAAGATATCCTAAGGCTACTTGAATTCCCACCTATGAAACTCCCGAAACTTTCCGGTTATGCAATCAGGTGTTGGGGATACAGGGGAAGCATAATATCTCACCCAAGCTAGCAAATCCTACATCCAGCTGCATCAATCCTTCAACACATAACCAAGAAACCTTCAGAAACCATCTATCTCAACCTTCGAAAAGCATCCGTTATACAAGTTATGGCGATACTCCCGAACTCCCGCCCCAGTACTGGGTGGCGTCGAGGTTATCTCACCAACGAACTGCATAAAAGAGATTTTCGATGTCGCGCACATATCTCAAGTATGCCAGAATTGCAACGATAGAATTATGATGACAACACCTCAGAGCTCAACTCCCCGGGACACTTCCACTAAACCCCTGACAGGAGGCACCAAGACAGTATTCTCATCATAAGCCATCGGAACAAAACTAAGATACTCGCGTGATCCCAAAATTTTTTTTAGTGAAATTTGAGAAGAGAAGAGTCAAAACTCTATGTCAGGATGCCTTACCAGAGCGATGAGGAGACTGGGAAGTAAAAGAATTCCTAAGCTCTGCGATATATAATTCCTAAGGACTCAAAACATTTTTCTAGACACAACTCGGCTGCTAAAAACGATCAAGCAATGGGGCTCCTAAGGTCGGGGAAGGCTCTGATACCAACTTGTAACGCCCTCGATGCGGCTATGTCTCCCATGTGTCGAGGCACGACTTAGAGACATATGCGCATGGAAAGCAATGTCGCAAGTCGGAAATCATTACACAACCCATGTACATATATAATATAAAGGGGAATAATAATATAGTTGGCTTACACTCGCCATGTCACATCAAAGTACATAAATAACATCCATCATACAATCACTCATGGCCCGACTACGGCGCCAAAATGGAAAAGACCCCCAACAAGCGACTAGGCCCTGAATCTAACCCCGAATAGGCATCCCTACTGATCATCAGGAAACGACACATAGTAACACTGAGAGTCCTCGTCGTACTCCCACTTCAGCTCGAGCGCGCCATCCGGAGAACTATCATCGGTCCCTGCATCTGGTGTAATAGTAATCTGTGAGCCACAAAGGACTCAGCAATCTTGCACCCTCACGATCAAGACTATTTAAGCTTAATAGGTAGGAAAGGGGTAATGTAAGTGGAGCTGCATCAAGCGACTAGCATATATGGTGGCTAACTTATTCGCAAAGGAGAGCGAGAAGAGGAGGCAAAGCACGAGCGGAAAACTAAATAGAGCAGCCTACGCACGCATCACTCCAACACCGTGTCCACTTCCCGGACTCCGCCGAGAAGAGGCCATCACGGCAACACACTCAGTTGATTCATTTTAATTATTTAAGGTTCAAGTTATCTACAACCGGACATTAACAAATTCCCATCTGCCCATAACCGCGGGCACGGCTTTCAAAAGATCAATCCCTGCAGGGGGGTCCCAACTTAGCCCATAACAAGCTCTCACGGTCAACGAAGGAATAGACCTCCACCCAGGACCCACCGATCAGACTCGGTATCCCGGTACAACAAGATGATTCGACAGGTCAAAACTAGTCCAGCAACACCACCCGAATGTGCCGACAAATCCCGATAGGAGCTGCACATATCTCTTTCTCAGGGCACACTCAGATAAGCAATCCATACAACTAAAACCAGCCCTTGGGTTCCCCCGAGGTGGCGCTGCAAGGGGCTCTAGTTCGGACCAACACTCAGAGGAGCACTGGCCCGTGGGGGGCTAAAATAAAGATGACCCTCGGGCTCCGGAAACCCAAGGGAAAAAGGAGGTAGGTGGAAAATGGTAAAACCAATGTTGGGCATTGCTGGAAAAGCTTTAATCAAGGCGAACTATCAAGGGGTTCCCATTATAGCCCAACCGCGTAAGGGACGCAACAATCCGGGAACATAACACCGATATGACGGAAACTAGGGCGGCAAGAGTGGAACAAAACACTAGGCGAGAGGCCGAGCCTTCCACCCTTTACCAAGTATATAGATGAGTAAAGATAACATAGCAATATAATGATATCCCAACAAGTAAATAAATGTTCCAACGAGGAACGGCTCCAATCTTCACCTGCAACTAGCAACGCTATAAGAAGGGGCTTGAGCAAAGCGGTAACATAGCCAATCAATGGTTTGCTAGGACAAAGGTGGGTTAGAGGCTCAATCATGGAAATTGGGAGGCTGACAAGCAAGTGGTAGGCATCGTAGCATTGGCAAAGCAAAAGAGCGAGCAAACTAGCATAGCAAAGATAGTAGTGATTTCAAGGGTGTGATCATCTTGCCTTCACAGTTGTCATAATTGACTGGATCCTCAAAAGCAAACTCAACGGGCTCCTCGTTAGCGAACTCGTCTCCCGGCTCTACCCAACAACACAAACAAGCAACAAGGATACAATCAACCACATGCAAGGGCAACCAAAAAGATGCAAAGATGATGTGCTATGCGGGATGCGATGCGAGATGCAAAATGCAAGACGTGACAGGAAATGCATGAACCTGGCCTCAACATGGAAAACCAAGTGTGCCACTGGATAGAGGGGAAGAAATCCCCTGAAAATGATATAAAGATCATGGCAATCGGAGCTACGGTTTAGAAATGGCAAGCGATTTACTAAACGAACCGATCTGCGATTTACAGCAAGTAGGCTCCTAAACGCAACAAAATGAACATGCTACATCCACCCAACATGAAAACAAAATGCATGGAAGTGATGTACTCAAGAAGCTTAACAAATCACCAGGACTCAGGCATAGGCAAATTCTTCCATTAAGGGCTTCAAACAAGCATGGCAAAACTGAATAAGCAAAACAGATCTCAGACTTAGCGAAATTAACGCTAGTCTGAAATTTCAGACCACGATGCTCTCTTCGGAGCAGCAAAACAACATGATGAAAAACCTGAACATGGAAAGTAAGAGCATGGCATGGAGCTACTCAACAAGCTTAACAAAACACCCAAAATGACCTGGGGCCAAAAGGGTTCACAAAATACTCTACCGAGCACAGAACATCGATGAAACACAATCAGTTTTCAGACTTAGTGAAAACTGGGGCATGCTGAAATAGCAACTCACGGAGGCGTGTAAACGAGCTCGATGCACTCACTACGGTGCAAGTCATGGCAAGGCAAGCATATATCCATTAAGAAGGCACAAAATTCTAGCTAGACATGGCAAGAACAAAGGCATAGCATGCATGGATCACTAGCAATCACTCCGGCAAAATCGCAAAATAGTTCACGATCTGCCCAAAACAGCAACTATGCAAAAGTTGAGCTCGATTGAGTCAACCTAGGGTGCTCCAACATAACAAGTAAAGACATGGATGGATTAAGAACAACAAGCATAACAAAGCACTCTTACTGATCATCCTCAAAAGAGGCACGGATCACTAGGAAACAAGCTGGACATGTAGCATCGTGAACTAAAACATCCCAGACTTAGTGATTTTCACAAAGTCCTTGAAATCAGTAAACTCAGGTAGCCCTCTTTGCAAGCTTGCACAAGACAACACACACATCCTAAAAATGCATGGGAGGAACCTCTGGAAAGAAGACAACATTCTTAACAATTCATCCCAAAGGGGCACAGGCATATCATGCACGGATTAAACATGGCAAAAATGACAAAAGTGCATGTTGAACTAACGGATCTGCAATTTAACTCATGATGCCTCCTTCCAACAGCATTTTGGGCACCAAGATGACCTCAAATGCAAATGATGCAATGGAATGAAATGATGTACTCGTCGAGACGAAGACTTTGACATATCACATGCGCAAATCGGAGCTACGTATGCAAAGATATGGCAAGTCAAACATGGCATAGAAATCTGGGAGGAGGAGAGAAAGTCAACCGGGTTAGGGTTTTTTGGATCTGGATCTGGATGGCGCGAATAACGAGGATGGCCGGAGCACTGTTCACGGAGGTCGCCGGAGATGACGGTGGTGGCCGGAGTTCGCTGGGTCGCCGGGCTCGGCGAGGCGCGCCGGCTGGTGAGGGAGGAGGCGGCGAGGGGCGCTGCGGAGGCAGGCGCCGGCGCCGGCCGGCGACGAGGGCGGGGAGAATCCGAGATCCGAAAATGGGGGGCCTTTAAATAGGCATAAGTGGAGCTAGGAGAGTCCAAATGAGGTGTGGTTTTCGCCCACACGATCGTGATCGAACGACCGAGACGTTGGAGCAGAGTTTGGTGGGTTTTGGGCCAAAATGGAGGGGTGTTGGGCTGCACACACACGAGGCCTTTTCAGTCCCTCGGTTAACCGTTGGAGTATCAAACGAAGTCGAAATGACCCGAAACTTGACAGGCGGTCTACCGGTAGTAAACCAAGGCCGCATGGCAAGTCTCGGCCCAATCCGGAAATGTTTAATCCCCACACATGAAAGAAAGCTAGAAATGGCCACCGGAGGAGAACGAAGCGCCGGAATGCAAAACGGACAACGGGGAAAATGCTCGAATGCATGAGATGAACATGTATGCAAATGCAATGCACGTGATGACATGATATGAGATGCACGAAAACAAAAACAACACACGGAGACAAAGACCCGAACCCGAGAATTAAATATAACTTAATGCCGGAAACGGCAAGAGTTGGAGTACAATTCGGGAAGGTTACATATGGGGCATTACATGGTTGTCCTCCTGGCAGAGGAGGAAGATGACAAGGGCGATGGGGGCTGGGCCGGCCACTTGGGCCGCCAGGTGGGCTGGCAGGTAAGGCCAGGTGGGTTTTTCCTCTCTCTCTCTCTGTTTTTTTTCTAATTCCGTTCTGTTTTCTATTTTGCAGGTTTGTTTTGAATTTGGTTTTGAAACCAATTCAATTTTGTTGCTTCTGGAAATATTTTTAGAAGCTAAAAGAATTAAACCAAAGCTCCATAAAATATTTCAGAATTATTGGACCTATATTTATTTAATAGTAGATATAAATCCAATTCAAATAATTATTGATTTAATCCAAATGCCCAAAATAAATGTTTCTGAGACACCAAAAATATTGGTTTGTATTTTACCTCTTGCCAATATTTCCAGAGGATAACAAGAGCATTTTCTTGGACTTATTTGAAGCAATTTTATCTTCATCATTTTTAAAAGGATTCTGAGGCTTTGAAAATTCCCCAATTCAAATTTCATTTGAATTTAAACATGATGCAACACCCAAGCTAGTCCAAGGCCAAGGTAATGCTAGGGATGTGACATCATCGTTCTAAGGTAGATTGTGCTACCTAATCGGTGTTTCTGGTGTACTCTTCGACCAATGAGTTAGGAGTGTGTCGATCCATCACTCTCTTGATCACATTGTCTTGCCCTAAAAAGCAAGATTGTTCTCGATCTTAGTAACATATCGGTGGTTCGTGATGTTCCGAATATCTTCTTGGAAGTATTACCAGGTTGTCACCTGCCCGCTATGTTGAGTTCGTGATCATGTTGGTGTTCCTCCAAACCGTCCTTTCTCCAAGAATCTGTGTCAGATACCCTGAGCAAGTTGGTTAAGCTAAACAACAACTTGGAGAGTTGAAAGATAAAAGCTTGTCCGACTCAGTCCATTCCAAAGGGATATCTTGCGTGTGTGTGTGCGTGTGTGTTGAAGAAAGATGACATCTTCAGCAATTGATCCTCGTGATCAATTGTCGGTGCTATTGTCTTACCTAGACTTTGATTTGAGTGTGGGCTATCGTCAAATCAAATCAGAACCAACGATATTCGTAATGTTGTCTTACTCGTGGATGATTCCTCGAGCATACATCATTATATTCTTTGGGTCTGACCAATACTATCATCTTGTTCACATAATTATGGAATTCCACTTATATGGAAAACTGGATAAATTGTTGTTGAGCCATCGACAACATCCTTATTCTCTCCATGATTTTGCTGGACATTAAGCTAGTGTTGGAAACTTTGTAAACAATGCCTTCGAGTCCCGCCCCTGAGGTATATGTTTGGATGAGAGAAGTGACTTCCTCTAATTCACGTGTATCTGATGTAAGTTGCCGCCGTGAATTTGAAAGTTTGTTTTTGCTTCCTTTGGAATCATCCCAAGTCAGTCACGCATGTGCGAAGTATTGGTTTGATAGACTGACCATCTCCATTCCATATGTATTCCTAGCACACAAAGCCACTGATTGAATTTGTTCAAGGATAAGAAGTTCAACTGCTATTCCCGAAGGGCCCAGAGAGACATGCACAGGACTTCGTTATCTTCAATGATGGTTCCCAACCAGAACTCGATAGTGTTTTATTATAAGACTACTATGTGGTCATGCTTGTCTAGGACAGTGTGCTCACATGTATGTAGCAGAATCAGCTCATGTTTTGGAGCTTGCTATCATAGTTCATTTCTCGAGAATCTCGCAACTCCATCGTGTCGAATTGTGTTGCAAACTTTCTTTTCCAGACATGTTATCTAAATTATCCTGTTACCAACCAGATTTGAATCTCAGGCAGATATGATGGTTGGAATTTTTCCAAGATCTATGATGTAGGCCCCGACAAGGCTGATTTTCTGGCCGACACACCTAGCCGGAAGGTCTATCATTGTAATAACTTGATTGAGTTATTTGACCATCTTCTCCATGAGGATTTAGTGCAACTTATTCTAGGAGTTGTTCCTTCGGAATTATTGTGCTCTTCGTTTCTTCAGTTATTCTATAACTACTCAAAAGTGGAATCACTTTGAGTTTTTCTCCAGTTACTAGAATCATTCTGAGCATTTGCATTTTGTTCCCAGCTTGCACCCGCCTTCGTGCCATTTTACTATGGTTTGCCTTCTCAGTAATTTTTATTTTAGGATCATCCTCAAAAGTGGGCTTACCCTGAACCCTATCCTTTTTCGATGATAAGAAGAAATCATCCATTGTGTTGTCTTCAACAAGGTAGTCCACACCATCCATTCTAGTATGAGTATGCCATTTCTTCAAGCTCCTTCACGCGATCATTTGTGATTGCCTCAGGCTGGTGAGAAGGGTTTCAATGATCTCTGAATCAAAAGTAATTCTTTTTACCACTTAAGGGAATATTTTTGCGAGTCACCTTCTTTAAGATGTCTCGTTATGATATCATGGCAATTATCTCCTCGCTACTTTGAAACCATGCACCATCATCTTAAGCGTGGAATTGTTGCCTACCAAATTTGAACCTTTATCATCCGCTTCTTTCCATGTGTGTTTCGTGTCTCCGGTCAAGAGATGTTTTATATCTCACTCCATGAGTTGATCTTGAGTGCTCGGTCCTCGAGGAGATCGATTCCTGTAGAATTTCTTTCTGTCGTCATCATGCTGGATGAAGATCCCGAAAGCAAAGATGTTAAGATCAAGATGATGCAATGAATCACCATCCTCGGGAAGGGCAGTTGGATCGAGAAGACTGTGATAGTTTTGTGACCCCCCTTCCTTCTTACCTCACGTCTTGAATCTCGGGCCGAGATTCTTGTTTATTGGGGGTGAGTTGTCACAGCCCTAGAATTTGATTGCAATTAGTTTCATAAGGATCCTGCATCATGTCTAAATTTCTGAAACTTGAATTGAGGAAAGTGGAAGCCTCAAAAACTTCAATAAAAAAAGGGGCAAGGACCCTTAAGCTTGCATTCAGTGAAACCAAAATGGCCTTCATTAATGTTTGATAATCTTGGCAAGGGTTTGTATCCAAACCAAAAATATTGAACATTTTTAAGGAATTATTTTGGCACTAAATTTAAATCATTATTGTATTTGAATTTGGAATTATATTCATAATATATGGGATATATTTTCAATTAACTTTGAAATGGTTTATGTGCTGTTGGAAAAGTCCATCTAGCAACATAAAATTATTCAAAGGGTTTTGTCACTGTTTTGAAATTCTTTTGAATTTGAATCAGTGGCAAAATGATTAAATAAAAATAAAACAATACATAATTATAAAACAGAGTAGAAACTCACTTGACTTTCCTGGCCCACCTCCGTAGCAGCCCAGCTGGGCAAAGCCAGCCCAGCCCACCAGGGGCCAGGTTGTCTTCAATCTTGCGCCAGTACGACGCACAGCGTGTGCTCGCCGCACGCGCGCCCTCCGAGCGCCACCTCCTCTCTGCCTGCTCGCCTGGATGCTTCTGGACGATGCCACGCAGCCCTCTTGACCCCCTCTCACTCTCCCTCGGCCTCGTCCCCTCCTCTGTCCTGCTCCTCTCACCACCGAATGGAGCCATCGCCATCGTCGCCGTTCATCATGGCCACCGACCTCCTCACGCCCAGCCATCCCGACCATGAGCTCCGCCTCACTGTCGTGCACCTCTACGCCGAACAACACGACCCCGAACACCCTGAAGCCTCATCATTGAGCTCATCTTCTCTGCACGGCCGCAGGAGATCACCATCGTCGCCCCGTCGCCTCCAAGCCTCCCCCGAGCCACTGAGCCGCTCGTCTGTTTCGCCATGAGCTTCTCCTTCGTTCCCCTCTCTCCCCTCGCTCGATTGCGCCACGTAGCCGTCGTTCCCACCGGACCCGAGAACTCACCGCCGCCGTGGTTCCTCACCATCGTGGCCAGGGCCACCGCAGCTCAGGCCCGAGCGCGTCATCATGTTCCGTGAATCCCAGGAGCTTGTAGAACCCACCGACTACTCCCCTAGTGCACCATAGAATCGATTCTGTCCGCACCCGAAATCCGGCCACCGCGGATGTGCTCGACATCGTCTTCTCCGGAGACCCCGCAGCCTTCCGAGTGCTCAACTAGATGTGGCCGTGTGCGGGCTATCTTCTGGTGGCCTTCGCGCGTCCTGCCGCCGCCTGTAGCGCAGCCCTGGCGAGCTCCCGCTGCAGCTTTGGTCACCGTCGGCTGAATTCCTGTGACAGCCGACGTGGCGGGGTCATTAGCACTAATCCCCGCCAGCTGGACCACCCCTGGGCACTGACAGCGGGCCCCATAGCTAGTCAAAGCGTCAGTCAATGTGGGATTAGCACTTGTGTGACTGACCAGTGGGCCCCGTTGGTCAGTTTTGACCTGGGCTGGCCCCGTTGACCGCTGACGCAGTAGTGATGCAGTGCTGACATCATAATAGCTTTCTGGATTATTTCTGTCTCACAAAGATTTGGAAATTCCAGAAAATTGTATAAACTTCTAAAAATCATAGGAATTCAACCGTAACTCCAAATGAAATAAATTATATATGAAAAATGATCAAAAAAACCCAAGGAATCTGAATATGGCATTTTCATGCATGTTTGAACAACTTAACCTCACTGTTTAGGCCAAAACATGATAATGCACTATTTGAATTCATAGTTTGAATTTGAATTTGAACCTAGTGTTCCAACCAACTCCATTTAACTTGTTGCTAGTTGCATTAGCTTAATCAACAACATATTGCCATGTCATGATCATGCATCATATTGTTGCATTGCATTGATTGTGTTCTTCCTTGTTTGCCGGTAATTGTCCCCTCTTGGTAGATGCTGCTCCGACGCTGTGATCGTTGACACTGATTAAGACTCAATGTTTTCTTCAGAAGTGTCAGGAAAGCAAAACCCCCTTGTTCATTTCGATACAATCCCACTCTCTCGCTCCTGCTCTCTTTTACTGCATTAGGAAAACAACGATTCAACTGTTACATGCTGCGGTAGCTGAACCCCTTTCTTCTGCATGACCTGTCATTGCCACAGTAAATAGATGAAACCCACTAGCATGAGTAGGAATTGTTTGAGCCCTGATGTGCCTACTCATTCATGCCTGTTGTCATGCCTGCTACTGCTTAGAGTTGAGTCTTGTCTGATTCATCAGGAATGAATTGGAACATGGTGAACATGTCCTACCGTTGAGAGCTAAGTGTGTGAACACGATTTGGTAATGGTACCGGTGAGAGGCCATGTAGGAGTACATGGTGGGTTGTCTCATTGCAGCCGTCCTCGGGAACAGAGTCCTGTGTTTGTGATCCATGAACAGTTACTACCACACATTGGGTTCCGGTAACTCGGCCCCTCTCGGCTTATTAATCAACTCGATCTCTGTCCAGGAGTTGCAACTAGTTTCTGGTGTTTGTAGGTAGTGTTAGTAGTCTACCAAGTGGCACCCGGTATAGGTGGGCTTGGGATAGACTAGGCACAGTGGCATGGTGTACCAAGTGGCACCCGGATGGTGGGCTTGGGAACCCTGCATACATCGTTTGGGGCCGTGAGCGACACCCCGGCCGGATCTCCTTGCGGATGGAACCCGAATAGGCAATAAACCTGGACTAGAGACTTGTTGGTTAGTCAGGTCATGGCCGACTCCCTCGCCCGGCTTCCGCTTGAAGGTTGCCGAGGTACATGACGTGTACAGGGCGATAAGTGGCGAGAGCATGTGTGAAGAAGTACACCCCTACAGGGTTATCATTATCTATTCGAATAGCCGGATTCCTCGGATATGGAAACTTGGACCCCTTTTGCATAGTTCATAGACAAGTGAAAGTGGATACTCTAAAACTCGCAAGATAAGCATGAGTGCTATGGATGGCCTTCTCGTAGGGAGACGGGAGCGGATCCATAGTGGTGTATTGATATGGTGAATATGTGGACTCGTGTGCGCCACCTCAAAAGAGTTACTTGCAATCATTGAAAGGTGGCTTGCTGCAGTTAAACTCCACCACCCTCTTTGTTGATACCGATGCATATGTAGTTAGTTGTGATGTAAGTCTTGCTGGGTACATTTGTACTCACGTTTGCTTATTTTATGTTTTGCAGAGAGACTTCAATCTCGCTAGTAGTTCCACGTGGGCTTCGACGTTTAGCTTGTTACCTCAGCTACGATCTTGTACCCTTGGGAGGGTCTGGTAGATAGTTAGGCTCCTCTGCCTTCTTCATTTTTAGTTGTCTATACTCAGACAAGTTAAGCTTTCGCATGTGCTTTGACTTGTATGCTCTGAATGTTGGGTCATGAGACCCATGTTTGTAATATCTCGCTCCTCGGAGCCTAATGAATAAATACTTGAGTCGTAAAGTTATGTTGTGATGCCATGTTGTATTTACACATGTCGAGCATATTGTGTGTATGACTGAAATGCTTGGTATGTGTGGGATCCGACAACCTAGTTGTTTATCCTTGGTAGCCTCTCTTATGGGGAAATGTAGTCTTGTGCTTCCATGAGCCATAGTAGTCTGCTACAGCCCGGTTCACCGGAGTCCTGCTAGCCCAGCACTACTGCTCAGGACACTTGACTGGCCGGCATGTGTTTCACTTCTTTCCTGTGTCTGTCCCTTTGGGGAAATGTCACGCGGTGACATCCGGAGTCCTGCCTAGCCTGCTACAGCCCGGGTTCCCGGAGTCCTGTTAGCCCAGTGCTACAGCCCGGATTCACACGCTGTTGACCGACATGCTCGATGTGATTCATGTATGCCTGTCCCCATAGGTTGGTGCCGCTTTAGGTTCACGACTAGCCATGTCGGCCCGGGTTCTCTGTCATATGGATGCTAGCGACACTGTCATATACATGAGCCAAAGGGCGCAAATGGTCCCAGGCCTTGGTAAGGTGACACCCGTGGGAATACCGGGCGTGAGGCCGCAAAGTGATATGAGGTGTTACCAGCTAGATCGATGTGACTTGGAATCAGGGTCCTGACACTTAAAGTTAGAACACTGGGTGCGCGCAAAGTCTTTCCTTCCCACCAATCTACGCCCTAGCTCGCTAAGATCTCGCGGACGAACTCGACAAACTCGCAACACAGAAAGACATGAGGTTTATACTGGTTCGGGCCACCGTTGTGGTGTAATACCCTACTCCAGTGTGGTGGTGGTGGATTGCCTCTAGGGCTGATGATGAACAGTACAAGGGAAGAACGGCCTCCTGAGGTTGAGGTGTTCTTGTGAGTAGGCTCTCGTCCGGGTTGGACCAACCTAAGATGAGATGCCTCTACTATGGTGGCTAGCTCTACTTATATAGGCCCTGGTCCTCTTCCCAAATATCGAGCGGGAAGGGAGTCAACAACGGCGGGCAAATTTAAAGGGGGACAACTAGTACAAGCTATCCTGACAAAAGTGGTCTTCGCCTGCGAAAGGCTCTGGTGGTGACGCCGTCTTGGGCTCCACGATGACCTCCGTGTTGCCGTCCTCCTGGTCATGGTCTCGTTGCACCAATATAGCAACCTTTGCCTGATGCCTCAGTACTCTTCGCCTGCCTTGGCCTCCTTAGCACGAAAGAGGAAACAAGGACACTATGCGCTCGCGCCCGCCTGATGTCGTGTGCCATGGCTCACGTCACGAGGGCCTCGTGATGTTTGCCCCGCCAAGATATCTCTGCTCCTCATGAGGTTGCCTGGCTTGGCCACTTCAGAGGAGGTCTTGCGTTGTGCACCTCGCGAGGCTTGGACCCTCGCAAGGGTCTTGGATGCTTTGTTGGTGAAGACAGGTTGTATGGCCTACCGGCTTAGCCACGCCGTGGGCCGCAGGCAGGCAAGTCTGGGGACCCCCGTTCCCAGAACGCCAACACCGTTGTTCTCCTTTGGTGCATCCACCATGTATACATCATACGAGGAAGTGGCCGTCCAGTGTCCGATGAATAGCGGGTTCTGGGCCTCTTCTTCTCCGGCATCGTCGTCCATACCGTCGATTTCCTCGGAGTCGTAATCAAGTGTGTCGGTTAAATCCTTGACCGTGGCTATGAAGTGGTGGCGGGTGGGGAGCAAAATTCTCCATTGTCAGCCCCTAGTTCGAACCGGATATAGTTCGGCTGTGAGTCCTCCGCCAAGGACAGGTTCTTTAATGAGTTTAGCATGTCGCCCAAAGGTGAGTGCTGGAAGATGTGTGCGGCGTTGAATTCGAAGATCGATGAACCACCAAGTTCGGCATCCGCAGGCTCACATGGTTCAGAACTTACGGCCGGAAACGAGTCCGGAGTTCCGGTGGCACAGGTATTGTGTGAGATCAAGTCTATGTGTGGCTCCAACGCCGTGGAATCCGTGGCCTCCGTGGTGGGGTCGATCCTCCCGTCCTTGGATGGCGCAGTCTGCTCTGGATCTAAGGCCAGAGCAGTTATGGGAGCTGTCTCCTGGATGCAGTCCGATGACAAATTTAGGTCATGTCCCTCGGGGTGACAAGGAGTGGTAGCCGCGGTCTCGAATCCGGCGAAGATCAAGTCTCCACGTATGTCCGCTGTCGGTGTAAAAACCGGCGGATCTCGGGTAGGGGGTCCCGAACTGTGCCTCTAAGGCGGATGGTAACAGGACGCAGGGGACACAATGTTTACCCAGGTTCGGGCCCTCTCGATGGAGGTAATACCCTACGTCCTGCTTGATTCATCTTGATGATATGAGTATTACAAGAGTTGATCTACCACGAGATCGTAGAGGCTAAACCCTAGAAGCTAGCCTATGATTCTTATTGTCGTTGTCCTACGGACTAAACCCTCCGGTTTATATAGACACCGGAGGGGGTAGGGTTACACAAAGTCGGTTACAAAGGAGGAGATCTACATATCCGAATTGCCAAGCTTGCCTTCCAGGCAAAGGAGAGTCCCACCCGGACACGGGACAAAGTCTTCAATCTTGTATCTTCATAGTTCAACAGTCTGGCCAAAGTATATAGTCTGGCTGTCCGAGGACACCCTAATCCAGGACTCCCTTAGTAGCCCCTGAACCAGGCTTCAATGGTGATGAGTCCGGTGCGCAGATTGTCTTCGGCATTGCAAGGCGGGTTCCTTGTCCAAATACTCCACAAAAGATTTTTGAACACAAGGGTCGTGCCTGGCTCTGCAACACAAATTCCACATACCACCATAGAGAGTATATTATTCCACAAATCCAATCTGCTGACTACTTTTCATAACATGGCGTCCTGCCATGGCCCGATCATTACGAACCGTTTTTCCCTGCCTGCCATTGCACGTGCTGCGAGGCGGCTTTCTAGGCACGTCTTGTTGAAGCAGAGATCATGTCCCCCCATCACTAGATTCTCATCAACACAGGTGTGTGTGTAACCCAACGTGTTTGTTAATATGACTCCTCGATTTTAGGCAAGTTCCAAACGGGCACACGGAGGACGCTTGATATTCACCCTCTTTATAAAGGGGCCAAGGCATGTCTTTTCTTCTCGCGCCCAACCCTTCCCCTCCCCCACCTCGAGTTCCAACACCCAAGGCTCACGCTAAGCGCTTCGGACCTTCAACCATGTCCGGATCCAACCTTCAAGGTCGGTGGATGGACTCCTCTACAAGAAGCTAAGGGAAGCCAGGTATCTTACCGCCGAAATCTCGCACAGGCTGCTCACTCAAGGGCAGGTGAGGGAGTCCTGGATTAGGGGGTCTCCGGACAGCCGGACTATATCCTTTGGCCGGACTGTTGGACTATGAAGATACAAGATTGAAGAATTCATCGTTTTGTCCATAGGACAACACACAATCATACCATAGGCTAGCTTCTAGGGTTTAGCCTCTACGATCTCGTGGTAGATCAACTCTTGTAATACTAATATCATCAAGAACAATCAAGAAGGACATAGGGTATTACCTCCATCAAGAGGGCCCGAACCTGGGTAAACATCGTGTCCCCTGCCTCCTGTTACCATCCGCCTTAGAGGCACAGTTTGGGACCCGCTACCCGAGATCCTCCGGTTTTCACACCGACATTGGTGCTTTCATTGAGAGTTCCACTGTGATAAGGCGGGATGGCTCATCTCGTTGTCAAGGACAACATCACTTCTGGGGGAGCCCTGGCTGTAGGCCAAACTCTCCGACTAGGCGGCTACGTCATGACCGCCCGCTCGGCCATTGCGCCGATGATGACTTCTCGGGTCATCGAAAATAGTCTCCATATCGGCTCAAAATTTGCCGAGCAGATGGATCCAATGGAGCTCTCCTCTTTGAATGAGCTCTTGGGTGCATCGCCGCTCTGGGAGTCGCTACGGACTACGATCGGATCATGCTTAAACCCGACCAAAGGGAGATTAAATCTTCGCCGGTCACCCATCAAATAGCGGTGGTGGAGGAGCAACATGGTGGTTCTCCCTCTATCCTGAGGACGAACTATGTCTGGATTCCCGAGCTCTCCGAGCTAGATACCCGCTCATGGGAGGACATCGCCCTAACCCTGAACCTAGAATCAGGTCGCATACCAAACTCGCGGAGCAACATCCTGGAGCCCGAACTTCCAAGAACAGAAACACCCCTGCCCCGGGATCTCAGATTGGGTCACGGTACGGACTTAAATCCACCCACCCACCCGGATACAAACGAACTTTCCCACATTAGGCAAGCACCCCAAGAGACAGTACATTACTATTGGGCCAGATTCCTCCTTGTAATGAACAAGGTCAAGGACTGTCGCGAGGAAGACGCAATTTCGTTCTTTTGCAACAATTGCATGGACAAGGGGATCCTCAATGCCATAAATCGCGGTGACATAGCACACTTCGCTGACTTGGCGGCCATAGTACGGAAGTACTGTGTGATGGAAAGCGCCTGGAAAACCCAAACACAATTTTGGGACAATCCGGCTCTGACAAAACCCCCAGTCCGAACTAAAAGGGTGCACTCTCATAAGTCGCCCGACTCAATTACAAAGAAGCAAACACCCACTACAGGGCATGGAACCGTATTGGAGGGATGGCTTAACGGGCCCTGCAAAATTCATAGTACAGCGGATACCATATCAACACATAGCCTTAGAGCATGTTGGGTACTCCGACAGGTGGCCAAGAGCGGTGAGGATCTCCTCATCCAAAACACCCCAAAACACCCTCTCGTGGATAATAATATAGTATTAATAGTCTTCGAGACCTTCGCCTCAAATAATAGGCGTAAGTGAGCACTCCGCAGCCTTGCCGAAGTTTGCCACGTAGCAGCAATAAATCCATGGAGCGATACGGCCATTACTTTCAATGCCAGTGACAAACCTAAATTCCGAACAGCCCGAGCACCAGCCACTTTGGTCCTCAGTCCAACAGTGGATGACTTTCGGCTCACTAAAGTGCTCATGGATGGCGGAAGTGGATTAAACCTCATTTAGGAGGAGACTCTTCAAAAAATGAAATAGACAGCAACCGTATTGAGCAAAGCACCACGACCTTCCGAGGAATCACCCGTAGTCGGGAGGCACATTGCGCTGGGAAAATCACACTAGATGTGGTATTCAGTACTCTGGAGAATTATAGGTTTGAAGAAATCACATTCCAAGTGGCCCTGTTTAGCAGCAGATACCACGCCCTTCTAGGGCGGGAGGCATTCACGATTTTTCAAGCCATGCCCCATTACGGGTACATGAAGCTCAAAATGCCCGGACCCAATGGAATTATCACTGTAGCTAGTGATCCGGACATAGCACTCCGCGCCGAGAACAAAACAGCCGCACTGGCCCTCGAGGCATTCTCCGAAGCCCTTGTGGCGGAGGAGTTAACTGCGCTGTGCTCCACAGTCACTAGTGCAGAAACGGGCAATAGCACCGGTTCGTAAGGCCCTTTAGTGCCGGTTCTATAACCGGCACTAAAGTGTGGTCACTAAAGCCCCCCCCCCCTTTAGTACCGGTTCAGCACGAACCGGTGCTAAAGGGAAACCACGTGGCACGAGCCAGCTCCGGGGGCCGGGAGCCCTTTAGTACCGGTTGGTAACACCAACTGGTACTAAATGTTTGTGGGTTTTTGTTTCATTTTGTATTTTTCAATTAAATTTGTGTTATCAATTTAATTTAGGATTGTTTTACGTTATAATGAGTTGTAGTCGTCATCATCATCATCACCACCATCGCATATTAATAAATAAATAAACTCTAGCTAGCTAAAAATCATCGTAGTCATCTAATTACCACTATTTAATCATCATAGTCATTACCGCTAGCTATCTAATCATCACCAACACTGGCTAGCTTAAAGAGGAAACATTCACTTTCTAACAGAAGCAAAGATATCATCGAGTTCAACATAATCATCACCAACATCGAAGTTCAGGACACGGACATGAGACACTAATTAAGAGCATGAACTAGTGCTGCTCCCTCTTAGGTAGAGTAGCATAGAACATGTATAGCTCTCCTGATTCATCATACTGGAGCATGTAGATGAATCTGTCTCCTAATCTTGGGTTGCGCTTCACCTTGCTGCCCCCTAGTAATTCTCTGCGATCGTTAACAATTTTGCTCCAATCTTTCACTATTAAGCATTCTTTGCTTTCAGAAATCCTGAATGCACTCATGTGCAATGTAGGATATCTTGGCCGTAAGCTAACCATTGACATGTCACCTTTAGTCTCGATCCACTGAGGCACAACTGTCATCGGAAGTCCCTGTTGAAGAACATCGTATAGTAATTAATATACCAAGTAATGAAAGTTTAGCTTCAAAAATAATGTATGCAAAAGATGCACTAATTAAGGACAAATAGTAAAAATCTTACCATCTTTCGATTATAGATGTGACCGTAGTTCAATACGATCACCATTGGTCGCACGTTTTGAGTACTAACATTTCTATGTTCAGGAAAAAAATTGTCTTGACAGTATTAAGATCCTCAAGCCATGAAACATAATGACTTATCTCCTCGTAGTTTAGTTGAGCCCCGGGGCAGTAGTAGGTCCTCTCTACCAAGCGCCGGACATGTTTGCTTGAACCGAAATAAGCTGACAATACAAATTAGTTGTCAACTATTTTTGAATAATCAGTATTAAAGACATAAACATATGCATGCATGGTTGAGAAAAGCTCACATAATGGTAGAACTGGAGGTGTTTGCACATCGACCCAGATGTCTATATTACCTTCAATATCATCTTCCGGACGAATATCAAAGGTGACAACCATACCAGGCTCAAATGCATAAGCCTTGCATAGTGCTTGCCAAGTTTTGCATTCAAAATGGGTGTATGTGTCTCCATTATATAATTTGACATTGAAAGTATACCCATGCTCCGTCTTCAAGTAAACTCTCTTTACCTCCATATCATCTATAGCACTAAAACCTATCTTATCCAAGACAAAAATTCTTGCATGGCAGGGAATGCGCTAGTAGAATAGTGAAAATTTAAATTTATAAGTTGAAGCAAATGAAGCATAAGTCATGCTTTAAAATTATAAGTTGAAGCAAATGAAGAATAAATTTTGCATTCAAATAATAATTGCCGTTGTGACTTACTGTATCCACTTCGAATGTCTCATCCAGCTTGATGCTGAAGCGCCTACCATCAACAAGGAAATTTCTGTCGCACAGTCCGCGCTGGTCTTCACAGTGTTCGCACATAATGAAATCTTTTTCGCCGTCCGATGACATGTCCTATATATGTTCATATAGGTGAAACATTAAACACTTATTACTATCTAACATTAATTAATATCTAGCCAAATATATATTCATCTAACATTTGATATTAATATATCTAACTATATTCATCTCTAACAATTGACATTACTATATATTTAACTTTTCTATCTAATTCATCTAACATTCGACATTAATCTAACATTTATATAAACTCAAAATATATAAAAAATAAAATAAACAGAAAAACTCATTAACAAATAATATTTTAATTAGATCATCAAATCTCAGATACCTAAATTTTCTTACTAAAAAACTAGTTATATTAATTATTCAACTAGTTCAAATCTCATAAACCTAAATAAACTAGTTCGACAATTTTCTTACTAAAAATAAATTAGTTATATTAATCATTCAACTAGTTCAAATCTCTAGTTCGACAATTTTCTATCTAGCTAATTCATCTAACATTCGACATTAATCTAACATTCGATCATCTAATTAACTTTTCTAAAAAACAAAAAACAGAAAATAAGTAAAAAAATGTGTGTGTGTGTGTATGTGTGTGTGTGTATGTATGTGTACGTATATATGTGTGTGTATGTGTGTATGTGTGTATGTGTGTATGTGTACGTATATACGTACGTACACTACAGTGCGGCCCCGTACGCCGCCGCCCCGTACATACGAGCGGGGGCGTCGTCGTACGGGGCAGGGGCGCCGGCGTACGGGCCGGGTGCGACGACGACGGACGGCGGCGCGGGTACGCGAGAGCGAGAGACGTACGGGACCGCTGTCAGGGTAAATAGCTATGGGTAGCCCAGCCGGCTTCCCCTGGCCCCTCAGAAAAAATTATGAGCCCATCCGGCTCATAAGAAGACTCAAGACTTGGGTCGCCTCCCCCCAGCCGGCTACCTTCCTGGCCGGCTTCGGGGGCGGCCCGCCTTTTCACCCTCCTGAAGAAGGCTGCGGAGGGCCGGCTACGGCAAGGCCGGCTACGGCGGGGCCAGCTCCGGCAGGGCCGGCTACAGCAAGGCCAGCTACTGCCAAGCCGGCTCCCATAAATCAGTCAACGCCGTACCCGCGATGTACGCGTCCACTCCGCAATGATGAAGCGGGGCGTGGCTACAGTCGAGCCTGCCACCCCCAAAACCCGGAGCACGCCTGGTACAGCGCGTCGTGCGGGCAGCTGCGGCCCGCCCGGCGCGGCACTGTAGCCACGGCGGCTCTGACGCCGTCCACGACGGGTCACCAGCGTGGCCCCCGAGGCAGTGGGCCCCTTCGGGCAGAGAGATGCCGAAGGTGGCCGCACCTCCTCTCAAGCCGGCAAGACAGAGGGCCGGCTTCACGTAGCCGGTCTGCCGCCCTCCTCGAAGGAGACGCCCATTAAGGAGACAAGACGCGGCGGGGCTACAGTAATCGCCCGCCAGGGCGGCGTTACTGTAGCCACGCTTACCTCGACCAAGCCTGCGTCAACGACATGGAGAAACAGTCACCAGCTGCCGACCAGGCCCTGGCCAGTGGGGCCGGCCTGTCGACCCAGGAGCCGGCAGCCGGCGGGACCCACCAGCCAGCAGGCCCCAGAAGCCGGCGAGCATAGTCACAGACAGCGAGGCCCCGCGCCCAGTCGGATTACCATTGTACCCCCGGGGGGTAGGCCTATATAAACCCCCCGGTGCACCCATGCAAAGGGTTGGACTCTCTTCCTAGGCCTAGACACAACACAAGGAGAGGAAGCAGGCTGAGCCGAGCCCTTCTTCCTCCTTCCACCCAAAACAGCTCAAGCAGCATTGTAGCTACTTGTACACTTAGTAACCATGCGGAGACCCCGCAGAGCAGCAGTAGGGGTATTATCTCCCCGGAGAGCCCTGAAGCTGGGTAAGATTCGCCGGCGTGCATGTCTTCGCCTCATCCCGTTTCCAGGCACCGGCGGCGCTCTATTGGCCTCCGCAATGATAAGCCACCCGTTGGCATATGTCGCTCCCGCCACCCGACATTTGGCGCCCACCGTGGGGCCAGGTGCACCGTCGTCCGGAGACCTGTTCTGGACGGGAACCCTTTTCCTTCCTCGCGAGCGTAGCCAGCCTGGCTCGCCCGATGGCGCTTGCCGCGATGCGCTGCATGGCGTCGCCAACGTCTACGCGGCTAGCGGCCTCGCCAACCTCTTCGACAAGGCCCGCATCTCCGACGAGCTTGCCTCCGATGCGGGCACAGATCACCTCGCCAACCTCCTCAGCCAGCTCCACGTCTCCAGCGAGCCCGCTGCGGATTTGGAGTCGGTTGGCTCCACCGACCCGATGCCCATCGACTCCGACACGGCATCCTACGATACCTTCCCCACCAACGTCACGGTCTACAACGACCCGCTCCCTCCGGCTGGCGATCGCGATTCTGACGCCCCCGAGGTGATGGTTATCGGCCTCGACGGCCCGACTGACAAGGGCGCCCGCGACACCCCACGCGCGGCTGCCCAAGACTTGTCCACCCCCCTTCCGGCTGACGCCAGTGACGAAGTTCTGGAGGCACACCGCCTCGCCCTCCTCGCGGAGGGCCGGCGGCTGGCCTCCGTAGGACGCCTCACCGAGGCCTACCAGCGCGAAGCTGACCGCGCCGCCTTCGGCACGTCGGCTCTGGCTGGCCCTAGCCGGGCTGGCGTTGTCAGGCAACGCGGCACCGTCATCGCCGACACACTTGGCGTGGATCGCCCGGTCTACGCCACCCGGCTTGAGAACCTGCGCGCCGCCCAGGCGGCCGTAGACGAGCTGGACGGCTTGGAAGCCGAAGACCTCCCCCACATGACGCGGCACATCCAGCAAATAATCGATGCGGCCGCACGACGGCACGAAGCCGACGCCTGCGCGGGGAGCCCTCCCCCGCGCCGCGAACACGGCGCGACTTCCCGATCGCCGACTACAAGCAACACCCGCGCGCGGCGCAAGAAAGAGCCGGCTTCCAGCCGAAGCCGGACCCAAGTCTCAATCGAGCGAGACGCGAACGGCCGCCCCCGAGCCATGGAATGGCGGGGCACCCCGCCTCCGCCTCGAGCTCGCGGAGAGAGATATCCTACCCCGCCTCCAGTGGCTCACCCGACTCTCAGCGGCCGGCTTGGTCGTCGCGAAGGAGTCGGCGAAAACGACGCCCGCCACCGGATCGACTGCCTGGCCCGATCCCTGGCGCTAGAAGAAGAAGACGATGTCGGCCCGCCTTGCTTTGGCCCCCGCATCCGCGACGAGCCCTTCCCCAAAGGGTTCTCGCTCCCAAGAGACACACCCAAGTACAACAGCTCGGTGAAGCCGGAAGACTGGCTAACCGACTACTCCACAGCCGTCAGCATCGCTAATGGCAACCGGCGCGTTGCCGTAAAGTACGTGCCCCTCATGCTGCAAGGCACGGCACGGACTTGGCTTAACAGCCTCAAGCCCCTCAGCATCAACAGTTGGGTGGATTTCACTCAGGTCTTCGTTCGCAACTTCACCAGCACCTACAAGCGGGCTCCCAAGCCCAGACAGCTCTCCCTGTGCGTACTGGGCCCAGCCGAGTCCACTCGCGACTACCTCACGCGTTGGGCCGAGCTCCGCAATTCCTGCGAGGGGGTGCACGAGGTGCAAGCCATCGAATACTTCACTGCCGGGTGCCGAGAGGGCACCCTCCTCAAGCACAAGCTTCTCTGCGATGAGCCGACTACCCTCGACGAGCTCCTGAACATCGCCGACAAGTACGCTACTGCCGACTCCTCAATGAAGACCGAGCTCCGGGTGGACGCATCTGGAAAAGTGCTCAATCCGGCACCCTAAGCGCCGGCTGGAGACGGCGGCCGACGCCAACACCAGAATGATCAAAAGCGCAAGGGCCCTGCGCCGCCTCCCGCCAGCCGGCAGGTGGCCATGGTCGAAGACGCGCCGCCTGAAGGGCGGCCCGCACCCAAGAAGCCCAAGGGCGGCCGGCCGGCTTGGCAGCCGGCCTTCTCCTACGAGCAAACACTTGACGCCCCGTGCAAGTTCCACAGCGGCGCGAAGCCGTCCAACCACACGACCCGCAAATGCAACTGGCTCGCCCGAATCTCGAAGCGAAGGGCTCACGCCAACTCCGCCTGCCGGCCCAAAGCCGCCCGGCCCACGGTCGACGCCGTGTAGGACGAGTTCCCCGATGAGCAAGCATCTTATGTTGTCTTCACGAGCCAGCCCGAAGACCGGTGCAGCAAGCGCCGAGAGCAACAAGAAGTCAATATGGCCGCCACCAGCCCAGCCGGCCGCATGCACTGGTCGGAGAAACCCATCAGTTGGAGGCGGGCCGACCACCCAGAGGTGATGCCATCCCCCGGCTCCTACGCATTGGTCCTGGAGGTGTGATGCCCGGATAATTAGGCTACAGAAAAACTCTGCTAATGATGCCACGTCACCTCCGTTACTATTGCTAATCCCTTGTTAGTTCAAAAACCGATTCAAAATTCAAATTCCAAATATGGCATATAACAAAAGTTTTCAAACAACAAAACAAAAATGTTCGGTTTGTGGCAATTAAATCATAGGTAATATTGGTAGAGAAACCACATTTCTATAAAATAATTAAATGCACTATGATAATTAAAACAGTAACTAGAACATTAATTAAATGCCTTTTCTAAATTATAAAATATTAAAACCTATTTTATTTTTGGGTAAAACTTTTTGTGGCAGTGGGAGATGTTGAGACACTAATTTAGGAATTTGTTTTGTGATTTACAAAGCAAAAATAATACCAAAATAAAATTAGAAAACTAATAAACAAAAAAAAAATAACAAAAGTGAACACCCCCCCCCCCTCGCCGGGGCTCGGCCCAGCTGGCCATTGGGCTAGCCAGACCGGCCCAGCCGGCGGCCCACTCCCCTCCTCCATATCCCCACTCTGGGGGAAACCCTAACCCGTAACCCCCACTTGCCCCCCCACTACTCTCTCCTTCCCCCCCACCCCCGATCTGGATCGTTGCGCCCTGCGTTCGACACCGGCGACACAGCCCCCCCCCCCCCCCGCGCTGCCGTCGTTGCCCGTGGCCCATGCCGCCTCTCGCCGCAGCCGCTGGACCTCGTCGTCCCCGTCCTCAGCCCCGACGACCGCGCACGACGCCGCCCTCGCCGGATTCGTCCAGCGCTTCCTCGCCGGCCTGCCTCCCCTCTCCGTCGCGCGTCCCCGACCTCCACCTCGCCCCCCGCTGCCCGAATCCCTACACCCCTCGGTGAGCCCCGCCGTCGCGCTCGTCTCCGTCGCCCCCTGCCGCTCCATCGCCGCGCACCTTGGCCACCGTCCGCGCCCGAACGCGCCAGCACACCGTGCTCACCACGACCGCGCGCCCGTGCCTCCCTGCTCGCCCGCCGCACCGCTCGCGCGTGCCCCCGCGCATACGTGCCCGAGCCCCGCCTCGCTCTGCCGCGGCGCTGCTTGCTCGTGCTGCGCCGCCCGCGCGTCCCGAGGCCCCCCTGCTTGCCGCAGCGCTGCTGCACGCCCCTCCTCCCGCCTGCGCTCGGCCATCATCGTACGCGACCGCGCCACGCTAACCGCGCTGCCTCCTGCTGACCCTCGCCCACGCCTAGTCCCGACCGGCCTCGCTGGCCCCGCTGCCCGCCACGGCCACCATTGCCGTGCGCGCCCGTAGCTGCACCGCCCGCCTCCGACGCGCGCCCCCGGGGCCCTGCACCGCCCGCCTCCGACGCGCGCCCCCGGGGCCCTGCACCGCCCCTGGCCGCGCCTCCCCTCCGGCCGCAGCCGCGCCTCGCCGGCGCGCCCGTTCTGGCGATGCTGCGCCCGTCGGGCGTCCACGCCCAATACCCGCATGCCCGCATGCCCGTTTGGCCCTATGGGCCACTACCCAGTGGGCCCCCCACCCACGCCCCTGTTAAAAAAATAATTAATAAAAAAAATAAAAATATAACTAAAATAACTAAATAGACAATAATAATTAAATTAATTAATTAATTAATTAAGGAATTAATTAAGTTAATTAATTACAATTAGATTAAACTAATCACTAATTAACCTAATTAACGGTTAGTTAATTAAAACAGAGTATGACGAACG
This sequence comes from Triticum monococcum, assembly GCA_034509565.1. Classification (NCBI taxonomy): domain Eukaryota; kingdom Viridiplantae; phylum Streptophyta; class Magnoliopsida; order Poales; family Poaceae; genus Triticum; species Triticum monococcum. The sequence goes on from CM067842.1 coordinate 602,177,684, forward strand.
GGACCCACGCGTCAGTTTGACCCAGTCAACACCCTGTTGACTGCTGACGTCATGATGACGTCAGCGTACACTATTTTGGATAATGTTAATTCAATTAATAATTAATAAATTAGAAAATGATTTAAAATCTTTAAAAATTATTATAAAATAATCCGTAGCTCGGATGAAAAAACTTTGTACATGAAAGATGCTCAGAACGACGAGACGAACCCGGATACGCAGCCCGTTCGTCCGTCACGTATCCCTAGCATAGAAAACTCGCAACTTTCCCCCTCCGGCTACTCTGCCCGAAAACGTGAAACACCGGGGATACTTTCCCAGACGTTTCCCCCCTTCACCGGTATCACCTCATACCGCGTTAGGGCACCCCTAACACCGTTACTTGTCTTGTCATGCATCGTTATGCATCTGTTTGCATTGTATTCATTGTTTCTTCCGCCCTCTTCTTCCGCTAGATACCGAGACCGACGCCGCTGCTACCCTGTACGACTACGGTGTTGACGACCCCTCTCTCTTGCCAGAGCAACCAGGCAAGCCCCCCCCCTTTGATCACCAGATATCGCCTACTCTTCTCTATACTGCTTGCATTAGAGTAGTGTAGCATGTTACTGTTTCCCGTTAATCCTATACTGATGCATAGCCTGTCCTTGCTACTACTGTTGTTACCTTTACCTGCAAACCCAATGCTTAGTATAGGCTGCTAGCTTATCATCAGTGGCCCCACATTCTTGTCCGTCTGCCATGCTATACTATCGGGCCGTGATCACTCGGGAGGTGATCATGGGTATATACTATATACTTTATACATGATACATGTGGTGACTAAAGACGGGTAGGCTCGTAGGAGCACCCGCGAGTGGATCTTTGAGGCAGAGCGACAGGGCAGGTTCCGACCACCTAGGAGAGAGGTGGGCCTGGCCCTGGTCGGTGTTCGCGGATACTTAACACGCTTAACGAGATCTGGGTATTTGATCTGAGTCTGGCCATTTGGTCTATACGCACTAACCATCTACGAGGGAGTAGTTATGGGTATCCCGACGACGTGGTATCAGCCGAAGCCTTCGTGACGTCAGCGACTGAGTGGCGCGCGCCGGATTGGAACGTAACCCTGCTCTTGTATTAAGGGGGCTAGTTCTGCTTTCGGCCGCGTTCGCAACATGCAGGTGTGCTAAGGGCGATGGGCCCAGCCCCCTGCGCCATAGGGTTTAGACCGACGTGCTGACCTCTCTGTTGTGCCTAGGTAGGGCGGCGACGTGTTGATCTTCCGAGGCCGGGCATGACCCAGGAAAGTGTGTCCGGCCAAATGGGATCGAGCGTGTTGGGGTATGTGGTGCACCCCTGCAGGGAAGTTTATCTATTCGAATAGCCGTGTCCCTCGGTAAAAGGACGACCCGGAGTTGTACTTTGACCTTATGACAACTAGAACCGGATACTTAATAAAACACACCATTCCAAGTGCCAAATACAACCGGTGATCGCTCTCTCACAAGGCGACGAGGGGAGGATCATCGGTTAGGATTATGCTATGCGGTGCTACTTGGAGGACTTCCGTCTACTCTCTTCTCCTGCTGCAAGATGGAGGTTACCAGAAGCGTAGTCTTCGAAAGGATTAGTTATCCCCCTATTATTCTAGCATTCTGCAGTTCAGTCCACTTATAATAGCCTTATCCCAGTTGATACCAATGCATACATATGTAGTGTAGCTCCTTGCTTGCGAGTACTTTGGATGAGTACTCACGGTTGCTTTCTCCCTCTTTTCCCTCTATCCCTTCTACCTGGTTGTCGCAACCAGATGTTGGAGCCCAGGATCCAGACGCCACCGTCGGCGATGACTCCTACTACACCGGAGGTGCCTACTACTACGTGCTGCCCGCTGATGACGACCAGGAGTAGTTTAGGAGGATCTCAGGCAGGAGGCCTACGCCTCTTTCGATCTGTATCCCAGTTTGTGCTAGCCTTCTTAAGGCAAACTTGTTTAACTTATGTCTGTACTCAGATGCTGTTGCTTCCGCTGACTCGTCTATGATCGAGCTCTTGTATTCGAGCCTTCGAGGCCCCTGGCTTGTAATATGATGCTTGTATGACTTATTTTATTTGTAGAGTTGTGTTGTGATATCTTCCCGTGAGTCCCTGATCTTGATCGTACACGTTTGCGTGTATGATTAGTGTACGATTAAATCGGGGGCGTCACAAGTTGGTATCAGAGCCGACTACCTGTAGGAATCCCCCTTCCACACTCCTTGGCCGAAGTCGAGTTTAGACGTTACAAAACTTTTACTAACATGGCTGTGCGGCTTACGGGCCCACGTCGCCATTTGGGTGGTATTAGAATCTTTTATTCCTCGCCTTTACTCTGGGACTCTAATCTCTCCCCTATTCAGGTTAAATGAATTTTGCTAAATCTAACATTAGGATCTCGTTATCACTTTCTCCTGGAGAGCCCTTCATTAAAGATGATCGCCTGTTGCACCAGAATATTCTGAAGACACTCTCTGATGCTTTCCCGAGACCCTTGTGCCCTTCGGCATTGCGATTCCTACCACCGATAAATCCTTATGGATAACTAATTACACTTGCCATTCATACGAACATCCCCCATTGATCTTGTTATTACAAGATACCCCGTAGTCTTCTCTATTGTTCCGAGAATACTTTGTGACTACTGCCTAGGAGTTCCTTGCCACATGAATACCCCTTCAATTAAATCCTCGCACTTGTCGAGTATCCACTCATCCCCAGTTGTTCATGTGTTTCACAATGGTCTTCGAAATACTATTCGATCCTCCAAAAATCCTTAGTAGCTTATTGCTCTGCAATACTTGCCTGCTTGCATTATGGATGCTTTCCATATGTCTGGCGATATTCTTTAGTATCCTTAGGCATCGTCTTTTGATCCTATTGATTCAACTTGAGTGCGAATGCACGCAATCATCAATTGATCCTTTTAAATTATCTTTCTGGCTCAGACGTTATTTTAAAACATGAGCTAGATCTCGACCAATCAAATTGCTGTCGATTGTACCCTTAAGGCTATTCAACTTATCCATCCCTGATCAGAGCATTGCTTCTGATCCCTTGACTTCGAATTGATAATTCCTTTGCATTTGAGCCTTGAATTAGTCAGTTGTTTCTAAAGTCTGATCTCCTTGCATTGTTTCTCCCTCTGGTTGAGTACCGATGCTCGCACTAGATCCCTTGAGGACCACCGGATCATTTGCTGGATTTTATCCGACAGCGTCCTTCATATTCAATAAGTTTGGAGCCTTTCCTCGGATACATAATACCTTTGGTAAGTTGTATCCTTTGCTTTCTCAAACATGCTCTACTATCGAGCTAGTGTTATTTATTCTTGAAATTTGTGGTATATACTCCTAAGATGCCCTGATGGGTTGAACATATGCCTTCTCTAAACTGTGTGAACTCGAAAGTTTTCACGAGTCATACTCTTCTGGTATTTTGCTAGATAAAATTTCTATACTATAGCTTCATCAAAAGCGAGAAGTAAAATGAAAGGTTATGCATGGAAGAATTGGGAGTCAACCTTGAGCCTTTGCGTTCATGCCCATGGACCCGATGTGAAACTTATCATCGAAGCTTCTTGTAAATGATATTAGTTCCCTTGGTATAAGTTCATCTTATATCTGGGATCCGGCCTTTTATAATCATGGTTCCGACCACGTTCTCTTTTAAATACCATTTTCGATGCAAGTGTAAGAACTTGTCTCATGTGGATCAATACCTCGGTCCAACCTCTACTTTGATCCGTCTTCGAGTATTACCCCCCTGGTATCTCGAGATTATCTTGAAACTGCATAACTTCTTATGAGTTCTTCATCAAGTACTACATTCTCACTGATTACAGTTTTCATGGGCTCTGAGTTATTAAACACTCAAAGACACCGATAACTGAACCGAGTCTGCCCTATGGTTCAGCAACTCTTGATAATCTTCTTTAAGTCCGAGTTTGTACTCGATCATGTCATTCCTAGCCTGATCGGCTATATCATTATCGTGCTAAATTTTAACTGTGCTACCTGGTCCTTAATCCCGGAGCACAACTTTCGATGATGAGCTAAGCTTACGTCGATCTTCCTCGTCATATCAATTCACCTTGAACAATGAGCTTGATTTCAAGTTCGTGCCCTACCCATGGTTCCAATAACCTTCCGCTTCATCATTCCTTTGATTTGATGTTGTCACTGATTGATTACATCTTCATGAAATCTCTCGACAAATGTGTCGTGATCATCATCGATCTTATGAGCTCTTCCAGGATATCAATTGAGTTCATGATGAGAAATACTATCCTTGCCCCCGCTGATTGTGTTATCTTTGACCACTTTATTGCCTTCCGATCAACACAAACTTGTTCGTGTTTTGTGTTATACCTTGAGTTCCCTGCTATCCACCATTTGTTCTTCTTTACCTTGGAATGTTACCACCTTTTATGTCAAGAATGTCGTGGTAATTTTACCACCTCTTGAGAATTCTTGATATAGTAATATCTCTCGCCTTTTGCGTTCATCTCTTGGTCTCCGTATTGTTTCTAACCGGAATACCGACTAATGGTCTGTGTTGTGAAAATTCTAAACTTCTAGCAACCTTATTGCTTGAAGTTATTGGTCTAAAGTTTCATTCTAAGTCTATTGATTATTGAATCATCATTCAAACATTGATCGTGCTACCTAGTCCAGATTCCTGGGTGCACCCTTCTATCATTGTTCAGTTGTGCATGTTTCCCTCGAGCATACATCATTATGACATTTGATCCGACAAATGATATTTCCTTGTTCACATAATTGTGGAAACCAATCCTTTGGAAATCTCGGTGATTTGTTGCTGAGCCTATCAGCCACCTCCTCATCCTCCCCTTGGTTTACTGATGACCTCTTGTTTCAGAGCTCACTTACATAGATCACTTCTGAGAATCTCACAATGTCATCTCGTCAAATTGTGTTGCACCCTTTCTTCTCAGGCATCCCGAGTCTGAGGTATCCTGACACCAATCAAATCTGAATCTCGGTCAGATATGATGATTGGAACATATTTCCAAGAGTTATAACGTTGGTCTTTGAATGACCCGGTAAGGTGGTATCATACCTAGCCCACCTGGCCGGAGGCCCTATTGTTATAGTTCCCTTTTAGCAATGTTATCCATTCTTCCATGAGGAAACTATAAGACTTATTCTACAAGTTATTCCTAATGGATCCTTTTTGTTTCCAAAGTCTGATTTTCACCTGTTGACCATGTCAGCGCTATCTCGAAGCATGTCTATGGTACTCCGATTTTCAATAAGAACATTTGAAGCACCATGCTAAATGTTTCTTGTTGAAATTACCCAAACACCGTTGTATGGGTAATGTCATGAAATTTGTCTCTCCTACCTAAAAGAGTTTTCTACCTTCTATCCGGTCTTGGATATCATACTCTGCTTGTTCTTGGGAAGGATTTACCCCTGAAATATGTGTTTAATCACATTTTCCTTTCCATTCTTCTGTTTAATCTAAGAATCACATTTTTCCTTTCCATTGTTTTGTTTAACCTTTCTTGTGATCTATATGATCCAAGTAGAAATATTCTACTGTTTATGTAAACACCGTGGTGTACAATTCTGTTAGCATGACCCTGTTACTATTGTTGATGACATTCCGGTAGCCACCGATGGACGAGAATTTCGCCTAATGGTCCGCCTCGTTCAACGAGCAGGAAAATGGTTCTCTTCGTCCCTCGCCCTTGGTACCGCCATTGTTGCCGACATAACTGATAGGCTACCCGTTAACATGCCTTGCTGTCATGACCGAGCAAGATGTCACCGCTCCTTCTACTTTTAACCACATGGTGGGCCCATAACCCACAGTTCCACAGGATCGAAACCTGACTCTCCTGTACACCACCTGTTCCCAAGGTTGATCCTCACGCTTCGCTTCATATGTAATTCACGAGCCACCTTTCGGGGAATCATCGATTCTGGTATTAAACACAATACCTATACCGTTGCCTTGTTTCAGGCAACGAAGATTGTCTATCCGTTTCAAACTTCTTATGGTACCTTCTTACTTTTCTCTCGATGTGTTTTAATTGTTCAACTCGAGAGATACTCTTATGATCATTCTTGGGATACCCCCTAAATGAATTTCCCTTATAACATTCAATTGTTGTAAAGCTGCCCCTTACCTATTGGTAAGTACGATGGAGTTCCCGAAGAAAGGAAGACAACTTCATCATGATGACCTGAAACAGCAGAATGAGGACATCAATGTAATGGATCAACCTCTTCGAGAAGAACAACCAATACCAAGAACACTCCCTAGAATTTCGTAACCCGAACCTTCCCCCTTTACTTCGCTCTTAAATCTCGGGACGAGATTTCTTGTAGTGGAGGAGAATTGTGACGCCCGGATAATTAGGCTACAGAAAAACTCTGCTAATGATGCCACGTCACCTCCGTTACTGTTGCCAATCCCTTGTTAGTTCAAAAACCGATTCAAAATTCAAATTCCAAATATGGCATATAACAAAAGTTTTCAAACAACAAAACAAAAATGTTCGGTTTGTGGCAATTAAATCATAGGTAATATTGGTAGAGAAACCACATTTCTATAAAAATAATTAAATGCACTATGATAATTAAAACAGTAACTAGAACATTAATTAAATGCCTTTTCTAAATTATAAAATATTAAAACCTATTTTATTTTTGGGTAAAACTTTTTGTGGCAGTGGGAGATGTTGAGACACTAATTTAGGAATTTGTTTTGTGATTTACAAAGCAAAAATAATACCAAAATAAAATTAGAAAACTAATAAACAAAAAAATAACAAAAGTGAACACCCCCCCCCCTCGCCGGGGCTCGGCCCAGCTGGCCATTGGGCTAGCCAGACCGGCCCAGCCGGCGGCCCACTCCCCTCCTCCATATCCCCACTCTGGGGGAAACCCTAACCCGTAACCCCCACTTGCCCCCCCCCACTACTCTCTCCTCCCCCCCCCCCCGATCTGGATCGTGGCATCGCGCCCGATCCCGCTCGTCGTCGCCACCCCCCCGCCCCTCCCCCGATCCGATCTGGATCGGGGCCCGTTGCGCCCTGCGTTCGACACCGGCGACACAGCCCCCCCCCCCCCCGCGCGCTGCCGTCGTTGCCCGTGGCCCATGCCGGGGCCGCCTCTCGCCGCAGCTGCTGGACCTCGTCGTCCCCGTCCTCAACCCCGACGACCGCGCACGGCGCCGCCCTCGCCGGATTCGTCAAGCGCTTCCTCGCCGGCCTGCCTCCCCTCTCCGTCGCGCGTCCCCGACCTCCACCTCGCCCCCCGCTGCCCGAATCCCTACACCCCTCGGTGAGCCCCGCCGCCGCGCTCGTCTCCGCAGCCCCCTGCCGCTCCATCGCCGCGCACCTTGGCCACCGTCCGCGCCCGAACGCGCCCGCACACCGTGCTCACCGCGACCGCGCGCCCGCGCCTCCCTGCTCGCCCGCCGCACCGCTCGCGTGTGCCCCCGCGCATACGCGCCCGAGCCCCGCCTAGCTCTGCCGCGGCGCTGCTCGCTCGCGCTGCGCCGCCCGCGCGTCCCGAGGCCCCCCCTGCTTGCCGCAGCGCTGCTGCACGCCCCTCCTCCCGCCTGCGCTCGGCCATTGTCGTACGCGACCGCGCCACGCTAACCGCGCTGCCTCCTGCTGACCCTCGCCCACGCCTAGTCCCGACCGGCCTCGCTGGCCCCGCTGCCCGCCACGGCCACCATTGCCGTGCGCGCCCGTAGCTGCACCGCCCGCCTCCGACGCGCGCCCCCGGGGCCCTGCACCGCCCGCCTCCGACGCGCGCCCCCGGGGCCCTGCAGCGCCCGCCTCCGACGCACGCCCCCGGGGCCCTGCACCGCCCCTGGCCGCGCCTCCCCTCCGGCCGCAGCCGCGCCACGCCGGCGCGCCCGTTCTGGCGATGCTGCGCCCGTCGGGCGTCCACGCCCAATCCCCGCACGCCCGCATGCCCGTTTGGCCCTATGGGCCACTGCCCAGTGGGCCCCCCACCCACGCCCCTGTTAAAAAAAATAATAATTAATAAAAAAAATAAAAATATAACTAAAATAACTAAATAGACAATAATAATTAAATTAATTAAGGAATTAATTAAGTTAATTAATTACAATTAGATTAAACTAGTCACTAATTAACCTAATTAACGGTTAGTTAATTAAAACAGAGTATGACGAACGGGACCCACGCGTCAGTTTGACCCAGTCAACGCCCTGTTGACTGCTGACGTCATGATGACGTCAGCGTACACTATTTTGGATAATGTTAATTCAATTAATAATTAATAAATTAGAAAATGATTTAAAATCTTTAAAAATTATTATAAAATAATCCGTAGCTCGGATGAAAAAACTTTGTACATGAAAGATGCTCAGAACGACGAGACGAACCCGGATACGCAGCCCGTTCGTCCGTCACGTATCCCTAGCATAGCAAACTCGCAACTTTCCCCCTCCGGCTACTCTGCCCGAAAACGCGAAACACCGGGGATACTTTCCCGGACGTTTCCCCCCTTCACCGGTATCACCTCATACCGCGTTAGGGCACCCCTAACACCGTTACTTGTCTTGCCATGCATCTTTATGCATCTGTTTGCATTGTATTCATTGTTTCTTCCCCCCTCTTCTTCCGCTAGATACCGAGACCGACGCCGCTGCTACCCTGTACGACTACGGTGTTGACGACCCCTCTCTCTTGCCAGAGCAACCAGGCAAGCCCCCCCCTTTGATCACCAGATATCGCCTACTCTTCTCTATACTGCTTGCATTAGAGTAGTGTAGCATGTTACTGTTTCCCGTTAATCCTATACTGATGCATAGCCTGTCCTTGCTACTACTGTTGTTACCTTTACCTGCAAACCCAATGCTTAGTATAGGATGCTAGCTTATCATCAGTGGCCCCACATTCTTGTCCGTCTACCATGCTATACTATCGGGCCGTGATCACTCGGGAGGTGATCACGGGTATATACTATATACTTTTATACATGATACATGCGGTGACTAAAGACGGGTAGGCTCGTAGGAGCACCCGCGAGTGGATCTTTGAGGCGGAGCGACAGGGCAGGTTCCGACCACCTAGGAGAGAGGTGGGCCTGGCCCTGGTCGGTGTTCGTGGATACTTAACACGCTTAACGAGATCTGGGTATTTGATCTGAGCCTGGCCATTTGGTCTATACGCACTAACCATCTACGCGGGAGTAGTTATGGGTATCCCGACGTCGTGGTATCAGCCGAAGCCTTCGTGACGTCAGCGACTGAGTGGCGCACGCCGGATTGGAACGTAAGCCTGCTCTTGTATTAAGGGGGCTAGTTCTGCTTTCGGCCGCGTTCGCAACGTGCAGGTGTGCTAAGGGCGATGGGCCCAGCCCCCTGCGCCATAGGGTTTAGACCGGCGTGCTGACCTCTCTGTTGTGCCTAGGTAGGGCGGCGACGTGTTGATCTTCCGAGGCCGGGCATGACCCAGGAAAGTGTGTCCGGCCAAATGGGATCGAGCGTGTTGGGGTATGTGGTGCACCCCTGCAGGGAAGTTTATCTATTCGAATAGCCGTGTCCCTCGGTAAAAGGACGACCCGGAGTTGTACTTTGACCTCATGACAACTAGAACCGGATACTTAATAAAACACACCATTCCAAGTGCCAGATACAACCGGTGATCGCTCCCTCATAGGGCGACGAGGGGAGGATCATCGGTTAGGATTATGCTATGCGATGCTACTTGGAGGACTTCCGTCTACTCTCTTCTCCTGCTGCAAGATGGAGGTTACCAGAAGCGTAGTCTTCGAAAGGATTAGTTATCCCCCTATTATTCTGGCATTCTGCAGTTCAGTCCACTTATAATAGCCTTATCCCAGTTGATACCAATGCATACATATGTAGTGTAGCTCCTTGCTTGCGAGTACTTTGGATGAGTACTCACGGTTGCTTTCTCCCTCTTTTCCCTCTATCCCTTCTACCTGGTTGTCGCAACCAGATGTTGGAGCCCAGGATCCAGACGCCACCGTCGGCGATGACTCCTACTACACCGGAGGTGCCTACTACTACGTGCTGCCCGCTGATGACGACCAGGAGTAGTTTAGGAGGATCTCAGGCAGGAGGCCTACGCCTCTTTCGATCTGTATCCCAGTTTGTGCTAGCCTTCTTAAGGCAAACTTGTTTAACTTATGTCTGTACTCAGATACTGTTGCTTCCGCTGATTCGTCTATGATCGAGCTCTTGTATTCGAGTCTTTGAGGCCCCTGGCTTGTAATATGATGCTTGTATGACTTATTTTATTTGTAGAGTTGTGTTGTGATATCTTCCCGTGAGTCCCTGATCTTGATCGTACACGTTTGCGTGTATGATTAGTGTACGATTAAATCGGGGGCGTCACAAGTTGGTATCAGAGCCGACTACCTGTAGGAATCCCCCTTCCACACTCCTTGGCCGAAGTCGAGTTTAGACGTTACAAAACTTTTACTAACATGGCTGTGCGGCTTACGGGCCCACGTTGCCATTTGGGTGGTATTAGAATCTTTTATTCCTCGCCTTTACTCTGGGACTCTAATCTCTCCCCTATTCAGGTTAAATGAATTTTGCTAAATCTAACATTAGGATCTCGTTATCACTTTCTCCTGGAGAGCCCTTCATTAAAGATGATCGCCTGTTGCACCAGAATATTCTGAAGACACTCTCTGATGCTTTCCCGAGACCCTTGTGCCCTTCGCCATTGCGATTCCTACCACCGATAAATCCTTATGGATAACTAATTACACTTGCCATTCATACGAACATCCCCCATTGATCTTATTATTACAAGATACCCCGTAGTCTTCTCTATTGTTCCGAGAATACTTTGTGACTACTGCCTAGGAGTTCCTTGCCACATGAATACCCCTTCAATTAAATCCTCGCACTTGTCGAGTATCCACTCATCCCCAGTTGTTCATGTGTTTCACAATGGTCTTCGAAATACTATTCGATCCTCCAAAAATCCTTAGTAGCTTATTGCTCTGCAATACTTGCCTGCTTGCATTATGGATGCTTTCCATATGTCTGGCGATATTCGTTAGTATCCTTAGGCATCGTCTTTTGATCCTATTGATTCAACTTGAGTGCGAATGCACGCAATCATCAATTGATCCTTTTAAATTATCTTTCTGGCTCATACGTTATTTTAAAACATGAGCTGGATCTCGACCAATCAAATTGCTGTCGATTGTACCCTTAAGGCTATTCAACTTATCCATCCCTGATCAGAGCATTGCTTCTGATCCCTTGACTTGGAATTGATAATTCCTTTGCATTTGAGCCTTGAATTAGTCAGTTGTTTCTAAAGTCTGATCTCCTTGCATTGTTTCTCCCTCTGGTTGAGTACCGATGCTCGCACCAGATCCCTTGAGGACCACCGGATCATTTGCTAGATTTTATCCGACAGTGTCCTTCATATTCAATAAGTCTGGAGCCTTTCCTCGGATACATAATACCTTTGGTAAGTTGTATCCTTTGCTTTCTCAAACATGCTCTACTATCGAGCTGGTGTTATTTATTCTTGAAATTTGTGGTATATACTCCTAAGATGCCCTGATGGGTAGAACATATGCCTTCTCTAAACTGTGTGAACTCGAAAGTTTTCACGAGTCATACTCTTATGGTATTTTGCTAGATAAAATTTCTATACTACAGCTTCATCAAAAGCGAGAAGTAAAATGAAAGGTTATGCATGGAAGAATTGGGAGTCAACCTTGAGCCTTTGCGTTCATGCCCATGGACCCGATGTGAAACTTATCATCGAAGCTTCTTGTAAATGATATTAGTTCCCTTGGTATAAGTTCATCTTATATCTGGGATCCGGCCTTTTACAATCATGGTTCCGACCATGTTCTCTTTTAAATACCATTTTCGATGCAAGTGTAAGCACTTGTCTCATGTGGATCAATACCTCGGTCCAATCTCTACTTTGATCCGTCTTCGAGTATTACCCCCCTGGTATCTCGAGATTATCTTGAAACTGCATAACTTCTTATGAGTTCTTCATCAAGTACTACATTCTCACTGATTACAGTTTTCATGGGCTCTGAGTTATTAAACACTCAGAGACACCGATAACTGAACCGAGTCTGCCCTACGGTTCAGCAACTCTTGATAATCTTCTTTAAGTCCGAGTTTGTACTCGATCATGTCATTCCTAGCCTGATCGGCTATATCATTATCGTGCTAAATTTTAACTGTGCTACCTGGTCCTTAATCCCGGAGCACAACTTTTGATGATGAGCTAAGCTTACGTCGATCTTCCTCGTCATATCAATTCACCTTGAACAACAAGCTTGATTTCAAGTTCGTGCCCTACCCATGGTTCCAATAACCTTCCGCTTCATCATTCCTTTGATTTGATGTTGTCACTGATTGATTACATCTTCATGAAATCTCTCGACAAATGTGTCGTGATCATCATCGATCTTATGAGCTCTTCCAGGATATCAATTGAGTTCATGATGAGAAATACTATCCTTGCCCCCGCTGATTGTGTTATCTTTGACCACTTTATTGCCTTCCGATCAACACAAACTTGTTCGTGTTTTGTGTTATACCTTGAGTTCCCTGCTATCCACCATTTGTTCTTCTTTACCTTGGAATGTTACCACCTTTTATGTCAAGAATGTCGTGGTAATTTTACCACCTCTTGAGAATTCTTGATATAGTAATATCTCTCGCCTTTTGCGTTCATCTCTTGGTCTCCGTATTGTTTCTAACCGGAATACCGACTAATGGTCTGTGTTGTGCAAATTCTAAACTTCTAGCAACCTTATTGCTTGAAGTTATTGGTCTAAAGTTTCATTCTAAGTCTATTGATTATTGAATCATCATTCAAACATTGATCGTGCTACCTAGTCCAGATTCCTGGGTGCACCCTTCTATCATTGTTCAGTTGTGCATGTTTCCCTCGAGCATACATCATTATGACATTTGATCTGACAAATGATATTTCCTTGTTCACATAATTGTGGAAATCAATCCTTTGGAAATCTTGGTGATTTGTTGCTGAGCCTATCAGCCAGCTCCTCATCCTCCCCTTGGTTTACTGATGACCTCTTGTTTCAGAACTCACTTACATAGATCACTTCTGAGAATCTCACAATGTCATCTCGTCAAATTGTGTTGCACCCTTTCTTCTCAGGCATCCCGAGTCTGAGGTATCCTGACACCAATCAAATCTGAATCTCGGTCAGATATGATGATTGGAACATATTTCCAAGAGTTATAACGTTGGTCTTTGAATGACCCGGTAAGGTGGTATCATACCTAGCCCACCTGGCCGGAGGCCCTATTGTTATAGTTCCCTTTTAGCAATGTTATCCATTCTTCCATGAGGAAACTATAAGACTTATTCTACAAGTTATTCCTAATGCTTCCTTTTTGTTTCCAAAGTCTGATTTTCACCTGTTGACCATGTCAGCGCTATCTCGAAGCATGTCTATGGTACTGCGATTTTCAATAAGAACATTTGAAGCACCATGCTAAATGTTTCTTGTTGAAATTACCCAAACACCATTGTATGGGTAATGTCATGAAATTTGTCTCTCCTACCTATAAGAGTTTTCTACCTTCTATCCGGTCTTGGATATCATACTCTGCTTGTTCTTGGGAAGGATTTACCCCTGAAATATGTGTTTAATCACATTTTCCTTTCCATTCTTCTGTTTAATCTAAGAATCACATTTTTCCTTTCCATTGTTTTGTTTAACCTTTCTTGTGATCTATATGATCCAAGCAGAAATATTCTCCTGTTTATGTAAACACCGTGGTGTACAATTCTGTTAGCATGACCCTGTTACTATTGTTGATGACATTCCGATAGCCACCGATGGACGACAATTTCGCCTAATGGTCCGCCTCGTTCAACGAGCAGGAAAATGGTTCTCTTCGTCCCTCGCCCTTGGTACCGCCATTGTTGCCGACATAACTGATAGGCTGCCCGTTAACATGCCTTGCTGTCATGACCAAGCAAGATGTCACCGCTCCTTCTACGTTTAACCACATGGTGGGCCCATAACCCACAGTTCCACAGGATCGAAACCTGACTCTCCTGTACACCACCTGTTCCCAAGGTTGATCCTCACGCTTGGCTTCATATGTAATTCACGAGCCACCTTTCGGGGAATCATCGATTCTGGTATTAAACACAATACCTATACCGTTGCCTTGTTTCAGGCAACGAAGATTGTCTATCCGTTTCAAACTTCTTATGGTACCTTCTTACTTTGCTCTCGATGTGTTTTAATTGTTCAACTCGAGAGATACTCTTATGATCATTCTTGGGATACCCCCTAAATGAATTTCCCTTATAACATTCAATTGTTGTAAAGCTGCCCCTTACCTATTGGTAAGTACGATGGAGTTCTCGAAGAAAGGAAGACAACTTCATCATGATGACCTGAAACAGCAGAATGATGACATCAATGTAATGGATCAACCTCTTCGAGAAGAACAACCAATACCAAGAACACTCCCTAGAATTTCGTAACCCGGACCTACCCCCTTTACTTCCCTCTTAAATCTTGGGACGAGATTTCTTGTAGTGGAGGAGAATTGTGACACCCGGATAATTAGGCTACAGAAAAACTCTGCTAATGATGCCACGTCACCTCCATTACTGTTGCTAATCCCTTGTTAGTTCAAAAACCGATTCAAAATTCAAATTCCAAATATGCCATATAACAAAAGTTTTCAAACAACAAAACAAAAATGTTCGGTTTGTGGCAATTAAATCATAGGTAATATTGGTAGAGAAACCACATTTCTATAAAATAATTAAATGCACTATGATAATTAAAACAGTAACTAGAACATTAATTAAATGCCTTTTCTAAATTATAAAATATTAAAACCTATTTTATTTTTGGGTAAAACTTTTTGTGGCAGTGGGAGATGTTGAGACACTAATTTAGGAATTTGTTTTGTGATTTACAAAGCAAAAATAATACCAAAATAAAATTAGAAAACTAATAAACAAAAGGTATGTGGTGACGTGTTGATCTTCCGAGGCCGGGCATGACCCAGGAAAGTGTGTCTGGCCAAATGGGATCGAGCGTGTTGGGGTATGTGGTGCACCCCTGCAGGGAAGTTTATCTATTCGAATAGCCGTGTCCCTCGGTAAAAGGACGACCCGGAGTTGTACTTTGACCTTATGACAACTAGAACCGGATACTTAATAAAACACACCCTTCCAAGTGCCAGATACAACCGGTGATCGCTCTCTCACAGGGCGACGAGGGGAGGATCATCGGTTAGGATTATGCTATGCGATGCTACTTGGAGGACTTCCGTCTACTCTCTTCTCCTGCTGCAAGATGGAGGTTACCAGAAGGGTAGTCTTCGAAAGGATTAGTTATCCCCCTATTATTCTGGCATTCTGCAGTTCAGTCCACTTATAATAGCCTTATCCCAGTTGATACCAATGCATACATATGTAGTGTAGCTCCTTGCTTGCGAGTACTTTGGATGAGTACTCACGGTTGCTTTCTCCCTCTTTTCCCTCTATCCCTTCTACCTGGTTGTCGCAACCAGATGTTGGAGCCCAGGATCCAGACGCCACCGTCGGCGATGACTCCTACTACACCGGAGGTGCCTACTACTACGTGCTGCCCGCTGATGACGACCAGGAGTAGTTTAGGAGGATCCCAGGCAGGAGGCCTACGCCTCTTTCGATCTGTATCCCAGTTTGTGCTAGCCTTCTTAAGGCAAACTTGTTTAACTCATGTCTGTACTCAGATACTGTTGCTTCCGCTGACTCGTCTATGATCGAGCTCTTGTATTCGAGCCTTCGAGGCCCCTGGCTTGTAATATGATGCTTGTACGACTTATTTTATTTGTAGACTTGTGTTGTGATATCTTCCCATGAGTCCCTGATCTTGATCGTACACGTTTGCGTGTATGATTAGTGTACGATCAAATCGGGGGCGTCACAGGAGGCCACCCTTGCAACGGATACGCGCGCCGCATGCTTCTCCCGCATGCTGATCGACGGCGGAAGCAGCATCCACATCCTGTACCGCGACACCATGGAGAAGCTGGGCGTCAAGGCAAAGCAGCTTGCGCCGACTCGAACGGTGTTCCACGGCATCGTACCCGGTTTGTCCTGTGCCCCCATCGGCAAGATCAAGATCGATGTACTCTTTGGGGGCAAGGACCATTTCCGCCGGGAAGCAATCTGGTTCGAGGTGGTGGACTTGGAGAGCCCTTACCATGCCTTGCTTGGCCGACCCGCCTTGGCCAAGTTCATGGCGGTCCCCCACTATGCTTACCTCAAGATGAAGATACCGAGCTCCAAGGGTGTCATCACCGTCGCCGGCGACTACAAGAAATCCGCCGACTGCGCCGCGGCCAGCAGCCGGCTGGCCGAATCCCTCGTGATCGCTGCAGAGAAGAAGACGCTGGACCGGGTCGTGGCCCTGGCCAGCAAGCAGCTAAACCAACCCGCCGACTCCAAGGAGTATGATGCCCAAGGATCTTTCCAGCCGGCCAAGGAGACCAAGAAGATACAGCTCGACCCCGAGCACCCCGAGAGGTTCGCCGTCATTGGGGCGAGCCTGGATAACAAATAGGAAGGCGAGCTCGTCGATTTCCTCCGTGAGAATCGGGATATCTTTGCATGGTCCCCCAAGGACATGCCGGGTGTTCCGAAGGATTTCGCCAAGCACAAATTGCACGTACGGGAGGATGCTAAACGAGTCAAGCAGCCCCTCCGCCGACTGTCAGAAGAGAAGAGAAGGATCGTAGGGGAGGAGATAGCCCGGCTTCTTGCAGCCGGCTTCATCATGAAAGTTTTCTTCCCCGAGTGGCTCGCGAACCCGGTTCTCGTGCTGAAAAAGAATAACAAGTGGCGCATGTGTATAGATTACACAAGCCTCAACAAAGCCTGCCCAAAAGATCCCTTCGCTCTGCCCAGGATTGATCAAGTGATAGACTCCACAGCCGGATGCGAGTTGTTGAGCTTTTTGGATGCCTACTCGGGATACCACCAGATCAAGCTGAACCCGGATGACCAACTGAAGACCGCCTTCATCACGCTGTTTGGAGCCTTCTGCTACCTGACTATGACGTTCGGCTTAAGGAATGCCGGCGCCACTTTTCAGCGTTGCATGCAGAAGTGCCTCCTCACACAGCTCGGTAAGAACGCCCACGTTTACGTGGATGATGTTGTGGTGAAGACGGAGAAGCATGGCACTCTGCTGGAAGACTTGAAGGAGACATTCGAGAACCTGCGCCGGTTCCGGATCAAGCTGAACCCGGAGAAATGCATGTTCGGAGTGCCAGCCGGCCAGCTCCTAGGCTTTCTGGTCTCCGAACGCGGCATAGAGTGCAACCCTGTGAAGATCAAGGCCATCGAGAGGATGGCGGTCCCAACCAAGCTCAGAGAGATTCAGAAGTTCACCGGGTGCCTGGCCTCTCTGAACCGCTTCATCAGCCGGCTTGGAGAAAAAGCTCTCCCCCTCTACCGCCTCATGAAGAAGAGCACTCACTTTGAGTGGAATGACCAGGCCGACCAAGCTTTCCACGAGCTGAAGAAAATGCTGTCCACGCCGCCTGTCTTGGCGGCACCGACTAAGAAGGAGCCCATGCTCCTATATATTGCCGCCACTAGCCGGGTGGTCAGCACCATCATTGTGGTCGAACGCCCCGAAGAAGGCCGAGCCCAGCCGGTCCAGAGGCCGGTTTATTACCTGAGCGAGGTGTTGTCCGCCTCAAAGCAAAATTACCCGCACTATCAGAAGATGTGCTATGGCGTGTACTTCGCCGCCAAGAAGCTGAAGCCGTACTTTCAAGAGCATCCCATCACGGTCGTATGCACTGCCCCGCTAGCCGAGATCATAGGCAGCCGAGATGCATCCGGCCGGGTGGCTAAATGGGCCATCGAGCTGGCCCCCTACACGATCTTCTACCAACCCCGCACCGCCATCAAGACGCAAGCGCTGGCCGACTTCCTCGTTGACTGGGCCGAGACCCAGTACTTACCACCAGCGCCCGACTCCACCCATTGGTGCATGCACTTTGACGGATCAAAGATGCGTACCGGCCTGGGAGCCGGCGTCGTCCTTACCTCTCCAAAGGGCGACAAGCTCAGATACACGCTGCAGATCCACTTCGCCGCCTCCAACAACGTAGCCGAGTACGAAGCGCTCATACACGGGCTCCGACTTGCCAAGGAACTTGGCATTCGCCGGATCCTGTGCTATGGCGACTCGGATTTGGTGGTGCAGCAGTCTTCTGGCGACTGGGACGCCAAGGACGCGAACGTGGCAAGCTACCGCTTCCTAGTGCAGCAAATCAGCGGATACTTTGACGGGTGTGAATTCCTTCATGTACCGCGAGCCGACAACGAGCCAGCAGATGCTCTGGCCCGAATAGGCTCCACGCGGCAAGCAATACCAGCCGGCGTCGCCCTACAGCGCCTCCTCAAGCCATCAATCAAGCCGTCTCCGGAATCCGACTCCATCTTCGTGCCGCCTAACCCCGAGGAGGCCGGGTCCGGCTCAAAGAATCAATAAGCCGGCCCGGGGACTCCAATATTTGGCTCGGGGACTGCCGCACTCGGCCCGGGGACTGCGGTAGCCGGCCTGGGGACTTCTTCAGCACAGCAGGCAGCGGCCGACTCCAGCACTGCACTACCCAGCCCGCCCACCCTGGTGGCTGTGGCCACATTGGTGGCAGAGGAAGTCGTCGCCCCATCATGGGCCCAAACCATCCGCAATTTTTTGGTGAACCATAACCTGCCAGCTGACAAAAACGAAGCAAGACAAGTCTAGCGCCGGGCTGGAGCATACACAATCGTCAACAGAGAGCTTGTCAAGCGCAGCGCCACCGGAGTCTTGCAGCGATGCGTCGAGCAGGAGAAAGGCATCGCGATACTCAGGGATATACACCAAGGAGAGTGCGGCCACCACGCCGCATCAAGATCACTTGTCGCCAAAGCCTTCCGCCACGGTTTCTTCTGGCCGACTGCTTTGGACGACGCCAAAGAGCTAGTCAAACACTGCAAAGGCTGCCAGCTTTTTAGCTCGCAGCAACACATGCCGGCTTCAGCACTCAAGACCACTCCCATCACCTGGCCCTTCGCCGTCTGGGGATTGGATATGGTGGGCCCATTCAAGACGGCGCGCGGCGGCATGACACATTTGCTCGTCGCCATCGACAAATTCACCAAGTGGATCGAGGCGAAGCCGATCAAGAAGCTGAATGGGCCGACTGCAATGACTTTCATTGCAGATATAACAACCCGGTACGGCGTACCGCACAGCATCATCACCGACAATGGCACGAACTTTGCCAAAGGTGCCTTGGCACGGTTCTGTGCTGCGCAAGGTATCCGGCTGGACCTTGCGTCAGTCGCCCACCCGCAGTCAAATGGCCAAGTGGAGCGAGCAAATGGCCTCATTTTGTCCGGCATCAAGCCTCGACTGGTCGTACCTCTGGAGCGTTCAGCCGGCTGCTGGCTCGATGAGCTGCCGACTGTCCTATGGAGTCTGCGCACTACTCCCAACAGATCAACCGGCTTCACTCCCTTCTTCCTTGTATATGGTGCCGAGGCGGTCATCCCAACAGATATCAAGTTCGACTCGCCTCGGGTAACCATGTACACGGAAGCGGAAGCCAAAGAAGCACGAGAAGACAGCGTCGACCTACTGGAAGAGGCCCGGCTGTTAGCCCTCAGCCGGTCTGCCATCTACCAGCAGGGTTTGCGCCGCTACCACAGCCGGAGGGTCCGACCAAGATCCTTCCAGGAGGGCGACCTTGTGCTCCGGCTGATCCAGCAAACAGCCGGCCAGCACAAGCTCGCAGCCCCCTGGGAAGGCCCCTTCATCATCAGCAGAGCCTTGGGCAACGACGCCTACTACCTCATCGACGTGCAGAAGCCGAAGGCACGCAAGAGAGACGACTCCGGCAAGGAGTCGGAGCGACCATGGAACGCAAATCTCCTTCGGAAGTTTTACAGTTAAAACGTAGTATGTGTTATGCCCACTTTTGTATTAAGTACGAAACAGTAGGCTCCCCGAGAAAGACTCGGGGACTGCCACCCTTTATTTTGTGAATGAAAGTTATCATGCGTATGATATTACCTATTCATTTATTTTGTCCGGTACCGGGTCCGACGAGTCGGCCCGGGGACTGGCTGACTAGAGTTATATTAGGAGCCCTACCCGCAGCCAGACAAGTAATGTGCCGACACCCAGGCTTGGCTCTTGACGAAATCGTAGCACGAAGAACCGACTGCCCGGCTGGCAAGAGCCACAAGCCGGAAAGGGTGCGCACATGAAAAACGACTAGGGACCAAACAGGCTCACATATATAACAAAAGCCGGCTGACTGCCTCCCGCCGACCGACTACCAGAGTAGCCAGCCGGCCGGCTTACATTCAGTCTGCTTCAAATCCAAGAAAGCTCAAGTACTTGCCTTCCCAAGGAGGGAAGGCGGCAAAGGAAAGAGCCTAAGGACAAAAAAGTACACTTGAATGAACGCCAACACATGCATATATTAATATTTACACAAAAGGCCTCCAGAGAGGTCGACATCCAACATTGTTCGATCCACCCCCAGTGGGTGGAATTGCAGAAACTTAAAATTGTCCGAAAAAGTAAAACAGGGACAAAAGGAACGGCAGATCAAGCCGACGGGGCCGCAGACGAGCCGGGCTAGGCGGTGGAAGCAGTCGCGCCGGCTGGAGGAGCGGCCGGCTGGCCAACCTCGGCTTGATCGTCTTCTCTGGCAGAGGGCGCGCTCCCGCGTGGCTCGTTGCTGGAGGCACGGTCGGCTGGGGGACGGTCGGCCGTCTCACCAGTCGGCTCGGCGTCTTCGCCCTCCTCCTCCTCGTCATCCTCGCCCTCATCGCTGGAGGCGATCTCTTCGGCCGAGTCCTCGCCGTCCGCCGGGTTCAGCCCGAACCATTCCTCCGGCTGGGCGGCGCCATCGTCGTTGAGCTCCGGCGCGAAGACGCTGGTGTCGGTGCACTCGGCGATCGTCGAGGCACGTTGCGCGATCGCCGGCCGCACCTCCTCCAGCTCCGCGTCGGCTTCCGACTGCCACGTCTGCAGCTGGTCCAGGCTTAGCCCTGGGTACCACGCGCGGACGAACTCCAGCGCGCGCCCGGCTCTAAGACGGGCCGCGGATGCCTTCCAGGCCTCGAAGCGGCCGACTGCGACTTCGAGCCAGTCGGCCGTCCGGCTTGGGGTGCGGGGAATTGTCTAGCCGGGCTAGAGCGCGGCCAGCATCGTCGCCCCGGCACGTTGGAGCCGGCGGAGCAGCTGGTGGGCCGGCTGCAGCCACGCCTGGACGGCGATGAGCTGCTCCGACAATGTCCGATTCGCGTCCGGCGGAATCACAACCCCGGCCTGACGGCGCTCCTCGCGGTAGGCTTCGATGGCTTGGGCGGCGAGGACGGACTGACCGGGAAAGTACTCTGCGCAAGATAGCAAACACATGTCAAAACAAAGCCGCAGGCGGCCGGCGGATGGAAGAAGAGCAAGAAGGACGGCCTACCATCGATAAGATCCTCGATCCGGCCGAAGCCTTCTTCCAGCGCCTGGCGCGTCTCGGCCCAGCTCGCCTCCCTGGCCTCGAACTCCGCCTTCAGGGTAGCCTCGCCATCCTGCGCCTTTTGCAGGGCCGCCTTGTGGCTCTCCTCTTGGTCGGCCAGTTTCTTCGCCAGGCGGTCGCGCTCTTGAACCAAGTCAGCATACTCGGCGTCCTTGGCGTGAAGAGCGGCCTGCACCTCGCCGAGTTCCCTCCGCAGGTCGGCGTTGGCCTCTGCACGAGCAAAAGTTAAAGAGGAAAAGTCAGCAAAGGAAAAGTCGTCGAGTAAGATCCGACCCGACTGCGCTGCAGTCGGCCCGGATCTCGGGGACTACACCCAGTGGGTGCGCTGTCGCGCCCCCACGAGAAACAAATAAGGACAAAACACTTACGCCGGCTGCTGGTGAGGTCTTCGGTCCTCCGGCTCAGCTCCCGAGCCTGGGAGTTGAAGGCGGCAGCACGAGAATTATGATAATCCTAAGAGATCAGAAAAAACAGTCAAAGATAGTCGTCGAGTAAGATCCGACCCGACTGCGTTGCAGTCGGCCCGGATCTCGGGGACTACACCCAGTGGGTACGCTAGCGCGCCCCCACGGAAAAAATTCAAAGGACCAGAACGGTCAATGAGTGAAGACTTACCCGGATTGCAGACCGCGTCGACAGAAACTCCAGAGTAAATTGCCTCAGGAGGCCGGCCTGTGCCTGCAGCCGGCTCCGAACCCCTTGAGCCGCGATGTTCAGCTCGCCGCTCCCTCCGCTAGGAGTCCATCCGGACATGGAGGAGCTGGCCGCCTCCAAGGAGTCTGCCGTCTGCTCAGCCCCCACGGCTCGGCGCGTGTCCGGCGGGGCCGTGCTCCCTCCGGCATGCCGGCCCGCCGCCAGATCGATCTCAAGGTCGGCTCCGGCCTCGGGCGCGGCCCGGGCCGGCTCCTCCGGCACCGTGGACGATTGGCCACCTTCGCCTGCTCCGGCTGGCACTGCCGGCGGCGTCCTCTCGACGGAAATCTCGAAGACCTCGTCCCTCTGCACCGGCGCTGCTCGGGGATAATCTCCTCTGCCGTGGGCAGAGGGATGTCCGGATCCAAAGTTTGGAGGAGGATGGCGAGTAGCGGAGGCTGGCTACACGCGCCTTCTGCCTCCGTCTCCGCGGCCGCCCGCTCCGACGGAGTCTCGGCTGCCGCGCTCGCTCGCCCCGGCGCCGTCTGGGCGGCCTCCCGCTCCGCCGCCTCCCGCTCGGCCGCCTCCCTCTCTCGACGCGCCTCGCGAGCGTTGCACTCCGTGGCTGCTTCAAGTTTGGCGCGGGGGTCCACTCGGCGGGACCCTGAGGATCCGGCACTCGGCCCGACCATGGAGCCGGCTGGGCCTCGCTCGAGGGAGAGCGGCGCCCTGCTCAGAAAATCAGAGAAGCATTCAAGTAAAGGAAGACTTCAGAATAACAAGCACGTAGGCGGCTACTAGACTTACGCGGAAACTGAGGGGGGGCTTCTTCACCGCCTTCCGGAAGCGGGCCGCCTTCGCCGCCGCCTCCTCGCGCTTCGTGGCCGCGGCGGAGGCCTTCGGTTTCTTCGGCCGGCTTCCGAAGAGCGGGAGCGCGGCCCGGCGTTTCCCCTTTCCACCATCGGCAGTCGGCGCGACAGACGAGCCCGCGCCGCGGCGGTCGGTTGCCGGCTGGTGGCGCGGGATTTCTTCGGCTTCGAAATCATCCGGCCAGTCATCGAAACTGGCCGAGAGCCCCGTGCCGCCGAGCTCGGCGGCGTCCCCCATGGCGGCATCCTCCATGGCGACTGCGGAAAGGTCCGGGTCGTCGAGGTCGTCCACCGTGCGGTCCGGGGCATACTCGCGATCGACTCCAGCCGCCCCGGCTGGCGGCGGGAGGAGAGGATTCTGATGAAGAGAAAAAAGAGAAGAGCCGCCTGGTCAGAAGCCGGCTGGCTCAAGCCGGCAGACGACGAGAAGAAAGACTTACCACAGGCGAAGGATGGGCGCGGGAGTACGGCACCTTGCCGAATTGCCACTCGTCGGTGAGCTTCAGGTTGGCGATGTAGTTCACCATCAGAGCCACCTCGGCATGGGGCATCTCCCATGTGCTCAGCCGGCAAGGGTCGAACCGGCCACTCATCTAGCACATCATGTGCGGCCGGCTTTGGAGGGGCAGAATCCGGCGCTCGACAAAGGCGGCTACCAGGTCGGATGCGCGCAGGCCTTCCGACTGGATCATCACCCGAAGCCGGGCGATGGAGGCATTCCCAGCCGGAGACAAGGACTTCGACCTGTAGCCCCAAGACCGCCGCCTCCCAGCCGGCGGGCCGGCTACGTAAGCCGGCAGATTGACGTAATCGCCGTGCGGGGCGATGTTCTTGACATAGAAGTAGGATTTCTGCCAAAGCTTGACAGACTGGATCAGAGGAATGTGGGGAAAGGGGTTGTCATCACTTGCCCTCTTCATCGCGATGAAGGCGCCGCAGGGAGCCGGCACGCCGGCGGAGACGGTGCCGAGCTTGTTCTGGAACAGCTCCGCCCAGAGCTCCAGCGTCGGCAGCACCCCCAAGAATCCTTCGCAGAGCGAGACGAAGGCCGAGAGCTGCAGCACTGCGTTGGGCGTGACGTGGTGTGGTTGGAGGTTGTAGATTTCGAGGAAAGAGCGCATGAAGCTGCTCGCCGGGAAGCCGAAGCCACGGAGGAAGTGCGTGCGGAAGACGACGCGCTCGCCTTCCTCCGGCGCCGGCGAGACCTCCTTCGTGGGCGCCAGACGCACCTGCACGAGGTTGGCGGCGGGCAGGCGCCGGGTCTGGTGGAGGAATTCAATATGGTCCTCGTGGACATTGGACTCGTCCCATGAGCTTGACAGAGCCAGAGACATGGCGGCGTGGGTGGGCTGCGGCGCGAAACTGCGTCGGGCGCGAGGAAGAAGAAGAAGAAGAAGAAGAGGAGGAGTAGGAGGGACGGGGAGCGGGGGAGCGAACGGGCCTGTGCCTCTCCCCCTCCCCCCCTACTTGTAGGCGCGTGCGCCAGAGCCGAGGAGGCGCGGCGTGGGGGATCGTGGGGATCGATCGTGCCCATCTCCACCATGCCCGCGTTAATTGCGCGCCTTGATGACGCGAAGTAACGGCCACGGGGAGGCGAGCAGTCCCCTCGGGCCACAGAAGATCTGCGCCCGGGCCGAGGCCAGGGAGTGGCGGGCCCGGGCCTGCGGCGGCGTCCCGTCGCGCGCGTGCGACGGCAGGACTTCCCTGCCACGTGGCTCGTCGTGGGGCCCGCGGCCGGCCCGCGAGTCAACCACTGCCACCCTGATAAACAAAAAGTGCTCCGGAGTCGGCTGCAACGACGAGGTCGGCCCCTCAGGGTATGAAGCCGGCCAAGCTTCCCGTCCTTCCGTCCGCCGTGAAGCTCGCCCGCCTTCGGGGACTACTATCGGGGTAAATAGCTATGGGTAGCCCAGCCGGCTTCCCCTGGCCCCTCGGAAAAAATTATGAGCCCATCCGGCTCATAAGAAGACTCAAGACTTGGGCCGCCTCCCCCCAGCCGGCTACCTTCCTGGCCGGCTTCGGGGGCGGCCCGCCTTTTCACCCTCCTGAAGAAGGCTGCGGAGGGCCGGCTACGGCAAGGCCGGCTACGGCGGGGCCGGCTCCGGCAGGGCCGGCTACAGCAAGGCCGGCTACTGCCAAGCCGGCTCCCATAAATCAGTCAACGCCGTACCCGCGATGTATGCGTCCACTCCGCAATGATGAAGCGGGGCGTGGCTACAGTCGAGCCTGCCCCCCCCAAACCCGGACCACGCCTGGTACAGCGCGTCGTGCGGGCAGCTGCGGCCCGCCGGGCGCGGCACTGTAGCCATGGCGGCTCTGACGCCGTCCACGACGGGTCACCAGCGTGGCCCCCGAGGCGGTGGGCCCCTTCGGGCAGAGAGATGCCGAAGGCGGCCGCACCTCCTCTCAAGCCGGCAAGACAGAGGGCCGGCTTCACGTAGCCGGCCTGCCGCCCTCCTCGAAGGAGACGCCCATTAAGGAGACAAGACGCGGCGGGGCTACAGTAATCGCCCGCCAGGGCGGCGTTACTGTAGCCACGCTTACCCCGACCAAGCCTGCGTCAACGACATGGAGAAACAGTCACCAGCTGCCGACCAGGCCCTGGCAAGTAGGGCCGGCCTGTCGACCCAGGAGCCGGCAGCCGGCGGGACCCACCAGCCGGCGGGCCCCAGAAGCCGGCGGAGAAGCCGGCGAGCATAGTTACATACGGCGGGGCCCCGCGCCCAGTCGGATTACCATTGTACCCCCGGGGGGTAGGCCTATATAAACCCCCCGGTGCACTCATGCAAAGGGTTGGACTATCTTCCTAGGCCTAGACACAACACAAGGAGAGGAAGCAGGCTGAGCCGAGCCCTTCTTCCTCCTTCCACCCAAAACAGCTCAAGGAGCATTGTAGCTACTTGTACACTTAGTAACCATGCGGAGACCCCGCAGAGCAGCAGTAGGGGTATTATCTCCCCGGAGAGCCCTGAAGCTGGGTAAGATTCGCCGGCGTGCATGTCTTCGCCTCATCCCGTTTCCAGGCACCGGCGACGCTCTATTGGCCTCCGCAATGATAAGCCACCCGTTGGCATATGTCGCTCCCGCCACCCGACAACTGCGGCGCGACAACGACGGACGGCGGCGCGCGGCGTTCGGGGCGGCGGCGCGAGACGACGACGACGACGGGCAGCGGCAGGGACAGCGAGGACGACGACGGACGACGAGCGACGGGCGGCAACGACGGGTTCGAGCGGCGCGCGGCGATGTCGCGAGAGGTTGGAGACGAAAGTGGGGAGATGTAATTGAAATTTTCATAAGTGTTGTATATATAGGAGAGGCCTTTAGTACCGGTTGGAGCCACCAACCGGTACTAAAGGCCAACTTTGGCCAGGCCAAAAGGTGGCAAGAGCAGGCCTTTAGTACCGGTTGGTGGTTCCAACCGGTACTAAAGGGTGGTCTTTAGTACCGGTTGGAGCCACCAATTAGTACTAAAGGCCTCGCGCTGCCACCCCAAAGTTTAGTACCACCTCGCCCGGCGAAGGGCAGCCGCACTGGTTTATAAACCCAGCCGCGGCTACCTCTTCGAACTCCTCTATATAGCAGGCTTCTGGGCCTAATTAATTAGGGTGCGCTGCCCTGTGAGTCTGCTGGCCCTTCTGGGCTTGCATTTGCACACCCTAGGTCTGGCAGGCCCACTGGGCAGCGCGCCAACAAATTTTTTATATAGTTTTTTTCTTTTCTGCATTACTTATTTTCTTCTATTTATTTTTGAGTAGTTTTTTATATAGTTTTTTCTTTTCTGCATTATTTATTTTCTTCTATTTATTTTTGAGTAATTTTTTTGTATAGTTTTTTATTTTTTTGTAACAGATGAGTTCTCGTCCGAAACCCTGATACTCTGAAAGAGTTTGTCCAGTTTGTACACGAAGTGCGTCCAGTTTTTGCCGTGACCCTCTCTACTCTTTCATGCATGCTATGCGGGTGATATGATGATACCATGCCAAGTTTCAACATTTTCAGGATTCATTTTGTAGTGATTTTCAATTTCATGGTCATTTAGCTCTTTAAAACAATTAGGTAAATGATCGAAAAACAACAAATGATGTCAGAACATGTTGGAAATTGATGACGTCACTTTGAATGCTGCATACTGAACACAAAAGAAGTCCGGAGTTCAAATAAGTTTAAAAAAAATTGAAGTGGCCGTGTAACAGATCAGTTCTCGTCCGAAACCCTGATACTCCGAAAGAGTATGTCTAGTTTGTACACGAAGTGCGTCCAGTTTTTGCCATGACCCTCTCTACTCTTTTGCGCATGCTATGCGGGTGATATGATGATACCATGCCAAGTTTCAACATTTTTAGGATTCATTTTGTAGTGATTTTCAATTTCACGGTCATTTAGCTCTCTAAAACAATTAGGTAAATGACCGAAAAACAAAAAATGATGTGAGAACATGTTGGAAATTGATGACATCGCTTTGAATGCTGCATACTGAAGACAAAAGAAGTCCGGAGTTCAAATAAGTTTAAAAAACATTGAAGTGGCCGTGTAACAGATGAGTTCTCGTCCGAAACCCTGATACTCCGAAAGAGTATGTCTAGTTTGTACACGAAGTGCGTCCAGTTTTTGCCGTGACCCTCTCTACTCTTTCGCGCATGCTATGCGGGTGATATGATGATACCATACCAAGTTTCAACATTTTCAGGATTCATTTTGTAGTAATTTTCAATTTCACGGTCATTTAGCTCTCTAAAACAATTAGGTAAATGACCGAAAAACAACAAATGATGTGAGAACATGTTGGAAATTGATGACGTGGCTTTGAATGCTGCATACTGAACACAAAAGAAGTCCGGAGTTCAAATAAGTTTAAAAAACATTGAAGTGGCTGTGTAACAGATGAGTTCACGTCCAAAACCCTGATACTCCGAAAAAGTATGTCCAGTTTGTACACGAAGTGCATCTAGTTTTTGCCGTGACCCTCTCTACTCTTTCGCGCATGCTATGCGGGTGATATGATGATACCATGCCAAGTTTCAACATTTTCAGGATTCATTTTGTAGTGATTTTCAATTTCACGGTCATTTAGCTAGCTAAAACAATTAGGTAAATGACCGAAAAACAACAAATGATGTCACAACATGTTAGAAATTGATGACGTCGCTTTGAATGCTGCATACTAACACAAAAGAAGTCCGGAGTTCAAATAAGTTTAAAAAACATTGAAGTGGCCGTGTAACAGATGAGTTCTCGTCCGAAACCCTGATACTCCGAAAGAGTATGTCCAATTTGTACACGAAGTGCGTCCAGTTTTTGCTGTGACCCTCTCTACTCTTTCGCGCATGCTATGCGGGTGATATGATGATACCATGCCAAGTTTCAACATTTTCAGGATTCATTTTGTAGTGATTTTCAATTTCACGGTCATTTAGCTCTCTAAACAATTAGGTAAATGACCGAAAAACAACAAATGATGTCAGAACATGTTGGAAATTGATGACATCGCTTTGAATGCTGCATACTAAACACAAAAGAAGTCTGGAGTTCAAATAAGTTTAAAAAACATTGAAGTGGCCGTGTAACAGATGAGTTCTCGTCCGAAACCCTGATACTCCGAAAGAGTATGTCCAGTTTGTACACGAAGTGCGTCCAGTTTTTGACGTGACCCTCTCTACTCTTTTGCGCATGCTATGCGGGTGATATGATGATACCATGCCAAGTTTCAACATTTTCAGGATTCATTTTGTAGTGATTTTCAATTTCATGGTCATTTAGCTCTCTAAAACAATTAGGTAAATGACCGAAAAACAACAAATGATGTCAGAACATGTTGGAAATTGATGACGTCGCTTTGAATGTTGCATACTGAACACAAAAGAAGTCCGGAGTTCAAATAAGTTATTAAAAATAAAAAAGAGGTGCAATGCTGGTTAATTTGCTTCAAGCCATTCGAATAGTGTAGTTAGTACATGCGTTAAATGACCGAAAAACAACAAATGATGTCAGAACATGTTGGAAATTGATGACGTCGCTTTGAATGCTGCATACTGAACACAAAAAGAAGTATGGAGTTCAAATGCTGGTTAATTTGCTTCAAGCCATTCGGAATAGTGTAGACTGCACTGCACATAGCTCTATGCAATCTATGCTATTCCGCAAGGCTTGAAGCTAATCAACATGTAGGTGAGCATTGCAACTCTTCGTCATTGTCTATACACTCACAGCTTATAAACCGCTCATACTGCCTCTCTCTTGGCGAGGTGGGACTAAAAATCAGCTTACAAATAAACTCTAGTACCGGTTCATGGCATGAACCGGTACTAAAGGTCTTCGTGGGGCCCCAGACGGACCATAGCCTAACACAACCTCATTAGTACCGGTTCGTGGCATGAACCGGTACTAAAGGTTACCCACGAACCGGTACTAATGATGCCCGCCTGCCTAGCCATTGGAACCGGCACTAATGGTCACATTAGTGCCGGCTCAAATTCAAACCGGCACTAATGTGCTTCACATTTGACCCTTTTTCTACTAGTGAGTGGACAGGGACGACGTGATACTAGACAAAAGATCCAACTCCGCCTCCTTTAAACCAGCGGATGAAATAGTCAAATTCCAAGTCCTTCCAATGGACCCCACAAAAATAGCGTCCATTGGGGCACAGATAAACCCCGTCGTAGACGCCGCACTATGGGAGTTCCTGCGCGAGAATTGGGACATATTCGCCTGGCATCCTTCAGACATGCCAGGAATCCCATGCAGGCTGGCCGAGCATAGCCTTAACATTCTAAAAGGACTCAGGCCGGTCAAGCAGACTCTTCGGCGTCTCTCCGAACCTAAGCGACAAGACATGGGAGAGGAGCTAGCCAAATTACTGGAGGCTGGATTCATTAGAGAAATAAAGCATCCGGGCTGGCTAGCAAACCTGGCGATGGTGCCAAAGAAGGACAAACCTGGCGATGGCGTCTCTCTGAACCTATGTGTCGACTTCAAGGACCTTAATAAGGCTTGCCCAAAGGATCCCTTCCCCTCCCTCGCATCGATCAAATTATCGACGCTACCACAGGACACGACTCATTGTGCTTCCTCGATGCATACTCTGGTTACCACCAAATTAAGATGGTGGAGTCCGACCAAACCGCAATGGCATTCATCACTCCATACGGCCCCTTCTGTTTTAACACAATGCCCTTCCGGCTAAAAAACACCGGCGCAACGTATCAGCGCATGATTCAGACATGTTTGGAAAAGCAGATCGGCAAAACAGTGGAGGCATACATCGACGATGTGGTCGTTAAAACCAGACACGTCGACTCCTTAATAGACGACTTGAGGCTCATGTTCGACAATCTCCGAACATACGACATTAAGCTCAAATCCGGGAAAATGCATTCTCTGCGTACCCGCCGGAAAGCTCCGGGGCTTTATAGTCTCCAGCAGAGGAATTGAAGCAAATCCGGCCAAAATCCGGGCCCTGTCGCAGTTGGCTATCCCAAGTGACCTCAAGCAAATCCAGAAGCTAACTGGATGTGTGGCGGCTTTAAGCCGCTTTATCTCCTGACTAGGAGAAAAGGCACTCCCCCTTTATCGCCTTCTTCGGCGCACCGAACACTTCGATTGGACGGACTCAGCCACGGCCAGACTGGAAGAAATAAAAGCCATCCTGGCCACCAACCCAATCTTGGCCGTGCCAAATGTTGGCGAACCAATGCTATTATATATAGCGGCAACTCACCAAGTTCTAAGCGCAGTGCTCGTCGTCGAACGAAAGATGGACGGACATAAATTCCCACTTCAAAAGCCGGTATATTATGTATCCACCGTCCTCACTCCATGCAAATCACGGTACCCACATTATCAAAAGATAGCATACACGGTATTCATGGCATCCCAGAAATTACGACACTACTTTCAAGGGTGTTCAATTACGGTGTCCTCCGAAGTACTACTCAACGACATAATAAACAACTGTGATCCCACGGGCCGGATTGCCAAATGGGCTATCGAGCTCCTCCCGTTCAACATAACAAATAAACCACGGCAAGCCATTAAGTCGCAAGTACTGGTCGATTTCGTAGCCGAATATAAAGAAGCCGAACTCCCTAAAGAGTACGGCGCATACTCCAATTGGATCATGCACTTCGACGACTCTAAAATGCTGGCTGGTCTGGGGGCTGGCGCCGTCCTGATGTCCCCCACCGGAGATACAGTGCAATACGTACTCCAAATACTATATACACACTCCAATAATGTAGCCGAATACAAGGCCCTATTACACGGTCTCTGGATGGCAGTTTCCATGGGCATTCAACGCCTGGAGGTGCGTGGGGACTCGAACCTCGCAATATCCCAAATAAATGGAGACTTCGACGCCAAGGATCCGAAAATGGCGGCATATCGCAACACCGTCCTCAAAATGTCAGCTCGGTTCGAGGGGCTTGAATTCCACCATGTGGCTCGGGAAAACAGCCAGGCGGCGCACATCCTCGCCCGTATCGGCATTGAACGCGACCCTGTCCCACCTAACATCTTCCTGGAAAAACTGTTTAAACCATCTGTGGTATGGGAAGGGGACACCGGCAACAATAGCCCAGACCCGGCCACAATCCCAATTACCGAACACTCTGACACAATCGGAGGCTCTACCATCAAAATAACACCTTCAGCCCACGTAATAATGGTCGTCATCGCCCCGTGGATAGAACCATTCCTGGCCTACCTAACCAGGCAGGAACTACCCGAGGACCAAAATGAGGCACGCTGCATAGTGCGGTGATCTAAAGCCTACAAGGTCCACGAGGGAGAGCTTTATAAGAAAAGCATTATCGGAGTCCTTCAAAGGTGCATGTCCGAAGAGGAAGGGCGGAAGCTGTTGGCAAAAATCCATGCCGGACTCGGTGGCCATCATGTCGCAGCTCGGGCCCTTGTAAGCAAGGCCTTCCGTACATGTTTCTATTGGCCGACAGCCTAGGCAGATGCGCAGCATCTGGTCCAGCATTGATTCGGTTGCCAGCTCTTTGCAAACCAAAACCATATGCCGCCTACCGCTCTCCAAACAATCCCCATTACTTGGCCCTTTGCGGTCTGGAGGCTTGATATGGTCGGACCCCTTAAAGGGGGAACCCATAAGAAAAAAATACCTACTGGTCATGGTGGATAAATTCACCAAATGGATAGAAGTCAAACCTGTCAAAATGGCTGAATCCGGACCGGTGATAGACTTCATATTCGGGGTCGTACACCGTTATGGCGTCCCCCACAGCATCATCACTAATAATGGCATGAACTTTACAGCCGACGAGGTGAAACTTTGGTGCAACAACATGGGCATCAAGCTCGATTATGCTTCTGTCTATCACCCGCAAACTAACGGTCAAGTCGAGCGAGCGAATGGTCTTATCATGAGCGGCATTAAGCCCAGGTTAGTATAGTCCTTAAAGGAGTCAAACACGCATTGGGTAGAGGAGCTCAACTCCGTACTATGGGGGCTGCGGACCATGCCGAATCACACTACCGAATACACACCGTTCTTTATGGTGTACGGCGCAGAGGCGGTTCTGCCTTGCGACATAATTCATGACTCACCTTGAGTGAGCATGTACGAAGAAAAAGAGGCCGAGCTCGATCGACGGGACAGTTTGGATGCCCTGGAGGAGGAGCGTGACGTGGCAAAGGCCTGTTCCGCATTCTATCAGCAACAAGCTCGAAGGTATCAAAGCAGAGAAGTATAGGCCAAAACCTATAACGTTGGCGAACTAGTTCTACGCCTGTCGGAGAAGAAAAAGAACAAGCTCAAGCCCAAATGTGAGGGTCCCTTCATTATCGACCAGGTTCTGACCGGTGGAGCGTACCGTCTGCAGGATGCATCGGATAATCGACTCGAGCCAAACCCATGGAATGTAGCCAGACTCCGAAGATTCTATGCCTAGCGCCGGACTCTATGTTCATCTCCTCACCTCCGTCAACTTTTTACATATCTGTATTTTCTCTCTTTCTCCCTTTTTACTCTCTTCAAGGCCGTTAAGGGCTATACTTGTGTCCTGGTTACACAATCTTGACGCGCTAACCGCGCTCATTATACCTGGGGGCTTCTTATACAGAAGCTTAATCTAACTATTTTCCTGGGCTTTACGTCCCATACATGTGTTATTCTTCCGCATGTACCTTTTTTCACCATTATATGCATCGATATGACTTACGTTTTGGCCAAGCTGGGTTGCCTGGCTCTTGTATTTATGCACTATGTTCCCGTTAATTTGGCTAGGGCATAAGGGGAGCACCTCTGCGATTGTTACTGCCGGGTCAGCCAGATGTGTACCTCAGACTGGGTGAAGCCGAAAGCTAGTGTTCTTAAGGGAATATTCGGTCGGTGAATAAAAGATGAATTTTATTTAATTTGAAACATGCCCCCAGATGTTTATATCCTGCGTATCTTTTCGGAGTTCGGACATGCACATTAGGGCATGCGTACCCAGGGAAAGGAACCCTTAACAGAACTATTCTCCCTGGAAGATGTTTCTTATTACCCATGTAATATAACATAACTAGTTGGGTACTTGTCTGTTTAAGCACTTATGACCCCTACGCCTGGTCTCCATGCATAGCCCGGTTTTTACATAACTGAGTGGGTATTCGGATACACTCCGGAGTATCGGGTCCAGAGGTCGAAGCGAAAAGGTCTGCCATGAGAAATGATTTACAATCCAACTAGGGACATTACATATGTCACTTGAATTAGACAGTCACTAAGACTGATTCAATTCTTTTTCTATACCATCCAATAGGTTGTCTAGCCTACAATCCTGTTGGGAATACTTTGCGGCTAATTCTACTTGATCATACACTAAACTGACGGGGTTCTCTTTCCCATCAGGCCCCACAGGTCTGACCTTGGCCATGTGGTTCAAGTCCGCTTTGGTATAGCGCGTCTTCACCATAGCCCAGGCTTCCCTTGCACCTTGTCGACAAGTGGATATCTTCCATAATCGGATGGCCACAAGGCTTGAGCAATACCCTGCATCACCTGTCGAACTTGTTCGTGCAGTTCTGAGAGCTCTGGTAGAAGATCACTCGAACACCCGGGCATCTCCTCAGCGGGACGACCCGTCAGCATACCTGCAGACATAACTCTGTTAGCCGGCTTCTTCGCCGAACTCCTTTAAAAGTTTTTTCAAGCACTTACTAAAAATGCCGCACCGAAGCCATTTATTCTCCTTCACGGAGTCCGCAAGCTGGGCTCGGACATCTTTCAGTTCCACGCCCAGCCGGATATTGGCATCTTGGAGATCATTTTTCTCCTGCCTGACTCGCATAAGCACGCGCCCGCCATCATTTCGCTATCGATCATCACGTGCCGCATCCACCGCCATGGCCTCCGGATTCACTCCGGGCCACCTGCAACATCTATTGTTAGATTTGCATACATGTCGCATACTACCTAGTACCCGTATTCTTTGCAATGGAAACAAATATTACCAGAGGGACCCTTCTCGGACTCCTTCTACGCGGCAACAGCGGCCCCTAGCTGGGCCTTGCACTGGTCCAGCTCTTGAGACAATTCGGAATTCTTCTCTATAAGAACCAACACAAATAATGATCCTTAAATCAGTTGCATCAACTGTTTCAAGTCTCAGGGGCTACTGATACATATAATTGTCAGATTTTCTTACCCGTATATCCCTGACATATAGGTCCGTGGCTCTGGCTAGACCATTTTGAGCGGCACGGATGTACGCTTCTCCGGAATTGAAGGCATCAAATGCTTTGGGCAAGAAACAAGCGTCACGGAGTACGGCCCGGCGACGCCTGTGATTCATGGCGCTCTTCACTTCAGAATTGGTAGCAGATAGTCTATCCGCATCCTCTGTAGGAGGAACATCCGGCGTATGCCCCGCATTAGCTTCCGTCTCTATGTCCGTCCCTGGAGCCCGACTAGTCGAGGTGTGATCCGCAGCCTCTCCGGATATAGTCCGGCGAGCATTTTTTCTGCTAGGAAACATGGACATCATTATATTTTAAGAAATACGACAACCACGGAGCGAGGTTTTGTGTCATACCTCTGCGTCAGCATCTCCTTCCTGACCGCCTGCCTTTTTGGCCTACCCGGCTTCGGTGCCCCTTGTTGGCGAGTTGCTGCGGATTCGGCACGGTGTCCGAAATGCCTTCCTTGTAAAACACCATATGTGTACGGTAGGTGAAGTGCATAAAGGGGATCATTTTTGGGAGTTGGGACTTTGGTTTTTCTTACGTGCGACGCAGGGTGTAGTCCAGGATAGTCGGCTGTTATGGCCACCATGGCATCATCGCATCTCAATTGATAGAATTGCCTGTCTATCAGCTCCACGAATATGTTTGGATCCTCTTTGAGTCCGGGATCGAGGGCCCGGCTAGGGTCCTCCGGTTGTGGAGGTGGGCTGTTGACCTCCCTTACAACTTTTCGTAGTTCGTGCCGTGAAATGGCAAGGTGAGTATCTACGACGAAGAATGCGGGAAGGTCGGGGGAAAAGAGGTACAACTCACCCAGCTTGGAGGGTTGTACATGGAGAATCCATCCCGTGGCTTGATACGGATGAACACCTCTTCCTCTCCCTTTGACAACTCGGACATAATTTTTGCTAAAGCAGCAGCGGAGTCCGGTCCCTTACGCCCGCAACGGGTGGCATCATCTTCCCTGTTAAAACACCACAGGGGGTGCCCTCTATATTGAAGTGGCTGCACCCCCCGCATTATGCATATTGACATAACCTCGATTATTGTCAATCCTGATTGAGCTAGCGCTTTAATCCGGTTCATCAGGTAAAGGACTTCTCTGTTGTCTTCCTCCTGGGGGCTCTGTGGGCGGCAGCTTCGGCGTTTCTTTAGAGGAGCGTTGTTGAACTTAGGAAGACCCCGCCGAACAGGGTCTGGAAGGGGGACGTCCTCCGTGTAAAACCACTCCGAAGGCCAGTCTTCGGACGTCTTCTTTGGAGTATCGGACAGGTATCCGGTCTCGGTGATGCGCCATATTTCGGCTCCGCCCACTTGATAAAGTGACCCCTTCTGTGTCCAGGGCACAAGGCAGAATAGCCTTTTCCGCAGCTCAAAATGAGCCTCGCAGCCCAGACACAGCTCACAAAGGGCAACATAACCGGCGATGTGTAATATGGATGTAGGGGTGAAATTATGCAACTAGAGGCCGTAAAACTCCAGGAGCCCGCGGAGGAACGGATGAATTGGAAACCCGAGTCCCCTTAGTAGGTAAGGGACAAGGCATACCCACTCCCCCATGGAGGGATTGGGGAAGCTCTCCGCTTGCTCCCCGCCATTATAGGTGGCGAGCCCGGCTCGAACGGGGATCATATACGCTGGAGGGAGAAATCCCTGGGTCTGCAACTCTACTAATCGGTTGTGTAGGACGGAACACTTCTCCCAATCACCGGGCTTAGGGCTACAGGAGCGAGAGGAGGAGCTGCGATGGCTAGCCATGATGGAATGGATTTTTCCAAGCGCGCTCTGATGGACTCTCGCCGTGGGAGGATGGTGTGGATTGGATCCAAGAATCCCCATCCCTTTAATAGATGATTTATTTACCTCGCTAGGGGGCGAATGTAAAAACGCCCTGGCTCCTCGCATTCGATCGACGCGTGGAAGATAGCCCTTATTGGGCGCAGAAGCCGAGAAGTCCAACATTTATGGGAGCCGGACACTACTTAGCAGATATTCAGGATTTGGAGAAGAACCCGCCTTGCAATGCCGAAGACAATACTGCGTGCCGGACTCATCATCATTGAAGCCTGGTTCAGGGGCTACTGAGGGAGTCTTGGATTAGGGGGTCTCGGGACAGCCGGACTATATCCTTTGGCCGGACTATTGGACTATGAAGATACAAGATTGAAGAGTTCGTCCCATGTCCGGATGGGACTCTCCTTGGTGTGGAAGGCAAGCTAGGCAATACAGATATGTAGATCTCCTCCCTTGTAACCGACTCTGTGTAATCCTAGCCCCCTCCGATGTCTATATAAACCGGATGGTTTAGTCTATAGGACAACACACAATCATACCATAGTCTAGCTTCTAGGGTTTAGCCTCTACGATCTCATGGTAGATCAACTCTTGTAATACTCATATCATCAAGAACAATCAAGCAGGACGTAGGGTATTATCTCCATCAAGAGGGCCCAAACCTGGGTAAACATCGTGTCCCCTGCCTCCGGTTACCATCCGCCTTAGACGCACAGTTCGGGACCCCTACCCGAGATCCGCCGGTTTTGACACCGACAGCAGGTCATCCCCACTCCCGAACCCAACGAGAGTGTCGTATTTGTTTCCCAGTTCCTTCGAGGTCTAGGCTTTAGTCTTGATCCCTTTGTTAGAGAGCTTATGTTCTATTATGGGCTCGATTTCCATGATCTAGCCCCAGATTCCGTCCTTCACATCTCGTCCTTTATTGTCGTATGTGAGGCCTGCCTCCGCATCACCCCACACTTCGACCTATGGCTCAAGACCTTCAATGTGAAGCCGAAGACGATCGATGGGCGACAAGCAAAGGCGTCGATGCCCCATGTCCAAAGGGTTCCTTCCCGGAGGTGTCTAACTTATGGCAGCGGGAGTGGTTTTACATCACAGTTCATCGAAGTACTAAGTGGGTAGCTCCCCCTGCCTTCCGTTTGGGCCCCCGCCAAAACCGGCGTCATGGGTCAAGAAGGGGCTGGACTGGGGGCCAGTTAATGACGTGCCGACATTGCAGAGTTGCATCCGGGATCTCCTCAAGAGAGATGTCAGCCTTGTCAAGGTAATGAAAGTCATGCTAGTTCGTCGGGTCCTGCCGTGCCAACGTCGATCTCTCCATATGTGGGAGTTCAACCCGGAAGGACCGCGAGCTATTCAGCAGTTCTTTGGCATGACGCTCGAAGAGATATATGGATTGTTCTTCGGATCACGAATAAAGTGTCCGGACACCACCGAGGATGCGGGTCTCAACTACAACCGTTCAGAAACCCAAGTGAGTAATTCTGTGGCCGAACATGTCGTCTTTTTATTTGTCACAACATCATTCTGAAAAAATCAATCTTGGCCAGGATTGATAAGAAAGGTGAAGATGGTCAGGTGTTCGGCCCCCCTTCCCGAAGGCTCATCGGATCATGTACTAGCCAGGATGCTCGAGCATGCACCTTATCAAGTGCCATCAGGGGAAGATAAAGGGAGGGATAAAGAAGTCAAAAGCGAGCCTCACGCATTACTCGTCCAAACCGGGGGAATTAGTGTCTCCACGAAGGAGGATGATCAGGGAGAAGAATCTAGAATCCCCTCCCTCCAAGGAAGGAAAAGGACTGTCTCTGACGAATTGGAAATGAAAGGTTCCAAACGAGGGAAGAAATCTTCGTCAGGAGGCACTGCCCTGGAGGGCGTCCTTATCGCACAGTGCCCGTAAGGGGGCCAGCCCTCCACTGAGCTGTAAGTGAATCAAGAGTGCTTTTGGTAAATGTATCCTGCTTTATCTCCGAGGGCAATAACCGAGACATATATCTTGCAGTCCGGCCCGTAGCCCTTCTCAGCAGAGTTCGTCTTTGGGGGATCTTCTTCCAGAGATGATGGAGAGCGAAACACCTCCCCCTGCCTCCCCGCCTCCTGGGGCAGACAACCCTGAGGTGTCATCACGGAGGGTTTCTCCTGATCCGCCAAGGCCAGAAGGTAACCCTTCCGCCACCCGCAATCCAGAATATTTGTCTCCTATGGAGAGCAACAAAAAGAGTCCGGGACTGTCTGGTGTGCAACCGGACGCACTGATGAGTCTTTTGGAGAAAGCGGCTATTTCAGAGGATCATCGTACTTTAATGAGTACGGTGGTTGAGAGGATCTCGTCGCCACAAGTGGGTTGCATGAAGCTTCTACGAGCCTGCTAAGAGGCTTTGAGGTACGCAAAGTAATATATATATATAATTGATGGTACCGCACACGCTAGGTGTGCTCTATACAGATAGTAGCCCCTGAGACTCTAGTTGTTGTCCGAAGGTGGCAAACAGAGGATCGTAGTCCCATGTAATTATTGCGCTGCTTTCATGTGCAGGCGGCTGACGGCCCGGTGGTTGGCTGGACTGCTGAATTTCCCGGACTTATCCGGCAACTTGACGCGGCAGATAC
Organism: Triticum monococcum; assembly: GCA_034509565.1. Classification (NCBI taxonomy): domain Eukaryota; kingdom Viridiplantae; phylum Streptophyta; class Magnoliopsida; order Poales; family Poaceae; genus Triticum; species Triticum monococcum. The sequence goes on from CM067842.1 coordinate 602,216,881, forward strand.
TGACATCGCGTTTGTGAACAAGCGGCTTGACGAGGCACAGGGTATGTATTTTCGGGTGGTCAACAAATAGTAATAGGAGCGTGATGCTAGTATCTATAATATGGTGTTGTTGCAGATGGAGCTGCCGTAGTGGATACCCTTCGGGCAGAATTCGCCCAAGCCAAGGAAAAAGCCAGGAGGAGTGATGCGGCCTCCCTAAAGGCGGCCGAAGAGTTAAGAGCCGAAGAGGCTGCTCGTCTCTAGAGCGAAGATAAAATAGCCAAGATGGCTATTGAGCTGAAGGATGTCGCCGACTGGTATGAGCTGCTTGAAAAGGAAAGCCAAGCGAAAACGGCGGATGTGGAGAAAACCATGGTAGCAGCCAAGGAGACCCGCTCTAAAATCAGAGCGGCGAAGGAGGAGCTTCGCCAGGCAAGAGATATCACTGCTGGGAAGCCCTTTTTGTTGTGGACAAAGTTCGGAGATCCGAAGTATGCCCCTCTGGATCAATTATGGAGTGCTGCAAATGCGTATTCGGACCTGGCAATGAGTGCTGCTGATGCGACTGAGTTCTTCAAAGATCAAAAAGATCACGAAGTGGAAAAGTTGTTCTGGTCGCAGTTCAGTGTTCTGACGAGTCCGCTGCTGTTAAATGAGCAAATGGACGAGTGGGCTGAGCTCCATAGGTTGTCCGGGCTTGCCATGAGGTCTGTCGTGGATCATCTTTGGCCGGGAGGACCAAGGCCGAATAGTTCTTTTTGGTTAGTGCAAAGATTCCTTGGCATTGTGCCGCATATTGACGCCGTAAAGAGGTCGGCGTGCATAGAGGGTCCGCAGATGGCTCTTGCCCGTGTTAAGACATACTGGGCAGAGATGGACGCCACCGCTATTGCAACCCGTGGTCCGGCCGTAGGCCAGGTCTTGTCCGAGCACTATTTTGAAGAAGTTCTAGAAGGCGCTTGTCTAATAGAGGCTCAGTCCTCGAAGAGTATGATGTTCGAGTGACATGTATCCCAATTTGTAAAAACAATGCTATTTGGCTTATAAAAGGCTGTGTATATACTTTTTCCTGAAAATATTATGATGCCTCCTGTGCGGCCGTTTTATGTATGTATATAACCTGAAAGTTTGCAGTCGTCGGCTTCAGCCCCCACGCATATAATCCGGGGGTGTTCGGAAAAGCACGTATTCACACTTGATCCAACGTCTTGGTCCATTAAGGAGGTGATAGCGCGGCGAACAAGGAAATCGGACTATATTGCTTTAACACTTTCACTTAGCCATAGGAGGTTGACAGTGGGGCTAGTATATAGCCCCTGGTACTTCCGCGCTTATCCGAATATGGTGTGCGTACATACATGATTGGGAAACCGGTCATTCGTTAATGCGGAGGAATCACGAAGATTCCGCTGAGTCCTCAAGTGGTTGACCAGTCTCACGCTTTATCATGACAGTTAGTTTTCGGCTTTCTCTACTGAGGTGCTCATCCAGATGAACCAGGGCACAATCGCAGTAGTTCTCCCGGTGCCACCTTAGCCGACAGAGCGGAACGTAAGGTAGCAAAACACGGGAGCCGGGCAAACCCAACTATTGACCAAAGATATGTTTCGGAGCTGATGCATACAAGGCCAAACTCACGACGCCGAACACTCCCTAAGGTGTTCGGTCTTTACAACGTATACTGGGCTGAGTAACGCCCTTGATAATAAGCCCTGAATTTCCAGGTACGTGCATTAGTCTAACGTGACGAAATGTCAATAACGCCAGCATCCCTCTTGGTTATGTTGAGTATCCCGAGGGTGTGAAGCAACAAGAGCGAGTAAAAAAGGTTTACACAGTGTCTTAATCTAAAAAGAAACCTTTGAACGGGGTCCTGTTGCACGTCTGCGTCTGTGTCTCCGTTGTGCCGTATCCTGGAAGGGTGTAGCACGATGATCATCTATAAGAGAGGAAAGCCCAGGTGAAAGTTTTCGTGCGAAAAATCGGTTATTCTTAATAAACCATTAAAATTAAATCTAAATAAGATCAAGCTGAACTGTAGTCCTTTTTTACATGTGGGAAGCCCCTAGCACCACCTATGGGGGTATATCCATCAACCCAGTCTTAGGTTTATCTGAGATGTTACACCTAGTGATTCGCCGGACTCGTCTAGCCGTGTCCGCAGTCTTGACGACCGATCATTTATTCTGGTTGGAGAGGGCGTTTAGTGTTCGGCTACTAAAGCTGCCGCACGTTCTTCCGCATGTAAGGAACGTTCTATGTTTTCGCTAACTGTGATGATGCCACGTGGACCGGGCATCTTAAGCTTAAGGTAAGCATAATGCGGTATTGCATTAAAATGAGTGAAGGCCATTCTTCCGAGTAGCGCTTGATAGCCGCTTCGGAATGGAGCGATGTCGAAGGTTAACTTTTCACTTCAGAAGTTGTCGGGAGAACCGAATACAACCTATAGTACTAGAGAGCCCGTGCAGTGGGCCTCTGAGCCTGGTATTACTCCTTTAAAGGTAGTATTGCTTTGGCTGATTCTTGTCGGGTCTATCCCCATTTTGCGGACTATGTCCTGATATATCAGATTAAGACTACTACCGCCGTCCATAAGGACTCGGGTGAGATGGTATCCGT